>CAXKWD010000003.1:128178818-129501336 GCA_964059195.1 Ectobius pallidus
AAATGTCCAGTAGCCTATTGATACAAAATTTTGAATTTTGATATCTACAACCTTAAAATTCGCATTTAAAAATAAAAATGTAAAATAAATATTTCACTGAAAAAAAAAAATGAAACCCCTTTATGAAGTATCAAACCATATCAACAGGGTCCAAGTAAAAGTTTAAAATCTTATGAAGAATGGAAAAAGCAAAACAACATTATATAAATTAAATAAGATGTTGATGTTTAAACACTTTAGACTTCACTGTTTAAACGTCAACATATTTCATTTACATAGTATATTGTTTCACTGTATAAAAGTTCCATTATTATATTTTTTTAACGACATTAGGCCTAGTTAAATTTTCATGAAAATTATATAGTCATTTATAATAATTGAAGATTATAGGTAGGCTTACTCAAAATGAAACTAGATTAAAGTAATGTAATTCTGATTTTACCACTTCAATCATGTTTTGTAAATGAAATATGTGATAGGCAATAAACTACAGGTTTAATAACATATGCACACACCTGCTTGACACAAGCAGGCCTAGCTTAGAATTTATTTCCAAAAACTTCAACCTATGAAAGATAAGGCAGCCCCATGATGATCACATGTTGCTGACATTTGCTCCACAGATATAATGATTTATTTTAGTTAGAACTATGGATATTGTAACCCTAAGGTTAATAAATAAGGTCTATAGACCATCTGTGTTGAGCTATATAAATTATATAATAGATTATGAACATGAAAAATAATACAGTTGAACCTTGTATCTGACTAACATCCCTTTCCATTTCTTGGCTGATATGAATGTTATATTCATAATTTAGTTTTACCTGAAATGCATCTATTACAGAAAAAAAAAACTGTATTCAGTAACAATAGTCTATATTCAACAATACAACACTTAGTAACAGTCTTAAGCATAAGGCCATAAGTAAACCTATATACTGTAGACTTCACTATCTGTTGAATCTTGAAGCATACAATGCACCACAGACATAAAAACAAATTGCCTTTAGCAGACTTACAAAGTCTTAGTAGGCAGGCTACACATGGAACTTACAGCAAAGTGATCACCATGAGTAGGCTTAGTGTTTTGAGTATATAGCCTACTCGTAAACCATCAAGAAAATAAAAACTGTTTAACAAGGCTCTTTTAAAGAATACTGGTAGATGTTTTACTTGTTACATGTGAAGTGACTCTGAACAGAAAATATTTTAACTTGCAAATAATAATTGTTTCCCAATAACTTGTGAAGATCATAAGTTACCGTTATTCAGGATTTTCCCACATCTAATTGAAGAATGTCTCAACTGAATGTAATATTAGATACCCACTGTTAAGACAAAAATAGTAATTATTACAAGAACTATATCATAAGCTTTCACTGTCAGAATCTAGAATAATATGTCTTTTCCAGGTTCTAGGTGATGTTTAATTGGTATATTTATGTCAAAAAATAAATACACCAATTGAGAATGGTACTCATTACTGTATGGGGAAAAAATGTCTTTTATTACTGTTCATTGTCACTTAATTAGTTAATATTCTTTTTCTAAAAAAGTAATTTCCTTAAAATAAGTGTTTAACAAATCCTGAAAAACTTTTTCGACTTGGGACATTCTCCAAACCAATAGTTGATATTCATATCTTCAAATGTTAGCATACTTGTAGTACATATACAATAAAACTGCACTTTTTAAAAATATTTCCTCTTTTAAATTCTTCAAGAATAATCTTTCTTCACACCCTAATGAGAGCTATAAGTATTTCAAAATATTCAAAATAGCTATATCTACCCATTGTCAACACACTTCATAGGAAAAAAGGAACATAACAAAGAAAATAGGTTGTCTCAATACCTGATCTATTTTGATATGTTTAAATCAGGTACAATCTAATAACAATTACAATGAATCACTTTATTCTCCAATTAATAATTAGAGCTAGTTTATATATCAACCATAAAAAGATAGTAATGCTACCATATTTACAGTTCATTTGTTTAATCGGTTTCTATTAAAATATTTCTTTAAAGTGATCTACAGCAACACTTAAATATATAATTGTTTTATACTACGTCCATTTCTAGTGCCATAAATTCAAATGAAATATTGTTAAACTTTTATAGCGACACTCACTACTACTTTTGGTTCCATAGTGTGAATTACTTGCAGCAGCATTTTCAATTGCTTATGGCAGGCATCTTCAGCAGTTGCCAATGTTGTGATTAGGAGGATGTTTGTTTATGATTTTGTCATTCAGAGTAGGTGATCTGAATTGCAGCAAATGAATAACTACAATTCAGATCATATACACTATACAACAAAATCATACAAAATCCTAACTATAATGTTGACAACTGGTAGTCAGTTGCTGAAGATTGCTGCAAAAGCAGTTGAAAAGTACTCTATCAAAGTATTCACATTACCAAGTCGTAGTGAGTGTCAGTACATGAATTTAACAACAGTTAATACAAAATATAGGTTTATATATTTGATTTTTCCCCTACGAAGGTGAAAATACAAAACTAAATGCAAAAAATGACAAAAAAGCATGTAATTATCATCTGAAAGTTCCTAATTTATCATTCTGGGGGAGGAAAATATCTTACACCCACACTCTGAAGCAGATGACAAGTTCGCAATGTCAGATTATCTAGAGTCGAGATTTCAGACTCTACTGTAATTATTGAAGCTTGGATTACCTGATTATCTGGATTACAGAGTTCAAATTAACACGTCTTCATCATATATTCTTAAGGAATTAGATTTACTGATTTCTAAAAATTGTTACTTTTCGTTCACGTCCAAAATTATTTGTAAATTAGTCACAGTAAAAATTCATACAAAAAGATCACAAAGAAAATAGCTATGTTATCTAGATCATTGCTTTTCAAAGGGTATACAGAAGTATGGAAGTACTAGCTTTATAATCTGTCAGTTCTTAGAACTGACTTTAAAATATGTGTAATGGTTTCTTGGGCTCCCTATCGGGTGAATAGAAGGATTGATCTGGTAGATGGGAGCGAAGATTGCTGCCGAAAGTTCAAAATCATTCCTAATCACCTGATGGGAGCCTGAGAAACCATTATATATTCTCATCACTAGGAAAACTTCAAGTCACAAATGACTTTAAAGTACCATATTTTATGGACTATAAGATGCTCTGGACCATAAGACGCACCTTCATTTTAACATAGAAATTTAAGGGGAAAAGTTTAATGCGATTCTGAACGAAATTTCGTTCAAGACTGAAAATATGTTTATACCCTTTCACAATCAATACAGCATATGGTAAACATAACGGTACAAGGCTGTTTAGAGGTCCATTTGCCGTCATTTATACCACCCCATGGAGACATCCTTTTGTAGGAAAGAACCCAACATTTATTTCTTTTAGCATTGTATAACTGGCTTACCACTACTCTCAATTTATGATTGTCACAAGTACACCGATGTACAGTCCGTCACACAATTTGCAACTAACTTATTGCTGTACAACATCATGTTTATGATTATGGTTTTACCGGCAATATACCTATTTACCGTTTTTTATTTCATTTGTTTTTTAGTTTACTTTGGACCATTAGACACACTCAACTTTCACAACTCTGTTTCCAAGTAAAAAAGTGCTTCTTATGGTCCAAAAAATACGATAATCAAACACCAATACGACTAGCTCACCCTTATCTCTATATACATAAGAGGCTTTGTCCTGACTGACTTAATGACTGACTGACAGAGAATCAATGTAGAACCTAAACTATAATAGGTAGAGACTTGGAATTTTGACAGTACCTTCGTTTCATATTGCAAGTGCTCATTAAGAAAGGATTTTGAATTTTTTTTACTTTAAATGCCAAAAATAAAATTTTTTAGAGGAGACATTATCACACAGAATTATCAAATCCAAATCACATTGCATGTACAGTTCCCATGACAACAGTGTATTGTTGGCAGTGGTCACAGGTAGATTTGGAAATAAATGAAACAGGACTTTGAGAAATTAAAGAAGCTATCAATATAATTCATGTTATAAATAAATATTGAAGACTGAAATACACAAACATAATGCACAATGCAGTCACATAACTTTCTCTACCCTGGACATAGAGAATATCATACAAGGTTTGGTAATATGTATATTATTATATCGCAGGTTTTTGGGGAGGGAAGTATGAAAGTGATAATTGAATTTATTTTTAATTTCATCCCCGAAATGGTTGTATGGTAACA
Source organism: Ectobius pallidus (assembly GCA_964059195.1). Taxonomy (NCBI): domain Eukaryota; kingdom Metazoa; phylum Arthropoda; class Insecta; order Blattodea; family Ectobiidae; genus Ectobius; species Ectobius pallidus. Next base: position 128,183,052 of record CAXKWD010000003.1, read on the forward strand.
TGAGAGGGAGAAATAAAATATTCCACAAAGACAATACAATTTTATGTTCCAGAATTTCTGTTTCTTCTTATTTCAACTTCTACCAGGCTTGGTGTGTAGAAGCAATGGAATGTAAAATTCTACATTCTCTGGAGTCATAAAAAGCTATTCAAGCGTTTTCTGGGCGAATAGTTTGAATGTGATAAGTCATTCTTCTTTATTTCAAATTCTAAATCCCTATATATAAAGATCTTTAATTTGAAAATCGAAAGTCCTTCATAAGTTAATTTCCAATTACAAAATATAAAACCCGGGCAACGCCGGACCTTTTAAGCTAGTATCATATAAGTGTGTTATAATGTGACAAGGCATCCGGTTTTTGTTTACCTCAGGTTCAGTTCTTAGAATGAACGGACCATGGGAAAAACTGATTGAGAACTGTAAGAATTGAATGAATGAATGAATGAATGAATTTAGCCGATAGATCCCATGAAGGGCAATGGCCTCCTATCTAAGGAAGAGCTCGTTCAACGTCCTCATGTGGTGAGCTGGTCCACATGATTTTAATCTATTTAGTTTCATCCTTTCGAAGGTGCATATTTGATAGTCACTACACTTAAAAGATTTGGCACTAAGTAATCAGTCTTGGATGTAACTATGACTAGGTTGGTATTAGTTTCTTCCATTTGTCTTGGCTCTTTGCTGTCCTGGACCAGTGTACCCCGCGATGTTCATAAATGCATCTGTCCATCTTGTAGCCGGTCTGCCTCGCAGTCGTTTTCCAATGCGCGGGTCCCACATCGTTGTTATCTGTGCCCATCTGCTGTTATGTAGTCGTGCCAGGTGACCTCCCCATTTCCACTTCAGGGTTGCCGCTCGCTGGGCTACATCAGCTGTTTTTGTCAAAGTTCTTATCCTGATGTTTGGGATCTTATCTCTCAGGGATATGCCTAAGATTTTAAGTTCCATTTTCTGTTGGCAAACCTGGATCTTTTTTTCTGTGTTTCTGTTAGCTTCCAGGTTTGGCACCCGTACAGTAGTGCTGGGAAGATACAGGATTCTAGTGCTTCAAATCTTAGCCTTCGGTTTAGGTTTTTGTCTAGTAGGATGCGTTTTAGTGGCCAGAATTTTCTCCAAGCTATGGCAATCCTCCTTTTCAGCTCTTTTTCCATGGTCTGCTCGAAAGAGACTAGCTGACCCAGGTAGATGTATTCTGAAACGTACTGTAATTGTGTTGTGTTCACTGTTATTGGTAAAGGATGTCGGTTGGTCATAACCTGGGTTTTGTATATGTTCATTGATAGTCCTGTATCTTTGCTCGTGTTGCTGAGGTCTTGGAGCATTGCTTGTAGGTCGCCAGGCTTGCTTGAAAATAGGACTATATCATCAGCGAATCTAAGATTTGTCAGTCTGTTGCCATCTATGTTAATCCCATATTTTCCCTTCTAATTCAGATTTCGAAATATGTCTTCCAGTAGGCTCGTGAACAGTTTAGGTGAGATTGGGTCTCCTTGTCTCACACCTCTTTCAAGCTTGAATGTTGGGCCTTCTCTTTCTGTTGTTATTTTAGCTTGAGCTTCGTTGTACAAGTTTTTCAGAATTCGTATGTATTTATGTTTGATTCCTTGTCTTTTTAGTGCTCGGAATACACTTATATGTTCCACCGTGTCAAAAGCTTTCTTGTAGTCTACAAAGGCCAAATATAAGTGTAGTGTAAATTCTTCTGCCTTTTCCATTATTTGGGTTACTGTCTGCAGGTGGTCAACCGCTATACCCCGATCGGAATCCTGCTTGGTCCTGTGATTGATTTTCGTCTAGTTTCTTTGTGATTCGTCTTGTGATTATTTTGGAGAAAAGTTTGAAGACAATGGACATCAAACTTATAGGTCTGTAGTTTTGTAGGTCGTCTTTGGCACTTTTTTTGTGTAGCAGAATTATCTTCTTTAGTTTCCACTGGCTTGGTATCTCCTCCATGTGTAGGATTGTGTTGAAGATCATGGTTAATGGTTCTAAGAGGTGATCTAGCCCCAGTTTCAGGTACTCGTTGTAGATGTGGTCCTCGCCCGGGGACTTCCCTGCTTTTAGTTCCTCTATGGCCACTCTGACTTTGCTCTGTATAATGGTAGGGACTTGGTCAGTGATGTCTCCGATTGGGGGAAGGGTGTATCCTTGCCAACGGTCTCTTCTCAAGCTTGTGTACAGGGAGCTATAAAATTCAGTGGCTGCTTTTATAATGTCTTCTCTTGAGGTTGAGCGTACTCCGTCCGAGTCTGTGGTTCCTAGTATCCATTGTTTCCCCATTGTTTTTTATTTATTTATTTAACCTGGCGGAGTTAAGGCCATAAGGCCTTCTCTACCACTCAGCCAGGGCAAGAACATGAAATACATAATAATAATAATAATAATAATAATAATAATAAATTAAAACAAGAAATGATATTGCTGAATACAAGAAACGTACATTAAATACAAAGAAAAAATTCGAACATAAGTACTTGAATAATATATAATACAAATGACTAAAACCTTGCTCATCTATCTTTTGGCTTCTTTAATTGATTTTTTTGGATTCTAAGATTTGTTTTGCCATTTTTGTGTGATGTTCACGAAGGTCTCTTCTTATGGCTCTTTTCGTCTTCTTGTCTAGCTCTGCGTATTCTTGTTTTTTCCTCTCGTCCAGGTCTCTGTTGGGTTGTAGTTTTTCCCGCTGTGCAATTAGTTCAATCGTGTTCTGGCTGAATTTTCCATTTTCTCTGTTGTTTGATGTTATCAGGGCTGCATTAGCTGCCTCGAGTATGTTCTTCTCTATGCTTTTGTATTGGTCTTGCATTTCCGCTTCTCTACTTAATCCTGTTTGCAAGATTTTGCTTCGTAATTCTGATGAGAATGTGGTTTTATCCAAGTTCTCCATGTTCCTCGCTGGCAGAATTTTGAATATCTTCTTTTTCGTTTGGTGTTAACAGTGATCTTAACCAATCTGTGGTTTGTCTGGAATTTGAGGGTTTGTTCAATGTGGATATTATTGATGCCAGTCAGACTATCGCTCAGAACATAGTCAATCTCATTTTTGTTGATACCATTTTGGTGGCGCCAGGTCCATTTCGAGTTCGGGTCCTTTCGGAAGAAGGTGTTTACTATCTTCAAGTTCTGTTCCGTCGCGAATTGGACCAGCCTGTCTCCTCTACTTACAATAATTACTTTCAGTGTACATAATAGGTTACTGATTACCGCTAGTAATATTAAGTGTGGATTTCTATTTTATGAAGACTAATATATTGAATTCACGAAGTATTTATTGTCATTTTAGTCTGTACAAATGAGCAAAGGATATCTGAAAAAAAAATATTTTGTTTGTGGACACATGGAATATTTAATAATAACAAATAGAACCTTCAGAAAAAATGAAATTTATAAACATGCCACTTAATTGGAGTAATCATGTAATACCGGTAGGTATTTTATCTTTATATTCATAAGGAATATAATTTTTTTTACATTATTGATAGCAAGTTTCTTTGAGTCTTCTTCCTTTTGTATATAAACAGAAATAGTCTAACGTGAAAGACTCACACAACTTCCTCTAAAAAAAACTCCGTGGCACGACATCCCCGAAGGGACAAGGCCTACCACCTGACCGCTGCGTCATCTACCTATAGGCAGATGGCAGGATTGGGGGGCATGTGGTCAGCATGCCGACATCCACGGCCGTTAATGGTGGCACAACTTCCTCTACTAGTCATATATTCCAGCATAGAGTTTGTTGCGTGTTTCTTCAGTTATCTCAGCCTCACTCAAAGTTGCATTTTCTGAGGTAAGACTTGAAACATAAGTTTGTATATGAAATGAGTGGCTTATAACTAACAACCCTTCTGAGAAATAAATTGGGAAAAAAAGTATACAATAAAAGTTTTTGTTTGCCACTCATGGGAAGGTTGGTCTGTCTCTCTACCTTCCTTTCAGACTTGTAGCAGGTATATCAGAGTAGGACATATTAACTATTGCTGTGGATCTGTTTGTTATTGTTGATCCATCAAAAACTTAAATAACTTTAAAGTTTTTAAAGTTAATTAAAGCGAGTAAATTTGTGTCTTCAAGAACGGTAAACATATATTTTCTTTTAGTAGGTAAGTTTTATGTCAATTTTATTTCTTATTTCATAAATTAGAAAAATATAATCATAAGCTAGCACTGCCAATCTTAGCAGATTCTCGCCTGCACATGTGCTGCGGAGCAACTTCTTGATGGTTCTGTACATTAAAAAACATAAAATACCATATATTGTAATATATTATGCACTTTATGCAATTTTTATTTTAAATCATTGGACCCATTTTTGAGAAAAATCACAACAAATTAAATTTTCTTCATGCAAAGTACAGCCTGTGCATTTAGACGTGAGCACTTGCATGTGCCGCAGAGATAGGGCGGGACGGAAGGGGAGTGTGTTGCTAGTATGGATCACGTGAGACTGATACCACTGCGCATTGTGTTTACAGTGCTCTCGTCTAAATGCACAGACAGGAGCATTAAAAATAAGAGAAAGTGGTTGACTATCATTGTGTCTTATCCGCAGAAGACATATCCAAATATATTTTTTTGTTTATGATTTTTCATTCTTGAGCCATACTGTTCGCAGACACATATGCACAATTCTGAATATAGCATTTTTTGGATTCAGGGGACCTTGAAACGTGTATTTATGTTGAAAATGAAACATCCAATTTTGGGGTCAAACACTCAAACAGGCTACATCAATGAGAAATACAGTCAAAAATTATTATAAAATATTATTTAGTAATGAAAATAAACTTTAGTTTACTGCTGACAGAAAAAAGCATAGATAATTAGTTTGCTTTATGTAGGGATTCTTAGATTCAATATTGAATCATTGTACTTATATATTTCAATTATCAGATTAACCAAAGTTCTATTGTTTGTGTCACTTTGTCTATGTGGGATCCTCTAATGAGGGCAGTTTTTGTGAATAAAAAATAGCCATTTGCAAACAAAAGTCTCAACCACACCCCACGAAATATGGAATCTGTTAAATACTGCAAACCAATCCTCCACCATGACAGATGGGCACAGGTAGCAACTATGTGGGATCCCTACGTAGGAAACAGGGCACGAGGAAGACCAAGGACGCGATGGGCGGACTCGCTGAAGCAAGAAGCAGGATCCCAATGGTCCCGCATCGCCTGCACCAGAATTGAATGCAAGAAATTAGGATTGGAAATGCAAAGGAGAAATAGAATGTGAAACTGTGCGAGTGGTTTGAGCTGGGATGTGGTCATAAAAGAAGTTTATATCCTTGTAGTTTCAAAACTGATGTATTATCCAGCTCACGTGGAATAGCTCACCACAGGAGTTTCTCTAAACGAGCTTCCCCTCTAGTAGGAGGCCCTAGCCCTACAAGGGAAATTCATGGGCTCATTCATTCATTCATTCATTCAATCATTGCTGTAATCGATCATAAGTATCTAAAACTTCTCGGCAGTAATACAGACAGCATAAAAGTCTATATTTCTCAATATTTGTTGGAAGGTGTGTGTTTTGCACTTATTTACACATTTTGTGAAATACAACAAATTTTGTAATATTTCATTAATATAATTTGTTTAATAAAAATATTTAAAGTATATATTAAATATGACATTTTAGGCTTGTATGAAGTAAGGAAACTAGAGGAAACAATTCTAGAGAAGGACAACGGGGACATCTTTTGCTACAAAGGACAAACAAAAGGGCAAAAAGGAGTGGGTTTTCTCATAAAAAGTGAAATGAAGAGCAAGATCAAAGAAATAGTGGGGATCTCAGAAAGAATAATGGTACTAATCCTAAACATCAACAAATGCAAAGTTACTATAATACAAGTATACGCCCCAACACAGAAATGCAGCGAGGAGGAGATAGAAGAATTCTATGACCTGCTGGAAAGCACAATGGAAAAATACAAATCGCAAGAAACATCATTCTAGGAGACTTTAACTGCAAAGTAGAAAAAAGAGCGCACATACACGAAGAAGCAGTGAGCACCTATGGCTATGGTGAAAGGAATGACAGGGGAGAAAGAATGATGCAATTCGCCACTGAACAAAAAATGAAAATAATAAACTCCTTTTTCAGGAAACAACCAAACAATAAATGGACATGGAGGCATCCAAATGGGATAAATAAAAACGAACTAGACTACATTTTAAGCGATAGCTTATATGGAATCACAGACATCTATGTGGAAAGGAACCTCAAGTTCGATACTGATCACAGGGCCATATTCATTAAAATGAAAACAAAGAACCAAAGGAAGTCCTTCAAGAAGTCACCAAAGCGAGACATAGAAAAGCTAGACAAGAACAAATATGTAGCAACTTTACAAGCAAAACTACAACAAAACAATAGCAACAGAGAAGCAGGGGTACAAGAGGCATACAACACATTAGAACAAGCAATAATCCAAGCAGCTAACACAAACTTCCAACCATCAGAACAAGAGGAAAGCACACACAAGCTAACACAGGAAACAATAAAACTTATAGAGAAGCGAGAGAAACTAAAACATGAGAGAGAGACAAATACCGATAAAAAACGAGAATACACGGAAGTGGATTTACAAACCAAAAGAGCAATTAGGAGAGATCTAAGAGAATATAGAACACGCACGACAAGACAGATATTACAGTCAACAAAGTCAATCAGGAGAGCAAAGAAGGAGACTACCGAAGGGAAACAATGGATTTTAGGAGCAAAAACACCAGATGGCACCACGAAAACCGCAAGAAAAGATATCAACACAGCAGCCACATGCTTCTACAAGCAGTTATACACGAGTACACTAAAACCCAACAGCCAAAAAGGGAACACGAACATAATAGGAGACTCACAGGAAACAGTACCCCCCATAATACTCAGTGAAGTCAGAACATCCATAGAAGATCTAAAAGAAAACAAAGCACCAGGCGAAGACAAAATATTAAACGAATACATGAAGATAGGACAAGACCAACTACTAATCCCAATCACCAGGATCTTCAATAAAATCATAGAAACAGAAATACTACCAACCCAGTGGCTGACAAGCACAATAGTACTACTGCACAAGAAAGGCAATAAAGATGAACTAAATAACTACAGGCCTATTAGTCTAATATCAAACCTCTATAAATTATTCTCCAAGATAATCACCAGAAGAATTACAAAACAACTGGATGGAAATCAAACACAGGATCAAGCAGGCTTCCGTTCGGGTTACAGTACCATGGACCACCTACAGACCACTAAACTAAAACTAAAACTAAACTCCGTGGCGCTACATCCCTGGAGGGACTTGGCCTACCACCCGACCGCTGCGTCATCTCCTGTAGGCAGATGGCAGGATTGAGGGGCATGTGGTCAGCATGCCGACACCCACGGCCGTTAATGGTGGTTTTCTTGACCGGAGCCGCTACTTCTCTATCAAGTACCGGTAGCTCCTCAATTTGAAACACGAGGCTGAGTGCACCCCTACCAGACCTCCCTACCTCAGAAAAATCCGAGGAGGTACCGGGAATCGAACCCGGGCCGACGGATCTGTAGTCAGCGACGCTAACCACAAGACCACGCGGCGGACCAGACCACTAAACAGGTGATGGAAAAGTCAGAGGAATTTAACCTCCCACTGTTCATAGCCTTCATCGACTATACCAAGGCATTCGACTCTGTGGAGCACACTAGTGTCTTCCAAGCACTGTCTGAACAAGGAGTGGAGAATAAATACATCAGGCTACTATCCCAACTATACAGAAAATCACAGGCTAAGGTAGCAACAGAAAGAGTTGGACAACCTTTCAAGCTAGGGTGAGGAGTTAGACAAGGCGACCCCATATCCCCAAAACTGTTCACCAGTCTTCTTGAGAGTATTTTCCGGAAAACAAAGTGGAGGAAAAGTTATGGAATTAATATGAATGGGTACAAAATCACAAATCTCAGATTTGCAGATGATGTGGTCCTGTTTGCAACAAATGCTCAACACTTACAGGAAATGATACAAGAACTGAATAATGCCAGCATCCAGGCAGGGTTAGAAATGAATATGACAAAAACCAAAGTAATGACCAACAGACAGACAACCCCAATCAAGGTAAATATGACAGAACTTGAATATGTATCAGAGTATGTATATCTGGGCCAACTCGTCTGTTTCCAGCAGAATATGGAGAAAGCGATAGGAGAAGGATGGCCATAGCATGGAAAGCCTTCTGGGCACTAAAATTCATCCTACTAGACAGAACTCTCAACAGAAGACTAAGGCTGGAAGCACTGGAAACAAGCATCTACCCAACAATGTTATATGGATGCCAAACATGGAACCTGACGGAAGGACAGAGAAAACGGATTCAAAGCTGCCAAAGAAGAATGGAGAGGAAAATTCTAGGGATAACCTGGAGGGAGAGAATTTCAAATGTACGACTAAAAGAAATGACAAAATCTAAGGACATCTCACAAAAAGTCATGCTTCTAAAATGGAAATGGGGAGGAGATAGATCTGAATTCTACATGAAAACGTAGTAAATGTAAAGCGGGGAATTTTCATAAGAAAATGGAAGGATAAAGGTATTAAAATAATATAAACAGGACAATATATGAGGGGAAATTTTCATAGGAAGAAAAAAGTCAAAGGGTTAATATAAAAGAGACAATAAAAGTGGGACAATTCTCAAAGAAAAAAAAGAACAGAAAAAGTAAAAGGACAAGAATGTCTGTTTCAACTATATCAATGAACACTCTTTCATATATTTTATATAATTGACTGGAAACTATACCTAGGTATACCCAGGTACATATATAAAATGTAATCATATTCAATTCATTTACATAGGCTACTCCAATCATTCATCAGAGAAAGGGAAAAAACATCCAAGTTCATGTACTTTAAATCATAAAGCCAGGTTTTAGTGATTTAATGATTCACTACTTTTTTTTATCCCAATATAATTAAAAGTTAATAAAAGAGAAGGTGCACCATATTTCCCTTTGTTTTTCCCATATTTCCATATGACTTCTCAAAGAGAAACAAACATCTCGAGAATCATATTCATTTGGCATTAAGAAATGAGTGTTAAAATCTGAGTATAATTGAAGTACGCCCCCGAACAATGCTAACTTATATAACATATTTTGTATCAAGTTACTTTTTACTGGAACTTCGAAATATGATACATTCTGTATGTGGAAAATCCACTGGAAGGTCAAAATCCATCCCCAACTAAATAAATAAAATCAGTCATTTGAGAAATTCCATATCTGCACACTTTGTCAAAAATAAGTTAGCCATGTTTCTGAGTTCCCTGAATGTAGATGCATGGATGCAAAGAGAAACCCCACATGTATTAGTAACATTGAAGGCGGGATTACTGTTTGAATTTAATGACGCAATGTGAAACCCCGTGTGTACTTTAGATGAGTTTCTCCCTGGGCTCGAGAGATGTACAGCATTTACCTTTTGATTCAGAAATGTAAATCATATTTTCTCATCAGAGGACATTTCTTCCTCCCATGTGATAGAAACTTCAGTGTTATTAAAAGAAATATATGCACTAAAAGTAGGATCCACACTGCAAAGGAATACACAGAATTTATCCTTTCTTCCACCAAGAAGTCAAGATTTACGAAAGATGTCATAAATTACAAATCATGGTGAAACATTACCTAAGGAATGTCCTTTCCCTGGAAAATTATGGGCAGAAAATACCAAAGTATGAACAGCGAGGTTTCAATATCTCACAATTCATGGAATTTACATATTCCTTTGAGAAGCTGATACTGTACTGCCAAAGATTATATTGATGGTGCTGCATCCCATGCCTTCTATGTTGATAATAAAACCAAAGATATTCATAAGAATAAGAAAACTGAAACTGATGGAAATTTTTTTTTTTTTTTTTTATATAATAATAATCTTTCTTCAACATTACAATCTGTTCTACAATGAACAATAAGTAATAATGATGCGAGAATGAACATGTTACAAATATAGCCCAGTGGCTAATATTTGCATAACATAACAATCTATTTGACATATTAATTAAATCTGTAAATCAAGTCCAAAACTCTATTTCTATTGAGCCTACACGTGTTTGTCCCATTGTTCAGGAGATTCACTGCATATGAATTGGGGTGTTTGTTTAGACGATTCTGGTAGGTCATACTGTATTTACTTATTTCCTGTTTTACTGTTGGTATTTCAAGATCTTGATAAATATATTTGTTACTGATATACCAGGGAATTTTACCAATAGTTCGTATCGTTTTGGATTGGAAACGTTCTAGAATTTCTATGTTGGAGTTGCTTGATGTACCCCAAAGTTGAATTCCATATGTCCATATTGGTTTAAGGATACATTTGTAAATTAGAAGTTTGTTCGTAGTTAACAACTCTGACTTGGGTCCTAGGAGCCAATACAATTTGCTGAATTTTAGACTTAGTTGTTTGCGTTTGGTACTTATATGCTTTTTCCAGGTCAAACGACGATCAAGATGGATACCCAAATATTTAACTTCTTCTGACTGAGGTAGAGTCTTACCATTGATTCTTACTGGAGGGCAAGTGCCTCGTCTTAGCGTGAAAGTTACATGTAGACTCTTATCTTCATTAATTTTTATTCTCCATTTTTTAAACCAAGTCTCCAATTTAATTAGGTAATCTTGTATGTGTTGTGACGCTGTGGTTAAATCTTCATGGACTGCTAAGACTGCTGTATCATCAGCAAAAGTGGCTATAGTTGTCGGTACATCTATGGGCAAATCTGCAGTGTACAGTAAATACAACATAGGACCAAGGACACTTCCTTGTGGAATTCCAGAATTGATAGGGTAGAGATCCGATAGGCTGTCTGCAAATTTAACTTGAAAGTATCTTTTTTCTAGGTATGATTGCAGAATACTATAAAAAGAATGGGGTAAGAACTTTTTTATTACTGAAGGAAATGAGAATGAAATATTCTTTCCTGAAATTTGCCCACTATTGACAATGACGATATTGAAGAAGATTTTCATTAAGGAATGCCAGAAGACCTAAAATTGCAACTAGGAAATCTCCAACAAATTAAAAATTAGTATTGAAATTTTGAAATTCAACAAATTATGTAATTGTTTATTAAAAGCAGTCCCTGTGATTCTAATATGTTTCATATTGCAAATAAAAAAGTATGACCTAACAGTGGCGGTTTCTCCTATTGTGCTGCAGTGCTGCAGCACACAGCTTCTTTTCTACATAGCTTCTTTTCTACATAGCTTCTTTTCTGCTCGTCGTATAATGTTATTTTCAAATGCAATACTATATTTACTTTTACATAGATTTTGAACTTGGCGCGTCCATGCGAGAATTCCTTAATTTCTGTAGGAGAATCAGAGTCGGTAATGTGAATATTGCCTTTTCCACCTCGTGATATGATTCTCTGAACAGCACCTCTCTCGTAGGGCTGTGACATCATTCCAAAGCTTGACTGTATTGGCGTATATGCCAGTATTAACCTGCAGAATGTGCTGAAGGGGGTCCCCTCATGAGATTTCGAGGCCGGTTAGACGTGAAGTAATTAGCACATCTCACCGGCGAGCACGCTGTTAGTTAAGTGACAAGATCTTCCACTGTCTGACAGTAGAGTTGAGTAAGCAATGCATTGCTTTTCTTCTTCACCGCCAAATTCGAATGTATTAAATTCCCAAACATGGTTTCCACAACCCCGATTAAGTATTCTCTCGCGCTGGGAATTTTAACGCGACTTCCTCTACCTTGATCTTTAAAAGTACTATTTTATTGTCTCTTATTCCATTTCGGGTAACCATAGCCCGCTAGTATGCTTTAACAGCCTCGGCAGAGCTTACCTCTCCTTGTTATAGTACGTAGTTACATTCTCCTCCGCTGTGGCGCTGGTTACAGACGGTTCCTCTGCTCTCCAGACTACAGCTACAAACGTAACATCTTGCGTCCAAGAGGTTTAGAATTTAAATATTTTGGTCTTTCAAACCTTTCAGTTTGAACAAACACCACACGTTTGAGCACTATAGGCAGGAAGTATTTACATACACCACCAGCTAGAATATTCGGGTGCTCTTGCGATTCACAGTCTGCACACGCAACGGTGAAGAAATTTTTCAAGTCAGGCATTAAATACGACTCTAATTGTTTTCGCACACCACAGGATGGCAAGTATTTCACTGCACTTTCGACAAAATCCAAAGTCAGACATAACATGTTAACGAAAGGTGTTGTGGGATAATATAGGCTATCTCCAGTAGCATCTCGTTTGTATATTATGTCCATAAGGACTGAATTGCAGGAAGTTATAGCAATTGCATTTCTGCAAGAATTGCAGTCCATAATAGTGACTAATTTTTTTATTACAAACCCTCCAACGTATGCAAGGGAAGACAGTCTGATACTGTCAATATTGGAATCTGCAAAAAAATAAATAAAAAATGTAAATAATTATTAAAACCCTCGTCAGAGTGGAATGAAGTAGAAAATTCGAATTTGAAGTATTCTAATAAAAATGTAAAAAATAAAAAAAGGAAAAAGTTTCCACTGTAAAATAAAATTAACAAGAAGATTTAAAATCACATAAGATTAAATTAATGAATAAATAAATGACTTGATCATTCAATTAATTAAAGCAATAAATAGCTTACGCTGGATCTCTTGTAATCCAACCAGAATATTGATTATGCTGTCTGGCAATCTTATGTCTGTGGCACTGTCCATTTCATTCTCAATGAGCTGAGGAGAATTATTTTTGGCACTATTCCACACAGAAATTGACTTATTTTGCACATCAACATTGCTGGAGGATGGTACAGAAATTAAGCCAGTTTTCAAAATTTTATTCATGCTAAACGTCATGGTTCTGCAGTCTAGCATGTCATTGGCTCCAGCTGTCTGACGTAGGCCACTGAAAAATAATTCTATGGGATCTGAATTAAAAGATCTTGTAAGAACAAAATGGAATCCGTCATTTAACAAATACCGTACACATTTCACGGTGGAAGCTGTAGTCGAAAGTCTCATTAGTAAGAAACTGCTTTTCAGAATTTTGGCTTTCTTTTTTTATATTTTCCAGATAGCCGGGAAATTCATTTTGCAACCAATCCAGCCTCTCGTCATCAATTGAAAAGTAGCACATTTTGTCTTCGTTTCTGATGCGGGAGTGGTGTGTTGTGCTGTTTACGTCATGGAGCGTAAACCACCGTAATATGTTTTCCAGAAGATGAAAAGGTCTCTGCTTTATTGTGAATATGGGGATTTTCTTTCAAGAATTTCAGTGCTGATATTACTTCAACTGAAAAAATTTCCTTTGCTCGTTTCACATTCATTTTTTCTAAATTTGTAGGGTCTACGTGTTTTCTTGACAGAAAGTGAACAGGCGTGATTGTTTGTAGTTCCTGAATTTCATAGAGTTTCTTTACGTATTCTCCAGTAATCAATTCATGGCCATCAAACATGATTCTTTCCAAAAAAGTGATCTCAAATTTTTTAAGATATGACATTGATCAAATGCAAGGAAAAGCGGGCGCTTAGGATCTTCTGGATGGGGTACATCAGTCTTTAGGCTTCTGCTTCCGGAAAACCTTTTCATCATGAAGACGTTCGTCTTATGATTATCTGTAACTAAGAGCAGAACAAGAAATCCACATTCTTCTACGTGGTGAATGACAGATAGTGTCAGGGCGTGTAACTGCGAGCCTGTAAGTTGTTTCGTGAAGAAGAATCCTGCAGGTAGTCTGAATTTAGTGGATAAACCACATATCATAAAACAGAGTAATCGATTAGCAAGTACAGGAATCTTTTCCTTCTCCGAGAGGTCACTTGATTTATTAGGAAGTTGATCACGTTCCCCGAAAAAGGAATCCAATTTGTTGTCATAATGGAGCTGCTGCTTGATAGACATTTCGTGTACAACTAGACTGCATACTAATTCTGCCTTCTTTAAGACATTAGCTTCTACTTGAAGTCTTGATTTTATTAAATGGGTTACTCCAGTTTCTAGCGATATGTCACCGACAAATCGGGACAAAGTACGAGTACTAGGTAGCAATAATACGTACTCCCTTGCATACTTGTAACCCTTTGGTGAGCAATATTGCCATATTACACATTCTTTTACTGTGTCTTCACTCCACCGTGGTGTCTTTCTGTTGCAATTCCTGATCATATCAAGCATCAAAAGTTGCTTTTTAGAATGTTTTTCCTGTGATAGAACATTTTCAATATTTCTATGGTATTCATTCTTTTCGAAATACTCTACCCTATCAGATAATTGTTTTGAATTGTGCTCAACGCGAGCTACTTTATGATTTAGACGCCAGATTTTAGTTTTGAGCGCAGTATTTTCTCTTTCTAGTTTTCTAAATTTGCTGTCATAATCTTCATCAGTTTGAACATCGACTGAAATGTATTTTGTGTTATCAGACGGTGGGCTACAACATGTTTCTTGGGGGCTAATACTCCTTTTCCTTTTTCCTTGCAAGCTTTGCCGTATTATATTCTGCCTTGGTTTTATAACTGGCGGTATTTTATGTACTGGATAATTTGAAAATACACTAGGCACGCTTCCTCTTTTCAAAATTCTCCTTTTCAAATTAGGAACATAGTCATCTGTAGAGAAATGCTCACTGCAGACTAAAGATGAATTTGATTTTACATTAGGGACAAAATTGTCTCTAGAAATAGTTTTCAGCCATCTGTTTTTTAAATCTTCATCGATGGGAAATTCATGAAAACTTATTCCCTTTGATTTCCCTTTTTCATTTTTACAAAAAGGCACGCAACAATTTGGCATCTGCAATTAAAATGACATAAATTAGATCGTCAGACAGCAGAAAGTTGCATTTTAATTGCACACAATATAGCCTAAATAACAATAATTTATTATTGTTGGTGGAAATAAATTACTATAAGAAACCGAACTGAGAGTGAATTCAAGCCATTGAGAACAATAACAATCAAATATTAAATTCCAACAATTAATAAGTAGAACTAGCTTCGAGCCGCAGTTCCCGCGCGTGGATTCCATCACTATTGTTTAGATATTCTATATTATGCTAGGCTATATTTAGTGAATAACTCATTTTATATTATTATTAACTTATTATTATTATTTTATTTTCTAGACGTACTAACTGAGAGAGAGAGAGAGAGAGAGAGAGAGAGAGAGAGAGAGAGAGAGAGAAGATAACAGTGAATAGTTTACTATTCTTTACCTTTCAGAAGAAAATATTCACGGATACATTAAAAAAACACTCACTGATATTAAAAATAAAAACACTTTTTACAGTCACAACACCATTAAAATAAAACTGCCACTTAAAACTAGTAAAACATGACGATAAACTGGATTATTCCCTTACAACTCGTGGTGACTTTCACCCTTGTACAACCCAATACTGTCTGTAAAGACGATCCTAGCGGCAGGAATTGCAAGTTCCAGCAATACTCAAACTCCCATAAAGAAAGAGAAATCTGCCAAGGCTGGAAGAACATTGTAGCAGGCTATGGGGTAACACTCACGCGATTTTCGCTGCCCTAATTATTTTTTTTTTTGCTGTTTTCTCTCTCACACAACGTTCTGCACCTTAAGCATAGGAATTACTATTTCTTCCTGCATTAATCCATCTCTGGGAACTCTCACATGATTTTCTCTGCTCTAATTATTTGTTTGCTAATTTCTCTCGTCGTAATCTATCTCTCTGAAAACTGTCATAGAATAGTTCACCTACTGTAGTGACAATGCACGAGACATTTTTGCGTTCAGAAAAAAAAATAACTTAAGCGCGGGAAAGTTATATTTAGAATTCAATTGATGCTTGTGTTTAAGAAAACCCATAGGAAAAATATTAATGGACTAGGCAAGGAATTGCAATATAAGGCAAGGGTGTAGAGTACAAGGCATTGGTGACTGGTTATATAGAAGAAAGTCAGAGAGTCAGAACATGTAGAAAGAATGAATTAAGAAAGATTGGTTTAATAATCAGTAGGCTACAAGAATAATAATATTATACACTATTTCACGAGAGTTTCGGAGAGATAGTTTGCGACGAGAGAAATTAGAAAAAGAAAGAAGAAAAAAAACAGGGTGGAGAAAATCGCTTGAGAGTTCCCAGAGATGGATTAAGAGAGGAGCAGTTTAGATAGACCTAATAATAATTTTTAAAAATATTTTAAGTTTGCTTTATGAAATAGTATTTACAGCACACACCCTCGTTTTGAGCCACAAGCCGCTACTGTAACCTAACTCAGTTACTGACAATTAAAAAAAAATTACAAATTGTAACAGCCATTTAAAGAACCTTCAGCATAAATTTTCCGTAGTGCTTTGAGAAACCCTAGATGAAGCCTAAACCAAATTTGAAATTGTCTGTACTCCATGGGATAGAAAATTAACTACAAATATCAATATGAAACAACAATGGGAATAGGTAATTTACAAACAGTATGCTTAGACACGTGAAGTCAGAATGAAAAATTCAATGCCATAGCCGGGATTTGAACCAGGATCTTCGGTTCAAATCCCGGCTATGGCATTGAATTTTTCATTCTGACTTCACGTGTCCATCTTAGCCTACACATGGCCAGTGTGAAAGAATTATCATTCCAGTATGCTTAGACTTTCGAAAAGATTTCCACTGTTCACTGTAGATAGTTTTTTTGTTTTTTTGTTTGTTATCTCAAAAACAGGTTTTTAGCAGATTTGGGGTCCCTGTATAGCACACAAGATTATGTTTCTTCATCCTTATAAAAAAGGACATTGTTCCACACAGCGTTGTACGAGGACATATTTCAATTACCAACGTAAGTGGTGTGCCCTGTGTAGTAACCGTTAAGTGTAGCCTATTTATTATATTGTCACTATGAATTTGCCAATGTTTTAGATTATGTTCATGTTATATTATCATTTGGTGTCTTTTATTTGTAAGTTGTAAGATTTATTAATGTAGAAAAATTAATCACCAATTCAACAAATATTGAGTTGGCCTACCTAGTAGAACAAGAGGGATAGTGGTAAAATGCAATGTTGAAAAAAGTACACAAAGTTTTGGAAGTGTAGAAATCCTACAAGGATGAATTAAGAGACCTAAAAGTCTATTTATGAACTAGAAAGTACGGTACATTATGTTTATTGCTGTAAACCAACAATATGTCAAATTTAATAACTGAACAACAAATAGATAAGTTAAAAATTAATATAGGCCTATTATTATAACTGTTACTACAAGAAGACTTATTGTCCAGCCTTTATTGAACAATTTTTACATTTTCAGGCCTCAGGTTATGAGTCAATGTTTAAAATTTCATTTATAACGCTCATACATTTGCTCATACATTCCACATAAAAGCCATTTGCATTTTTTGGTTTCAGAAATTTACACAATGAGAATACATCTGCTCTTTTAGCAGGATTTATCCTGGTGCACATCATCACAACATTTCTTTTCCATAAAATTAGAATTTCTTGTTCTTACATGTCATTTAGATTTCTTTTCTCTATTGATGATGTCTTGTTCCAAAGAAGTAATATATTCCTTGGAGTCTTCCAATTTGCTCTAACAATGTGGCTTCTAATGACGTTTGGCTCCATACCACTTCTATTCTCACAGATACCGACTGGTGAATGTGCATGATATTGTTTACAAGGATCTCCTACCATCTAGAGATGAGATACAGAATTAATCTTTATGGAGTTGATAGTCGAAGGTTTGAGGAGTACGATCAGTGGCAACTCCTGGTTTTTTAGTTGTGTAGGATGGTGTGGAGAGAGCGAATTAACCTATTCACTGCTAATGACGTACATATGCGTCGCTGTAAAAAATGCATAAAAGCTGAGATATAAGTTTAATACAATAATGCTTTATCGTAAATTATGAAAATATTTAACCACGTATGAAAACTGTGGTGAATATAATTTTCGTAGTTGATATCAAACTTATAATTCACCAGTGATATTACTCCAGAAATACTTATATTGAACTATAAACAGCACTGTAAAGAAGAAAAGACCATTGTCAGAAGGAATTGCTCAAAAATCTTAAAAGAAGTAATGAATGAAAAACCATCTAAACAAGAACTCCTGACCAAAAAAACCATAAAGTCCTTAAAAGAAAAAGATGTAGTATATTCTAAAGCCGATAAAGGGAACAAAGTAGTTATCATGGACAAAGCAGATTATGATGAAAACATGGCGAAACTCCTACAAGGTAATGACTTCATGGAAATTAAAAAAGATCCTATTCCAAATAGTATGAAAGACTTTTACAGTACCATGAACAAAGTAAATAGAGTATTGAGCGACAAGGATAAGAAGAAACTCAGAGCTGACAATCCAACTATCCCTAGAATCTATGGATTACCCATTGAGCTCTATTACATACTGGAGGTAGCACTGCATGATGAAAAATCGTGACGGCAGAGTTCGCGGTCCACCATGAAAGTGAACGTATACTTTAGCTCCTATCCCATATCTCCTCCTAACAAACTCATGTGTATTAATGGAATTATGACGATGTATTGGCGTTTTTAAAACAATTTTATGAATGAAACGTTTCAATACAAACTACTTAATGCTTTTTAAGTACATAACAAAACTAACTTCATATCGTAATGGTTTGGTAAAAATATTTCTTTAATCTCAATCAGGCGTGAATGTACATTGGTAAACAGTTGTAAACACTCGCATTTTAAATATTAAAATAACTTCACAATAGGCCTTCATTTTGCGATATTATGCTTGATTTCGATATATAAAGAGAATAGACAAAATCTGTTCTAAGTGCTTTGGAAATGTATAAACTGTGACCTTCAACTGAACCGTTACTGTACTGGATACAATTCACATTATTTATTTATTTTGTTAATAATTCCTGTAGATTAGTGCAAAGGGAAGCCACTGAAATGAAATTTCAAAATACTTTAAGTCAGTAGGCCTACATAGAAGTTCCTTTTCTTCAAATCTGAAATTTAATTAGCCATGCTATTTATCTTCTTGTTCTTGCGACAGACAATAGTCTGTAGCCTTTTGTTCTTTCTCAATTCTGTTTTGATAGGAGATGGTGGGAGATCATCTGTTTGTGGCTGTTTATCTATTTTCGTATAATTTTCAGCGAGGTCTTATCCAAAAACATCTGCTTCCTCTTATTTCTGCAATTAAAAACTAGCATGAAAAATTTAGGCCTACATGCATAAGAATAAGTTACTATGTTTACATGACTGATATATTGCATAATTTATATTCCTACGTGGTACCTAAAGTAGGCCTACTACTAACCACAATACGAACCAGAGGCGTAACGAGGGGGGGTTTGGGGGTTTGAACCCCACCCATTGATTAAAAAAAGGAAAATTGTAAAATTTTTTAAATTCTGCTTATAAATTGCTTAATACGAGTATAAAGCGTGGGAAGCTTAAAGCTCGTTATTGTGCATCTAAATTTTTTAAATTTTCCGGGGGAGGACCCCTTCTCCCCCAGGGGGGTATTCCATACCCCACAGATGTTGTAACCCCCCCATATGGTCGGCCTGTTTACGCCTATATTTTACGAACCAGTTGTCTTTTTGGAACAATAATTTTTTCATGGTGTCCTGGAAAATTGAAGACTGACGGTACAGCATCTTTAGTAATTTTACAAGTGCACCAGACCTTGACTGATAGCAATCAGGTGTAAAGTGTCTGCTGCTTAATGTACTGTATGCTGTGGGTGACAAATATTCTCTGCGCATTGCTTGAACCCACTTCTTCGGAATATCAGGCCAAGAAAATGGAAACATGTACAAACAGGCGAGAAAAAGACAAGCGTTCGTGGCTATGCTACGCTTGAGGTTAAGTCAGATTTGGCCAGTATCCTCAAATGTTCCAAACAAAAATAACCTACTTGTGAAACTTAAGTCCACTTCCATTTCTCTGGAGCTCTGTGTAGCCATATACCACGCAATATTTGACCATTTTGTCATGAAAAATAACAAAAACAAATTCATAAATATATGTTTACCATAGGAAGCACACTTCACCAATACGTACGATGTAGCCAACTTAACAACAAGTGAATGTCATGATTTATGCAATTCCAAAGCACAGCTGTTGTGTATCCTGTTTATATATTGAGATCACTGGGATTACCTAAGATCCATAAACCAGGCAACAAAATGAGACCGATTGTGAATTCCATAAATTTGCCGACTTATAAACTTTCCAAACGGTTAGTACAGAAATTTCAGACCTTACCCAAGTTTGAGAGCCTATGCATAAAGAACACACAGGATTTAGTTGACAAAATAAAAAACATTGTGTTAAATGATAATCTTCTCCTAGTCTCCTTTGATGTGGTGTCTTTATTTCCAAGTGTACCCATCAATAAACTAATGATGACATTAGAAACTTGGCTGAGATCCACAGGCTTAGAAAAAGAAGAAATACAAGAACTTTTGGAACTCACTAAGATCTGTATTGGACAAAATTTCTTTTCATTTAGAGGCACATTTTACGAGCAAAAAGATGGGTTAGCAAAGGGAAACCCTTTGTCTCCGTTCCTGGCGGACTTATATATGAGTTCGTTAGAAATCCAGATCACCAAAGCATTCCCTCAGATTTTCAAAACTTGGCATAGGTATGTCGATGATATTTTCGCCATTGTAAACAGGAAACTGGCAGGAGATGCATTAAAGTTGTTGAACCTACAGGATAACTCAATAAAATTCACTGCAGAGGTTGAATCAGAAAACTTCTTACCTTTTTTAGACATCAAAATCATTAGAAACCACAACAGGATTGAGTTTGGCATGTTCAGGAAAGCAACACATGTAGACAACTACATTAAACAAGACGGACACAACCCAAGTTCACACAAACATGCGATCTTTAGATTAGATTAGTAAACATACCTATGAACAGTTCTGAATACAACAATGAATACCAGTGTTGGGAATAGGTACTGGGTGAGATGTTTTTGTTTCCAGATACTGTAGTCAGTATCTAGGAGGCCTTGGTGACTGTTGAGAATTCAAGAACAAATATGGCATGAGTTTATGCTGTAAGGGAAATAAAGTTGTGTTCTTTTTTAAGTATATTTAATTATTTTCCATTCGGTGGAGGGCCAAACACTCGACATTTGGCGCCCAAAGTGACGGCACGATAGTGTTTTTGTCAGTGTTTTGTGAGTACTTCCACAATGGAGAAAATTAAAAGTAGAAGAAAAGTTGAAAGAGGTCTGTTTACCAGACATTCTGTTGCATTACAGAAGTTTCTAGAAGAGAAGAAATATGAAGAAGCTCGTGCAGCATTTTCTTCATTAGAAAGAAATTTTGAAAAGATTAATATGTTAAATGAACAAGTTATGGATTGGATGTTGGACAATGGTGCAACTGAAGAGGCATTAGAAGAAGAGGCATTAGCTGCTAATGAGTATAGTGATAAGTATGAACTGTTAAAAGTACGGTGCTCAAAAATTGATTCTCAAGATCAACTCTCTGTTGCAAGTGAAGAACCGTCATCTAATGTTCAAACTAATAGGAAAATCAAGTTAGAGCTCAGTCATTTCCGTAACGTCTATGAGTGATTCCTATTAGCAGCTTCGTTGCGAGTTACCTACTAGCTATCACCACGCCTACGTGGTGGCTAGACTGGGTACTGGGAGTCAGCTTTTATTCAGACTAGAAAATCCTTACACCGCGTGATTAAACTCGTAATCTTTAATTAACCCTTGGTCGGATTCCTGTGAAATTTGTGCAGGAATAATCTACACACATCAGCCCTACTGTTGGTTAAAACAGAGCCTTAAAAAAGCGGGCACAAATGTTTTTATTTTATTTTATAAACATCACCCGTTGCACAAACTTCATGGAGGGAGAAGCGAATTTCACTATGCGACAATTTTTTGTATTTTTGTGTCCCGAAAAAACTTCAAGCGAGAAAGTTTTAGTGAAATAATTGAACTTTAATATAAATGAAGTTCCAGCTCTATATCTCGAATGGTTTACGAGTAATTGAGTGGTAATTATTCCATGCGCTTCAATTGTCGGACTGATTTGTGACGACCGTGAACTGTTCAGGAAGACGTATATTTGACTATGCGACAATTTGTTTATTTCTGTGACCAGAAAATGATTCAAGCATGTAAGCTTTAGGGAAATATTTTAATTTTATTATACATCAAGTACCACGTTTATATTTTGAATGGTTTACGAGTAATAGAGTGGTAATTACTCCAGCGCTAAAGCTATAAAATATAAAATATATAGGCTATAAAATAGGCCTACTAGCAATTACGTAAAAATCCTTAAATATTTTATTCGTGGACTCAATAATAAAGGATATTTACTGGCTACTTGTATCCATACTGAAAGATTGACCCGCTGGGGAAGAGAATGAATTAAACTTTTTCCTAATCTTGTAAATCTGCACTACTTTTATTTAGATATTTGTTGAATTATTTATTTTATATTTTGATCCTTTTTGCTAGTAACTTTTATGTCTAATTACCTTATCAAATGCCTTATTAGTTTAATATCTTGTTACGCCATTTTCATATGTTAATATAATTTATCAACATGAAAACGTATTACAGTTAAAATGGGCGGTGAATTGCCGAGGCTTTAAGAGCATGCTATCCGGTTATAGATAGGGCAAGACGATGGTACTTTTTAATGAAAAATTCATGGAAAAATCCTTTGAAATATTGTGTGTTTTATGTAGAATGCATTGCGAAGCAATTTGTGCGTATGTGTGTCCTTTTTTGATGTTGAGACGCCGATTTTAAAGATCCTGCGCCTCTTTTCGTTGTGCTGCTCATGAAAGTTTCCCTGCTCTGCAATTCACAAACCATCCCTTAGTTTATTAGGTCTATATTATCTCTGTTGTCACATAATTTGTATACAGATCTACACTTTTGGCCGTGTTTCACCAATCATTACCTACATAACTTGTTATTTATTATTTATATTAATTTATTGCTATGATGACAATATTAATACAAATTAATAATCTACAATAGTCTACACAATGTAATAATAATATTAGTACTGTACATATTAATATTAACATATAAAAATTCCCGTAGTTGTTTTCTACCCTTATTATAAGGTGTAATTGCTATACAAATATAGGATACATACTTTAACAAATTTTCATCAAATTATACTAATATAACCTCTAATGAGAAATATTTTCTAGGCAACAAAATATTAGATCAAATCACCCTTTAGTTGTTGTATAGGCCTACCTATATTATATAATTTCTATTCAAATCTAGATACTTTGAGAGATTTTTATAAGATTTTAAAGACAAATGCTGTAGAATCAGAAGAACATTTTAAGTAACTTGAATAACAGAACAGTTCACATCTTAGCTGTTTTCTACCCATACGTTGTGATGTCTGTACAAATCTACATTCTTCGAACAGTTTTCTACCCTATTACATAATCTATATATAAGTATAAATACTTCGAAAGATTTTTAGCAGATTTTTAATAGATTCTGCAGAATCAAAAGACAATTCAAGGCAGCAATAATAACAGAAAAGGATCATACCTTAGCTCTTCTCTGCCCCTATTTTCCAATCCCTATACAAATTTAAATTCTTTGAAGGATTATACAAAACCAGATCCTATAGAATCAGGAGAAAATTCTATTCAACAATACTATCCTTCCTTTAGCTGTTTTATACCGCTAATATATAATCTCTATACCCGTCTACATTCTTTGGTTAATTTTTATGAAATCTTACACACAGATCCTTCAGAAACATATGAATTATGACACAACATAAATATCACTTGAGAACGGCTCTACCGATTTGGCTGATTCTTTTTTTGTTGTCTTCGTAATTGTCAGGACAAGGTTTGTATGAAAGAAAATTTTTGGAAAATCCACGGGAAAAGTCGTAAATGTGAAATGAGGCAGAGTTAGAAAGTTCTGCTTTCAATTGTTTACATAACGAAAGTTTTGTTTACGGTGTTCGCATAGGACTTTGGAAACTATATTATATTACTGGGCTTTAACAAATTCTGATACAATCGATGTAAATGTGAAAATAATTCTTGAAGAATAAAATCCACGAAAATAAAGCAGTCACAAAACTTTCTCTACCCTCGACATGGAAAACATTTTTTCACTTCACATTTTGATGTTGAATAAGCGGTCGTATTACAGGGACAACTTAGTTGCAGTGAGTATGCTATATCGGAAGTCGGTAACAAATTCTATCCACTGATACGTCACTCATAGCTGTAGGCTTTGTATTAGTTGAGAAATAGACCTAGGGATGTTTATCAGAGGCCCTAAGCAACTAAAAGAAGACAAAATGGGATGGAACATTTTCAGTCCTACGCGCGCAGTAAGTTATAGTATGTCCCAGGTTTTTGGGAAGGAAAGTATGAAAGTGATATTGAATTTATTTTTTACTTCAGCCCCGAAACGGTTGTATGGTAATATGAGAGTGAGAAATACAATTTTCTGTCAAGACAATACAATATTATGTAACCGGAATTTCTTTTTCTTCTTATTTGCACTCCTCCCAGGCATGGTGAGTAGAAGCAATGGAATGCAACATTCGACATCCTCTGAGAGCCATAAAAAGCTATATCTAGAGTTTTCTGAGGGAATTGTCTGAGTGTCATATGTCGTTCTTCCTCATTTCGAATTCTACATACATGTTATATAAGGACCTAGAGTTTCAAAATCGAAAGTCCTCCATAAGTTAATTTCATATTACAAAATACAAAACCCGGGCGACGCCGGGCCTTTTAAGCTAGTATATATAAAGTTTATGTAATTCCTGCCATTTCTGTAAAAACAACGTGAGCATTAATAAATATAATATTTTAATTATTTTAATGTTAAATAAAACATCTAGCAGTTGAGTAAATAATCGCGAGCGAAGCAGCGGGCACGTGCTAATATAATATAATAATTATATTCCTTAGGCGGATTCCACTGGTTGACAACAAACGTTCACACACAGGTCTAAACAGTGAATGACTATGCGCACACAATGTCGCGCTTCCCCACCACTACCAACCAGGGCAGGGCAGGACAGAACAGAACACGCGCAAACTGCGTCATTTCCTAGGTCTGCTGACTAGCTCCCCATAGACGTTCCGAATCTGTCCGACCTCTACCCACCATTGAATTTCGCAAGTTCGGCGGTGAACTCAGGGAATGGCTGCCATTTTGGAACCAATTCCAACGTATACACAATAATGAAGAGATTGCCCCTGTAGATAAATTTTATTACCTGATGCAAGCTATTCTACCAAACTCTAGAGCTAGGTCTGTTGTAGACAGTTTCCCAGCTACAGATGATAACTACACATTAGTGATTGAGGCACTTCAAGAACGGTTTGGTAGGGAGGACCTTCTTATTGAAGTATATATAAGGGATCTTCTCAGTTTGACCCTGCCTGCAAATAAATCATACCGTTCCCTCACGGATATGTATGATAAACTGGAGTGTCATTTGAGGGCACTTGAATCTCTTGGTGTTACAACTGGAAAGTGTGCAGAAATCCTTTGCCCTTTGTTAGAATCATGCATGACTGAAGATTTCTTAAGAGTATGGCAGCGGAGTTCATTATACAGTGATATATCTAATGCAGAACAAAGGCTTAATAAGTTCATGTCATTCATGAAAGCTGAAGTTCAAAATGAAGAACGCATCCATGTTGCCATGTCAGGTTTTAAGCAGTCAACTGATAGACCAAAGAGAGTTCAGAAAGACAGCAGTCCAAAATCATATTCAAGACAAGCCGAAGTTCCTACAGCCATGGGTTTACTCTCATTACAAGAAGATAAACGTTCAGTTTGTATATTTTGCAATGATGTACAGCATAGTAGCGCTGACTGCTACAAAGCTCGAGATATGCCGCTTTCAGTGAAGCTTGATATCATTAAAGCTAAGAAACATTGTTTCATTTGCGTTAAGCCAAACCATGTGGCGAAAAGGTGTACCTTCAAGCGAAAGTGTTTGATTTGTGACAAACGCCATGTTATCTTATTGTGTCCTGACTTAAAGAGAAACAAGAATGTGGTTACCAGTACGGACGTTACCAAGCCCGAAGAAATGACTGTGCATAAGGATGAAGCTCTTGCCAATTTGACATGTGATAACAGTGTGTTGCTTCCTACGCTACAAGTGAAAGTACAAGGAAATGGTTCAGAACGTATTGTGAAGGCAGTTCTTGATACAGGGTCACAACGTTCTTACGTTTTGAAGAGGACAGCACAAGAGATGAATTATTCACCTGTTGGCAAGGAAACAATTGTCCACTCACTATTTGGAGGTCAAAAGACTGGAAGTTGTGAGCATGATAAGTATAGAATTTATCTGGCCAGTCTCAGTAATGACTTTCTGTGCAATTTTGAGGTATTGGACCAAGACAATATTTGTGATAATCTACCTCTTGTTCAGGACAAAGCATTGGTTAATGAAATAGTTGGTCATACTAATAATTTTCAACAATTTATCAGTAATCCAGGACTAATAGAAATCCTGATTGGTGCTGATGTTTCTGCTAGACTATTCACTGGTAATATCAGAAATTTATCTGGTGGATTGGTAGCTATGGAGACTAGGTTGGGATGGACAATTTTTGGTAAATACCCCATTAAACAACCTAGGGTTACAACTGCTATGATTGTAACTTCAATGCTAATTAATGATTTAAATATCTCAGATCTATGGAAATTGGAGCTGATAGGCATTACTGATCCTGCAGATAGGAAAACTAAACTTGAAATGCAGGCAGAAGTTGACAAGCATTTTGAAGAGACTGTGAAGGTAAATTCTGAAGGTCGATATGAAGTCCAGCTTCCCTGGAAGGACAGGCACCCTCATCTCCCATCGAATTACATTCTTGCTGAAAAACGACTGGATTCTACAGTCAAGAAGTTAAAAGCTAATTCACTGTACTCAGAATATGAACATGTTTTTGAAGAATGGGTTGAAGAAGGTGTAATTGAAAGAGTTCCTGACTCAGAGATTGCTAGTGACAGATGTCATTATCTTCCTCACAGACATGTTGTCAAAGAAAATAGTACTACAAAATTTAGGCCTGTGTTCGATGCATCAGCTCGTGAAAAGAACAGTCCCTCATTGAATATGTGCTTGGAGAAGGGGAGAGCATTGATAGAAGAGATACCCCCACTTCTTTTAAGATTTCGTCTGAAGAAAGTAGGAGTTGTTGCTGACATCCGGAGAGCTTTCTTGCAGATTAGTATATGTACCAATGATAGGAATTTCCTACGATTCTTATGGAAGGATGACACAGGGAATATAATTGTTTATCGACACAGGAGAGTTGTGTTTGGTGTTGTTTGTAGTCCTTATTTGCTGAATGCTGTTATAAGACTTCATCTAACAAGAGTTCTTCGTGAGTGCCAACTTGAAGTTTCCCCATATTCCGAGGCCACTATTAAGAGTCTTTCGGATAGCTTCTATGTTGATAATGTGATCACTAGTCTTGACGATGACAGAAAGCTTAAAGCATTCATTCAAGAAGCTACATCAGTTATGGCTGATGGCAAGTTCGAATTACGAGGGTGGGAGTACACAGATCCAGATGCTCCTCCAGAGACTTGCCTCACTAATGTACTTGATTTAGTCTGGGACAGAAGAGATGACACATTGGCAATAAGCCCAGAATGTTTCAAAAATGTTCCAGAGAAAATTACCAAAAGGACTATTCTTTCTGCAGCCCATAAAGTGTTTGATCCAATTGGTTTTTCATCTCCTGTGACTCTAGAGCCAAAACTTATCTTAAGAGAATTGTGGAGTTTGAAGATTGGCTGGGATGAAGAGGTGGATCAAGGCATCACAAACAGATTTGCAAGATGGGCAGGTGATGTAGCATGTTTGAAAGATGTGAAAATCCCAAGATGGCTACCTTCTAACAGTGAACCTGGTGAATGGAGTGTTCACACCTTTTGTGATGCCAGCAAGGATGCCTACGCTGCAGCTGTATTTTTTAGGGTAGAGACGAGTCAGCAAGTAAATGTACAGCTGATCCAAGCAAAGACAAGGATTGCCCCTACTAAAAATACAGTCACTATACCTCGCCTAGAATTGCTAGCAGCTTTGATTGGTGCTAGACTTCATGCATCAATAATTGCAGACCTTCCTACTGGGTGTGAATCATACTTTTGGAGCGATTCATCCACTGTCTTAGCATGGATTAAAAGGGAAGATCAGTGGGCTACATTTGTGGGAAACCGTGTGGATGAAATTAAAAGGCTGACTCAATTAGAACAGTGGCATCATGTTCCAGGTATCTGTAACCCTGCTGACCTGCCATCTAGAGGTTGTTCTGGAAAAAAGCTGCTTCAGTCATCATGGTGGGAGGGACCTGAGTGGTTGTACCAACCACTAAGTAATTGGCCTTTGTGTGACGTTGAATTTGAAGAGGATGTTATAACTCAAGAAAGAAAAAGTACGGTTGTTTCATCTATGCTGTGTAAAGAAGCTGATCCCCTTCCAAGTGATTGGTACTACAGATACTTTTCAAAGAGTGAAAAAATTATTAGAATGATTGCTTGGATGTGTCGGTTCATGAACAATTATAGAGCTGTGGGCTCTGAAAATTTTATGAAGAAAACGGGACCTCTTTCTACTGAAGAAGTTAACTCTGCTGAAATAAAGGTCCTGAAATTAGTTCAGAAAGATGCATTTTCTAGCACTACAGACCCCAGAATCTCCAGTCTTCAACCCTTTGAAGATCATGATGGTCTTTTCCGCATACGTACTAAAATCTCCAACAGGCCTGATAGTCATGACTTTCGGTATCCTGTACTTCTACCAAGGAATCATCCCTTTGTGTCACGACTGATTATGGATGCTCATGTTCGAAAGTGTCATATTGGAGTTCAGAGTATGCTTTCAATTATGAGAGAAAGATTCTGGGTGATAGGTGGAAGAAGAACTCTGAGATCAGTCTTAACTAAATGTATTATCTGCAAGCGCCAGGAAGCTAAACCATTAGGAGTTCCCACTCCACCACTTCCAGCAGAACGTGTAAGAGATGCTGCTGCCATTGAAGTTTCAGGCGTGGATCTGGCTGGACCCCTTTTCCTGAAAAACTCTGAAAAGGCATGGATTTGTTTATTCACGTGTGGAGTTACTCGAGCTGTCCACTTAGAGCTACTCTTGTCATTATCAACAGATGCCTTTCTGCAAGCATTCCGGCGATTTGTAGCAAGGAGAGGAAGACCAGCTGTAATTTTTAGTGATAATGGGACTAATTTTTCTGGTGCTGAGACTGCTTTCAGGCGAATTGATTGGTCAAAGGTGCTTGAGTACTGTTCGGTTGAGAGAATAAAGTGGAAATTCAACCCTCCAACTGCTTCCTGGTGGGGAGGTTGGTGGGAGAGGTTAATAGGCATTGTAAAAAGGTTACTTCGGAGAACACTAGGACGTTCATCTCTCACATATTCGGAGATGGAAACAATATTATGTGACTGTGAGAGTGTGATAAATTCGAGACCTCTGACATATATAGCTGATAATTCAAATGAACTAGAAGCCATAACACCTGCAATGTTTATTCAGGATGTTCACGAAGTGTCTGTGCCTGAGATTGATATCGTTGAATCCTCTAGCTTAAACAAGAGATTGAAGTACAGATTAAAGCTCAGAGAGAATCTGAGAAAAAGATTCCGCAGTGAATATTTGGGTCAACTTCAACAGCAGATGCATGCCAAACAATTTGGAAGTATTCAAGTTGGTGATGTCGTCTTAATTGGCAATGACAATTTGAAGAGACTGGACTGGCCTTTAGGAAAGGTGATAGAAACTATGCCTGGAAAGGATGAAGTCATCCACCTTGTTCACTTGAAGACTGCATCTGGAGAAGCTCTGCGTCCAGTTCAAAGACTTTACCCCCTTCTAGAAGCGAAAGTTAGTGGACCATCATCAGAGATTAAATCTCTTATTCCAGACTGTGAACGGAGAGAGCAGACTGTGAAAGAGGATAGTGATGTATCTTGTGGTCATGTAAATGATAAAGAAGAAGTAAAAAGAACTCTTTATGTGGAAGAATTATTAATGTTCCAAAAAGATATTTGGACTAAGTTGAATTTGTTTTATGTTAATTAGTTCCAATGAGCAGAATTTGTGTTCCCATAACTAGGTTAAGTTAACTCCTATTTATCCGTTAACTTGGTGGGAGAATGTTGGGAATAGGTACTGGGTGAGATGTTTTTGTTTCCAGATACTGTAGTCAGTATCTAGGAGGCCTTGGTGACTGTTGAGAATTCAAGAACAAATATGGCATGAGTTTATGCTGTAAGGGAAATAAAGTTGTGTTCTTTTTTAAGTATATTTAATTATTTTCCATTCGGTGGAGGGCCAAACACTCGACAACCAGCATATCTTGGACACCACACTCAAAAACGGCTTCAACACAGATTTAGTTAACAAGAGAATCAAAAAGTTTGAAAAACAAAAGCTAATACGAGAAAATTGCACTTTAAGCAACATTAAAGATCACACTTTCAAGAAGTTCACTTTTCACCCTAGACTACACTACAAATTTGAGAAGATTTTCAAAGAAGTGGATATAAGACTGGCCCCCATCAACAGATCCAACATAAAAACACTACTAAAATCTGGACAAATGGATAAGATTCCCCCAAAGAAAAACTCGGGCATTTATGAATTAAAATGCAAAGACTGCAACAAACTGTATATTGGAAAAACCAAGAGAAATTTAAATATAAGGCATAAGGAACACTTAAGAAATATAAAGTACAAACAAACAGAAAAGTCGGCTGTTGCACATCATTTTTGGACCACAGGACATGAATTTGAAGATGACATTAAATTAGTAAAATCTGTAACAAAACCGATAGAACTAACGGTATGGGAAAAAATTTTCATTCAAAGGAACAGGAATAACTTGGTTAATTTCGATATCCCAAAGGAAAACGACCTCATCACTACACTGATACGCCCAACAGAGACATCTACCGGTCTTCCAGCAAACTCGGCAGTTGACCTCATCTGATGATGCAGCTAAGAAGCTGTGAAATGCATTATGTGTAAGTCATTACTTATATAAGTGAAGTTGAGTGAAAAACAGAATTAAGTATGTATACTGTAAAGGTTAATAATAGCTAGGCCTGGCATTGCAAGCCATTTTTATTCACTGATTCACTCCCCCCTTAGAAAACACTCTATCGAACCTGAGGAACACAGAAAACATGTGAGGAAGGACTGTAAGACGTCCTCAACTTCCTCCATATGAAACTGGCTTCTCACCACCTTTTCTCTTCCCCGCCACCCCCTTCACATATCCCCAGAGATCTAACAACAAACAGCATGGACTGCGTAACATCAACACAGAAACTGAGGACATCCTCTCAAATACCAACCTGCTCAAAACAGAACCGCTAACTTCCTTCCTGAGTGTTCTACAATAACGCTGTTTTGTCATTTTACTGTTTTAATTTTGACAATGAATGCTAGTAAACATTTATGTAGATAAATTATGAAGTGTAGGATATGGAATAATCGCCACTGAGTACGATGCTAGTATTTATGCAATAACAGCCCAGCTGGCTAAGCTAGTCTTGCACCCAGGTATTCAATTTTTTGGTCCCAGGTCGATATTGTAAATTATAAATTGCATACTGCAAAAATATTGGAAAACAGCATTAAAAGGTGAGAAAAGGAAAATATGTCAACATGTAATTTAGAATTAGAATTAGAATTAGAATTGTTTTATTTTACCTGGTGGAATTTATGTAAATGAAAAAAGATTAAGATCCCAAAAAGAGGGTAAGATGCTGGAAAATTACCTCCATTCTCTGCTGGCGCACTTGCACACATTGTTTGCTTTAAGAGTGGTTGAACGGAGATTGATTCATTGTTAGCTAATAACTAGTCCGCTTTCAAAATGGTAAAATCTCACCAGCCGAGAAATTTACTGTGTGATAAAACCTCTCTTAGAAAAGAAAACATAAAACATAAATACAAAATTTATGGCAAGATCATGAGTGAAAATGGTATGAGATAATGAAGCAATATGTTCAAAAATAGAGGGATGAATGTCTATGATGATGATGACAGGAGGACCTTTGTGGTGATTCATGAATTTTGCCGCTTTACATTTCAGAGCTAGGCCTATCTGTGAGTTTCCACAGATCTTGCACACACTTCTTCCTTCTTCTAACTAACGATGAGAACTTGGAATATAAGTGTTCAGCCATATCTCAAATCATCAATGCAAGAATTCTTTGGAAAGAGTATTCAAAACGTATTGTGGCAGTGTTCATTTGGCTGGCATGGGATCCTTTTTTATGGCACTCAATAGCATACACAGCTTGTTCCTCACTGAGATCAAGGCAAGATAGCACTCTTCCTCCTAGTATACCATGGAATTGTTCCACAATGCTTGCTAGTTAGGGGGTCCAAATCTACCTACATGAAAAAGAGGACAATAGGGTGAGAAAATGAGGACAACGGAGAAAACATGAAGACAAGCCTATTGGAAGGCCTGAAGAAATGGATGTAACATGTAGCCTATGTGAAGTTTAGGAATGTCAAAGTGCAATGATAATGTTAGTAAACAAGGAATTAGACATTTTTAACAATTCTCAAATTGCAAATTGCAGATATTTCCCTGAGGATGATATCCCTTGCAGGAGTTTAGGATTGCTCAAGATGTACTAATAGAAATCCTACATTTCTGTTAAGTAATTTGTTAAGATGAACCACACATTCAGACAATAACAACACCAAAAGAATGCAGTATTGGAAATTAACAAAGTTCAGACGTGATAAGTGTTGCAAATGTTGGTCAGAGAAAAATCTAAATTTAGTAAGAATTTCCAACTTCAAATATTATTGAAAGAAGGAATGTGTGTGATGTACAAAGAACTTCAAATATTTGTTTGCATTGGAACAATCGACTGTAATATTACTATTGATGTTCTACAGCTTAAACCAGGATTCAAATAGCAAAGTCAGGTTGGGCAACAAAGTAATCAACTATTACAAAAGAGGTGGAAGGTTAAAAATTTGTTTGAGGACAGAGAATAGAAATGTAAAATATGAGGGCATGTCCTCGAAAAAGAGGACGTCTAGTCACCCTATTGCTAGGAGGAGGCACTGCTACTCATAATGTGTAGGCCTACTCATGCTGTGGTGAGTGGTAATGCTCAGACACAAGTGTATGAAAATAATGTATAAATTATAAAATATACATGGAAATATCTATTTTTATTTGATTGATGGTATCGAATAAATTATTCCTCCTTTGTTTTGTCTTCATGTTAATGTTTGTAGTCATTGTGAATAAGAAGCTAGCAATTATGTTCATGTGTACAGGGACATCTTGTCAATAATGTCAGCGTTTTCATTAAGTATTAAAGGATTTGTGGTTGTTTAATTCTTTAAATTCATAATAAGTAGACGGAGAATTTAGCTAAATTGACCAAGATGTGAGGAAGAGTTGTTAGTAAGAAGTATGAATTTATTTCTTGGTGAGTTATTTAGGCAAATGTGTAAACTTCAAGAACACTCAGCAATCAGAAACTTTCACTAATCTAGCACAAGTATAGTGTAAATCAGACTAAGTCATATATTCTATACTCATTAAATTGTATTTTCTTTTTTAAATCTTTATAAATTGAACTTTTGTAACTGTGTCACTCATTCACTTATTGCTTCAGAAGTATCAGTACCGGTAATTTCTTAGATAATCTGTGGTAAATTAGTATCAGATAAACATTATAAAATTATGTAATATCTTAATCTGAACTACTTATATTTTGTCTAGGCCTTTCGGTTACATAGAACCATGACCAGGGGATCTATTTTGGATTCATGTTAAAAAAAAAAAAGTAAAACTGCTTTACTAGTGATGTCATTGTTAGATACATCACTAAACTTCAGCCAAGCTGAGTTCACAGAACATAGAAGGAGAAGGAAGAAGTGAATTTTACTTAGGATTTAAGAACATTTTAAGTTTTAGTAGTTTTAATTAAAAATTACAACAGTGAAGAAGCAATTTTACTCTTATTGAATACTAGCATGTGCCCGCGGCTTCGCCCGCGATAATTATTTCAAAAATAAAAAATGAAGAACATAATAGTTAAATCATTATATTTATTAACACCTAAATCACGTGAATTACATACCACGATTAGATAGCGTCGCCTGGTAAAAGCGATCTCAGATTCGAGTTCCTTGGCCCAGAAAATCCCTGTATAGTGAGTTTCGTCCAAATCGAACGATGTTTAACCATATTTAGGTCTATGTTGATTATCCCTCTTCCATGTAGGTTGAAAATTTCATATGTCTACGGGCCTTGACATTCGAAACAAATGAATCGACCAGCGTGGGCTTACAACATTCAAGCGATCGCAATGCTTTTATTTCCACGGTATGACAAAAATAGCCAAAGCCAACTGCAATTGATTTGACATTGAAATGTATTACTGAAATCTGATGCTTCGACAGCGCTAAAATCACATTTTCTGCCAGTTTTTCACTCATAACTCGCGAACGAAAGCTAAAATTAGAAATTCGGCTTCGAGGCGCATCTATGTTTAAAATTTCAGATCTCTGCATCGCGGACAGACAAACAAACAGCATGTGCCCGCATGTGCCCGCGGCTTCCCCCGCGATAATTATTTCAAAAATTAAAAACTAAAAATTAAGAGCATAGTTAAATAATTATATTTATTAACACCTAAATCACGTGGAGTGCGTCCCCTGTTGTCTCGACAAATAATTTGGTTCAACCCACCTGCCCTAAACATTACACTTTCTTTTATAACACGATCTAGCGAAAAGTAGCGTAAATTCCGCCTTATTTTTATCTCCGTATGATGAAGAAACTCGTGATTGGACGTTAGAGGTGTGATGTCACACCAGCAGAACACGTAGAATTCTGGGAAACAGGTTCACAAACACAACCAACCTCACTGGAGAGATATAATATGGCACATTTACAAAATAGGTGGATGCCCTACTGAATTAATATCACTGTTCATAACCTAACAGAACCTGTCACTAATACTAATATCACCATTCCTAACCTAACTGCCACATGTTGGTCAACCTGCTTCCCTGAAAAACAAAAAACATCACCCGTCCATGGAAGCCTGCTCACATCTCGAGAAGGGTACCCCTACATTGCGAATTTGCCATAAAATTACTCGTATTGTTTTGAAAATCTGGTCATCATGGATTATCCATCCCATGGGCCATAACATCTGGATAACAACATAAATGAGTCACATCTGGCCTGCAATGGGGTTTAATCAAACCTGCATGTTGCTCAAAATTTATAAAACTGCAGAGTAAGAAAACTAAATTGCATCAGGAGCAAGTGAATAAGGCAGTTTTTAAATATGAAGTGCAGTTCTCTCAATAGAACTTTTTGATCTGCAAGTTGATAAAGTCATGAAGGCCAAAGTCAAAGAAAGAAGCAAATTTCACAACTTCCTTTTTCTTTGTTGAAGTTCTCAAATATGGAGGAAACCAGAGTGACCAACTTCTGCAAGATATTTTACTTATTCAATAGTCCAAATTGATTCAGGTTCAAGAAGTGCATTTGAGTTCTAAACTATATACTTACTGCATTATACACTCTGTGATATATTATTTATGATAATGTGTTCATCCTGCCCCTACTGAGAATAATACTTTGGTGTATGTGACTCTCATGGTCTACTTAATAATTTTAAGACTCCTGCTGAAGACCTATGATCCTTTCCAAGGCACATGGGAGGAGATTGTACTAAAAGGAAAGTTGTTTGCCTCTAATAATAAAGTCATATCGAAATCATAGAAGTAATACCAATACTTTGTATAAACTTTATTTTGTCAATATAATTAGGGATTCCCCCCCCCCCCAAATGAACATATGCTTGATAATACTGATGTCCTTAGAGTATATTTTTCATTAACTTTTTAACTTTCTTAGTAAAATTGAACCAATGGTTTCCAAGTGTTTACAACTGGCAATCCTGTCAACACTTTTCACTTTACCTCAGTAATAGATATACACTTCATTCTTCAATACTTAAGGTGCATGATTTCTGTTTCTATTTTTGGAAGAATTGCATAGGTATTTAAGTTGGCTTGCCAGTACCCACCCTCCTCATGCATGGACTTGGGCAAAGTTTTCTTTTAACAAATTTTCTTGTATTTTTTAAAGTATATGCTATTTAAATATAATGATTCAATCTCACAGTTTGTAGATTTGAGGAGCGCATTATACTTCAATAAGAGTACCCAACATTATGCAAATCTACTTGTATTAAATTTAAAAGATACCAGTACCAATTATTCCTACTATCAACCCACCGCTGATGCTATCGCTACTGTTGCTAATGCTATTTATTTATTTATGTCCTGCGAGATCAATATACATCAGTATGGGATATGTCAATATTGATTGCTACTCCTAAAACAAAATTACTTTGTGTCCTTAGCCAATGTTTGTATTAAGTGAGAAAAAATGTTTCTATTGTAACAGTTAAAATTTGTTTTTACACTTCCAATTATCTGCAAAAATATCCTTGGCAATGGACATGTTCCATGAATGTATGAAAAGGGCTTTTAATTGTATTTAACTGTCTGTATTTTGGACAGTAATAACTAATAACAACACCTAAATTTGCTTATAAAGTAAATACATAATATGGGACCATTAGTTTGTAAAAATTAAAATTACATTTTCGAATCTTATGGGAATTATGTAACTAAATGAAAATATTCTAATATAAGTAACTTGAAATTTTAAAAATTAAATTAAATTTTCCATATAGGAAGAAGGTTATATTAAGACATCAATGTTTAAATACAAATGACAGAAAATAAAGGCTATCAGAATTTTTTATATTAACACCTGTATAAAATAGTTATTTGTGCTTTCTATTCAAGACACCAAGTAGGCCTACCTATTTCAAAAACTTGTATTTTAAATTCTGCCCAACTTTGCATGTTTAAATTAAGATTTTATTATTATCTAAAGTTATTTATAAGAAATGATTATTCTACTTATTCCGCAGAATCTACACCCGATAGCAGTACTATGGAAGGTGGAAGTTCCAGTTCTTCAGAACTCCCTGCAGGAAGCTCAAGTACATCTCCTTCGTCATCAAGTGGTTACATTAGTGGTGCAAATGGAAGCAGTGGACATTCCTCTACTACAGTTAGTAGTACCAGCACAAGTAGCACTCCTATGACTCCCACAGAAATACCACTTCCGCCATATCCTCCTACAAGATATCCAACACGTAGACCACGTGTTCAGATCTCTTCAGAAGCAGCTGAGAATACAGCGCTAATTATTGGCATTATAGCCGGAGCTATGATTGCTATCATTCTCATCATTCTCATTATCCTCAAATTCAAAAACAGATCAGATGGGTCGTACAAAGTTGATGAAAGTAAGAACTACCAGAATTCACAAGGACCTAACGCAGCTTTGCTTGGACCAGGGAATGGACAACAGATTCCACAGCAAATGAACGGAAATGTTAAGAATGGTAGTGATAAGAGTGCCAGCAAGAAACGTGATGCTAGGGACGTCAAAGAGTGGTATGTGTAATAATATACTGTACTAAGATTGGTTGTTAGAATTTCATATCATTGAACATGTTATAGTTTGACGCTCATCCAATTGTTAGCAAAGCAACTTTTACACGATTGCAAGGTTCAGATGATAATAAAGAAGAAACTTTAAATGACGTGTGCCAGTTTTAAAGAGTGTGAGCTAAATAGACTCCGAGCCAAATTATCAAATCGTGCAAGACTGAATATTATTTGTGCTGCACAAAATTCTTAACTTTTAACATTATAATTCAACTAATAATGCAGTCCATCATATCATGCTATTGAGGAGAGAGAATTTTTACAAGAAAACTTCATCAAACCTTACGTAGATGAGTGACAAATCTGCTTATGAGATCCATGTTAAATATTTTATTTTTCCCAAAAGCAATTTCACAATAAGATGAATTTTAACTTCTATGAATATGAGCATTTTCTACCCCTTCCATTAAGGGGAAAATCAGATTCATGTGACTTTAATGATCAAATTTAAGGATATGGGCAGTAAATGAGTCATGTTCAAAAATCATAACTTTATTCAAACTCTTTATAAGTTCCTGCAGAACATTACTACTATGGTCAGTATATATGATTGTGTAGGCCTACCAGTAAGTATACAGTTAAATTGCATAATTAAGACTGGACTGCCATGTAATAGTGGATTCTGAAGACATTATTACACAACATTAGAGAAATTATATGTATCAGCACTAAGAGGTTATAGTGGAGGTGGTATTGTTCATGCTTATATTCAAGCAATAAAATAACCAGTATTTGAATCCGAATTCATTGCACACTAGTATGATTGACTGAATCTTAGTACTGCTGCAAGCCCATTCATAAAGCAGTAAAAAAAAGCTAAGTAAAGAAAACAGTAGGCCTACACATGTGAGTGCAGCTAGTACTGGTATATCGGAGTGAATGCTAAAGATCAACCCAGATCTTCCTGTAAAACTGAGTGATTAATGATTATGTATAATGGTAAAATGTTATTTCTTGTTAATAAATAATAAAAGACTATGCTGTAAGCTGTGGAATGTTGGAATCTTAGAGAAATCTTTTAATGCTGAATAATATAGGCCTATGTATAGGCAAAGAAGCATAACATAATCTTGTTAATATTGAAAAGTAATTATAATGACAGCACACTCCTGATAAATTTTACAAAGAAATATTTGAAATTTTCACTATAACTACTCTTAGCAAAGTGAAGAACAACCAATATTTCACTGAAATTCACTATGGAGGTGTTATACATTCAGTGGTGGAAGATGGAATTTGAATGTGGTGGGGACCTCTCAGTGACCCACGTTTATCTTATGCATGTTGATGATAACTGCAACATCTACTGTACAGTCGAGTGCATGGAAACTTTCCATTACTTCTGGTTTCTTCTAATGTCTTTATTTAAAGATGGCATTGAATCTTCTTATTTGCCCTTTTTCTTATTTGTGTTCCACACCAGCCTTGGGTGAGCCAATCTCATATTGGTTTGAGTTCAAGTCAGACCACATGCATTAGCCTATGAACAGTGCTCAGGTCTAGGCGAGTGGTGAAAAGGGATGGAGTTTCATTTGATTGTAAGGCGTGCATCACAACAAATGTCTATGAAAGCCCTTGGATGAGTCTGACTTGTAATGGTTTAATGTGAAAATCTGGCATTCCAACATTAACCTATGAACAGGATTCAGGTTCAGGAGGGAAGGAGGGAGGGGAATAACATTAAATGGTGGGTTGGATGAAATTGCATAAGATAAGATAAGATAAGATAAGATAAGATTTATTTAGTCCAGCTGAACATGCACATGTTATAGGACGCGTCAAAACAATTACAAACAAATTTATATATTACATATTTACAATTATTAAAATATTAATTACTAA
Source organism: Ectobius pallidus (assembly GCA_964059195.1). NCBI lineage: Eukaryota > Metazoa > Arthropoda > Insecta > Blattodea > Ectobiidae > Ectobius > Ectobius pallidus. The sequence goes on from CAXKWD010000003.1 coordinate 128,222,487, forward strand.
ATATACAATTTAAATATACAATTAGAAACATAATCAGAACAGTTTTGTCTATAATATTAGGTTAACTTTGATTAATTTATCCTGGCAAAACTGGCCGACGTCTTGGGAACCTGAAACAAGGAAACAAAGATCACTGTCTGAATAACTCTTATGTTGTAAATTGTTGGCATTCATCAAAAAATTCATTAATAGTATAAAAGCAGTTTTCCAACAAAAAAGATAGTAAGCCCCTTTTAAATTTATGGAGTACAGATATTTCTTTGAGGTAACCTGGCAAAGAGTTATACATTTGGAGGCTAGTATAAATGAAGCTGTTTTGACACAAGGTGGTATTACAGTGAGGTTTATAAATATCATTTTTTTCTCCTTGTATGATATGAGTGGACATCTGCATTCACTAGGAGTGAATTTAAATTAGTCTTTATGTGACATATTGATTCATAAATATATATACATGGTAAAGGTAGCACTTTCAGATGTTTAAAGAACTGTCGACAGCTAGTTGTGTTACTTATTTTTACAATGATTCTTATAGCTCTTTTCTGTAGTTTGAATATATCTTTGGCATGTGGTGAATTTCCCCAAAACATTATGCCATATGTTAAGACTGAATGAAAGTAGGCATAGTATGTATTGCGGGTAGTTTCTAACGATGAAACCTTTCTGATTGTTCGTAAAGCGAAACATGTTTTACTTAGTTTTTTTTTATATATATTGAATATGATTTAACCATTTTAAGTTTTCATCAAGCCACACCCCCAGGAATTTTGTGCTGTCTGTATAGCTAATCTGTTCACCTTCAAATTCTATGGGTAAACGTTCAGGGAATTTATTCTGTTTATGGTGAAATGTAATTGCTGTTGTTTTCTCCTTATTGATTATCAAGCGGTTCTTCTGAAACCAATCAAATATCTGTTTTACTGTTTCATTTATATTAGTTTTCATATTACTGCTATCGGAGCCTGTTATAAAGACACTAGTGTCATCCGCAAAAAATGTTGGCTTCCCATGATTAATGTGTGATTGTAGGTCGTTAATATAAATTAGGAATAATACTGGTCCAAGAACAGAACCTTGTGGAACACCGAGATTTACATTTCTTATATTTGACAGATAGTTAGTAACCTCGTTTTTATCTTCATGCTTATAGGTAATTTCCACTCTCTGTTCGCGATTTTCTAGATACGATTTGAACCATGCGTAAGGTATACCTCTTACTCCTATAGCTGATAACTTTTCTAAAAGAATGTCATGATCTACTAGATCAAATGCTTTCTAAAGATCCAAAAACAACCCTACATTTGTTTCCTTTCTATCAACGGATTCATAAACACTTTTTAGAAAGTTTATAATTGCAGTATTTGTTGATTTCCCTTTGCAAAATCCATGCTGATTACTGTTTATAATATTATGTTTCAACAAGAATGACATGAGTCTTGTATGCATTACCTTTTCGAGTATCTTCGAGAATACTGAAAGCAGTGAAACTGGTCAATAATTTTCAATTTGACTTTGTGAACCCTTCTTGTATAATGGTTTTACTTTTGCTATCTTCAGTTTTTTCTGGAAAACAACCTGACAATAATGATAAATTGATTATGTGTGTTAGTGGTTTTATTATATTTATGCAGCATTTCTTAATAACGTAATCAGATATTTCATCAATGCCACAGGATTTTTTATTACTGAATTTATTGATGATTGATATGATTTCTTCTTCATTTGATGGTTTTAAATACATACTACTGCTATTTGTGGTCATAAGGATAGTTGATCTATTATCTTTGGGTGGTAAGTTTTTGCTTAAAATATTTTGTGATATATTTGCATAATAATCATTGAATAAGTCAGCTACATCTTTTGGATCTTGTATATCTTCACCGTTAGTGTGAATAGTGTCTTCTGTATTATACATACAGCAGGGGTGCCCACCCCCCAAACTTCATGACTCATCCCCCTAACTTCATGGCTCACCCCCCCCAAACTTCATTGCTCACCCCCCAAACCTGATTGACTGTCGACAAGGGCGCCCATATGATATTTTCTAGGGGGGTTATTTTTTAATTTATTAATTTTTTGTTGCTTTAACTTCTTGGGCCACTTTGTAACATTATATTAATAATATAATTATATAATAAGTGCAACAATGACGTAGCCAGAATATAATTGCGGGGAGGGACGAAAGTGCCGGGGGGGTTTGGAATATCTCCCCCCCAAAAAAGTTGGGTCGGGGGTCCATCCCCAGAAAATTTTTAAATATTGAACCAATGAAAATCACATTTTACGCTATTTTAGCACAGGAAAACTAGTTAGGAAATTTGTTTACCATACTCTAAGACATGCCAATGTAAATGAGAAATCATTACCTAAGTAGGGGGCCACCCCCGGAAATTTTTTAAATATTGAACTAATGAAAATCACATTTTACGCTATTTTAGCACTCATAAACTAGTTAGGAAATTTGTTTATTATACTCTAAGACATGCCAATGTAAACAAGAAATTGTTACCTAAGTCGGGTGTCCACCCCAGGAAATTTTTAAATATTGAACTAACGAAAATCACATTTTAGTCTATTGTAGCGCTAAAAAACTAGTTAGGAAATTTGTTTACCATGCCAATGTAAATAAGAAATCATTACCTAAGTGGGGGCTCCACCCCCGGAAAATTTTTAAATATTGAACTAGTGAAAATCACATTTTACGCTATTTTAGCACTCAAAAACTAGTTAGGAAATTTGTTTACCATAGGCTACTCTAAGACATGCCAATGTAAACAAGAAAATGTTACCTGTCAGGTGTCCACCCCAGGGAAATTTTTAAATGTTGAACTAATGAAAATCACATTTTATGCTATTTTAGCACTGAAAAACTAGTTAGCAAATTTGTTTACTATACTCTAAGACATGGCAACTTAAACAAGAAATTGTTACTTAAGTTATAATACTTATTACTATTTATAAGAAAAGTTGAATAACACATGGAACAGTGGATATAATAGGCCTTCTCATTATGTTATGAAAAGAAAATAACTGCTATATCATATTTGACACACCAACAAATCTTGTTTAATTTAATAAATATTTTTTTAAAATACAAATATAGAATTTTAGGTTTTGACTTTTGGGGGATCCAAACCCCCTGGACCCCCCTTTCCTAATCCACTGTTAGAAGAGATCTTTTGGAGTTATAAAACTTGACCGTTTTTATTTTTAACATATAAAACGCTAATTTTGCAACAATTTTCAGCCCCCCCCCCAGAAATTTCAATGACGCAGTCTGCGTCTTAACCCCCCCCCCCCCCCCGAGGGCACCCCTGCATACAGTCATTTGAAGTGAACAAAGAACATGGAAACAAACCAAGTTATTTCCCTTACTGAGCAAGGTTAATATTAATTCTGAAATAATTATGTTCTCAAGGAATCTAGAGGCTCTTTGCTCTATTTGCCATCGTGGAAACAAAGGGGGACAGCACGGGATGGGGAGCGGGCATAATAGCAGAGCCAGTTTAAAATTACCTTATCAACATTAACCACTGCGCATTATATCAGAAAAATTCCGTGCACTCAAGCGTACATGCATTTAACACACTCTAACTTTATTATTTGCACAGGAACTTCATGCAATAGAATTTCTTACAAAACTTTCAAATCACCGTTTTGTTGAAATCACATGTCATTGGTTTTTCAACATAGCAAGAGCGTTAAACTCTGTTCCCCATGCAGTTCCCCACATAATTTATATAAAGTTTTAATCTTAAAATGGTCCATTCACTTTGTGATGATGAGATAGGCATGGTAACAAAATTCTTAATACTATAGATACTGGTACAAAGTTCTCTGAAGTTATCAGAGTTCAGTCCAAAAGTTAAAACTTTGCAAGATATTATGCGCCTGTTATTTTCACAAAATTCAGGCTACTCGTAAAAAAAAAACTCTCAATTCTTCTGTCTTCAGCATCTCTTTATGGTACAAATGGAAAAGCATTGCAGAAGGATTCTATGTCAACAATAAATTGGAAGTAATAGCAAGTAGCAAGCATAATTTTCACTTAGAAACAACTTAGCTCCTGAAAGGTGATTTTAAAATGTAAATAATTGTTCCCTTATTTGATTAGGATGATCAGATACACCACGCTTTTTTTCCCATGTTCAACTCATTCTGGTGCAGAAAATAAATTATTCCAATATTTAACACAACTGCTTCAAAACAATTTATTGCCTGTTGTATTCAAAGAACATCAGTTTTAACCCTCTGAAACTGATTATATAGAATGTCTGTTTGAGGCATAAGTGCAGAGAAGAAACCTAACCAATATATGAAGGTGCTGTGCACTAACTATTTTACATATCCTGCAGTTTAGCAGGTAGTTTCTTTGTAAATTTTTAGGTATATCAGCGGTGGCGGCCGGTGACAAAAACACTGTGTGTGCTACAGTTTGAATAGGCACAAAATAAAATAAACAGGCCACTGAACTATTGTCGAAAAATGAAGTCCTTTATACTGCAGAATTTATCGATTACTTTGGTGTTGAATCTATCTAGGTGCAACACCATCTTCTTTTCAATCGATAGCATTGCAAGGGCAGTTATACGGTCCTGGGACATTGTTTCTCAAGAAGGTTTTTATCCTTGCTAGTGATGAGAAACATCTTTCTGGTTCTGCAGTCATCATTGGTGTTGTAACCAGGATCTTCAGCAACTTTATTATTTCCCAAAAAGTTTCTTGCACAGTGGCGCCAACTTATATGGGCCCGTGGGGCTCAAGCCCACCCAATAATTTTCTGAGTACTATTATAATTATTTGCTATTAGCCTACTAAACATCTTGCTTCTTTGTTGAATCGCTGTACAACGAAAATCATGCTGTTGTTGATATATATAATACGATCTCTATTGTTCCAATTCAAACATCATTTGAAATCTTTTTCAGTTCATTAATTTTTTACGATTTTCAGCACAGTTTTCACAGCCACCGCCGAATATATTTTACGATTTGAAAAGGCTAAAGACATTCTGCGTTCAGGGGGGAAAAAAAAAGAAAACTTAAGCGCATTGTTTCTCTATGTGGCCTGTACATAAGGAGAGCGCGGGAAAGAAATTAGAAATATTTTTTTTCTTTTTCATAGTTTTACCTCCCCCTTATAGGGACCTTTATGCGGCCCGCAACCTGTCGCAGAGAGGAATGAACTATGGATCACAAAGCAGACACAGACAACGACATGGAGGGCCTCCCCGGATGAGTGATTGGTGACATTGGTGACTGCTTAAAAAGAAAAAAAGTCAGAGTGGAACGGACATGTAGAAGGAACAGCAAGGGGCAATAAACCAGAGGGAAATGTAACTTTAGGGGGCTTTGGTATATGGAAATGGGAAAATATTACATAAATCTTACGTTTCTACTTTGATCAAATATCAGTAGAGAAAAATTACTTAAGTATGTAATAAATAAGTACAAATTTTCACAAAAGCCGGTAAAAACACTATTGTAAACAATTATCGGAATTAGGGAAAATATTTCTCTGCCTAGTTCCATGGAGTCCAGATTTTCTGGCAGATTGCCAAAATATAACACAAAATAGTTCTGTAACCAAATCAAATCAAATCAAACTTTATTAACACATACGTTTACATTTTGAGCAATGCTCGTAAACTGGTGTATCGTCATGGTTTCTTAAAACTAAACTTAAAAAGACTAGAACAAAAATACAACTAGAACAAAAGTACATATTACCGACAAAAATACATAGGCCTAATACAGAAACAAACTTACATAATACTACAAAAAATACATAACACAACAAAAGTACAAAATGCATATATATCATATAAAGGATTAGCCTGAAAAATTACTCATATATTCGTCTATTGTGTAGAATTGGTGCTCTACCAAGTATTTAACTACTGATGATTTAAATATTGCTAATTTAGTTAGAGCTTTGATTTCTGATGGTAATTTGTTGAAAAGTTTGGCAGCCATATATTTAAAACTATCCTGACATATTTTAGTATTTACTCTTTGTATGTGTATATCTGTTCTTTGTCTTGTTCCATGATTGTGTATGTTTCCATTAATGTTAAAGGAATCGCTTTCAGTGTTATAGTTGTTTTTTAGGTATACTACACATCTATAGATGTACATACACGGCAATGTTAAAATTTTCAATTTTTTGAAATATGGTCTGCAAGAGACTCTCTGATTTACCCCCACCATAATTCTTATTATTCTCTTTTGAATTATAAATAGTTTTTTTGAATTGGGGGAGTTCCCCCACAACAGAATGCCATAATTTAATCGTGAATACACATAAGCATAGTATAAATTATTAAGAGTATCCACATTTACAATTTTATTTAAGGATCTGAAAACATAGCAACTAATACTAAGTTTGTTTGACAAGTACTCAATGTGTTTATCCCATTTTAGATTTTCACTAATCCATACTCCTAGAAACTGTATATGTGTTGCTTTTGAGATTGTCTTGTTATCAAAAGTTACCGTAGGCTCAAGTATGTTGTTTTGTGGCGTAAGATAAAAATGCATCGCTACTGTTTTGTCTGTGTTTACTCTGAGATGATTTTGGTTGAACCAATTTAGGGTTTCAGCTGTAATTTCATTACAATAGTACAATAGTCCGCCCAACAAATTAGAAGTAAACTATTTTAGTACAGTATTTGCATTTAAAAGGACCGTCATATTAACATTGATACCCGAACCTTCTATACGATCTGATTTCTCCTTCATAACAGAATATGTAATGTTGACACAAACTTCTATTTTAACTTGTATAGATTTGCGCAGGCATTATAAAGATGAACTGACAAATGGAGATCACTTCGAGTTACAATAGTAACCATAGCCTTCTGTAATACTGAAGGTTAATGTATGTCCTCGAGAGCCAGTCAAAATGCTTCGGGTCACCGAACATTGGATATAACATAAGTTAATATAGATGTTACTAAATAAAGAGGGATATGGCTATACTTTATTGCAATTTCGTGTTTGCGGGCAGACTTTCACTTTTTTTCTCAATTTTTTGTCTTGTTTTACCGTTTGTTTACCTTGTTTCACAATTTCTTTGCCTTCTTTTCCGTATCACATAGAAAAAGCCAAGCCCTAGGCGGGACTCGAAGCCACAGACCCCTTCACTGCGTCTCCCCGTATTCATATCATTACAAGCATACTTGGCAACATAAGGACAGCCGGTCTACCTAACCAAACAACAAACATATATGCACTATCACAGAATTAGATGAGAATATATTACTTTTACTTACGATAACGAATTAGGCCGGCGTTGTCAAGACATAGCCTAATCATCACAAGAGAAGCCATTCCAGTTAATCCAATCACAACGAATGAAATATGAAGGTACAATAATGACAAACCGTATAGTTTTACCACTGTCACTACTGAATATTTCACATAAAATATAAAATAGAACACATCTTTACACACTAGAACACTCACCGTGCCTCCATTTCCATAAGCTAATCGAAACAAGGTTATTTAAATCAATTGATGAAGACTCGATATACAATAGCTATTGCCTTTAACCAGTAAATGAAGCTAACACTATGACAGATTGGCGCTGATCCCTCGTGGTTTCCAGCTTCTATCATTTTGTCGCACACTTGTCAAGTTATAGACTTCAATAGGCTACATTTCATTGTAACCTTGTACGACTAAGTTGTAACCAAAGTTATAGTCACAGACGAATAGTCCAATACTACAATCTTCTGTTGTAGAATAGTATAAAAAGACCAATCCTAGCAAAAGAGCCCATTTTTCTCATGGGTGATAGAGACGTTCAGTTGTCTCCGTTTTCAGGAAAAATTGCATTCTCTCATAGGTAATTTGAGAGGACACCATGACATTTTACTGTATCACTGTACCCGTCTTTCATACAAGTAAAAAAAAAAAAAAAAAAAAACTATTTTGTACGGTTCTTAGCGTTACACGAGAAACACCTCGAGGAAGGAGGACATATTACGACCAGTGCCGCCAACATAATGAGCCCGTGGGCTCAAATCCACCCAATAACTTGTAGATTATCATAATTATTTATTGCTACAATTATTTAGGCTACAAATTATCATTTTACTCGGACATGGACATACCCGAGAAAATTACCAAATTTAATAAATCACTGGGTATAATAAATAAAGTTATGAAACCTTCCCTAGTCCAGAGACACACTCGACTCCGTTTATATAAAACCCTTGCAAGACCTGTCCTCTGCTATGGCAGTGAAGCGTGGACTCTAAGACAATGTGACAGGAGTAGAATTACAGCCAGTGAGATGAGGTTCATGCGTAGGACAGCGGGCCACACCAAATATGATCACATCAAAAATGAAGATATACTACAGGAACTCCACATGGATCCAATTCTAGACTACATCCAGAAATATCAGGAGGACTGGCTGCGGCATGTAAGACGGATGGCCAGAGACAGGATCCCCAGAGCAATCTTGAACTACCAACCACATGGGAAGAGATCACTTGGTCGCCCTCCAAAAAGATGGACGGAAAATTTTTTGTAGACGTAACAGTTCTTACAGGACTACTACGTGTCAGGATGATGATGATGATGATGATTTATTGCTATTACTAAAAATCTTAGTTTCCGGAGGGGGTTGAGAGGCCCTCTCCCCTCTCTCGGAAAATAAGCATAACAAAATTTACATAGGTAACAGAGGCCCTTAAACCCAACAAAGGGGATATAAGAAACCAGATACAGATACAGATTACAAAAAATGTTTCTTTGTTAAATCCCTGTAGAGTGAAAATCAGGCTGTTGTTGAACGATCACCATTGTTCCGATCCACTCATCGTTTGAGATCATTCCTCAATTCATTAAATTTTTACGTCTCTCAATGCAGTTGCCATAGCCATGGTGGAAATATTTTTTTTAAGCATTCAAAAGACTAAATACATTTTTTCGTTCAGAAAGATTTTAATCACATTGCTGTTATAAATATTTAGATGTAGAATTTAGACGATGCTTGTGGTTAAGAAAAATCCATACAAGTTTTGGGAATTCGGATAATATATTGTAATACATAATTAATATACCTTCACTACATTATGCATATTATGGTATTCAGGTAGGACATTTAAACAAAGAGCTTCTTTTTTTATAAAATCGTAAATCGTAATGTAAATTGGTTGTAAGAATGAAAGCAGATATCATAGTGAATCGCATCCCCGAAGGATACTCAAACCAAATAGAATCTTACGTAATGCACTCATGTAAGTTTCTTTACGCTAAGCATGGGCAATACACCTTTCTCATTTCACATTCTGATATAGAATAAGAGGTCGTATTGCAAGCAGTGCGTTTTCAGTTGCTTCAACCTAATGCAAAGCAGGCAAAACTGAGTTTCTACTATTCAATATTTCATTCAAGCCTTGAGCAACAGAGAATTTTTGCGAAAAAAGTTTGAAATAAAAGTTTTGACTTTCAGTACAAGCACGTCACATACAAAATTTAAACAAAATTGTTTGAGCCGTTTTCGAGAAAATGGCAAAGAAGCTAAATTTTCTTCATGTAAAGTAACATTAAAAATAAGTGAAAGTCGTCGAAAATCTTCGTGTCACATCCCCAAACGAAACCTAACTAATAAAAAATTGTGTTTTATACGATTTTTCGTTCTCGAGTTAGGCTGTTCACAGACATATACAGAGACATGTTTCTGAAAATAGCAGTGTAGGCCTATTTATGTTAAAAACTCCACTTCGAATTTCAAAGTCAAACACAATACTTCCTCTATCTACAGTACCTACGGTACGGGCAGAAGTAAAGCTGTTTATGTAATATTATCAACTTTAAAGAATTTCCGTTAATTAGGATACACAACACTTTCCTGGCGGTTGAAATACAAAATGTGAGTGTTATTAGTTATTTTAAACAAAGAAATCTTTTCTTGTGCAGTTCTGTATTTATCCGGAGTCATATTAAGTATGGGAGTATGGAAATTTTAAAATCTGTTGAGCCCACCCAATGATTTTCAAAAGTTGGCGCTACTGTTCTTGCAGATTTTTCGACAACACATGCTGCAGCAGTGGTACAGCACCTAAAGTGTTCCTGTAATCCAGCCTGTTGTATAGAATTCGGAGCTCTGTCTTTAGTCTGAACTTATCAAAAGTGTTGTAATACAGAACAGTAGCTTTAAGATGTGTTTAAAATTATTAAAAAATCAGTGGATGAGCGTACAATGTGTTTTAGTTTTTTAACGTTTATCCACTGATTTTGTAATAATTTTAAACACATCTTTTTATTATATTAGACTCAGTGGAAATTTGGGACCGACATGGATGTATCAAAGAGATTTTTCGCCTTATACCCTCAAAATTAAATTAATAAGATGCCGTCAACCAAGGATGTGGGAACAACCTTTTACAAATATCTTGTTCAATGGTAAATCAATAATTTATTAGAATTAAGTTAATTACATGTATTACAAAAAAAATTATTTTGTTAGGATAGAAGTGTTGTTTTGAAAAACGTTTTTCTCAAAATAATTGTACACTTGTATAGTCTAGGACCAGTATAGGTTATTGCTATACATAAAAATAAGTTAGAAATTGTTAAATAGTCATATAAAAGTCTGCACTGAATATATTAGCTAATTTGGCGTTAGCATATGTTAAATTAAAACTATTTTTACCATCATGTCATTATACAATAAAAGTTAAAATTACAAAATATCAAGTATTCACAGGTTAAAAATGGATTTACCATCAAATTAATTGTGCATACTGGCTTTGCAAATATTGTATGTCTTATGCCACTATGTAATAATAGTATGATTTGCAAATTAAATGTACATACAGGAAATAGAAATACTATATGTACATTTAATTTGCAAATCAGACTATTATTACATAGTAGCATAAGACATACAATATTTGCAAAGCCAGTATGCACAATTAATTTGATGGTAAAACCATTTTTAACCTGTGAATACTTGATATTTTGTAATTTTAACTTTTATTGTATAATGACATGATGGTAAAAATAGTTTTAATTTAACATATGCTAACGCCAAATTAGCTAATATATTCAGTGCAGACTTTTATATGACTATTTAACAATTTCTAACTTAATGTAATTGTTTTTATGTATAGCAATAACCTATACTGGTCCTAGACTACACAAGTGTACAATTATTTTGAGAAAAACTTTTTTCAAAACAACAATTCTATCCTAACAAAATAATATTTTTGTAATACATGTAATTAACTTAATTCTAATAAATTATTGATTTACCATTGAACAAGATATTTGTAAAAGGTTGTTCCCACATCCTTGGTTGACGGCATCTTATTAATTTAATTTTGAGGGTATAAGATGAAAAATCTCTTTGATACTTCTATACTTCCCTCATAGAAATTCAAGATGAAATTTATTAATAACCGACATGGATGTTTTAGTAGCTTTTAAGATCCATTTCTGGAAAATTCCCGGAGTAGTCACTGAAATTGGCAGAGTTTAACAATTTTGCAGCATCAAGATGACTCAGTGAGCTTAAGCAATGACTAGCCTCTTGCGTGATTCTGTCGCATACTTCTTTAGCATCAAGCTGCCTGCCTTCCACTTTTCTTTGCTTACTAGTCAATGAAGCTTCAATGTCTACATGGATGTTGTCTGTGGATTCCCTAATTTTCTAATAACATCTGTGAAATGAGTCACTGCATTCCTTCCTTTGATTGCATCAATTGATTTGGCTTGTAGCTGGTTATACAGAATGTCTACATCTGCCATTATCTTACTAAAGTTAACCAGTACACAAATTCTTCATCCTCCAAATAACATCGCAAACCAACTGATCCATGAAAAGTTCCGCTCTGTGACATTTTTTTTTTATAATTCCAGCAAACATTCTCTCAATCCATCCTTGTTCTCGAAAACTATATTAACAGTTCTTGATCTAAAGTTCCACCTAGTTGCTGGACAGCTTGGAATTCTACGAGCCACTACTGATTCAAGCACTGACAAACGTTGTGGCAATCTTGAAAAATATGCAGAGAAAGCAGACAAGTCAAGGAAAAACACTCATGCAGATTGGTTCTGTGAAGCAGCTCTTTCCATGATTAAATTTAATTGATGAGCATAACAGTGTATGAAGTGAGCACTAGGATAATGAATTTTAATTTTTGCTTGAACCCCACCACTTGCACCAGACATCAAGGAGGCTCCATCAAAAGTTTGTGCAATTATTTTATGGGTATCTGATTAAAGAGAAAATGTACTTCTTTTAAGATGCATTCAGCAATAGCATCTGCATTGTGATCTTCTGGTCTGAAGAACCCCCAGAATCTTTCAAAAGGCTCAGCCTTGTTCTCATAACAAAATACCAGTGCTAACTGCGATTGGTCGGAGACATCAGTTGTTTTGTCTGCCATTAATGAAACGAAGTCTGCTTCCTTCATTTCCTGCATTATTTCTCACCACAAATTTCTAATATACAGTCCAAAAGTTCATTCTGTATGGTTTTGGAGGTCCCTTTAACCACCTGATTCGATTCCATGTGTTCATACACAGTAGTATCCAGTTTTGAAACGAAATCTAGCAGTCCTAAGAAGATGCCAGGATTTTCAGATTGTTCAGTTTCGTCATGACCTCTCAAAGCAAGTTCAAAGGCTTCACAGAACTTAATGCAATCAATAATTTTTGAAAGTATGTACCTGTTTTTTTTTCACTTGTTGGTTGTGTTTCAATTTTTTGTTATGATATGCCTGGCTTAACTGTGCTCCAATATTCACACTGCCTAGAGAACTAAGATTTAATGCATTATGCATATGCTTAATGTTATCTTTATGCTGTTTTGTCAACTTACTAAGGTGCCCTAAATCTGTTACTCCCGTTCTGGAGTCTGGCACGAGCAGCGATAGAGAGCGGTTGTGTTTACGCGGAGCTCCGTGAGGCGGACAGGACTGGTGAAGATGGGTGTAGATTTAGAAACGTACAGGGCGAGAATTGGAAGCTACGCGGGCTGGAACAAAAAAAAGTATAAAGGGAGGAAAAGGAGATATCACAAAAGAACAGCTATGGACGGCGGTAATATTGGCCGTGCTGTTAATCATCGGAGGCATCGAGCTGAACCCAGGACCTTTATCCGAAGAGATGGCACAGTTAAAGTCCATGATAAGTAACATCGCAGCGGACATCGCAGAATTAAAGAACATGGAAAAGAATGTGGAGCTGAAAATCGACAGTAAATTCGAGGAGGTACGGACTATACTACGAAACTGGAAGAAAGAAATAACAGACGAAATAGCTGAATGTAAGAAGAGGTTCGAGACGACAGAAATAAGAGCAGAAGCAGAAAGAAGAAAAATGAACTTAATTTTGTTCGGAGTAAAAGAGATAAAAGAAATGCGACTAACGGAGGTAGTAGAGAAGCTATTTGAAGACGACCTAGGGTTGAAACTAAACGGCTGGGAGATAATAGACTGTTACAGATTGGGAAGGCAAGGCAATAAAACGAGGCCGATACTGATCAAAGTAGCCACGATGAAGTTCAAATGGCAAGTTCTCAGTAATGCGAAAAAATTTAAAGGGACACAGATCTTTGTAGAACAGGACTATGGACCAGAGGATAGACAATTTAGAAAATTATTGTTGACAGAAATGAAATTAGCACGAGAGGAAGGCAGGAAAGCATTCGTAAAAGGACTCGAATTATGGGTTGATGGAAGAAAGGAAATCTGGAGTCATCAAAATCGCAAAGCAATCAATGACCGGAGTGGAAAAGAGAAAATTACGGCGCGTGTAGAAAAGGGGCAACGTACCGACAAAGCCTTAACAACGACGTGCAGAGGGGAATTGGGAGGAGGAGAGGTACAACCTAGGAGCGGCGCTACGTCACAGCGGGTGACGACACAATATGACAGACAGGACAATATACGCGCAACTGAGTCAACAGGAAGAACAGCTGAGCCGGCTGAGCGAAATATGCATGAGGTCAATGAGATGCAGGCGTGTAGGGATGATGAAGCGGTGGCAGGAGAAAGAATTACCAGATATCGCGCGAAATTAGAAAAGTTCAAAGGAGCAAACTATAGTTCACAATAGCAGAAGGAATGTAAGATTGTGTTTTGGAATGTAGAAGGCTTAAAATCAAAGATTTCTAGTGGAGAAGTGTACGGGGTACTGAAATTAGGTGATATAATAGCAGTGGTCGAGACATGGTGCGTGGAAGGAGAAAGTGTGCAGCTGAAAGACTACCATTACATAGGAAAACATGGAGCGCGAAAGGGGGATAGGGGGAGAGCTTCAGGAGGTATTGGTGTTTTTATTAGAAATAGTAGCAACATTAACATATGTGAAGAGAAGCCAGAAGAGGCCAAAGAAGTGTTATGGGTAAAGATAAGAAAGGTGGAAAATACAGAGGTGTGCATAGGTCTAGGGATAATATATAACCCTCCTGAAACGTCGGAATTTTATAATGCAAATTTATTTAAAGCACTAAGTGAAGGAATCGATAATTTAAAGCAGAGGTATCCAAGCATGCAGTTTATTATTGTTGGGGACTTTAATGCGAGGATAGTAATAGAACAAATAAGAACAGTGACAGTAAAAAATGATTGTGATTGGGAGAAAGAGGAAATGACAAGGAACAGTAGGGATAAGGTAATTAGTAGGGAGGGTAATAAGTTGATTGAATTCTGTGAGGAAAATAATTTAACAGTGTATAACGGAAGCAGGGGAAGTGATAAACAGGGTGAATTTACATTTGCAAATGCTAATGGACAAAGTGTGATTGATTATGCAATGTGTAGTGAAGGAATCAACGAGAGACTTGCAGACTTTGAGGTATTAAATGAGGTAGTGGACAGTTGCCATTTCCCGTTAATGTTAAAAGTGAACATAGGAAGGAAAGAAGCAACAGAAAGTAATTCAATGGGAACGAAAACAATAAGATGTTTTAAATGGAAAGAGGAGGGAAGGGACAAATTTTGGCACAATATAAACACAGAGGAGAGTGAAATAGTAAGGGTGGGGGTCATAGAGGCTATATGTTCAGGGGATATACAGCTGGCATCAGAAAGATTAGAATTAATGTTGAGAAGAGCAGGGGTTACAATGGAGGTGAAAAATAAGGGGAATTTAAAGAGGGTGGGTTGGTTTGATGAGGAATGTAAAAGAGTAAAAAAACAAGTATTTAGGGAATTGAAACGATGGAGGAGAACAAAATCGAACGAGGATAGACAAACCTTTGTGCTGTGTAAGTGGGGTTATAAATGTCTGATGGAAGGAAAAAAGAAAGAATGGCAAATGAAGGTGTGCGAACAGGTCAAGGAAGCAGTGAAATCTAAGGATACCAAGCAGATATGGGGGATTGCAAAGAATCTTTGCAGGAATAAAGGAACAGTGAATTTGATAACACCTAGAGAATGGATAGAGTATTTTGGAAAACTAGTAGGGGCAGGAGGCAGGTGGAGTAGAGAGAGCCAGCTAAGTGTGGCAGCTAGAAAGATTGACTGTTTAGATAAGGAAATTTCAAATAAAGAGGTAGAATTTCAAATCAAAACTTTGAAAGGGAACAAGGCTACGGGTGTAGATGGCATACCGGGAGAATTTTGGAAGATGTTAGCTTGTACAGATAGGGGTGTGGGTATAATAACTGATTTACTGAACAAAGTGAAGGAAAAGAAAATAATGCCAGAAAACTGGAAGACTAGTATGATAGTTCCATTATACAAGGGAAAAGGAGATGTACAAAAGCCAGAGAATTACAGAGGTATTAGTTTGCTATCCATATTAAGCAAAATATACACAGGTGTAATGGCGCAAAGGCTGCAGATGTGGACTGAAGCAGAGGGTAAATTATCTGAGTTTCAAGCAGGATTCAGGAAAGGAAGAAGGTCAATCGATAATATAATGATTTTGCAAACTATTGTAAGCAAATATTTGAGTATAAAAAGAGGAAGAGTATATATGTTTTTTGCAGATTTTGAAAAGGCTTTTGATTTAATTAATAGGGAGGCACTGGTTTATAAATTAAGAGTTAAAGGTGTGAGTGAAGAATTTATTTCGGGGATTAAAAAGTTATATGAAGGAATAAAAATGTGTGTAAGATGTGAAAGAAATGTAATTTCGGAATCGATCGATCAACAATTGGGTTTACGGCAGGGATGCAAATTAAGTCCAATATTGTTTAATTTATTTATAGATGATATTTTGGAAAGAGTAGAAGAATGTAATCCACATTGCCCGGTAATCGGAAAAAGACAAATTTCTGGTCTCCTATATGCAGATGATTTGGTAGTAGCAGCAGTAACTATAATAGGGCTACAACGGGCAATCGATGAAATTAGCAAATTTTGTTCAGAATGGGGTTTAAGAATAAACATTAAAAAATCAAAGGTAATGGTTTTCAAAAAAGGCTGTAAGCTGAGGAAGCAGGAGAAGTGGTATATGAATGGTGAACCTCTGGATGTAGTGAAGGAATTTGACTATTTGGGAATGAGAATGTCTGCAAATGGAGGGTGGGAGGCACATGAGAAAAAAATGGCAGTGGTAGGTAAAGCAGCTATGAGAGCGGTTAGAATATGTATGTATAAAATTCCAAATATTTCAGTTGTATGGTTAGAGAGAATATATGAGGCAGTGGTGGAAGCAAAAATGTTATATGGGGTTGAAATATGGGGGGCATCAAAGGGGTGGTTGAAAGTTGACCTTGTACATAGGATGTTTTGTAGAGAAGTGCTAGGCCTACCTAGGGGATCACCAATGGGAGTGGCATTAGCAGAGCTAGGAAGGGTAGGAAGGAAAGGAATAATAGTAGAAAGAATTTTGAAATATTGGTATCGTAATATAAATTTGGATGAGGATAATGCATTGAAAGAATGTATGAAGTATTTAAATGAAGGTAGGAGGCATGATAATTGGGTGGAAAAAATTAAAAGGATACTGGAAGAAGTTGGAAGGGGGGATATTTGGCAAAGAGGAGAAGGTAATAAGATAGGATTTTGGAGGGAAGTAAGAAAAAGAGTAGAGGACATGGAAAGACAAGAGATCTGGGCAAGCTTTGTAAACAAAAGTTCTTTAAGATTATACAGAGTAATTAAAACAGAGTGGGGAAGGGAGAAATATGTCGATTGTTGTGATAAGCAAGGAAGAGAGGGATATGCATGGATGAGAACAGGGGTGATATATCTGAAAGGGTTAAGGAAGGACAGAGAGGAAGGTTGTGTACTATGTAATAAAGAGGAAGGAATATCACACTACTTAACGGAATGTGAAGGGGTAACACGGTGGAGGGAAGAAATCTGGGAGACAAAGTGGGATAAATTTCATAAGGAGATAATAACCATCAAGATGTTGAAATTCAGAGGTGAAGAAAATACTAAGAAAATTGGGGAATATTTAGGAAAAATGAGAGAGAAGTGGATGAGAAAAATTAGGAAATAGATCAAGAGAAAATAATCAAGAAAGGTGTGGTAAGTTAACCACATTCATACACTAAACCCAGGGGTTATAGTATGAAGGGATTCTTAGTGGATAGCGCTAGACTTATAGATAAGAGATGTTTAAAGTGGATGTAGATAACTATGTATGTAAAAGCAAGTGTTAATAAAATTCTATTCTATTCTACTCCCGTTCTACTCCACGAATTGGAATTAATATTGCCAAACAGAAGAGAGCATTCCTAATTTCACAACCACACATCCAACTGTTTTCATACACCGTCCAATGAAATTTTCTGTTGTAAACTCAGTTTTGCCTCCCTTTGGCTTTTTGGTTCATTATCAAATCGGTTGTGGGCCTTCCTAATTGTTTTATCTTGATTTTTTCTTCCATACTTCTTCCAGAGAATGGATAAGTAATTAAACTATCTACTGTATTCATTCTTCACAGTGACAGCAATAACTCTGAACATAAACACACACACACCATGAAATATACTGTTCCACTGTCGGTTCTGTCCTGTTAACAGATCACACTTTGCACAGAAACTAGATAAGTAGAATGCAGTTTGAGAATTAAGATGCTCTCTGGTCACTCTGTCCCCAGACATAAGATTGTACTAACTTACCCTTCGTCAGTCAGTCAGCTGGCATGCGCATTAAATTCACTTCTCTCAGCACTAAAAATTAATTCTTATACTACCATTAAATAACATTTTATTACAATATTTATGAGTAATTTTTCAGCAATCATTTTCTTCTTTCCTAGGTAATTGTTAAAGTTCTTGCAATTCAACTCCACTGTGTAATCTATAGAGGAAAATTTATCCTGGGCGGTAATGGAACCTGGGATTTAGCTTTTTACGTATTTATGTATTTGCATTATTATTATTACTATGCATTTATGTATTTATATGTACTCATTGGATTCAGCAAACAAATCTATGAGGTTAATATTAAATATAGATGTACGGTAGCTCTTAAAGCTAAGGTTTCTCATATTTTTATAAAATTTAATGTCAAGCCATGGTATTCTGAATTACTTCTAATTTCGCACTAAAATATTGACTTAAATTATAACAGAAACCTACCTGGTTTACATGGATTTGAACTCGATTAAAACTGCACATCAAGAAAAACCGCCATCAATAAGTTGTGTTACCAAGGACTGTTCCTATAGACTTGCAAAAGAACCTTCAAATATCCACTCCAACCATCACCAAACAAGAGGTCATCAACCCTCCATCCCAACCTGTCAGTTTCTTGTGCGGAATGCAGCATACCTATAGGGGGCTGGGTTCTATCCCATGAATCACTCCAATGGGGCGATTTCGTGCTAACAGTGGCAAATATACACTTTGCCTCAGGGCTCTTTCCACACTTTTATCACAAAGAAGAGCAGTGCTATTTGGGATGTTGAGCACACTGCAGTATAATGCTTAGCAACTCAAGCTGACCGCCCAACATTGTGAGGGATGCCACATATTGCATAACGGTTGGAAATTTAAGATGATCAAAATTTTATAAAAGTATTTTTAACAGAATATTGGTAATTTTGTTTAAGTAATCAACAATATTTTATTTAACGAAATGAACAGTGTGCTATAGCACAGTAGCACATTAACACCGGCCGCCCTGGGTATATGATTCATAACATTTTCAAAGAACTCTAAAGTGATACCTTGTATTTATAAATCAACTAAACAATTCTGGGTGGATAAACCAGTTTAGCCCAAACAAAGTGCAGTAGCCTATGTACTCAAATTAAATCCATTTCTTATTATGTTTTATACTTGTTCAGTGAAGTCCAGGGAAGGATAGGCCTATACCAAGAGTCCTCAAGAATAGGAAATGAGAAATACCAAGAGTCCTCAAGAATAGGAAATGAAAGAAATTAGTGTTATCTCATACTGAAGAATATCTGGTGGTATACCAGGATATGTGAGTTAGTTTTAGAATTTAATGTTGTACCGGAATGTTGCAATGATAGCTCAATGGTAGAGTAGCGGCACAGAGAGCCAAAGATCCTGGTTCAAATCCTGACTATGGTACTGAATTTTTCAGTCAGACTTAACCTTTTCACCTTAGCCTACACATGGCCAGCGTGAAAGAATTCCACTAGAAAAAACTTTGTTTCTGTTTAACTTTTGAAAGTATCTTGAAAACGGTCAACCCTAGCAAAATAAAATGAAAGAGCAAAATATTTTTTATTTTATTTTTTTTAACGTCCTTTCCACTTTTCTTGTACTTTTGATAGTTTTCGAGATAATCTCACTTGAAAAATTACATATTTGATGATGTCTGTGGTGGGTAGAAATTTTGAATGAGGCTGCTCTCTATCTGAGTGTTGAAGTTTTCTGTGATTTTAATAAAGATATTCTCCCATGCTGTAAGTTCCTGTAAACACTTTTTAGTAAGTTTGTTTCTTGACTTATGTTGTGGCTCTCATTCCAAAATTGTGCTGCTACTGCTGATTGGTCACAATGTAAGTATTTTATGCTCCTAAAATTTTCTTTCTTTTTTAAGTACAGGAATTGACAAAAGGATTTCCCAATAATTTCTGTATTGACTGTTTACCGATCAATAAAGAATTGAAATAGGTGACTGTTATAAGAAGCTATTAGTCCAGTTGCTGTAGACATGATTTGCTGTAGTTCAGGAAGAAGTGGGTGGTTATTAGAGCCTGGAAGTTTATGGTTCAAAAAACAAAAAATATGCAAGACAATATGACCTTACAAACTGCTAAATATGATCAAAAAAGACCAATATGATGAAATGGACACAAAATATTTAATGAATCACACAAAAGTCAACATTATTTGAATATTAAATCATGGTATTATAACAGTTTCATGGCATTATTGATAAGTAGGCCTACCACAATGAACTGTTGAATGATTTACTGCATCAAGGACTTGTGAATCCAGTAAAATATATTACCAGGACAATCAGCAAAGAGCATGCCAATAAAACATTCAGAGTGAATCTATTACAAGTGATGACATTTCATCAATGGACACCCAAATCTTATTGCTCCCTAAAGTAATTTTAATTTGTTCCAATGTACTTTGATTGAATTTGAATTTGAATTTAGCCTATGAAATCCCTTAACGGGCAAAGGCCTCCTGCTGATCGCAGGGAAGCTCAGGTGCACTCATTAGGGGAGCTACTCCTAAAGAGTGTTGTGCTACGTCCGTTTAGTCACTAGTTTTATCACTGTCACATCACTATTTTCATTATGCTTGGTCTCATTCCTCTACTTGCAATATTCCTTTTTCTAGATCTTTCCACTGATCCCTATTTCTGGCTTGCCGTGTCCATTGTTTTCCCGCTCGTTGTGTGAAGAGTTCTGCCCATCTTGTCCTCTGTCTCCCTACGTGTCTTCTTCCTATTCGTGGGTCCCACATAGTGATCCTGTAGGTCCATCTTGTTCCTTCCATTCTTGCTACATGGCCTCCCCACTTCCATTTGAGACGTTCTGCTGTTGAGACCACATCCCTCATGCCTGTTCGTCTTCTTAACACCTCATTACGTATTCTGTCTTTTAATGTGACATGGAGTATCTTGCGTTCCATTCTCCTCTGGCAGGTTTGTAGCATTCGTTTTGTATTTCCATTGAGCGACCAGGTTTGACTGCCATACAATAGCACTGGCAGGACACATGTCTCCAACACTTCTGCCTTTAGGCTTGTTCTTAGATTGGTATCAGTCAGAATGTGCTTTAAGCTCCAGAATTTCTTCCAGGCTTGGCCAATCCTTCTTTTTACTTCCTTTACTGTGTTTGTCTGAAAGGCTAGTTGCTGACCTAGATATATATACTCTGTGACGTAATCTAATGTTGTGCCATTGACAATGATTGCTTCTTCCGTGCCATTTGTCATGATCTTTGTCTTCGTAGGGTTCATCCTCAGTCCTACTTCAGTGCTCACTCTGTTTAAGTCTATGAGCATCCGTTCCAGCTTCGGTGCAGACTCTGCTATTAATACCAAGTCATCAGCAAACCGCAAGTGGGTTAATCTGACCCCATTTATGTTTGTGCCGTACTCTTCATCCCAGTCTAGTCTGCGGAGTTGGTGCTCAAGAAGGCTCGTGAAGAGCTTCGGTGATAGGGGATCTCCCTGTTTTACCCCTCGTTCAATTGGAAAGTTTTCCCCTTCTCTTTCAGTTCTTATCCTTGCTTGGCTACCTTCGTACAGTCTCGCGATTATCCTGATGTATTTTGGATGTATGTTTTGTTCTTCAAGGGATTTCCAGACAAATTTGTGCTCCACTGTGTCAAAAGCTTTTGTGTAATCCACAAATGCTATGTACAGGGTGATATTGTATTCTTGTGATTTTTCCATTAGCTGGTTCATCGTTTGCAGGTGGTCCATTGTGTTATATCCTGATCTGAATCCAGCTTGCTCTGTGGGTTGGTTTTCGTCCAGGGTTTTCGTCAGCCTTTTAGTTATTATTTTCATGAAAATTTTGTACACGTTTGGCAAAAGGCTAATTGGGCGGTAGTTGTTTATCTCGTCTTTTGCTCCTTTCTTGTGCAGCAATATGATTACATTCTGTTTCCACTCCCTGGGTATTGTTTCTGTTGTCAGTATCATATTGAACATGTTTGTGATGGGTAGTGCTAGTTCATCTTCACCCATCTTCAGGTATTCGTTGTGAATCCCATCTGCCCCTGGGCTCTTGTCGTTCTTTGTTGCCTTGATGGCTGCACTAGTTTCCTCGAGCATGATGGGAGGGACTGCTTCCTCTTGGTCTTTGGTTGCTGTTGTACTTGTATATCTGTCTCTGTTCTGTAGCGTGCTGGTGTAGAGTTCTTTGTAGAATTTTGTGGCTTGCTTTGATATTTTTTCTCTGGAGGCTATTCTCTTTCCTTTCTGATCTTTCACTCCTAGCATCCAGTGTTTTCCTTCCATCAATTCCTTCCTGATCTTCCTTGTCGATTTTGACTCTTTCATTTCTTTCCTGATTAGCTCCGTTTTGAATTCTCGCATGTCTTTTCTTATTGCTCTCTTTGTGTGCTTATTTAATTCTTCGTATTCTTTCCTCTTTTGTGGGTCGTCTTGTGCCCCTTTTTTCAGCTCTTCCCTTTGGTCTATCATTTTCAGTGTGTTGGCTGTCAATTTGCTGTTCTTTGTTTTGTCTTTTCCCTTCGTGCCAGAGTTCTCTGCTGCCATTAGGATAGATTTCTCGAGAGTGGTGTACACTCCTTGTACGTCATTGTTGGCCTGCTGTTGTGTGGCTTGTAGGTTTTCTTTTAATTCTTCTTTGTATTTTTGTTGGATTATGTTTGACGGGTGTGCTCTTTGTGATCTGTACAGGTCTTCTCTGTGCCTCTTAGTCTGTATCCTCATTCTAACCATTCGGTGATCAGTGTCAAATTTCATGCCATTGATAGTTTGGATGTCTTTTACATCTTGAAGTCGGTTTGTTAAGATGAAATCTATTTCATTTTTTGTTTTTCCGTTGGGAGATCTCCAGGTCCATCTTCCCTCTGGGTTCTTCTTGAAAAATGTGTTGACTATTTTCAGTTGTTGTCCTTGAGCAAAAAGTATAAGTCTGTCTCCTCTTTCATTTCTCCTTCCGTACCCATATGGTCCCATTGGCTCTTCGCACTCATGCTCTCTATGCCCTACTTTGCTATTAAAGTCTCCCATTATGATAGTGGTTTGTGCCTTGCTTTTGTGTATTGTTTCGTCTAAGAGGTTGTAGAATTCCTCTGACTCTTCTTTTGTGCTTGCTTCTGTTGGCGCATAGACTTGTATTACTTTGTATGTGTTCCCATTGATGTTTATAGACATTGCCGTGATTCTTTCTGAGACTCCTAATATCTCCTGTACATTCTTCTTTAGGTGTTTCTTTATTATGAAGCCTACTCCTTTCTGGCCTTTGGTCTTTCCCATGTAGCTAAATAGATCGCCATTTTTCTTTTCGATGATGGCCTCTCCTTGTCGTCTCACCTCACTAAGTCCTATTATGTCTGCTTTTATGTTTTGTAGTGCATTGTTAAGTTCTTCTTCTTTCTCATCCGACCCTAGTGATCTAACATTGAGTGTGGCTATGTACAATTCTTTTTCTTGTTGACTTGACTTTGGCTGTGCCTTGTACATTGTACTTCGGCTGTCTTCACTTAGTTTTTTGACTTTAATTCATTCCATGGCACCCATTTGCCTTTCAGTAGTATCTTCTGGTAACCAACTCTTGCTTCTGTGTCTCCTCTCTCTTTTTCTTCTCGGGCTTTCTGTCTCAGTACATTTTGTATTTCTCTTTCTTTTCTTGTGAGATCACTATCTATGTATGTTTCCTGGCCTCGTAGCATGGCTTTGTTCTTAACAATTTTCAGCTTGTCCTCGAAGTTCTTGAGAACTACTCTAATTATGCCTCTGTTCATCTTGTCTTTACCCATATACATTGCTGTCACAGGTTCTACTTCCTCATTAATTGATCTCAGTATTTCTCTTGCTTGTGTTTCTATCTTGTTTTTATCATCTGTTTCTAGGACCAATTCCTTGCTTTTGATCACAATGTTGTTTCTTCGTTCTCTTCTTGCTCTTTGGTCTTCCTGTTCTTCTATTTTTTGGAGTCGTTCCGTGAGTGTTTTTAACTCTTCTGCTGTCTTTTGCTTTTCCCTCGTTAACTGATTTTCTAAGTTGCTGCTCCTGATCTCTAGTTCCTCGTCCCTTTTTGTTAACTCGGCTTTGATGGAGGTTATTTCTGCTCTTGTTTCATGCCTGAAGTCTTCGCTTTGTTTTTTGATGTCCTTCAATTCGTTTAATATCTCAGCGAACATTGTTTGAATTGCCGCGTGGTTTTCTGTTGCTGCATCTGATCTGCGATCTGCCTGAGGGTTGCCTAGTTCTGATACTTTTTGCTTCTTTCCCTTTTCTTTTGTCAAGTTTTCTTTCTTGCTTTCTCTTTGTTCCTCTTCAGAGTCTGTGGCATTGAGCTGGAGAAGAACTGGAGTTAGCAGTCCAGCACAGAAAGTGAGGCCGACTGTTTCGACTAGCTCCGCCTGGAAAATATGGCAAGAAGCTATTTGTCTGCTCAGTAAGAAATGTCAAGTAGGCATATATGCCTGAAAATTTATTACGATAGAGTGAACAATACCTTACCTTTAACTCCAAATAATTTATTTTTATCAATACTATTGTTTTTACCCCTGACTTCTCTTTTCATTATGACAAATTCGCGCGTATTCAATACATCATTTAAGTTATTACTAGGGCCCAAATTGTTATGTTTTAAACTATTTTATTCCTTGCTAGTTAAGTGTGACATTTGAATATAATTATTTGTTTCACTGTCAGGAGTTATGTTAAATTAATATTACGTTGAAATGTTTAGAAATTAAAATATATTTGATATTTGATAACACTTTTAGGCAGTACCAACTGCAATCGGTCACATTAGCTATTTACATTAATACACATCTCTAAGAACCTAAGCCATGAATATTTACAATCTTACAAACTTAATTACATTAGTCAAAATTATTATTCTAAGTTATACTAATGCCATAACCCAAGTGACACTAAATGAACAACATATACTTACAGATTACACATGTAATTACTTACGCTAAGTTGCTCTATTCTCTTTGTAAATCTGATTCTAAGTATTCTTTAACATTATAAAAAAGGATTTTTAAAGCTAGGAATATAGCTTTTTGTGAAAACAAATTTGGGGACATTTCTTGAAGTTTATATGGTAATTTGTTATATAATGTCCCAAATTTATTTTGATTTCTGGTCTGATAAATAAGCACTTCGTGTTTGATAGGTTTTTATGTTATATTTTACTAATGACAAGACATCAAAAATATACAAATTCATTATTGTTAGTGAGCCTGTCTCAATAAATAGTGGTTTGCAATGCTCAAATTTTTTAGCATTGGTTATTATTCTAATTGCTTTTTTTTCTGGATAACTAATACTTTATTAATTCCTACACCATTTCCCCATAGGCTACTACTAGATCATTCCTTATTATGCTACTAAAAAATGCATAATAGGCAGTCTTTAGATAATCTGAAGATACTTACTTACTTACTCAATAGCATAGACAATTCCTAAGCAAGCTAAATGAATATTATCTGTTTTATGGAACCCGAAGGTTCATTGCCGCGCTTACTTGAGTCCGCGCTTACTTCAATCCTATTCTGCGTTATCTCCATCCATCCATCACTCGCAAAACCTACTTCCCTTGAATCTATCCTAATGTTGTCCTCCCACCTGCATCTAAGTCTTCCAAGTGGTCTATTCCTTTCTGGTCTCCCCGTCAATATTTTTTAAATATGTCTTTCTTCCCCCATGCGTGCATCATGTCCAGCCCATTTCATCCTCCATGATTTAATTAGCTTTACTATATCCGGTGACGTGTACAGGTTATGAAGCTCGTCATCAAGCCGTTTTCTCCAGTCCCCATTTTCATCTCTCTTAGGCCCAAATATTTTCCTAAGCACCCTGTTTTCGAACACTTTTAGATTTGTTCTTCGCGAAGAGTAAGCGACCATGTCTCACATAATGTTTCATATAATACAACCGGCAGGATAATTGTATTATAAATTTTTATTTTTGGATTTGTGGAATTAAACGAAAAGATAAGAATTTCTTACCTGCATAAAAACTAGCATTTCCTGATTTGTGTCTACACTTAAATTCGGCCTTAATATTATTTGTGTCTGTAATTATTGCTCCCAGATAAACAATTCTTTAATCTACTTATTAAATAGATTACACATGAGAGCCTTTTACAAATACTTCTAATCTAAGTTAATCAGTTTCAGTCATTACCTACCTCAGCTCATCCTTTTATGCAAAACTAAGTCTGCCCATTGTTGTGTTTTTTTTATTAGTTCGTAGATTTTTCCAAGCATTGCCATCCTACCTGAATTATGATATAGGCCTATCCTAAAAATTGCTAAAATCTGGATTAAGGATTAATTACTAAATATTATATTAAACGTTATTATCACAATAAAATACACTTAAAATGAATGATGACGATTTTGAAGTATGAAGATTTGAACGTAATACTAATTTAATGTAATAAGTGTAGTACTGAATACATGCTATTTTATCGGTTAGGCCCACATGTATGGAAACGACAGAAGTCACGTAAAAACATACGTATTAATATTAATCTTAATTATAATAATGGCATACTTTAAATATATTAATATTAATTATTCTTATAATGCATGCAAGAAGAACTGTCTTACAATCATTCGTCAACAATATCTTCAATTTCCAAAACCAAACATGTGATAATTCCATACAAGAAAGGCGATTTGACGTTTCGTATTGAGCAGACAAATAGTTTCTTGCCATAGTTTCCGGGCGAGACTAGTCGAAAAAGTGGCCTCACTTGTTAGTACAGGGGAAAGGCTGTAGTGCTAACTCCAGGTATAAATGGAGCTCAATGGTCTGTGGTTTCCGTGTCTGCAAATCGCGTCGGTTTTCTGCTCCTGCGTCTGCTACTTCTTGTCATCTCTTGGCTTTCCCTTTTTTTGTCTTGTTTCGATCCCTGAGTCTCTTTGGTTTTCTCTTCTCCCATCTTCTTTGCTTTCCGCTTATGCACGTCCTTTCCGGTTCTCCTCCTATGCTCTCTGATATTCGTGCGTTCTTTGTACTTTACTACCGTCACTTCCGGTTTCGCTTCGCGATCGTAGCTTCTTAACCTTTAATTTCGAGACTTGCCTTGTTTTTTATCTCCATTTTTCTCTATTGGTCGTTTGTTTTAATCTTCACTAACATTTGTATAGGTGTATTGTCATCTACTTCGTTTGTTAATTGTACTCTTTTGTTCTTGCCTGCTCACCTGCCGTTGTACTTTGATTACAAGAAGCTAATTAATTTTTCCTCATGCTGATGCTTTTGGAAAGAAACTCTTTCTCTTAGTAATTTCCAGAATAACGACAATTACATAAGAAAATATCAACTATTTAACTCTTCTGAATATAAGATCATATCCACAAATGTAACCGACATATGGCCTTAAATCATGAAAGAAAAAAGCATAATATACCAAAACTGCAAAAAAGACCTAAATATGTCAATATATGATGTATAAAATACATCTTTAAATGCAGTGGCGGTTTCTCCTATAGTGCTGCAGTGCTACAGCACA
The DNA here is from genome assembly GCA_964059195.1 of Ectobius pallidus. NCBI lineage: Eukaryota > Metazoa > Arthropoda > Insecta > Blattodea > Ectobiidae > Ectobius > Ectobius pallidus. The sequence goes on from CAXKWD010000003.1 coordinate 128,250,028, forward strand.
TAGCTTGTTTTCTGCTCGTCGTATAATGTTATTTTCAAACGCAATACTATATTTTCTTTTACTTAGATTTTGAACTTGGCGCGTCCACGCGAGAATTCCTTAGCTGTTATGTTGGAGAATGGAAGTCGGTAATGTGAATATTATCTTTTCCGCCTCGTGAATGCATTTTGCAAACAGCTCATCTCTCGTAGGGTGTGATGTCATGCTTAAGCTTGACTTTATGGCGTGTAAGCTGGTTTCAACATGCAGAACAGGCTGCCATTGAATTGCGTTCACGAGATTTTGAGGCTTTACTACTAATTTCTTCACGTCTTGCTGACACAAAACGACACTTGCCGCGACATCTGTTGGAATATAGATGAAACTGTAGTTCTGGTTTTAGCCACTAGAAGCATTACGGTGTCTTGTGTTTACACATGTGCTTTCAGACGAGTGATTCAGTGTTGGCATAGCGTTTGGCTTGTGAATGTTTGTGGAAATATGAATTCGGTGGACAGCTTGCTAAGGACGTCTTTTTCTTCCAGGCAATTGGAGGAAAAAGTAGTCATAAAAAAACTGGGGAGGCCTACTCAAAATTTAAATATGACCCAGGTGGGTAGTGGAAAAAACAGGGCTCCTTACAGCAGACGTTTTAAACCTGATATATATCAATCATATGATTGGCTTTACGGGTGCCAAGTAAGGAACTTATTGTTTTGTTTCCCCTGCCTCCTGTTCGGGAATACTGGTGCACCAGCATGGTCTGCAACGGGTGTAAAGGATCTTGGTCACCTTAAAGGGTTGAGCAAAAATCACAACGACAACAAGACTCACATCCATAATGTGTTGAATTTAGCTGCAAATGGAAGTGTAAATATTGCAACACAATTAAGCCGTGCTTATCATGATGCCATACGATCACACAATGACCAAGTGGAAAAGAACAGATATATCCTTTCAAGAATAATTATTGACTGTATCAAGTTCTGTGGTGCATTTGAACTCGCGTTATGGGGACATGATGAGACTGAAATGTCTGACAATCCGGGCATTTTCTTGGGACTTGTTGATTTTATGAGCAGTTTAGATAGTGCTGTGAAAGAGCACATGGAATCAAATCGGGTTTTCAAGGGAACCTCCAAAACAATTCAAAACGAACTACTGGATTCCATGTTACAAGTGTGTCGTGAGAAGATAATAGAAGAAATGAGGAATGCTGAGTTCGTTTCCAACATGGCGGATGAAAGCACAGATGTTTCAGACCAAACATTTCGATATGAAATAAATGGTGTTCCTTGTGAAAGATTTTGGGGGTTTTTCAATCCAGAAGGGCAGGATGCTGATGTAATATCAGAGTGCATTTTAGGAGTAATTGGTGAAATTTTCAAAGATATTCCTAATAAAATTATTGCACAAACATATGATGGGGCCTCCGTAATGAGTGGTGAAACTGGTGGGGTTCAGGCAAAAATAAAAAGCTGTTTCCCCAATGCCCATTACATACACTGCTATGCCCATCAGTTGAATTTAGTGATGCAAAAAGCTGCATCACAAAATGCCGCAGCCAGAATATTCTTCTGTAACTTGTCAGGGTTTCCAACCTTCTTTTCAAGGTCACCACAACGACAGTCCAAATTACACGAAGTGGTTTCTCGAAGGATTCCTGGTGGTTCTTCAACTAGATGGAACTTTAAATCCAGAACGGTAAATGCGGTACCGGTATATGAAAATAAAGACAACCTGTTAGAGTGTTTCTTGGAATTGGGGAAGTCATCATCATCTACCAAGACTGTTCTGGAAGCTTCGGGACTCCGCCTTTTTTTAGAAAATGAAGAATTTATTTTCTGGCTCACATTCTTCCATAAAATAATGCCTCACGTAGATACATTGTATAATGTGTTGCAAGCAAGGTTGACTGATGCCGTCAAAACAACAAAATCTATGACACATTTTATCCAGGCAATTAGTGGGATAAGGGAATCCACAGATAACGCTGACAGTGAAGTTCCATCTGGCAATAAACGAAGGAAGCAGTCACATAGAAATGCCGATGCCAAGGAAGTGTGTGATCGAATCCTTCAAGAAGCTCGTCATCGCTTTCAATCTTTGGATCATCTAGAAGCAGCAAAACTGGTAGATTCTTTATACTTTCCAGAATTTTCGAAACACTTCCCAGAAAAAGTACTCGACTCTGCTGTACAATCTTACAATATGCTGGAGAAGAGCAGATTGAGAACAGAACTGAGTGTCTTGTATGAAAGAAATGATTACAGGAAAATTGATGGAGCTGTTCCACTACTCGAGCTTATGATTAAAAACAATTTGGTAGGAACATTCTCCGAAATAACAAGGCTTCTCAGGATTATAGTCACCACTCCTATGACCACAGCAGAACCAGAAAGATGCTTTTCTACCCTGAAGAGGATAAAGACATTCCTAAGGAATACCATGTCACAAGAACGTCTTACAGCTCTTGCAATGCTTTCCATAGAGAAAAAGATGGTTGCAAACATGGATGGATTCAACACAAAAGTCATCGATAACTTCTGTAGTAAGAAGGAACGTCGCATGGACTTCACTCTGAGACATTAATTATGTAAGTAAGCCTACTGCTCATTTATTAAATATTTTAAGTTTGCTGTATGAAATGGTATTTGCAGCACACTCTCGTTTTGAGCCACGAGCCGCTACGGTTTAAATGTGATTAGAAGCATTTGATTCTTGTTTAAATCAATATGCTATGACTGAATTTAAAGTCTAGAAGAAAATAATGACATAATTTCAAAAACATCCAGGCCTTAGTGATTACCAAACCAAGCAATTCATCATGTAAATCTGCTTACACAACTTTTGAATATGTTACTGTAGATGAGAAGTTAGAGGCATTTAGAGGACAGTGTGGATTTCACCAGTATATCCCATCTAAACCTAACATGATTGTATGGAATCAAAGTTTTTGCTCTTTGCAATTCCAAAATGAATTACACCAGTAATCTTGAAATGTATGTTGGCAAGCAGCCACCGGGACCTTATGAGGTAGACAATTCTCTAAGATGTGTTGTGGAAAGGCTCTGCGAGCCCACCAGAGGGACGGGAAGAAATATTACAACTGATAACTGGTTTACCAGTGTGGACCTACTAATGAGCTTGAAAGCAAACCACAGACTCACATTACTGGTTACCATCAGGAAAAACAAAAGAGAGTTGCCCTGTGAATTTTCGCAACCAGTAAATCATCATAAGGGATCATCAATGTTTGCTTTCCAAAAAGATTGTACACTGGTCTCATTCATTCCCAAAAAAAAAAAATATATATATATATATACTTTTGTTGTCAAGCATGCACCATGATGACAATGTCGACGCAGAAACTGGAAAACCCAAAATGACATGGCTTATAATGAAACCAAAAGTGGTGTCGATATGGTTGACAAATTATGCTCTGTGTATGATTGTGCAAGGAATACTCGAAGATGGACTATGGTTATATTTTATGCTACGTTGAATGTCAGAGGCATAAATTCATACATAATCTTCAATAATAATAATAATAAATTTAATTGTCGTTAGGCCATTACAGCAATAGACAAAGTCTAATACAAATCTAAAAATAGAATTAATATAAAACTACAGCTAAAATACTAAGTTCTAAGTTACAAATAACACATATTTTAAGCTAAATTACACTATTACAATTGAAGTATTCATCCAAGGTATAAAAAGGGTTACAAACTAACCAATTATGTAATTTTTTTCTAAATACAAAGATATGAGTATGTTGAGTAGATACAGATAGTTTATTAAACAGTTTATGTCCTATGATTTCATGACTATTCAGAGATTTGGATAATCGTTGGAACGGAATGTATATATGACTACTGGATCTAGTATCGTGGGAGTGAATATTATTTCTATACTGCAATTCTGACTGTCTATTTTTTATGTAAATTAAAACAGTAAATATATATAGATTGATCACTGTTAATATTTTGTGTTGTAGAAATAAAGGTTTGCAGTAATTCTAATAGCTTTTTTCTGTAGTAACAGAACTCTATTTACATGACAGGAGTTTCCCCAGAGTATTATTCCATATGCAATAACACTATGAAAAAATGCGAAGTATGAAGATCTAATGTGATTATCTGGAACGTAGTATTTAAGGTGTCGTAACAAATAAATAACTCTTGAAAGTTTACCGCTAATATATGTTATATGCTGTTCCCATGTTAACTTATTGTCGACATAGATACAAGAAATTTAACACTAGAAGAGTTATTTGAGGCCAGTGTGTTCATGTTACTAAGATTAAAATATAGATCTTGAGTTTTATCTTCATTAAGTAGGAAACCATTTGCCCTGAACCAGTTGGTAGTTTCTTTCATTGTATTGTCAGTGAGAGTTTTGAGAGTGCTAAGATCATTACTAACATTTATAAAAGTTGTGTCATCAGCATATAACACAAAATGAGTATCGACAGCTGCTGGAAGGTCATTAATCATAATAATAAATAAGAACGGTCCCAGGACAGAACCTTGGGGAACTCCTTTTTTAACTATAGCAACTTTAGATTTAATTTTATTTACTGTAACAATTTGCTGACGATTCAATAGGTATGACCTCAATAAATTTAAACTATTATTTCTTATGCCATAGTAATCCAATTTACTTAATAATACATCATGATCCACACAGTCAAAGGCCTTGCTTAGGTCACAGAATGTGGCCTGAGCAATACCTTTGTCTTCAAAGACTTTATAAATACATCTCACTAGATCATCAATGGCATCAATGGTCGATCTGCTTTTCCTGTAGCCATATTGATATTTACTTAACACGTTGTTGTTATCAAAATACCTTGATAACTGATAGTAAATGACATATTCAAAGATCTTGGCAAAAACTGGGATAATAGAAATCGGTCTATAACTCGAAGGGGAATCTTTATCGCCTTTTTTGTAAACCGGAGCAACCCTAGATATTTTAAGCTCCTGGGGAAAGAATCCCAATGCCAATAATCCCAGCATGAACATTCCTCGCTGGGAATTTCTAAGAAGATTGTCAGTTGAACTGATTGAGAGCACCCTGAAAGTAAAGGTCAATGTTCGAAATATTTCCATGAATTTGAAGAATCAAATTCATGAGATCCTTGGAACTCAAACTCCACAATTTTATTACCTGAAGCTGTCAAAGATTCCCGGGGAAGAAGCAACAAATTAGTCCTGGACCTGACTGCAGTCCTGTAGGGAAATTTGCGTAGGGAGACTTTTTTTCCAGGAATGTTCAGTAGGTGTCCTGAAAGTATTTTGAGCTCGGGTGGACATCCACCACCTGGTACATTTTCTAGCTATGACGTCATTAAAGATGGCAGCCTCTCGATCACAGAACTGCTCATATCTGTGTTAATACTTGATCGATTTGCATTAAAATTGAGCAATTATGTTGTAATTACTATTTTTAAGGTAAATGGCAATGTGTTTTAACTGTCACTACAAATAAATAAACAACAAATTAAAAAATATGTGTATATATAAAAATAAGACATTTGAATTTTGTAAATTTTTCATTATTTTCTATTACTACATAAATACATAATATCATTATTACAAACAGTTATTATATTGAAACATGTTCATATTATCCGAATAGGATTATTACAGGTTGAGTCTAACCCCTTACTACCACACCTGCAGAAGGAGCAACAGGCTACTTCATTTTCTCTACAAATGCAGGAGGATTTGGCACATTTTAAACAATTACATGCCCCATTAAAATCAGTGGGATATTTCTGTAAGTTTTTTTCTGGCATTAAATCATCATCTATCACTGGAAAACCAAATTCACCTGGATCTAAGCCAACAAGCACATCATCAATACAGTGTCGCTGAAGGTATGTGTAGAAATATGATTTCAACAAATGGCCCTTAGCTTTTCTGCTTGTAGGCGGCAAATCTTCAATGTCTATATTCTTCGCATGATGATAGAGCCACAATCTAAGTTCATCTAAAGATTTACAAGCACTAAGTATTCTTCTGCAGATTTAAGGCTTTGTGCTACGTCATCCCAGTCAGATGATATGCCAAAGTGTTCCAAACAGTGGCAGATCGTGGGTGTAGGAACAGGGTGTTGCACTATTTTACGGGAATTATAATTCCTTTATTGCAACCAATGGCCATAGTATGATGAATAGAGCTCTGATGGAATATGTGGCAGGGGAAACAGAAGTACCCCGAGAAAACCTGCCCGACCCCATTTTGTCCACCATAAATTCCACATGGATCCACCAAGATTCGATCCCGGGTCCCAGCGGTGGAAGGTGAGCAATCTAACCACTCAGTCATGAGGGGGGGGTGGTTTTACAGGAATTAAATACATAACCTGATAATATATAAATAGTCGCTTTGCTCTTCGGGGCTCTACCTCCAAACTCCCAGTGGGGCTCTGCCTCTCTGTGTGGTTCTAAGAAAAAGTAACTGACACTTTATCGAAGATACATTCATTGTATTTAGACTGCCATAGCCCATAATAACTACTTAGCCATACTAAACCTTAAAAAAATCTGCGGAACAACTTTAAGATTTTTCTGAGGTAAACGTTTAAAATTTATAGAATTCTGGAATTTTCTCGTCTGTTACACGCTAAAAGCTATAAGTCTGTCAAATTTCAACATTAACATTAACATTAACATTAATGCCTGTAAAAATTTTCGAAGTTTCTTTTTGGAGGGTAAAAAAATAAAATGTTGAACTTTTTGGAATTTTCCGTCGGTTGTAGGCTAAAAGCTGCCAAATTTCAAGTTTCTAGCTCATGGGTAAGTGGGTAAATATTAGGTTGGGTTCGTTCCCCGGTACTTAATCGATTTTTTCTGAAGTAGGGAGGTCTGGAATGGGATGTACTCAGCCTCCTGATACAAATTGAGGAGATACTAGATTGAGCAGTAGGATGTCGGATAGTAGGCCTAGTCCCTCTACGGATGTAGAGCCAGGGAGTTTAGTTTAGTGTCTAATAGATCGATGAAATTAGCAATATAGGTTTCGTCACAAAGTGACTACATTGACAATTAGCATCTCTGTGAGGGACTTCATAGTTCATAGCTTGCGCTCTTACTTGCTTGCACACAGCAGCCGACGCAACGTACTCTAGCGGTGAAGACAAGAATCACGCCTCGTTCGCAGATTGAAAGCGACTCCCAAAACCTTTAAACCCCGGGAGTATTACCACGCAGTCAAGCCTCTCGCACCCGTTACTAGCCAGCAAGATGAGGCAGCAAGTCGTGGCTTTTCTAATGCGACAACCCCGCGCATTTAAATGTTTAAATGATTTAAAATTGTTAAATATCGCGTGAAGCGTGTTTATAGATAATAAAAGCCTACCACAAGGACAATTTCGAAGTAGTTTAATAGTAGGCATATGCAGTACTATAATAAAACAAATCTAAATATTCTTTACATTAAAAACTGGTCGTTGTGCAACACTGCAACATGATCAGAGGCCGCCACTGGTTCCAAATATGTCTTAGATGCACTATGAAGAGCTGCCTTTATGGTGCCAAATTTACTCGTATAATCTGATTCAGATAGTGCGTGGATGGCTGGAAGCAAAGAGCATAAATTTTGTCCCATTTTTTGTGAAGATTGTGAACAGACAAAAGTCGCGTGGAATCACCAACTCCAGTGCGCACCCAAAGTTCCTGAACGCCAAATCGATGAAGAGTAGCCCAGTGAAACAAAGCTAACACCACTATGTCAGAGTCAGCACTAACCAGGACGATTTTATTAAACCCACACAGGGATGCACTTTTTGAATGGATCAGCATTCTAAAGTCTGCTTCCTCTACTGACAAACAATTTAATTCTGGGTGGTTTACTTGCCTTCCACTTTGCACAGATGTACAATTAAATGATACCTCATCTTCTTCATCACCACAAAAGGCACTAAAGACGTGGTTGGTACTACATGGAGTTTGAGTCAAAGAAGCTATCACTGTATTGGCAATGAACAGTTGTAAGTTCAGTTTGTTTCTTGACTGCTGAGTTGGACGGGCAATTTAACATCTTCAGACATGTGGGCGATATCTATAACAATGCTGCTACCTAGTCTCTGAAATCTCTGAGGCATTTTAGGTGATAGTGTGTGATAACTGTCAAAAACATAATCGACTCTGCCACAGTTCTTTGTGATACCTCCAATGTATGACGAAAAAGCAGAAACTGCACCGCCAAAGGTTTTCTTTTCATTTGTCATAACTTTTCGTATGGAATTCATTATATTCACTACATAGCAAGTCCTGTCATCAGAGTTGAACAATTTGTAGTCGCTAGTGCTGCCATAAGATGTTTCAAGCTCTTTTAACAATGCACTTTTTTGTGGTCTAGCCATTAAACTGTGTTCATTAAACAGTGAGCGGTTATCACATAGATCATACCGAAAGAGCTCATGCATTTCTTTTTGGTAACTTTCACCGTAGCCTCTGCACTTGGTGTTTTAGTGCTATGAAATGCTGGAACATGACTTTGTGGATGGTACTTGAGAATCTTATTGTTTTGCGCAGGGTAGAATACAAATCGTCACCAGTCTTAAATACGTTTACTATCTTTTCCTTGGCATCTTGTGAAACCAGTGCTTTTGTCACTAGATTGTGTAATGGATTAGGAAGCATATCAAATGGGTTACCTCTTTCTAGAATATATTTAAACATTGAGGTCACCTTTGCATCTAAGTTCTGGGTTTGCTTCTTAGAAAACTCATGGTGGATGTTCAAACCATTGACAAAAGCAATGGAGTCTGTTACTTTCCAAAATAGATTGGATATCATCAGACGCTCATGATGTGTAACCTCCCATTCTGCTACAAACTGTTTTTGTTTAGTATGCCCTACGGTGCCAGATGAGATCTTTTGGGATCTATTAATGGTCTATTCCAATGCCATATCCGCAGCAACAGCTGAAAATTTATGGTCAAACTGCTTAACAAGATGCTTCCCCTTCATGAACATTTCATGCACCTCCGGGGCTGTCTTGGGTAGTCTTCTCATGTCTTCCAGATATGTCTTCAGAACGTACTTGACCTAAATACAAAATTTTGTTTTCATACGATTTTCCGTTTTGGAGCTAGGCTGTTCACAGACATCCACGCAGGCACACACACACACAGACGCATAGACATGTTTCCGAAAATAGTATTTTTGGATTCAGGGGACCTCCAAACGTGTATTTATGTTAGAAACTCAACTTCTAGTTTGGGGGTCGAAAATCATACTTCCTCTACCTAATTACACACTTTGAGCATTTACATCAATTATTTGGACCAAATAACTCACTATTAGGTTTATAAAGGACTAAAAGTGCAAGTTTCATGCAAATCGATCAAGTATTAACAAAGATATGAGCAGTTCTGTGATCGAGCGGCCGCCATACTTGATGACGTCATAGCTGGAAAATGTACCAGGTGGTGGATGTCTACCCGAGCCCAAAATACTTACTAGGGTACCTACTAAACATTCCTGAAAAGAAACTCTCCCTACGCAAATTTTCCCACAGGACTGCAGCCAGGTCCTGGACTAAATGTGACAGGAAGAAGAATAGACCAACGTGATATTTTTGCAGAAAGTGCAATACCTTTTTGTGCCCAGAACATGCATCAGTAATTTGTGCAGAGTGCTATGCAAGCGCATCGTGGGAAAAATAACCTTTGCCAATTGTAACAGAATTGTAAAACATGGCATTCAATTTTGAAAATGTTCAAAATAGTCCCCTGTCAAATGTACAAAAACAGGCTCCCGTGTGCTCCTTGATGATGCAAGTGTGGGAGTAGTCTCAATCTCTTCGTTTGACCTTGGAGAAACATAATTTCGATGGTGCCACTCTTGAAAATGGTGCGTTCGAATGGTGCGGGCAAAAAACTAAATGGCCGCCATCGCCAACACGTTTTCCTATTTATATCAGTAACCGTTGGGATTACGAAAAAATGTTTGAAACAAGAAATGTAGCTACATATATTCTGCACAGAAAAGGTTATTACAACTCTTATGTAGGATCAACCCTTTTCTCATAAAAAGTACTTTTATATTTTTCAAAATAAAAAATGAATATGTCTCAATATGAGGGTTTTGCAAGCGCACATTTACATGCTTGACATTATTTATATGGCCACTGGATAATTATAACAATAATTAATACGTTAAACACTAATAAATTAGAAAATAACCCCTTTCCCTTATGTTGTGACGTAGGAAACTGAAAGATAAAATGTACCACTGTAGTTTTAACCTTTAACGAAAATACCGTGGAAGAAATACAATGTTTGCAGATTTATAGGCCAATAGACAGAGTGGATACACTCCTACAAGTACATTTTAAATTATAACCATCGTCACTTTCAATACAAATCTCACTTAGACCTAAATCTTCACCATCGTCCAGCTCGCACTCTCCCATATTGTCACAATGGTCGGGATTACCTTCGCAAGTGCACATTTCAGTACACCGGAGTCCATTTGACTGACATGTACATGGAGGAGAGCAACGCCTTTTGGAGCATGAGCAGCGACAAAGTTCCAAGATAAGCTCTGGTGCACAAGAGTTGGTACAATCAAATGGCTCATATGCACTCCCTACTTTTTTCCATCCAATATCTGAGGGTGGTGGGTTATTTGGATGCTGATTTAGGTCCTGATTCCATTCAAAACATTGAAACATTGAAGGTGAGCCCTTTTAGCAATGCCGGACCCAGTGCATCTATGTCGGTCAGTGTTGTTTTGGGGATACGAAACTGACAAATGAACGCTTCCAAGCTAGTCCTGGCATCTTCAGTGAGTGGCAGTGTAGTCCCCAATTTAGCCAAAGCTTCTAGCAGCGTATCACTTGTGGAATTAAAAGCTTTCCACCACTTTATTTTACCTTTGCCAGCAAATGATCCTGTTACATCAGCTCCTGAAAGTGCGTGTAATCCAAGGAATGCATAGGCTTTCAAAGGTCCAAGTGCTCTGTAAACTGAATCTAGCTGAACGAACCTTTTCATGCCATGTCCGAGGGAAAATGCAAAATCTCTCGAAAGCTGAGGATATCATGGACCTCACAGTAATTGCTGAATTCAGTAATTACAGTGAGGTCCATGTAGTTTTTGACTCTTACAAAGAAAACTCATTGAAGAAATCGATACGAGAGATTCGGGAAAAGGGCTCAGATCCATTGCAGTACAAAATCGGACCAGAAACGAAAATTGGAAGTATACCAATGCACAAATTATTGGCCCATGATAAGACGAAGCACGAACTAACAGAGTTCCTTTCCGATCAAATTCTGCAATTTGGCGTGACCAACAACAAAAGGTTTGTACTCACTTGGAGGGACAAAGCAGCTTCATCACATGGAGATGATATATCCAGTCTTGCAAGTACGCAGGAGGAGGCCGACACAAAGATCATATTACATGCAGCTTATTTAGCACAGAAAGGAATTAAAACTACTCATGTGTTCTCCCCCGATACTGATGTCCTGATTTTAGCGCTAAGACGATATCCTCAGCTTTCAAAAGATTTTGCATTTTTCCTCGGCCATGGCATGATAAAGTGTTGGCAATGGCAGCCATTTTGTTTTTTGCCCGCGCCATTCGAACGCACCATTTTCAAGAGTGGCACCATCGAAATTATGTTTCTCCAAGGTCAAACGAAGAGATTGAGACTACTCCCACACTTGCATCATCAAGGAGCACACGGATGTACATTTGACAGGGGACTATAATACTGGCTCTGAATAAAAGTTTTATGTAATTTTCTACAATATATAAACCATTTCAATGCCTTATATATACTTTTGGAGCACCAGTCCGCAACGACCACTAGTGATACCTAAATGACTTTGACCACAGTAGGGTTTGAACTTTAACTATCTACTTTTTTTTATTCCTGGGTTTGCTGGTATATGATCCTGGAACCTTTGGAATAAGAGTCTAGTGATTTAACCACGTGATTACAAGTCAGTTAGGCCTACCAAGCATGAAGCACAGTCATCTAATCATTCTATAAGACTAACACAATCGAAATAACTTGAATGTATAATCAGTAGCCCTACTACCAGCACCACCAACTGTTTCCTGAAAATGTATAAAGATTCATATGTACAACTCTCAGAGTGATTTCAACAATTCTGAAAGATGGAAGTGGAAGAAGATGCAAATAACTTACTGTAAGAACCATTATTACAAACCAGTCAAAATCTATAGATGATCCTGATTATACAGTTGAGCTACATGAAAGCCATGCGAGTACACAAAAAATAAGACTTCTGATCTATGAAAAAGTGGGTATCTGGGTATTCGGAGGTACTGACCCCTGAAATCACCATTCAAACACAGGAATGTTACTGGTAACTTCTAATCTCACTGTTACTAACCTAACTATCACTAATCTAGGATTAGTGTTTACAGCGATTTGACAACAATTATACCGCTTGTATTACTCTTGGTTAATGGCAGTTAGGATAACAGAAGTGATGTTAGTTAGCAGTGGTATTTCTCGGTTTGTGGCAATTTTAGGAAATTACCATATAGATTAATAAATATATAAGTTATCATACTTGATATTTGATAGGCTGTGTACACAGAAATGTAGGCCTATATACATGTGACATCATTATTGCCTCAAATTTACCCTTCTTTTGTGTTTTTAAGAAAAAGTAACAAAGCTAACTATATAATAGATACAAAATGAAGTATAAAAAATCATGAAAAATTAAAATATACTGTCAGCTACCCATATGGTAATTGCTGTGGGATATTTTTAACATCATTTGTAAACAATGCTTCTGGGAGCAATCATTTTCCAAGCTAAAATTAATAAGAGATTAATAAAGAAATCACATAACATAACCACACTTAAATAATATAAGTCTCTTGGATATTGAATGTGATCACCCGGGTGGTCTAGTGGTTAGCATTACTGACCACAGATCATGAGGAGCTACTTTATTAAGAACTAACACAGTTCTGGTGTCAGCAGCATTTTAGTTGTGGGATCAAAATATTTCTTCTTTGGACAATATTTATAAAGGGAGCAGTGGCGTAGGAAGGGGGGTGCGGGGGGTGCAGGCCGCTCCGGGTGCCATCATCCGGGGGGTGACGAAATAAAAATATATGTCTTTGTAAGTAAAAAAGCGCTCAAGGGAATTTAAAGAAAATAACAATATTATTTAAAACAATTACATAAGCTTAACAATTTTCTACAAGTCAATATGCGTATTGAAACTTCTTTTAGTTTTAAAGGCAGTCAACAAAGGTAGTAAAACGCTTCTGAATTGGCCGCTGTGTTGATACGAACAATAATATTATGGTTACGGTTTATTTCTGCCGATGCTTATCTCTGCAGTTTTATTAATATTAATGAGACTTCAACAATCGGTGATATTTTATATCACTCAAGCCGCAACCAATTCTACCTGCTGCAGCAGTCATGACTTTGACGAAAATAAACCTCGAATATGAGTTGACTCCGAGGTCTCCGGCAATCTATTTATAGATTCGTAAAATACTTACATTATTTGTTTATGAAATTTATTAGGGTCAATCTATAAAAAACTCTTATGTATCACATAACTTCCTCTGCCCAAATAAAAGTTAGCCTCCCCTTAAAAATAAGAGAAAATGGTCGCCAATCTTCGTGTCACATCCCCAAAAGGTACCAAACCCAAATACAAAATTTTGTTTTCGTACGATTTTCCGTTGCAAGAGGCCGTATTGCAAAGATCGCGTATTCAGAGTGGGTGGCTTATAACTACCTTCAGAGAATTATTTCGAAAAAGTGTTTCAAATAAAAGTTTTAGCTCTCAGTATAAGCAACCCACGTGCAAAATTTAAAGAAAATCGTTAGAGCCGTTTTCGAGAAAACTTTCTTTACGTAAAAATAAGGAAAACTTGTCTCCAATTTTCGGTTCACATCTTGAAAGGTAGCCTACCTGACACAGATACAAAAGTTTGTCCTTTTATCAAAATTCTTTCTTTCTTTCTTTCTTTATCGCAGTTTTAGGATTTAAGCGACCCAAGCCTTACAGGGCCGCGACCTGTCAGGAGAGGGATTATCTTTGGATCACATACATACTTTTTTGACCAGAAAAGGACTTGGAGGGCCTCCCTGGATGAGTGATCAGCCCAATGCCGGGGCCACCTCCAAGACAACACGAACACATAGGACGAGACACGCCATTCACACACACACTCATTCCAAACAAGGCGAAGATGGGATGAAGATGATAACGACGGCCAGATTATATCTGGGGACCACAAGGGCCTAAAGTTACCCGACATTTGTCTCACAGGTGAGGAAAACCGCAGAAAAAACCCCACCTAGGTAACTTATCCCGACCAGGAATTGAACCCGGGCCCGCTGCGTGCGAGGAGCGAACGCATCCCCTGAGCCACAGCGGTGGACTTAATCAAAATTCATCTCTCCAATATTCGAGATTTCGCTTGGAAAACAAAATATAAATATATAAAAAAATCACTCAAAAAATAAAACTTTGCACAATTTCGGGAGTGTATTTTGGCCTAGAAATGTGTGAAACAAAAGATGTTCGCTTTATTAATGGTAGCACCCACATTTCGTGAATCTGTCGCTCACGAAAACAATGTATATCTGTCTGTCTATAACATACTTTAGATTAATAGTAATAATAATAATAATAATAATAACATTTATTGTAGTTTGACAGTACAAAGTACAGCATAATATGCTTGATATGTATGTCTTTCCTTAATCCTAAAAAAAATTTCTGAATTAGGTTAACTATGTCTTATATGCATCATTGGTAGCACTGGTTACATGGCAACAACATGGTAACTCGAATCGCTTTATGGACGGTTGATTCATAGTATGCCATGATTTCGGAGCTTAGTTTTGTTTTTATATAACAAAGAAATTATTACGAAATTTGTACAATCCGATGAGTTTACGAGTTACATCAGATAAATTCGTTGCAGCTGCATCTATCGATACACTCTTAAACTCTCGTGGAATTACCTTTGACTATCCAAAAAATAACATTTGGGACTGTTCCATCATTTCATAGTTTAAATGGGGGGGGGGGGGGTGACAAGACATTTTCCTCACCGGGTACCACCTAAACTTGCTACGCCACTGAAAGGGAGAAGTATTAATTAAAAATGTGATTGGTAGTGAATGAATTTCATCTTTATCTCTGGTTGAATTGTTGTTATTATTATTAAAATTATTATTAGGCCTATTATTAATGTTATTATTATTGCTATTGTTATTGTTATTTTTATTATTCTGTTATTTTTTTTATTTATTCCCTTTGTCGGCATGCTCGATTACCTAGGTAATACTACATTCATAACATAGCTTATTTACATGTTATTATACACATTTTATCAGAGGTAATGGAGAATCTGAGGTAATGGAGAAATGTGTCATACCAACTCTGACATACGGCTGCCAATGGAAGGCAAAAACAGGCACTCCAGACCTGCCAACGACGGATGGAGAGAAAAATTCTTCAAGTATCACTGAGAGATAAGATCAGAAATGAAGAGATACCCAGAAGAACAGGCATGTGCGATGTGGTCACAAAAGCATTAACCCAGAAATGGAAATGGGGGGGTCATGTGGCATGGATGGATCAATGTAGATGGACACCGAGTCACCATGTGGGATCCACGATCAGGAAGGAGGCATGTAGGACGACAATGAACCAGGTGGGCTGACCATTTCAAAATGGTAGCAGGAGGACAATGGTCACGAGTGGCAAAAGGGAAAAGTGGAAACTACTGGGTCACCCATGACTACACATCAGAGACTAGTGGAAGTGTGACAGTGTCGAACAAAAACTCCTTAGGACTTGCTCACTTAAGGAGTTAAAGTTTACTGATCTATTCCCTGCACAGCAGGAGGCCATGGCCCTTATGGGATGTATTCACGGCTAATTTCATTCATTTCATTCATTCATACACATTTACATATTCACTTTGTCCTTATACCTTATCGTATACTATTGTTCTTACATATTCTTTAAAATATCTTAAATACTTTTGTATAAAGTCTTTCTATGGAACTGGCCATGTTCCTCCCGCTTTTCGGATTTCTTTCTTCATAATGTTTCTTCCTTGTTGCTGCAATTCACAGTCGTAGAGCAGATGGTCCACAGTCTGAGTTGCTTTCTGGCATGGGAAGCATGAATCATTTAATATTCCTACTCGATGGAGGTGTGATTTGTTTTTGCCATGTCCAGTTACTATTGCAGAAAACTCTGAAGTGATGTTAATATTCAGTTTTAATCTGTCTCTACAGATGGGAAAAACTTCTTACAGATGGCTCCTTTTAAAAATTTTCCGGGGGTGGACCCCCAACTTAGGTAAAGATTTCTTGTTTACGTTGGCATGTCATAGAGTATGGTAAACAAATTTCCTTTTTAATGCTAAAATAGCATAAAATGTGATTTTCATTCGCTCAATATTTAAAAATTTTCTGGAGGTGAACACCCGACGTAGGTAATGATTTCTTCTTTACATTGGCATGTCTTAGAGTATGGTAAACAAATTTGCTAACTAGTTTTTCAGTGCTAAGATAGCGTAAAGTGTGATTTTCATTAGTTCAATATTTAAAAATTTTCCAGGGGTGGACCCAAGATCCCCCTTTCTTGGGAGATATTCCCCTAGTAGCACACTTCGTTGGCCCAACGGAGGGATTTGGTTGGCATGGTAGGGATATGTTGGGAAAAGGTTCGTTGTAATTTCCTCCTTTGGGCCAATTCATTTGTTGCCCGCCCTACCGTTGGGGTTATGATTGTTGGCCCAACGTTGGAATATGATCGCATTTATCTTCTCACCAGTCTTCGGCAATTTCCGGCGTGTTCGTAGTCATCGGCACAGCGCCCTTGAAGGTAACGGTCATTCCTCATTCGCCATCTTGATATGTAAAGAAGTTAACGCAATTTTGATTCTCATTCATATTTCATACATAATATTAGGTAAGCCCTTTGGTTGTTCTCTTAAAATAACGTTATCATTTTTACACAATACTGTATTATGAGTGTTGCATTCATATTGTAATTGAAGGTTCGTTTTACGTTACAGTACTGTAATTTCCTATTGCAAATTTGTTTCAGATGATTTACATAAAGAAAGGCAGAAGGAAGCAGAGAAGGAGTATCATATAAGCAACGAAATTCCAACTGAATTGAAACGCAGTTCAAGATCAGCAGTTCTACAGTTCAAAATCTACATCAATTGCGGGATTTTCAAGATTTCAAACTTGCAAGTAGCCTACATGGAGCATGCATGATTATTTGTCAGAATCAAGTTTTTCGAGAAGTAGGGCCTACCCAGTAAAAATGTTAAGGTATAAATATTTGATTTATTATTAAAATGTAGATGCCCTCATTATATAGTCTAAAAAATCCAGGGAATGTTGCCAGTAACATTTAAATATGATGTTAATCTTTATATTCTCATATAAGTTATAATGTGCACTCCTAGACTTTAATTGCCGGTACTTCATTATTAAGCTCTATCCACAATGTGCAGTTGGGCGCTTGAGAGCTGCCCATAATATGAAGTGAACATTGAGGTTAGGGAAACATTTTACAGTACAAATAATGGGAAGGAATCGATTTATATTGCATAATATGTAGGCTATAATAAATACATCTTGTTTTTCATAGTAACCTAATCTATTTATTTGCACTAGTAGGCCTAAATAATTTTCAATCTTGTAATATGTACCGGTAACTTGCAGTTGGGGTAGGTAGTCGAAGATGAATTTCTCGACTGCTGACAGCAAATGTACTTTGTGAATGGCGTACATTACTCACCATATGTTTTACTTTGACTACCGACTACAGACTGCCAACTGCACATTGTGGATAGAGCTTTAGGCCTAATACGTTAGTTATATAATCAACTCTACCAAGTAACTTGCATTCTATTTGCCTGTATAATTTTAAAACATAGTTCATGACAGGGTTAAAAAATGCATTTACATTATGTTTGAATAACCATCTAAATCTGATTAGCTTAACTTGATTGCTAGAATGCTTTTCCATCAAATTGTTTCATCTATCCCTATAGGCCTATATGTGCACTTAATAGATTAGGTTATTTAAAACATCTTTACGAAATCATGTAAAATCTCTTCACAAATTTCTAAAGAATTCTATCTGTTCTATTCTTAATTTAGGCTTAGGCCTACATTCAGTCACAATTTTGGTTATAACCCCAATAGGCTACAGTTTGTAGAATTCAATTTAAAATGAACTCTAAAATGTTGTGTCTAGGCATAATCAATTTCGCTAATGATCTTAACATCAGTCTTTGTAAAAGTAAAATATTACTAGATTATGGAATAAAATGGGAATAATGGAACTTTGTGCCCCACGCGTTCCCCTTTCCACTCGCCTGGCTGCTTCCCGCATGCCACCTGCCACGCTTCCCCGCAGGTCATGCCGTCATGCCTGTAGCCGCTGCTCAATGCCGGTAATGCGTAATTGCGATTGGCATGTCACCTAATATTTCACAATAAAAATAAAATACCCTTGCACCTGGCATTCAACCCAATTCTTTACTAATTCCATCCTACTATCCCCCACAAATCCTATTTCCCTTAAATCTACATCCTAATATTTTCTTTCCACCTACGTCTAAGTCTTCCAAGTGGTCATTTCCCTTTGGGTCTCCCACTCAGCATTTTTTAGATGTCTTTCCCCCCCATATGCACAACATGTTTAGCCCATTTCATTCCCTGTGATTTAATTTCCCTTACTATATCTGGTGGCGAGTACAGATTATGAAGCTCGTCGTTATGCAGTTTCCTCCAGTCCCCATTTTCATCTCTCCCATAGGCCAATATATTTTCCTAAGCAGCCTGTTTTCGAACACACTCAGATTATGTTACAAACTGCATCTCACAATCAAAATTGTAATTGAATGTAAATTAAGAATATAATAAATAGAATTATTATGAATTTTGAAGAGATTTTACACAAATTTTTAAAGCTTTTTTAAGCCTATATTGAAGTCTTTTAAATATGATTTGATAATGAATAAGCTAATCTAAGTGCATAGGTCTATAGGAATAGATGGAACAGCATTTTAGAAATAAAGCTCTTACAGGGTTAAGCTAATCAGATTAGACTGTTTTTCAAACATAATGTAAATACGCCTTTTAACCCTGTTATGAACTATGTTTTTAAATTATACAGGCAAATAGAATATAAAGATTAACACCATATAATATTGTAAACGTTAATGGTAACATTCTTGGATTTCCTAGACTATATTGAGGGCATAAGGTGGAAAGATCAACTTACATAAATCAACTATTGTCACATTTCATAAAAATGAAGTTTATTAATACATGTTATGTAGTTCATAATATATATATCTGACTTATCCATAACTTGTAAAGCAGCAATAACAATAAACTATTCATTATTCATTTCTCTGAATTTTATTTAGCCTATAGCCAAGATTCTTTCCTTATGTTA
Organism: Ectobius pallidus; assembly: GCA_964059195.1. NCBI lineage: Eukaryota > Metazoa > Arthropoda > Insecta > Blattodea > Ectobiidae > Ectobius > Ectobius pallidus. The sequence goes on from CAXKWD010000003.1 coordinate 128,269,494, forward strand.
TACCATGTATCACCATTTTTCTGAGATATAGAATTCTGGACCAGGGTGCACATAGCCTCATGAAGACGAGGAGCCACTTGATAAAGAAATAGCGGCTTCAGTCATGAAGACCACCATCTGCCAATGTAGAAGAATGGAGGAAGAAGATGCAACATGGGTAGTAGGCCTTGTCCCCTCATGGGATGAAGTTCTCGACCATTAGTATTACAGTGCTTTCACTGTACGACTTGGCCGGCAATCGCTCGGGCCGACTATCCGTGACTCATGCATCAAGCGCCCAAGTGATGCCTCGTTGTCTCACCGCTGAGGTCTAGCATGTGATCTGATTGCGTTCACACGTGAATAATTATTACAGCAGTGTTTGTGTTTTTTTATGGTTAAAGTAGTTTTTAGTTTTGCTTGAAGTGTTTTAAAAATGCCACGACATAATTATACATTAGAACTACTGCGTGTGAATAGCAATTTCCTCAAAAGGTGCCGTAGATGTAATGATGCAGAAGGACGGCATTTCCAACATCTCCTGTGATATGGTAAGTTTGTATTTTTATTTTATATTTTCATATTTTATTGTGATTACAATTACGGAAATATATACGATTCGCCGGGAGTACCGTGATATGTCACGCGCCTGGCCCCGCATGCGGTTTATCTGTGACGGAGGAACGGCCTGTGCGATTGCCGGCCAAGTCGTACAGTGAAAGCACTGTATAACCATCAATAAGCTATCCATATCCAATGATTTCCCTATATTCCTCCATTAGGTTCTGCTTTTTGTCTTGGTTTCATGTTTATTTTATCATAATTAGGTAGTTGATAAAATATTTTCCTCAGCAACTGCAATTTAAGAATGATTAGCAAGTCCATGCAAATCTTTCGCACTTCGCCCCTTTTGATAGGTGCCCAGGAAAACTAGGCATTTAGCTAACTAATAAATTCATTCTTATACATTCACAAAATACAGTATACGGTTGAATTAAGAGCAACATATGAACTGTACAAGTAAGAATCAGCTTGAAAAATTTCATGTCATAATGACATGACATGAAATTTTTCAAGCTGATTCTTACTTGTATTAATATCCCAGACATGGATTTAATGTCTATTTCCTTTCCTTCCACTTAATGAATAGTATATAAATAATAACTAGGCTTCAAAGTACCTACAAGGGTAGGACGCCATTTGGATGTGTGTTCTCAACGGAGAGAAACCTCCCGTGGTTTGCCTTGTCTTCTGAATCAGTTGAGGAATTTGATGTCAGACTGGCATGTTGTCATGGTAGCTCAATGGTAGAGCATCGGCGCGTTAAGCCGAAGATCCGTGTTCAAATCCCGGTTATGACAAAAAAAATTTCAAGCTGATTCTTACTTGTATTAATATCCCAGACATGGATTTAATGTCTATTTCCTTTCCTTCCACTTAATTAATAGTATATAAATAATAACTAGGCTTCAAAGTACCTACAAGGGTAGGACGCCATTTGGATGTGTGTTCTCGACGGAGAGAAACCTCCCGTGGTTTGCCTTGTCTTCTGAATCAGTTGAGGAATTTGATGTCAGACTGGCATGTTGTCATGGTAGCTCAATGGTAGAGCATCGGCGCGTTAAGCCGAAGATCCGTGTTCAAATCCCGGTTATGACATGAAATTTTTCAAGCTGATTCTTACTTGTATTAATATCCCAGACATGGATTTAATGTCTATTTCCTTTCCTTCCACTTAATTAATATGAACTGTGTTTTGTGAATCTGTATGAGTGAATTTATTAGTTAGCTAAATACTTGGTTTTCTTGGACTATTATCAAAAGGGGTGAAGTGCGAAAGATTTGCATGGATTTATAAGTCATTCTTAAATTGCAGTTGCTGGGGTAAATATATTATCAATTACCTAATTGTGACAAAATAAACATGAAACCAAGGCAAAAAGCAGAACCCAATGGAGGAATGTAGGGAAATCGTTGTATTTTGGTTGGCTTATGGATGGAATTATGTTGGAATTCGGATGGCAACAGTTGGCATTCTGTTGGCATGACAATGATGGCCCAACAGATCGCCAACGAACAATCCGACTGTTGGGATTTTGTTGGATATTGGTTGGCTGCAGTTGGCAATTGGTTGGGTAAAATGCACTTTGCCAACGGAACCCCGACGGACATTCCTAACCGTTGACCAACGAAACATGGCGATCATTTCCCAACATTCGCCCAACGATCTGTGCTAATAGGGTCCATACCCCAAGCCTCCCGGCACTTTCGACCATCCCCGAAATTATTTTCTGGCTATGCCATTGTTGCACTTATTATATTATTAATATAATGTAACAAAGAGGCCCAAGAAGTTAAAACGACAAAAAATTAATTAATTTAAAAAATTGGTCACCACCTAGAAAATATCATATGGGCCCCCTTGATTCCTTCTTCTTTTATCTGGATAATGACTGAGGATTTAGATCTTTGCATACACGATAGTTCCACTGGTTCCTGTCGCAGCTTCCTTAGCCAACCTAGCTGCCGTTTCATTGCCTTGATTTCCAGTGTGGTCTTTTATCCAGCTAAAGTGTATTATCCAATTTTGTTCATGGAGTTTTCCTATTATATGTCTTATTTCTGATATTATGTATCCCTGCTTGAAGTTTTTGAGTAGATCGAGAGTAATGCAACTATCTTTGTAAACTGCGACTAGTCTTTCTTCAGGGCTGATTTGATCAATGGGTGATATGGCTTCTAGGGCTTTAAAAATTCTGATCTGTTCAGCTTGATTATTTCAGCAGTGATTAGACAGTTCAGCTTCAATGTGTGAAGTACTTGTCCGTTCTTTAAGATGACCGCAGCATATCCTGAAGTTTACTACCTTCGGTGAATATTTCTATTTTGTAATTCTTTGATTCTTCCACCTCATCCAGAACAATTCTTTCTGCGGGATGTGGCCACTCATCCTTACTCAATGGTACATCGATCTCTGTGAGGTCATTGGCAAGATTGTGTATTGCTCTGTATATCTGAACTGTTTCGTAAACACCAGCAATGACACAAGATGCTTCGTGTGGTAGCGTTTTGTAGGCATTTGCTAACGTGACACAATCCTCTGTACTCTCCTTAGTTTATTTAAGTTTTTCTGTTTTCTTAGTGCTTGCTCCCATACTGGTGCTCCATATGTTAGCATTGGTAAGATCTCTCCATCATATATAGTTTTTAATGCTGTATGACCTAATCCCCACTGCAGTCTTACTGCTCTTCTCAGCATATTCATAAGGCTCATGGTCTTGTTTGTAGTAATCTCAATGTGTTTGTCAAAACGTAGTTTGCAATTGAAATGTATTCCTAAGTACTTCATTTCATGGACTTGCCTGATATGTTCATACTTTAGGCTACGTAGGCCTATATATTGATATTCTTGTTACTAGACATCCGTTTCCTTGAGATTAACTTTGCAGTAGACTTGGATTCTTCATTGAATGTGATTTTGTTCTTTTTAGTCCATTCTTCTATTTTTCTGATGTCGGTATTGGCATAATTTTCTGCCTCATTATCACTATCTCCTGTTGAGAGAAGTATTAAGTCATCAGCAAATGCAATGACGTGCGAGCGGTTTGAGAAGTTGAGGTTCAGCAGTGAATTGTACATAATATTCCAGAACCCGAGCCCGCTACAGGATTCCTGCAGACATCCTTTAGTTCCATCTTTTATCACTATGATTGTGTTCACTGAAAACATTGCAGATCTGTCCCTGACGTAATTTTGTGCTAAGAAGTACAGATTTTTTGGAATATAAGTTGTTTTAGATTGTATAGTATGCTTGGCCACTATGCCACAACGAATGCCCCTTTTACATAGTGGGCTTACTAGGATGCAGGGGCGGCCGGTGTTAACCCTGCAGTGCTCGCGTGGCGTCTGACAGACGCCAGACCAGATTCATTTCGCCATATTTGGAATACCTATGAAGCCATTGTGCTGACCTTCCATCTACCTTTCGGTCAACTAGTCTTAAATAACATATCCAAGCGGCAACCCTCCAGTTTTTGCCTATCAAGAGTGGAGTGACGTTATTGTTGCAAAAATGCAGATGGCTTTACTGTTACAAGGTAAGTTACTGGTTGAAAACAAATTTCTTGCAGAAACTAGTGATCATAACCCTACAATACCAATCTTTTCTGATGGAAATTATTTATCTTTAGGCTTGGCAATGAGTGGAAAGGAGAAAAAATATCATAATCTTTCTGATCCAAATGATTGGAAGATAGCGCAAAGTTGCTAGAAGAATAAGTAAGAACTTGATTGTGATAGTGATCCTAAAGAAGACATTGCGGAGTCTAGAAGTGAGTCTACGGACACTGAACAAGAAGCAGATGATGATAATGATTATAGTCAATGTGATAGGCCTAAATATTTCGTAGGGCGGGACAAAGTTTCGAAATGGAATAAGAAGAGATCAGTAACTAGTAGTAAAAGTTGTTATACCTACACAGTCTTAGGACAATAATAATTTAAAATTATTTAAAAATGGTTAAATGCCTAAGAACATTGTTTTATTGTTAATTAATTAAAGTCATAATGTGCTAATATTGATTTGTGTCCAATATGATTAGTTAAATGTTCATTTTCAATAAATTGACTCTATACACATATTTTTAACTAAGAAATGTATGCAAAACATGTTCAATAATATTAAGTAAACTATGACAACCCTCAATAAACAAAATGAACACTCAAAACAACATAAAACAATAGAAACAACGTAAAACACGAACGGCGTCTCTCAGACGCCGCGCGAGCTTCTATGTCCTAAAATAGCACGCGAGCACTGCAGGGTTAATGTGCTACTGTGCTATAGCACACTGTTCATTTCGTTAAATAAAGCACTGTTACAATTACAATTACAATTACAATTACAATTTATTGTTTCAAATTACACGAAAAATATACATAAAAAGTTGATACACCACCCGAAGAAGCAGAGCTTGTGTTCGGGGGTGGATCAGTTCTATATATGAGAAAAACTTGATTAGTTGATTCAATGAGTACATATAAATAGCTGGGTTTTAGCTTTGTATGTATTTACGTACAACGTCCCATTCCCGCCCAGGATAAATTTTCCTCTATAGATTACAAAGTGGAGTTGAATTGCGAGAACTATTAAGAAGAAACTGAATGCTGAAAAACTACTCACACATATTGTAATAAAATATTATTTAATGGCAGTAACACTGTATAAGGATTCATTTTTAGCGCCGAGGGAAGTTAATTTAACGCGCACGTCAGCTCAGCGACTGACGAAGGGTAAGTTAGTACAATCTTATGTCTGGGGACAGAGTGACCAGACACCCTCTCAATTCTGAAACTGCATTCTAGTTTCTGTGCGAAGTGCGAACTGTTAAAAGGACAGAACCGCTAGTGGAAAGGTATTAAGTATATTTTGTGGTGCGTGTGTGTTCATGTTCAGAGTTATTGCTGTGACTGTGAAAAATGAATACAGTAGATAGTTTAATTACTTATCCCTTCTCTAGAAGGAGTATGGAAGAAAAAATTGAGGTAAAACAATTAGGAAGGCCCACACCCGATTTGATTATGAGCAAAAAAGCGAAAGGCTGGAAAAACTGCATCTACAACAGAAAATTTCATAGGACGGTGTATGAAAACAGTTGGATATGCGGTTGCGAAATTAGAAATGCTCTCTTCTGTTTTCCTTGTCTTCTGTTTGGCAATAGTGATTCCAATTCATGGAGCAGAACGGGAGTAACAGATTTAGGGCACCTTAGTAAGTTGACAAAGCAACATAAAGACAACATTAAGCACATGCACAATGTACTGAATCTTAGTTCTCTAGGCAGTGTGAATATTCGAGCCCAGTTAAGCCAGGAATATCACGATGAAAAATTGAAACACAATCAACAAGTGGAAAAAAAACAGGTACGTACTTTCAGAAATTATTGATTGCATTAAGTTCTGTGGGTCTTTTGAACTGGCTTTGAGAGGTCACGACGAAACCGAACAATCTGAAAATCCTGGCATCTTCTTAGGACTAATAGATTTCGTTTCGAATTTGGACACTCCTGTGCGGGAACACATGGAATCGAATCAGGTGTTTAAAGGGACCTCCAAAACCATACAGAATGAACTTTTGGACTCTATGCTAGAAATTTGTCGTGAAGAAATAAAGCAGGAAATGAAGGAAGCAGACTTCGTTGCATTAATGGCAGAAGAAACAACTGATGTCTCCGACCTATCACAGTTAGCATTGGTATTTCGTTACGAGAACAAGGGCGAGCCTGTTGAAAGATTCTGGGGGTTCTTCAGACCAGAAGGTCACAGTGCAGATGCTATTGCAGAATGCATCTTAAAAGAAGTAAATCCTCTCTTTAATCAGAAACCCCATAAAATAATTGCACAAACTTTTGATGGAGCCTCCGTGTTGTCTGGTGCAAGTGGTGGGGTTCAAGCAAAAATTCAAATTCATTATTCTAGTGCTCACTTCATACACTGTTATGCTCATCAATTAAATTTAATCATGGAAAAAGCTGCTTCACAGAACCAGTCCGCACGAGTGTTTTTCCTTGACCTGTCCGCTTCCCCTGCATATTTTTCAAGATCGCCACAACGTTTGTCAGTGCTTGAATCAGTAGTGGCTCGTAGAATTCCAAGCTGTCCTGCAACTAGGTGGAACTTTAGATCGAGAACTGTTAACGTAGTTTTTGAGATCAAGGATAAATTGAAAGAATGTTTGCTGGAATTAGAAAAAATGCCACAGAGTAAAACTTCTCATGGAGCAGTTGGTTTGCGGCGATATTTGGAGGATGAAGAATTTCTGTACTGGTTAACATTCTTCAGTAAGATAATGCCACATGTAGACATTCTGTATAACCAGCTACAAGCCAGATCAATTGATGCAATCAAAGCAAGGAATGCAGTGACTCATTTTACAGATGTAATTAGAAAGATTAGGGAATCCACAGACGACATCCATGTAGTAAGCGAAGAAAAGTGGAATGCAGGCACACTGACGCTAAAGAAGTATACGACAGAATCACGCAAGAGGCTAGTCATTGCTTCAACTCACTGAGTCATCTTGATGCTGCAAAATTGTTAAACGCTGCCAATTTCAGTGACTACTCCGGGAATTTTCCAGAAATGGAACTTGAAGCTACTGTTCTGTATTTCAACACTTTGGATAAGCTCAGACTAAAGACAGAGCTCCAAGGTCTGTACGATAGGCCGGATTTCAGGAACACTTTAGGCGCCGTACCACTGCTGCAGCGTGTGTTGTCGAACAATCTGCAAGACACTTTTTGTGAAATAACAAAGTTGCTGGAGATCCTGGTTACGACACCAATGATGACTGCGGAACCAGAAAGATGCTTCTCATCATTAGCAAGGATAAAAACCTTCTTGAGAAACACAATGTCCCAGGAACGTTTAACTGCCCTTGCAATGCTATCGATTGAAAAGAAGATGGTGCTGCACATACATAGATTCAACACCAAAGTAATCGATAAATTCTGCAGTATGAAGGAGCGCCGCATGGACTTCATTTTTCGACATTAGGTGAGTGGCATGTTACATTTTATTTTGTGCATGTTCTAACTGTAGCACACACAGTGTTTTTATCACCGGCCGCCACTGCTAGGATGACACTTTGTTTTTTGGCTCCATTCAATGAAATTTTTAAGATCCATTACTGCCTCTAGTGTTCCTACTTGTGGGGTGAATCCAAATTGATTGGGATTTAGCAATTTGTTTTTGTGTATATAGTGAAGAATTCTATCAATAAGTAGTTTCTCCAGCACTTTACCAGTCACATTGTGGAGGCTTGGTGGCCAGTATTTAGACACGTCTTTAATGTGCTCCTTGCTAGGTTTAGTGCTTGGAATTATTACTGACTTTTTTCACGGTTTACAGAAGCAACCTTTTTCCATCACGGAGCATCACTTGAGAACGGCTCGACCGATTTGGCTGATTCCTTTTTTGTTGTGTTCGTAATTATCAGGACAAGGATTGTTTGAAAGAAAATTTTTGGAAAATCCACGGGAAAAATCGGAAATGTGAAATGAGGCAAAGTTAGAGAGTTCTGCTGTCAATTGTTTACATAAAAAAAGATAAAAAAATTGAAGTGTGACAAAAGAAGTGTGAAATATTCACAGTTTGAGATTTCCACTTTCACATGTTTTCATAACAAAACAAACAAACAAAAGTGTGAGTCTTGCAACCAAGCCAGATCAAAAGTGTGTACGTATATATGTGAGTATGTATGTTCGCTATACAAATCTACATTTCGTAACCAATTTCCACGAAATTTTGCACACATACCCAGTTAAGCCCGGGAAGTAACGTGGTGAACACTAATATTCAAACAAACCACTCCTTTTCTTGAAAATTTATATAAAATTTATTATATTATAGTGACAAATGAAATGCAATTCAGTTACCATGACAACAATTTATTGTTTACAGTGTTCACATAGGGCTTTGGGAACTACATAATTCTGGGCTTTAATAAATTCTGATTCTATCGATGTAATTATTACATTTGTGAAAATAATTATTGAAGAATGAAATCCAAGAAAATAAAGCACAATGAGAAGTAGCCACATAACTTTCTCCACCCTCGACATGGAAAATATCATTTTCTCACTTCACATTTTGATGGACATGGACAATAGGAAAAGCAGAAGCCAAGAAACTAGAAGCAGCAGAAATGTGGATATGGAGAAGGCTAACAAAGACGAGTTGGGTGGATAGGAAAACAAATGAAGAAGTGCTTAATGAAGTGATGGAAGAGAGATCCCTTCTGAATTCAATTAAGAGTAGAAGAGCAAAGTTAGTGGGTCATACATTTCGGCACAATGATCTACTCATTAACATTTTTGAAGGGAAAATACTGGGAAAGAAATCAAGAGGACGTCCAAGAAATTCATTTATTAAAAACATGATAAAGGATATGGACGTGCTGTCATACGAAAATCTAAAGAGAACAGCGATGAAGAGGAAGACATGGCTACTACAACAAGGCATTGCCTTTAGATCCTGATGATGACATTTTGATGTAGAATAAGCGGTCGTATTGCAGGGACAGCTTAAGTGTGTGCCAGTGAGTATGCTATATCAGAAGTCGGTAAAAAATCCTATCCACTGATACGTCACTCATAGCTGTAGGATGTTTATCATAGGCCCTAAACTTCTATAAGGAAACAAAATAGGGTGGAACATTTTCAGTCCTATGCCCACAGTAAATTATGCCCCAGGTTTTGGGGGAGAAAAGTATGAAAGTGATATTGATTTTTTTTATTTCAGCTCCGAAACGGTTGAATGATAAAATGAGAGTGAGAAATAAAAATTTCCATAAAGACAATACAATCTTACGTAATCGGAATTTATGTTACTTCTTATTTCAACCCCTCCCAGGCACGGTGTATAGAAACAACAGATTGCAACATTGGACATCCTCTGTGAGCCATAAAAAGCTATAATTAGCGTTTTCTGAGGGAATGACTTGAATGTGATAAGTCATTCTTCCTCATTTCAAGTTCTACATACATATTATACAAGGCCCTAGAGTTTGAAAATCGAAAGTCCTTCATATGTTAATTTCAAATTTACAAATAAAAACCCGAGGGACACCGGGCCTTTTAAGCTAGTTTGGAATATATTTAAATACTCGCAAAAGAATGTCACCTAGTTATTCCATCTTCCCCAGGTGACTTTTTTGGATAAAATTTCTTGAGCATGGCTAGGACCTCCTCCTTTGTGAACCTTCTATCAGCTGCTTCCTCAGGAGGCTCCACTACAATTTTTCTAATTTCTTTATGGTATTCATTATCACTGTTTTCATTATCCTCGGGTACAAAATAATCAATTATATGATTTATCATGCTTTCCATATCCTTAGTGTATGAACCTTCTGGCATCTGAAGTGTAGACAAAGAAGTTTCTAATTTTTCCAGAAAGACTTTTTCCATGGGTTGGATCCAGGGGTTACAGTGCAAAAGTTCCTCCATGACTTAGTTTTTTCTTCTAGGAGCTTTGATTGAAATTTGGTCGCTCATTCATTCTTGATGAATGTCCTTCAGAGAAGGAGCAGTGGGCCAGCCTAGCCTCATTAACACATCAGCAAAATAGCTCATGTTACAATAACAAACAGTCTGCTTCCCTGTGCTCTGTTTGGAGAGGACAGTTGTCTGCTAAGTTTTATGCAGCACGGGTGCATGCAAGTGTTTTAATGAGGGCTATTTACTTAATGATGTGATATACTGATATACTGTCAAAACTAAAAGGGGAAACTCTACACAAAGTCGCGAGATTATTGCTAATGTTTATGAGTACATGAAAGAAGAAGCCAAACTTAAAGATCGATTTTCTCCAGCGTATTATAAAGAAATTCAGAAAGTGCAAGAATGAGTTGCTGCAGCCACCAAGACATCGCATAGCTCAGTTAACAGAATTGTGAGAGAAACGAAAGCATAAAGAGGAAGGAACTTCTTTTGGTACTCTGGGAAAGAAACACACCATCCCAAAAAGAGTTCGAAATCAATGATTCCGACAAGTGTGTGATTCAATGCACAATATACAATTTCTATGCTGAAGAAAAGACTGCACCTACAACTAAAAGATTATTGCAAAAATTGCAAGAGACCATCAATTGTCAAGGTAAACTCACGAACTTCGAATTGTGGCTAAAAAAATGCGCTTTAAGTGGAGAAAAAACAAGAAATAAAATATGTGTTTTAATGGAAAACTATGATATTCGTTAGTAGTAATACCACGTATATACCAGATCAGGCTCTGCCTTGTGCTGCTCCTATTCCAATGCTTTGTCGGTCCATTGAAGCTAACTGGACATCTTGGCTATCATAAGACACCACCCCCACTCCTCTATCACACCTCTATCCATAGTTAAGCCTAAAAATAAGATTAAGTCGGTAAAGCAGAGACCTGCAATAGTAACCTTGAAACAATCAATCTAAAACCAATAAATAACATTAACAAAAAATAAGGAAATGTTATACAAAAGAGTTAGGCCCTTATGAATTAATTGTCAACCCCACTAGAGGGGTAGAATTGAAGGAAAATAAAAAAATAGTTATTAATAACACGTAATAAATTAAATAGATGATACAATAAAGACTTTGTCATATCACATCATATTTATTTCCATAGACAATTATTACAATTGTATATGATCATCAGAATATATAAAATAACTACAGATTCTAGTCTTTCCAAGGAGTCATAGACAATTATTACAATTGTATATGATCATCAGAATATATAAAATAACTACAGATTCTAGTCTTTCCAAGGAGTCTGGAAGTACTCGTCTAGACTATAAAAACAAAATTCAAGTAAGAATATCTTAACCACTTTCCTGAATTTACTTTCGCTGAGTTCCTGCGCTTTTGGTAAATGGTTCAAAAGTTTGATAGAGGTGAATTTACATCCAGACTGTGATCTATTATACGAGCAGAAATAAGATCTCATCTTATGACTATTTCTGGTATCGTAATCGTCACAAAAAGACTACGATTTCTTTTAATAAAAATAAGACGTTGAAAAATGTAAATACACATTAAGGGCATGATAGACAACTTGATAAATAACGGTTTGCAACAAGATTGTATAGAAGCACCAACCATCAGTCGTACTGCTCTCTTCTGTAGCACAAACACTCTATCAACATTTGCAGTTAGCCCACGAAAGGGTCCCATAATGTCTGATGAGTATGCACGTAGCTGTAGTATACATTAAGCAAAACCTGAAGACATACCATTTGCTTAAATCTTTTTTCCTCCTCCGTGCAATGTGAAGGGATTAGCACGCTTTATCGGCATGGCCAATTTCTTCGCCAAATTTATTCCTAACTTCTCGGCGCGGGCTGCGCCCTTGAATCGTTTACGACGGAAAGGTGTCGAATTCAAGTGGACGGAGGAGCACCGCCTCGCTTTCGAGGATATTAAGAGTGCCATCTCCAACCGGCCCATCTTGGCCATGGCTGACTTCTCGCGTACAGTCGTCGTTCAAACTGACGCCTGTGCTGCCGGGCTTGGCGTCGTATTGCTTCAGGAATTTCCTGAAGGACGGAAGCCAATTGCGTATGCTTCTCGCTCACTAACTGCCCAAGAACAACAATTCTCCATCTATGAAATGGAAGCTCTGGCAGTTATCTTTGCCTTGGAGAAGTTTCGCATGTACGTCGAGCACGTCAATTTCATCTTGGAGTGCGACAACCAAGCGTTGTCCTGGTGCTTAGCTCGCCCTCGTAAGACGGGCCGACTTGCTCGATGGGCAGTTCGCCTATCGGCATTTAAATTCTCCACAGTGCACATTCGTTCCTCTGAAAACATCTTGGCGGACTCCTTGTCCCGGATGTTTGAAGGTTCCGCTAGGGCTTCTGTGGAAGAAGTTCCGCTAGTTCAAGGTTCTGGGGTGTCATCTATACCCTCTCAGGAAGTTATTGCCCCTCTGTTGACTGATTTTCCGCTCGCCTTCTCGGATGTTGCTCAACAGCAACTGTTAGATCCCGATTTGTCTGTCATCATTGACAAATTGAAAGGTGGGTCTGCTGTTAGTAACTTTTGTCTGGTTAAAGATACCTTGCAGATTCAAGTTGGGAGACATAGGCGTCATAAGCTTGTCCTGCCTTCCTCACTTAAGGACATGGTATTCAAATATTTTCATGTTTCGCCCATTGGTGGTCATTTGGGCCTGAAGAAAACTCTCGCCAAAATTCAAGTCTCCTTTTGGTGGAAGGGCATGTTCTTGGACATCCGTGATCGAGTCAGATCATGTGTTATTTGTTCGATGTCTAAACCCTCTCTCAATACTCGCATGGGATTTTTGTCGTCTACTGTTGCGCAAAGGCCCTTTGAAAAACTATTCATCGACTTCCTGGGAAAACTTCCTCGTTCAAAGAAGGGAAATACATTTGTATTTGTGGTCGTCGATGCTTTTTCAAAGTTCTCCTGGTTGTTTCCCATGCGAGATTCTCGAACAGAAAAGGTTATTTCCAGTTTATCTTCCATATTTCAGGTGTTTGGCTATCCGGAATTTCTCGTCTCGGATAACGGGCCTCAATTTATTTCCAGACAGTTCCGGCATCTCCCATATTACCACGACTCCATACTATCCTAACCCCTCCCATGCTGAGAGGGTAATGCGAAATTTGAAGAATGGGACGTGAACTTGTCGTGGTTACAATTCGCATTCAACACTGCATTACACTAGAGTCATGGTTTTGCTACTTTTTCTCTGCTCTGTTTATTCTCACCTAACCACCCTCTCAGTAACGTTTGGCGTATTGCTGACTTGTTGCCTGACTCCCCGTCTCCGGAAGATCTGGCCAGTACTTGGAAAGCTGCTAGGAGGAATTTGTTGAGAGCTCACGATAAACGTGCTGCGGTGTATAATAGAGATAGAATTCCAAATCCATTTTCCATTGGTGACAAGGTTATGTCAAAGAATTACCCTCAGAGTAAAGCACTTTCGAAGTTCGCTAAGAAGCTGGCTCCCGCTATGTTGGTCCGTACAAAATAGTAGACATTTTGCATGGCGGAGTCACCTTCTTGGTTGAGCATCTTAATGATAAATCTATTAAACGGTGTCACATTTCTCAATTGAAGAAGTGTTAGTTTTATGTGTTGTTCCTTATCCAGGGTTTTGTGTAATGTTTAGAGCTCAGGTAGTGTAATGTTTTTGAGGCACTTGTAATTGTAGTGCTAATATAAATTATCAATGCTTGTTTAGTTGATGTTGTCCTTTTCTTCTGTACACGTATATATGTGTATTATTTGTAAATGTAATTGTTCTAAATGAACCTTCTCTCTTCTTTTCTTCCTTCTTCTTTTCTTCTTTCTTCTTTTCTTCTCCTTTGCGTTGCCCGGCTCCTAATCTTGATCCCCGTCTTCTCCTTCGCTTGCTCGGTGCCCAGCTCCTACTAGTGATGATCGTCGTCGGCGGTCGTTATCCCTTGGCTTCACGGCGTTTAACAGTTTTTATAGAACCTCAATTTTTATTTTCGAAGCCCCACGTTGGTAAGTCCATAAATATGATACGGTCCTCGTATCAATAACGCCTCACGAATTTGGGCTCCATAAATATGATGCCGTTCCTCACACTAAAATGCCCTGTAGTTTTGGAGTCCATTAAGTATGCTGCAATCTGGGTTGTGGTCCACCTCCACAATATTGTACTTACTGCGAATTCTTCTTCTGCAGCCTGGTGAATACCTCGGGTAGCTCAGCGTATACTACGAGTTGCTCTCTCATTTCTTCGGGGGAAATTTGGGTGTTTGTGGTTCTACAGTTTATGCTTTTAAATAATAAAATGTTCTTAAAGCACTTGTGAATTTATTAAGTTCTCCAGTGCAAATTACTTATTATAAAATGTTAATTAATTGAAATAGTTAATTTTACTGAAGGTATGTTGAAGGGAGTTTAGTACTGGCACTCACAACTTCTACGTAAATGTTACCTTGTGATGACGCGCTATATTCACGTAATCCTTGATGCCTATGACGTAATCGTCACAATAGTACTTACGTAATACAATCACTGACTTTATTTGTAAGTAGCTGTAATAAAGCTCTTACTGCAAGAATTATTGCTGTACGGATTTGATACTTCGATTATTTAAAGAAGTTATATTTATATAAACTGTCGGATTGGCCACAATGCCAATACGACGATGTGTGTAATATTAGTGGGGCCACGCAGGAAACGTGACCTGCTGCTCCACTCGACAACACACAAGACACGAGTCTCCGTCACAGAGTCCCGGACACAAGTGAGTTTCCGTAAAAGCCGTGATACTAGCGTCCCTCCAACTGCCATCTCTTTGCCATCATCTCATAAAACCAATCATATGCACTCTTAAAGCTAATTTCTGTTTTTCCTATACTAAACTTAAATTCTATTGGTTCCTCCACTTAGCGTTCACTTTCGCTAGAGAGTGATGCTTTACTGTTTCTACCTTCAGGCGATTCTCCGAATTACTGTCTAATTCTTGGACCCTCTTTACAACTTGCAACTTTCACTGTACATTCTCGTGAAGTGCCTATTCAGCTCGTACTCTTCCCTTTCTTCCACTTTCTGACTGAATAGCAGAGTAAAGTTTTAACAAAGGCTGGCACCTATCTCCAACAGAGTTGCTATACATTTCACTCCGGCCGTATTGTATGTTTCCTAGTATTTCGTCTGCTAGCTTCTATTGAGTTCTGATGTATTTTATTTCTTACTATAAAATCATTTATATTTATTAAAGTATTGATGATACTAATTTCATATTGATATAATATTATTTGTTAATTTATTCTGATTCTTATCATATAAATTATAATAATATTGTATAGTTAGTTCAGTAGTATTTAATTAATCTCAATTTATTTCTAGTCTTTTTATATCAGTTGATATTAATGGAGATGACTCCGTTTACACCATATGCCCAATCTTTTTCTTTGGAACAAGTGAGGATTTGCAAAATTGTTACTTTTTCAGAGAAACAGATTATAGCTCCTTACAATAATATGATCGCTAGCATGTCCCTTTAAATTCTTACGAGTACTAGAGCAGTGGCCTTGACTGACTTTCTCTCTCTCTTTCACTCGCTACCTGAATGCCTTGAGTGAATGAACCTGGCTATGTTACTGTTATGTTACGATTCAATAACAACATTCCATGCAAGCATACTTTGCACATCGCAGAGTATTACCTAACCATCAAAATGTAAACAAAACAAAACTACCCTCTTATAAACTAAATAAAGCACTGCGGATTTGGAATTTGCACGTGTCCTTTTTATAACTAGATAACAACACACATTTTAACTTGTTACCCTTGATAATAAAATAATAAATCACTGCGGCTCTGGAATTTGCACGTGTCCTTTTTATAACTAATTAACACACATTTTAATTTGTTACCCTTGATAATAAAATAATAAATCACTGCGGCTCTGGAATTTGCACGTGTCCTTCTTATAACTAGATAACACAACAGATTTTCCCACACGGAATTATAATATCAATGCCACTCTTGTCACATTCATACTATATTCAAATTTATATACAACTTTTTCTTGATCTCAGCGCGGAAAGCAATATGTCATTTATACCCACAATGTTTTTGCCTGTTTACCTATTTCTCATTATAAGGTCGGATAAAAGACAAGTTATATCGCCCTATTACCTTACCATCATTAAGATTTGCAACTTCAAAACATACATCGTTAAAAATCTGAGTAATCTGAAAAGGCCCGCGATACAGAAGCTCGAGTTTATGCATTCTCTTACGTGGTGCATTTGATAAGTTCTTCTTCCTTATCAAAACCTTTTCGCCCACTACTGGTTTCCATATGTTTTTGTACCTTTTTACTCTTTCCATTCTTTGTAAAGCCTTCTTTCTGATATTTGCAATGGCGGTTTTACAAGAATCCTCTAACTTTCTGTTGACGCCTGTTTGTGGGATGGCTGGGAGTAGGCCTTTCACTAGTTCCTTCGGCTCCTCCCCTTTAAGTAACCTGATTGGTTCTACCCCTGTAATAGGATGTATCGAATGGTTAAGTATGTCCCCAATAGGCTGGATGTATCTGACCCAGGCTTTGTGCCTTTTGTAACACAATGCTCTCAAATACAAAGAGAGGTCTCTGAGACCGCGTTCTCCAACGTTTGATTGTGGGTGATATTTAGAGACTTTATAGCATTTTATCCCTAATGCTGACATTTTGTTCAGAAATCTTTTACTGATAAATGGTGCCCCATTATCGGACAAGACTGCCTTAGGTTGTATACACTTGGGAAAGTAGTCGTAAAGTAATTTTCTTAGTACTTCACTGGTATTTGCTGTCCTTGTTGTGTACAACTTAATAAAGTGAGAAAAAACGTCATAAACAATCAAGATATACTTCATCCCATAAGCTCCAGTCACTAGCGGCCCATGAAAGTCAAGCGCTACTAATTCGCCCGCTTCTTCCCTTGTGATAGTTTTAGGCATTTTATCGAACTTTTTGTTCAGAGGTTTTGCTTTCTGGCACAAATCACAACTGACATATTTCCTAATTTTCCTTCCTACGTTTTTGATGTACATTTTATTTTGCAAATATAACAGCATCCTACCAGTACCAGAATGTCCTAGCTTCTCATGTACCGTTTTTAGTATGCAATTTTCCATCTCACTTGGTATATAAACTTTCCATTCTTTTGTTTCGTTCCCACATAATTTATAGATAACGTTATTTATTTCTTTATATTTCAAGTCCTCAGTAGCCACGCCCCCTTCTCTAGTTAGTTCTTCTAAATGTAACCTCACAAGTTCTATTTCCGCAGCATCTCTCTGATATTCCTCTATGTGTTTGAAATATTGCTTTAAACTAGGTTCTTTGAACATCTGCACTTGCATTACTTGAATTTCATGTTTGTTTGATCCCGCTGGTTCAGGTATTTCTGCTTTGTTCCTAGACAAATAGTCGCACAGGAGGTTGTCTTTACCAGCAACATGCCGAATTTCCATGTCATATTGGCTTAACTCATGAACATATCGTGATAATTTACTGTTACCTAACTTCATTTTGTTCAAGAATGTGAGACTGATATGGTCAGTGTACACAATCACTTTCCTGTTAAATATATATTGGTGAAATTTCGTGAGCGCATGGTACATGCCAATAATCTCTAAGCAGGTAACAGAGCCTTTGCTTTCTACTGGGGTGAGTCTCCTAGAGGTCGTTGCTATTAAATGGTTAGAACCGTCTTCATGTTGTTGCATCAATATTCCCCCTACGGCAGTACACGAGGCATCTGTGTAAATACTGTACTCTAGGTCATGTCTAGGCCTTTCTAGCAACACAGAATTCTGAAATGCTTTCTTTACTCTTTCAAATGCTTCTTCCTCAACCTCTGTCCATTTAAATTTATTTTGTTTCTTTAGCAGTTTTCTTAAGGGAGCTACATATTCAGAATATCCAGGGATAAATCGTGATTGGTAATTAAAAATACCGAGGATTTTCCTCACCTGCCTCACGGTTTTAGGCCTACATATATTCGAGATTGCTTTTATGCGTTCAGGGTCGGCCGATACGCCATCTTTAGAAATCACATAGCCTACAAACTTAACTTGTTCTTTAAACAAATTTATTTTAGTGGGATTGACTTTCATTCCGCAGTGCAAAAATGTGCTGAGTACCATATCTAACTCTTCTAAGTGTGTGTTAAAATCTGCTGTATGAATTAAATAATCATCAACGAAGGCGGTGATGTGGGGACCAGTTCCTTCCGGAAACATTATTTGTAAAGCTCTAAGTAGTGCACTGCCAGAAGTGCGCATTCCGAATGGGGTTCTACAGAAGGAATACACTGAACCTTGGTGTACAAATGAACAATATTTTCTGTCTTCTTTTCGAAGTCCAATTTGCCAAAAGCTTGACGTTAGGTCAATGCTTGAAAAGAATTCTGCTTCTCCCATCTTAGCTAATAAATGGTCTATCGGTTCCGTTTTAAACCTGTCCGGTTTCATGTATTGGTTAGCCGTTCTCAGGTCCAGAGTCATTCTAAGTTTATTATTCCCTTTTAATACCCAACATATAGGACTGATATACTCTGAATCCGATACCTCTATGATTTTATCTTCCAGCATTTTCGCGATAACTTTATTCGCTTCATCTCGCATCGACAGCGGTATAGGCCTACTCTTATGATTGAAGACTGGTGGGTTATCCATAGTAATTGTGTGTTCATAAACAAGGCATAATCCAGGGGTCTCGCTGAAAACATCTTTATTTCTCAATAACACCTCAAACAGCTTATCTTTCTGATTATCATCGATGGTTGTGATACCATTTACTTTCTCTTTTAACGTTTCTAGAATTTCATCTTTTTGATCATTATTTCCGTTCCCTATCTCCTCATAATTACCACGATTGTTTAAGTCTGCTCTAATCATATTTATTTCGCAATTCCCTCCAATATCATACACTTCTTCAACAAAAGTGTCATTAAACTCATTAATCTCCTCACTATAGAAACGCGTATTTTCCGCTGATTCTATAAAATTATTCGCCGGGCTTTTCTCGCCTACGACGTCAATAGTAGCATGATCTGATACGATAGTATCATCATAAAAACCTGTATCTGTACTCAGATTTTCAATAATAAAAACTTCACTTTGAATTGCCTTTTCATTTTCAGAGCATTCGGCGTAATCGTTATAATCATTCGTTAAAAATGGAACTTCAATAATGTTTCCTTGATTATTTATCTTTTTGGAGTTCTCCCAAAAATCTAATATTCCTTCATATTCTATCAAGCTATCACAACCAAGAATGAATGGGGGAGTTAAGTTTCTGATAACTAACGTGTAGATGTCAGCTGACCAATCCCCAATCTCCAGTTTCACCATAATCTGTTTATCAATTTTATATCTTGTTCGGCTTACAGCTGTCGTGCAATATAATAAAGGTACATTTAATTCTTGGAATTTTACATTGTTTATTTTTAAATCCTCATAGCATTTATAACTGCATGTACTAAGCATTGCCCCACTGTCAACCATTACTTGAATTTTTAATTTTCCTATTTTAGCTTCAATTTGTGGCGGATTCAGAATATTACTTCTTTCTGTTTTACTTTCTTGTGATCTATTGTTTACATTGAGCCTACCTTCGGGTAACTGGTTCCCCACAACAGACATACTACGACTCTCTAATATGCCTCGTTGGGGTTTAAATCCCCTTGATTTATTTCATTTTGATTTTCTTGCCTTGTTGTGTCATTTTGATATTCACTTGCTTCCGGGTTGAGAGAAGTATTTCTGTCAAGTGTTCTACCTTGTGCCATATTCCCGTTAGAATTGTAACCGATATAGCGGCCTTCGCGCACTTCTCCCCTTTGCTGATTATTATCTACATTCCTCCGGCCTGTTTCTGAGAATGCCATGTGATTGACCCTTGTATTTTGCGGTTGGTTCCTCCCCCTGTTATAATCATTGCGCTGAGTGTGACCAATGTTATTGTTTTGGTTTCTGTAACCACTTTCTTGATTAGGCCTATCTTGCCTATTACCATAATATTGTTGATTATTATTGTTGCCATTTCTCCCATTATATCCCCTTTGTGTTTGATTATTTTGATTCCCAGGGTTAGGCCTACCAGTATAATTATTCTGGGCCCCGCTATTCCTTGCATGACCACCTCTATTTTCATCTGTGTTGCCACTCCCATTCCTATTGTCAAATCTGCTATTTACGTCACGACTTCTCTCGTGGCTATGCACCTCTTCAAAATCAGTTAACAATGTTAGTGCTTCGGCGCAAGTTTTAGGCCTAGCTACGACTAAATTATTGTATATCTCAGGCTTATAGTGTTTTAAGGCTAATTGGAGCACGTCTTTTTCTGCCAATTGTAAGTCTAATGACCTGGCAACTTTCATTATTCGGACAAAATACTCAGACATCGTCATATTCGAATTCTCATTGTATTTACCGGAATATAACTCGGCTCTGGCCTTGCTTTGGCGACTGGCGCTCCAGTACCGTTCCATAAATAACCTCTTAAATTCAGGATATCCTATCCCCCTTTGTGACACGAAGTTACACCAATCTCGGCACTTTCCGACCAAACTTTTCTGAACAATCAGCATTTTATAATCATCCGGTACCGCCTTTATCTTAAAGTAGGTATCCATTTCACTAATAAAATGATGTGGGTTAGATAAGTTGTCGTCATTATACCGAGGTGCTGTCCAATCATGCCCCAAAATTTGTGACAAGTGGATAGGATTCCTGATACCTAGCTGCATTACATTGTGGGACCCTAACTCGATATTGCTTCCCGTATCATCTGATTCAGTGTTGACGCTAGGAGGGCGTTGCGTTTCACATGGTAATTCATTTGCTGCTAATACAGCAGTATTGTTTACGTTAATTGTCGCAATGCTGTTCTTCCTGACGTCACTACTGCTACGTACATTTTGAGGTTCATTCTCACTGCTATTAACCTTGGCATTCAAAGTGTTTACCTGTTTTTCTATGTTTACAACTTTCTCAGATAAGGACCCTTCTATTTGTTATACTTTGTCTAATACTTCAATCTTTAAGTTTTCTGTTGCTGTTTTATTCATCACCTGCTTCTGCTCTAGTTCTTTAACCCTACCATGAAATTTACTATTTATCTCATCTAGGACTGCGGAGAATGCCTGCGCTAACTTACTTTCCAGCTCTTTATTTTTTTCAACTAATTTTACTTCAAGTTCCTTCTGATTTTCAGAAATTTTGTTGTGAATCTCTTTCTTAGAAATGTCTAAATCAACTACTACACTTTTGATTTTCCCTTCTAACCTATCATTTATTTCTCTGACCTCATCGCTAATTTTATCTAATCTCTCTACCATTTTCTTGTTATCCTTAACAATCTGCTTATTTCCCTCATTAATCTGCTTAACCTCTTCCCCTAATTTCTTATTCCCCTCATTAATCTGCTTAACCTCTTCCCCTAACTTCTTATTCCCCTCATTTATTTTCTTTTCCAACTTTTCCCCTAACTGCTTTTGTGATTTCTGGTTTTCTACCATCATTGCCATCATCTGTTGCATTATTAATAGCTGATCTCCCCCTACATTTTTATTTTCTTTTTCTACTGGACCTATCTCGTTCTGATTCTCTGAACTTTCTACAGCAACTTGAACTGAAGGTTCCTCTGACTGATTTTCAAATTCCTGACTGTTATTTTCTTCAATAACCCTTACTTCATTATCATTGTTTACTTCCATATTTACGTTATTTTCAAAATTTTCCAATTCCCCTTGACTTAATAAATCTTGTCCTAGCTGACTTTCACTTGGCTCCATCTCAGTGTTTACTATTTTCCCATTCCGTAATTTATACATTCCTCACACTTTGTATTTTCCTACAGCATTTCAGGTTACCCCCAAAATTTTTCATGCACAATACCCTCTTATTGTTTAACAAACAAGTCATAGATTGCATGCAAAATACAAAATACCCTTTTAACACTTTCATATAAAATCTTTTGACTTATCCGTTTTGGTTCCGGTTGGTCATCCTTCCTTCTGGTTCGATCGTGTTGCCTTCTTTTTCTCTCTTCTTTTCTTCTCTCTTCTTTTCTTCCTTCTTCTTTTCTTCTTTTCTTCTCCTTTGCGTTGCCCGGCTCCTAATCTTGATCCCCGTCTTCTCCTTCGCTTGCTCGGTGCCCAGCTCCTACTAGTGATGATCGTCGTCGGCGGTCGTTATCCCTTGGCTTCACGGCGTTTAACAGTTTTTATAGAACCTCAATTTTTATTTTCGAAGCCCCACGTTGGTAAGTCCATAAATATGATACGGTCCTCGTATCAATAACGCCTCACGAATTTGGGCTCCATAAATATGATGCCGTTCCTCACACTAAAATGCCCTGTAGTTTTGGAGTCCATTAAGTATGCTGCAATCTGGGTTGTGGTCCACCTCCACAATATTGTACTTACTGCGAATTCTTCTTCTGCAGCCTGGTGAATACCTCGGGTAGCTCAGCGTATACTACGAGTTGCTCTCTCATTTCTTCGGGGGAAATTTGGGTGTTTGTGGTTCTACAGTTTATGCTTTTAAATAATAAAATGTTCTTAAAGCACTTGTGAATTTATTAAGTTCTCCAATGCAAATTACTTATTATAAAATGTTAATTAATTGAAATAGTTAATTTTACTGAAGGTATGTTGAAGGGAGTTTAGTACTGGCACTCACAACTTCTACGTAAATGTTACCTTGTGATGACGCGCTATATTCACGTAATCCTTGATGCCTATGACGTAATCGTCACAATAGTACTTACGTAATACAATCACTGACTTTATTTGTAAGTAGCTGTAATAAAGCTCTTACTGCAAGAATTATTGCTGTACGGATTTGATACTTCGATTATTTAAAGAAGTTATATTTATATAAACTGTCGGATTGGCCACAATGCCAATACGACGATGTGTGTAATATTAGTGGGGCCGCGCAGGAAACGTGACCTGCTGCTCCACTCGACAACACACAAGACACGAGTCTCCGTCACAGAGTCCCGGACACAAGTGAGTTTCCGTAAAAGCCGTGATACTAGCGTCCCTCCAACTGCCATCTCTTTGCCATCATCACATAAAACCAATCATATGCACTCTTAAAGCTAATTTCTGTTTTTCCTATACTAAACTTAAATTCTATTGGTTCCTCCACTTAGCGTTCACTTTCGCTAGAGAGTGATGCTTTACTGTTTCTACCTTCAGGCGATTCTCCGAATTACTGTCTAATTCTTGGACCCTCTTTACAACTTGCAACTTCCACTGTACATTCTCGTGAAGTGCCTATTCAGCTCGTACTCTTTCCTTTCTTCCACTTTCTGACTGAATAGCAGAGTAAAGTTTTAACAAAGGCTGGCACCTATCTCCAACAGAGTTGCTATACATTTCACTCCGGCCGTATTGTATGTTTTCTAGTATTTCGTCTGCTAGCTTCTATTGAGTTCTGATGTATTTTATTTCTCACTATAAAATCATTTATATTTATTAAAGTATTGATGATACTAATTTCATATTGATATAATATTATTTGTTAATTTATTCTGATTCTCATCATATAAATTATAATAATATTGTATAGTTAGTTCAGTAGTATTTAATTAATCTCAATTTATTTCTAGTCTTTTTATATCAGTTGATATTAATGGAGATGACTCCGTTTACACCAGACTTTCTGCAAAGCATCTCCCAAATTGGACACTTATCCTCAAAAAGACATCGTATAGAAGAAATTATTTGTGCGGAGATATTTAACTCCTTTCTGGACATTTAAGTGATAAATTCTTCAGTGAACTTTACAAAGTTTTTCATATACATACTGAACCTATCAAAGAACCAACACATTTTCGACATTCTGTTTCATGTCTGAGACTACTGTGTGAAGATATCACCGACTTGGGCAGTGTGATTCAGCGGAGCTCCTGTTGGCCTGATCTGAATTAATACGCGTGTACCTCTGATCTTCTGATTGTTGGGCCTGACTCATGGGGCGACGGCCCTAACTTGCTTTTGTCATCCGATTTGGGTGGCCGGAGTCATGAGCCACTATTTCTGCCAGCAGTTCTACATCCTTCGAGCCGGCTCTATCTTCTGTACTCTCCTTTTCTTCACTCAAGATGGACCTTGTGGTGATCTGGTGATTGGTGCGCCTAATTTGGATATTGGCGACGATTGTCGTGAGTGCATATGTCGTGGCTCACTGAAATATATGGTAAAATATGGTGGGTGGTAAATATTTGCCTTGGGGCAGGTGTCTATTGCCAGCCTCAGTATGGTTCTGTCTCAGACTATATATATATATATATATAGACTAAATTTAAAAACTTTCAGAGTCCAAGAATATTCTTTATGCCAGCGGACTACTTGCTTGGTGTTGGTTCTAATTTTTCTCAGGAAAATGTAGAGGAATTCTAGATAGAATGTGAGTAAGTTTTGGTATATTATGTGATGTATTGTGCTTTGTTTGCTTGATTCAAAGACACTCAAGAGAACTTTATGCATCAAGATATAAACATTTTCAGGTTAAAATATATCTATTTCAAATTTTCTTGTTTAACTCAAGGTGTTATGAGTCATTATGATCTGTGCAGGATAATATTAATCGCACTCGGATAAACTGGTGTATGTTGTTTCTATTGCTATATTGCTTGTATGAATTTCGGGGTCACATGTGTTTTGTGGGTTTTCTAACTGATTTGGGTATGTAAAAAAAATCTTGTAATTTTTTTTGTGTAGTCAGAGGGGAGGGCTGTAACGCTGTTTAAAATCGCCGCGATCCCATCCCCTCCGTCTACGCTCTCTGACATAAGTAGTGTATGAATTCGCCGCTGCATACCGAGGCGAAGTGGTGACCAAGTTTCCTACCGTGTGCCAGACTGTGTTAGGCATCTGCCTAGTTTGTTTGGGAGCGGCGAGGATGGGTCAGCCTCTTCGGTTACTGTGTGAGTAGCGTTATCGTCACTACTTATTCTTCAAAACTAATTCTAAGTGCCTTCAGCACATCATGCCAGAATTCGTATTTAATTGCTGCTAATATAACTTAGGCAGGAAAGGACAATGCATATACCTATTATCAAGGTTGGCTTAAATTAGTGTCCTTACATTTATGGACTTTATGGATAAGGAACAAATCTTTGTACCAAGATAGCTTATTGCGTGGTATTATAAATTGTATCATGTGGAAATTCGTCCTGCCTGAGATCAGTGACCTTGTAGTGTTCGATGCCCCGTAGTTCATGATGCTGTAAGTTCAGGGAAAAGAAATTATTACATACATTCTGTTAATATATATATTTTGCGGAAAATTGTCTGATGTTTCGCTGCTAGAATTATTATGATATTGCCATTTCATAGATGTTAGTTTGAAAGAAGTTCTTTAGTGGGCGTATCGTCGCCATTTGCTTAGCCCGTTGCATTTTGGGTAGAACTTGTCACGTAATTGCTGTCCCAGATGATGAATATAGAAGTCATTAACTTGGGTTTCCATTTGTTTCTAGTTTCATGTTAAATGTCACCATGCCATATGAATAAATTTATCGAGCCTGTATTCCGCCTAGCATTTCATGTCTTGTCAATTTGGGTTGAAAATTGTTTTGGTTATAAATTCCAGTTACACTCTGTTTCGTAAGCATATTTCAGTAATGATACTAGCACTATTTTCAGACATTAGAATTATGTATAGTGATATAGGCCTTGATGTGAATCATTATACATGTACTGATAGGGCTTAGTTATTTTTATAAACCGTTCTGGTTCATATAGTTCACTGTGGGTAATATCCTTTCAGGCTTCAGGCAAAATATATTTGTAGCAACTATACATAGTTACGTGGAACAAATAACAGGGTTCAAGGTTGTCAATTCTAGGTCATGCCAGAGATTATTTTGCATATTTATGGAAATGAGCCTTCTTTCAATATATATTGATACATATCAAGTAGATTGCCTTTTTCTAGCTTTTCATACTAAATCTCAATCATTAAATTACTGATTTATGACAAGGTTGTTTTGCTCTTCCCATTCATATTGCTGTTAAAGTATAAGGTTAGTTTCAGTATAGGTATTCTTTCATTTTACTCAACAAAAAAAGTTTAATTACATTCTGGTTCTGGATTTTTCTCATAGTTTTCCTTTCCATTATTCTAAATATTCTGAATTATTATACCTGCTATTGGAAATTAGGCAGGCCTAATTATAATTAATGGTAAAATTTTCTTAATGCAAATTGTACATAACTTGTGAGTTTGAATTAGCTCTTTGACATTATAAATATTCTGAATTATTATATCTGATACTGGAAATTAGGTAGGCCTAATTATAATTAATGTTAAAAATTTCTTAATGCCAATTGTAGATAATCTGTGAGTTTGAATTAGCTCTTTGACATTATAGATATTCTGAATTATTATATCTGATATTGAAAATTAGGTAGGCCTAATTATAATTAATGGTAAGAATTTCTTAAAGCAGATTGGAGATCATCTGTGAGTTTGAATAAGCTCATTTTGGACATTCGAGACCTTCTGTAATTATTATCCCTGGTATTGAACTTAGGTAGGCCTAATCATAATTACTACCCTGTTCCCCCTTATGCAAATTATACACAAACTGTGCTTTGGGGATTAGGTGATTTGCGATTCTAGAATTATTCTAGTTCTGATTAGAGTCACATTCTTTCTATGCTATTTTAGGAATTATACATTGGTACCTTGTTATGCTCTTGTGACCTTGAGTAAATTCTTAATTAATCAGATATTGCTCACATTTAATAATGAAATACTAGTCATTTATGGTTAATGTTTATTTATTCAAGAATATTTTATATTGTACACTATTGTTCAAATTATTTATTAAAACTTTATTCTTGGAATATTGGGATCTATGCTGAGCTGCTATTGCCCATTGTTCTCCCTTCCTTCTCAACCTGTTTTGGAGATAACATCTTCGGCCTTTCTGGGAATTGTCCTCACGCTCTTCCAGCGTTCTAGTGAGTTATTTTTATAGAGGTTTTGATAGGTCTGTAAATAAGAGTCAGTCATTATTTCATATATATATATTTATGTGACATAGCATATTCTTTTCTTGTTCATAAAGCTACATTATTTGATTTAAACATAGCAACATAAATATTAACTATAACCAAAAAGATTAAATCGAGCGTTGCACTATCGATTACGTAAGTCGTTGCAATCATCACCGCTCCTCTCCTCCATTTTCCTCTGATGCGTTGCAATTAACATAACCACAGCCTGAAACAAAAGAAGTGTTGAGAAAAAACGGAATTCCTGTATGGTTACCATACGAAAACTTAACTATGTTATACCATTTGTGATGTCCTCTTAAATGTTTCACACTTGGTATCATATTTCCTGCTCCATATATCCATCAGATGATTGGCAGGAATTAAACAAGTTGTGAAATGTTCCTCTCCCGTGCACACTTAGTCGTGGTAATTGAAGTCATGATCACACTTTCATTGCTGGCCAGCGAACATTTTGTTTGACCGCCCGCATGGAAATACCGGTACTAATTCCTCGTGAATTTGGTCATACTCTTTGATTCTGGTAAACGTGAACGGATGAACCACCTCTTTGATAACGACACCACTGTTAGGTGATAGCTTGCTCCTCGCTCTCCAATATTTATCAACGTTCCATCTTTGCTTATCGTTTTCCAAAGACAACAGGGCTTTTTATATATCCTGGCAAGGAAAAAAACCTTTAGGACCTCGTTACAAGAATAAAACTACGCCACAAAAGCAGGTGCGTCACGAAAACCTTTATGCACAGTCATGGTCACTTGTAATCTTCCTCTTGACGCATGCCCATACTCGTTCAAGGCTAGTTATACTTTAGTGCATTAAAGCCTTAACTTCATTGGCTAGAATACGAATAAAATATCTGTCCTTTCTTTAAACTGACGGATAACTTTTGTCTTGTTTTAACATTTCCCTCAGGTTCACCTATTATAAAACAATATGAGAAAAACATAAACTGTAAATTATCAAAGTTTAGTATGTATTAATCATATCTTACATCCAATACTTCTTGAATCATGAATATGTGTCATAGGTACAGGATAACAGGGTGACGTCAGCAAGACATGTTTGAACAAGCCTCACTAACAAAGGATTACAACACATGTTGTATTACAGAATATAGTTTTATTATATTTTTCTTTCCAAAATGTACAAAATTGTGAGAAACGTTCGTGCTCCCTCCAGGGATCAACTCCCTCATTCCATTGTCCAATTTCAATCTTGCAAAGAGCACAACAAACAATATCATCGTGGCCCCTGTAATAAAATCCCTCGGAGGTCAAAAGCGTTCGATTCATGAAAGGCACAGTCCATCTTTGATATGTTTTCAAACGATCGCTTTCCTTTTTCATATTCAGAGCACGCCAAGATGTACGAGAACAAGCGTTCGAAGACATGATGACGTTTCCTCTTCACCTTCTGATTTTCAACTGTTCCAAGATGAATAGGTAGAGGTGATGAAAAGGGATATAAATTTGAGCAAAAACAGAGAATTAGGTTGACAAGGGTTCGTCTAATACTTATTTTAGAGGTAGTAATCTAATACAAGCATGTTGATACGTGAGGGTCTAAGGATAAGGATAATAATATTAATAATAATAATAATAATAATTCTATTCGCCTTTGGTATTATAAAATACAAAAGATGCAGCGCCATATGACATTACCACCGTCACCTCCAAAAATATAGCGATGGCATGCAAGCGGTCCCGGGTTGAAATCCCGAGGCAAGCGGGCGTGACCTTTGGGGTTTTTTCTCGGGGATCCTCCCGTTTCCCCCTCTCATTCCACCAACACTCTCCATTTCACCTTCAAACTCCCTTATTAACATCCCGTTTCCTTTCCCGGCTTTCGGGCCTCTCCCATCCTTCCCCTTAGTTTGTGGCTATGTGGTTGTTGGAGGTGTGCTGTACACCTGGGGGCTCTTTGGTGTGCCGCGACTCTCTTCGTGAGGGACCGGGGGCGTGGTGCATTTCTGAGGGACCCTGGGAGTGTGGTGCACGTGGTGTGGCCATCGATATATAAACACACTGGATCGCTAACAGCAGTGGCTCAGAGCGCCAGAAAACTGTCCCGCCACCACGCGCCTCCCCCCACCACCGGTAGGCAACAACAGAGCTCTTATAAACAGTTCGAGACACTCACGAGACACCTCTCCACCCATTCAACATGGTTACATCATGCGTTGCGTACAATAATTGTACGAACAGACAGAAGAAAGGAAGCGGAATTTCATTTTACCGGTAAGTATGTTGCACGTAGACCAGTTTATTAAAAGCCAACATTTGACTCCTAAGCACTCGTTTTAATTTCAATAAATGAAAATCTTAATACTGTTCACTTGAGTGTAGAATGAAGAAATATAAGCACCACTGTCCTTTGACCTAAATTGCTTATACAAAATGGCTGCCTAGCCACGTGAATGCGATCTTGGAAACTTCCTTTTGGTTGGAAGCTTGAGTACAGAGTTCAATATCCATCACTTAGAATATTCAAAAATAGTTACTTATACTGTGCCGATGTGCACAAGTAATGCTAAGCAGAATGTTTTATTGTAAAAGGCAGACTGTATCGCTTAACAGTATTACTACACTTTTCAATAAAATGCTTTAGAAAAGACGTACTTGTAGATTTGTAGATCTTGCACTATAGAAGACTACAATATAAGAGTTCTTCGAGATAACTAACATGAGAGTTAATTATTCAATAGTACATGAAGAGAGAGTTCGTGCAATGTAGAAGTTCTTCCTTAGCGAGCGGTGTGCACCTTTTAGCGAGACTGAACTTACTGTTACTAGTAGTCAAGACGAGAGAATACTGTAATGTTAGAATAACACTTTTACGAGTATTTTTGCAATGTAGAACTTCTTTCGTAGCGAGCGGTGTGCACATGAAGAGACTGAGACCTTGAACTTGACCTGATGACTGCATGCTACTTGTAGACAAGGCGAGAGATTACTCAAGAGTAAAAAGCTTACTGAAGGCAGGCAGACTACTTTTTCACCGCCCCTTGAATATGTATAAGTCCGCTAATGGAAGGGTTTAGAGGGGGGTGGGGAACATTGATCACTACAAACTAGAACAATCTAGAGTAATTTTCCCCCAACCCGTGTGTTACCGCGCAAGAAATAGTGCACGGCAGCCAGCATTACGTCATTAGTGGAATTACACATGGAAGATTGTGCAACTTAGACGGCGCACAATGATACACAAAAAATAAAGAAAAATTATTCACATGAAAATGTGAACAACTATCATTACTATTTTTAATTTGCTTATCGCAATATAAAAATATTTCTGTTTACGGTAGGTAGCATACCAGTAACGACAACTCCTTTTCTTAATGCAGTTCAATTATTATTAGATCACCGCATCACCAGCAAAAGCTCGACTACGTCGTGAAGTTCAAATTCTACGGCAGAGGCTGAAAAGAAGGGACAGTAAAATAAAATCTATGAAGGAACTTATTTTCATATTTAGAAAAAAATTAACGGCGCCACTAAATTTACTTGAAATATTAGGAAAAAAAAATCAGGATTTTCCTTACATTTGATTTTAAATGCTCTAAATAATAAAGGTAAAAGTAAATTTAAAAATACATTTAGTGAATAAATGAAAGAATTTGCGCTCGCCTTGTATTTTTACTCTCCAAAATCTTAGAACTATTTGAGGAAGCAAAACCTGTACTTACCTCACTCGTCAACACTGAGGAAATGGATTTCTCGATTCAATTGTTCCCCTGGTTTCTTGCAAGATGTTTTTTAGTTTTTAAAATTTAATGTAAGAGAGAAAGATCATTTGAAACACGTAAGCCTGAGATCATTATAGCCAGGGCTATAATAATTAATTAATGGTGAAATAAAAATATTTAACTGCTTACTGCGCAAACAATGCATACTACAAACACATTAGCATATCTTAGAAGAATACATGTAAATAACAAATAATTATATGAGTAATAAAATGGTAATATTAATAGAGGAATAAGCAGTAGAATATTAAAATAATAATGTTAAATGTAAATATCATACTAGTGAGCTGGCTATATTGTGATGTAAAAGATGAAACCAGACAGAATTCACAGAACAGGCCACAGAAAATTCATGAGCACTAAAGACAAATAGTCTCAATAAGTAATACCGTCCACTCCCTGTCTTTTTCCGGGACACGCTACTACTAGCGCCTCCAGTGACCAGGAGTGGGCAGTCACTCGTCAGTTGATACAGTTATAACGTTTTTCTGTTGTGTTTTGTCTATGAAAATATAATAAAAATTCTAGTAAATTAATAAATACTTTGTACTTTGTATTCTTTGTATTGTATGTATTTCTGGTATTATTCTTGCACCACTGTACCTTAACAGTTTAAGTTATGATCATGTGTATTCTTGTACCCAAAAATGATGTATCCTATACCACATAATTGTGGTCAACTGGATAAATACTGTATAAGTTTATACAGTTCTATGTCAATATTATACATTTCTGTAAATACAGCATTATAAATATAATTATCCTTGTGTAGGCCTAAATATTGTAAATATGTACTGTATTATTTCTCAACATCCTTCCTGCTTTACATTATCAAGAAATAGCCTACTACTGTTTTCATCAGTACTTGAATTTCTTTGGTCAATGCTTGCAAAAATGAAATTCATAGGCCTGACTACTCGTATACTTTAGTATGCAATATACACAGGGCCGTAGGTAGGCGATGGCAAGATGGGCCCCCGCCAAGGGTGCACGTATAAAGAGGGTGCACGTATAAAGAGGGCGCACGTATAAAGAGGGCGCAAAATTAACCATGAAAAATACCACCTTTTTTAGACTGGTGCAATTTATCAAGCAATAAAAATTCTAGATTTTATGAATTAATTATTTTTTAAGTAGTTCAATCGTCTGAAAATAAGGTTTTAGTACCTTGAAAGTCCAACACTTCATTTTCAAATTGAGTTTAGGTTTTCTTTGATAATAACAGTGTTATTATATTAAAATAATAAATAATTTTACAGAAATTTAAAAAAATTGTTCAGACCCCCCAGTATTGGAGGGCGCAGATTTGTCAGACTCGCCAAGGGCGCAGAAGGACCTTGCTACAGCCTTGAATATACATTGTATGTATGCTGATGTGTTCTATATCCTTGAGCTTCATTCATCACAAGATCTACAGAACCAAATATCCACATATACATCAACTTACATTAACAGTACAATTTAATACAACAGTAAAAGGAAAAGACAACTACATGAATCATGCTTGGCTACTGATGACATTAATCTCAAACAACACTATAAAACATTTTGTAAGGTATTACGGAAAGTAATATGTGAAGCAAAGTTAAAAACTAATAAGGATTTTATAATGCAAGCGGGTAATAAAAGCAAAGCTATATGGGAAGTAGTTAATCAAGAAACTGGGAAAAAGAAATGTGACACAAGAAACTACATTGAAATATTGCAGGACAATCACTTAGTTAATAGTCCACACAAAGTAGCCGAAATATTTAATAATTATTTTGCTAACGTGGCAGAAAACCTAAATTCTCCATCCACACAAACTGCTAGACGAAGTTCTCAACAAGCACACCATATAAATACTATCTTCCTAAACCCTGCTACAATAGAATAAACGTGCAAAATTATGAACTGCTTAAAGAATAGTCAATCTTGTGGTTTGGATGAAATACCGGACATCATTCTTAAAAAATGTGCTTCTCAGCTGGCACTACCATTAACAGATATCTGCAATACTTCGCTACTTACAGGAAAATTTCCTGAAATCTTTAAGGTTGCAAAAGTATGTCCAATATACAAAAATGGTGACAAACATAATGTTGAAAATTATAGGCCCATATCGCTACTAACTGTATTCACAAAAATAATTGAAAGAGTCATGTATAACAGGTTGGTTTCTTTCTTAGAAACAAACAATATGTTCACACATTCACAGTTTGGTTTTAGGAAGGGTAGAGGTGTTAATGATGCACTCGCTAAACTCACAGATTCAATTCTTAACGCCTTAGACAAAAAAGAGCAAATAGTAGGCCTATTCCTAGATTTAAGCAAAGCATTTGACATGGTTAATCTTGATATTCTAATTAAAAAACTTAAACTATATGGCATCAGAGGATTAGCAGAGAATTGGTTCATTTCATACCTCAGCAATAGGAAGCAAGTAGTTCAAATAGGCTCAGTTCGATCAAATTTTGTATCCTTGTCACACGGTGTCCCTCAGGGCTCAATACTTGGACCAATACTCTGTCTCTCATCAATAAAGCAGAAACTGTCTTATTTGCTGATGATACTAACATAATATTTAATAATCTAAGAATAAATTATTTACAATCAAAAATAAATCACACATCTACACAACTTGAACAATGGTTACAATACAATAAGTTAAAATTAAATGTAAACAAAACAGTCTACATGACCTTCAATCAGAATCTTCGAGATCCCATCCAAATAATAATTAACAATGCTGTTATTAAAGACACAAATTTCTAGGTATATGGGTGGACTCAAGCCTGAAATGGGAGGTACATATAAATTATCTAACTGGAAAACTTATTCGACTTTGCTATGCCTTCCGGGTTCTTACAAAAATAACACCTATTGAAGTGTTAAAAAACAGTTTACTTTGCTTATGTGCAGTCATTACTAACATATGGAATCATTACTTGGGGATCTTCCTCGAAATCTATAGAGATATTTAAATTACAGAAACGAATCCTCAAAATCATTAAACAAGTCCCCATTAGGACAAACAGTAAAACCATTTTCAAAGAGTTTAAAATTTTACCACTACCTTGCATCTATATTTGGGCGACTGTTTGTCATATTCATAACAATAGGAAACTTTTCAAAACAAATTCAAATTTCCATGATCATGGCACTAGAACATCAGATAATATACATCTAAATTGCCACAGGCTTACCAAAACTCTTAACAGTTTATCGCATAGAGGTACTATAATGTATAATCATCTTCCTCCGTGCATTAAAGCAATAAACAACAGGCAATTCAAAACAGAAGTAAGATTATTACTATTAACACATTTGCCTAGGTGAATACTTGAACCTCAACCCCTAACAAAATTAATAATTACATAGATATATTAGTTATTTTTTGTGATTATAGTATATTTTTAGAACAAATGTTAGATTTAGAAGATTATCTAAAGTTAAACAAAATGGCAATGTGTCTCCCTTGAAGATACTGCTCTCTCTTTCTTTCTGTTTCAGGTAATCACAGAATGAAGAAGACAGGGATCGTGCTAGTGACCAATGGACTCAAGTGGACCTGTGAATTTCATCCTACTATATTGTATATTAATGTTTAAATTTAAATTTTGTTTTGAAATTGATTTTATAACTACAAACATGTAATTTAATGTAGAATTTCTGTGTAGTTGATTTGACGCGTCCAATAACATGTACATGTTCTGAAGGACTAAATAAACCTAAACCTAAACCTAAACCATTTTAATTGTGAAAAATGTATCGTGTTCTAGCATCAAGTAAATAATATAACAAGCTTGTGAGTGCAGTTACCTGGTATACACGGATATTAAAATTAAATGCTTCTCAGGAGATGTAAAGTAGTGCTCGGACTATTTGTGTATTTGTGTAACCGAATAGTATCCGGTTACTTGGTCATGGCAAATAAAATTCGGATAACCGGTTAACCGAATATTGCTATTCGGAAAACCGCCGTTAGGTATTTGCGTATTCGGATATCGGTTACTTGTAGAGAACTACAAATACCTACTACCATGAGTCATGACAGAGGCTCAAGGAAAAGAGGAAGGAAAATAGGTCCAAGGAAGAGGTCCAAGGAAAATAGAAAGACTACAGTGCCATATCTGTGGAAATAATTGAACTTTTATATTGTTTCACGGAGGTGAGGTCTCATTTTGGGACAAGCATGTTTAGTGCAAAAAATTGTCTTTACAAAATGATATATTTTCTTTTCAGTTATTAATTACTCATTTTTTGAGCTGTTTGTTCTTGTTATAAGACTAAAATGGAATAAAATTTAAAGCCTGTTGAATTATGAAAGAATGAAAATGACAAGTCAGGCATTGGGACATGACACGGAGGTGAGATCTCACATACTGTGCCCTAAAATGCAGAAAAAATGCAGAAAATGCAGGCTGTTTGTGCAATATCTTGTTCACTGCATTCTTGATGTCGCGCCGTACATACAATATGCAGTCCTTAATTCCCCCCCCCATAGCATCTGTGTTCAATTACTGTAATAATTACATTCTTCTTCTTCTAATTTATTGTATTATCTAACATAAAAAAGTATGTGTTTATAGGCCTATACAAATTTACATGCTTTCACTGATTTGCATGAAATTTTGAACACCTACCCCCTTCAACAATATTAAAATTCAAGTCAACCACACCTTCCCTTATTTTCAACCTCCCGTGAGTAATATTTTCTGTTTAAAAATCTAAATTCCCCGAACAATCTCTATACAATTTACACATAAACCCTGCAGAACTAGTCACTATTCTGCAATTTTCTAAAAAACCACCCCTTATTAAATTTCCAACCCCCTTTATTTAATGTCTTTATAAATCTACAATCTTTGAACGATTATTACCAAACTTTACAGACAGACCCTATAGAATCAAGAGAATGTTTCAAGCCAAATTCATTTTGGGACAAACCATCCCTTAAATGTCTCAACCCTTATTATATTATCTTTATTTAAACCTACATTTATTTACCAGAATTTAAACATAGGCCCTAAAGAACCAGGATAAAATTTTAGGCAAAACTATTTTGGAATAAACAACCCCTTATGATTAACCCCTATTATATGACATTTAAATAAATTTACACTCTTTGACCATTTTTATCAAAATTCACACACAGAAACTACAGAACCAGGAGGAAGCTTTAGACGAAACTAATTTTAGTAGAAACCGCCCATAAATTGTTTCAACCCCTATTTATGATCTATATTTAAAGCTACAATCTTTGACGAATTTTTATCAAACTTTACACAATACCATATAGAACCAGGAGAAAATTATAGGCCAACTTAAATTTATTATAAACCACCCTTTAAATGTTTCAACCCCTATTTTATTATCAATATTTAGATCTATACTCTTTGAGTAATTTGTATAACTTATGATTCACAGACCTTCTACAACCAAGAGATTTTTCAAACAAAACTAATTTTGGTAGAAACTATCCCTGAAGTGACTCAACCCCTATTTATATCAATATTTAAACCTTCATTCTTTGAGTAACGTTTATTAGATATTACACAAATACCCTCCAGAACCAAAATATTTTTTTTATACAAAACTAACCCTTAAATGTCTGAAACCCCGATAAGTTATGTACTTATTTAAATCCTCGTTCTTTGATTTTTTTTATCAGACGTAATACACAGAACCTCAACGGTTCAGGAGAGATTTTTGAGCAAAATTAACTTGGGAAGAAACCACCCTTTAAATGTTTCAACCCCTATTACATTCAATTTTCACTTTTTTTTACCAATTCTTACCAGACTTTATACACTGACCCTATAGATCGACGGAAAAATGTTAGGGAAAACTAATTTTGGAACAAACTACACCTTACGTGTTTCAACCCCTATTGTATGTGCTTCATTTAAATCTACCCCCTTTGACCATTTTTTAAATGAAAATTTACATACAGTACCAGGAGAAAATTTTAAGCTAAATTAAAAACCACCCCTTAAATGTTTCAACCCGTTTTTATTGCATATACCTAGATTTACATTATTTGTGTAATGTTTATCAGATATCAAGCAGAGACCCCCGAGAACCAAGATAAATAAAATTGTTGGACAAAACTAATTTAATTAGGAGCCACGCTTAAATGCGGCTGGTCATTCTCGGTAGACTTTTGTACACTGAAGACATTCACAGCGCAGAAATGTGAGTTAAAACACTGGTACTGTGACGATGGGATCTGGAAACATGAAAGAATGTACGTTATGTACGTCGCGACGTCAGAGGCACAGGATTCAAGACCATTCACGTAATAGTCTCGTAAGGTTAGAAGAACTGATACTTTTCCGATGGTCACATCACCGAATATGCAAATACCCAACGGTGATTGTTCGGAATAGCGATATTCCATTAACACATTATTCAGATATCATTCGTTGTGATCAAGTGACTGAATACTTCGAGGATAAAAAAATTAATAACACGGGAACTATTAAATCGTTTATGTTATTTTGAATCATGAACATTGTTTGACAGAACATTCTCACACACTGTTAATATAAGGTAAAAACAAGTAAGGGTTGGTTATTCAAGTGTTAATGCACCTTAAAAATTCCTCGTAGTTCTATAGGCACTGAGTGTAAAACTTTGTCAAAATTACTCAGAGAATAGATTGGTGAACAGATCACACAACAGGGGCTAAAAACAGTCAAAGGGTGATTTGTTGGAAAATCGTTGTTGCTTAGAGTCTTCTCCTTAGTTTAAAGAATTTATGTGTAAAATTTGATAAAAATCGGTCAGAAAATGTAGAATTGTATAAAGATAATTTTTATATTAAGGGTTGAAAATACTTCAAGGATGGTTATTCGAATATTATTGTTGCCTACAATTTTCTCTACTGTCCACAGTCTCTGTGTGTAAAATTTGATAATACTCACCAAAGAATGTGCATTTGTATAGAAATCACCATAATAGGGCTTGAAAATGCGTAAGGGTTTGTATATTCGAATCTATTGTTGTCTACAATTTTCTCTACTTTCCACAGTCTCTGTTTGTAAAATTTGATAATAATCACCAAAGAATGTGCATTTGTAGAAATCACCATAATAAAGGTTGAAATTGCGTAATGGTTGTATATTAGAATATTATGTCGTCTATAATTTTATTCACGTTCCACGGTCTCTGTATGTAAAATTTGATAACAATCGCCGAAGAATGTACAATTGTAAAGAAATAACATAGTAGGGGTTGAAAATAAATAAGGTGTGGTTTTTTCGAATGGTATTGATGGCTACAATTTTCTCCCAGTTCTACAAACAACCCTTTCTACAGTTTCATATAAAAAAACAGGTCAAAAACAGAATTCCCTAGAGATTGCATAGATATTACATAATAGGGGTATAAAATGCGTATGGGGTTGTATATTCGCATATTATGTTGCCTATAATTTTCTCCACGTTCCACAGTCCCTGTGTGTAAAATTTGATAATAATAGCCAAAGAATGTCCAATTATGTAGAAATTATCCTAATGGGGGTTGAAACTCCATAAGGGGTTGAATATTAGCATCTTACTGTTGCATACAGTTTTCTCCCAGTTCTACAGGCGCAATGTTCCGCAGTGTAAGATTTTATAAGAAATCGCCGAAGAATGAGCAATTGCATAGAAATCGCCTAATAGGGGTTGAAATTGCGTAAGGGGTTGTATATTCCAATCTTATTGTTGCCTACAATTTTTTCCACGTCCCACAGTCTCTGTGTGTAAAATTTAATAATGATCGCTAAAGAATGTACAATTGCATAGAAATCACCCTAACAGGGGGTTGAAATTGCGTAAGGGGTTGTATGTTCGAATTCTGTTGTTGCTTATAATTTTCTCCATGTTCCAGAGTTTCTGTGTGTAAAATGTTATAAGAAATCGCCAAAGAATGTGCAATTATCCTGATGGGAGTTGAAATTGTGTAAGGGGTTGGATATTCGAATCTTACCGTTGCCTATAACTTTCTCCACGTTCCACAGTCTTTGTGTATAAAATTTGATGATAATATTGCCAAAGAATGTGCAATTGTAAAGAAATATCATAAAAGGGGGTTTAAAACAAACCGAAGATAAAACTAAATTCGTGTTCTTTCACAAGCGATCGCACAGACTTCAAACCAATATAAACTTAAACATAAACAATAAGACAATAGAGAGAATTGAATTTATTTATTTTTTAGGACTAAATATTGACAGTATCCTTTCTTGGGAATCTCAAAATGACAAAATTAAGAAGAAAATTCTCCCAGTAGTCGGTATTATAAACAGATTTCGTCTTTCAGGAATGTCCAGTTAACTTCTTAAAATGGTATATTTTTCTTTAATCCACAGTCATCTTACTTATATGAACATCATATAGGGCAATTGCAGAAAAAGCCTATTTCATGAGCTAGAAGTAATTCAAAATAGAGCGATTAAAATTACGTTTAATATTCCCTTTAGAACCCATACTATTATTGATCCCATTCTAGTTTGATCCTAGTCAAAACAAAGGGAAGGAGAACTCACAGAGAGTTCGCGGAAAATTCGCATCATGTGACAAAACTGGTTAATGTCATTAGCATGCGCCATTACCAGGGCGTGGCTAACGAGTGTTCGTAAGTTCATGCAACAATAATATCAACATTTACACGTGAAATAACAAACTCTCACTGGCATTGTCATCATTATAGTATATCAATTAGCAAACAAAACAAAGGATTCATTGTTCATGACGACCCTGCGGGTGAGTTGAACAAAGAAAAAACAAACTAACATTAAATACGGTGAACACGTGTTTTCTCACGTGCGGGCTATGACAGCCACGCCTCTTTGTTTTGAACAGGATCGTTCTTAAATGGGACAGAGAATAGTGATATATTCAAAATTTCTGGAATCAAGCCACTTTCTGTCTCTACAAATGCAGCAATAGTCAGTCACTCACATTTTATCAAATATTAACTTATTAAATCCAACACCGCCTTAATTTCACCCTAAGATGATCATCTCCATAACACAAGACAAGTCACTCTTCCTTTTGTAACTCATAGCGAATCCACTACGCATGGCCTAAATGGAATATTATCTCATGCTATAAAATTGTATAACATGTTACCTGAAAGTGTGTCCAGTTCCATTCGAAATTTTAAACCAAAAGCATTATCATATTTTTTAGATGTGTACTTTAGTCAGTAGGATATATTTCTGTGAAGTCGTACAAAAAAATGCATATTTCAAATTGCTTAGTATATTTAAAGTTTTTTTTGTGGTTTGTAGTACGGTATGTTTGTCACTAGTGAATTTGTTATAGCCTTAAGATAATTGTGTATGTTTTTTTCCCTTTGAACCAATGTATTTATGTCACCTCTCGCATGAGCTTTGCTCTTTGGGGTTGTATTAAATAAATATATTAAATATACCATCATTTAGCTAGAGAGAAAGCAAACTCTGCTACTTCAACAAAGTTAGGGTTTCGACAGAAATGTGCGAAGTTGATCTTGTTTAGTAATGTGTAATCTTTTTGTGTAAAAATAAACATGATTGTTACATAAGTTTAGTCCATGGGCGAAATATCTCCATTACTTTTAAGCTTATAAACATCATGTAAGGAAATGAAAAAAAAAAACACTGGGTCGGTTGTTACATCTACTCTTATGCAATTCAACTTCTCTAAATAGCGTGCTCACTCCCTCACTTCGTGAGACTCGGGTATACTCGGCGATGTTCGTCTCTCGCAGTGTAAACTTTCACGAAGAGTACAAAATTAGGAAACCGTTTCTTTATTATATAAGGCCTAAGTGAAATGAACACAATGAACAAATATAATTTTATTTTTACTTTCAATTTTCATAGCTCTGAACCACAAACATTTTTAATAAACTGCCAGTGTAAATTTCTTAAAAATCCTGGAGTCAATTAATAATAGCGGGCGAAGCCGCGGGCACCAGCTATAATATATTGAACCCTGGAAGTATCGCGGACAATAAAAATCAAAACAAACCACTCCTTCCTTTGAAAAATTATATAATTTCTGAAAATTACACTGAATTTATCAAATAAAATTCACATCATATTCATCTGTCAACAAACAGTTGAGAAACGATACGTATTATTAGTGTTTACAGGTAGCTTTGGAACTGCATAATCGAATCTGATATCTTTTTCCCAGGCAGCGCTTTCTAATCGTGGAATGTACTCTAAAGCCGGAATTTTAGCTGTTTCATTAATTATTAATGGTTTAGTTTATGAATGATTCGCGCGCAAGGGTTAATAAATATAATTCTTTAATAATCATTATAATTTTTAATTTTTCAATCAATTATCGTGGAAGAAGCGGCGGGCACCTGCTAGTATTTTAAAATTTCGTACAAATCAAAGCATTATTAAAGATTTATCGTAGTTTATTAAGTGCCAGTATGGTACTTTATGAGATTGTGTGTGGGGCTCGGGAAAATGTCTGTCCGTCCGCCCGTGTGTCTGTACGCGCGATAACTCAAATACGCTTTATCGGACTTTCATGAAACTTGGAATGCGCATTTATAACGTCCATGGGAAGAAGCATATTCATATTGGACAAAATTGGTTGACCGATACCGGAGTAATACCCAATTTAGTGCCTATTTTTATGGTAATGTATCAGAAAGGCTAGATAAATCAAATACGCTTTATCGTATTTTCATGAAACTTAGTACACGCATTTATAACGTCCATTGGTAGAAGACTATTAAATTTGGACCAAATCGGTTGACCGGTACCGAAATAACGAGTATATCAATATTAATTTGGTACAATATTATTGCATTATTGCATTGCCCACAATATATTAAACCTAACGTAACAAATTTCCAATCGTTTATTGAT
This sequence comes from Ectobius pallidus, assembly GCA_964059195.1. NCBI lineage: Eukaryota > Metazoa > Arthropoda > Insecta > Blattodea > Ectobiidae > Ectobius > Ectobius pallidus. The sequence continues at coordinate 128,311,143 of CAXKWD010000003.1, forward strand.
ATTGTTAGCCCGCCTTCTTCATAACTATGTCAGTGTAAATAATAATGTAAATAAAATATTTAAAACAACTAGCCGTTGAATATTGATATAATATTGCGCATTCTATCGATATGTATGACTACCGATATCTACAATATATTTTAATGTGAGTATTTTTCTTAATCGCTCCTGTGCAGCAATATACCTAATGTAATTCCTGACAGATTTCAGACCGACTTTCTATTCATTCATAACCTATACGGCTGCTTTAAACTTGAAACAAACATGTCAGCGAATCGTAGGCCTATTACATCATTAACATTATTGCCAGCGTGTTTTTGGAGTTTAACGAGTTTAACTCTGAGATCTATTTAAAAAACAACTTCTTTTCTGCATGGGCCTGTCATAATTGCAATTATCACTGATTAAAAAAGCATTCTGGCACTTTTTTATATCAGTTTACCTGATTCTATTTAAGATTCAAATTTCAAAACGGCATGGTGTTGGTAGTTCTTCCGGTTAATAACAGTACTAGTGTTACTAGTAAATAAAACTTCTTTCGGAATCTCTCAGACTAATCGGTGACCTGGTTATCCGTGTGGTGAGATTGTTTGGATACCAGAATTTCATTGGATTTCAACTTAATTCCTGAAATATTTAAATATGTATATAAACCTATTTTGGAATGGATTTACGAAATTACTATGTCTGCAATCAACTTGTCGATACAGATACACTAACTTGTGCAACCTCACAACAAATCTGGTTAGAACTTATAAATCTGTAAATGTCACCATATGTTCATATCATGGATCTCGATATTACCTGCGGTCCTTGTGATCGACATAAAGAGTTTGTGTGGAATCTAGACCGTAGTGTGTATAGCGCAGGCTACGTTTTTAAAGTCGTCGATTAATTCCACTGATGCCATCGAACTTCCATCAGCTTGTTTGTAAAGTCGTAAAGCTGTTTTTAAACCCACCGGTGTTTGTGTGATGACAATATATCTCTGCCTCATCTAGCTGGCAGACCCCTTGGAGTTCCTTATCGTGAAATCCCTGCCAGCGGAGGTTCCGGCAGGAGTTCGGATTTTGCAGTGAATGGCAACCGTGTAGAAGCATCACGGTCGAGCTAAAACGGGTACTTCATAGTGACCAATATGATAGGGAGAAAGTCGGTATAAATTTTCACCAGTTGTATTTTTTAAGAAAATTTATTAGTAATACTAAACATTTTCTGAATAAAATCATCTATTTTTACTATTATAAAAGATTATCTTAATAGTTTCAAGCATATGAACATTGTATTATTCAAAGTGGATGTTGGCAATATGTTAAGATGGCCGCGCCTATCATCGTCACCTGCTACGCATTGCATTCGGCAGTAGCAGAGGGGAGGGGCCAGCATCCTGTATACTTTGTTTGCCTTTAAAATCTGAATTGCACCTTAAATTCGCGAACCCTATATTTATGAAAAGTGTCCTCCATGTCGCTCACATATAGCTACGACAACATTCTTCTCGCTTCTTCGTCATGATTTTCATATAGTTCGCAAAGCAGCAAAGAAATTGCACAATGATAACTACATAAAACATTCAGCAAATAAATCCAAAGCTATGTGGAACCTTCTAAACTATGAGCTAGGAAAAGATAAAGCTAATACAAGTAACATACAAATAAATGAAAATGGTACACGTATAACTGATGCGGAACAAATTGCTAACTTATTTACCGATTACTTTGCAAATGTTGCTGCAAATATAATAAAAAACAATTTCGATGACAATGGAAAATCTACAGTTGCACCTACAAAAAATTGAATGTATACAATAGCATGTTTTTGACCCCAGTAAATGAATTTGAAATAGTTGATATAATAAAAAAACATGAAAAATAAGAAATCAGCTGGAATTGATGAGATTCCTGATTTTCTTATAAAAAATGTTTTATGCAGGTTGCAACTCCCTTATGTTATATAATTAATCTCTCATTTGCCACAGGCCACTTCCCTGATGACTTGAAAATATCAAAGATAAAACCATTATTTAAAAAAGGAATAAATACTGATTTAAATAATTATAGACCAATCTCACTGCTATCAGTTTTTTCTAAAATTATTGAAAAGGTAGTTCATAAAAGACTAGTCTCATTCCTAATTAAACATAAAATTCTTGCAAATAGTCAACATGGATTTCAAAAATCTAAATCAACAAATACAGCGATAACAGAATTTATTTCGAATATTTATAAATCCATCGATAAAAAGGAATTAAACGTTGCTTTATTCTTGGATTTGTCTAAAGCCTTTGATCTTGTAGACCATGATATTCTACTTTGGAAACTTGAGTCATACGGAATAAGAGGCTTAGCTCATAAATGGTTCAAGTCTTACCTAACAGATAGGAAGCAATTAGTAGAAATTTCTCATAATTATGCAAATTATAAATTAAATGTTACTCGTTTATCTAACCTGAAATCAGTAAAGTATGGTGTACCACAGGGATCCATCCTTGGACCTGTTCTTTTTCTTGTATATATAAATGATTTGGAATCGTGTATTAAACTTGGTAAACCTACCCTCTTTGCTGACGACACTACTGTGTTTATATCAGGCCGTAATTCCAATGATGTAATCCCCGAAATAAATGAGACTTCTCTTCATCTTTCCAAATGGTTTGATGTAAATAGACTATCTGTTAATCTGGACAAAACAATAGCCATATCCTTCTGCCATGTACAAAATAGACAACCACAACACCCAGAGATAAGACTGAAGGGTAAGATCATTGAATACAAGCAGAACATAAAATTTCTGGATCTATGGATGGATGAACATTTAAATTGGTCATCTCACATTCAGAAGTTAATAAGTAGATTGAGTTCAACATGCTATGCAATACTTACTATTAGGAAATCACTAGGGTTAGAATCTACCAGAATTTTATATTTTACCCAATTTCATTCTATACTAACTTATGGTATCATCTTTTGGGGAAATTCATCACACACTCCCTTAGTGTTCAATTTACAAAAAAGAGCTATTCGAGCAATGATGCAGGTGAGCATGCGTACTAGTTGTAGAGATTGTTTTAAATCATTACAGATTCTACCGGTTCCATGTGTCTATATTTTTGAAACATTAAAATCTGTCAAGATTAGTATAAAGGACTATAAAACAAATTCAGAATTTCACTCCCACAATACAAGAACAAAAAATAATTTGCACGCCGTATCCCACAATACCAAACTGTATAATAAAAGCTTTATGAATACTAGTCTGTCTATGTATAATTCTCTACCAGCCTATATAAAGAACCTACTCACTACTCAATTTAACAAAACCTTAAAAAAAATTCTTGTTAAAATACTGTTTTTATAGTGTAGAAGAGTTTTATGGAGGAACAAAAACTCACTTGAGTGACGTCAACCTTTAAATTTCCTATACTTTTTGTGACTGATAATTTTCCATGTTAAAATATCCGACTGAGTCATTACTTTTTTCTATATAAAATAACTAATTAACTCATAATATGTTAAGCAAGGATGTTGCCCTAGAGTTGTTTTGTGTATGTGTATGTATCTTGTGTATATGTTTAATATGTGTATGTATTTTGTGTATATATGTTTTAAATTCAAGTAGTCATTAAAATGATATAACATTTTTTATTTACTGTACAACTTCATTATTTCAAAAACATTATAGCTAATAGAAAAATTTTAGAATTGTATCATAATCAAAAACTTGGAATGAGTGTGCATGTGTGTGTGAGAAAAATTTGAAAGTTTTGTATTTGTAAAGACGTGTCCTATATCAATGTATTTTGATCAATGGATGAATAAACTATTATTATTATTATTATTATTATTATTATTATTATAAACTCCAACATATCGTCAAAGTTGACGCGGGAAGTTCGTGCCACGTGGTTTGCAGACGGAAAGCGTGTTGGTGACAGTTCTGGGAGACCGTCTGACAGCGCTAGGGGTTTGCCAGGTATTCTCTGTCCCATTCAAGTTTGATCCTAGTCAAAACAAAGGGGAGGAGAGTTCACGGAGAATACGCCACGTGTGACAAAACGTGATTGGTTGATGTCATTAGCATGACGGAGCATGCGCCATTGCCAGGGCGTTGCTTTGCAAGCTGAGAATCAGTGTTATTTATGATAGGCCAAAGTAAGCCTACAAACAGTTCACTATGGTAGGCCTTGATTTATAATGTAATGATGAATAGAAACAGCAAACTTTATTATCCAGATTCCTGCAGCTCTTCTTCACTAAACAATTGGACCAGTCCTTTGCCGTCACATTTATTTTGCGTTATTTATTTACTCCAGTTCCAAGCAGTTCGCAAATTTCGGCTAGTTTGAAAGACTTATTATTTATAAATTATATCTCACCTTTCCTTGATACTTTCATTATTGTAGTTGATAAGAAAAGAATTACAGCTCAGAACAAAATTATAATCGTTTCCAGGTGACAGACAAATTGTTCCACCCTAATTCTGCAAGTTATAAATATATTACAATATACGGTATTTGCTTGTAATATTTCTTTCAACACAGCTATGAAAATGTCTTAAAATCGGGCTGTTTCCATGCCATGCCAATAAATTGTAGTGAAGTGGATGCTGTCTCTAGAGGAGTGGTCTTTGTTTATATTAAGCAGAGAACAGCTCGTGAAAGAAAACAAACAGATGATTTGGTTCTGTTTTTGACACCATTAAAAACAAAAGGAAAATCATCTGACCTCATGAGTAAATGGAAAATGTTGTCAGTCTTCTATAAGATATCTTTAAGCATGGAGCAGAAAGCTGGATCGTCCAGAGTGTTTAAGCATAAACGAGGTATACCTTTAAAAAGTGGACAAAAGGAAATGATTTTACATTGTTTTAACAAACTTAGTGAAAAGTGTCCGGACGTAGAAATAAAGAGCACTGAAAAAGCTGTTAGTGATTTATTAGGCGTGTCTGCTACATCAGTGCATAGTGTCAGAAATGAATTTAAAGAAACAGGTATGTAGAAAACTCCTGGGAAAAACGTAAATCTGTTCAGCGTGTGGAAAAATACGATGATTTCACTCAAAGTGCAGTTAGAAAGAAAGTTCATGAGTTTTTCTTAAAAAATGAGCCACCCACTTTAAGTAAAGTATTAGCATCAGTTAATGCCGACCCTGAACTACCAGATTTTTCACGTTCAACTCTGCATAGACTAATGATAGATATTGGTTTTGTTACAGTACACATTCCTCCCATCAACTGACAATATGAATCCTACAGCATAGTCTTCCCACATAACACACCCAACTTTAAATATTAATTACTCAATAAAGAAAATAGCGACAACAAAACTAATTACACCAATCAATAGAGAACAACACCCGCTACAGTTTCATATACAACACCAAACTTTTAATTAACCCTTTATATCATGTTAATATAATAACATAAATAACTTTCTTAATTTTCATCACACCAATTACAGACTAACATCATTAGAAGCAGAATAAATCAACCCATCAGGATAAAACCACCAATACTATGATAACCTTCAGTTATCAGAGTTATTGATACAAATACATAAACAGCACCACGCCTACTTCCGGTATTCCAGACAAGCAGGCGCTGGCCAGTTTTGACACTTCTTAAAATTAATTACCCCAGCTACTTTAGCGTCCCCAAGCACTCGGAAACGAACTTTATTCTAAACAAAATAGCAGACCGAAGTATTTTACACCAATCAGGAATAACTTAAACATTAAGACAACCAATAGGAACTTTTCATCCCCACTACCTATTGAGGAGATATTATCACAGCAACCCCAGAACACGCCATCATTCGATCACAGACCATCTTTCTAGCACAAGACATCTTTCGATCACGACACACGACTCAGACGACGACACCCCGACGCAGAACTTAGCAGAAATTACTATATAACAATAATTAACTTCGTAAGATAGTTGTATTTTTGAACTCAGAGTTAAATATATCCGCGCGGTATAAATGGATTTTTAGATAGTCGTCGCAGCGCGTAAGTTGATATCAATATATAGACATTGATTATAATTAATTCAGTAAAGGAATAATTTGTGAGAGTCAAGAAGAATATTATTAGAGTAGATTGTCCGCGCGATAAAAATAGATACGGCGACATTTTAATTGTGCAAGTAAATAAATATTGAAGAGCGCGTAAGAATAATCAAGTAATTAATTGTACAATATTTGACATAGTTATAAAGTGTTCGACGAAAAACCACCAACGACGAAATTTATATTACTACTGTGAACTTACATCATCTAACTTAAAGACTAACGTTAATTCTGCATTTCAGTGACAAAACTTTGAAAACAATATATTGATCTTGAAAGCACTTAAACAATTTCAATTCACCTAAATTCCTGACATCGATCACGTATTAGTTAACCTAACCTCTATATTTCTCTAGCCACGACCCAGATAAAGAATCTCATGCAATAACCTACCCACTGAGCAACATAGCCGGCAACCCCAACTTCCTACGTAGAAAATTAATACCCCACATTTCAGGAACAATCAATCTAATTTTTATAAATTGACTTTCAAAATATTAGGCCACATCTCTCATAAATTGGCGCCCAACTTTCTTGGGGCAGTTAAAGAGCTCTTATAAATGGCGACCAACGTGACAGCCTGAATTGGAATATCGAGGAACAAGTTAACAAAATTTAATTTTTCGACGAATAAAGATTTTAGGAACACTACACCAAATATTACACTACAAAGTTTAAATTCAGTGTGAAAATTATAAATAGAATCAGTGCAACAACGCCATTGGATTACTCCTCAACTCATCAAAGCCCCCCACTGGAACATCATCTACAGCAATTTCCCCCCATCAACTGGACATCTGTACATCAACATCCCCCAACAACTGGACATCTGGATCAACAAAGGGTATTGTTATTCAAACTTAAGTGTCGAATTCTGAATTTTGCTTCAGTCTTTAAAGTCAAATTTTAAGTAATTTCACTCAATTTTAAAATTTAAATTTTATTTCATTTTGATTTAATTTTGATATTTTTCCAGTAACGGAAATTTTTCATTGTAAATTTTTATGAGATTAAGAAGTAGAAAAGAATTTCATACCATGGAGCAGAATTCGGAAGCTCGAATATTATGTTCAGATCGACTTACTCCTACATCTGAAAACAGTGAAAGTGTGTCATTACCAATTTCTACTGAAAGCGTAAATATTACACACAATGAACCAGGAAGTGACCTTGCAACTAGTGCCTTGCCTTCCCCATACAATACACCAACCCAAGTCAGTGCTCCATCAGAAAGCATAAACATGCCATCGACCTCCACACAAAACATCGTAAATCTTACCCCAGACACTTCTTCCCCTAATACAGATTTTTTGCTTCAACTGATTGCAGGAATCTCTAACCAACTCACATCCCAATTAGAAAATAAATCACAACAATGAACACAAACTTTGATACTCAAAATCAACGATTAAGAAATGAGATCTCAACAATGAACACAACCCTTGAAACTCAAAATCAAAAATTGAAAAATGAAATCTCTACAATGAACACCATCTTAAGTGAAAATCTTAATTCTCAAATCACAACAATGAGCACTACTCTTAAAAATCAAAATCAAGAATTAAGAAATGAGATCTCAACAATGAACACCATCTTAACTGAAAATTTCAATTCTCAAATCACAACAATGAATTCTCAAATCACAACCATGAACACCACCCTAAACAATCAAACTACAGAATTCAAAACATTAATAACAGAACACCGAACACAAGGCTGAGATGCTAAAACTCCTAAAATCAATGCAAGACCTTACCTATCAAACTAATAAACAACAACACCCCGTAGTGTCTGCTAACCAAACAGAGAGAAAAAACATCAATCTAGTACAGACAATCCCTGGTCACGATTCTTTTCAAATTGGGTTGCGGTCACAGAATCAAGCAAATTGCTATGACAACAATTGACAAGGAAAACAAAACAATAACCAACAAAACACTGATTTCCAAAGCAACAAACCATATTGGCCCCAAACAGAATATGTGAGAGATACACGAAACAATTGGCGAACTCGAGGTTACCGTTACCGACCCTATGACAACAATAATGGTAGGTACAACAATGGTCACCGAGGACAGTACCGATGTGGCTATGCAAGCAACAGACCCAACTGGTACAATAGAACTCAGTATAACCAAGGCTTCTTCCGACCATATTACCGAGGCCGAAACAATTTCAGGTACACTCGCAACAATAACAATCAGTATGAAAGGAACAATTCGTAAGACGATACTAGAAACATGCCTAACAACAATAACAATGACCATCGGTATGTACGAAACAACTCCCCTAATAACATGAACGAAAGCCAAATAAACTTTGACCCAAATCAAAATGAACCAAGGACACCATCCCCTAATGACAAAATCGAATGATCATGATTTTTTTTATTATTCCTTCTCAATACAACCTATGATCAAATAAACCATAATTTCACAGATGACATTTCAGATAATAAACAATAAAGTATATGCAAAATAATTCACCCCGCATTATCAAGAATTTTAACCCCATAAATATATCTGACATAAAATCAAACATTTTACTACATACAAAAGAGATTATAACATTTTATGCATACAAAATTTTGTTAATAGCGTTGACATAATCACAACCTGTAACTAATGTGTAAATTGTGTATATATGTGTATAAACAAGAGAATGTCAATACTATTAATCAAATAGATATTTCGGACAGATCTCTTTTACCAGCTGTTTTTTATTATTGACCCCTATACAACTTAAGAACGATTTTAAGGATCTAGAGACCATTCAAAACCTTACTCCACGAAAACAAAGCACCACGTGCCCAAAGAACTCCCCTTGCTAGTCGTTACACAATGTAAAATAAACCCATTATTCAAGAACACCCCTCCGGTGTTACAGACCCGTAATAAATCTGAACTTGACATCTGCAATGCTAAAAGGAAAACAAAAACTTAGGCATCCCATAGGCAAGTGGAATCCAGAACCTGGAGACTATGTAACCCCATTCCAACTCACCCACATTAAGAATCCTAAGAAAATTCTTGGTAAATATAGAAAGCACCTGTTAAAATCATACCATGTCATGGCCAATAAACCCTAATGTTACAGATAGTTTGAAACAGAAGGAAGAGTAAAAAATTGACGACGGGAACTGAGAAAAGGATTTCATTAAGCTGACTTTGTAAAATAATAAGAGTGATTCATACTTCTCAAATTAATGTTTTATCTAACGTCCTAGGACGAATGTACAATTTACGGTTGAGTGAATATAGTCTTTACTGATTGCTGAAAAGACAATTATAGGACACGAGGCTTATTATATTTCATATGATACGACCTCGCAGCAGTTAGTTCACTGTGAAAATATGTGCAATTTATTTGTCATGTTAGTGAAATCCCCATGTATATAGTTAGTATTTAAGTTTAAAGACTATCTCCCCTCTAAATTCGGTATTGAAGAGTTAAAACATTCATTTCATAAAGGGAATCACGCTATTATTTGAATTTATAATTAAGTAGACATATAAATTTCGACCTATTTAAAAATTTTATTTTATTGAAGTAGTACACTAAGTAACATTAACAAAATTTTTAATTTTTTCAAAAAGAAAAATTATTTTACATACAAGTATGGACAGAAAGTGTTATTTACCCTCTCCTTACGACTAACCGAGTAAAGTTATTTAGCAAGTGAATCAAAACAAAGCATAGTAAGAATGAATTAAGAATATTGTGACAAAGCCCAGAAAAACCTAGAAGCTGATAGAAGAAGGACTCGGGCCGAAAGCGCTAGAATTAGATAAATCCAGAAAGGGACGGCCCTCTTATTGCTGATTGGAGCCGCGCGCCGACAGGTGCAGCCTACTCCCTGGCACGGCGCGGTGAGTGACGGTGCGCGCTCGTGGGAGGGGCCAGAGGTGGAGCCACGCGCTAAGGGCTGTGACGGCGCTCCGCGCGGACATTCTAGACCATGCGCGGGCGGAGAGCTTTCCAGATCTCGACTCTGGAACATTCGTCGAGACTATATAAGGAGCGGGAGCAACCGACGGAGGCAGTTCAGTTCAGTGTGAAGAGTCAGTACATCAGAGGAGAGACAGTCCGTGAAGAGTCAGAGGGTCAACGAGGGAACAGTCAGAGAGGCAGTCCGTGAGTAGCGGCGAGCGTCAGCGTCAGAGGGTGAGCTGGACGGAGAGGACTGATCAGCGCGGCCTCAAGTGAGTGTGTCTTGGGAAGCTGAGGAGCCAGTGACCGGAGGGACCCGAGAGCGGAAGAGCTAGTCAACGGGGAACTAGTGACCGGAGGGAAGGGTGAACGGAAGAGCTGGTGAGCTGATCTGGGCTGATGCAGTGCCGTCCCGGGGAACTCTGCGCGACGGGTGGATCGTACAGCGGCAGCGAGGACTGTGGAGTTGACCTGTCGCGACGTGGAATCATCTCGACTGGGAGTCCGCACAGTGTGTGCGAACGGAACAGTGCTGTAATTAGGACTGAGCACAGTGAGAGTGAGCACTGAACAGGACAGTAACTTGGTGAATAGTCTGGAGTTTTCTGGCTGTATTGACAATTGCTGTAGGAAATAAAGAAACCTCCATCCTTCAATTATAAACTCGGTGTTCTGATTTTGAACCCCGACGAGCCCTTGTTACAATATGAAAAGAATTATTGAAAACGTATACTGAAATAAGGTGAAACATGAATGAATTAAGAATATGAGAAAGGTATTAAGTAAGTGTATTGTAAACAAAGTGAAAGAATAAAAATGAGTAAAGAATATAACATGGTGCCGTATATAATTACGAGGAAAATGTGTATTTATGATATCGACGACGAAATGAGAAATATGATAATAAATGAGGAAATATGGTAATGAAGAATAAGAATAATGATAAGAAAGTAAAGAGTATTGAAGGTAATAAATGAACATCAGTAAGGATAATTTACGAGGTAAATAAGGAGTAGGAGTGAAATATGTAAAATCTGAATATAATATAAGAGTTAAGTAGACCAAAATAAGGGAAGAAAAACATACCCCAACATTTCATGTCAACTATATATGTATTAATATAAAAAATCAGCCGAACAGAAGATAAAATTGAAAAGCAATATTACAACCAAGAACTTCAAGTGTATTTTACAATTTATGTTTATTTATAAGGTATAATAATGATTTTATTTACTAGTGTATCAAATGGACCATGGACTTAATCTAATGTGTACTACGACCAACAAGAAAAATGACTACTTCAAGGTAAATTAGTATTAAGAGTGTATTTTATTGTTTATTAATTCATATATGTGTATGTACAACAACGACAGAATTAATTAAGAGTCAAGATGATGTAAGGATCATAATTATTTAAAGGTATACATGAAAACAAAGATAATTAATTGACAGATGATATTATCAAATTATAATAAAACAGAGAAATTCCATGAAACAATTTGAAGTGATAATGAAAATGTATTTTTATGAAGTCGAAAAATCAAATTTCAAGAACTTACTCAAGACAAGACATAGTACCTTTTAGGATTTTCAAATTGGGTATTACAATGATTGTAAAATCCCGCTCGCATTGATGCTGCAGCTCAATCTTCCGCGTGGTTTTCCCATTATTGGGCGGTCATATGTTACAGTACACATTCCTCCCATCAACTGACAATATGAATCCTACAGCATAGTCTTCCCACATAACACACCCAACTTTAAATATTAATTACTCAATAAAGAAAATAGCGACAACAAAACTAATTACACCAATCAATAGAGAACAACACCCGCTACAGTTTCATATACAACACCAAACTTTTAATTAACCCTTTATATCATTTTAATATAATAACATTAATAACTTTCTTAATTTTCATCACACCAATTACAGACTAACATCATTAGAAGCAGAATAAATCAACCCATCAGGATAAAACCACCAATACTATGATAACCTTCAGTTAACAGAGTTATTGATACAAATACATAAACAGCACCACGCCTACTTCCGGTATTCCAGACAGGCAGGCGCTGGCCAGTTTTGACACTTCTTAAAATTAATTACCCCAGCTACTTTAGCGTCCTCAAGCACTCGGAAACGAACTTTATTCTAAACAAAATAGCAGACCGAAGTATTTTACACCTATCAGGAATAACTTAAACATTAAGACAACCAATAGGAACTTTTCATCCCCACTACCTATTGAGGAGATATTATCACAGCAACCCCAGAACACGCCATCATTCGATCACAGACCATCTTTCTAGCACAAGACATCTTTCGATCACGACACACGACTCAGACGACGACAACCCGACGCAGCACTTAGCAGAAATTACTATATAACACTAATTAACTTCGTAAGATAGTAGTATTTTTGAACTCAGAGTGAAATATATCCGCGCGGTATAAATGGATTTTTAGATAGTCTTCGCAGCGCGTAAGTTGATATCAATATATAGACATTGATTATAATTAATTCAGTAAAGGAATAATTTGTGTGAGTCAAGAAGAATATTATTAGAGTAGATTGTCCGCGCGATAAAAATAGACACGGCGACATTTTAATTGTGCAAGTAAATAAATATTGAAGAGCGCGTAAGAATAATCAAGTAATTAATTGTACAATTTGACATAGTTATAAAGTGTTCGACGAAAAACCACCAACGACGAAATTTATATTACTACTGTGAACTTACATCATCTAACTTAAAGACTAACGTTAATTCTGCATTTCAGTGACAAAACTTTGAAAACAATATATTGATCTTGAAAGCACTTTAACTATTTCAATTCACCTAAATTCCTGATATCGATCCCGTATTAGATTACCTAACATCGATATTTCTCTATCCACGACCCAGATAAAGAATCTCATGCACTAACCTACCCACTGAGCAACATAGCCGGCAACCCCAAATTCCTACGTAGAAAATTAATACCCCAAATTTCAGGAACAATCAATCTGACTTTTATAAATTGACTTTCAAAATATTAGGCCACATCATAGATCTCTTATAAATTGGCACCCAACTTTCTTGGGGCAGTTATAGAGCTCTTATAGTTTTGAATTTAAACCTAGAAAAAGAAATATTATCATGGATAGGGAAGACATTGTTTTATGGAGACGTAAATATTTGCGTCAGATAAGAGCTTTACGTAATTCAGGGCGCAAAATTTATTACTTGGATGAGACATGTTTGAACGAAGGTTACGCCACAACTAAAGCGTGGAGTGATTCTCAAGTAAAGAGTAAAAAGCAAGCATTTCTGTCCGGTCTGTCTGAGGGTTTAAAACAACCAACTGGAAAGGGAAGGAGACTTATAATTACACATATCGGTAGTAATACAGGTTTCGTAGATGGGGGTTTGCTTGTTTTTTAATCAAAAACCACTAGAGAATACCACGAAGAAATGACAGGCGAGGTGTTTTTGGAGTGGTTTTTATCTGTTCTCCCTAAACTCGAGCCTAATAACGTTATTCTGATGGATAATGCAAGTTATCATAGCGTGAAGGCAGAACGCATTCCAGTTATGGCCTGGAGAAAGAACCATATTATTGAGTGGCTTCAAGGACACGTTATCGAATTTCGTGAGGATATGATAAAGAGGTAGCTAATAGATGTGGTAGACTCGGTCAGGACACATTATGACAGGTATATGGTAGATGAAAGTGCAGAAAAAGCAGGTTTCACTGTAGTAAGATTGCCTCCTTACAGCAGCGTCGCCAGGAATTTTATTAAGGGGGCAAAATCAATTTCGGACCTCAATTTCAAATGATTAAGCTAAACACATTAATATTCACTTAATTAACCGGATCGTTATATTGAACCCAAGCTGAATTCGACAAGGCTACAAAGTTCTTTAAGTTAACAGAATACGCTCTTTTGAGCAATGGCCTTGGTGAGATATTATTATAAATACATATTATAGTTATAATTAGTTAATACTTGCTAAACTCATTATAAAGTAATTCAATTTTTTTTATTCTCCATGCTACAACTGTAAGTTGACAAAGAGTACCACAAATAAATGAATCCATAAAGCAATCCAGGGGGGGCAGTTGCCCCCCCTTGCCCCCCATGCCGACGCCCATGCCTCCTTACCATTGCAACTTAAATCCCATTGAGTTAATATGGTCTCAAGTTAAAGGTTTCGTGCGTAGAAACAACAAGACTTTTAAATTAGCTGAAATTCGCGAGTTGCTGCAAAGTGCTGTACAAAACGTAACGCCTACACACTGGTTCAATTGTGTACAACATATGGTGAAAGAAGAAAATTTGCTTTGGAAAGTGGACGGAATGGCAGACACTGTTGTGGATCGGCTCGTAATTACTGACAGCAGTTCCAATGACGCAACAGATTCTTCTGAAGGTACTCTTTCTGGAGTAGAAATTCTACAGGAATCGGACTAAAGGTTAGTTAATAATATAATAAACAGTGTTTTCATATATAGGCCTCATTGATATAATTAGTTGTTTTGAAGCGTTGACACTTAATGTTGCATGAACTCATGTGCTGAGCTTTACAACAGCAGCGACTAGACCGCCACACCTCTTTGTTTTGAATGGATCAAACTTGCCACACCTCTTTGTTTTGACTAGGATCAAACTTGAGTGGGACAGATGCCTCTCTATCAATCAGCTGCCAATAAGTTTGTGCTCTGTGCTGCCACCTAGGTAGGTAAGCATGCTTACCTAAGCTAGGGGACGAGTAACGATCCGACGGTCATTGAACTTTATGTACGATGCTTCTTAGATTACAGACATTGAGGACCAGATGACAAACTTGCATAAATAAATGCGCCATTCTACAAATTTCTTTATTCATTTATAAATCAATTGAATTTACGTGCGAAAACTATGAACTGCTTTTCTTCAGAGTACGAGTCCCATACAAAAGAAAGTGATGAGTTAATTTTTTTTTTTTTTCAAGATGAGAAAAGAGTAAATCACATATAAAATATATTTATTAAAGTTGGTTACCAAGTATCTCCAAACTGGCAGCACTTCATGCTATCCATAATTGTCCGTTGAGGTTAGGTACCGTATTTACATATACAAAATGTATTTTTCATTTTAATATGCTGTTAACGTGATTTATAAGATTGGCAGCACTCAGTTATTAGTTCCCTGCTCATCATATATTATAATTTCCACTTTTTGGAAATCCATGATACAATAATTATTATACAACTCGAATGATCCCGCCGAAAGCCATCTACCTGTTCGTAAAGTCAACAGTAATCAGGAGCTCAATACAACATCGTCAGGTCGTAATTGGCATTAATGGGACTTTTCCCCCGGTGTATATTTAGATGACTTTAAAAACGTGCCCTATACACCTTACAGTATTATAATTTGCCAAAAGAAAGTTTTATTTAAAGACTCTAGCTTAAACAGGAAATGGACAGAAACCTCAAGAAAAACAGTTTCAAAGACTGTGCTGCATATTAATGATAGTGTATTATCGATCACAATAAAACTATTTAGTTAAATGTGCGCAAGGACGTAGATCTAAGAGGACTTTACGTTGAACCCTTCACCATACGCCCATGGTGTAGTCTGTCCCTTTTTTACCTTCATACCACTTAAGTAATGCAATATATAATTCGAGCGATCGTAAAACAACGACAACATAGGGATTGCGCCATTTAAAATAATGTAGTTGTCGTGCGTCTTGCCCTCCGATTGTGGGGCGAGCGCCTGAGCTGACTGAACCGAATTCCTACCACGCAGTAATCCAGGGGTGCCCCCCCCCCAAACTTCATGACTCACCCCCCAAAACTTCAATGCTCACCTCCCCAACTTCATTCCTCCCCCCCAAACTTCATTGCTCACCCCCCAACATGATTGGGTATCGACAAGGGCGCCCATATAATATTTTCTAGAGGGGGACATTTTTTTAATTAATTTATTTTTTGTCGCTTTAGCTTCTTGGGCCACTTTGTAACATTATATTAATAATATAATAAGTGCAACAATGACGTAGCCAGAAAATAATTGCGGGGAGAGTCGAAAGTGCCGGGGGGTTTGGAAAACCCTCCAAAAAGGGGGTCGGGGGTCCATCCCCAGAGAATTTTTAAAAATTTAACCAATGAAAATCACATTTTACGCTATTTTAGCACAGAAAAACTAGTTAGGAAATTTATTTACCATACTCTGAGACATGCCAATGTAAATAAGAAATCATTGCCTAAGCGGGGGTCCACCCCCGGGAAAATTTTAAAATATTGAACTAATGAAAATCACATTTTACGCTACATTAGCACTCAAAGACTAGTTAGGAAATTTGTTTACCATACTCTAAGACATACCAATGTAAACAAGAAATTGCTACCTAAGTCGGGTGTCCACAAACGGGAAATTTTTGAATATTGAACTAATGAAAATCATATTTTACTCTATTTTAGCACTAAGAAACTAGTTAGTACATTTGTTTACCAAACTCTAAGACATGCCATTGTAAATAATAAATCATTACCTAAGTGGGGGTCCACCCCGGAAAATTTTTAAGTATTGAACTAATGAAAATCACATTTTACGCTATTTTAGCACTGAAAAACTAGTTAGCAAATTTGTTTACTATACTCAAAGAAATGGCAACTTAAACAAGAAATTGTTACCTAAGTTATAATACTTATTACTATTTATAAGAAAAATTGAATAACACATGGAACAGTGGACATAATAGGCCTACTCATTATGTTATGAGAAGAAAACAACTGCTATATCATATTTGACACACCAAAAAACCTTGTTTAATTAAATATTTTTTAAAAATACAAATATAGAATTTTAGGTTTTGACTTTTGGGGGTCAAAACCCCCTGAACCCCCTTTCCTAATCCTCTGTAGATTCTGCTTCCATGTTAGTAGTATATGCCCATTTTTGTCTCCCGCCCTTTGTACCGCGACGCCTATTCCAGACGCCCGGCGTCATTGTACTCGATTCAAAAAAGCGAGATGTGCCCTTTCACCCAGTGCTATTCCCGACTCTTCCCGACGCCTCGTTTAGAGTTAGGCCCTGAGAACCATTATTCCTGTTACGTAACAGGAACAGGATCTATACTTGTGTCGTTAGATCCAGACTGTCTTGTGACGTCACGGGACTCATTGTAATGAAGCAAATGGTTACGTGCATAATAGACGGTAGGAAACCATCCCTAAACAAAGGAAGGATAGGGGAGACCTCAACTAATCGATATTGAACACTTTCATGATTATCGATACTGCCCTGAATTTATTTGAATTACAGAAAAAGGAGAAGTGCGCATGCGTGGACGGCGAATCGACGGGAGAGGAGTTGAACCTGAAAAACGGTTGAGAGAACGTGTCTGACTACGAGAGAGGAAGGTTGAAGAGAGAGAAGCGGGGAGACGAGACTGGAATGTGTGACAGCGGTGGAGGCGTCCTGGCATGATGGTTTGTCAGACTTTCATCTAATGAAATTCTGAATGAGAATTTCACTGACGCGACTATATGGGGATAGTCGTTAGTCGGAAGAGTACATCACGTCGGCCGGTACGAGAGACCGCTACAGCGAACACCAGCTGTGGAAGGAAGAATGGGTCACGACTGCTTAGTCTGGAATAAGGGAAGATGTGAACATCAGGAAGTAGACGGAAACAACACAGGATCAGAGGATAAGTTGGTCACCACCCGTTGAGTATAATCACATAAACATTTTTTTTTGGGGGGGGAAGTGGGAAAATTTTGAGGCATTGTTATTTAAAGTCTGTTTCTAAGAGATGTGTGGCGACTAGACGCCGTAATGAATGATAAAGAGTAGGGTTAGAAGTATAGATGTGATTAGTCTAGGGTGAGGTAATAAAGTACAGTAATCCAACCAGTTTCCCTTTCTGGTTTTAGTCAATTAAAAAAAGGAGCAGTCAAGAGAGTAACCGCTGAATAGTAAAGATAAATCTCTATACTTTGGGTTTCTATGGGTGATTGTCCCACGAATGAATACATAGCTCGGGGCAATTGGTAATGCTCATACAAACTTTGTTTTTATAAGACAGGACGCGAGGGGAGTAAGGAAGAAGGGTAATAGGGGCTTTCTTAGTTTTGCTTACGAGGGCCTCTCCTACTTGGGTTTCGTTCAGGTGACAGGTGATTATCTATAAGTGGATTTCATGCTGGCCTGTAATGTTGAGTTGTTTTTTTTAAGAGATTTATCGAAGAGCGGGAATCGTATGGAATATGGTAGAAGGAGATAAGAATGTGAATATTGAGAGGCAGAAGAGGGCCTATGAGTAGCAGTAAATTAGGCGCATACCATTGGAAAATTTACATGATAGGATAGAAGCAGAAGTTCACTCAAGGGTTATAAAGAGAGTTACTGACCTGGGGCGTGAGTTAGTTTCAGTTAGAATTCTAGGGAATTTAGAAACAGGAAAATTGGGTGCCCATGGTGGAGAGTAGTAACCTGAAAAGTATGGAAACCAGAGTAACATAAAGTAGGTAAATTAGAGCAATGGTATAAACTGAAAGGGAACTCTACTTAATGAGAAAGGAGTTAAAAGATAACAAATAATAACTGGTTAGATTAGAAAGAGGAGAATTGGTAATCTTGTGTAGTGAATAGATGACAAGTGGTTCAGTAGCACGTACTAGAGATTACCCCAGGAGAAAAAAAAAGGTGAGGTGAGGGAGCGCCGGAAGTGTCCCAAATAAAGTAAATATAAATCTAGTAGTAGGCAAAGCCTATACTAGTGGAGTATAAAAATTTATAAGAATCTGTGAAATTCATCGGTGTTGGAGGCTTACAACGGCCCCACGAGCCTCTAGGAGAAGAGTGTCAGGGACCTCTAACATCGATTGTCAAAATTGTGTTTTTGTTTGCGGCCCGTTAATATTTTCCCGGTTACAGGAGAGGAGTCAGATTGTTTGTAATTCAAGATCTAGACGCCGCCCCTGTATCGGTGGTCTATCGCCACAGTCACTCTGTGGGTATAGGCCTAAACTTCCGTTTCTTTCTTCATAACACTGTCATTCCTATCTATCTTTGAGTACAATTCTTCATGGACTAAAATGACTAGTGGACTGGTATAGGAGAAATAGGGGGAATCATTGAGTATAATATGTAGAGTTAATGACTGAATTATGAATTGAAAACCTTTATTTATTTGGAAGAAAGTACAATATATACATTGAAATATTTTGAAATTGCAAATGTAAAAGACTACGCAAGTTAGTAGTAAATTATAAGGATAATGCGAGACGTTCCAGTAGTCACCTGGAAATAAAGAAAGAAAGGAGATTAAAGTAATTAATTAGGAATTTGTCCTGTAGAACAAGGAACACATTTATACAATTAAACTGGGTATACTAACCTTGCATATGGGAATTGAATATTATTCTTCCAATAAAAGTGTTGAATGGTTAATGTTGTTCAGATCGTGTGACCTGAAGGTTTTAAAGATGAGTAGTTGTTAAAAAGGGGAAAACCCAAGAGAAAATGTAATTTATTGTAAATAAGATTGTTGTTGTTGAAAAAAAAAGAAAAAAAAAATAAATAAACTATGGTTATTGTTATGCAAAGTAAATTATCGTGAAGTTCAGATTTTTGACCCCTATCCTTGTAATGGTTTGAGAGCCGCAGATTTTTGGGCTAAGTTACATATTTTGGTAATGGTCATTGCAAAAAAAAAAAAGAAATAGAGAGGAGTAGTATAATAATAGAAGGACAAAGCCGAACCTATTCCCTTCTCCACTGTTAAAATAAAAAGCTAGCCGAGAGGCCTGTAGGTACATAGCCTGTGTACCTATAAATTTAATTTGTGACTGGGCAGATACAAGATAAAAAGAAGAGAGGAGAGTATTGATGATGGCGCCTTTATATAAATTTTCATCAATAATATCAAACTTGGTAGACTGTTAAAGAGAAAGAGAGTAAACTGGGTGTAGGAAATTTGCAATCACCCGGTAGGGAAGGTGACTGTGCTGAACGTTGGAATGTGGACCACGCGTGCCGTGTTATGATGGCATAACAGGCGTATAGGTAACATTGTTTTGTAGGAGTTCACTGAACTTCTGTACTACGATTGTAAATAATCAAAGAGACTACCAATATAAGGGAACTTTATAGCATACAGTAAGAAAGTCCGTCACAGAAGTTTGACGCTAACAACGTGGGGCTCTTTAGAGAGGCTTTAGAGAGGCTTTAGAGGCTTTAGAGGTTACAGGGGCCAAAGGAGAAATTTAGGGCTTGGTTAATATAAATAAAAGAGAAATAAAAAAAAAAGGAGCATAGTTTGATATCCTATACGTGTGGCTTTAGGAGAAATTTGAGGCCGTAGTGGTTGCCCAACGTTACCGATTTTGACGTTAGCAGGTATAGAGGTTATAGAGATAATAGAGCCTATTACGTGAAAGAAATTTGGGAGTTGGGTTAGTATAACTTGAATTTTATTTTCAAATATAATAAAATATTTTTGGGAGAAGAATAATGACTGTTGACAAATTATGGACTTCTATAGATGACTAAGACAGACGACTGAACTATTGTGTTCTAATCTTTTTTTTCAGTCAGTGGAATTGTTAATATATAAATATGGCCACATATGTTGATCCGTATGCACAAATAAGAGCAGCTGAGTTAACCCAAGCTATTAGGAAGTTGAGAAAGGCGGATCTGGAGGCAGAATGTGATAGAGTTAAGTTACCGACCACAGGTACCAGGGATGAGTTAAGACAACGCTTGTTAGATTATGCCCGCAAGAACCCTCAGTCATTTCAAGTGCTAATTACGGCTTTTGCTCTGAGTCAGGAAGTTTTGGAAGAAGACTTAGTTGAACATAATATAACGGTTCCACAAGATTCATATGGAGATGTAGTGTACACATGGGTTAAGTTAATGCGTAGGAAGGCCATGGCGATAGCTGATTCAGAAGAAGTTGTACCAGTAATACCATCGTTTACAATTCAGTTAGAGCCGCATAAACCAAATATTTTGGATCTGGTTCGTAAATGGAACATTAAATTCAAACCTGGGGATAGCATTTACTTATTTTTGGAGAGATTGGAAGATTTAAAACAAAGTTCTAAGTTACAGGGTGTATAGTTATTGTCAGTATTGCCCGAAATTTTACAAGAGTCAGCTTTACTTTGGTACAGGAACAGATTAACAGATTGGCCTACATGGGAAGCTTTTTTGAAAGAATTTAGAGAATATTACTTGCCTATTGATGAGGAAGACTCGCTTTTGGATGAGATTAGACAGAGAACGCAAGGTCCTAAAGAATCGATTTTTGATTATGTTAATGCTATTCAAACGTTAATGAGGAGGCTGAGTACTCCAATGAGTCCTCAACAAATGATGAAGAATGTTATCAAAAATTTGCGTCCTGACGTAAAATTGTACATTAGACCTGCAGAGATTCAAACTATAACAGATTTAATACGTGTAGGTAGACAGTATGAGCAAATATTGTTAGATTCTGAGAGATATATTCCTCCTCCAACGCAGGTTAGAACTACAATCAAAGAAACGGCTTATAAACCTCAGAGACAAGTTGTTATACCTTCAGTTCATACAGCGTTAGGAATTCAGGGAAAACAGGAACTTCCATCGTCCGAGTTACAAAAGAAACAAAATGTTAGTTTTTCTGCAAAGACGTGGGATAAAGAACGAAATTCAAGTCATGTAAATAATTCTAGAATGGTTAAAGCAATAGAAAATAAAGAGAGACAGGATGAGTTGGGGGAAAATGGTAAAAACACCACTTTGCATTCTTCAAATAACCAGCGATGTTGGAACTGTGATAAAATAGGACATAGGCAGTTCGAGTGTAAGGCACCTCGTAGAGTTACTCCACGCACTACGATTAAATGTTATAATTGTAATAAGCTTGGACATAGGTCTATTGATTGTAGGATGCCCCAAGAAAGAAAAGTTAGGCCTACAAATTCTTTATGACAATTAACTAAAAATCAGGCTTGTGTGATGTTAAATATAAACCCTACAGATTTAGTTAATGAAGACAGATGTTTTGTTGAAATTTTGTTGGAGGATATTACATTTATTGCTTTAATAGATTCAGGTTCAGATAAAATTTATGTGGGAGAGAAAGGTGATTTTTTGTGTAAAATGTTAGATTTATCAGTGGAAGAATCTGAAGTTAGGGTAGTGCAACTAGCAGATAAAACTTATAGTTCTATAACAGGAGAGAGAACTTTTGAGATGAAATTGCAGGACAGGATCTTTCAGATAAAATGTAAAATTATGCCAAATTTAGCAGTAGATATGATTCTGGGCATGGACGTTTTGAAACAAATTGGGTTAGTAGTAGATTTGCAAGATAGGACTTGGTATTTCAAAGATGAACCGACAAAAATTTTTCAATTTGTTAAGGCTATAGATTTGAAAGAAGAAGATCAACTACATAATATTCTACTTTACCTACATCTCAGGAAAGGGACAGATTAAATATATTTTTGGAAAATCAGTTACAGAAATTTGATCAGTGTACTGGACTTACAGATTTGATTTCTCATGTTATTGATACAGGCGATGCGAAACCTATAAAACAAAGATATTATCCAGTATCACCCATTCTTGAAAAAGTTATACACGCTGAAATAGATAAAATGTTATTGGAAAAAGTTATAGAACCTTCAAATTCACCTTGGTCTTCTCCGGTAGTTAAGGTAAAGAAACCAGATCGAACATGGAGGTCTTGCGTAGATTTCAGAAAAGTAAATAAATGTACTAAAAGAGATAGTTATCCTTTGCCATACATTGAACATGTTTTGAGTAAATTACGACATGCTAGGTATATCAGTACAATAGATTTGAAAAATGGGTATTGGCAAGTTCCATTAGATGAAGCAAGTAAAGAAAAAACAGCATTTACCGTACCTGGTAGAGGATTGTATCAGTTTCGAGTTATGCCGTTTGGAATCCATAACGCACCAGCCTCATTTCAAAGATTAGTTGACACTATATTAAGAGAAGAGATAGGAGAGAAATGCTTTTGTTATTTGGATGATATAGTACTTATTAGCGAGACATTTGAAGAACATTTGTCCTTGTTAGAAAAAGTCTTAGAGAAATTAAGAAAAGCTAACCTGAAAATTAATAGAGAAAAATCAAAGTTTTGCAGAAGTGAATTAAAATATTTGGGTCATATCATTACTCCATTAGGAATTGCTGTAGATTCAGATAAAATCTCGTGTATCCTTGAGTATCCAGCCCCTACAAAAGTCAAGGAAGTACGAGCATTTTTAGGATTGGCTTCTTGGTACCGACGATTCATTCCATCTTTTTCTGAAGTTGTAAAGCCCCTCACTGCACTTCTGAAAAAGAATCAGAAATGGCGTTGGACTAAGGAATGTCAGGAATCTTTTGATGAATTAAAATCGAAATTATCTAGTAGTCCTATATTAACTTGTCCAGATTATACTAAACCCCTAGTACTACAGACCGATGCTAGTTTTTCAGGACTAGGAGCAGCATTAATTCAGACAGGAGAGGAAGGAGAGGAAAAAGTAATAGCTTATGCTAGTAGAACTTTAACGGTAGGTGAACAAAAGTGGGCAATAGTCGAGAAGGAATTGTTAGCTATATTGTGGGCAGTTCAAAAGTTTCGTCCTTATTTGGAAGGTTATCATTTTAAAGTATATACTGATCACTTTGCTCTGAAATGGTTAAATACATTACAGAATCCGACCGGACGATTAGCTAGGTGGAGTTTATTGCTCCAAGAGTATGATTTTGAAGTAATACATAGGCCTGGTAGATTACAAAAAGTTTCGGATGCTTTATCTAGAATACACGAAGGGAAAGTTCAAGAGAAAACGGTAGAGGAAGAATTTTGCCTCTTGTTGACTAATAACTCTGAAGTAGTGGAATGGGAAAATATACAAGATGCTTGGTATATTAAGCGGAAAGCACAAGTACAGAGTAAACCTAAATTTTGGCCAGATTGGAAGGTCGTAGATGGGAAGTTGTACCATTTAAGATTAGATCAGTTAGAACAAACTTTAGAGGGAACAGTGAATAGGTGGAAATTAGTTATGCCGCAAGATTATAGGATTAAAGTATTGCAGGAATGTCATGATGCACCTACTGCAGGGCATATGGGGATAGCTAAAACTTTTTTTAGAATAGCGAACAAGTATTATTGGCCGGGAATGTTTAGAGATGTTGCTAAGTATGTTACTGCTTGTGAAATATGTCAAAGACAGAAAGTGTTACAAACGGCTCAAGCAGGACCAATGCATTTTTACCAGAAAGAGAAACCTTGGATGACTGTAGCTACTGATTTGTTGGGACCTTATCCACGTTCCAAGAAAGGAAATAGATATGTAGTGGTATTTCAGGACACCTTTACCAAATATGTAGAGTGTAAAGCGTTAAGGAAAGCAACCAGTAGAGCAGTTACGGAAGCATTTTATGAATTGATTATCCTTAAATGGGGAATTCCGGGATATTTGCTGATGGATAATGGACCGCAATATACTAGTAAATTAATGCGTGGGATAGCTAAAGCTTTTAATATAACTCCTTGTTATTTACCTGTATATTCGCCACAAGGAAATCCGGTAGAAAGAGTTAATAGAGTATTGAAAACCATGATTTCCAGTTACATTCAAAAGGATCAAACAGTTTGGGACGTGTATTTGAGATAATTTAATTTTGCTATAAATACGGCTAAGCATAGTTCCACTGGATGCACTCCTTATATGCTAAATTATGGGAAAGAGCCTGAAATTATCAGTAGAATTGAGAGGGTAGAAAATCAACAAATACAGAAAGAAATTCCAAAACTTTGGATAGAAAGATTTGATAAATTGAAAACGGTACGTCTAATGGTCAGACATAACTTAGAAACTGCTTATAAGAATTCGAGTCATTATTATAATCTTCGGAAGAGAGAGGTGAGATTTCGTCCAGGAGATCTCGTGTTAAGAAGAAACTTTAAATTAAGTGATGCCTCACAAGCTTATGCAGCAGGCTTAAGTGCAAAGTTCGTCGGCCCCTATATTATAAAGAAAAAGCTTAGCGAGAATAGTTATGAATTGACAAACCGTTTTGGCAAACAGTTGGGGAAGTGGCGCGTCAAAGACTTGAAACCCTTTGTACTTGGATAAACGTTCTTTAAGGCTGGTAAACTAAACACACACAAAAAAAATGTGAACAGTGTTAACATTATTTTTTTATGGTGAGTGTGGGAAGAATGTAATGAAGCAAATGGTTACGTGCATAATAGACGGTAGGAAGCCATCCCTAAACAAAGGAAGGATAGGGGAGACCTCAACTAATCGATATTGAACACTTTCATGATTATCGATACTGCCCTGAATTTATTTGAATTACAGAAAAAGGAGAAGTGCGCATGCGTGGACGGCGAATCGACGGGAGAGGAGTTGAACCTGAAAAACGGTTGAGAGAACGTGTCTGACTACGAGAGAGGAAGGTTGAAGAGAGAGAAGCGGGGAGACGAGACTGGAATGTGTGACAGCGGTGGAGGCGTCCTGGCATGATGGTTTGTCAGACTTTCATCTAATGAAATTCTGAATGAGAATTTCACTGACGCGACTATATGGGGATAGTCGTTAGTCGGAAGAGTACATCACGTCGGCCGGTACGAGAGACCGCTACAGCGAACACCAGCTGTGGAAGGAAGAGTGGGTCACGACTGCTTAGTCTGGAATAAGGGAAGATGTGAACATCAGGAAGTAGACGGAAACAACACAGGATCAGAGGATAAGTTGGTCACCACCCGTTGAGTATAATCACATAAACATTTTTTTTGTTTTGGGAAGTGGGAAAATTTTGAGGCATTGTTATTTAAAGTCTGTTTCTAAGAGATGTGTGGCGACTAGACGCCGTAATGAATGATAAAGAGTAGGGTTAGAAGTATAGATGTGATTAGTCTAGGGTGAGGTAATAAAGTACAGTAATCCAACCAGTTTCCATTTCTGGTCTAAGTTAATTAAAAAAGGAGCAGTCAAGAGAGTAACCGCTGAATAGTAAAGATAAATCTCTATACTTTGGGTTTCTATGGGTGATTGTCCCACGAATGAATACATAGGTCGGGGCAATTGGTAATGCTCATACAAACTTTGTTTTTATAAGACAGGACGCGAGGGGAGTAAGGAAGAAGGGTAATAGGGGCTTTCTTAGTATTGCTTACGAGGGCCTCTCCTACTTGGGTTTCGTTCAGGTGACAGGTGATTATCTATAAGTGGATTTCATGCTGGCCTGTAATGTTGAGTTGTTTTTTTTAAAGAGATTTATCGAAGAGCGGGAATCGTATGGAATATGGTAGAAGGAGATAAGAATGTGAATATTGAGAGGCAGAAGAGGGCCTATGAGTAGCAGTAAATTAGGCGCATACCATTGGAAAATTTACATGATAGGATAGAAGCAGAAGTTCACTCAAGGGTTATAAAGAGAGTTACTGACCTGGGGCGTGAGTTAGTTTCAGTTAGAATTCTAGGGAATTTAGAAACAGGAAAATTGGGTGCCCATGGTGGAGAGTAGTAACCTGAAAAGTATGGAAACCAGAGTAACATAAAGTAGGTAAATTAGAGCAATGGTATAAACTGAAAGGGAACTCTACTTAATGAGAAAGGAGTTAAAAGATAACAAATAATAACTGGTGAGATTAGAAAGAGGAGAATTGGTAATCTTGTGTAGTGAATAGATGACAAGTGGTTCAGTAGCACGTACTAGAGATTACCCCAGGAGAAAAAAAAGGTGAGGTGAGGGAGCGCCGGAAGTGTCCCAAATAAAGTAAATATAAATCTAGTAGTAGGCAAAGCCTATACTAGTGGAGTATAAAAATTTATAAGAATCTGTGAAAGTCATCGGTGTTGGAGGCTTACAACGGCCCCACGAGCCTCTAGGAAAAGAGTGTCAGGGACCTCTAACATCGATTGTCAAAATTGTGTTATTGTTTGCGGCCCGTTAATATTTTCCCGGTTACAGGAGAGGAGTCAGATTGTTTGTAATTCAAGATCTAGACGCCGCCCCTGTATCGGTGGTCTATCGCCACAGTCACTCTGTGGGTATAGGCCTAAACTTCCGTTTCTTTCTTCATAACACTGTCTTTCCTATCTATCTTTGAGTACAATTCTTCATGGACTAAAATGACTAGTGGACTGGTATAGGAGAAATAGGGGGAATCATTGAGTATAATATGTAGAGTTAATGACTGAATTATGAATTGAAAACCTTTATTTATTTGGAAGAAAGTACAATATATACATTGAAATATTTTGAAATTGCAAATGTAAAAGACTACGCAAGTTAGTAGTAAATTATAAGGATAATGCGAGACGTTCCAGTAGTCACCTGGAAATAAAGAAAGAAAGGAGATTAAAGTAATTAATTAGGAATTTGTCCTGTAGAACAAGGAACACATTTATACAATTAAACTGGGTATACTAACCTTGCATATGGGAATTGAATATTATTCTTCCAATAAAAGTGTTGAATGGTTAATGTTGTTCAGATCGTGTGACCTGAAGGTTTTAAAGATGAGTAGTTGTTAAAAAGGGGAAAACCCAAGAGAAAATGTAATTTATTGTAAATAAGATTGTTGTTGTTGAAAAAAAAAAGAAAAAAAAATTAAATAAACTATGGTTATTGTTATGCAAAGTAAATTATCGTGAAGTTCAGATTTTTGACCCCTATCCTTGTAATGGTTTGAGAGCCGCAGATTTTTGGGCTAAGTTACATATTTTGGTAATGGTCATTGCAAAAAAAAAAGAAATAGAGAGGAGTAGTATAATAATAGAAGGACAAAGCCGAACCTATTCCCATCTCCACTGTTAAAATAAAAAGCTAGCCGAGAGGCCTGTAGGTACATAGCCTGTGTACCTATAAATTTAATTTGTGACTGGGCAGATACAAGATAAAAAGAAGAGAGGAGAGTATTGATGATGGCGCCTTTATATAAATTTTCATCAATAATATCAAACTTGGTAGACTGTTAAAGAGAAAGAGAGTAAACTGGGTGTAGGAAATTTGCAATCACCCGGTAGGGAAGGTGACTGTGCTGAACGTTGGAATGTGGACCACGCGTGCCGTGTTATGATGGCATAACAGGCGTATAGGTAACATTGTTTTGTAGGAGTTCACTGAACTTCTGTATTACGATTGTAAATAATCAAAGAGACTACCAATATAAGGGAACTTTATAGCATACAGTAAGAAAGTCCGTCACATCATTCCCTAGCAATGTACTTGCGCCCTTTCACCCAGTGGTATTCCTGAAGCGTCCCTACGCCTTGTTTAGGAGTTAGGCCCCAAAGAGTCATTATTCCTGTTACGTAGCAGGAAGAGATGGCCGATTACGGCGTCGTTCAAGTTGTAACAGGGAGAGATGGCAGCTTAAGGCGTCGGTCAAGTTGTAAAAGGAAGACATGGCAGCTTACGACGTCGGTCAAATTGTAAAGTAGTTAGTTGCATTACCGACCTACCGATGACGTCATCCATGATGGTGGATTCAAAATGGTTGCTAGCCCCATATTAAAAATTAGTAATTGCAAGAGTGTGCTAAGTCGAAATTAATGCAAGAGTGTTCTAAGTCAAATTTTATTTTTCAAACTAGGCTGATACTAGAAATTTCAAAATAACGGAAGCTTCTAAATTTTGTATGCATTTATGCATGTATTTTGTTAAGCAATTCCTTTTACTAATGCGGAGACTGCATTTTAAATTCTGAATTCTGTGTATGATAGGCCAGCTCACATTTTGTATGCAGCGCCAAAACTGTTAAGCAATTCCTTTTACGAATGCGCCGACTGCTTTTTAAATTCTGAATTCTGTGTATGGTAGGCCAACTCACATTATGTATGCAGCGCCCAAACTGTTAAACAATTCCTTTTACGAATGTGGCGACTGTTTTTTAAATTCTGAATTCTGTGTTGGTAGGCCATCTTATTTTCATGGATGTAGCGCCAAAACTGTTAACCAACTCCCCCTTACGAATACAGCGACTACTTTTTAAATTCTGAATTTTGTGTATGGTAGGCCAACTTATTTTTATGGATTCAGCGCCAAAACTGTTAACCAACTCCCTTTACGATTACAGCTGCTACATTTTAAATTCTGAATTTTGTGTACAGTAGCCCAACTTCTTTTTATGGATGCAGTGCCAAAACTATTATCCAACTCCCTTTACGAATACAGCACCTACTTTTTAAATTCTGAATTTTGTGCATGGTAGGCCAACTGATATTTATGGATGCAGCGCCAAAACTGTTAAGCAATTCCTTTTACGAATGCGGCGACTGCTTTTTAAATTCTGAATTCTGTGTATGGTAGACCAGCTCACATTTTGTATGCAGCGCCAAAACTGTTAAGCATTTCCCTTTACGAATACAACGACTATTTTTTAAATTTTGAACTCTATGTTTGGTAGGCCAGCTCCCATTATGTATGCAGCGCCAAATTTGTTAAGCAACTCCGTTTACGAATACAGCGACTACTTTTTTTTTTAATTTTGAATTGTATGTTTGGTAGGCAAACTCCCAATATGTAAGCAGCGCCTTACTCTACGTCCCCGCGCTATTCCTTAACATGCTTATTATTATTCAAATTTCTATAAAACAAAGACATTGCTTACTAAATAGAGGAGCTCCAAATTATTAACACCAGAGTTAAATGTAAAGCGATATGTTTTTGTCTGTTTGAATTATAAAAAAAATCGGTAAGTTGTAATGCATTGCTGAGCACAGACGTTATAACATTTACGTCATGCAGGAAGATCCTGCTTGCTAACTAACCGTTACCAGCAGGCTGAATCTGTAACACATTTTCTGATAACAATCTATATTTTGTTCAATGATTACTTCGGTAGAATTTGAGCAAGCTTCATATGTATGAATCACAACTGGGATAAAATAATTTATAGCAAAACTTTTTTTCTAGCGAAGCGATTTAATTCAAAATTTGTACATTCACCTGTTACGATGTAAGTACAAAACCTTTTAAATTTCAAGATTGTAGCTGATATACTTCACTGAATATTGTTTTTTTTAAAAAGTGATATATTATCTCTAGGGAATTCGTGCAAACTTTATATGTATGAATCACAAGTGGAATGAAATAATTTACAGCAAAACGTTTTTTCTATCTATCCGATTTCTTTCAAAATTTGAACATTCACCTGTTACAATGTAAGTACTAAACCTTTAAAATTTCAAAGCTGTAAGTATTATACTTCACAGAATATTGTATAGGAGCATTTCCTGATTTTAGTCGACACTTAACTTCTGCCTTAACATTATTTGTGTCTGTAATTATAGATCCCAGATGTTTAGTGGAAATTCCTCAAAAAGGGAAAACCCGTTACTTAACATAACAGTAGTCACACGAGATCCTGTTCAGGTATATAATTCTAAATGTAGAAACGTGTCATAACAAGTTCTTTTGAAAGTACATCCTTGTAAGAAATCCGGTTCCGGACTCTAATTCTATTTCAAACAAGAAACTTGTATAAGTTCAAATGAGGAGGGGAAAACCCGTTACTCAATATCTATCTATACAAACTGCTAGGCAGTTCCGTCTTGAAACCGTTATACGCGGAACTGCTCGAGGCATATCCTGGACGTTATTTCTAACTCATAATCAACACGTCATGTTCTTCAGACTATATAAGAGAAATGTTTCTAGCAGTTGATCACATATACCTAAGATAATTCACAACTGTGTTTGTGTAGCTGCGTGCGTGTGTGATTATTTCTACAAGTGATTGAAAGTGTTAGTGCATCATCATCATCATCTACTATATCAAAGGTAAGATTTCATACTGTTAACATTGTTTTAACTAATGTATAAATTTCTTTTAATATATTTTTTTGTGCATTTTTTTAAAAAAAGTTTGCGGCAAGCCGTAAATTGTAAATTACAAAGAGTTGGTTAACACTTTGGCACTGCATGCATAATTGACTTGGCCTACCCGACATAGAATTCAAATTAAAAAAAAGAGTAGGCATTGCATTCAAAAAGGGAGTTGGTTATCACTTTTGCGCTGCATACATAATGGACTGGGCCTACAAGACATAGAATTCAAATTTTAAAAGAGTAGACTTTGCATTCGTAAAGGGAGCTGGTTAACACTTAGACGTTGCATACATAAAGAACTTGGCCTACCAGACATAGAATTCAATTTTAAAAAAAGAGTAGGCGCTGCATTCTTGCGACATGATCGTGAAAGGATGACATTTTAATTATCTACTTACAGTTTTAATTTTATTACAGTTACACGTTTTCCTTATATAATAGACTGAATGCGTTGTTTTGTTTTCAGTTTGTCATAGTTCGTCTATATAGAAACAGTGAAAAATCTGTATGCGAAATCAGGTGAGTCAGCAACACTTAATTTCATTTTTCTGTTCAATACGTTTGCGTTATTCATTTTCTTTTTCAATGAAGATAATTATTCTATTCTCTCTTTTAATTTCAGAAACTGTCCTACCATTATCAGAGCAAGTTGTATATCTGAGTGAGTACATATTTTTTATAAAATGGCGTCTAACTATATTGATATCACGTCAGATTCGGTAGGAGAAATGGAATCGATAAAGTCTCTAGATTCCGTAAGTGCTATAAGTATTAAAGCTGAAAACGAGAATAAACTGTACCATTATCTGATTCCGGAAGAGATATAGAGATTATAACTCTCTCGGAATCTGATGATGATGAAATAGAAACTTCGAGTTTGCAAGATTGTAATACTGATACATTATCTGAGGAATCTGGAAACAATATAGGTACCACTTCTCAAGATGAATCTGAACCAGAAAATGCGGGTGTAAACGAACTAGGTTCAGACAACGTACCGAATAGTGTGAACGTGAATGAAAGGGCAGCCCCCGCATCATTCACGATTCTGGAATCTAGTCGTAAAGACTATCCACGGTTCGGTGCAGTTGGCTTGCAACTAGTTATCAACCTTAGAGAACCAGGTGAAAATTCTAGAGCTAACTATTTTGAAGCATGTTTGCAAGATGTAATAGACCATGCTTTAGTAGAAGCTAGTGATCACGATATGGTTGGTGTCACTATTTTTAACGAGCTTAATAATATGGACAAACCTATCGGTATCTCCTATAGGAGAAAAGATCAGATTAACATGGAGGTGATCGCAAGCGTTGTTCAGAAAGTGTGTCAGTCGAACGAGCGCTTCAACGCTACTGATCGTTTACGTTTGGTTGTGGATATTGTCCACATGCCTAACGGTAACGGTAGAGCTGGTGGAGTACCTACAAGGGCTCGTACGACTAATGCACTTGCCCTTTTGAAAAAAGTGTTATTTTTATTAAAGCAGCACTAAAGTGCCTTGCATTCGCTATTGTGATGGCAGTTGCTAAAGTGGAGCATGACCCTGACTATCGTAATTATTTGATGAGGGAAATGACTAATAAGAAAATCAAGGCAAAAGTTGAAGCCCTTTTGAGAGAATCTGGTGTAGATCTCTCGAACGGTGGAGGAATCCCGGAGCTTCAGGCATTTCAAAAGCATTTTCAGAATAAATATAGGCTAGTGGTTTACGAGGGCTTTAATCTCGATAGAGTGATGTTTGACGGAAACAACGGACATGACAAACAAAGACTATACCTTGTATACGACCCAGACGAACATCATTACCATACTATTGTTAATATAAAAGGAGCTATGGCCCAGCGCTACTTCTGTGAAGGGTGTAATAAAGGGTTCGAACGTGGTGCGCAACATTGTTGTGAGCACGTTTGCTTTTCCTGTAGATCTACTCCACCTTGTCCCGAAAACGTGAAGTCTATGTTTTGTGATGTATGTAGGAGGCTTTTTCGTGGAAAAGTATGCTTAGATAATCACAAACGTAACCTCATCGAGGGACGCAGTGTATGTATGGCTCTACAGAGTTGTAAAGATTGCGGTAAGTTTAAAGCGTACAGGAAGAGACATGAATGTTTTAAAACTTACTGCAGTAATTGTAATTCTTATGAGCCTGACACAGGACACGAATGTTACATGGCCCCCCCTGGAAATCACTGATCGTTCTGACAAGATTTTATACATCTATTACGATATTGAGTCAACTCAAAACACGCTACTGAAAGGCAATACTTTTCTTCATGTCCCAAATTTACTCTGTGCTCAACAATCTTGTTCCCATTGTGAGTCGTCTAAAGTCGCCTATTGTACAATTTGCGGACCACGTTTTCATTCATTTTGGGAAGATCCTATCCGTAGTTCCATGCATTATCTGAGAATACACAGACCTCAGTTCAAAAAGCTCATCATTATTGCACACAACGCAAGAGCTTACGATCTGCAGTTTATTCTCGACTTCGCTATTAGAGAAAATTGGACTCCAGACTTGGTCATGTCTGGATGCAAAATCTTGTGCATGAAGTTTGAACATTTCGTCTTTCTAGACAGTTTAAACTTCATCCCACTTCCTCTGCGAAGTTTCCCTAAGACATTCGGCTTAACCGATATTGCCAAAGGTTATTACCCGCATTTTTTCAACACCAGTCAAAACCTCAATTCCGTTGGTCCGCATCCTGACAAATCGTTTTACGGACTTGACACCATGTCTGAGAAAGACCGAGAAGTTTTTCTAGATTGGCATAAGTCTGTCGAAAACGAGGAGTTTGACAACAGAAAAGAATTGGAAAAGTATTGCCGGGCCGACGTTACAGTGTTGAGAGAAGTCTGCACTCTCTTCAAATCCCTCTTTTGGGAAATAGCCAAGATAGACATCTTTCGTAAGACTTTTCTCCAACCCAAAACCATAGGTCTGGTTCCTCCCTGCGGCTACCGTAAAGCAGACAGGCACTCTAGGAAATCCCTCATGTGGCTTATCCACGAAGCCAAGGAGAGGAACATAATCATCCGTCACGGGTAACGGAAGAGAAGTTCGCCTGCCCGAGCTTCCGAACTGGAAAGTAGACGGTTTCCGTGTTGAAACACAAGAGGTTTTCGAATTTCTCGGGTGTTATTATCATGGATGTCTCTGTAGACCTAACAGAGACGTACCCATGATGGATTCTTCCGAATCCCTAGCTGAGAAATACGAAAACACCATGACTAGATTGGAGAAGATCAGATCATGTGGGTATACTGTTCATGCAATGTAAATTTGATCTCGTACTCGAGAATTTCCCCGCGTTGAAAGATGACCCTTTGATAGGTGATGCAACCTCTGGTCATGAGAGACTCGGTCTACGGAGGGCGAACAGAAGCCATGCGCCTTTTCCACAAGGTGGACGAGAAGCATTCCGAAAAAATCCTGTACGCAGACATTATGTCGTTATACCCTTATGTCTGCAAATACAATAAATTTCCTGTAGGACATCCCTCTGTTTACGTGGGGGATCAGTGTGCTGATGTCAATCTCATGATGCTCAAAGAAGGTATTTTCAAATGCACAGTCCTTCCTCAGTATAATATTATTTAAATATTGAAAATAATACTAACTTGAAGAATATTCACAACGAACCTAACTAACTAACTACCTCTGCGCACATGCTATTCCGAAAAGCTAGATTATTTTGCATAACTTGTGATTAAAAAAATGTATAATTTCATTCATATGTAGAAATTATTACTAACTTGTACTTTTGAAAACTAGTGCAGTGGTCTGTTGTAAACATGGACGATCTTGGTGTACCAAAGCTGGACAAATTAAGAGACTGTAACGTTAAATGCCTATTTCACCCACGTCGGGGAATGAACTGTGCTCTGCGGAATGTAATGGTGCTTAAACTCTGGATGGAAGTACGGTATAATTTTAAAGAGTTTTGTAATCATGAGTTGAAATAAATTCATTCATAACATTGTGTGTTTGTTATTTACACATTTCCATCCAAGGACGAACGGCTTCCTGTAAAAAAATAGAAAGAACATGCTTGTGGCCTATGACGCGTGAAGGAATTATGGGAGTGGGGTTTTGGTTAAGGTTATGACCCGAACTTTTTCATTCATAACATGTAAGAGCTCGGTTTGAAATGATTTTTACACAAGTTTTCCTTTATAATATATACATTTATTTTTAATTTTTACAATTTCAGGCAGTTGCCAAAACTTTTTTTAGTTACATGTCCTAGGATTATGCATCCGGCCCCCTAGCTGCAGTATAAATCATGAAAAAATGCTTCCTTAGTCTGAAACACATAAAAACAATACTTTATACGCACAGTGTTATATTACAATTAAATGGGAGGGGATGGTGATAGTAATACTTACAGCTTGCTGCAGCTTCTCGAAATGGTGGCACTCTGGGTTACAGTTCAAGCTCCACATTGAGAAGTGTCCCTCCTCGGGCCTCCTGCACCGGTGGAAATGGTTGACGCCATCGCAGACTTGTTTATGGTAGAAGTCCTCGTGGTACCATACGTCTCCAGCAGTATCCTGAAGGGTGTTGCCGCAGGGCAGGATAGCAGACATCTCGGTGTGTTCTTGGTTATTCCCCCATATACGTTTGCGGCGGATGGGGAACTCCTCCTTTCTCAGGTCGTACCCCCAGGAATCGTATATAGTGAGTTCTACAGACTCTGTTGGCTCAGGTGATCGCGGCTCCGGACAGTCTTCTACCGCAGGTTCCATATCTGGGGTTATAATCTCTGCAAACGCTGAGTCCGGGATCTCCTCCCATAGTTGACGTAATAGTTCTTGAGAAGACATACTGTTGTTTTAAAATGATGAGCTTCGCACGTATCACTCCTTATATATGAATTGAAGAGACCGCACCCGTGGCTAGTGCCACAGCATGCCTCCCAGGTACACTTTCACATAATAAACGCTTTGCATTGGTCTACCTGTTACACTACGCTTTGCGTAGGTCTATATGCCTCCCACATAGACCGCTCGGCCAATCAGGCGGGTACTCAAATCACATCACAAAAAAAAACTTTCGGAAGATATCTTAAG
Source organism: Ectobius pallidus (assembly GCA_964059195.1). Taxonomy (NCBI): domain Eukaryota; kingdom Metazoa; phylum Arthropoda; class Insecta; order Blattodea; family Ectobiidae; genus Ectobius; species Ectobius pallidus. Next base: position 128,347,062 of record CAXKWD010000003.1, read on the forward strand.
ATGTAAAATACCTAAATAAAATTAATAGTTAAATACATAAAATGTACGAATTATCAATTACTGAACGAGGCAATCTTATACTTTATAACATTGCGTCGGTCAAATATAATTAGACCTTACCCTATCATTATATTCCTACATCTCACAATCAAATTAGAAAATAGTATTATAGGGTACATTCTGATAGTTAAATATATTGACATGAGCGAAGACCGTGTGTTTATAATATGATAATGTGGAAAATACTAGCAATATTATTATTATTACTATTATTATTATTATTATTATTATTATTATCAACTTGGTATATAATACGAGGGGTATTCCGAAAGTAAGTTTCGTCAGTTTGTCACACGGACACTTTATTGACCCAAAAGCAATACAGCATGGCAGCATGAACTACACACCGTGCACTATTTTTCGACATAGTCGCCAGCGACATTGAGACATTTGTCGTAGCGTGCGATCAGTTTGAAGAACCCACTGCGGTAAAACTCGGTGCCCTGCGATGCAAGGAATTGGCGCACAGCCTGCTCCACCTCAGCATTGTCGTGTAAGTGACGTCCCGCGAGTGCTGCTTTCAAGGCAGGGAACAGGTGAAAGTCCGATGGGGCCAGATCGGGACTGTAGGCCGGGTGCTCCAAGCGCTCCCATCCGAAGCGACGAATCAGTTCTTGTGTGAGCCGTGCTGTGTGTGGTCTTGCGTTGTCGACCAAGAGCACCACACCGTCACTCAAGAGGCCTGGCCTCTTGCGTCGAATGGCGGACCGGAGGTGGGTGAGGGTGTCGCAGTAGCGTGCCGCATTGATGGTCCCTTCATGGAGGAACTCAAGGAGAAGCACCCCTTGCGCGTTCCAGAACACGGTGGCCATAACCTTTCCTGCGGAGGGTGCCACCTTGAATTTTTTCCGCACAGGTGAAGTGGGATGCGTCCACGTCATAGAGGCGGCCTTGGTTTCGGGGGTAAAGTGGTGCACCCATGTCTCATCGCCTGTGATGATGCAGAACAGAAACGCATTGCCCTCTCGCGCGTACCGCATCAGGTGATCGAGGCTGCTTCCCATGCGTGCAGACTTGTGCTCCGGGGTCAGGTTGCGCGGCACCCATCGGGCCGACACTTTGCGGTAACCCAACACATCATGGATCATGTGATGGGCCTGAGCACGACCAATCCGCAGTGTGGATGCCACGTCGGACACCGTTATGCGCCTGTCCGCTAACACCATGTCCTGTATTCGAGCAATGTTGCTTTCATTCGTGGATGTGGACGGACGCCCACTTCGACCGTCATCCTCGACACTCTGCCGTCCTTCACTGAAATGCGACACCAGCGACCAACCATTTGACGCGACATGACCTCCTTACCATACACGGTCTGTAGGCGTTCATGGATGACGGACACACTAGTCCCACGTGCCCATTCATACCGGATAACAGCACGCACCTCCGTGGGCGACACCGTTGTCAGTACACGTCTGTCTGCCATCGTGAGTGGTACACTAATACCCGCGGGCATGCCAGTCTGCTGCGACTCGCTCTTCTACGGCGCAGTGCGCCTGCGTCATGCCTCCTCCGCTGACGCCACGTCCGTCGTGGAACCAGCCACGGGTGGGGATTCGTCTGGCGTTTGTTTGGTTCCCCTGGTGAACACGCCACTCCTGCCATACATTGACGAAACTTACTTTCGGAATACCCCTCGTACATACTGTTCATTATTGGTAATAAGTACAAGGGTTTCGAAGATCACTTGAAGTCAGCAAGTACTTTCACTATTATATTTATAGATAGCTCCAGGATATGAGAGAGAATATAACATAGTTTCACCATTTGTCGACCTTCCTCGTGGCTTAAAATATAATAATAAACAGTTTTTTGGGATTATTTACAAACCTTCTGTCCGTGAACACTGTCGCCATAATGTGGTAGTTGGTCCTTATTGCAGTAACTAGAATAAAACCATTTTTTTCAAATTCCCATGGGTCCTCCATTTTCTTTTTTTTAAAATTGACGTCACTGGTTTTAAAGGTTTAACTACACTTCTAATGAAATTGACCAAAAGGACCTAATTACCATTTCCTTTGATGGAAATACCTAGAGTCCCGAATAACTATCACATGTTGTCACGGACGTCCCTATCCAAAAGGTCCTATCTACAACAACCTATCCCACAATGTTCGTATTTTTGTTTTGTTTAAGAGACCCTAGTTATGTTTTTGTAAACCTTAAAAACTATTGTAGGAATATTCATTAGTGATGCGCGGTTTCCTTTACGAACAGGTCTGTTTTATCATAGATATTTTATTAACTAGACAATTTGGGGAAAAATAAATATTCATCTTTTGCATATGGCCTAAGTAATTCTGTAAATTATTATATATATATATATGTGTGTGTGTGTATTTAGCTTATCATAAAGGGGACCCCATTTTGTAAAGGGACCCCTTAGTTCTGCCCTTATGGATATGTGTATCCTTTTAAGGATTAATCCTTCCGTGTTAATAGCTGTGATCTATTAAAACGGTCACATTATTATAAGATAGTATTTGTGATAGTTAAATATTTATTCAATACATTACATGTTGCGAAAGAGTGGCCTCAATACTCGCTGTACTTGTTGTTTATTCTTGGGTAGGTCAGTGAAAGTTTTCCAGTAATAGACATCCGGATAATTATATTTCGCAGTCCCTATGTTGAAAGCGATTCTACTTACTTTAAACAATAAATGTACATTTTGTAAGAAATCCGAGTTTTGTTCTTGTTGTGTGTGTGTGTATGTGTGTGTGTGTGTGTGTCATCTTTCGCATAAGGCCTATGTAATTCTGTATTTAGTTTATTGAGGGTCTTTATTGCCGTAACTAATATAAAATACTGTTTTTCAAATTCAAGCGGGATAGACATTTAAACATTGGTTGCCGCATAAAACGCAATATTGTATGTATTTATTTATCATAGGTCTTTATTGCAGTAATTACAATAAACTAGTATTTTCAAAATTCTTGAGGGTTAGCCATTTTCTGATTCCGAACGACGTAAGAGCTTAAGTAATTCCTCCGATTCCTCCTAAAGGGATTGCGCTAAAGGCGTAATTACCATTCCTGCGTTCCCGTAGCTCCCTATAATCTCAACAGGAATACCATGGTTCCTTGATAAACGGGTTTAACTACGTTCCCTATCCTTAAAGGCACAGAACGTAAGTACAGGAGGAAACGTGTTGTTTAGGTAATATCTACATAAAACGACTCTATGTCAACACATTTCTTCCTAAGCGCCTAAATGGCAAATGGGGTCTGAAGGAATGAATAGAGGGAATAGCTAAGATCATAGGACTTTATTGCAGTAACTAATATAAAATAATATTTTTTTCATTCCTTATCACATAAAGTCAGAGGACGTAAGTACAGGAGGAAACGTTTTGTTTAGGTCATATCTACATAAAACGAATCTATGTCTACACAATTCTTCCAATGCGCCTAAATAGCAAATGGTGTCTGAAGGAATGATTAGAGGGAATAGCCTAGATCATAGGCCTTTATTGCAGTAACTAATATAAAATAGTATATTTTCATCCGTTAAATGTTGGCGACCTCATAACAACCATTTAATTATTCGCTCATGCGCTCTACCGCCATATTGTACGTAATTGTTATCATACGTCTTTGTTTAAGTAACTAATGACGTAAGTATAGATCCTATTTGCATAACAACGACTCTATGCCTACACATTTTCTACCAAAGGCCCTAAATGGTATATGGCGTCTGTGTGAATAGTCCAAACAGCATAGTCCAAATAGGCGTAACTTCTTTGTTTGAAACGATTCCCATGTCTTCACAAACTTCCCCTTGGTCCAAAAGGCCTAATAAAAGGCGTCGGGATGAATCGCGAATAGCATAGTGTGAATGGGCGTAACGTTTTTGTTCGAAACGACTACCATGACGTCCGAAACGTCTCCTTGGTCCAAAGGGCCTAATTACAGTATTTGGGATGAATTTGGATAACATAGTGCGAAAAGGCGTAACTACATTGTTCGAAACGACTACCATAACGTCCATAACGTCTCCTTGGTCCAAAGGGCCTAATAACAGGTGTCGGGATGAATATGGATAACATAGTTCTAAAAGGCGTAACTACATTGTTCGAAACGACTACCATGACGTCCATAATGTCTCCTTGGTCCAAAGGGCCTAATAACATGTGTCGGGATTAATATGGATAACATAGGGCGAAAGGGCGTAACTACATTTTTCGAAACGACTACCGTGACGTCCGAAACGCCTCCTTGGTCCAAAGGGCCTAATTAAAGTCTTTGGGATGAATATGGATAACATAGTGCGAAAAGGCGTACCTACATTGTTCGAAACGACTAACATAACGTCGATAACGTCCCCTTGGTCCAAAGGGCCTAATAACTTGTGTCGGGATGAATATGGATACCATAGTGCGAAAGGGCGTAACTACATTGTTCGAAACGACTACCGTGACGTCCGAAACGTCTCCTTGGTCAAAAGGACATAAATACAGCCGTCGGGATGAATCGGGGATAGCATAGTGTTAAATGACGTAACTCAAATGTTCGAATCGACTACCATGACGTCCCTAACCTCTCCTTGGTCCAAAGGGCCAAATTACAGCCGTCGGGATGAATCGGGGATAGCATAGTGCGAAAGGGCGTAACTCAAATGTTTGAAAAGAGTCCCATGATGTCACACACGCCCCCTTGGTCTAAAAGGCATAACCTGTTCCTGTTGCGTAACGGGAATAATGGTTCTTAGGGCCTAACTCTTAAACTAAGCGTCTGGATGAATCGGGAATACCATAGTGCAAAAGGGCGTATCTCGCTTTTTCGAATCGACTCCCGGGATCTCCCTGGATCAAAAGGCCTAAATGAGGCGTCGGGGGCGGCGTCGGTGGGTTCTAGGGGCCTAACTCCTAAACGAGACGTCGGGATGAGTCGGGAATAACACCATGCAAAAGGGCGTATCTCGCTTTTTCGAATCGAGTCCTCTCACGTCCAGGGATGTTCCCAGGATCAAAAGGCATAAATGGGGCGTCGGGGGCGGCGTCTGTGGGTTCTAAGGGCATAACTCCTAAACGAGACGTCGGGATGAGTCGGGAATAACACCATGCAAAAGGGCGTATCTCGCTTTTTTAAATCGCATCCTGTGACGTCACAGGATATTCCTGGATCAAAAGGCCTAAGTAGGGCGTCGGGGGCGGCGTCGGAATCCGCCATTTTGATTATCCGCTCCACCCTTACTACTGGCGCCCATATGATATTTTCTAGAGGGGGGCAATTTTTTAATTAATTTATTTTTTGTCGCTTTAACTTCTTGGGCCACTTAGTAAAATTATATTAATAATATAATAAGTGCAACAATGACGTAGCCAGAAAATAATTGCGGGGAGGGTCGAAAGCCCCCCAAAAAGGGGTCGGGGGTCCATCCCCAGAAAAATTTTAAAAATTGAACCAATGAAAATCACATTTTACGCTATTTTAGCACAGAAAAACTAGTTAGGAAATTTGTTTACCATACTCTGAGACATGCCAATGAAAAAAGAAATCATTACCTAAGAGGGGGGTCCACCCCCGGGAAAATTTTTAAATAGGCTATTGAACCAATGAAAATCACATTTTACGCTACATTAGCACTCAAAAACTAGTTAGGAAATTTGTTTACCATACTCTAAGACATACCAATGTAAACAAGAAATTGTTACCTAAGTCGGGTGTCCACAAACGGGAAATTTTTGAATATTGAACTAATGAAAATCATATTTTACTCTATTTTAGCACTAAGAAACTAGTTAGTAAATTTGTTTACCAAACTCTAAGACATGCCATTGTAAATAATAAATCATTACCTAAGTGGGGGTCCACCCCCGGAAAATTTTTAAGTATTGAACTAATGAAAATCACATTTTACGCTACTTTAGCACTGAAAAACTAGTTAGCAAATTTGTTTACTATACTCAAAGACATGGCAACTTAAACAAGAAATTGTTACCTAAGTTATAATACTTATTACTATTTATAAGAAAAGTTGAATAACACATGGAACAGTGGACATAATAGGCCTACTCATTATGTTATGAGAAGAAAACAACTGCTATATCATATTTGACACACAAAAAAATCTTGTTTAATTAAATATATTTTTTTAAATACAAATATAGAATTTTAGGTTTTGACTTTTGGGGTCAAAACTCCCTGAACCCTCCTTTCCTAATCCACTGTGGATTCTGCTTCCATGTTGTCGATTTGGTAAAACTTCAGCAAACGTTTTATGTCTCTACTGACTTTCAAATAATTGTCTTAAAATAAAAACACCTGACTATAATAATTATTAATATACATTTTTTCCCTTGCGCCCCCCCCCCTGGTATGGGCACTAATTTATTGACTATTCACTTCTAAAGAATTAGAAGAGACCTTTTAAAGTTATAAAACTTGACAGTTTTTATTTTAACATATAAAACTCTAATTTTTCAACAATTTTCAACCCCCCCCCCCCAGAAAATTCATAAAACGATAATATTTTGCCCCCCCCCAGAAATTTCAATGACGCAGTCTGCGTCTTAACCCCCCCTGTGGGCACCCCTGTATTATGGTTGCATTTTCCGTTTCTTAAACAGTTATTTTTCTTACCATTTTTCTGCATACAAAAACGTGCTGTCAGATATAGTTACCATTCGTTGCTAAAAATCAACACAAAGGAATATGTGTCTCGCTCATCACAGTAGACATTTCATGATTTTGTATCTCTTTATATTGAAACGTGCCCTTTACCCAAAATTGCTACCCCAGAGGCGGAACGGGAAAGATATCAGAAAACTAGAAAACTAAAAGGAAAATCCACATATAAGAATCATGACTGAACAATTTTATTAGTTATATAGCTGTTACAAAACCAGAAATATACCAAATAGTACATCGTAAGAATAAATGAATATTAAAGCATGAAAACTGAATAACAGCAATCAAAAAAAAACGTAAATAGCATGGTCATCCCTTCACGAACCTGACTGTAAATATTAGAACAGCAAAACCCAAACTGGTGAGAAAATAAATTTAGATCAACATGATATAAAAAGAATTTAGAAAACAAACGAAAACTCACCAGAACATGAAATGTAAACATAAGGTAAAAATACTATGACATACCTGCAGAAAATTAGATGAATAGACGGTAGCTTATGGACTTAAGACATGACTCTACGAAGACGGACAGACAGTAGACGGACAGACAGTAGACGGACAGACAGTAGACGGACAGGCATTCTGAAACAACTCCTAATCTCACGGCATGCTGAGACAGACTCCTTCTCCCGGCGGCATGCTGAGACCGAACCCTCACTCTAACTCAAACTCAAGAAAACGCCACCTCGAGAAGCGAGGGCAGCGACACAACCGCATGAGCGGCCAAATAAATAACTAGACAAATAGAGTAGCGAGATTAACGAGAATAAACAAAACACTAGCATCATAAAGCAAAATTAGAGGAAAGAATTCGCGAAGCGAAGACCATGCTTGTAAGTACCAGAAAAAAATAATATTAGAAATGACATACTAACTGGGTGCCGAAAACTGAACGGCACATCCTCGTGACGACCCGGGAAAAAAAAAAGATTTTAAAAATTAAAATCTTTTTTTTTATCTATATCCAGAAAACACATTTTAAGCATAATTCAAGAGCAACTGCGAAAATGAGCATAAAGAGTCGTCCTTTCCACACTGATTTATAATATAGAACGGTCCACCATGTTATAAATAATTATAAAACACCCTGTAGCTTGTATGGAGTCTGTGTCCATATAGAAAATTCACTCTGTAGAACTGTATCTGGGTACCATAACACCATCAAGACGAAGGATGTAGAAGGAAATAATAATGGAAACTGAACTTACTTGGAATACGGATGAGAGTTTCATTAAAGCAGGTAAGATAGGATGGGTAGAACATAGATGGTGCAGAACTATGGTGGCTAACAAGTCCATTATGCTGCCAAAATCCCACAGATCCTTTGTAATAATATCTTCCTGGTGAGTAGTATCAATGGTGATGCATAATAGTAGTATCTGCATGAGTAGACGTTGATAAGTAGTATTTTCACAGCCAATGATGATACAGAGTGTAGCCACATCCCCAAGAAATGCCGGACCTGACTTCTGTGTACAGGTCAAAGGAAGAAAGGGCAGGCGTCCCTGCCTACACAACTCAGGAAGCAGCAAGTAGCATAGTGGTGGCCAAAATAAGCAGTGGAACTTCATTGATAAGCTCAGCAGTGCAGGATTATTTGAATGGGCCGTAGAGGATGGCAAAACATGACACATACAGAGGCAACCCAACTGCAAGAAAACAACGAAAGTTATAACACAGGTACTTACAAATTCAAAGTAGAACGTACTTTATATAATATTATAATTTAAATAAATATTTGACATTTATAAGTCCTGAAGGGATAATAATTTATTATTTTATTCAAAATTTTAAATAAATAATTAATAATATTAATGAACAGCTTAAGAGTGCATTTCGCCACATAAATGGCTCTATTAAATATGAACAATTTGTACATTAAAATTTTACATTAGTTTTACATTAGACCATTGAAAACTTGCACTCATTCTGAAAACTTCATAGTTTTGTTTTTAAATTTTTGTTATATATTTACAAATACAATTACAGTATTAAAAATTTTAGTGAATAGATATAAAAACTTAAAATGCATGAAAAATAGGTACATGATAATTAAATGAGCAGACAGAGAGAAATGAAAACATGAAACACGTGTTTCAAGATAGAAAAAAGAAGCTATGAAAATAATTGGGGTTTATATTACGTAATGCAGGCGAAGGATGATTTAAATTTTCGTAGATAAACTTTTGATCCTACTCCACATCTATCCCATTTGGTCGGAAAGGAGACCTCTTCCTTCAACCTAGGCCTCTGAGTAGGAAAATCCCTTGGTAAAACTAAGTTTGGTTTGGAGTCTGAAACAGCATAAAACAACCAAAACCCCCACTTGTCCAAATGACCGGAAACTGAAAACTAAATTCGTGCCTCGCAGCAATGTGAATACAGCTGCTGAATATAAATCTTACGCAAAAGAATTCCTTATGTGAATATAAATGCTAGCTCACAAAACAAACTTTAAAGAAGTGAATTTATAAGAAAATGATTTAATTAAACTGTTTCATTTGTTTACTTTTTATTTTAACAATCACAACATCGCACATTGCTATAATAACTTTTCAAAAAACCCTTTTTTTTATTTCATAGGAGGCATGAACATCATATGTTTAGACCATTTTTTTTAGGGTTTTGGCACAAGACAATATTAGTATAAAAAAATATTTCTTTTTTATTAAAAAAAGCGTATCTATTTTTCTCTCAATAGAATAGACCAATTTAAGTGAGAAAATCAAATGCTTTTTGATTTTTTTTATAATGCCAAATAATTATGCCTTTCTTTTTTTTCAGAAAAAATTGAAAGAAGAAAAAAAAGAACATTCTGCAGGTATGCCCAAAAAAATAGAAAAACCCGAGAGGGATGACCAACACGAGAACACAGCAACGGATGTGAAGAGACAATATAGCAAAAAAAATTATATATATACAGAAGTAAAACAGAAAATAAAAAAACCCTATGAATTGTATCAAAAATAGCCAAAAGGGCAAATACATTGAAAAGCTAAGAATGGAAAAAAGGTGTCTTTATATTACATGAAATATCCCCAAAAACCGTTAATAGAATAAGTACAGACTTTAAAACCCAAAGCCAAAACGGATGACTTGATATGGTAGCACAGACTATTTAGAAAAGCCAAAAAATATGTAAAACCTAATATTTAAGCATGAACCCTAAGAACAATATGGTAAGACTAGAAGGGCGGTCATATAGATCAGCCTATCGAAAAAGAACCGGGAATTCTTTATCTTACCAGTCACATAACCAAGACTCAGGAAACAAAAATATACCAAATATTCTCGAAAGATATGGAAAGTTGGATAGATAACCAGGCTTGACAAAACCCCAAGTTAGCAGTTAACTAGACCATGAAAAATGAAAGATCAGTAACAACGCAGCCGGAACCACCCACGGAAAAATAGCCTCGAAAAGACGGTCCAAAAAACACCAGAACTTCGCTGATGAGATACGTCTTACGGGCACATCAACATCCAGAAAAGGGGCTCGGAAACGTCTAAAAAAACATACTATACTGCATCAACCCCAATAAACTAAACAGCATAAAGAAATCGGAAAAGTACAAATAGCCAGGCTAGAGAAAATCCCCCACGTTAACAGGTAGCTAAATAATGAAAAGAATGAAAATCAGAGACCATACATCACGCACCACCCCCGGAAAAATATAGCCTCGAAAAGACTGGCCACTTAAACACCAGAACTTCGCTGATGAGCACAGTCTTACGGGCACCAAAAAACATCACGAAAGGCAGCACGGAAACGTCTCAAAATCTTACTACACTGCCTCAAGCCAACAAAACCCGACAGCAAAAAAACCCACAGAGACTTACTCTAGCGAGACTGCCGGAACGAAAGCAATTACCCTACGTATCTGATGAAAATTTCACTAGAACGCAGAGAGCAGATATAGAAGAATAATGAATATATATATAGGTGAAAACGGCATGGTACAAAACTGGGTAACAAGCATAACGCTAACAGTAAGACCGCCGTAGCTATACAGCAATGAAAATAATGAAACAACTAACCTGACAGGGAAAAATATAGATGACTACCCTAACCCGAAACCTGCATCATGAATTATAAATATAAAATTTTTGAAAAAGTTTGAGAAAAACGGTCAAAATAACTAAAAATCAGAGATCGACAAGCTCTGCTACCACTTGAAACGTGCCCTTTACCCAAAATTGCTACCCCAGAGGCGGAACGGGAAAGATATCAGAAAACTAGAAAACTAGAAGGAAAATCCACATATAAGAATCATGACTGAACAATTTTATTAGTTATATAGCTGTTACAAAACCTGAAATATACCAAATAGTACATCGTAAGAATAAATGAATATTAAAGCATGAAAACTGAATAACGGCAATAAAAAAAAACGCAAATAGCATGGTCATCCCTTCACGAACCTGACTGTAAGTATTAGAACAGCAAAACCCAAACTGGTGAGAAAATACATTTAGATCAACATGATATAAAAAGAATTTAGAAAACAAACGAAAACTCACCAGAACATGAAATGTAAATATAAGGTAAAAATACTATGACATACCTGCAGAAAATTAGATGAATAGACGGTAGCTTATGGACTTAAGACATGACTCTACGAAGACGGACAGACAGTAGACGGACAGACAGTAGACGGACAGGCATTCTGAAACAACTCCTAATCTCACGGCATGCTGAGACAGACTCCTTCTCCCGGCGGCATGCTGAGACCGAACCCTCACTCTAACTCAAACTCAAGAAAACGCCACCTCGAGAAGCGAGGGCAGCGACACAACCGCATGAGCGGCCAAATAAATAACTAGACAAATAGAGTAGCGATATTAACGAGAATAAACAAAACACTAGCATCATAAAGCAAAATTAGAGGAAAGAATTCGCGAAGCGAAGACCATGCTTGTAAGTACCAGAAAAAAATAATATTAGAAATGACATACTAACTGGGTGCCGAAAACTGAACGGCACAATATGTAGGGTGAAAGATAGCTCGAATATATACAAATGTGGGTGAGATTGTCCCAGTAACGGACATGTCCCAGTACCGGACAGTACAAAGTTCACCTCTTTCCCTAATAGATGGCAGAAGATTACGTTTACACAGTCCAGAACTATACCAAATAGACTGCTTGGTAGAATATCTTTGGATTTCCTTTCGCTACGGGAGAGATATACAATTTTAAGTGCACATCATCTGCTGAGTTAGTTCGGCAGTTAATATTTGGAGTGATCGTTAAACATCTAAACGTAATTTGAAGAAATTTGTTATAGGCCTATGTTGTTAAAAATTCTACATTTGTAGGCATTAGTAAAATATGTAGTTTTCGAGAAAAATCCCATTAGGTTATAATTAATTACATCTTTTACTAGTCGCGCATGGTCCCAATACCGGACATCAACATTGTACTAGAAAAGAACTGTCTTTGAAAATAAAATAATATCAGTATTTGCTTTCAAGAACTACTATAGTGTTGGCAAAACCATAAAAATATCACAAAACCACAAATTCAAGTTCCTCTTCCAGTCAATGCGGTTATATCAGTCCACATAGCTGTACCTTCAACTTTTAGGGTTAAAAGCTTCCAAAAATGCTATTCAACCTATTTCCAATGTAGTCGGTAATTATTTGAAGAGGAGATAATCGTAACAAAAGGAGATAATAGGAGAGAAATTAAGTGAAATAAATTAATTAATTAAAGTTTCTGAAGAAAAAAAAATTAGTGGCCTATGTAAAGAGGCTGTTCCAAACAGAAACCAATCTCAAATTGTACCCTATCCAAAACAAAACTTCACTTTGGAATTGGAGATAGGATCGAGAATCTCAAGGAAGAATGAATGTCATATTTAGTATAGTCTTTTTAGAAGGATGGGAGTGTTGTTGTGCCTGCTCATGTTGGTTCTGGTGGCAGTAAAAATATAACATTCTTCGTGTGTAGGGTATGCATTGTAAACAGAGACAATAACTACCTTCAAATAAGAGCCAACACTGCAGTTACATGATGTAGGATCAGGGGGCGTATTATATGTGATAGCGGACTGTAAAAGTCCCTAATACCTACACGAGATTGTAAATTTAATTGTGCTTAACACTTTCCGTGCCAACCACAATTAATAAGATCTCTGGCGGAGGACCACCTCCATAATGGAGGAAATGAAATGAATAAGCTTTATAGCATACATCACTCAATGAAACCTTGAATATAAGACATAACATTTAATCATAAGCTAAGCACACGAACAAATACACTTTCACTTGGTTGACAAAGTTGAAAACGAAGATAGTAGGTCTTCAGCTAACAGTCTTCTTGATGTAGCATTTATATATCCATACAATGGTTGACAATCTTCAGGTATGTAAAGTTTATGTTTGATGTAATATGTGAGTCATCTTAACGCATGAGATCGAATGAAAGTTTGTAAATAATGGAGTTGAAGATTCAGTCTTGAAATCACATAAAATCACATTTGTGAATAAATATATATATGTGTCCGTGAAGTGTGATACTTGTAGAAGTAGATTTCAATATGAGAAACTGAATATTAAGTCTGATGTATAAGCTATTTAACGATAGCTAAATCTCAACAATAAGATCGATGTTTAATGCGTAGATGAATGGAGAATTGAAGCCACTTCTAGTAATACTATTGATAACTTACTTGAAGTGAAGTATATGTCCTCGTATAAATTGAAATTAGCAGAATCTTTACCTGCTGTAAGGATGAGCATATATGTCGTGATGTCCCAGCTATTTAGCAATTAGCAAAACACCACAAGAACGCCATTTTGCCAGGCATAAGTTGAATGAAAGACAAGCACATTTCTTGATGCACTAGAAGTATTGCTTACTTGAAGCATATGATGAAGAAATGTAGAATCTGTAGGATATGTTATCCTTACAAATAGAATGAATGAAAGTTGATGTTCAAATTATATCTCAATAATCTGAAGCACCAGAGAAACACATGAATCCTTTCATGTATAAGTAAAATGGAATTGTTGAAGTGAAGAAGAAGGAAGTCAAGTCAATGAGCAATATGAAACGCATATAAACTGCTCAAGAAGTGTATCCTGAAGACTGGATACAAAAAATAACAATCAAATATGAATAATAAAGACAGTGAATAGGAATAATAGCTTACAAGCTAGAAAATGAATGTTATTTAAATAGTAATATGAATCAAGTTGACTACAGAAACAGGAACTGACAAAAGAAAGATATCCAAAGCCAACATGATAAGCTAAATCTAATGTTGAAAGTAAATGAACATAGAATGTAATGCAATAACTTAAAATGAAAACTTAACAATAAAAACTAGAGTAAAAATAATAAATAGAATATACTGCTGTTAAGTTGGCAGCAAAAAATAATTAACTTGTACATAGCTTAAATCTATGATTGAACATAAGTTGCCCGCAAAATTATTTTCTTGAAAATAATTTTAAAATATATTAGATTATGTGAAAAGAGTAGATTTAAACTTTGAATAATAAAGAGGTTTACTCATCTTCAATATTAGAAATGGGAAGAGGAGCAAGCTTAACAATTGGTCGCTTGTAGAAACCTGTAGAGGTTCTAACTGTGACTACTCTAACTAGTCCGTCAGATCCAGGATGAATAGAGTGTACAACACCCATAACCCAACGTAAAGGGGGAACGTTGTCGTCAAGTAAAAGAACAGGAGTTCCTATTTCCACATTAGGAAGAGTCTTTAGCCATTTAGAACGTTGTTGTAGAGAATGTAAATAGTCAGATGACCATTTCTTCCAAAAACCAAGTAGCAGTTGATTCATAGCATTCCATCTTGAACGCAAAGAAGTGCTACTAGAAAGGTTTGAGGTAGGTAATGAAATCAAAGGTCTTCCTATAAGGAAATGACCTGGAGAAAGATAATTCAAGTCTTCAACGTCTTCATGAAGAGTGACGAGAGGACGTGAATTCAAAATAGCTTCAATTTGAATTAAGAGGGTTGACATCTCTTCAAAGGTAAGTATCATAGAAGTCATTGCTCTTTTCAAGTGATGCTTAACTGAGCGAACAGGTGCTTCATGCAAGCCAGCCATATGGGGACTGTGAGGAGGAACAAAATTCCACTTTATGTTAAGATGTGAAGTAGAATCTTGAACTTTCGATTGATGTTCATGAGAAGATAGAAAATCTGTAAGTTGTCTGATATCAGTTTGAGCACCAACAAAGTTCGTAGCATTATCCGATGTGACTGAAACCGGTATGCCTCTTCTACCAGTAAATCTGGAAAAGGCTGCTAAAAATGCATTGGAAGTAAGCGAGGTGACTAACTCAAGGTGAAGAGCCTTGGTGGACATGCAAACAAATACAGCTATATAAGCTTTAGTAGTAATCCTTGATCTAGGTCCACCATATTTAATAGAGTAAGGCCCAGCATAATCAATGCTGACGTTAGTAAATGGGGCAATAGGAGATACACGAGAAGATGGTAAATCAGCCATTTTTTGCTGAAAGGGTTGAGCTTGAAATCTGAAACAGACATTGCACTGTCTGATCACAGAGCGAATTGTTCTCCTAACAGAAGGTATCCAAAACCTTTCCCGTAAGTGAGCTATAATAAGCTGGGAACCAGCATGACATAGTTTGAAGTGTGTAAAACGAATGAGATGTTTAGTGAAAGGATGCTTAGCTGGAAGCAAAATCTGATGCTTCGCATCAAAGGGCAGTTCTGAGTGCTTCAGTCTTCCACCAACACGAAGAATACCTTCACTATCCATGAATGGACAAAGTGAGTGTATTTTACTAGATGAAGGAACGACATCAGACGAAGTCAAATCATTGATTTCATCATGATAATCGACTTGCTGAATTATTTTCACACAAGTGTAGAGTGAATTTGAAATTTCACTAGGTTCAAGAGGACCTGTGAGCTTAATTTTAGCAGGCCTACAATTATTTATGAATCGTAGAACATATGTTATCATACCCAAAGTCTTCAAATGTGAAAACTTAGTTACATAGGGCAGAAGTTCAGGAGGCTGACTTTGACCTATAGCTAAAGTGTCATTCAAGGATTTTCCATTAGATGACTTAGTTGAGGCGTCACAGACTACTCTAACCTTTGTAGTAGTGCTGCTAGGCTTAATTACTGGGTGATGAGGAATAATGTATTCACAAGGAGCATTAGTAATGTGGTCAGCTCGTTGCATATGACCTAAATCCTCATATTCTTGCATAAACTTGACATATTCAGTACGTAAGTATTCGTTGGATGACAGTCTTTTTTCTAAGAGCTGAAACCGTTTGTAAGCTTGTTGCTTTGTGCTACCTAATGTTTCAGGCGGAGCAGTAAAAGGAAGTTTAACTATATATCTTCCAGAGTCATCTCTGGTGGTAGTTTGAGAGAAATGTTTCTCACATTCTGATTCATCATGGAATGGAGCAGAATTATTGACAGCTTCTAATTCCCAGAACCTAGCTAATTGTTCATCCACAGCTGATTCTGAGTGCAAGAAAGCAGAGTAGTTTGAATCGATCGACGAGTCAGAACTAGGAAATGAGCGATTAGAATGAGCTTGTTTGACACGAGGCTTCTCACGCCTATTAGCTGCTTTAGCTTTGCTGTGAGAAGTCATTTGCTTAGAAACACTCATATGTTTAGAAGCAGTACTTTGCATAGGAATACTATGCTGCGAAGAAGTAACTATTAAAAACTAACTTTGCAGAGTTTATAAGTCAAGTGTACTTTATTTGTTAATAACATTGAAAATCCATTTTGTTCTAGTCTGCATTCACACATTAAAGCCCTTCATTGAAACAACAAGTCTTTCTTGATGTTAACACAGTGAAATACTGAACTGAACACATGGTGAACACAACTACTTCTTGTAACGGACATTTCCGAGCAACAAGTAAACTGTCCTTAGAGGGGTCAGCCTAATGACCCATTAAAAACAAAACACACACACTAAAATGGTGGGTCCAATGTTGCCACCATTAAAAAACGTTTTTATTTTATTTGACACATTTGAAAACTTCATTTAACACTTTCCCTTGTCAACTAAAATAAAAACTGACTTTACAATAATCCCATTTGATTACATAAAATCTGCAAACGAATCTTGTTCAAAGGTTTAGTCATTACGTCTGCAACTTGACACTCTGTTGAAATCTGTTCTACTTCAAGTTTTCTTTCAGCTAGTTTTTCACGAATGAAAAAATACTTGATATCTATGTGCTTAGTACGACGATGAAATTCAGGGTTCTGTGCTAACTTTACTGCTGCTGCATTATCAATATGTAACATGGGGATGTGATTCAGCTTTGTAATCTGATTAAATAGTCTAGATAACCAAATAACTTCCTTCACAGCCTCATGAGCAGCAACTATTTCAGCCTCTGTAGTTGAAGTTGCCACCATTGCCTGTCGCTGACTTAACCAAGAAATAATTCCTCCAGCATAGTTAATAACAACTCCTGATGTTGAACGCCCTGTTTTTGTACATCCTCCGAAGTCTGCATCACTGTAGCACTCTAAACTGTCACCTTTTATTTTTGACTTATATGTGATTCCATAGTTAATTGTTCCTGCCACATATCTGAACACTCTTTTTAATCTTAATATATCTTCAGCGGTAGGATTCTCAAGAGTCCTTGACAAGACACTCACACTGAAGGCTAGATCAGGCCTAGTCCCAAGCATCAGATACATTAAAGCTCCAACAGCTTCTCTGTATGGAAACTTCTGTTTTTCATTGTCTTCTTTCCCTGATTGTTGAACATCCGAAATTTTCAACATTGGAGTAGACACTGCCTTGCATTCTGAAAAATTGAAACGTTTCAAAATGCTCCTTGCATATGTTTCCTGATGAATCTTGATGTTACCATTTTTGCTTTGTTCAATTTGTAAGCCTAAGAAATAAGTTGCCTCTGACGTTGTGACCTTAAATTCTGCTTTCAGTTTCTCGAAAAAGTTTTTCAAATCTTTCTGATCAGTAGCTGCAACTAACCCATCATCCACATACAAAACTACTAGTAATTGTTTGCCATGTTGATTTTTAACATACAAGCACGGATCAGCTTGACTCACTTCAAAACCAAGACCAAGTAAGAAATTCCCAAATCGCTTATTCCAGCATCTTGGCGCTTGTTTTAAGCCATACAAGCTCTTCTTCAGTTTACATACTTTGTTAGTGCCATCTTCATACCCTCTTGGCTGTACCATATAGATTGTCTCTTCAAGTTCTCCATACAAGAAGGCCGTTGATACATCAAACTGTGCAATATGCATCCCTTTATTTGCTGCAACACTTAAAATAGATCGAATAGTTGTCATTTTTGCAACTGGACTAAATGTTTGACTGTAGTCAACACCCTCGCGCTGATTGAAACCCTTGACAACAAGTCGAGCCTTATACTTGTCTATGCTGCCATCTGCATTGGTTTTTAGTCTGAAAACCCACTTACATGGTATTGCCTTGGCATCCTTTGGCAAATTTACAAGTTCCCAAGTTTGATTTTCCCTTAATGAACCAATTTCCTTGTCCATTGCTCTTTTCCAATCAATACTGTTTTCTTGTTTTAATGCTTCTTCAAATGTTTCAGGAACATTATTCACATTAATAAGATTTTCTACTGCCATTACATATTCATTCAAGAAATTTGGTTTCTTCAAGGATGAGCGATCTCTCAACCAAACACCTTGTTTTTCTTCATAATTTTTATGGCTTTCATCATCCATCTCTGTATCGGTCTCAGTTTCATATTCTTCCTTATTACTGGTATCTTCTTTGATGGTTTCTTCATCACTCTCTTGAACTTTTTCATCTTCATTGTTTACATCTTGAAATGGTAATTTGACTTGTTCAATACAACAACCAAGTTTTTATTCAAATTTGACATCTCTGGACAGAATAACTTTATGATCTTCTTTAATCCAAATTCTGAACCGTTCATCACCATCATACCCTATGAGGTGTCCTTTTACAGCTTTCTTGTCCATCTTTCTTCGTTTCTGACTTGGAATGTGTGCATAACACTTTGAACCAATAATTCTAAGATGTTTTGTTCTAGGCTTCTTTCCTAACCACAATTCATAAGGACTAACACCATCTATAGATGACTTTCCTGTTCTATTTAAAATGTAGACAGCTGTATTAACCAACTCAGCCCATATTCCTTCAGGATAGATTACTTCTGGATTGGAGTACTTCAATGTTCTAGCCATTTCAACTATTGTTCTATTGTCCCGTTCAGAAATACCATTTTGCTCAGGAGTATAGGGAGCTGTCAAGCGCTGTGTGATCCCGTTTGCTCGTAAAATAGACCTAACTTCTTCATTGTCGAATTCCCTGCCGTTGTCACTTAACATTTCTTTGACAGAATATCCTAGTGTCTTTGTATGCCTAAGAAAGTCCTTCAATGCATCACTCACTTCTGACTTCTGTGCAAGAAAATAGCAGTATCTAAACTTTGTATAATTATCTTTGAACAACACAAAGTATCGCTTCTTTTGGAATGACTCATCAAAAGCACCACACACATCTGTTGATATCAACTCACCAGGCTTACTTGACTTCTCTCTTGTACCAAAGGGTAGGCGATGTGCCTTTCCATACGTGCAAGGTTCACAAATCTCTTCATTTAACTTAACCTCAATGTTGAAGTCTCTCTTGAGTTTCATTTTAACATGACGTTTGTCTTGATGACCCCACCTTTCATGATATAGTTGCAAAAGGTCTGATTTCTCCTCAACTAAGTTTACGTCAGCACCTTGCTTAGGAACTAATGGTTTAATTGCCACTTTATACAGAGAACCATTTACTTCACGACTTCCAACCAGTCTTACTTGACCATTAATTTTCAAAGTACAGGTTGTAGGTGTCGACTCAAAAATGCTGTTCTCGTTACGGTCTTGAGCAGCTAAAACTGAGAAAAGGTTTTTAGAGATTTTTGGTACATACCAGACATCACTCAGAATGATTTCTTCAGATCTGTTTCCAATTGTTGACAAGACTCTTA
Organism: Ectobius pallidus; assembly: GCA_964059195.1. Classification (NCBI taxonomy): domain Eukaryota; kingdom Metazoa; phylum Arthropoda; class Insecta; order Blattodea; family Ectobiidae; genus Ectobius; species Ectobius pallidus. The sequence goes on from CAXKWD010000003.1 coordinate 128,366,759, forward strand.
TTGACCCTTTTCCTATTGCATTCAGAGACTCTTGTCCAACTGCCTTGACACTGTGAGGAGATTTAAATATCTCAAAACTGACAAAATAATCTAAACACTTTGTTACATGTTTTGTTGCACCATTGTCAATCCACCAATTATCTTCATCAAGTTCTGTAGTACAAGCCTCACTACAAACAGATAGTAATGTCACATTTGTTACCACTGTTTTGTCTTCTTCTCTTTTCTTTACTGCATTCTTGGGCGGTCTACCATCAGCTATCCATTTCTTACACCTTTTGATCCAATGACCTGGTTGCTTACAGTAATAGCAATTACCCTTGTAAACAAACTTCTTTCTGGTTACGTTATCTGCATTTAATTTGGCCACTAATGCTTCTTGTTCAACTTTTTCACCACCTTTTGTGAAGTTTCTTTCAAACATACAAAGCTGTGAATGTAATTCTTCAAACTTTTTGTCTTCACTTTTTGATAACAACATCCAACTTGATTTAAATGTTTCAAAATTAGTTGGCAAAATATGCAAGATTTTACATACCAGAATCAGTTCAGGTAAAGCAGCCTCATCTTTAGCTTTAAGTCCGTTATTTAATTCATTCCATAAACTTCTTAACTTTGCAACATGTGTTGACACATCCTCTGTAAATTTCCAACTAAAGGCGAAGAAGTCTGTACATAACTTGAAAAGTTGATCTCTAGACGAAGCTTCAAAATTCTTCTTTAAAGCCTCCCATGCTTCATAAGCCGTTTCTGTGTCCATGATCTTCTGATAAACTGCATCAGTAACTGCACTCGTTATCGTAGATTTTGCGTAACTGTTAGCTTTCCTGTACAAATCCGACTTTTCTTTGTGAGCTCTAGCTTCTGCTTCATTGGCTCCTTCTAATAGCGGATCTGGTTTCTTCAATTTACCCTCAATTACGTCTAAAGCTCCTTCATGGTAATCCAGCAGATCTCGAATTTTCCGTTTCCACATAGGCCATTCTATTTCACTGTTTAGCGGTTTTATGTGCTTTGCTAGATCCATCTTGAATTTTCGTTATAACCTTGAGAAATTCCTTGACTTATTAGACACACTGGTCTCGTAACCTGGGCCCATAACCTATTAAAAACTAACTTTGCAGAGTTTATAAGTCAAGTGTACTTTATTTGTTAATAACATTGAAAATCCATTTTGTTCTAGTCTGCATTCACACATTAAAGCCCTTCATTGAAACAACAAGTCTTTCTTGATGTTAACACAGTGAAATACTGAACTGAACACATGGTGAACACAACTACTTCTTGTAACGGACATTTCCGAGCAACAAGTAAACTGTCCTTAGAGGGGTCAGCCTAATGACCCATTAAAAACAAAACACACACACTAAAATGGTGGGTCCAATGTTGCCACCATTAAAAAACGTTTTTATTTTATTTGACACATTTGAAAACTTCATTTAACAGTAACAGGTTGAGGGACTTTACCCATAAAGTACCAACCAAGTTCTGAATTATGTATGCCAGGCAGATTATCAGCCATGATTTTGCCTGATAACAGTATTTGTGAAAAAAGCTCTGTACCAATGAGCAAATCTAAGTACTTAGGTTGGTTAAATTTAGCATCTGCTAAATTCAAGTTAGCTGGAATATTCCAATTGTCAGTATTTATGTAAGCACGAGGGAACTTACAAGTAGCTATGCATGGAATAACCAAAGCATTCGTTTGGCACGACCAATCAGAAACATTAGATTTCAGTGACAAAGATGCTACCTTGCAGAGAGTGCGCTTTTCAAACACTACTCCTTGCAAATATTCTCTACGAGGAGTTGGTTTAAGTTTGAGGCGTTGAAATAATCTATCTGTAATTAAATTACAAGTCGTAGCTGAATCAAGAATGGCTGTAGCCTCAATGTACTCGCCATTAGCATCTGCTATTAACACAGTTGCTGTAGGGTATAGAATCTTTGAAGTAGCTGGACCACTTCTTAGCATGGCACATGGGTTTACTGGTATGGGAGCGTTTGAAGGATGAAGCAAAGTACTATGTTTACCTTGACACTTCATACAAGTATAAGAAGAACAGGCTTGTGAATGACCACCTATTCTCAGGCAGACATTACATACATTGTTGCGTTTCACAAATTCAAATCTTTGGGGCAAAGCGAAAGCTCTGAATGCTTCACAGAGAAATAATTCATGATCACGAGGGCGATTACAACATATACAAATAGGTTGAGACCACGAAGGCTTTTTCTTAGCTTCAGTGGACTTACGATTGTTGTTAGAATTATTATTAGATTTCGCAGTCACATTTTTGACTGGAGATTGATTCGACTGGGACTTGATAGCTAAGTCAGTCATTTGAATGACTCGAACTTTGGCCTCAAGGAAACTGAATAAGTCCTTCAGTGATGGAAACTTATCAGCTTTAAGCGAAGATTCCCAATCTCTAATAATAGCTGGAGAAAGCTTATCCAGTATTATTTTTGAGATAATAAGATCAGTCAGCTCAATATCAATGTGCAGTGACTGAAGCGCGTGGACAGTACTTATGTAATGATCTAAGTATCTCTGGAGCGAATCAGCAGAGTTTCTATCAATAGAAGGGGGAGAAAATAAATTCTCTAAATGAGCATTAGCAATGAGTCTGTCATTGTCAAAACGCTCTAACAAAGTTTGCCAGGCAATGCTAAATGTGGCAGCACTGACAGGAATATTATGTATAATAGTCATAACCTCAGGGGTTAAGCATGACTTTAAATATTGAAACTTGTCCATCTCAGACACGTACTGATTCTGCAGTATTAAGGATGTAAACGTGTCACGAAACTCTAGCCACATAGTGGGATCGCCTGAAAATGTTGGTAATTTTATTTCAGGTAACTTAGGAAGAGAAACGTGGTTTTGCTCAGTCAGCACTGGTTGCGGACTAGGCGCAGACATAGGATCTGGATCATATATTTGCTTGTTTGCCTTTATGGAAGCTTCAAGTCTAGTAAGTGCTTTGTAATAGGCTTCTTCAAGCTCATAGCGTTGAATTCGCCCGTCATTGAATGATTCAATGTCTTCAATTGAAGACTGTTCAGCTTGATAGTGCTGAAATGATTGTTCGAGTTCAGCGCATCTCTTAATACCTTCAAAGTAAGATGCCTGATCCTCGATCATAAGCTCATTTATTACTTGAATATGGTTTAAGAGCTGTACTCTTAATTGTCTAAGCTTTGCGAGCTTAATTAAAGTCTCTACCTTAGAAATAGCTTCGATGAAGCCATTTTCGACTTCTTCATGGTAATTAATTTCAGCATCTGTTGGCTGAAATTCTTCTATTTGATCTTGAATTAGTATGAACTTATCAAATGTTTTTTCAAGAATGTCTTTACGCTTCAATAATTGTTGGTGATTGAGTTCACCTGACTCATTAAGATCAGTAATATAATTACACTGACGTGTAAGTTGTGCCTTAAGAGGAGTGCGTTTTCTTTTGAGGTCTTCGACCTGTCTTAGTGTTTGATCTTCCATGATTCAGAGATAGGTATATGAAGAATGAAAACAATATAGAAATTTGCCCGCTTGCCGGGATACAAGGAAGCAATGCAAGTGAAATAGTATGCGAGAAGAACAGGACCGTTATGCCCGCCTATGAGAAACAACTTCTGGACAACTTATTGTCAAGAAGACAATGAAATATATGATAGAGGAGAATGATTGCAATTATTTGCAATAAGATGAGTATTGAATTGCGAAGAACGTTAAGAATCGTGTTCGTGTAAGAGAATTGTGTGTTAATGTACTGTTGACAGAGTGTGTTGTGTGTCTGTGACTTACAATGATGTCACAATGTTTACAATTGACATATATATATCATACAGTACACTTTGAAGTTTCAATGAGTGATGGCATATGGCTCAAATGCTTATGGCAGAGCACAAATCAATGTTAAGTCAATCTTTAATTGCTTAAGTATCAATATATATCTCTTGAGATAAAATAATAATGCATACATGAATGTGAGCAAAACAAGAAGGCTCTTGTATGCCACCCAAGTCTGTCTGTGACACAGAGGGTGAATGATGCAAGAGTATTATTGTATTATTACAATCTTAATAGTTTGATTATGGTCAGAAGGACCAGATGAAGGAATAACTTATTAGTACAGTCTTGCTGGTAATATCCTAGATGTAGGCTAGGCCTATTAATACAGTCTTACTAGTTCTATCCGGCCCGGAGGACCATATGTAGGATCAGGGGGCGTATTATATGTGATAGCGGACTGTAAAAGTCCCTAATACCTACACGAGATTGTAAATTTAATTGTGCTTAACACTTTCCGTGCCAACCACAATTAATAAGATCTCTGGCGGAGGACCACCTCCATAATGGAGGAAATGAAATGAATAAGCTTTATAGCATACATCACTCAATGAAACCTTGAATATAAGACATAACATTTAATCATAAGCTAAGCACACGAACAAATACACTTTCACTTGGTTGACAAAGTTGAAAACGAAGATAGTAGGTCTTCAGCTAACAGTCTTCTTGATGTAGCATTTATATATCCATACAATGGTTGACAATCTTCAGGTATGTAGAGTTTATGTTTGATGTAATATGTGAGTCATCTTAACGCATGAGATTGAATGAAAGTTTGTAAATAATGGAGTTGAAGATTCAGTCTTGAAATCACATAAAATCACATTTGTGAATAAATATATATATGTGTCCGTGAAGTGTGATACTTGTAGAAGTAGATTTCAATATGAGAAACTGAATATTAAGTCTGATGTATAAGCTATTTAACGATAGCTAAATCTCAACAATAAGATCGATGTTTAATGCGTAGATGAATGGAGAATTGAAGCCACTTCTAGTAATACTATTGATAACTTACTTGAAGTGAAGTATATGTCCTCGTATAAATTGAAATTAGCAGAATCTTTACCTGCTGTAAGGATGAGCATATATGTCGTGATGTCCCAGCTATTTAGCAATTAGCAAAACACCACAAGAACGCCATTTTGCCAGGCATAAGTTGAATGAAAGACAAGCACATTTCTTGATGCACTAGAAGTATTGCTTACTTGAAGCATATGATGAAGAAATGTAGAATCTGTAGGATATGTTATCCTTACAAATAGAATGAATGAAAGTTGATGTTCAAATTATATCTCAATAATCTGAAGCACCAGAGAAACACATGAATCCTTTCATGTATAAGTAAAATGGAATTGTTGAAGTGAAGAAGAAGGAAGTCAAGTCAATGAGCAATATGAAACGCATATAAACTGCTCAAGAAGTGTATCCTGAAGACTGGATACAAAAAATAACAATCAAATATGAATAATAAAGACAGTGAATGGGAATAATAGCTTACAAGCTAGAAAATGAATGTTATTTAAATAGTAATATGAATCAAGTTGACTACAGAAACAGGAACTGACAAAAGAAAGATATCCAAAGCCAACATGATAAGCTAAATCTAATGTTGAAAGTAAATGAACATAGGATGAAATGCAATAACTTAAAATGAAAACTTAACAATAAAAACTAGAGAAAAAATAATAAATAGAATATACTGCTGTTAAGTTGGCAGCAAAAAATAATTAACTTGTACATAGCTTAAATCTATGATTGAACACATGATTTTTATTTAATCTTTACTTTCATCTAATTTTTTTTACTCTATGTATTTAAAATAATATTTCCGGTACTGGGAACAGTTTTGCAGATGATATAGTTTTATTCAGTATATAAATCTAAAAAATAGATCCACTAAGGGAAGTTAAGTTGGAATTCTAACTGTTGTACATTAACACTAACACTGCCCTAGATCCTCGAGTTTTTGTTTTATTTAAATTTATTAACAGATTACCCAGAAAACAGGCCAAAGGCAACTGGGGGCAATCTGCCCTGTATCATAAATTAATTGATTAAACAAGGGCAATTTGTTTTTGCATTTTTGTCGTGGGGATAGTCGATCACACTGCTTTCTTTGGTAATTTTTTTTCAAAGTCCAAAAACGGCCAAAATTCATGTTATTCTGTTCTTCAGGACTTTCAGAATCCATATAAATGCATTTTTGTTTTCTAGCATTGTTCTAAATATAAGTAAAGTTGCTATAAAGCTGCGGTTTGTCTACGGCGTTCTGTTGCTCTCCATGTAAATCAATGCACCCGGTTTGTCTACGACGATGAACGCTGGCGATGACCGCCGGGGTCGGCGGTGATCGCCAGCAGTTGCTTCTGAGGCAAATTCAGGGCGATGAACGCCCCATATTATCATGTATATAGTAGGTCATGAAAAGCAGAAGAGAGCCATTTTGCACAAAGTACTGTCATTAGTTTCAGACGAAATGTTATAGATTTCGTGTCTAAACACATTGCCCTGTATGACATGAGCTTAAATGACCATAAATATAGCTACACAAAAGAAAATGTGTTGCAAATGGTAGATAAATTGTCAGAAAACACTATTATCTGTAATTACAATTTATGTAACGTACAGTAAATTTATCAGCTCATTTATTAGTAAAAGTATTTTCGATATATTATTACTGGTTTTATTATTTTGTTATTCATTGAACCATTTAACATTTAATTCATCAAAAGTGACTTTCCTTTGTTCCTGTCAGCGTTTTATCTTGAGTGAGTATAATATTATAGTCTACGTTGGGGTTATGAATGCTAACAAATTTCCAAATTCCATGTCCCCCCACCACATCGAGCTGTTTGACATGGCCAACTACAAACAAATACTTTCAATAAGAATACCGCCCACTCTACTCTATTCCCTTTGTTCAAAATGTCCACTAGCACAGAGGTGCCATCTGTTGAGTAGGAATGGGCAGCAGTCTCAGAAGCTACTTAATGAACCTATATAGCTGCAGAAATAAATTTGTTTTTCAAAGTCCTGATGGCACAGTAACTTATTTTTGTGCTCGATAATGCAGGAATTAGGTCGGGAAATAACATAATTTACACTACCGCTAAACTAACTTAATTAAATGACGATAACGCTAATTTTTTAAGTAAAATTTCTTAAGCCGCGGTAGGGGTAAATCGAGAGCTTGTGTAACGCTCAAAATTGTCACGAAATTAGTGAGGTGTGACGGAACGGACTGCACAGAAAACAATCAACTCAATGATTAGGCTTATCCAAAACTGAAAAAGTCCAAAAATTAAAAATTAAAAAATCCAAAATCCAAAATTTTAAAAGTTAAAAAATCTAAAATTAAAATATACAACAAATAAAAAATCAAAGATCCAACATTTAAATAATCTAAAATTTCAAAATAAAAAAATTCAAAGAACCAAAATTAATAAGTCCAAAATTTAAAAAATAAAAAATCCAAAATTTAAAAATCTTAATATCCAAAATTTAAAACATAAATATCCAAAATGATAAAATTCTAAAATATAAAAATTAAAAAATTAAAAATTAAAAAATTAAAAATTAAAAATAAAAAAATACAAAACTAAAAATATACAATGATCTAAAAATTTAAAAATCCAAAATTAAAGAATTAAAAGGTTATAAATTTAAAAAATCCAAAAACCCAATATTAAAAAGTCCAGCAATCAAAAATTTGAAAAATCCAATAATCCAAAATTGAAAAAATAAAAAAAGTTTCACTTCTGCCGCATGGCGTTCCACACACACTTTTTTTTTAATAAGTATCAAAACTAATTGTTTCACTTTAATACATTTTCGTGAAAATCAGATTTAAATTTTAATTCATACGATTTGCAAGATACTTTGTACAATATATACTTCTTTTTTAATTTGAAATTTTTACATGTAAAACAATTCGGATGGTAAGCCAATGAACATCTGAATGAATCAGTCTTGTAGACACTCTAATTAACGATTTTACTTATTTCACTCTCAAAATAACTATTACAACCATAGACGGCACATATCATGCCACCTACATAACCGGACATTTTCTTTAAGCCTATGTTGTATTTATTATTGTACTCAGGGGTGCCCACCCCCCAAAACTTCATTGCTCACCCCCCAAACTTCATTGCTCACCCCAACCCAATTGCCTGTCGACAAGGGCGCCCATATGATATTTTCTAGGGGGGGGCAATTTTTTTAATTAATTTATTTTTTGTCGCTTTAACTTCTTGGGCCACTTTGTATTTTATATTAATAATATAATAAGTAGCCAGAAAATAATTGCGGGGAGGGTCGGAAGTGCCGGGGGGTTTGGAATACCCCCGAAAAAAGGGATCGGGGGTCCATCCCAGAAAATTTTTAAATATTGAATTAATGAAAATCACATTTTACGCTATTTTTGCACTAAAAAACTAGTTAGGAAATTTGTCTACCATACTCTAAGACATGCCAATGTAAACAAGAAAATGTTACCTAAGTCGGGTGTCCACCCCCGGGAAATTTTTAAATGTTGAACTAATGAAAATCATATTTTACGCTATTTTAGCACTGAAAAACTAGTTAGCAAATTTGTTTACTATACTCTAAGACAGATATGGGCAACCTTTGGAAAGATGCGGGCTAAATTTTACGATATTTATGAAGTCGCGGGCCGTAGATAATAGGTAGTAGTGAAAAAATAATCATGATACGGTTTTTTATATTTATAAAATATAATGTTAAAGATACATGAATGAGAACAATATGGAACTGATTGGGCATTTACTTACAAAAAGCAGAAATTAAATAGAAGCTTGAGCTTGAACTTGAGAAACAAGATAATCAATGTTCGCATCAATCCCACTAATACACAAGCGCAGAGTGTTTTCAAAATTTCCATCTGTAAGTCTGGGTCGATACTTTGATTTAGGCCTATTGCAGCATTTTTCTAGCGCTGATCAGAAGGAATACCCTCGTAGTTCAGGCTTTCGTTTTCCCCCTCTCACTCTCTAGTTGGCGAGAACCGAAAATATTTACTTTTCGGAACGCGATTTTAAAATGTTCCGCGGGCCGGATCAAAAGTCGGGGCGGGCCACATCTGGCCCGCGGGCCAGGCGTTGCCCATATATGCTCTAAGACATGGCAACTTAAACATGAAATTGTTACCTAAATTATAATACTTATTACTATTTATAAGAAAAGTTAAATAGCACATGGAACAGTGGACATAATAGGCCTACTCATTATGTTATGAAAAGAAAATAACTGCTATATCATATTTGACACACCAACAAATCTTGTTTAATTAAATAAATATATTTTTTAAATACAAATATAGAATTTTAGGTTTTGACTCTTGGGGGTCTGAACCCCCCTTTCCTAATCCACTGTGGATTCTGCTTCCATGTTGTCGATTTGGTAAAACTTCTGCAATACAAATAATTGTCTTAAAAGAAAAACACCTGACTATAATAATTAATAATATACATTTTTTCCTTGCGCCCACCCCCGGGTATGGGCGCCCATGGCTGTCGAAATTCTTCATCTTTATCTTTATAAAGAATTAAAAGAGATCTTTTGAAGTTATAGAACTTGACCGTTTTTATTTTTAACATATAAAACTCTAATTTTGCAACAATTTTCAACCCCCGGCCAGAAAATTCATAACACGATAATATTCCCCCCCCCCAGAAATTTCAATGACGCAGTCTGCGTCTTAACCCCCCCCCCCCCCCCCGTGGGCATCCTGTTTTACTAGAATTTATATTATATTTTCGTACACAAAACACAACAGACAAACTTTAACTATATCAGCTGACGAGTAACTGCCCAATCCTGCTCACTGGCGGCGCTAGTAGTAGCGTGTCCCGGAAAAAGACAGGGAGTGGACGGTATTACTTATTGAGAGTATTTGCTACAACTGTGGATACCAACAGTATCATGGGCGATGAACGCCGGTAAACAAACCACCCCTACGACGATGATCGCTGACCCCGGCGGTCATCGCCGGCGATGAACGCCGTAGACAAACCATAGCTTAAAGCAAATACTCTCAATAAGTAATACCGTCCACTCCCTGTCTTTTTCCGGGACACGCTACTACTAGCGCCGCCAGTGAGCAGGAATGGGCAGTTACTCGTCAGCTGATATAGTTAACGTTTGTCTGTTGTGTTTTGTGTACGAAAATATGATATAAATTCTAGTAAAACAGGGTGCCCACGGGGGGGGGGGGTTAAGACGCAGACTGCGTCATTGAAATTTCTGGGGGGGGGGAATATTATCGTGTTATGAATTTTCTGGCCGGGGGTTGAAAATTGTTGCAAAATTAGAGTTTTATATGTTAAAAATAAAAACGGTCAAGTTCTATAACTTCAAAAGGTCTCTTTTAATTCTTTATAAAGATGAAGATGAAGAATTTCGTCAGCCATGGGCGCCCATACCCGGGGGGGGGGCGCAAGGGGAAAAATGTATATTATTAATTATTATAGTCAGGTGTTTTTCTTTTAAGACAATTATTTGAATTGCAGAAGTTTTACCAAATCGACAACATGGAAGCAGAATCCACAGAGGATTAGGAAAGGGGGGTTCAGACCCCCAAGAGTCAAAACCTAAAATTCTATATTTGTATTTAAAAAATATATTTATTTAATTAAACAAGATTTGTTGGTGTGTCAAATATGATATAGCAGTTGTTTTCTTTTCATAACATAATGAGTAGGCCTATTATGTCCACTGTTCCATGTGCTATTTAACTTTTCTTATAAATAGTAATAAGTATTATAATTTAGGTAACAATTTCATGTTTAAGTTGCCATGACTTAGAGTATAGTAAACAAATTTGCTAACTAGTTTTTCTGTGCTAAAATAGCGTAAAATATGATTTTCATTAGTTCAACATTTAAAAATTTCCCGGGGGTGGACACCCGACTTAGGTAACATTTTCTTGTTTACATTGGCATGTCTTAGAGTATGGTAAACAAATTTCCTAACTAGTTTTTTAGTGCTAAAATAGCGTAAAATGTGATTTTCATTAATTCAATATTTAAAAAAATTCCGGGGCTGGACCCCCCACCTAGGTAATGATTTCTTATGTACATTGAAATGTCTTAGAGTATGGTAAACAAATTTCATAACTAGTTTTCAGTGCTAAAATAGCGTAAAATGTGATTTTAATTAGTTCAATATTTAAAAATTTCCCGGGGTGGACCCCCCACTTGGCATGTCTTAGAGTACGGTAAACAAATTTCTTAACTAGTTTATGAGTGCTAAAATAGCGTAAAATGTGATTTTCATTAGTTCAATATTTAAACATTTTCTGGGGTGGACCCCCGACCCCTTTTTTGGGGGGTATTCCAAACCCCCCGGCACTTCCGACCCTCCCCGCAATTATTTTCTGGCTACTTATTATATTATTAATATAAAATACAAAGTGGCCCAAGAAGTTAAAGCGACAAAAAATAATTTAATTAAAAAAATTGCCCCCCCCCCCTAGAAAATATCATATGGGCGCCCTCGTCGACAGGAAATTGGGTTGGGGTGAGCAATGAAGTTTGGGGGGTGAGCACCCCTGAGTAAAATAATAAATACAACATAGGCCTAAAGAACATGTCCGGTTATGTAGGTGGCATGATATGTGCCGTCTATGGTTGTAATAGTTATTTTGAGAGTGAAATAAGTAAAATCGTTAATTAGAGTGTGTACAAGACTGATTCATTCAGATGGTCATTGGCTTACCATCCGAATTGTTTTACATGTAAAAATTTCAAATTAAAAAAAAAAGTATATATTGTACAAAGTATCTTGCAAATCGTATGAATTAAAATTTAAAGCTGATTTTCACGAAAATGTATTAAAGTGAAACAATTAGTTTTGATACTTATTAAAAAAGAGTGTGTGTGGAACGCCATGCGGCAGAAGTAAACTTTTTTTATTTTTTCAATGTTGGATTATTGGATTTTTCAAATTTTGGATTTTTGGACTTTTTAATATTGGGTTTTTGGAATTTTTAGATTTTGGATTTTTTTAATTTCTGATCTTTTAATTCTTTAATTTTGGATTTTTTAATTTTTTACATTTTAGATCATTGATTTTTTTAGTTTTGTATTTTTGTATTTTTTATTTTTATATTTTAGAATTTTATCATTTTGGATATTTATGTTTTAAATTTTGGATATTAAGATATTTTAATTTTGGATTTTTTATTTTTTAAATTTTGGACTTATTAATTTTGGTTGTTTGAATTTTTTTATTTTGAAATTTTAGATTATTTAAATGTTGGATCTTTGATTTTTTGTATATTTTAATTTTGGATTTTTTAACTTTTTAAATTTTGGATTTTTTAATTTTTAATTTTTGAACTTTTCAGTTTTGGATAAGCCTAATCATTGAGTTGATTGTTTTCTGTGCAGTCCGTTCCGTCACACCTCACTAATTTCGTGACGATTTTGAGCGTTACACAAGCTCTCGATATACCCCTACCGCGGCTAAAGAAGTTTTACTTAAAAAAATCAGCGTTATCGTCATTTAATTAAGTTAGTTTAGCGGTAGTGTAAATTATGTTATTTCCCGACCTAATTCCTGCATTATCGAGCACAAAAATAAGTTACTGTGTCATCAGGACTTTGAAAAACAAATTTATTTCTGCAGCTATATAGGTTCATTAAGTAGCTTCTGAGACTGCTGCCCATTCCTACTCAACAGATGGCACCTCTGTGCTAGTGGACATTTTGAACAAAGGGAATAGAGTAGAGTGGGCGGTATTCTTATTGAGAGTATTTGCTTAAAGGTCTCTGAAAACTAACCTAAAATCACAGCCCGGCAATCTGGGTCACGGCGGTGAAGCCTAGCCTTGCGCTATGCCGCCATCTTGCCTCACCAGAAGACGCCCATTGAACTACACGTAATTCAATGGGAAACTATCAGGAGATCTTAGATTAAAGTCTATTTTAACAATTTTCTATTGGAAATTTTGTATCCACTAGTGAACGCACTGAAACCACATTAAAAAGCACGTCCTCTTTCTATTTTTCTCAAGTATTGGTTCTTATTACTTGCTAAAAATTAGGTTTTTGATGTGAAACTTCTTTAGCCGCTGTAGGATTAAATCGAGAGCTTGCGTTACGGACAAAGTCGTCACGAAATTAGTTTGGTGTGACGGAACGGACTGCACAGAAAACAATCAACTCAATAATTAGGCTTATCCAAAATTTAAAAAATCGAAAATTCCAAAATTTAAAAAATTAAAAAAATAAAATAAAAAAATCCAAAATCCAAAATTTTAAGTCTAAAAATCCGAAATTAAAAAATAAAAACAAATTAAAAATATGAAATTAAAAAATTAAAAATTCCAAAATTTAAAAATTCAAAGATCCAAAATTTAGAAAATCCAAAGTAAAAATTAAATTATCGAAAATTTAAAAAATAAAAAAATCAGAGATCCAAAATAAAAAATCCATAATTTAAAAAATTCCAAAATTAAAAAAAAATAGTCAGCATAGTAAGCCAGCAAGAGAAGAACATCAATAGGCCTACTATTAATAAACTACAGTATTGGTCAGCAATTACAACACGCATAGTGAAATGAGAGGCATAAATGAAATAAGGACATTATTTTATTAAGACTATATTTTAGATAACTTCCATTCCATTGATCAAAAGAATCAGTATATGGGTCATTCTTCAAATACGGGAAAATTTGGAGTGTCTAAAATCAAAATTTTTTAGTTTGTTCTTAAAATCTCAAAAAATTACTAAATTACTTCAGGGGTTTCTTGATGATGATAATAATAAGACACCAGCAGAGCTTAAATGTTTATATGTTTTTTTAAAGCCATGTGAATGACATCCGTGTACATGTGGATGGCAGAAGGCCACATTAATGACTAACTTTGGCAACAATCTGCAACACATTCTTAAGGAAGTATGAATAATACAAGAAATAGCTATCAATGTATGCTTACAGGTATTTATAAAAATATAAAACATCCCTAGTAACTAAAGCATAATATTATTTACAATGTAAAAAATGCGCATAAATTGAGGCTAAGTTTATTTGCAATTTCTAAATGCTAAAGTAATATATGACTATTTACAGTGTATGAAATAGTTAACGATATTAGGTTATGGTTATTTACAACCATATAATACATTCCTAGAAACTAAAGCATGTATAATGCATGAAATGGCTAACAATAATAATGAAAGGCCTACTTACGAATGTATTGAAACGTGTTTTTTCTGTCGTAGTATGAAAAATTACACCCGAATACCACACATGCATTCACCATTTTAGAAAAAGTATTTATACTCCTCAGTCCAATTACATTATTAGCTAAAATGCTAAAATTCACATCGCTGTAACGCTCTTGTGGCTTGTACTCGCTCAGCTGCTACAGTGTAGTAATATGGCGGTCCGTGCATCAACGTGGCTTCACTACCGCCAATAGTACAGCATACACCATTGCCGATCTATCTCCATATATCTGTGCCTAAAATGGCGCACTAATATGCTCCATATTGACATGTCGTCTGCTGGTGTCAATGTTCACCTGCGGCGGTAGATGGCAACGAGCTAGAATAGAGATTATAGAGTGGCTGATGCGCCGCCATATTTGAAGCAAATTGAATGTGCATCCGCCATGTTCTCAGCTGCCGGGCTGTCACATTAAAGTATTGTTGTATACTAGAACCTGGGACTATATATACTGTGTACTGAAAAATCACCACTGTATACTTCAATATATTAATCACATCACATATTATGTCAAATTAGCAATTAAATTTTCTTTAGGAATAATACGTAAAATAATATAAATCATGTTGGCTCGAAATCCTAGGCGTAAGAGTTGAGAAAACCCATCGGTAGGCTATTGTACTAGGGAAACAAGTCGAAACACAGTGAATTTAAGAAAAAAAAAAGAAGAAAAAAAAAAAACTTCAGAAACTCCAGTTCAGAAAATAATGTAGTAATGCAATAGGCCTACTCAGAATAATTTACAATATAGTAGACGCCATATTAGGCCTAGTGGAAATTGCTAAATTTAAGTGTACCATTCACACTCAGACCAAACCAGTCTTCAAAGAACTGAATATTTTATCACTCGGTGGTGCAGAAGAATAAAAATTTTAAAAAATGACATGAGAAAAATAGGCCTATGTTTGTTGACAAGATACAGAAAAGAAGTGTGCGTGGAACGCCACGCGACAAAAGTGGAACTTTTTTATTTTTTCAATCTTGGACTATTTGATTTTTTCAATTTTGGATTGCTGGACTTTTTATTACTTTTGGATTTTTTATTTTTTAATTGTTGATTTTTTAATTTTGGAATTGTGGATTTTTTAATTTTGGATTTTTTAAATTTTAGATCTTTAAATGTTTTATTTTTTTATTTTTAATTTTTTAAAATTTATATTTTTTTTAAATTTTGGATTTTTGAATTTTGGATCTTTTAATTTTTAATTTTGGAATTCTGGTTTTGTAATTTTTTGTTTTTCAATTTTTTAATCTTTTAATTTTTTTATTGTTGGGATTTTTTAAATTTGGATTTTCGATTTATTGATTTTAAATTTTTAGATTTTTTGATTTTTTAAAATTTTGGATAAGCCTAATCATTGAGTTGATTGTTTTCTGTGCAGTCCGTTCCGTCACACCTCACTAATTTCGTGACGATTTTGAGCGACACACAAGCTCTCGATCTACCCCTACCGCGGCTAAAGAAATTTCACTTCAAAAATTTTCAATTTTACACTCTTGGCGGTAACATTTAAATCTGTACAATCTTATAGATGCCTAGAAATTATTTCAAACTTACTGTCCTTTGAACAATATTAATTTTGTAAACATCTGCCTCAGTTGCTTTCCTCTTTCCTGCTCAGACCTGTTCCTGCAGAAGTCATGTAATCTACAGGTGAAAAACAGTTTCAAAATTAGTTTAAGAAGTGAGGCATAATGAGATTCATCATCTGCTTCCGAAGCGGTAAACAAGCAGGCATATTTTTTTACCAAAAGTATCCACACAAATGCCATCAAAATACATATAAAGATAGCAGACGATACGAGTAACAGGTAGCAGAAAACATGGCGGCTATGTTTCACGAAGGCACCACCCAGAGCGCTGTAAACAGTGATCTCAATATATAAACAGGATACACAACAGCTGTGCTTTGGAACTGCATAAATCGTGACGTTCACTTTTTGTTAAGTTGGCTACTCCGTACGTATTGGTGAAGTGTGCTTCCTATGGTAAACGTATATTTATGAATGCGTTTTTGTTATTTTTCATGACAAAATGGTCAAATATTGCGTGGCATATGGCTCCACAGAGCTCCAGAGAAATGGAAGTGGACTTAGGCCCCTTCCCCCAGCAAAAGCTACGAACACGACTATTTTTAACTTCTTTTTCTATGGCTAGCCTTTTTGTCTTTCAGATCGTCTCCATGGGCAAAGCTATACGGAAAAATAAAAGCCAGAATAAGGGAGCGAACTCATGTAGTATTTAATGTATTTATTTATTAAATACAAACATATATTAGTCCAAAAATATTAAGTTAACTAATTAGCAAAATACAAATATGTGCATAATTAAAAAGTAATGAAATGGGAAAATGGTCATGTTTAAATATGACAAAAATTAGGACATGTTCTATTTTTCATCAGTTGAATGATGCATTTCAGCACAGTATCCAACTACGCATCTCCTAGTAACCTCTCACAGCAGGAGACCAAAACATTGATAATAGGAGTCAATTTTTTGTAATTGGTAACACGTCAAATATGCAATATTTGTATTTAATACAAAAATTCCGATGAGCAAAAAAAAAAGGGAAACATTAATTTTTATATTAGGGTGGGGCATCACTAGGGGCCCCCATAGTAAGTGGGGCCCGGGGCGGACCGCCCCGCCCTAGGAACGCCACTGGTCACCCACAGCGAACAGTACATTAAGCAGCAGACACCTGATTGCTATAATGTCAAGGTCTGGTGCACTCGTAAAATTACTAAAAGATGCTGTACCATCAGTCTTCAATTTTCCAGGACATCTTCAAAAAATTATTGTTCCAAAAAGACAAGTGGTTCGTAATGTGGTTAGTAGTAGGCCTACTTTAGGTACCATGTAAGAATATAAATTATGCAATATGTCAGTCATGTAAATATAACTTAGTATTCTTATGCGTGTAGGCCTAAATTTTTCATGCTAGTTTTTAATCGCAGAAATAAGAGGAAGCAGAAGTTTTTGTATAAGACCTCGCTCAAAATTATACGAAAATAGATAAACAGACACAAACAGATGACCTCCCACCATCTCCTATCAAAACAGAATTGAGAAAAAACAAAAGGCTACAGACGATTGTCTGTTGCAAGAACAAGAAGATAAATAGCATGGCTAATTAATTTCAGATTTGAAGAAAAAGGAACTTCTAAGTAGTATTAAGACTTTAAGTATTTTGAAATTTCATTTCAGTGGCTTCCCTTTGCGCTAGTCTACAGGAAGGATTAAAAATAAATAATAAATAATGTGAATTGTATCCAGTACAGTAACGGTACAGTTGAAGGTCACGGTTTATGCATTTCCAAAGCACTTAGCACAGATTTTGCCTATTCTCTTTATATATAGAAATGAAGCATAATATCGCAATATGTAGGCCTAATGTGAAGTTATTTTAAATTTTTAAATGCGAGTGTTTACAACTGTTTACCAATGCACATTCACGCCTGATTTAGATTAAAGAAATATTTTTACCAAACCATTACAATATGAAATTAGTTTTGTTATGTACTTAAAAAGCATCAAGTAGTTTATATTGAAACGCTTCATTCATAAAAGTTTTTAAAAACGCCAATACATCTTCATAATTCCATGAATACACATGAGTTTGTTAGAAGGAGATACGGGATAGGAGCTAAAGTATACGTTCGCTTTCATGGCGGACCGCGAACCCTGCCGTCACGATTTTTCATCATGTAGTGCTACCTCCAGTATGTAATAGAGCTCAATGGATGGAGTCCATGGGTCACGTGGTGCAAAAGTAGGGCTGCCAACATCAGTGATTACTGATTACACCACCTCGAGGTAGACGCCGCCATGTACCCTCCATGGTATTCGTATATGCTCCAGTGTTGGGTGTCGACAGACCCCCTCCTTATTGAACTTAATTAAAATTTTGTTAGTCATTATTCTTGGGGGCCTTCTCATTTAAACCTATTTATTTTTCTTGGGGGCTCTGCCCCCAGACCCCTTCTCATTTAAACCTATTTATTTTTCTTGGGGGCTTTGCCCCTAATCCTTCTCATTTAAGCCTATTTATTATTCTTGGGGGCTCCACCCCCAAACCCCCTTCTCATTGATGCCTATTTTTTCTTGGGGGCTCTGCCCCCAAACCCCCTCCTCATTTGGACTTTATGGCTTTAACTTCGCCAGTATAAATAATAATAATAATAATT
Organism: Ectobius pallidus; assembly: GCA_964059195.1. NCBI lineage: Eukaryota > Metazoa > Arthropoda > Insecta > Blattodea > Ectobiidae > Ectobius > Ectobius pallidus. The sequence continues at coordinate 128,385,061 of CAXKWD010000003.1, forward strand.
GCCCCAAACCCCCTTCTCATTTAAACTTAAGGGAAAAGGGAAGAATCTGTGGCACCTCTGAAAATAGTAGTTGTGTTTCAAGGATCATTTATTATAATCGTGAAATATTATTAAAGTACAACTAATATCGCTTAGAGCAGTATAACATGCAGTACAGAGAGCATCCATTCGAAAAGCGCGCTCAATAAAATGTTGGTACTAACGTGCAGATAGGACCAATCACATCCAAGGTCATTGGCAGCCAATGGGAGTGTTGGTGTCCAAGCCAGGGCCCGCATACCAGGCGTGAACACCCCGCGCGCAAGAAAGCAGCGTTATCGACCAGACCCTTTGTCGTTTTCAAGAGACAGGTTATTTTTTGGGCTGTTCTAGATCATTTTCAGCATTTGTATAGTCTTATAAAATAAAGTATTACATTACATTGTATTTTGAATTTTTCATTATTTCTGTTTTTAATGCTTGCCTATTGTAACTTTATAAGAAAAGAATGTCCACAGGAAACAAAGCAGACTTGCAGTATAACTGGTACATCAGAAGGACTTGATTTGACATTCATTTGTGTAGAGTGGGTGCCACTTTTCAAAGACTCTTTTTCCAAGAACTTCTCCTATCTGCCGCCACTCTAATCCTCTTCCACCAGAAAGGTAATTAGGCATATTCACTCTTGTCTGCAGTACAGTACAATGTTGCCAAATACATGCCACAGCACTTACTTTACTTAAGAAGTAGTGAATGACAGCGGCAATACTGGGAAAAGCCACGAGACTACCAGAGCACCTGTTCTTTGTGTCGAAGTCGGTCAGATTTTCAGATTAGGGAACAATGCTATTATATTCTTTTGTAGATAGACGATGGTCTGAGATGAGGCCTTCTTAAAATGGCACCAACTCTTAGAGTTCAGTGAGGAATTTAATTTGCTAGGAGCAATTTGATGGGCATGCCAGTTCAAAAGTTTTTTGCTAAGGTGTTCAAGTAGTATTAATTTTTTTTTGCAAAGATGTTCAAGTAGTATTAATTTGGTTACTTCGTTAGTAACAAAATGAATGTTTTATATTGTAAATTTAATTCTAAAACACTGTCATTCATTAAATTGCTCTATAAAATCAATTCATTACATCGTAAAAAAACTAATTATAAGTGATACTGGATATTTAATTAATGAAGGAAGTTGTAGCCGATCAGTTCATATAGGCTTATATAAAATAAGGAATTAAATACAAGAAAATACATTTCACGGAAAATATTTGAACTTCCCGCAACATTATCGACTACTAAAAACTACCATTACGCCTAGACTATTACACTGACCATAAAACAAATTACATGACAAGACAGAGGACATTTACACGGACAATTTGATATGCAACACGACCATCTGAATCAAAAGACATTAACTGCAATTACAAATAATTAATCATACGATTACTTATTAACACGACAGCATAGAAAATTACATCATTCAACGCGTAATCAAGAAAGCTATACAACTACACTTATTACAGACAATAGTGACAAATACTTTATGAATTATTAACTAAATAGAGGAATACAATGTATTAGAGGAGGGGCTTTTCTGTCTGGAAAAGACCACTGACGCCACCTATTAACTTGACGTTGATAGATACGTTTCTCCCCAAACCTCACTCCATTTCAACGACAAATATTTTAAACCCTAGCAGAAGACCTAGCTAATTCCCAATCACAAGAGACAAAGCTAACTGACAGAACCAATGGAAATGCAAGAATATTTTAACACAGAAACATATTAACAGGAACATGAGCAAGGAACGCGGACTTGCGACTTATACTTCGATGTAACCACTACGAGACTTGAAGACACGGATTGAAAGGACACGGACGTTATTTTTGTAGACGAAACAGGAGGTAGGAATATTGACTTTTATACAGTGAAATAGTAACGAATACGAATATTGATTTTATACCGACTTTTCAAGTAATACTGTCGAGGATAAAAATTTATATAACGAAACAAGAAAAGATTATAAATATTATTTTTGTATTGTGAAGCGAAAAGAATATATACCGCCATAAGATAAATAACGTAAATTCCTGCGATAGAATGTGCAGATGTTATGAGGATAATAAATAACCTAAAGTGATTTTGGCGACGACGAAGTAAATAGATAAAGACATTATATAAAGTAACTGTATTCTTCCTCCCGACATATTCCGATAATTACAGACTAAGTGACAAAATTAAGAACAAAATAAACTTACTAATATTATTCAAGTACATAACCAATTGACATCATTTTACGACCCATCATTCCCTAAGCTTATATCCTGCATTAGCTTCGTCTAGCACGGCCCTAGAAAGAGATCTCGCTCTACCAACTGAGTAAGCACTAGCTGGACAATATATTTATTAATAATGTAAGAATTAAGAAGAAAGGCGCTCATATAAATCAACGAACCCCTAGCAATCAGTTATAAATTGCTGCCCAATTCAACGACCCTATAACCAACGGGTATAATTGGTCACCCAACTCTCGGGCAATTCAACGACCCCATAGGATCGGGCATAAAGTTTACACAGTGAAGTTATTAAATATGTAAGCATATGAGTGGAGACTTAATACACTGAACTTCACTAAATATTTGTACTAACCTGGACCGGTTTCGGGATTACAACTTTACCCCATTTTCAACGTACTCCGACTGATGTTTGTGTTGTATGGGCACCCTCCCATACTGTCATACCAGAAAGGGAAAAAAAGAAACTGAAACCCTCGAACCCCACACTACCAAAAATACATGGCCTACCAAAGATCCATAAACCCGGCAACAAGATGAGACCTATAATCAACAACATCAATGCTCCCACTTACTATTTATCTGGCAAAATGGCTCAACGTAAGATTTAGTTCTTTCCCAGTATATGAAAGCAGAGGTATCAAAAACTCGTTCGAACTTATTGATAAAATAAAACACATAGACATTTCTCCAGCAGATCAACTCGTATCATTCGATGTAGTAGCACTATTTCCGAGCATCGATAATGATAAACTTCTGAAATACCTTACTAATTGGCTGAGATCAAGTGGATTTAGTGATAACACTATCAAAGAATATGCATTAACAAACCTATGCATTAACCAAACATATTTTACATTCAATGGAAAATTTTATCAACAAAGACAGGGACTAGCAATGGGAAACCCACTATCACCCTTTCTAGCAGACCTATATATGAGCTACTTTGACTCATATTACATCAGCCTTCCCACATATGTACAAAACATGGTTGAGATACGTGGATGACATATTCGCCATAGTAAATGAAAAACATATACAAGATGAATTAAAACTACTTAATATCCAGGACCAATCAATCAATTTTACTCTAGAGCAGCAAACTGAAAACCATCTCCCCTTTCTGGACATAAAGATCATAAAACAAGACAATAGGCTGGAATTTGGAATTCACAGAAAGGAAACTCACTCGGACAACTACATAAAAGCCAATAGTTTCAACCCTATCAATCACAAACATGCAGTACTAAACAGCTTAACTTATTGATTAGTGAATTTACCACTCAGCAAAGAGGAACACAAGAAGGAATATGAAACAATTATTAATACAGCACAACTAAATGGATTCCACAAAGAACTGGTCGACAAAAAATTGAGAAAATATCATAGGCAAAAACAAATTGCAGATCTGACTACACTAAAACCGGAAAAAGAGCAGAAGTCTACATACAGGAAAATCACCTACCACCCAATAATGGACAAAAAATTCAAGAAAATATTCAAAGACCACAACATCACCTTAGCCCCGGTTAATAGATACAGTTTAGGAAATATGTTAAGGTCAACCAACATAGAGAGAGTACAACACCTGAAAAAATAGAATTTTTAAAAAATTACCAATCAATTATCCAATATCATATGTAAGCATATGAGTGGAGACTTAATACACTGAACTTCACTAAATATTTGTACTAACCTGGACCGGTTTCGGGATTACAACTTTACCCCATTTTCAACGTACTCTGACTGATGTTTGTGTTGTACGGGCACCCTCCCACGGACCTCCTATGAACTTCCTGACCAGGTCATCTTCCGTTGGTATTTCAAAGTTCATTAGGTTATCTGCATTCTTCTGGATAAATATCTTCTCCCAGACTGTCAGTTCACTATGTCCGTGGGCGCACTTAACCAACTTAGGTTCTTGTTCAACTTCATGGTTCATGTTCCAGACATGGGCTGCTACTGCGGACTTTTCAATTTGTGCATATTTGACGTGTCTTTGGTGTTCCTTCATCCTGGTCTCTATATTTCTTTTTGTTTTGCCTATGTATTTTTGTGGACAGTTTTTGCAACTAAACTGGTAGATGCCCCATTATTTTAGGACATAAATGCATTTTTTTCACTGTTTTATGGTCATTAAATGCCTTGGCCTACAGCTTAACACAATGATAACCACTAGCTATGCAGGTTGACCGTCCTCTGTACACCAGACATTCACCTGGTATCTGCTCTTAGCAGCCAGCTTACTCTCAGTTTAAATGGCTATACATATCTCAAATTAATAAATATATTATGGACATATGGATTTATGAACCACAGATTATTGCCTCTGTTGGACATTACATGAGAATATTATAGGAGACAAATTCCTGACACTGGGATTCAAACCCAGGGCCTTCGGCTATCCGTGCTGCTCTACCAACTGAGCTAAGCCAGAGTTTGATTCACAGCACCAGATGGAACCTCTCTCCCATGAATGATTACCCTTAGACAAGTACTGACAGACAAGTTATGTCATATGCAGTACTGTGAGGCACATGAATTAGTGATTTTTGTGACCGAACTTCCACTGTTATTGTACAGTAACATTCAAGACGGATGTGCTTTTATGAACCACAAATTATTGTCTCTGTTTGGACAATACATGAGAATATTATAGGATAAAAATTCCTCTGACACTGGGATTTGAACCCAGGACCTTCGGCTATCCATGCCACTGCTCTATCAACTGAGCTAAGCCTGAGTTCGCTTCACTACTTGTCTGTCAGTGAGGTAGACCATTGAGGGTAATCAGTCATAGGAGAGAGATTCCATCTGGCACTGTGAAGTGAACTCAAGCATATCTCAGTTGGTAGAGCTGCAGCAATTCAGAGGAATTTTTCTCCTATAATATTCTCAAACATATTATGTTTGAATAAAATTTTGTTGCTGTAGTCAACATACAGTATCTGCTAAAAAAATGCTTTGATGTATGGTACTGGTAACATTTTTCTTTGTGCAAGAACAACATATGAAGCAGGTTTCTTTCCTCTCCGTGCATGCAATGCAAAATCAAAGGTTTGAAGGGTTATTTTCTTTTCTGACACTTTTGCTTTTAACTTGTTTTATTTATGTCTCTTGAAAGCCTCTCTGCTGGGTTTCTGTATGGTTCTCTGGGAGTAGGTAAGCTATTTTTTCAGACCTCTTCTATGTTTATTGCCTCCCAATTGTATGCTGTTTCTAACAAACAAGAATTGAACAGGTTAATCTGAGGCTTTCACAGCGAGTCTTGATAGTTAAACATCTTCCGGGCTGTGGGCCATGGTCCAAGGCTATAAATCTTGCCAGATGTTTCGCCCCCACTGTGGGGAACTTCTTCAGTGGCTACTATCCCGTTTTTTCTGTGAATTAGCTCACTGGAACCTAGAGCTGACAGTGATCAGTTCGGTGTCAGGATTTAGAAAGTTATTGACCCAAAAGGATTGAATGTTTTAACAGCCATAACAAAACTCTTTGTGCCTTTCTCTGGTTTTTCTTAACATTAGGGGATTAGGAGTGTTCTATCAACAACATGCATGTTTTCAAGTTTGACATTAAAATCTGGGCTCTATGATAACTATGCTGTTGATAACTGATGGGTCATTCCTAATAGCCTAAACCCCACTAGGTCATAATTTTTTCGATTTTAATATATTTTGATTCTCATTATGGTCAATAAACAAAATTTTAGATCCAAAGGAGTAATAGTTTTTATGTTACAGGGTTTGAAGTATTTCGCTATTTGCATTAACTACCTTTAGTGTTTATTTTTTCCTGCCTTCACCACAGTTCAAAATGTATTTTCGAAGCAAGGGATGCAAAGAAAAAATACTATTTCTAATTCTTCAGTCAAAGTTTATATGAAGAAATATATTCGTTCAGAAAAAATATATTAAAAAATAATAGCAAATGGGATCTCTTAATTGATCTGAAACTTTTTAAAGAAATAGTAGTACAGGTTGGGTTTCAATTTTCAGGCAACCTCCGAAATAGCATTTCCACTTTTTCTGCAATCGACAACATACAAGATTTAGGTTTTTCACCAACTCTTTTCTTTGCTGAAACCATAATGGGGCTATACAGCAGCAAACAAATGATAAAATGAGAAGGAATGAGCAGCAATGTCTGTTAGCAGGTGCAAGAAACACCCAACAGCTGATTCTGAAGTACAGCACCATCAAAACATAAACAGCGCCTCCAGTCGTGCACCAACAAAGAAAATATGAAAATGGGCTCCGAAATCCATGCCAGAAATCTGAAGGAATGAGATTTCTAATGGCCGGATTTTTCAATGTCAATTTGTAGTGTAAATTGTGCAATATGTACAAGTTTCATAATGAAATATAAAAAATTGAGCTTGTGACAAATTAAAAGGTAGTCACTCTGTATGATATTCCCACAATCAATACATGCACTGTCATGACTGTGACGTGCTGTAGCTGGCATACTCCAATCACGGGAGGTGGTGCTTCACCCCACAACATCACAAGCAATCTTGAACCTTAAGTGCAAAACTCACAGTTGAATATCTCATATATTCTTCAAGATTCTGCCTTAAAATATAAATGAAAGTTTAAGCAAGTGTTTACCTCATGGCAATCAAAGCATCGAAGATTAAAACAAAATGGATCCTTTTCTCAGTATAAATCTTATTTTGTTGCCAGTTTTCCTAGTTATTCTAGGCAAAAATATTTACAAAATTCGTTATTGTTTAAAATATGTAGGTCTCTTTGTAGAATGGTATATATTTCACTTTACTACCATGAAGCATCAGCTTTTCGGAATATTTTATATTAACTCCATCTTAAAGCCCCTAACATTTCCTCCATCGCTACAGCTAAACCACCAATCATATTACTTTCATAATGATCATCTCACTTTCCACAATGTAAAAATTCGCATACTAGAATCACAGTATAAGTATTAATACAGTACAGAAACTCAGCCCGTTTTTCTGCCAGCCGAGCATGCGCGCGCATTTACTAGCGATCGTAGCGGCCATATAGTAAGACTACAGAAACTACTCCGGGAAGTATGTAAATAAATAGGAGTGTTGTATTTATTAGAACACGCTATATTCGAAAGGACCTTATTATTCTGCTGTAAATTTCAGTAATAATAAAAGACAAAATCCTGAATTGCATTTCTTCACTTTCTTGAAACATCCAGAAAGGTAAGAACGAAAATAAGTAATATTTATTGTAGGTCTACTGGCTTACTCGTGATTCTGGTGTGGTTATGTTTCAAGTTACTTTAATGTAATATTTTTATATTTTATTCTGTTGTAATGATTTCTGGTGTATAAAATAGGTCATTAATGGTCGACAAGAAAACCTAATAACAAAATATGTAAAATATTTGAGTGAAAATTACCGTCTATGCTTGACACACGCCGAAAACAGACAGTTTATGAACTCCTATAAAAACTCGTTAATTAAAACTGCTGTACTCACGGTGTCTTCAATTCCAAATGCTCCTGAATTTTTTGTTTTGTTTAATGAAGTCCATCCTGCAGTAATTGAAGCTACATAGACCTACAATAAATTGAAGTCGTATATTGCCATATAAGGCAAAGAATCAAAATACACTGTCAACAATGACGTGCAGGATGAACAACGTGACAGACCTATAATATAATTTACATAATTAATATGTAGGCTATTTATTATCATAATTTGAATTATAAATTATATTAAAGGACAATGATTTTAAAGGAACAGTCCTTAACAGTAGCCTATTTAGGTATTGTTTACCTCTTAACTAGAATATAATACATTATCTGTTTTATTATTTCTTAAATTTAAAATTAGATTTGCATTAAATAAAAATATTCTGTATTTTTCTCTTTTAACATAACATATTTTGCAATGTGTTCATGTATTTTCCCAAGCCATTTCATATGATGAGAATGTAGCTTTACTCAATCTCCGCATGGAGCGCTAGTGTCGTCCAGTCAACATGTTGTCATAGGACTTTTAACACACAGTTTCTTTACTGTATTAATACTTATACTGTGCTAGAATGTCCAAAAAATCTGAGACCCCACAGTCATAATTTTTTTAATTTTGAGTGGAATGACCCTGGTAAAATAAAATAAAAATTCTAACATAACTGACTACAAAATTTTAATCCACTAAAATATTCCACAGTTGAAAAACATTTAAGCTGCAAAAGAAACTTTTTTTTTTCCAAAAAGGAATCCCATTGAAAGAATTACACTCAAAATTCAATGTATTACATTTTAATAACAAATTACAGTATTTAAAATTTATTAACATGATTAGAATAGTATTACATTGACTGCTAAAGCCATTTGTTAAGCATATTGAGATAATGAGGCAAAGGTCCTTATAATATAATATTAACAATTAGCAGAATGTATTTAACATTCTTTTCAATATCCTCAATGTTGCAGAGCCTAACAAATTATAAATATAATCTGTTATTATATATATATATATATATACACAAATAAACATCTTTTTTACAGGTTCTACAACTTATTCATTACGTTTAACAACTGTCATTAAAGTTACCTCCATCGAACTATCAATGATATTTAAAATCTCATTAATATATTTAAACAATCTGTTAAAGTAAAATTTTTATATTGTTAATCTATTCTCGTTAAAAAACCTTACCACAATCTTCAAACATTTACTAATATAAAACAATTCTTCTGGGTATAGTTTATTCATTTATATACTGTAGTTGTAACGGTTGAGATTGTGGACCTTCTCAACTGAGCTGATCAGGAAAAAAGCAAGCAGGTGTGCACGTGAGTAAGAAATACAGTGTTCAAACCTGAACAAAGTGTTTTAGCTATTAACAATTTTTATATACCTAAGTAAATGACAGGCAAAATCAATAACTAACTCGAAATGATATATCTCATACCCAAGTCTATTAAGTCAACACTAAGAACAACTCAGTGAAACCTTTCTGAACAAGTGTACCAATTACTTAAATTCACTTGGAATGGGAAACTCAACAAAATGGAATAATTATTGGCACATAATATCTTCAATATGCTCACTACTTTGTTATAATCTATTGCTTACTAGTAACCGGTTTTCGAGAGGGCTCCCTCTCATCCTCAGCTACGTCCACCTCAACTACATCAGTTGGACTTAGCTGAGGATGAGAGGAAAGTCTCTTGAAAATAAATTATAATGAAGTAGTGAGTGCATTGGAGATATATTGTGCTCATAAGTGGACCAATATCTCAAATTGACATTTTGTGTGCATTGTTTTCTATTGTGCAAAATGTAGTCCTAATTTTTATGATTGAAGAAGCACATGTATATCACAATGCTGCAGAAATACACAAAATCCTAAAGCAAGAATGTGGTGGTAGGTTGACAGGTTGAACAGGCACACAGGCTTAAGAATTAAAGTTTTTTAAATAGGCCAACTGTCAATGAGTGATGATGAATCAATTAGGTAGACTAAGTAAATATACATCATATAAGTATGTGTATAAATAATCATTATGACATACTATCAAACAGGATGTAATCCTGGAAGACCACAAATGGAGATTCTTGGATTTCTGAGACATTGTAGGACTTCTGTATGGCATGCACGAACAGATGGATCTTGTATACAAAATGACCACAAGGAAGACTGCCAAGTTATTGCAATGCCTAATGAAGTTGGTAAAAATATCCGACTACAATATGGCCCAACTTCCTTTTTAAGCGCATAAGTTGTTAAATAAAACAACATATCAGTGAAGACTGTAGTCTTCAAGGCTGAGGTAAGTGCATTAAGTTGCAACTTGTTCCATGGTGATAACTGATAAGTATTTGCTATATAATGTGGAGTATCTTTAATAATTTTTCCCTCCTAGCTACAGGTAGTGACTGGAGTCTTTTTATCAAGAAGATCTCATAGCGGAGGATAAAAGAAGTTGTATAAGCTAAAATGAGTACTGCATAATGGAATACACTGATGTGTAGATGTGTGAAAGAAACTGAGGATTGTCCCCTATCCAGATTATCTACAAACTTAAATTTTATGTAACTTTTCCTGAAGAACATTACTTGAGGAGACTAATATTTATCGGAACTGTGAGCCTTTTTTTCCAGTGCTCATGATCAGGATTCCCAGAATGCATTTCACTTAAGCCAAACCCTGGGACTGGTGTATAGGTAGCTGTGAGAACTCTTTTGGAAATGACCTTGGGGAATAATATTGAGGTATGGTATAAAGTTATAAATTCCAGGAACTTTTAGGTAGCACCTCTTAATAATTATAAGTTACACTCTGATATTAAACAATTAAACACTTTTTAAAGAAACTAGCTCTAGAAGAACCAAATGTGCACCGTTATAAATGTAACAGTGGTATATTACCTGTTATTAGAAAAACACATAACTTCTTCAAACATGCATGTAATAAGAATTAAAATAGAATTTGCAATTATCGTTGATACATGCATATTTTCAAACTCTTTCTTACATCAGTGCCTTTAGCCTTACTTAAGAATGCTTTCAACATATATCTTCATCCAGTGTCTAAATTTTACTATTGGTTAAGCAGAAAGTTTATGCCATGCTTAATACAATACATCAGGTAAGCCTATAATTCCTCTCAGAATATTTTCAAACTTAATTTAAGTAATTTCATAACCAATGAAATGAGACATGAATCATCACCTGCGTGAGAATGCCACTTCTAAGACACTCCAAAAGTTGATATTGCTACCGTGCATCTTCAAAACAAGCTTCTTGTCTCACCTTCCCAGTTAAACCATTGGATACTGATGGAGACGTATTAGCAGCTGTGAGAATAAAGTTTTATGGAGTCTTGGAAATATTCCATCATTTGTTACAAATTTCATTGAAATTACATTGAAATTTGTAATTGTAAATGTATTTATGAAAAATATTCTGCGAGTTTGCAGTGTGCATTCTGCAAACACCATAATCATTATGTTTCATATAACTGCCATCTGTGACACTGTAGAAATTATATACTAACATCACTCAATTAAATGTTACATCCACATAAGAATAGATTATTAAAAATATATTACTTTAAAATAAAGGTGTAACATTTCCGCTCCAACACCTCAGATTCAGTTTTAAAATTCATAAAACTCAGTACGTGTATAACTTCACCTGTATAGCTTAAATAACTTCTTTTTTCCAAATTGTATTTAAAAAAAAAGAAAGAAAAAAAAAAAAACTTAAACTATAATGAATTACATGTTTAAAATACTGTTTATTAATTTTCTGAATTATTATGAAATAAACTTTTTTTAAATATATTAATGTATACATAACTTGATCCCTCAAAAATGCACTCTGTTAAACAAAAAATGCCAATAGTAAAGTGTTCATTGCAGAGTATAGTTTTATAAGTTTGTATAAACAAATAAAGTAATAAAAAATCTAAAATTCTTCTAGTGCAGGTAAAGCTACTTGCGGTAGGATGTTGCTTGACCCTAGCAGTGTATCATTAGCCTGGCTGTGAATTTAGAACCCATGGAATTAGTTTTCCCTTTTTTAAAATAAGATATATTACATCCTGAGGTAAGGGATTCATTTCCCTAGGTCATTCTAAGGCAGCGTTCACACTGAGGCGATAAGCGATAAGCGATATATCGCAAGGGATATGTTGCGGCGATATATTGCTAGGAAGGTTCATACTGCGAGCGATAAATCGGCGCAACCTGGCCGATACAGTTACAATTATGAGCTCAAGTGAGGAAGACGTAAAAAAGTGACTTATTGGTTCAGGCGTAGAATGAGAAGAAAAAGAAAATATTGGGTACATCCCTACAATCTTGCCAACGTGCACCATAGCTCGGCTGTTGTTTCTCGAGAGCTGTCTCAACATGAATCAAAATTCAGGGAGTTTTATCGAATGAACCCTGAAAACTTATTTTGAAAAAAAAAAATTCTGAAGGGTAATTATAAGCCACCCACGGTTTGTAGAAACTCTGTTTTGGCTGTTGAACAAATAAAGTTTGCGTGGAACGCCATGCGACAGAAGTGAAACTTGTTTTAATTTTTATTTTTTCAATGTTTGATTATTGGATTTTTTTAATTTTGCATTATTGAACTTTTTAATATTGGGTTTTTGGACTTTTTTAATTTTTAATTTTGGATTTTTTAATTCTGGATCTTTGAAATTTTTAATTTTTTTTTTTTTAATTTTCGATCTTTGAATTTTTTATTTTTTGGATTTTTAAATTTTGGAGATGTGTCGGTTTACAATACCCAGCCATTTAGTACAACAAAAACTTTATATACCTGTATATGCTTGGGGAAAAAAAAGAATACCAAAGTTTAAAAGTTTAAAAGTTTAATAAGTGTAAGTAATAATGGAAAATTCATTGGTCTTTTAACAAAATTCCTTTTCAGCAGGTGTTAGCTAAGCAGGTGTTAAGTTTCGTGTCAATTGTTGAAAGATTATAAATAGTAAGGAGTAAATAGAGCTAGCGATTCTTGAATGATAAACAATCCTGAGAAGAGCATGACAATATATGACATCCCCGGGATCCTGAAAATTGCATTTCCTCAGGCAATGGCTATGCAAAATATACTCCCCACGTTAATTCTGTCAAATTGTATTATAATGAGGACCCGGATTCTGATGACCTAAAATTGTTTGAAAAATGACCTATAAAATGACCTTAAATTTAAAGAAAATTACTTAATAATTATAAAAAAGTGACCTAAAAACTGATATTTTATTTATAAAAAATTATTATTGTACACACAAAGTATAGACTACTTAAATTACTTATTTCTTGTGTCAGAGTTTCGAAATATTTACATTATGAGTTAATAATATAACAATTTGATTACTTACTTGTCTTACACAATAAATAAATAAATAATGTATTTACCTGTGTCTTCTACTTCTGCTGCAATTTTCCTACATGCGGCAGTCATCACATCTGTCTTACTATATGCGGCAATGGAATAGTTCCAGATGCACTCATGAGCTTTCACTAAATGAATTACCGTAAATGAATTACAGAATTGTCTTCTCTTCTTCCCGACACGTTCACTGCTCGAAATATCGTAAGCAACAAATCGCTCAGGCGACCAGCAGGCTGCACTTCGAGAGATAAATATATCGCTTGCGATATGTTGCGCTATCGCGTGAGTGTGAACCTTTTTTTATCGCCTCCCTTTAGATTTCAAGTATCTGTCCGTGCGTGTCGCGTATCGTATATCGCTTATCGCTTATCGCCTGAGTGTGAACCCTGCCTAACACTTTTCTTCACATGTACAATTCCCACACATCAACAATTCTGACATGCTGGGCTGGGTGCAAGAATTGACTATGAAAGTAAATTATATACCAAACAAGAAGGATTCCATGAATGCAATAGTTTTACATTAATAAATCCTTTTTGAAAAATTCATATATGGATGTTTATTGAACCGCAACGAAGCCTCATCCAAACAGATACCATGCAGGTCAGATAAATTTCTCTAGTTCTACCTTTGTATCTAGTTCTCCTCCCTATAGCATTCTCTTCAGATAACCCTATATTGTTCATTTAATCCCCCCATTTCATGAGATAACCTTTTCATGTCATGAATCTTATGAAGAAATGTATCTTCTACTGTCTATTCCGAATATTTGGAAGTGAACAAAATAAAACAGGGAAAAAGTCATGACTTCATCTGGGTAGTTTTTTCTTTCCTTCCTTCTCTCTCTTTTTTAAAAGTCAACATCATCATCATGAAACATCAGCAAAAGGCTCCATGCTGTAATAATTAATGTAGTAATAATGAATATAACGTACTGCCTATTTACAGTAAGGCACAAAATACTTTACAGCAATATCAACATACAAGTAATAAAATAAACATGGGACACCTAACAGTCATATTATCCTCTGTAAGGAAATAAAACCTGAACCTTGTAGTATCTTTCAATAACCTTGTTATTTCTATGGATGTAACACTGTCATTTTACTACAATGGCACTGGTGAGTCAATGGCACTTTTTACAAAACATAATATCATATTATATCCTCAAGAAGGAATAAACCAGAATTAAATTAAATAGTTACTCTCCATAATACACCACAAAGAAGGCACCCATACTTGTACTTACAATATGTGGAATCACTAGTGACAATATTCTGGTTACTGAAAATATAAGGTTGTTGTTATTCATTCATTACACCCAGCCACCTGTCAGCTTGTGGAACAGCTCTTCATTCAGAGTTTGATTTGCTTCTTTTGATCGCATAGACAAGAAAATATAACCACCAATGAATTCATGAATGACTTTGCAATCAGCAGACAAACAACTGAAGATTATGTTGCCTTCCTCAAACTGAACCATCATGTGTTTCACTTCCCAGTTAACATTCCAAGCCTGAAATTAAGGAATTTTTTACTTGTTATACACTTATGACAACAAAGTTTCTGACATATCATTATATCAATTATATTGTAATTTTACTCTTTGATTTAATATTCATAGGGGACATAGGGGACAAAAATCTGCTTCAAGAAATATAGAAGAACCTCATTTATCAACCTAGATTGCTTTTCTTTTCTCAAACAGCAGTAAGGATAATCTCATCACTTGTTTTAAGTGTATGAGAACACAGGTTTTAAATTGGACAGTATTTGTGGTAGTTGATTAGGCCATGGTCAGCAAACCTTGTTCAAACAGTGCCTAGTTTTTACTGTTCAAATTAGCGTTGTGCTTTAAATATCTTGAGTTTTTGTGTAAATGGCATAAAGTAGAAGAAAGAGTAGTTTCCATGAACAAAAAATAGATTGCAATAAGGAGAATAGATAAAGGTGAATAATTGAAAGAAAAAGACTGAGACTTCAACTATATATCATGACTCATGCATAGGAATATATCCACCATGCACACCGAATTCCGCAATGTCATCTTTTGTCTTATGCGGGAAGGTCAAGAACCACTTGTGGTTCCCAAACCAGTAAATGCCCATTTATGATCTACTGGAATGGATGTAGCTTGTTTTATGGCATTAGTAATTCTTCTGTTAACCGGAATGATTGGATTGCAGGTTAGTTTCTCGTATGTACTGTCTTTTAGTATACTCTGCATTTCCTTTTCATAATCCATACCCTAATTACGAATGTATAGGCTGCGCACCCTTAATTTAGAGACTAAATTTGAAAAAAATTATTTGCTGATATTCTAAGAACAGGGCAAAAACACACATATGGTATAATGAAATACATATGGCAACATTGTAAATTCCAATATTTGTACTCCGCCTTTCAAACAGTACTGCTTGATTTATTTATTTATCATAACAATATAGTTGCAAATCCTTAACACCTTCACTCCCACGGGTAACATAACTCACCCAAGAATTCTCTGGTCCAACGTACCAAGGATGCCATAACATGCTAAAAGAAGAGTGTTAACATTTTGCCGTATATCCCGTGAGCAGAACTGAACAGGAATGTAATTCTTTCTTCAAATGATAGATGGTATTTGCATGCATACCTTCCCTTTTTCCCAGATAAAAACAAGCTTTGTTTGAGGTTTCTTTTGTGTTTGAGAAAACACTTGAAATCCATGTGACCCAAGCCTCATTCACTGCGGGTGTAAGTGGTATTGCCAGTTCTTGTGTATAAGTAAAAGTAGGTTTTGTTCTAGAAAGGCATTGAGTGATTAAGTGTTTGAAATATTAGGCCTATTGAACAAAGATTGGAGGGATGAATTGATTCCATAAGATAGTGAAAATGTAGCGAAAGTAAAAATTTTTGTGGTTAATCTGTATTACCGGAAGATGTAAATATTACAAACAATGATGAGTTTTGTGCTGATTTGCAATCACCTTTCTTCTGCCCTTGTGATTCTCCCTGAAAGTATGTAACAAATTAATAATCCTATCTTTAATAGTTTCAGAGAAAATTAAATATAACCATAGTGATGTGAAACTTCGCTAACTCTGTAAAAACGGATGGGCTGAGCCAGCTGGTAGGCCACTAGGCAAGTGGGAGTGAACGTGATAACTGCTGGCTTCATAATGGTAATGTGCAGACCATATGCATATCAAAGGGCTTGAAGGATAGTGTCTGCTGTTCAACGCATGTAAACACAGGTCAAGTGAAAGCCTGTTACACTTCTAAATTTAAGTTTTTGCTTTTAACTATGTAAAGGAACACAGAAATAGGGCAGCAGGGAAAAAGTTTGAAGTAATATGGTAATGATCATGATGAATAGCGGTAATATGGTAAGTGCTGCCAAGAAGCACATGGATAAACTTGTTAGTGTTTATAAGATATGTACAGGAAATTGAAACTTTTTGGTTATTTCAAGTATAAGCTGCATTTAAATTTTGTAACTAACATTTTGGAGAGGGGGGAACTGTGGCCTATACCTGAGTAAATATAGCATTTCATGGCTCCAGGCCTCCAGGAGCACATGTTTGGTGATAGCTGACTATTCAGCTTGGTAAAGTCGGCAGCAGTATTTCTTATGTTTCTGGAGGCTTGTATAGATTGTCCAACAGATGAAACAGATGTAAAAAAGCAAAATGCATCACTGGACTTTAATGCGAAAAATGCAGATGAAACAGCAAGCAGTTGAAAGAGTTCTATTTTGTTTCAGTGAAAGGCATACTTTTTTTTTGTATTATTAGGGTAAACTCATGCTAGATGCAACTGGAAAATTTTTAGCCTGGATCCATGAAATGAAGGCTGGGGAGAACATTATTCTGTTCTTAATAAATAGTAAAAAAATATTATCAAACTAGGCCTACTGGTTTGAATGAGGTAGAATGAGGTTTATGGCTGTCAAAGGACTGCAGTTTTGTATTAAATTTTACTTTAAAACTTAAAAAAAACCAGCTTTCGGCTGGGCACAAGTTTTCATTACCAAATTTGTGGGTAAATCTTAACAGAAGAATTAAAAACACATCTCAAAGTACACTAAAAAATATTTGAATAAGCAGAAGCAATATCTTCTTAAAACCTGCCAGGAATTAACATACTAACAGAAGTACTGTTGAGTCCTGGAAAAAGGATCATGTCCGGAGGTATCAAAAATGTCTGGGGACAGGTTAAATGAGGCCCAAGAGGACCATTATGTTAGGTACAGCCTAAACACAGGGGATCCTGGACCATGCCAGGCTAGTTGTAGGCTAGTACAGGATCTAAGTAAAGCCGATGTCCCACGATCCAATTTGTTGGTTGAAAATTTTGTGTCAAGTAGCATTTCTATACAATTATTTCTGGCTGTGCACACGAGAGTGCGTTTTGGTCCAATACCCAGCGCCAGCTGTTCTCCCGAAACGAAAATCGATGGCTACTACAATCGACATGGCAGTCGATATATACGCACCTGACACAAGTAACATTTTTTACGGAATCTTTATCATAATTTCTAGAGCACCTCAGCTTTTATGCCGGTTGTAATAATAATGATTGTTAATATTGTTAAATTGAAAGTCTTAGCATCCGTTAATTTTCTTGACTTTAATGTTATAACATTTTATCATTTTGGTTGTTTGCTGGTCGAGCGAGCGCTGGCAGCGGCGAGAATCAGGTGTACGGAGGAAGAAGCCATGTTTCTACGTCATGCACGTCACGCGGGGATAGAATGACGCTCATTGGTTGATTTCATATTTTTGGATGGAAAAATAGAAATGTTTCTATTCCGTTGCATGCAAAATAATTGTATGGAAAATATAGGATGAAATTGTGTGTAATGGCATTCGGCCATGTTACACGATCCAATCTGACGGTTTGTAGACATTTGGACCAAAAATTGGATCGTGGACATCGGCTTAACTGAGATATTTATTCGGAGGACCACCTAAACATTAGTCCATTAAGAGCATGGACTGCAGGTAACTGGATTCAGAGATCCTGGATCTTATAGGTTATAAGCACAAGCACCAAGAATTCCTGACTTCAAACTGTTATTATTATGATAACTAATAATGAAGCACTATATACACTGATGATAATAAATTGTAGAAACTGTTCTCTTGAAGCAGTTACTGTATGATAGATGGTACCGTGCAAGATGCCATGTGGGGCAAAGATACATACTTGTGTAATTAATATACACTGTTTTGAAAACATATATATATATATTAATATTATGAAATAATGTGCTAGAGCACCTGTGCACTCGTTTTCTAGAACACACACTAATTATAAACAATGAAAACTCAGTTAACGATTTATAGAATTTCATGCCATTTAGCACTGAACAAAGACTGAATGTAGAGCTTACATAAATCGAGAAATGGCTTGAATATAGCACTTAGAACTTTCACAATGGTTGTGATTAATATTGGATATGAGTCACATTATATAAGACAATAGTCACTACTGAGAAGCCGGTATTTTGGGTACATGACCTAATTAAAGCGGAGAGAGAGCTACACACTTGTATCGATGTCATCCATGATGCAAACTCTGAACAAAGCATGGGCACGATTTTAAAGTCATCAGTAAATCCACCGGTGGAAAAGTGCGATGAAACTCTCATGAACACCATCCGCCATTTTTTTTCCTCCACTGAACCTGATGAGCCGTTGACTTGACAAACACGTTGATGGATTTCAGCAGGAGTATTCGAGTTGTATAATAATTATTTATCATGGATTTGCAAGAAGTGGAAATAATAATAATTATATGATGGGTAGGGATCTAATAACCGAGTGGTACCACTCTCATAAATCATGTTTTGAGCACAGTGGCGGCTCGCTTATAGGCACTTTGGAACTGCAACACCCCTATTTCCACTTGATATTACTGATAACATTTAATATAATGAGTCCTTTTTTCTTTATAAGTTACTTGTACAATATATAATCCTTAAGCTTAATGTCAGTAGCCATCCCCCAGTTTATGAAAAAGATAGAAAAATCTTTGTATGGAACTGTGCGCTTCACAGTTCCAGCAGCATGATGTTTGACTGTTGTGCGCTTCACAGTTCATAGGAAGCTGCATACGAAGTTAAAAGGGAGAGAGCACTGTCGCTCCTGCAGTGCTGGTGTGCTAGTGGAATGTAGTTTTACTTTTTGCTTACTCTGCTTAAAAATCGTGTACCATATTTGTGAATGTGATGAAGTGTAGAATTAGATTATCCTGCCTATTCTATTTCATACATTTTATGTTGGTTTTTCTATTTAACAGAAAACTTAACCATGGCCTTGCATCCCCAAGAAATAAGTTCTGTGACTGTAAGTGAATGTCAGCATCTTTAGTTTTCACAGCTGTTTCCAGGCCTGACGAGAGGGAGGGGCAGCCGGGGCTGTAGCCCCGGGGCCCGGGTCCTAAAAGGTTTTATTTTTTACTTTCTAAATTTACTCTAAAATAAAATTGGTTATAAGTCAATAAACAGCTTAAGTTATGTTTTATGTGTTTATTTTATCTGCATTGTCCTGTAGTATAACGGTGACACGGAATTAATCAGTTAATCTGATTATTCTTGAAAAAAATTGCTATTTTTGAAAAGTATAAGCAGAAATCCTTTTGGACTTAACAGTAGGCCTCACTAACGTGCAGCATTTAAAATCATAGTTTTCAAAAAATTAAAACTGGTACATACAGATAAAATCGTTCCTAATTAGAACAATTTAAAATGTATTTTTCCGTTTCGTTCTCGGCATCAGTTAACCGATTTGGTCCAAAATCAATTCGTCCATGGGCGTTATAAATGTGTACACCAAATTTCATGAAAATCCGATAAAGCGTATTTGAGTTATCGGGCTTACAGACACACGGACGGACAGACAGTCAAACAGTTCTTCTACCAGACAATCTCATAAAGTACCGGTACCATTCTGGCACTTAATAGTTATATAATATCATTACATAATGCTTTTGTTGCATACATTATAAAGGGCGAGTAGGGTACTGAAATTAAAATTTGACGGGGGCCCGGGAAAATTTGTCCCTGGGGCCCTTGCTTACTTTTCACGGCCCTGGCTGTTTCTCCATGAGAAAGTTACAGTTAAGAAAAGAGGTTATTCAACACCTGATATTCTAATCTCAGCCAGGCATATGCAACAAGAAATATATTTGTGAAATTACAAAACTGATAAAAATCCTCTTGACAGTTCCCATGACTACATCAGAGGCAGAACGCTGCTTTTCAACATTGAAAAGAATAAAGACTTTTCTAAGAAGCACTATGAAATCGAAAAGACTAAATGCACCTGCAGTGCTTTCGATGGAGAAAAATTTTCTCAATTGTCATCCAGAGATTGAGAAAATTATTGATTTTTTTTAACAAATTGAAACTACAAGAACAATTTAGGTTAAAGTCAGTAAAAATATTTGATTTTGTTCTTTTAGGAATTTATCAAATTTCTGAATAAATTTTCTTTTTATACATGTTTGTTTCCATTTACACAATTTTAAAACAAAGGTTAAACATTTCTGGAAAAGAAGATACAATAAACAAGCTGGAAACTCTCCAAAATCAGCTACTTCGAATAATTACTGGAGCAGTTAAAACAACAAACACAGCAGTCATGAGAATGTCACACGCAACAACACCATACAGAATGAAATTAACAAGAGAGCATGTATACTCAGAGCAAAAATGTCAAACATGCCCAAAGCATTCCACATAGAAGATAGAATACCACAGACACTAACAACTCAACCTACTTATTTTAAAAAAACTGATAAATTAATGGAAGAATCTAATATAAACTTAAAAAATGTAAAACCAACTCCACCATTACTAAGCCCCCTAGAATACCATGTATACAAAAGTTCTCTAACCATCAAAGGTATACAAAACAAAAATGACCTTAACCCATCAGTAGCTAAACAATTAACCCTAGAAACTTTACCTACAACCTATTCCGCAGTGGCGGATGCAGAAATTTTTTTCGGGGGGGGGGGGGGATTTGAATAGGTAGAAAGAATACTAAGAAAAATTAATCAACTTACATATACAATTAGTTTATAAAACTGGCCAATTAGAGTACATATATAGCCTTTTTTCAAATTTCGGGGGGGGGATGTAACCCCCCTATCCCCCCCTGCGTCCGCCACTGCTATCCCGAATCTGAATGGGAATGGATCTTTACTGATGGGTCCAAAATGAGAGAAAATCAAAATGTAGGTGCCGGAATATACTCAAAACTATTTTGTCAATATATCACTCTAGGAAATAACAATACAGCCTTCGACGGAGAAATCAAAGCAATAGAAATGGCACTCTACAACTTATTAATCAGACAACAAATGTTCAAAAATGCAGTTTTGCTCGTTGACTCTCAGTCAGCCATTCAAGCAGTAGCATCCAACACTGCCACTGATGATTCAGTCATACATGAATGTCGTAGACTTCTAAAATCTCTACAGAAAATTAATAAAACAATAAATTTCCAGTGGGTACCCTCACACATAGACATAAATGGTAATGAAATGGCAGATCAACTAGCCAAAAAGGGAACTAAGAACCCAAATCAAATAAACAATACAACCATCAGAAAGAAGACCCAGGAAATAAAAACAATCTTCAATACAAAACAAACACTGCAAGACAAGAATGTTGCACAAGGAAAGAAATGGGAAACTATTTCGGCATTATATGATACAACAAGAAAAGCAGACCGCCTAGAAGCTGTTGGACTATTCCGCCTAATGACTGGACTTGACTGTCTGGGCCAACACCTTTACAGAATCAACATCTTTCCTTCCCCTGCTTGCATCCTATGTAACCAGCAAGACAGCATCATGAACGAAGATCATCTGCTGAAGTGCACAAAACTTAATCAAACCAAACAACAAAATAAAGATTTAGTGTATCTGTTTTGGGAGGCCAGAAGGAGAATGATACTGGTGTCAAATCCTGCCATTGGATAAATAAATAAATAAATAAACATTTCTGGAGCATCACCCCCAATAATGGATTGCCCGCTGACTTTACAAATACCCTGATGAAAGTCCGATGGTGTCGATGGAATTAATCTATGACTTTAAAAACGGGCCCCATCTGGCTCCGTGAATGCTAGAATGAAGAAAACGTGTGCATGCAGCTACGACGGTGGTTCGTAAAGTAAGTTTCGGTATTTTTTTTGCAGAAAACACTTTATTGTAGGGACTTTTATTACACACCAGTGAACAGTACACCCTTTCAGCTATTTTTCAACATAATTTCCGCTAACATTCAGACATTTGTCATACCGCTTCACAAGTTTCAAAATTCCTTCTGCATAAAACTCTGCTGTCTGTGCGTGTAGCCGCCCGTTGATGCTCTCCTTGAGCTCCTTATCCACTGTGATCCGACAGTCCGACAAATTTGTGGAAAATGCTCTGAGAGTGGAGACATGGTGAAACGGCGATTCTCTCTGACCACTTCATCCACTTTTGCAACAAGTTTATCATTCACAACAGACAGTCAGCCACTTCGTTCTTCATCATGGACGTTAGTGCATCCATCACGAATTTCACGACACCAACGTCAAACCATACTGTCACTCATAATGTTCCCGTACACTTCAGTAATCTCACGATGAATTGCTGCTGGTGCCATTTGTTTTGCCCACAGAAATCGTATTACTCCACGTACCTCACTCTTGGCAGGATCTCTTATCGCTGCGCACATTTCAGACACCTGTATTGTTGAGATATATGGCTGAAAACAATCTCACAGTTATGCTGCCGTGAGCGTACTGAACCAAGCTACACAACGGAACACAGCTCGCGATGCTAGCGCCACTCATTCGTGGGTTGTGAGAGACCGGAACTTACTTTACGAACCGCCCTCGTATATATGTGATTAAAATGACTTCCACGAAATTCTCAAACCCCCATCTGAATGATCACCACAGACAATGGTGCAAGCCATGAAATAGAAAATTAATATTGAATATATGTACTGATCGGGATGTTTCCCAACAAAAATTAAGCTAATCTACTGAAAGGGTTTAATGAGCCTTCTGAAAAGTAAATTAGGACAGGATTTCTTAAATCTGGATAATTTTTAAAGGAGGAATTCATATTTTCTCAATATTCTTTAATAGCATCCTATTTCTCTAAATTCAATTTAAACCTCTTACACTTTAACAGCATCCTATTTCTCTAAATTCAATTTAAATTTCTTACATAGCATCCAATTTTGCACTGACACAAGCAAAATAAGATAGCATTTACAGTACCTTCATAGTGTTGTATCTCCATGTCTTAATGTGGTCTCCAGTGCTAATGTCCATTCTCATAAGTCTATTGAATGCTACACCCAACAATTCCTCTTTCTTGTGGCCCATAAACTTAACAATAAAGAGTGAGATACCATATTCTGGAAGCGACTGCCATGCCTTGATGTAATTCAGTTTGGCTTCAATTAGGGGCAAATCCTTTACATTGGTATGTGCTTCCAGAATCCTCTGCACCAGCTGTAAATTTAAGAATGCATAAATAAATTCACTTTGACTCTTCATTTAATTCCAAAAATACTGTAGGTCTACTTAAATTCTTTTTAATTTATAATGAATAAGGTCATGATTTTTGGTGCAACATGTAAATGTAAATACTGTTTCAACAGAACCCTGCTTAATCTGAATTAGAGTTGGAGCCGTTTTCGATAACTGTAATTTTTGGGATAATCAATGGGAACTATTTTTGACGGTGAAAAGAAAAAGTAGGTACCATTTATGAAATACTGTAATATTTGATAAATTATATTGAACTCCAAGATATTGCCATTATTGCAATATGAGAATCATTACCGGTAACTATTCTTAGAAACCACTTATATGGCTGTTAAATAATTTCTCTTTTCTATTTAGCTCTCCCTATCGTTGCATAAGGATTATTTTTCATTTTTCAATGTAATTTTCTAATCATTTAAATTATACCTTTTCGTATTATGTTAGACATATCTTGTTAACTCGATTAACAAACAACCTAATTAGAATTGTACTTCTGATTGTTGGTGACAATCTCTTATGGGTCGAAGTCAAAAATGCACAAAATATATGTTCACCATCAACCTCTTCACACACTATATGATCCAGAACAAATTAAGATATGTACAAAAGGAGTAGAAGCATTATCTTCAAAGAATAATAACCCACTGGCTGAAAGTGAGATCAAAACAAATGAAAAGTACACTATTTTCCTAGCCTCCTGTGGCTGTCGCAGTAGTTTGGACTGATATACATGATTTTAGAAGATATTTAAATTTTTCATGAGTATTTTAAAAAAATGTTTGAAAAATATTTTTTATCCTCCACTATTTCAGTTAAGCTGGTTTTCAGCTAAGTAAAGTTAGGTTAAGTTGAGACGATATTTTTCTTGTAGGCCATGAATTTTCAGAAGTTTCCCTACACAATCTGATACTTTTTTGATGTACGGGAGGCAAGCTACTGAGACCTGTGAAAGACAAACATCATCCACATTCAGCAGCAGGTGTCTACAGGTCCTATGTAGCTGTGGGCAAGTATATGTAGGCACCACAAAACGTAGCACTGCCACCAGACTGAAGAAGCATAATAGACAGTTGTCTGGGGGAGACAGAGAAGTCTTCGGTTGCTGAATATTCCTTCCTTGATGTCCATGACATATTGTATAAGGATACAGTTGTTCTCTCAACTACAGTGCATTTCTATGCTTGCTTACATTGAGAAGCCATCAAAATCCACGCACAAACACAGCAAATTTCAACCATAAAGGGGAACTGGAAAGGGTGAATAATGTCTAGATCCCCATACTAAGAAATATCAGTCAAGAAACCAATGTCCAAACAATGCCCAGGAGAAATAAACATACCATCAGCCAATAAGCAATCTCTCTATACACTGTCCAATCAAAAATGAGATCTTACTATAGAGAATGCACCGCCATGGATATAAATAGAAGCAACAATGAAAATTGTTTAAATAAATCTAACACCAACCATGAAAACCTAAGGTGTTATAAAAGCTTTACTGTCCAATATTTTATAATTACAATCAATTAATTAATTAAATAAAAATCTGATGTGAAGGTCACATAACTTCCTCTGCCCAAATAAAAATTAGCAGTATTCACATATCCTTGTACAGAATCTCAATACACAATTTTACGCTAATTATGCTATAAATACCATATAACCCTTTCTTTGAATGTTGCGACTAAAAACACAGGCTATGGACAAAAAAAAAAAAAAAAAAAAAACAAAAAAAACAAAAAAACAAAAAAAAAAAAAAAAAAAAAAAAAAAAAAACAAACAAACAAACAAACAAACAAACAAACAAACAAAACAAGAGACTGCAAACGTTTATTGAACTTTCCACTGTTAAGAATAATTTCCGAAATTTATAGAATATTCCCCTCAGATATTTCTTTACTGTAAGCATGGCCAACAATACATCTTTCTCACTTCATATGCTTATACAGAATAAAAGGCCGTGAATGTCCACGTATTGAGTTGTTCAGGCAAGACAGAGTTTCTACAAACAGTGGGTAGCTTACAACCACCCTTCAGAGAAGGTACCTGACCCAAATATGAAATTTTGTTTTCATACGATTTTCCGTTTTGGAGCTAGCCTGTTCACAGATATCCACACAGACAGACACAGACAGACATCCACACAGGCAGACACAGACACACACACACACACAGACATGTTTGAAACGTGTATATATGTTAAAAACTCAACTTCGAATTTGGGGTTCGAAAACAATACTTCCTCTACCTATAGTACCTATGGTACGGGCAGAGGAAGTAAAAAAACATATTTTGTATTTACTAATTTATTAATTTCAAAATATTTTACTTTTGATGTCCTAAACAGCTTATTTCTTGTGACTTTAACCACTTTTTATCATGATGTGATCCCATTTATTAAACTGACTATTTAGCTAATGAATCAATGACCAATTCGATGCAAATAGGCCCTATGTAAAATTTCAACCAACCACCGCTGCCTATTGCCTTATTTTTGTTTAATTTCATTTCACCTATGTTCAACTTGTTTTTGTATGGGAATTCATGCCAGAGTACTGAAATATCTTTGCAGCTTCTTTGACCTAAACATAATTGCAACATCCCAACAACGTAGTTCCTTTCCCACATCCCCAACATATAAAGAAGAGGGACTTCCATCATCATATAGTTTTGATAATGTTTTCAATAATTGTACAATCAATTAGTATGACCATATAAGACAAATAAAACCACTAATCTCCATAAAGAAAAATGTTGTCAACAGCCGTTTGCAGCATGATGATTGTTGTAATATACTGTCTCGCCATCGGCAAACCATGTATTGTAATATATTTAGAGTCTCACAATCACAGAAAGGCAGAAGCCATGTGTTTTATTCATTTTTTATTTTAATTGTTCATTATATGGCCCATAAATCTGTAAGTATTCACTATTCACTAGTCACAATAAATATAAATAGAGGTCCGGATTCTCTCAAGATAAATTTCGGGACTCTCGTTATACTGTAATTTCCCAAATATAACAATAATTACCCCTGAATTTAAGTAGCACTTGCTTTTTTAATACCATAATAAATGGGGGAAAAATTAAATTAATCCCTGATGCCCAGTCTCATCGACAGGGGTTAAGTATACACTAACCCCTGGTTTGTTAACTTCGGGTTGAAATTTTAACTCATCCTTGTGACTAACGCATTTCACCAAACTAGAAGGCAGAGGATAAAAATTCATTTTTATGAATGCACTTCATTATGCCTGTTGCTCATGGTCAAATTGTTTCGTTAAATTTATTGTACAACAATTTAAGCAAACGTGTAAACAAATCCACCCTTGCTAGAGGTAAAATGAGTCATCAAATGAATACTAGCAAATGATTCTCCCTCTGTGTACTAAATTTCGCAACATCGTAGTATTACCCTGCCACCTAGTGGTAGACTCCTGTACTCTAAATATTGAGCCACTCATAGTCTGCTGCTAATGGTAGTTTGTTGTATCATTTACATTAAAAGACAACAATTATCCAGATTAATTGGGATGGGACAAGATCACATTATTAAGATAATTTACAAAACTTATAAATAATTTATTTCAGTGTTATGATATTTGCGAAATACATATATAAGGTGCAGTTTAAGCTCCTCCCACTCGATGTTCACATTTTGTTTCTCAGCGCAGCATGGCGTCAAACTATCCTTGTATATTGTCGCCGACACTCCCGACAATACCAAATATTAAACATGCAGGAGTGCCCCTTGTACAAAATATTAAAACTGCGAGTGTGTCCCTTGTACCTAATATTAAAAATTCGAGAGTGCCCCTTGTACCAAGTATAAAAAATTCGAGAGTGCCCACAGGTTTGCCTTGTACCCAACAGTTTGTCAGCCTGTTTATCCTCGAAGAATTTGCTAGATCGGGGTTTAAAAGGAAGTGCTTCGCTGGGGGAGGGCTATTTCTTATGCGACGATGCACCTTATATTTGGTTTTTCCCATGATTTTATTAAAGGTGACCTTTAAATCTGCCGAACATTAATACTTTAGCTTTTTATAATTATTATTGTAATTTTATAAATTTCACATCCTGTTGTAAGATTTCCTTTGCCCTGTGTATTTGAATTGTCCATATAAAAGAAAGCAAACAATGCGTGAAGCCTTGAAATATTAAAATCATACATTGTTTACGATTATTTAAAATAATTATGAAAGAAAAAAAAAATACTATACCAAGAATCGAACCAGAGACCTCTAGCACCAAAGTCTAGCTCGCTACCACGAGGCTATCAAGGAATCATGGAAGCAAGCGTGAATCGTGCATATACAAGGACGGCTCCTATGTCATCCCGCTTCGAATTTTCATTTCGTTTTTGTATGGCAACGAGTCGTGTTCTCGTCATGTTTTTTATACTAATCCGTTGGGAATAACGATATCTACACAGGTATATACCCATGCTATTTTGATGGAGTTGCTACGCTAGGAAAAAAAGAATATGTGAGGAAGGAAAATGGCTGCACTTGCAATCTTTTGGCTTGCAGACAGCAAGTTCTCCACAATACCGCCGGGGGCGCGGGCTGTTCATGTTCGTTGCGCTGATTGGCTGTTTGACGGCTTATTTGCTAGAATTAGAACATGTCCTATATGCCGACGCGAATAACCAAACGTTTGCCAAAAGGCAAATTTGATCGTTAGCAATACCAATTTGTTGAAAAGTGATAGTTGTGCAATAAATTTAAAGAAAATTTGACCGTGAGCAACAGGCATTACACATTTCTTTTTTCTTTAATGATAAATGGCATCGACCATAAAAATGGAAAACATTAAAAAAGGAACAAAGTTACTATTTGAAAAAGTCTCTACTAATTGCGCTTGTGACAAAGTGCAAAGAAACAAATGGATTAAACATAGAAGAGAAGGATGATGCATGAGAGTAAATAACTAGGGAATTCAATAGCATTAACATGGTCCTATATGTGATAACATTATCTTTAGCTCCATTAACTATTTGTCTGCAATAATTACAGTACATAATAAATCACACCATTAATCTACTTTCACACATTCTTCTTTATTGTGTCTTCTTTCAATTGTCATTTATGCATCAGAAATGTATATTTGCACTTGCAGAGTGCAGACGCTTGAGGTTGTCAAATGATTTACGTCAAAGGTCACTGAACTCTTTCTAGCAAGAAAATCAATATTTTCATTTGAAGACAGAGCATCTCTCTGCAAAACAGAGATGAAACTGATTGAAAAGAAATATGCATGTGAAATATAATAAAAGTGAAACAGGAGATTGAAAATCTTAATCAGGAAGCTGCTCGTGAAAATATACGCTATTACAGAGGAAATTAAATTAGTGTGACAAATAATAGAAAAAAGAATATTTGTAGGCTTACTTATTAATAACTTTTTAAATACTGTAGTCAGCTATGTATTGACTTACATACAGTTGGCAGTACAAAGGAATGGGTTTGTTTAATTTTGAAAATAGCAGTACAATATTACCTATGAAAATTGAATATTATTGTGCTAACTTGTTTATTACAAGAGCCAGAACTGTTGTTCTTCCATTACTACCATTACACACTCATGACACCTTGTTAGAAAATTTGCATTTAGGCCTACACAGATACACATTCTTCTCTTCTTCTCTCCTATTTCAGCAATCATCTCCTCAGAAACAATTCTATAACAAGACCTTATGGCACATAGGTATTTCAGAAGAGGCAATTGCGGTAAAGTGCGTAGAAAGTTCATAACATATCCTGGTATACCAACAGAAGCACTGTATGTAAACTTGTAATTAATTTTAAGGATGTAAGTTCCATGTTTAATAAACATCCAGGCATGCTTTCTGATAAGATTGATGAAAGAGGAGAGATTATAACAGCATGTTATTGAATTAGGCAATATTCACAGGAAGAATGTGTCCATATAGTCCTAAATTCATTGTTGACTGTACAGGCAACCAGTACCAAGTCACTGCATGACCTGCCAGGAAAAGCAGCTCCTGGAACCCGGTAAAAATAACAGATAGCCTACCACTCTGTATTTGTATAGTTTATTATTATTAATAATATTTGTAATAATATTATTGGTACAACAATGTTATTATCGAACTCTAATTTCTTTCCGATAGGGGAATACAGCTATTTTACATTAAATGCTTGATTTACAGCAGTCATTTTTAGCCCGAGTTAGGCTTTTAACCACTTAACCCCAAGCATAACTCTGAGTTAAATTAACTCTTAACTCTTGAGGTAATTCTTAACCCCTGTCAATGAAACCAGGCATCAGTGAGATAATAAACTTCCTCATTTTCATAGCATATAAATGACATATTAGTTAAATGAAATAGGTCTGAAACCATTAAAAAAGTAACTGAAAATAATGGAACACAAAATACAAATCAATACTGTACATTTCTCATGATTCATCAGTGTTGAATCTCTATAGCGTATCTCTATATTGTGTTAAACCGCCCTTTCAACTGCAATCTGCATTTTCAACTACAAGCCATTTAGAACTACTATTATTTTAATTTCTTTGTACTTGAACAGTATATTATACTAGTATATACCATAATACCAGTATCACCAAAGAAAGTTCAGAACACAAAATCATGAAACCACTTGCTTATGCACTTATACACATTTTCTATAATCATTCTATTAGAATCAATGTATTTTCGATGTGGAAACAATTATTATATTGATACTTTGTGCGGATTCAATTTAATCAATAGATGGCCATGGTTTCGTGGTTATGGATAGTTGGAAGCAGGGGAAGCTGACATGGTAGATCCACTGGCTGTGCTGTGCACATTTGTTAACATTACTGCCTAAAAACACTCATATGTGATTTTAAGCTGCAGGCATATTTTTTCGGGCTGAATCAAAGGAAAAAATTGCAGCCTATATTCAGGTAAATACGGTATTACCTATGATAATCCCACTAATACACAAAAAGTCATACCTCAATTCATTACATAAATATGTTTTGTAACAAAATCGTGTCTTGTACAAACATCAATATTTGCAATATGTTTGCAACAAATAAGAAGTAAAACTTTCTTTTCGAAAAACTTTTTTCTTTCTTTCTTTTCCTTTCTCATTGCATTCTGGCAGTTCTATCAATCTTCAACAACCCCCAAAATTTTAGAGGAAGTCATTTGCTTTTGGTCTTTGGACCATCAGACCACCTAACCACAAGAGGAAAAAGAATCATTTCCCCAAAAACTTAACCAATTATAAAAGATACAAAGCAAATTATTAAATTACTATAATGCAGATCACAACAAAAAAAGCCAACGGGTTTTACCCAAATCAGTTTGGTTAATAATAGCTGATACATACCTTTCCTTTAAACTTCCTTAGGAATCTGGGTGAAACATAATCTTCTGGGACGATATCAAGAGATGAGGGGTTAATAGCAGGAGCAGGGGCTGGATGTTGCATTTGTAAGAAAGCAATTATTGACTTTACTTCTGACTCGTAAGAGCTATCTGCCAAAGATCTCCCTTTAGCAGCTAACCGACAAGCTGCCATCCATTTGGCATATTGTTCTTCCTGAAAATACAGAATATGACCTTATGACCTTAAAAATGATTAAATATTAAGATTAAAACTTTAAAACACTTATGCACCACTTACGTCAAACATAAAATTAGTAGGACATGTTTCGGGAGACCTTCTCCCATCCTCGGCTACTGGTCTACTGGCATGTCGGACTCTCGGCTGCTGGTAATACCACCCTGCGTACTGCTTCCCCCTCTCTTCCGACCGGTAAGCTTGATGACATCGCTGACAGGCGGGATGTCAGTGTTCATCACCATGTTACCATATTTTGTAATAAAAATTTTTTCCCATGTATTGAGGTCCATTGGATTGCTGACACGTTTCAATAATGAAATGTCCTTTTTAATGTGATGGCTTTCGGTCCAACAGTGATATGCTACCGATGATTTATCAATCTCCCCCTTTTTTACATTCCTGAGATGTTCCTCCATTCTAGTTTTTAAATTCCTCTTGGTTTGGCCGATATATGATTTGGGGCAATCTCCGCATTCCATTTGATAAATGCCTGATACATTAGTTTTTTCCGTCGAGTTCTTCAGCGGGTGATTTAACAAATTCCTAAGAGTATACTTGTTCTGGGGCGCCAATTTAATATTGTAATTTTTGAAAATTCTGTCTACCGAAACTGTCATGTTGCCGAAAATCCACAAGAACAATGACAGTATGAGACCTATAATCAGTAATATTAACGCACCCACTTACAAACTAGCCCAATGAATGATTTATTCTTGTATCTGGAGTTGTACAAATGATCACCCCTGGTGTTACAGAAAGTTTTTTCACCAGAGGGCGTCTGAATACATAAGAACTCATATATCTAAAATCAGTACTACTACTAATAAATGTTTACCTTTTGTAAGTATATCCCCTTACCATTTCTAGCCAATTTCCCTTAAGCAGCTAATTTGTTTTTCCCATTTTGTTTTGACTATGTATAAAAAGTTTCCCAGTTCCTTTAGTGTTTTTGTGTTTTTTGTTACAGACAATTTCTTATAAGCCACTTCTTTATTTAACTTTAACATTTTTTTATTTAAAAACTTATGTCTTAGTGTTTCAGTTTCGGGACACCTTAAAATTATATGCTCTGCATCTTCATTACTAAGACATAATGGGCAACGACCTTTCTCGAAATTTCTTCTTGCCCCTCTAAGCTTCCATATCCCTAATCTCCACCATGCTAGCCCAGATTTTTGTTTCTTCGAGCAATCAATCACATAATTTTCCATACCCCACATTTCCTTCATTTTCATGTAAAATACTAAAGATTTATTTTCCCTCATTACGGCAAAATGGTTCTGCCTTTGTATATCATTACATCTTTTAATAACTATTTTTGAAATCACATTGATGTTTTTTTCCTCGTTCAATACTGAATTCCATATCCACTTTAATCCTATCTCATCTAATGTTTTCCTAATGTACTGTATTCTGCTTCGATTACCTTTATCATTCACTTGGGCTTGGAAGCAGATTTTCACTATATCTTCATTGTCTTTTTCCCAGATGTATCTGTAATACCTTAAAATTTTGCTTAAAATGACCCCCATACTACTGTCATATCCTAATTCATATCGAGCTGCTTCATTTGATGAGTATCTTGGTACCTGCAATATTTGTTTGCAGAACCTGGCTCTCATCATATCCATATATTTCCAAGAATTCCTTTCCCCCCACACTTCACTTCCATATAACATTTTTGATTCAACTATTGCTTTGTATAACCTGTTTAACATTTTGAATCTAATTTCGGGTAGTTTGGTTGAACAATTGTATATAGCATTCATAGCTACTTACCATTGTTCCATGCAGCCTTGTTTTGAAGTTCCCAAGATCCCTTATTATTGAAAATTATTCCTAAATATTTTATACAATTTACACAATTTATAACTTTATCATCTATGCTCCATTTTTCCCCCTTGCTTAGTTTATTGCCATTTTTGCAGACTAAAATATTGGTTTTGTGAGTGTTAATTTTTAGACTCCACTCATTGCAAAATTTATTGACTGCATCAATACTTCTTTGTAATCCTATGGGTGTAATTGCCGTTAATACTAAATCATCTGCAAATTTTATTCCTGGAATTGATACATTCATAACTGTTGGTAGGTGATTGTTAGTTGTTACTACCTCGTCAAAGATGTCGTTTATGAATATGTTGAACAGCTGGGGGAACTAGCCCAATGGCTAGTGAAGGAATTGAATCAGTTTCCCAAATTTGATACCCATAGCATCCAAAATTCGTTAAGTCTGGTTGATAAAATTACAGACACTACCATAGACCCAGGGGACATTTTGGTTTCCTTTGACGTAACTTCATTATTTACCAGTATTCCGACGGAAAAACTACCCAAATTGATTAAAGATTGGTTGACCAAAAATGGAGTCCCAGTTGAACATATAGAAGAATATACAGATCTGATTGAGTTATGCATCAACCAAAACACCTTTGTGTTTGATCAAGATTGTTACCAACAAACCTCCGGTTTAGCTATGGGGAGCCCATTGTCCCCTATACTTGCAGATCTTTATATGAGCAATTTGGAATTAAGAGTCACCAAAGGATTCCCCCATATGTTTAAGAGTTGGAACAGATACGTAGATGATATCCTGGCAATAGTCCCAAGGAAACTGTTAGAAGATGCGCTCAAATTACTTAATCTACAGGACGAGGCAGTACAATTCACTATGGAAATTGAACAGGAAGGTTGGTTACCTTTTTTGGACCTGAAAATAATCAGAAACCTCAACAAATTAGAGTTTGGCATTCATAGAAAGCCAACACATGTAGACAATTATATCAAATTCAACAACCATAACCCAAAACCACACCAGTTTGCCATTTTTCATAGCCTTATACACAGATTAATACATATCCCTCTGACTGAGATTGAATATAACACAGAACTTGAACACATAAAAGATGTGGCCATTATCAACGGTTTCAATACAAACATCATACACAAGATGTTGAGAAAACACAAAAATAAACAGAACATAAGAGAAGTCAGCACCTTAGTCAATACAAAAGATAGTCAGGTTAAATACAGGAAGTTTACCTTCCATCCGAAGGTGTTTCACAAATTTGACAGAATTTTCAAAAATTACAATATTAAATTGGCGCCCCAGAACAAGTATACTCTTAGGAATTTGTTAAATCACCCGCTGAAGAACTCGACGAAAAAAAAAACTAATGTATCAGGCATTTATCAAATGGAATGCGGAGATTGCCCCAAATCATATATTGGCCAAACCAAGAGGAATTTAAAAACTAGAATGGAGGAACATCTCAGGAATGTAAAAAAGGGGGAGATTGATAAATCATCGGTAGCATATCACTGTTGGACCGAAAGCCATCACATTAAAAAGGACATTTCATTATTGAAACGTGTCAGCAATCCAAGGGACCTCAATACATGGGAAAAAATTTTTATTACAAAATATGGTAACATGGTGATAAACACTGACATCCCGCCTGTCAGCGATGTCATCAAGCTTACCGGTCGGAAGAGAGGGGGAAGCAGTACGCAGGGCGGTATTACCAGCAGCCGAGAGTCCGACACGCCAGTAGACCCGTAGCCGAGGATGGGAGAAGGTCTCCCGAAACATGTCCTACTAATTTTATGTTTGACGTAAGTGGTGCATAAGTGTTTTAAAGTTTTAATCTTATTATTCAGTTGTGCCACGGTTTTTAACAACTTCTTCGTAATTTTTTACAATTTTACAATTTTGATTAAATATGACCAAAAAATTCTAAATATGACCTCATAAAATAAAGTATTTTCTAGAAATAAATGTTCCAATTTAAAATGCTTAATGTCACTAAATAAATACGTCACAATAATTCAATCAGATAATAATGTTTTAACAATTTTGCAGGTGATATACAGCTTTACTTGTAAACAACTTTTAATCTACCTCACAAAATAAAAAGAGTTTTCTAGAAATAAATGTTCCAATTTAAAATGATTAATGTCACTAAATTATTACATCACAATAATTCAATCAGATAATCATTTTTTAACAATTTTGCAGGTGATTTACAGTTTTACTTGTAAAGAACTTTTAATCTGTTAATGTTTCCAGAAACCACTGCAAATGTGAACTGAAAATATTTTTAAAACATGTCTAATGTAAGTAAGTTGTTAACAACAAGAAGGAAGAGGTAATTGTGCTATTACTTGTTATTGTCCCTTCACATTTCAGTTACAATAAAACCAAAATATTCGTGACCCCTTTTCAGAAAAAATGTAAGTCGACAATTTAGTGCACATACTGCATAATCGTGCGCTTTTACCGAAGTTATAACAGAAATATGATGTTAAATTACAAATATGACAGAAATATGACCGAGACCATGAAAATGGCCAAAATATTATTTTATATGCAAAACAAAAACGGCCCGATTAGGATAACAAATGTGCAACTAATGTTTAATTTGTGTTTAAGGCGAGAATGGAGAAAGGGACAAAAATATGACATGCCATAAACATCCGAACCCTATATATATGAGATAAACCACAATGATTGGTTGATATCAAAGGCATTGATATGCAGTGTATGAATGCATTAATCACATAAATTCACATATTATGTTTATACTGTCACAAAGCCCAGAAAAGCCTAGAAACTGATAGAAGAAGGACTCGGCCGGAAAGCGCTAGAATTAGAGACATCCAGAAAGGGACGGCCCTCTTATTGCTGATTGGAGCCGCGCGCCGACGGGTGCAGCCTACTCCCTGGCACGGCGCGGTGAGGGACGGTGCGCGCTCGTGGGAGGGGCCAGAGGTGGAGCCATGCGCTAAGGGCTGTGACGGCGCACCGCGCAGACATTCTAGACCATGCGCGGGCGGGGAACTTTCGAGACGTCGGCTCTGGAATATTCGTCGGGCCTATTATATAGGGCGGCGAGCGAGCAGAGACAGTCAGTCAATGAAGGAGAGTAACAGTTCAGTTCAGTCCAGTACAGTACAGTGAAGAATCCGTGAAGAGTCAGAGTCAGCGAGAGGCAGTCCGTGAGTAGCGGCGAGCGTCAGCATCAGAGGGTGAGCTGGACGGAGGGGACTGATCAGCGCGGCCTCAAGTGAGTGTGACTTGGGGAGCTGAAGAGCCGGTGACCGTAGAGACTAGTGTGACCGGAGGGACCCGCGAGCGAAAGACCTAGTCAATGGGGAACTAGTGACCGGAGAGAAGGGTGAACGGAGGAACTAGTGAACGGAAGAGCTGGTGAGCTGACCTGGGCTGAGGCAGTGCCGTCCCGGGGAACTCTGCGCGACGGGTGGATCGTACAGCGGCAGCGGGGACTGTGGAGCTGACCGGCGCGACGTTGGATTATCTCGACTGGGAGTCCGCAAAGTGTGTGCAAACGGAACAGTGCTGTAATTAGGACTGAGCACCGTGAGAGTGAGCACTGAACAGGACAGTGAACTGGCGAACAGTCTGGAGTTTTCTGGCTGTATTGACAATTGTTGTAGGAAATAAAGAAACTTCCATCCTTCAATTATAAACTCGGTGTTCTGATTTTGAACCCCGACGAGCCCTTGTTACAATATATACAGTGGAGTACTACAAACTCAGCCTAATATGGACCAAAAGGGTGCCAAGTTTCTGCAATAATGAGTTATCAGGATTAAGGGCTTAAAATTAAAACAGTTATTGCAAAAATTAAAAATAAGTTTATTGACCTCAAATATAACAAGCACCATTAAAAATTGTCATGCAACATGTTAATATGGATATTAGTAACTCTTGTATGAAACAAAAATTACATCTCAATAAATTACAACAAAATAGTTTACCTTATTTATAACTAGAAACTTGTTAATTTTTCCAATCATGGTTTCGAGTAATCCAAACTGCCGGGTTATCTAGTACCCAGTTTGCTGGGCTCTACTGTATTTTCATACTTATTTCATAATTTGAGAGATTAATTAACTTATTTACATATTTCTTACAGTCCACAACCAAAATAATACCAGTAAATGTGAAAATAGTAACTGTAAAAATATTTTTATTGCTAAGCCAAATACCCCTTTTTTTTCAGTTTGTACTGGATTTATTTGTGTTGAATAATAGGGTTATTATTAATACTAACTTAAATAAAGTAAAACTTACCGAATTGCATCTTATAAACATTTCAGTCATGCCCTCTGCACTTGGCACTTCTAATTTGATTCCATATTTGCCATGGGCAATGTTCACTTCAGGTGTAACTTCACAGCCACGCAGGTTGATGTGGTGTGCTGGTTCAACTCCTTGTGCTGCTTCCTCCCGTGATTTGTACAAAGTAAGATGAAGATCACGGCAAGTGAACCAAAACTGCTTTGACTGTTTCAGTGTAAATCGCTTTGGCCTATAAAAGATTACACAAATGAGACTTCATATATAAGTAAAATCAAACCCAGAATATATAATGAAAATAATTACCTTCTTTCATATTAAATTATTTTTTAAAGTTTTAGTTTCTTTAATAATCAATATTAACTCATGTAAGAAGTCTGTAATTTTAAATAGTTTTGTTGATAATAAAATTATTCTAAACTTCCTTGTGCTTAATTCTAAACTGCTTTTGTATGTCTGGATAAAAACCATTTGTCAAGTTCTCTAGAGGTCATGGATTTCAATTATGGAGAAAGATCTTTCTATAAAAAAGATGTTCACCTGATCATACAGTCTGTGCCTTTGGTCTAAAGTTAAGGTGAACTTGCTACTACTAACTATGAAAATGCATGGCACTCATTGATGATCCCTTCTTCTTTGCCCTAACATACATTTTTCCCCATTTTTCTGCATGCTGGATGAACTGATCCTCTAATTACAGCATCTCCAATGACATGGAATGCCTCTTGCTCCTACCATTAGACCAATAACAGAGATCTCGTTCAGGTCTTATTTCTGGTTGTAATATGAGATGGTGGGCTCATAAATGGCTTCTTCTCAGCATCAACCTCTTCAGGCTGTCTGCCTTGGGTCCCAAACCAGACAAACAGAGCAACTATGATTCCACATTTAGGGGAGGTCTTAAACACAATTATCCAATGTTTCTAGTGCTGCCACTGGTAGCTATACAGCTCATATAAACAAAGGAAAATGGTGTACCAATCCCTGCATATTCTTTGTGCACTGCTGCCACACTTGTCAGAAGGCAAAAAGAGAGCACAGATTTCCTGCTACTATTTCCTGGCGACAGATGTTTATACAGGTTCAATGCTATTTTATTCTTTAAGTATAACCAAATTTAAACTAGTAATTATTCTGCAAACAGTAGACCCCATAATCCTCCCCCCCCCCCCACAAAAAAATCAAGATCTGCTCTTAAAAGTCTTTTAAGGTTTAGCCAATATTGTCATTCATTGTGAAGACAGAATCATTGCAAGAAGCTGAACATTACATGAAACAGCCATTAAAAAGGCCACTATTTTCAAATGGAATCAGAAAATAAAATTCCATGCACAAACATAGTTTTTCATGACTGCAAGCAACATTCATGCCATATTGGAAGAAAATCTAACAATGCTTTTGGTCGTAAATGCATAACAAAAATATATATAAACAGACAAAAGGCCGAACAGTAGAGTTAAAACACAATAGTCCAGGACCTGACTGCAGTCCTGTAGGAAAATTTGAGTAGGGAGAATTTTTTAACAGGAATGTTTAGTAGGTGTCCTATTAAGTATTTTGAGCTTGGGTGGACATCCGCCACCTGGTACATTTTCCAGCTATGACATCATCAAAGATGGCGGCCGTTCAATCACAAAATTGCTCATATCTATGTTAATACTTGATCGATTTTCATGCAAATTGAGTCAGTATGTTGTAATTACTATTTTCAAGGTAAATACCAATTTTTTTTTACTGTCACAGTAAATAAATAAACAACATTTTTTAAAAAAAAGTAATATTATTTTTCCTTTAAAAATTGTAGTTTTGTTAATTCTTTATTATTTTCTTTTACTACGTAAATACATAATATCATGGATACAAACAGTGATTAACTGATTATATTGAAATATGTTCAGATTATCTGAAAAGAAAGTTGAGTCTAACCCCTTACTACCACACTTATAGTAGGTGCAACAGGTTACTTAATTTTCTCTACAAATGCAAGAGAAATTGGCACATTTTAAACTGTACATGCTCCAATAAAATCAGTGGGAGATTGTAAGTTCTTTTCTGGAGTCAAATCATCTTCTATCACTGCAAAACCAAATTCACATAGATCTAAGCTAACAAGCACATCAACAGTACAGTGTCGCTGAAGGTATATGTAGAAATATGATCTCAACAAACAGCCTTTAGCACTTTTATTTGTAGGTGGCAAAATCTTCAATGTTTATGTTCTTCACTTGATGATACAGCACATTCTAAGATCATCTGAAGATTTACAAGATGACCCTTTTCATAAGAACAGCACAAAGTACTCTGCAGATTTAAGGCTTTGTTCTATGTCATCCCAGTCAAATGATACGCCAAAGTGTTCCAGATATGCACTATGCACTACGAGGAGCTGCTCTTTTTGTGCCAATCTTACTCGTATAATCTAATCTGATAATCTGCGCTTGGTGTTTTAGTGCTATGAAATGCTGGTAGAATGTCTTTGTGGATGGTTGAGAATCTTATTGCTTTGATTTCGTACCATGTTTTGCGCAGTTGTCACTGGTCTTAAATACATTTAATATATTTTCCTTTGTATCTTTGTGTGCATTTGTCAGTAGTTGTGTAATGGATTAGGAAGCAGATCCAACGGGTTACCGTTTGAAAAATATTTTTCAAAATTGAAGATACCTTTGCATCTAAGCTCTGGGTTTGCTTCTTAGAAAACTCATGGTGGATGTTCAAACCTTGAACAAAAGCAATGGAGTCTGTTACTTCCTGAAATAGATTTGATATCATCACACGCTCATGGTGTGTTACCTCTCATTCTACTACAAACTGTTTTTGTTTAGTAATCCCTAAATGCCAGATGAGCTCTTTTGTGATCTATTAATGGTTTATTCCAATGCCATATCTTCAGCAACAGTTGAAAATTTATGATCATACCGTTTAACAACGTGCTTCCCCTTCATGAACATTATTTTCATGCACCTCTGGGGCTGTCTTGGGTAGTCTTATCATGTCTTCCAGATATAAAGAAGACCATCTCTGATAGTTAATACAATCAAAGAAGGCAAATAGTGGTTGAAGTTTCTGTAATGTGTCCAGATGCAGTTCCCAGAGACCTTGTCTATCGGAATGAATCAAATTTCTAAGAAGCTGGAGCAGTTTGAGAAAATTGTCCCAGTACAAAAAATTTTCTGATGTTTGCCTTCCACAGCCAAAAAATTTCTCATAGTCTGTGAGGAGTTTCTCTACATTGTCATCTACATTCATATGATCTGTTTTATTCCCATGCCAAATAAATATTCTGCTGGATGTGAAGTAGCTTTTCAAACTCAGATGCATAAGACTCGATGGAATGTTCCTCCAAAAATGATTTCACCATCAACCTAAACATTCCTTTTACTCCCCTCACATAGTTGTTCCCATTTAAAACCGACTCTACCACATTTACCTCAAACACTGAGCATTCAATGAACACATTGGGTATTCCTTCCCACGAAGATATTTATCTAAACAACAAAGCACAAGAATTTCATGGTTTTGTTTTTTAGTGCAGCCTTATACCCTCTATTTAACTTGTAGAATGTTTCAGGATGAATGTATATTGCCAATATCAGTTACATATATTTATTAAGTATAATTACAAGTTATAAAAATATATCACTAGATTGATTTCGTCACTATTTTAAAATATTAAAATGATCAGCATAATGTGATATAAAAAGTTAAAATGATCTTGTCAGATTATGCAAGTTGTAACAGCTAGAGAATATAGCTTCAGTTATATAATGTGTTCAGTTATAAAATAACCTGCTAAATAGATTCGTCATATAGGCGTACATTTAACTAAAATACACTGCGTTAAAACTCACTATTGGAGTAGTCTTTGTAGTCTATGTAACTGATATTGGCAATATACATTCATCCTGGAACATTCTACAAGTTAAATAGAGGGTATAAGGCTGCACTAAAAAACAAAAAACTATTTATTTTCTTTGGATACCATGAAATTCTTGAAAACTAATACGGCCAGCCAGGCTAAAATCATTAATAAGTATACGAACACTCGTAGAAAATTATTGAAAACAATAGCAAACATTAAATTTAATAAAACATGTAAAGAACATAATTTGATACCTAAATATATACATCTAAAAACAAATTCCAAACAACAAACGGCTAGGTATGCTGTAGAAAATGCGAAGAAATTATGGTTAGAAAAGGAAATTAAATTCTTATATAAAAAGAAAAACACATTAAATACTCAAACTTACAATCTTCACCTAGAAGCTAGTAAAATCTTTAATAATATATGGACTGAGATTTTTAGAGAAATAGACATTAAATTAAGTCTGGAAATGGAAAATAAATACAACAAGATGCAAAAGAAAATAGATAAGCTTAAGGCTGACAAAAACAACACCTTAAAGCAAACAAAGGAACAAAATATGAAAGACACAAGTAATTCGACTTTCTACCCTAGAATTCTCAATCTGACGAAACTACAACTAAACAATGACGAAATTAAAACTATAGAATTAGGATATAAATACAACTTTCAATCTAACTCAAGAAATGACCTTTTAACCAATATCACTGATGCTGAATCTGCCATAGCTCTCCTACCACCAGAAAAACAACACGAAACAAGACTAAGAATAACCAAAGAAATACAAAACGAACAGCAAAACAAAAAAAGAAGTATACATAACAACACACACATAACAACAATCAAAAACATTAATGAAAAACTCAAACAGAATAATATACAGCATACTAAAGCAGATAAAGGTAACACTATCGTCCTTATTAATAAGAACGAATATGATGACAAAACAATACAATTCATAGAAAACAATGATATAATAAAAACTAATGCGGACCCTACAGATAAATTCCAACAAAATATAAAAAAAGTAATGAAAGAAGCCGATCTCATTCTAACAGATAGAGATGTGAGAAATAACACACAAATGAATCCGAAACCTCCATATTTAAAAGCACAAGTAAAAACTCATAAACAAGACAACCCCATTAGACCAGTAGTTAACTTTACAAGTGCTCCTACCTATAAAATCTCAAAGACAATCAGTAAAATACTTAAAACTAAACTTAAGCTACAAAATAAATATACACTAACAAATTCTATAGACTTAGTTAACACTATAAAAGACTACAAAATTGAAAACCATGAGATCTTCATATCATTAGATATAAAAAATCTCTATACTAATATACCAATTAAAGAAACATTACAAATAATAGAAAATAGACTACGACAGAAAAATGAAAATCCCATAATTATCCAACAACTAATGAAAATTATTGAAACAATTATGCAACAAAACTATTTCACTTTCAACAATGAGATATATATCGTCGCTTAAGAAACAATACCGCGTAACTAACAAAACACAAATTTTACAGGAGAAGCGAAAAACTGTTTATTTTTGCTTTTAGGCGTCGTACAATGTTTACATTTTCAGGATAATAAACAAAACTTATTTCTAATTATATGTTGGCAACATTGAGTCGAATTTTAGTTTTTTGGCACCGTGGCGCTAGTTACGCGGTATTGAACTCTTAATTATTTTACGAAAATGTCAGTTACGCGGAATTAAATATTTTTATTTCAGAATAAAAGAAGCATTTTTTAAGAAAAATATTTTATTTGAGTATAGTATAGTACTATAATTGTTGACCAAATTATTTTTCTTTATATATTTTATATTTAAATAATCGTGCTCTAATATAAATAAATCAAGTATACATGGTACAAATACGGTTTCCTGATACAGGTTTTGTATTGAAGTTACAATTTGGAGATAAAGAATTTTATCATACTACCGATGGCAAAATAATAATATAACAGTGTAGGCTTTCACGGCCGGCTATATCATGATTGTTCAGATTTCCCGGGCTTGTAGGCCGTGGTCCAGGACCAAAGCCTACAAGCCCGGGAAATCTGAGCAAGCAAAATAATAACATACTGGAAAGCCAGAAGCCTAATATCCTGAGCAATAGATTAAATAAATAAACAATAACAATTTTGATGCTATGATTTACAAATCAGGAATGTTGTCATAGAATAGATGGAAATCATGAGGAAATAATTTCTTTAGTTGCTGTAAGTGATCCCACTTAGACTTCTTGATCTTCAGCCTCTCCATGTAGAGCCTGGAGAATTCTCCTTCCTTGAGAGTCTTAGGCCGCTTAGGAAACTCCTGAAAGTCTTCAGTGTAATCCAGATTATAATGTATGACACCCTTAGGTTCATATTTTATTACGCTTAAATAAAATGCCGTAGGGTCATTTGGTTTCCGTTCAGGACGAATGGAATAATAAATCCAGAGCTTATTGACACTGTAGTCTATGAAGAATGTGTGATCACTGATCACGATAAGTAGCCTTGTTTGAAAATGACTTTTTTCTTGCTTCTCTTGTCACAGTTGGATATTGACTAGGGAGGAATATTTCTTTAGATTTTGGCCTGCATTCTGTGACACTGATCACTGAATCACACTTCATTTGGATGTGACCATTTTACAAAAACTTCTGGAAAACAGTAATGTTTGTTTTCATTGTGAATTTCACCAAAGCTTTCGACAATACTGCGTTCCTATTTTGATATGTTCAGCCGTTGGAATATAAAATGATGGGCACATTACTTTCTTCAATGTGTCAGTAACACACAAGTGGAAAATGTTGATGCTACTTGCTCAGCTTCACTTTCATCGAACCCGTAGCTGATTACATCATGATTAGCCAATTCATACATTGTAATAGGCCTATTATGGACTGCCAATTTAGTTTTGTAATATATTGCACTGGCTTGAAAAAGGGAGCTACCTTTACAGCCTGCGAGTCCATCGTAAAAACTCTACGTGTGCCTGATTCGTCCGCTGCCTTATCTTTTGTATTCCTCTCCCGATCCTTTCCTTTTTGATAATCATACTCATTTACATTGCCGGTTGGATATCCAACACATAAGTCGCAGTCGTCCTTTTTGG
The DNA here is from genome assembly GCA_964059195.1 of Ectobius pallidus. Classification (NCBI taxonomy): domain Eukaryota; kingdom Metazoa; phylum Arthropoda; class Insecta; order Blattodea; family Ectobiidae; genus Ectobius; species Ectobius pallidus. Next base: position 128,429,412 of record CAXKWD010000003.1, read on the forward strand.
GCCTATATTCGTCCTATATTCATGTCTGATAAAATATCATCAAGTGTGTGTGTCTACTTATTGTCCCCTTGTTCATTTCTTTAAACTTTTTCTTTATATAGGTGATAGGCCTACTGTTGGCTTATAGAATTTATTCCTGGCCCCAGATAGAGTTAGTAGACATTTTCCTAAAGTAATGCGATGACAATTTCGGGAAGTTTTCTAGAAATTCCCTAACAAATGTCTTATTTAGTCCCCAAAAAATTCACTTTCATCTGTTCCTCACTTTCTGTATGATTTCCCGAAGAAGTCCCTGAAAAATGATGCTCATAACTTAGGTCATCTGTCATCTACATTATAGTCGGAAGAATAGTGGATGTGTGTGCAAAAGAAAAAAACAATTATAATAATAATAATATTAATAATAATAATAATAAATTTAATTCAAAATGCGTTAACTTTTCTTTTGTCATTATTGCTTTAAAATTATTATTTTTCCTTTTATATCAGTCAAACCACTCACAGAAGGTCCTTCAAAAATATTTTCTTCAATCATAGGTAGGGTCTCTGCTTTGCTTCCCTCTGGTACACATAGAGATTAATCTGCGACGAATATATAAAAATGCTAATAGCATAATCGTGGATAATAATAGATCTAATTTTAAACTAAAACAGGTCTTGTAATACAAAAGTATGAACTATAGATACAGGTTTTAATATTTTTTCATATGAATCACAAGTTATATCTCATATTACAATTTCCGGTAGCTGTCCTTGTTTTAATTTTTAAAGTCCCGTATTGTCGGCATGTAATTAGGGCGTACTAAAATAAATTACAAAACACACTGTCTTCAGATATCGATATGTTCGATTCCCCTTCCTCACCTTCATTTACACAGATTGTCTTATTTATGCTTTCTTCTGGTGCACCAACTGGTGAAGATATCCCCGGCAGTTTCTTCTACTAATGAAATACTTGATTTTGAAATATAGCGTTTAAAAAATATACCAATGTTAATTAATATTCATGACTTTTTGAGCCAGAAGATTCTCGAGAAAACTATTTTGAATAAAAATGTCTGACATCAGTTATTCGAAAACTAATATTGTACTCATATAGGCTACTTAATTCTAAAATTACTGAATATAAATCCTAATTGTGTAATTATTTCTTCTTCAGTAAATAATCCATCTACAACTTCTTCAAGCAGATCCACGTCATCTACAGGACTGTACCTGTGTGTTCGGCACGATTTTAGGCAATCTGTTTCAATACAAGATAGAATTTTTTTAAAAATAATTGTTTCGTGTTAATTACAAGAGAATGTATAAAATCGATTCATACAAAACATCTTAAATAGCACTTACTATGTTATGTAGCCTACCTTCTATCGTCAGAATAGATCTTAACTCATACTATGAAATATATCTTCTCTCATCTTGATGTAAAAGTAAACTGACAGCAGCCTAATAATGTTTAATCCACAGGTGCAGAAACGGAAATGGGTGAGCCCAAATAAAAATCCGAGGGTTATGTGTCACCTTGTGTTGCATTAGTAAACTAAGTTAAACCGTGCGCCGTATACGACAGATAGGCGGTATTATATAAAGTTTTCAATGAAATCAGATACGCGGTGTTGTACACTGGTTCAGTTACGCGGTATTTCTGAATTTTCTATGTTGCTTCAGATATGCGGTATTGTGTATGCCTCTTTAGCAAGGTCATGACACAAAATTTCATCTTGACCGATATTTCATCATAAGCGCGCTATTTCAGTGATGCCAACAGTATAAAAATGTCATTTTCACCAAAAGTGTCAGTTACGCGGTATTGTTTCTTAAGCGACGATATACAAAAGGAAGGAATAGCTATGGGCTCCCCACTGTCCAGCATAATTTCTGAAATTTTTCTACAAAATTTAGAAGACACTCTTATTAAGACAATTATCGATAAATACAACATAAAATTATATAGAAGATATGTTGATGATATCATTTTGATATGTGCAAATGACCAAATTAATGATATTACCCAAGACTTTAATAACATCCATAACAAACTAAAATTCACTATGGAAAAAGAAAAACAACAAACCATAAATTACTTAGATCTAAGTCTTACCAGAAAGAGCAATAAAATTGAGTTTAATATATATAGGAAAGAAACATATACAGACACAATTATTCATAAAAATTCTAACCATCCTTACACGCACAAAATAGCAGCCTTCAATAGTATGATCTATAGACTCATAAATATACCATTGAACAAACACAACTACAACCGTGAATTAAATACTATCATTCAAATAGCCAATAATAACGGTTATAAAAAAGACCTTATTCTTAATTTACTAAGGAAACAGAAAACTAAAAAATGGGAAAAACAAAGAATAACCACCAAATTAACACCTATCGCTGAAAAGAACCATAAAAAATATGTTACCTTTACATACACTGACAATAAAGTACATGCAATTACTAAACATTTTAAAAAAGATTTTAACATTTCATTTCGTACTAATAATACACTAAAAAATAAACTCTATAATCCCAGCTCCAACAAAATAGATAAATTTTCAGAAAACGGGGTTTATAAACTAACTTGTACCGACTGTAATAAGGCGTACATAGGCCAGACAGGTAGGCAATTCAAACAAAGATTTAAAGAACACAATGCCGACTACAAATATCAAAGAAGAAAATCAGCATTCGATAAACACTTACTAGATGAGAAACACAAAAATTACCCTATAGAACAAACAATGCAAGTCCTCCATAAACAAAAGAAAGGTAACAGACTCGATACTTTAGAAGCTTTAGAAATCTATAGACACAAAAATAATATACTTAACAACTACATTATCGAACACAATCTACTTTTTGATCTGGCTGTGAACACACCCTCAGGCAATATATAGCCAGCGTAAAGTCCGTTTTCCTCAGTACACTTGAGGTATGTCTACCAAGTACTCAACATTAAGGTAAGCTTATACTGTATAAAAATTTTCATTCTGATAATTTATTTCAATTACCTATTCTAAATTGTTCGTATCTTAAATACCTTAATAGGGCTGAAGATGACCTATATAATTGAGGTCGAAATGCATTCCAACTATTAAATCCAGCGATGAACAAAGATTGCCAATACCAGATAGTAAGAATCACAACACACCAATGGAACAACAAGATCCTAACAGTTCAGCTAGCTACAAGAGAAGAAACAACAAAGGTTTTTTATCCAGCAAAGACAATCTCAACATTAGCTTCAAGAGAAGAAACAAGAAGGTATTTCTTGCCCATCAAAAAACTACCTAGCTGCCTACAAAGACTACTCCAATAGTGAGTTTTAACGCAGTGTATTTTAGTTAAATGTACGCCTATATGACGAACCTATTTAGCAGGTTATTTTATAACTGAACACATTATATAACTGAAGCTATATTCTCTAGCTGTTACAACTTGCATATCTGACAAGATCATTTTAACTTTTTATATCACATTATGCTGATCATTTTAATATTTTAAAATAGTGATGAAATCAATCTAGTGATATATTTTTATAACTTGTAATTATACTTAATAAATATATGTAACTGATATTGGCAATATACATTCATCCTGGAACATTTTACAAGTTAAATAGAGGGTATAAGGCTGCACTAAAAAACAAAAAACTATTAACAAAGCACAATATAAGTCATACGAAATGCTCCCAGCACCAGTACAATATATGAAAACTTATCTGGATTGCTTAGCTGGACTTAGCGTGCAATAGCATAAACACCTTCGTCACAGACTACTGGAAGGCAGTTTTGGCTCAAATGGTTGAAGATACTATTAAAATTCAATAAAGCTATGTAAACAGTCGCATGCTGAGTTACTGGGTTTGAAATCACAGGCAAAATCCAACTTGTTTCTGCTGTAGATCCTCTTTTGAACTAAGTGCATTGGAAGCGCTCCACGATGGTACAAGCTGTTCAATGTTTTTTTCTGGAGTAGAAAACTCGTAATCTGTATCAATATCGGAACTGTGCAGAAGAGGTCGTGCAGTTCTTGAAGTGTGCCATAACATGTCTGAATTTTCGTATTGCTTCTTCTCATCCTCATTCATTGTAATAAAAATAAAATAAAATAATTAAAAAAAAGAATAAACTTTGTGATCGCTTGGGAGATCAGGATGCTTTGCTGGTTTGTAATACGATTGTACCTTTTGGCATAGAAAAAGCTCTTGAATCGCTTTCAAACCTCGTGTGATACCAATCTCCGATATGTATGGTTTAACGGGTATATCTAGTGGGTTGTCTTGAAAAAGTACACACACAGTGTCATGAGAAACTTCTGTACCAGATAAGGTAGATTCCTCATGGACAAAGTTATCGAAGGCGCCAATTGTGTATGAATCAGTTTTAAAATGACTGAGAATCGGGACTTCGTTAGGAGACTGCATAAAGCTTATTGTGCAAGGCTATGATGATGACGAATCACTTCATTTTTTAAATTTTCCTGTAATTATTTGAAGTGACAGTTAAAACACATTGCTGTACACCTTACAAATAGTAATTACAACATACTGACTCAATTTGCATGAAAATCGATCAAGTATTAACATAGATAAGAGCAGTTTTGTGATCGAGCGTCCGCCATCTATGATGTCATAGCTGGAAAATGTACCAGGTGGCGGATGTCCACCCAAACTCGAAATACTTACTAGAACACCTACTAAACATTCCTGCAAAAAAATTCTCCCTACTCAAATTTTCCTACATGACTGCAGTCAGGTCCTGGACTACAAAGTAAAATTGTCAGCTCTAAAAGGATTAATGCTGGAATTTCCATTCTCTTAATTGTCATCACTTTGAAAATTCTGGCCAACTTAAATTGCTGCCAGGTGACCTTACTTTTGCAATGAATGAAATTGTATTGTATTTGTATTGTATTTGTATGCAGCTTAATAGTGCTCAACTGTCTCAGTACTGATACTGTTAATTAATCAAAAATACTGTATTTACGCGAAATGCTCATCAAATTTGAAACTTAAAACCATAAAAAAAGTTTGTTGGCAAATGCAATGCGCATCAATCGTATATTTTATTTTATTGTAGTTATTTTATTTGGTATTTTATTTTAGTATCTTAACAATGGATTTGGGAATGACAGTGAATAAAGGTTGGTATAACGGTTTATGGGGATAGTGGAAGGGATACGGAACAATAAATACTTCTGCATGGAACCCTGCCGCCTTTCAACATGCTTGGTGTTGAGCTTGAGTGTTAAAATAATATGCTAACTTCAATCTTCATTTGTACATACCGGTAACAGATCAACAATAAATGTAACATAGTCGAGAATTACGCGAATGCACTATTATTAGGGTCCTGATTTATTGGTGAAATAAAATGGCTGATTTCGGTGTTAACTTCCTTCTATTTCGGTGGGTATTTCGTTAAATAAATTACTTATACTACATTGGGAACATTGCGCAATGATAAACTTTGGCTCTTTATTTGCATGAACTAACACCCCCCATTTCCATATTCTTCTACCCTTGTATGAACTGAAGTAACTTTCAATTTAGGCATCATTAGAGTTAATGTTCAAATATAATGACGAGAAATATTATCTTAATTTCTATTAAACACCATCAGATAGCGATTTGCAATCTGAAGTGCCAACCATACTACTGTGGATAAAAGGCGAAATCTGTTGAATACAAGTAACAAACATTCTACACTCTTCTGCTGTAATCGATCATAGGCATCGCTAACTTGGCAAAGACATAGCAGGAAAGGAGTGTACTCAACAGTACAAACCAGGTCACAGACAATCTTTGCGTAAATTCTGCAATCTTTGTACTTGATCACAAATATCGATAAATTGGTAAATATTCGACAGCCACAGAAACAGCAGAAAAAAAGCATGCTGCTAAGAAGTAAAAAATACAGTACACCAAAACAGGATATTGTGATTTTAAGGCACATTTTCGTGCTCATTTCTCACTTTACAGTCAGAAGGGGCATATTTCGCGCTTATAGACACATTTTGCGGATTCGAGTAAATTTCGCGATATTTCGTGGATTCAATTTGGTTCATATTGGTATTTTAAGCATGTAAAAGCTAAATATAGCTAAGGGCGGTTGTTTTATAAAATTTCGCGCTTATCGTTGTTACCAAAAAATACGGCCCCTAACTATTATGTAAGTGATCAAAGTTACCGCCAAACTACAAAATGGATTCGCACTTGAATCTAATGCGCCATTTGGATTATAGCTCACACAGCATCCTGTATAAAAACAGTTGGCCTTCATAGGATTTTATGTGCTGTATTTATTAGCCTATATGTTACATTATTTTATTTTATTTTATTTTACACTAGCAGGTGCCTGCAGCTTCGCCCATGATAATTAATTAAAAATAACAGTTATATTTATAACACTTACATGCGAATCATTCTTAAACCAAACGATTAATAATTATTATAATGAAATGGCTAAAAATGCAGCTTTGGAATGCATTACATGATTAGAAAGCGTCGCCTGGGAAAAAGACCTCATTTTCAAGTTCCCCATCCCAGAAAACCCTTGCACAGTGAGTTCTATCCAAATCAATCAATGTTTGCCCATTTAGGCCTACATTCATTATCCTTCTTCTGTCTAGGTTGAAAATTTCAGTTGTCTGCATGCCTTGACAATATAAACAAACGAATCGACCACGGTGAGGTCACAGAATCGAATCCATCAATAATTCCTTGCGATATATTGAAAAAATTGCAATGCTTCTATTCCCAAGTTTTGATAAAGCAACCTGCAATTGATTTGACAATTGAAATATGTTACTGATGCTTTGACAGCACAAAAAAATTCATTATTGTGTCCGACTTTAGCGTTGTGTACAAATATTTGAATAAAAACACTTTCTTAACGCACTTTATTTTACCTTAGTAAACTTCTGGACGGCCGTTTCGCAGGTGGTGTTCCTGCATCATCAGCAGAGTGCCAACTGAGGTCTCTGGAGCAGGTGTTTGTGAGGGTGTCTGTTATGGTGGGGGTGTAGTGGAGGTGGGGGTAGGTGATGGGGGTTTGGTTTGACTGCCTGTGTGTATTAATGTGTCAAATAGTGTGTGTGATCTGAAATTGAGTTGGTTATTTAAAACTGATGTTGGGTGTGATTTTGTGTGTTTGTAGATTTCAAATTGTTCCAATGTGTTTAATTTCTTGCTTTTGTGTGTGAAGTGTAGTATTTCCATGTCTGTGTTTATGTTTTCGTAATTGTGGTCTGTTGTGATGATGTGTTCTGCAAAATTTGATTTGTTTTGTGCTTGGTGGATGGCTTTGATGTGCTCTTTGTATCTGGTTCGAAATGATCTGCCTGTTTGGCCTATGTAGAAACTGGGGCAGTCTTGACATTTGAGTTTGTATATACCAGTAACTCAACTGCCCCAGTTTCTACATAGGCCAAACAGGCAGATCATGTTTCAGGGTACTGTTGTGTGTGTTGAAGCTAGTTATCATTCCTAATACAGTTCTTAATAAAAATCATTAAATTCGCGATCGCGAAAAATTCCTATCCCTAGTAAGGAGTCATTCCTGCCTATTGTCTTTCATTTCACACAGAAATTTTAAATCTAATTGTAAGTAAATTCCATTCAGCACTAGCTTTTGCAAGTGTGGCTCTGAAAACCCCACTTGGTTGGTCATGGGATTTTATGATAAGCTATGTTATTTGCTGTATTTTTCAATTGGCCTAACCTATGTGGAAGCACTTTGGCCCTGAGGTTGACTCACAAGGAACCTTTCACTACCCTCATATCGAAACATGCCTCAATATTTTTACTGGGTCATCTAGATGCTGTAAGAAGTCCACGCTCCAAAAATTAGCTGCTGGTTTCAACTGCAAGTACCCTAAAATGCTTTGCAAATATCTTGGAACAGATAGGGAATATAGCATGGTAATCTAGAGACGGGACTGGACAACCCTGACTGGCGGGAGTATTACGTCATCCATTCATTTTGAGAATGGAAGTCCATATAAATATTGCACTGGTATCATTCCGCCCTTATCTGTATTTGATTCGTCAACTGTTAGCCTACGTCAATCATCTCCTTCCCGCGGACAACGAAAAATTTCTAGTAGGCCGTATTTCCTTCCATAATAAATATCCACAAGGGCTACTTTCATCTGTCATGTGTTTGTTTGCTTATTTCGTTGTTCAAGCTGAAATTGAGTGCTAAATGAATAATGGTATGTACAGAATATATACAGAATATATTAGGCCTATGTACATTAAGCGGAGTTCTCCGGCAGTGGCGTAATCCTCAAATCAGAAACATATCGGAACAAGCCTTCGAACTTTCACCTAATTATTCACAACAAACTTGCAAACTGAGGATTATATTACGAATGCCACATTTTGCAATACGCTGAAACATTTGTAATAAGTTAATATTGTTATCTTAATAATTTTCGTCCCATATTATGAGTTTTTAAATATATAAAAATCAAATGTAGTACCGCACTATATTGTCTTGAAGCATGATGTGTGCTGCGGTTCAAATCACATTGCATTTGTTTACATGGGCTTGGATTCGCAAATGAAAGGATCAAGCTTTTAACCTAGCTTCTGTTGTCTGTCTAGTTGCAATCAAATATACAACTCAGTGATCAAATTCTCTCTACAGACAAATGTGAAAACATGTTAAGAAGAATGTGATAATGACGTGATTATTTGCTGTGCTTGGTGCAGAAGGAACTTGTGTTTTAATCACTGCATCAACACCAGTCACTTCTGTTTTGTTTTCAACAGTCAATTGTCTCCGCGCATCCGGAACTTCGAACTGCAATAAGGGTTGTCCAACTTCTCCCACTGCACTGCTTCAACCCGACATTTTCCAGGTTCGATTTAGGGTACTTGCAGTTGAAACCAGCAGCTAATTTTTGCAGCGTGGACTTCTTACAGTATCTAGATGACCCAGTAAAAATATTGAGGCATGTTTTGATATGAGGGTAGTGAAAGGTTCCTTGTCAGTCTCTAACAGACATGAAATCCCAGGAATCCAGTGCATAAGGCAGACAACCTTACCACATTCATGATCTGGATGTCTAAAACTTTGGGAGCCTGAACTTCCTGGAATCCTAAGGGCCTCAAAGCCTGTACAGGGAACATTCTATTACTTGCAGTGAAACACAATTTCATTTACCTTCTGCATACATCTTTGAAAATTTTCGTTGGAAAACTAACAGATTGCATACATAACCTGAGCTGAGCGTATTACAATTCAGATGCATTCATCGCAAAGTTTAGAATTTCACCTAACATATGCTCACATTCTCTCAAATGCTCACATTATACTCATTTACTCTATGAATGCAGTGGATGAGGAGTCTGAAGGAGCAGTATCTTTGACAAATGAAGGTACAAGACTACAAATCACTGGTGGCAGATTTATCAATATAGATGAAAGTGTGAAGAGGATACAAAATATTTAACTCATTGCAATGATCAATGTAACTCATATATTTTTCAGAGTTTTGACTTATCATGATTTGTATAAAAAACATGCAAGTTACTTACTTGAGAAAACGCAAATAATCTGAGAGTTCTGGAATTTGTGTGATGTCATTGTGCCCTGAATTAATAGTCGACCCTTCCAGTGTGACTTGTAGATCTTCAAGAGCAGCATCAATGTCATCTTCTCCGATAGTGCTGTTGTTGATGTTATTTAAAATTGGCTGGGGAACTCCTGCTTGCAGAGTTACTTGCACCTACAGCAATAGACAGTCTTGCATTTTAAAAATAACAATCTAAATAAAGTACAACAATAACAAAATTATCATAAAATTCTTATGTAATTACAAACATGTACACATCCACACAATACATTTACTCAAAATATGGAGAGTATTTGAAATTATGGAACTTACATAGCCAAGCTATCGTAATAAATTTAAACAATTATATCAGTTGATTACTTTGGCTGCTAATCCCATAAATTGATGGGATTCAGAAACTTGCAAAAATTGCAGATCCCATCAAGTCAAAATGACAGAATCAAACTTTCCATGCATTTTATTCTCGAGTTTCATGATTTGATGGGGTTTTATCACTGTGCTTATTCCTTCAGATCTTTTGATTCCATTTCCTGCCTCTAGAATATGTTTTCTTTAATTTGGTTAGACACCAATGTGATTTGTTTGGCAGCATATTTGCCATGTATTTTTAAGCCTACATTGTCATTTTTACGCATATATTTGCTAAAAAGTGTTATTAAATTAGAAGGAGTATCAGAAAGAATAATTGTATTAGTTCTCCGAATGAAAAGATCAAGGGTAACTATCATGCAAGTGTACGCACCCACTACGAGCAGCACTGAGGAAGAATCAGAAGAGTTTTACGAACTAGTAGAGTACACATTAAACAAGTACAAATCTCACAGAAATTATGTAATTGGTGACTTCAACAGTAAGGTAGGCAAGAGAGTATCCATAGAAGAGGAACCAGTTGGACCATATGGATATGGTGAAAGAAATGACAGGGGAGAAAGATTGGTCCAATTCGCACAATCACACAGACTGAAAATACTCAACACCTACTTCAAGAAGAGGCCAGATAAAAAGTGGACATGGAGATCGCCGGACGGAAAAACGCTAAATGAAGTCGATTACATCTTAGGGGACTCACTAAATGAGGTTAGAGACATACAAGTGGTGAAAAAACTAAAACTGGATACAGATCACAGAATGGTAAAAGCAATATTAAAGATCAATAAGAGAAGGCCCTTCCACACCAAACCTAAAAAATTTCATATCGACTTGACAGATAAAAACAAATACGTGACCCAACTCCAGTATCAACTAGCTCAAGTACCCGAAAGCCATGATCATTGTATACAGGAGATCTACAACAACCTCGAACAAGCCATACTTGAGGCTGGTAGAAACGCAGTTAGTAACATGGACACATCGAAACGCAAAATTAAATTGTCACCACAAACCCTAGATCTTATAGCACAGAGGGAGATACACCAATATACAGGATTGGACACAGTTGAGAAGCGAGCACAGTACAGAGCTCTGGACGTAGCAACAAAAAGAGCACTGCGCACAGACATCAGGAAACATCGTACAGAGACCACCATGCAAATACTTGAAAACACCAAATCAATAAAGAGGGTAAAGGAACACCTTAGCCAAGGGAAACATTGGATGCTAGGAGCTAAGAAACCATCTGGAGCCCGCACAACATGGAGAGCGGACATCTTATCGGAAGCAACGAGATTCTACAAAGACCTGTATAAAAGTAGTACACAAATCAACCAGGTAGAGGAGGACCCGCAAGTATTGGAGGACATCACCCCTATAATACTACAGAGTGAAGTCAGGAGTGCTATACAAGAACTAAAGAAGGGGAAGGCACCAGGAGAAGATGGCATAAGAAACGAACACTTTATCTATGGAAGTGAAATACTAATCGAACCAGTCACCACACTGTTCAACAAGGTGCTACAGACTGAAATCATACCGGAACAGTGGAAAACGAACACAATAGTACTACTGCACAAGAAGGGCCCAAAGGACGACCTCAATAACTATAGGCCTATTAGTTTAATGTCTCACTGGTATAAGCTATTCTCTAAGGTGATCACAAGAAGGTTAACAAAGACCCTAGAAGAGAACCAACCCATGGAACAGGCAGGCTTCCGGTCCGGGTTCAGTACGACTGATCACCTCCAATCCGTAAACCAGATTATCGAGAAGGCGACAGAGTTCCAGCTGACATTATACTTGGCGTTTGTTGACTATAGTAAAGCGTTTGACTCTGTGGAGCACACGAGTGTGCTGGAAGCCTTATACAACCATGGAGTACAAGCAAAATACAGAAGAATACTAAGCAACCTGTACAGTCAGAGCAAAGCCAAAGTGAAGACGGAAAGAGTGGGACAGAACTTCAGACTGGAAAGAGGAGTCAGGCAGGGGGATCCCATTTCCCCCAAGCTATTTATCGGTGTTCTAGAGGAGATATTTAGAAAGCTACAATGGGAAAATCAGGGCATCACTATAAATGGCAAAAGGCTCACCGATCTAAGATTTGTGGACGACGTGGTACTGTTTGCTCATTCAGCCGCTGAATTACAACAGATGCTATCAGAACTGAATGAGTCCAGCAAGGCAGCTGGCCTTACGATGAACCACAGCAAGACAAAAATTATGACAAACGGACCACCGCACAAAATTGAGGTAAACGGGACAGAAATACAGTATGTAGAAGAGTATGTATACCTGGGACAGCTGGTCTCATTCACTGACAAATCAGACAAGGAAATAGGAAGGAGAACATCTCAAGCATGGAAGGCCTTTTGGTCTCTAAAATCTGTACTACTGGACAACACTTTAAACCGAAAATTGAAACTAGAAGTACTCAAGACATGCGTCTTCCCGGTATTGCTTTACAGATGTCAAACGTGGTCCTTCACATCCAGACAACAAAAGAGCTTGGAATCCTGCCAAAGAAGAATGGAAAGAAAGATACTGGGCATTTCGTGGAGAGACAGGGTTTCTAACAGAGATCTCCAAAGGATCACTAATCTAGAGAGCATAACACAACGAGCCGCAGAGACGAAGTGGAAATGGGCTGGCCATGTGGCGAGACTCCACCATGACAGATGGGCACAGGTAGCAACTATGTGGGATCCCTACGTAGAAAACAGGGCACGAGGCAGACCAAGGACGCGATGGGCGGACTCGCTGAAGCAAGAACCCAATGGTCCCGCATCGCCCGCACCAGAATCGAATGGAAGAAACTGCAAAGGAGAAATAGAATGTGAAACTGTGCGAGTGGTTTGAGTTGGGATGTGGTCATAAAAGAAGTTTATATTCTTGTAGTTTCAAGACTGATGTATTATCCAGCTCACGTGGAATAGCTCACCACGGGAGTTTCTCTAAACGAGCTTCCCCTCTAGTAGGAGGCTCTAGCCCTACAAGGGAAATTCATGGGCTCATTCATTCATTCATTCATTCATACACCACTTAAAAGAGAAAATTTCAAACTTTAAAACCACATCAGTTTTACTTTTGCACAACTATAACTTTTATATTAAAAAAAATTAAATTTTTTTTTACAATTATAGCTTTTCATAAAATTTAAATTTTGAAATAATGCAGATATGCAAGTATTTTTTGCAAGGCGACTACAGAATGGCTCAGCGCTCAAACATACTTTGCAACAACGTGTGCTTAACTCTTTGCGGGTGGCGATGTTTTATGGCTGTGGGCGGAAGGAATTTTTAAAGAAAAAATAAGTCAATGAAAACCCAATTGAAAGTGACTTACTTATATCATGCATTCATGCATAAAATCAACATATCAACATAATCTGCTCCAGGAACGATTTTTATTATTTAGCGAGAAAATGTTTATGCGGAAACGGTACAAGTCTCACTTTGCGCATTATAAGTTTACATAGGTCTACAGTGGGCTATGATTCTCAATTGGATCAGTAATTTGTTTGGCCCTTGCTGGATATTGTATATTGTAATAATAGATGATGTGCCTGCATCGAAATTACTCACTTCCATTGAGCTGGGCGCACAATTGCCTCTGGTCTCACTTATGTCGCTCTCACACTCACTAACGCTGCCGGTAGCAATCTCTGAAAAACATCCCTTACTATCGCTAAATGATAATTCTGACACTTCACTATCACTTTGATTAGTTAATTCTCCAGAACCTGTAAGACACTTTCTTTTTCATTTTTCATTTTTCTTTTTCATTTTACCAAAAATAAGGGGAAAACACGGAACAAAAAGTGTATGCTGTTCACTAGTTACGCACGGCCACTGAAATCCACTACTAAAATCAACCTGGACACATGTATTGGGGAATTCCCAAGTTACAGCAGATAGAATATTTTCCTGCCATCTGTTAAAGATTTTAAGTACTTCTTGCATGAGAAGAGCCGGTCACATTATGAGTCGGTCAGAAAACCCATATATGGGTTACCGCCTTCGAGGCATCGGACAGGCGTGCCATATATGGGTTACCGCCTTCGAGGTATCGGACAGGCGTGCCATATATGGGTTTCCGCCCGGGAAGGGTTAAGTCAACTAATACAATAGATTAAATTCATGCTGACTATTTAGCTCATACGTCTTTCTTTCGGTTTGAACCGATAACATATTTGATTTGAAATCAGCCAATCACAGATTTGATTCACTCAATCTTTATTGAATTTGCTTTATCACCTCCCACGAAAGTGATAAAGTTACATCCTCTGTCACTCATGCATACATCACTATTGTCTCGGTATGTTAAGATTTATTCTGGAAATAAGTCAATGTTACGCTTACATCTGTTCAGGAATCAGCATTATAATATTTTATGGGGAAATGTAAATTACAAACTCTTAATTAAAACAGTTGAAAACAATGTTTACAAGGATTAATTCTATTATAAGTAAATTTCTTATGTGGAATCAAAGTAGGTAGGGCCAATTTTCTAGAGAAATAGGATCAGGCACCTCCAAAATCTGGAAACTTATACATTATCATTAGATCAACAAATTATCCTGCTGGAATCATCGGCAAATAATTCTTGAAATTATTTATTTGAGAAAATATGTTTAGATTGAAAGATTATTTAACTGATATTATTCTCTATCATTGTAACATTGCCGAAAAGAAGAGAGTATAAAGTACGCGGAGTAAGTGAACCGGACTTCATCAGCATCATTCTGAAAGTGGTCTATTTTAGTGTGGCATTTGCTGACCTGAACTAAATCGTTCTGATCTTGCATGGGGCTTTTTGGTTTTAAAAAGTGACAGTTGGATATTCGAAGAAAAGGAGAGAGTTGAAAGCTGAGTGTGAGAGACAATCAGTAAGAAGGAACTCCACAGCGAGGGTGAGCCCCATAAGAGGGGTGCACATGCACCCACACGAAGTTGAGTCTGTGATGAGTTATGAGAGTGAATAAAGAAGCATCTGGGGAGGAGAGCTCTGCAGCAGGGGCTTGCCCCATAAGAGGGTGCCCTACTCACGTATGCTGAAAATTTAGAAGGTAAGAATTAAGTGGAGTTAATTGAAGAGAGGAAATAAATAGAAGCTGGCAAGAGGAGAGATAGAAACTCTGCAGCAGGGTGTGTCACGTAAGGAAGTACATGCATATTAACTGTGAAGTAAAAGTTTAGAGGAATGGGGAAAAAGTTGTAGAGAAAAGAAGCCAAGAGAAGTTGTTAAATATATACAGAGATTTGGAGTATAACTCCCAAGCTAGAAGTTGTCTTCAGGGGGTACAGCCGGAAGTTGAGTTGTAAACGGCATAGAGAAGAGTATGTGCAGTGGGGTATACTCACCGAGAATGGGAGAGTGGAATGAGTTATTCGCTGTGGGTATACTCACTAACAATGGGAGAGTGGAGAGGGACAAGTACTGCAATGGCCGAAGTGGATAATAGGAGTCCAGATGATTGTTGGGGATTATGGTAGCTGTTGAAACCAGAGTTGCACAACCTGATGGAGTACAACTGAAAGTTGGTTGTAAACAGCATAGAGAAGAATATAGGCAGCGGGATATACTCACCGAGAATGGGAGAGTAGAATGAGTTATTCCCTGTGGAGTATACTCACCAATAATGGGAGTGGAGTGGGATAAGTGCTGCAATGGCTGAAGTTGACATTAGGAAGTCTAGAGGAAGTGGTGTTGGAACAGTCAACACGATGGGAGCAGCGCATAGTATGATAAGTACCAAACTAAACACTTTAATAGGTTTTGTGATTAAAATAAGTGTTGTAAAGCATCTCTAAAGGTTAGATGAACTAAGAAATGCATTGAAAACTTATCTGTAATTAGAGATTAGTCAAAGAAATTTTCAGTCTGAATATATGAGTGAGGAATGAGTTAGAAGAGAAGCAGGACTAGATTGCTATTAATTGAAAGAAAGGAATTTGAAAATGTTCTAATGAAGTAGAATATCAAAAGTAAAATTCAGTTATTTAAGAAAGGAAGGTTTGTAAAATGTAGCAAAAGTTATGAGATAGTAAAAATCTTTAAATTAAGAGTTAAGAAATCTAAAGTGTGTTAAAGTTGTTAATAATAATAATAATAATAATAATAATAATAATAATAATAATAATAATAATAATAATAATAATAATAAATAAATAAAACAAAAAAAAAAAAACAAAAAAAAAAAAAAAACCAAAAAAAAAAACAACAAGAATTTATACATACATACATTCTGAGTTTTCCCTCAATACAGAGGCTGTCCTCCAACCAAACAATACAAACAAATTAAAACAAAGTATCCACATATCACATTTCAACACAATCAATACACTTTTCTGAGCTTGTCATCATTTGTTAATAATCTGTCTCCATTTTTCTCTGTCCTGTGTATCTTCTTCCACTGCACCAACTCTTCCCATTGATATCTGTACATTGTTGATCCATGTAGTCGCAGGACGCCCTCTTCTTCTTCTCCTTCCAATTTCCCATTCAAGTATATATTTTGGTATCCTTCCTTCTTCCATCCTTCGTACGTGACCATACCACTGTAGTCTCTTCTGCTCAATAGTATTGTTAATGTCTTCTTCCACTTCCATCCTTCTTCGTATTTCTGCATTCCTTATTTTGTCTCTTCGTGAGACTCTGGCTGATTTTCTCCAAAAATCCATTTCTAATACATTCAGTTTGTTCATATGTTTTCTGTTCATTGTCCAAATCTCTGCTCCATATAACACTATACTTTGCAATATTGACTTAAATATTATTTTCTTCGTGCTACAAATGATGTTCCTGCTCCATAAGACTGAGTTGAACATTCCAATTACTTTCCAATTACAAGAATTTAAGAAGTGGAATATAAGTAAAGTATGTAGGCCTAACATATGAAAAAGTAGTAAAGTATGTAGGCCTTGTGTACAAAAAGGCAGTTGATAATTAAATGAGGTGAAGTAAAATCTGAGAGAATAAGTGAGATGGAAGGTTGAATTTAGTGAGAGAAGTCAAAATTTAAAAAAGGAAGTTGATAATTAAATGAGGTGAAGTAAAATTTTAGAGAAAATAAGTGAGATGAAAGGCTGAATTTAGTGAGAGGAGTCTACATTAAACTTTTTAACTTTAACTTCCTTTAGAAATTTGAAGTAAAAGAAAAATGTATGGTTATGAAGTGAAATTTACATTATAGTTGGAAATGTTTCAGAAGGAACGGAGTAAAATAGTAGGAGTAATAAAGTTTTAAAAGAGTAGTATAAATGTAAAATTGGAAGAAGTGTTACTACAATAAGATGACGAGTGAAAGTAGTTCAAACAGTATGATAGTATTTAAGTGTGAGAGGATAATTAATGGTTTTCTATACAGAAAGTAAAATAAAATAATATGGTGGTGTACTCAAAATCAGTTAGGATTAATAATGAGGCAGGGTGCACACCGGACTAATGTAAAATTAGATATGTATATGAAAACTATAGTGTTGCAGGACGAAGGAAAGATGGGTGTGCGAGTGGCACCAATGACTACCAGACTGTAAAACGACGTGTATTAAGAAGATCATAGAGAAAAGAGTAAATTTAAATTTAACTGCTGTAATTTTTGGTAATAAAATGTTGTAATTAATTAAATACGTGACTTTTACCTGAAGAACCTATGCTGTATCCAATGAATTAAGCTGGCCTAAATCATTGTAACTGAAGTCTCTTTGAAATAATTCCATTAACAGTCAGTATTAGAAGTGGCTGAGGTGATGCCCGTTATTAAAATAAATTGTTCCTCAGCAAGAGAAAATAAAGTATGAACTGTAGTGAAGAGAATTAAGAAACCCCCTGTACTGCAGGTGTTCAAGATTCAATACATCTACAGTATGAAAACTATTTGTGTTGTAAAGATAAAGCATTAAGAAAGAGGCTATTTATTGTCCGCATGATATAGGTAGGGGCCGTATTTTTTGGTAACAACGATAAGCGCGAAATTTTATAAAACAACGTCCCTTAGCTATATTTAGCTTTTATATGCTTAAATTACCAATATGAACCAAATTGAATCCACGAAATATCGTGAAATTCACTCGATTCTGCGAAATGTCTCTATAAGCGCGAAATATGCCCCCTCCGTTCGTAAAGTGAGGAACGAGCACGAAAATGTCCCTTAAAATCACAATATTGTGTTTCGGTGCACTGTATTTTTTATTTCTTAGCAGCATGTTTTTTTCTGCTGTTTCTGTGGCTGTCGAAGATTTACCGATATATCGATTTTTGTGATCGATTACAAAGATTGCAGAATTTACGCAAAGATTGTCGGTGACCTGGTTTGTACTGTTGAGTACACTCCTTTCCTGCTATCCATTTGCCAAGTTAGCGATGCCTATGATCGATTACAGCAGAAGAGTGTAGAATGTTTGTTACTTGTATTCAACAGATTTCGTCTTTTATCCACAGTGGTATGGTTGGTACTTCTGTTTGCAAATGGCTATCTGATGGTGTTTAGTAGAAATTACGATAATATTTCTCGTAATTATATTTGAACATTAACTCTAATCATGTCTAAATCGAAAGTTAATTCAGTTCATACAAGGGCAGAAGAATATAGAAATTGGGGGGGGGGGGGGGGGTGTTAGTTCATGTAAATAAAGAAGCAAAGTTTATCATTGCACAATGTTCCCAGTGTAATATAAAGTAATTTATTTCACGAAATACCCACCGAAATAGAAGGAAGTTAACACCGAAATCGGCCATTTTATTTCACCAATAAATCAGGGCCCTAGATATAGGTTATGCGAAAGATATTACAAAGGTTGTAAAGTACAAAATGTTTGTAAAAAATTTCGAAATAATTTAATGTAATTCTTTATCTTTGAGATTTTCGTCACATCTTCAAAGACCATGTATCACGTAAGACTTGAGGCTTTCTCGGCGTTGATTACTAATGATGGTTTCACGGGCTATAAGCCGAGTAAAAGGATATATTGTATCCAAGCTTTCGGTCGCTGACATCTCTGCGGCCTTCCTCAGGGAACTGAGTGTAGAAAAGTGGGTGGAGAGAGCTTATATATGTTTGGAGTGAAAAAAGAAATTCTGTGATTGGAGGAATAGGGTTGGCGTGTATCGGCCAATCAGAATGCGGGAATTTTCTTTATAGTAAAAACATTGAAGAAGCAATCGGTCCATATCAGGACCAATGGGAGAAAAATAAGGATTAATAATGTGAGTCAGAGCCTTATTTTTCTCCCATTGGTCCTGATATGGACCGATTGCTTCTTCAATGTTTTTACTATAAAGAAAATTCCCGCATTCTGATTGGCCGATACACGCCAACCCTATTCCTCCAATCACAGAATTTCTTTTTTCACTCCAAACATATATAAGCTCTCTCCACCCACTTTTCTACACTCAGTTCCCTGAGGAAGGCCGCAGAGATGTCAGCGACCGAAAGCTTGGATACAATATATCCTTTTACTCGGCTTATAGCCCGTGAAACCATCATTAGACCATGTATCAGTTCAACAAAATGGACTGTTCAGATGTGAACCAAACTACAGCATTTTCCTGTCATCTGCCATCACAAAAAGCAATTATCTGAAGGAAGATTATAAAACAGCAATGTATCAGGAATTATAAGAATAAATGTGTAAACCACACTAGGTGTTGGACTTGGCAGTCAACGTGCTAAGGATGGTGAAGTTTTAAATCCTGACTTGAGAAGTTAAGAACCCTAAGGCTAATTTGCAAACTATAGATTCCTTCAATCATTCTCACGTATGAGGAATAGGATAATACACACACACAATAAAATATTTGTATGGGTCACCTGAAGTGCTGCAAACATAAGCATTTCTTCTTCTGTGCAATCAATCTCCTCATTAAGGAGTTGCCATTTGGCTTGTTCATAAATCTGATTTATTCTGACGGCATCATACTTGGGATTCAGATCATAAAATGAGTAGAACTTGAAGCGAAGGCACAATGTATCGAATTCTCTCACACCCTGTTCCATAATTGAAAGTGACGAGTCCAACCACCTATGAAATAAACATTTTAATATAAAGATCTCTCTTTTCCAAACAAAACATACATTAAAGTATGAAAATATTGTAATCTGAGAGTACATCTGCAAAGGGTGAGCAAATGTTAAATTTTAATTTATAATTCCAAAGAAATCCGCAAAAAATGCTACAATATTGAAGTAATAAATCAATTTCTGACAAAACAGTGGATCCACAAGATCATTAATTACATCATGCAGTATCTTCGTCTTCTGCCTATCCATTAATGGATGTTGGTGACCACATGATGCATCTTCATTCTATGAACCACAGTATGTAATAGTTGATCTACCCTTGGTAACATGCAGTATCATTACCCACAAAAAACAACTATTCTTACAGTAAGAGAAACTTACGCTACATTCATTCGAGCCCTTTCCACAAGTGTCTTTGGCCGAACTAGGCGATTTCTAGCATCTGGGCTTGGTGTGGATGGACTGTGTGCAAGTGATGAATCTGCACTACCACTAAGCATCTCAAGAGTTAAGCTGTTGTTTGCAGTGGGAGAATATGTTCCATTCATTTCTCCAATTGTTGGTGAGTGATTATTCCTCTTCCATGTTCCTGACTGCTGTAAAAATAAATGACCATTTTCAATAAAGGTTGAATATGCCTTAGTAGGAAAATGCCCATTTTTTGCAGTGTTAAATTATATTTTACATTTAGGATGTTGTACCGGTATGGCCTATATTAACTAATTATCAGAAACGACAAGAAATAGAGGCAGATTTAAAAAATAGGCAAAAGCACAGTTTTAACATACCTATGGCAGAAGATTAGACAATAAAAATAGCATGCTGTGAAAGAAGGACTTTTTAATACCCTGTAGAATATGTACACCAGGGGTGGATCCAGAACTTAATGAAGGGGGGGGGGGCAGCATAAAGGAAAGTTTGCAACTACTGGGGGTATGGAATATCTCCAAAAAAAAGATGGAGTCTGGGGGTCCTCTCCCTGATATTTTCAAAAAATTAAGTGCAAAATAATGAGTTTTTAGGTCCTCTGGTCATTCTTCAAAATTTCTCAGCTCATAGTTTTAATTCTGTTCAGGAATTTGTTAGTTTGACACACTGGTATTACATACAAATTAAAATCATTAATGAAATATCAAACTCTTTACCTTTGTATGTTCTGGTCTGCAATAGTTGACAAGAGATCAAAACCCTTTCACAGCTGAATTTATATTTTGATATAATTTTATATTTTGATACATTTATCAACAAAAATCGCTAGTGGGTTTATAAGTTTGAAATCAACTGGGAAAAATTTTAGTGGAGCAAGTATGGTTGGGAGCTGACGAGATGATCCGTGATTTGGTGGTGGCATGCAAGGGGAAGACGGTGTTGTGCCCAACTGCAAGTGTAGGGGAGCACTGCTATTGGCTGCAGATAAGAGCCCCATAATCATGCCAGGGATCATCTCGTCAGCTCCCAACTGTAGTTTCCATGAATGACAACTTGAATACATGGATAAATTTATATTTATATTTTTAAATAAAGCAATAATCTAATATGCTTATTTCTGGTCCTTTATGCAATTTTTTTCGGTGATGCATATGTATGTCAGTAGCAGTGGAAAGGTTAATCATAGGGCAAGGCATTTAATGACAATAAAATGGTGAAAAAATGACACAAAGTTACCAATAAATTATCTGTCATTGTTTATAATTAGATTTTTAGAAGTAATAGTTGATTTTAGAGAGGAATTTAGTTAATGACAATGTATTAAATTTAAATTTACAATATAAAACACTCGTTTTGTTACTAACAAACTTGGACACCCTTCACCAAAACGAAAAACATATTCTGGAACTGGCATGACCATCAAATTGCCACTATCAAATACCTCACTCAACTATTATACACGAATGACACAGTCCTTCTGATACACCTGAAAGCAGGTAACAAAGGACATGCTTGGATGAGTTCATTATGCGCATTCCTTTAAAATAGGGGAAGCAGGTACTGCCTATACCATGTTTTCTTGGAAATGTAGTCCAGTTCAAAACGCATATGCCTTAAAAGTGGGGGAAGAAGGTGTTGCTTATACTATATTATCTAGGAAATGTAGTAGATTTCAAAATGTCCAGTGCACATTCCTTCCATTTGTACTGAAAGTCTGCTTTGTTTCCTGGGGATGTTATTGCCTTATAAAGTTATAATATAGAAGTATTAAAAACAGAATTAGTAATGAAAAATTCAAAATATAACATAACGTAACACTTTATTTTAAAAACCATAAAAAATGCAGAAAATGACCTAGAAATACCCGAAAAATGACCTACTTCTTGAAAATGAAGAGAAATGCAAACAATGCAAAAACAAATTGCACATTTTTAATCAATTAATTCATGATACACACTTGTGTAATCAAGCTATCTTTCAACCTTCATATAAAAAAGATGCAAAATCATCATATGCCTTGCCCTAATAATCATTTATAATATTTATTAAAAATAAGGAACTCGAACAACTGCTATCTTGTGGGTTGACTCAAAGTGTCTAGAATATTATTATTATATTAATTAATATTATTCAACTTGCATTTTACAATCTTCAGGTAGAACTAGGAAGGTTACATAAATGTTTTTATTTTTGTTTTGTATGTAAATACATTTGACTGTTATTTGACTCTATGATTACAAATACAAAAAGTTGAATCAATGTAAAAGTAGAACCAAGGGGCCTACTACGGAATGCAAGAACTGTACTTTACTAAAGGACTAGAAATCCCAAAATTCATACCACAAAAAGAAATTGCATAAAATATACAGAGAAAAATTAAGTTCAAAATAATTATTTAAAAATTAGGGGGCACAAATTATGCAAGCAAACATGGTATTTATTTTCAATAATGATTTAACTTCTGTTCAATTTACCCTCAGCCCAGAAATTACATAATAATTACGCACCCTTAAGTTTATGCAAACAAAATAAACACAAAATACAGTGCAAGGACGGACACGTTAACTTATGAATCTTGCTATATTGTTTCTCGGGCTTCCAACAATTAATTGTTCCTCTTTCTGTTTATCTCCCCCCCCCCCCCCCCCCAGCATTTCCATTCTCTCCTATATAATACAGAAATTTTCCCAAGACCAGCTCACTTCTATCAGATGATGGCAGCTGATTCAATTCTCCTACTCCTTGGTTAGAAGCTCAGCCTCAAGTCACACATGGCCTACATTGGCCATGCAGGTGGATTCATACATAATACCTGAATAATGAATAACTACTACACAGGAATTAATATAATATGAATTTGAATCCAATGTGTTACAACCATTCTAATAAAAAAAATTATGCTTCCACTAACAACTATGTAATGCATGCGAAGGTAATTTTACTACCCATATTAAATTATTAATAAAGGTAAAGTCATAATTCAAGGGAGAGATTAGGGGAAGAATTAGTTATTTCCATATAGGCTACTAGGAGCAACACCAAGTACATAAAAACATGATCACAGGCATTTATTAGTAATACCAGCAAATTTTACATAATGGCTAGTTTACACGATGACACTAGGTTTCGTAAGCACTTTCATGAAAGTGATTTCGTGAAACTGATTACACACATTTTCTTTCCAATGCAACCGCACATTTCATGTTATTTCTGAAGTTCAAGTTGTTAAAATCCCATATAAACGTTTGAAACACGTATGAATGCAGGCATTTTACAATTTCCTCACTTCCCCATTTCATTTTACGAAATGCGAACAAGCTAAATAACCGTATAATCTCATAATTACTATTATAGTTTCGTGAAAAGTTGGAATCAGCCGAAACTGCGTAGTGTCGTAACTCATTGTCGCCAGTACATCTAGCGCTTGCGCATTCAAGTAAAAAACAGTTGCGATACTCAGTTACGAAACCTAATTTCGTCGTGTAAACTAGCCTTAATTCTTCAAGGACTCTAGAAAACGATGTTGATATTAATATTCTTTAATTTTCAGAAACAATTTAAATTTTAACCCAGAGCCCTGTTTTATAGAACTATTTCACTAAAATTATTAGTAAAAGCATAATATTAATTAATGTACTTCGGACTTTTAGGTCGCTAAAAATGCTGTTTTAGGTACCGGTACCTAAAATAGGCTCTAAAAATTGGAAAATGGGTTCTAAAAATCGTAGAATAGTCTCTTATAAAATCGTTAAGTTGCCAATTTTCTGAAATAACTCAATTGCAATGCAGAATATTATATTTATTGAAGTCACCATTAATCAATAATCATGTATTTCACCATTGATCAATAATCATGATAAAACACAGATATAGGCCTATGGTACACATAATTATATAGATCTATTACTAGGGCCTGTATTACTACCATAACAGTGAAAACCTAATCCCTAAGCCCAGAAGCTACGCACGTTAGCATATTCAACCCCTTGTATCCCTCAGTGATTCAGAGAATTTTTTGTTGTTGTTGTTGTTTTCGTTTCTGGATGTGGGAGTCGGGAGAAAAACACATTTTCTTGGGAATTCCAAGGAATTTTTCTACTGAAGACGAAACATTTCTTACTATTTTACCACGTCACAAATGTGTCATGTACCACATTCCGAGATAAAAATTTAGTACGAACTGAAAATAAATGCTAGAATTTATAACAAAAAGTAACTTATTTTGAACTTTAGACGGAAAACAAGCAAAAAGGCAATATTAGGCTCTAATGTAAAAATAGGCTGTTTTAGGTCCTATAAAAGTATCAGTTTTAGGCATAGTCACTTACGAAACATGCATATATAAGTTTTCGTCCATATATCACTTAAGGATTAAAATAGGTTTTTACCTAAAATCCGAAGTCTAGTTATAAGTTATGAGTTCATGGCCCTACGTAGTAAAAATTACTAATAATATCAGTGAACTGTCTCACAAACTGCAAAAGTAATATCATAATTACTGATAATATTAAATGTTTTAAAATTTCTATGAGCGTGTTTGGTCTAACAAGTTATTCTGAGATCTATATTATGTAGATTTCATTATAATCTATATTATATACAGATTTCATTATCTATATATATAAAAATGAATGTGTGTGTGTGTGTGTGTGTCCTTTATGCATTACTACACCATTCATCCGATCGCCATGAAACTTTGGGAAGTTGTTGAGTACATTCCCGGGAAGGTTTTCGGCATATTATATTTTTAGTTTTTGCTTTCGTTATTGAGTTATGAGTGAAAACGGGCAGAAAACGTGTATTTTAGCGTTTTCGAAGCATCAATTTTCAGTTACACATTTCAATGTCAAATCAATTACAGTAGGCTTTGGCTATTTTTGTCATAAAACCATTACGATCGCTTGAATGTTGTAGCTCACGCTGGTCGACTCATTTGTTTATCATGTCAAGGCACGCAGATATATGAAATTTTCAACCAACACCGAAGAGGATTATTATTAAGTGCCAGTATGGTACTTTATGAGATTGTGTGGTGGACAAAAAAATGTCTGTCCGTCTGTCTGTCCGTCTGTCTGTCTGTCCGTCTGTCTGTCTGTCCGTGTGTCTGTACGCACCATAACTCAAATATGCTTTTTTGGATTTTCATGAAACTTTGAAAACACATTTATAATGTCCATGGGAAGAACCCTATTGATATTGAACCAAATCGGTTCACCGGTACCGGAGTAATGCCCAATTTAGATTATATTAGAAAGGCGCCATAGCTCAAATACGCTGTATCCGATTGCCACGAAACTTGGTATACCCATTTATGACACCCATGAAAAGTGCCCTATTGAATTTGAACCTAATCTGTTGACCGGTACCGGAGTAAAACCCAATTTAGTGTATATTTTAAAGGCGCAATAATTCGAATACGCTTTTTCGGATTTTTATGAAACTTCGTACACGCATTTATAATATCCATGGAAAGACGTCTATTGATATTCGACCAAATCGGTTGGCCAGTACCAGAATAATGCCCAATTTAGTGCATTTTATGTTAATATATAAGAAGTCGCGATAACTCAAATATGCTTTATTGAATTTTCTTGAAACTGTGTATACCCATTTATAATGTACATGGGAAGAAGTCTACTGATATTGGACCAAATCGGTAGACCGGTACCGTAGTAAAACCCAATTTAGTGTCTATTTTAAAGACGCGGTAACTCAAATACACTTTACCGGATTTTTATGAAACTTGGTATACACATTTATAATGTCCATGGGAAGACGTCTATTGATACTGGATAAAATCGGTTGACCTGTTTCGGAGTTATGTTCAATTTAGTGCCTATTTTATGGTAATATACGTATTCGAAAGAATTTATTTAAAAAAATGAAAATCAGTTACCTTGACAACATAACCTTTTGTTTTACTGTGATTTCTAAGGCTTTGGCAATTAAAATACAGTTAGCTATGACAACACTATTGCTTTAAATGCGCTTATCCCATAACTGATCCAGGTGGCTGAGATGGTAACGTCTTGGCGTCACATTCTGGAGTTCCATGGCTCAAATCCCGAAACCGGCCAATTTGACTTTTTTTTTATATTCTGCATATCATAACTGCAATCATAACTGATTAAACAAAACATACTGGCACTTTGTTATATCAGTTTACCTGATTTTATTATTATTATTATTATTATTATAAGAGGGATAATCAATATAGGCCTAAATATGGTCAAACGTTCGATTTGGACGAAACTCACTATACAGGGGTTTTCTGGGCCAAGTACCTCGAATCTGAGGTCGCTTTTACCAGCCGACGCTATCTAATCGTGGTATGTAATTCACGTGATTTAGGTGTTAATAAATATAATGATTTAACTATTATGCTCTTAATTTTTAATTTCTGAAATAATTATCGCGGGCGATCGCTTGATTTTGTAGGTCCATCCTTGACGATTCATTTGTTTAGAATATCAAGTCCCACAGACGTATGAAATTTTCAACCTACACGGAAGAGGGATATTCAATATAGGCCTAAATATGGTCAAACATTGTTCGACTTGGACGAAACTCACTATGCAGGGGTTTTCTGGGCCAGGGAACTCGAATCTGAGGTCGCTTTTACCAGGCGACGCTATCTAATCGTGGTATGTAGTCCACGTGATTTTGGTGTTAATAAATATAATGATTTAACTATTATGCTCTTAATTTTTAATTTTTGAAATAATTATCGCGTGCGAAGCCGCGGGCACACGCTAGTCTTACAATAAAATTGTGTTTGAACAAATAAAAGTATGTTTGACATCGAAAGAATTTTAGTCACAAATGGAGCCAACATACAAAAATAATGAGATTTTAGAGTCTGAGATTTCAGCACAATATGATATGCCACGGAAATTATATAAGAATATAAGAATTGTATGTACCTAATGAAATACAGTAAGACTCCACTAGGTGAAACCAGCATATGACAAGATAATCTGAAGTACAGTAAGAGCAAACAGATATCACTGATCACTGAAAGCAAATCTTTGAATAGCTGTTGGTTAATTTTGTATCGCATGCCATAAGGGTGTACAAAGTTGCTTCAGAGACCACACCCAAACTACTTGCAGTAAAATGTACCAATCAGTGCACGGGAAGACAGCGTGGGCACTAATTATTATAAAAAGTGTTAGCACAGCGTGCAAGCAGGGGCAGTGGACAGTAAATCTTTTGTCAGTGCATCACAATGGCATGAAGCACGTCAGTCAGCTATTTAACAAGCCTAAAGAATAAATATTTCATACTTAGGATATTTAAAGATGGGTTTATTTTTAGAGCACGAAATTCCATATTTTCCAGAGCAAAGTAGAAATTTTAAAGATTATCCATTCAAGAGGAATATTTTATTGCTAACTATATAATTTAATGAGTAGAAATTAAATATTATCAATTCAAAAGGAACGAAGTTAATGTAACATTTTGTTTACAGTTCGACAATTTGTTTTGTTTAAGATTTGTTTTATAAACTTTTATGTCGAGTTTAGTCAAGTTTTAGTTGCTTATTTGAATACAAATTTTAAACATTTACAACTAAATGAATTTAAGTAAAAAGAGTATTTTCATAGTTGTGTGTAACTTCCAACTATACAGCATGTACCTAGTCATATCATAAGTTCTGTCACAACTTTAGAGACCGCTGTAGAACACAAAAATTTCACAATATATAATTCTTTGGTCTTAAATTAAACACCACACTTTCACAAACAAAATCCACATACACTTATTCAAAATGTCCACCTTTGACCTTGACACTGGCCTTCAAACGTTGTGGCCAGTCATCTATTGAGGCACGTATAACATTTATGTCCAAAGTGGCCACTGCATGCACGATGGCTTTCTTCAGGTTCTCCAAATTTCTATGGCAGGAAGAGTTGACCTTAGTCTCCAAAATGTCCCACAGTTTGTAATCCAGAGGGTTGAGGTCTGGTCTGGAGGACAGCCATTCACTGTGGGCAATAAACTCTGGAACATTGGCTTTAAGCCACTCTTGCGAGATGCTAGCCCTGTGCGCAGGTTCAGAGTCCTGCTGGAATATCCAGTGCTCATTTTTGAACAAAGTCTAATTAAGTGGCTTCATAATCTGTTCTAAAACATCTTCCTTGTACACTTTGGCACTGGTTTTCACACCTTTTCTGCAAAAATGGACCTCTGTGGTACCAGAATAGGCCACTCCTAGCCAAACCATTGTTGAGACTGGATGGTGGGCACGATGGACACGGGGAGCAACTTCATGGGCCTCCTTACTGTTGTGAGCATACACACGGTCATTTTGCTTATTCAGTTTCTCCTCTATGGTGAATATTTTTTCATCTGTAAACAGAATTTTTTTTATGTTCACCTTTTGCGTACCGCTGAAAAAGCACTTTTGATCTTTGGGCCCTAACTTCCTTCAGCCGAGCATCCAGATAGTGTCCGGTAGTTCAGCGGTAAGCTTTCAATCTGAGATCTTGATTTAATATCCTTGAAACACTCACTTGCGATATTCCTGTCTGTTGGGCTATTATCTTTTGCTTTCTGACTGGATTTCTTCGAATTCGACCCCTTATCTTCTTTACCACCTCCGGGGTTCGAACTGTGCAAGGACACCCAAACCTTATATGGTCATCAAATGTGCCAAGCTGTACGAATCTCTGTATGGTTCGGTACACAAATCTGAGTGTGATTCCAAGTGGTTTCAATAACTTGAAAAAGGTACTTGCGTCGTTATTGCACTTGTGTAATGCTATTATTGCAACACGATTTTCTTTTGATGTCCACTCCATCTCAAGTATGAGTGCTGACTGAATGTTCCAGGTTACAATATTGAGTACAGGATGCTAGTGTAAACAACCCTTATTTTCATACCCCTCTTACTTCCTGTGAGTGAGATAAGGAGGTCCAGATTCTATTGACAGAACTTATGATATGACTAGGTATAGCATGAAGAAAGAGCTATCATACTTAAAATATTCTCTCAGAAAACGCTACATATGGCTTTTATCGCTCATACAGGATTTTACATAACATGCCTGGTAGAGGTTGAAATAAGAAGAAACAGAAATTTCGATAACATAACATCTTACAGTCTTTACAGGATATCTTATTTCCAACTTTCATATTACCATAGAACCATTTCAGGGCTAAAATCAAAACAAAATCATTATCACTCTCACACATTCTTACCCAAAAATCTTATACATAATTTACTGCGCACATAGGACTAAAAATGTTGCATCCTATTTTGTCTCTTTTTATATGCTTAGGGCTTACAATAAACATCCCTATTTCTCAATTAATACAAAGCCTAGAGCGCTGGGCTCGGGATAATAAGATCAAGTTTAATGAAACAAAGTCAAAAGTACTAATAGTTACACGGAAAAGGAAAATACATAACCTAAGCATGAATATATACATAAACAATAAACCAATAGAACAAGTTGAAGAACTGAAATATCTTGGAATTTATCTAGACAGACGATTTAGATTTAACAAGCATATCGATCAAGTACACAACAAAGCCATAGCCTTAATACATACACTATCTAAATCAGCGAAACTAAACTGGGGACTAGGGCACAAAGCACTGTATACAATATATAAAGGGGCACTCGAACCTATTCTTTCTTATGGAGCCCCGGTGTGGTACGAAGCTCTACGACGTGCTAGGAATGTTAAAAAACTACAACGCATCCAAAGGCTTATGAATATTAAAATGACAAAAGCATACAGGACAGTATCCTACGATGCTTCCTGCATCATAGCAGGCATTCAACCCATAGATATCACGATAGATGGTAAAGTTAAACTATATAAAGCAACTCATGGAGAGAGTAATTATGATTCGCCCTTAGAACCAAGAAGCTGGAACCACCCCGCAGAAAAGAGACTATTCAAGGAACTCATGAAAATACAACATATGACATTGAAATTTATACAGATGGAAGTAAATCAGAAGGAAAGTCATTATCCGTCAATTACAACACAGATTATACTCGAAATGCACAAATAACCAAGCAGAGCAGCTAGCTGTACAGGAGCTTCAAGAGTTAGAGGATATCCCGAATGAGGAAAGAGTCGCTGCAATATACACTGACAGCAATATTACGTTATCCTTATTGACGGAAAATAGAAAACACAACTCACTAATAGATAGCATACACGATACCCTCATTGCATTACAGCAACGTCAGTGGACAATACACTTCGCATGGGTGAAGGCACACAATGGTACTGCTGGTAATGAATTAGCTGATAGGTTAACCAAAGAAGCTTCTGCAGGAGAAGAAATAATATACACTAAAATTCCTAAGTCGACCATCATATCAGAAATAAAAGATTCCTCACTACAAGAATGGCAAGCCAGATGGAATATCACCACAAAAGGAGCAGTTACTAAATCATTCTTTCCTTCAATTCAAGATAGACTAAAATTAAAGCTTCCAGTGACCCCAGAAATAACAGCCATGGTGACAGGACACGGGAAAACAAAATCATATCTATATCGATTTCATATCGTAAATGAGCCGGACTGTACATGCAACAGAGGAGAACAGACTGTGAATCATCTGATATATGAATGTGATGACACAGAACACCAAAGATCTATTCTCATCCGAGAAATAATGATGGAAGGAGGAACATGGCCCGTCAGTAACCTAATATTAATATCCCAATATCTGAGAAGTTTCATCAAATTCGTTAAATCCTTGAATATGTAGAGAAAACTAATTATAATGAGTAACGGGAAACTCTAGAACAATCTTTTTAAATACATAGACGCTACAGATAATACAAAAGTTATGACATGAACAGTGATAAATAGTGTGAAGAAAATAATGTCAAATGTGATGTAAGAATAATTGTGAGTGAAAGGAAACTCTAGAACAATCTTAGTAAATACATATAATGCAAATGTTATGATATTATTAGTGATAAATAGTATGAGGAAAATAATGTCAAATGTGAAGTAAGAATGCATGTAATGTTACCAAGGTAACGGGGCATGCAGAATATAATTAAATTAAATTTAAAAAAAATAAAAAAAAAAACAGCGATGAATAACGTATCAGTGGATAGAATTTTTTTACAGACTTCTGATATAACATATTCACTATCCATCATTGGCACAAACTAAGGCTGAGCAAATGAAAATGCTGTCCCCACAATACAACCTCTTAGTCTACATCAAAATGAGAAGTGAAAAAATTATATTCTCCATGCCCAGGGTAGAGAAAGTTATGTGATGCTTCACACCCGATTTATTTACGTGGATTTCATTCTCCATTATTGATTTACAGAAAAGAAATATATCGATAGTCTTTCTAATTATTTGTCAATACAACTTCCAAAGCCCTGTGTGAACACTACGAACAATATTGTCATGAGATCTGAATTGCATTTGATGAATTCTTCAGAAATTATATAATTTTACAAGGAAAGGAATGGTTTGTTTGAATTTTAACACTGCCCCTCATTTCTTTCCTAATTGAGTTAGGGTATGTGTGTAAAATTGCTCAAAGTATGTAGATCTGTACATAAAATATTGTAGAATACTGTTCCGTCAGAAAAATTTCTTGGTCCTGCAAGTTACAATTTATTATTCATATAAATTTACCTGTAATTATTATTGAACCCATCTGATTCAGAAACGGAAGACTACTTTGCATCTTTAATGGAAAATATTTAGTTCTGAACCAAGGAAAATGTGTTCTGAATTATGTGGGCAACCCTGATATAGTGACAAAAATAGTTTTTGGACATCCTTAAATTGCCACTGGCCTACACTTAGGAATTTCTTTTGTCACACTTGTCATACAGAGGGTTGTAACAGTACACTGTACAGATAGGTGCGGAAAGGCTGGAAAATCCTTCAGTCAAGATCATAAAGTAGGTCACCAGACCTGCTAAACAATAAAGTGATCTGTGTATAGCAACACGGATTCTGTTACTGAACCATTATTCAGTTCATTAGAAAGGTGTTAGGCCATAGTAATCATGTGTTAAAATAATGACAGAAAACATTTCATTTTAGGTCTGAACATGAAAATAAAAGTTAATGAAGCCAATGAAAAAAAATAAGTTGTCGGTTAAACAGATCGTGGCAAAATTGAATGTTGCCAAGACACATCCTTAAGAAAAAATTGGAATTACGGGAACAATGGTTAAGCAGAAATGCTGCAATGAAACGATAACTAAGAGTGACTGGGAATGCGGTCATCAACAAAATTGTCTGGGAATGCGGGTTTTACTTTACACAGT
The DNA here is from genome assembly GCA_964059195.1 of Ectobius pallidus. NCBI lineage: Eukaryota > Metazoa > Arthropoda > Insecta > Blattodea > Ectobiidae > Ectobius > Ectobius pallidus. Next base: position 128,462,101 of record CAXKWD010000003.1, read on the forward strand.
TTTGTTTATAAGAGTCACCACCATCGGCTATCATCATAATGTAAGTACGCCTAACTGCTGTTTAAACTTTAAAAGCTTATTGCTTTGAAACAGTATGGTATATTGTTACGGCTATTTTAGCATTCAATTACACTGGATCCTTACTAGGGAAACAATATATATCTCAAAAATCGATTTACAACATACCGTATACAGGGCCTTTAAGATGCACAATAAACCCAATCTAATCTAATCATGAAGTCATTCTTTGACACATCTCACCATTCTCACTCTTTTCCTTAATATGACAATCTGTTTGCAAGTTTAAAAAGACCATAGTTGAATGATTGCTGCATCTTAAAGGCATATTGATGCCTTTTCTTGCCTTCTCTCCTAGACAAATATTAAAACCTTTTTCCCAAATCACCTTATTCAATATTTAATTTTCAGATCTCACCAAATACATTATCACAGCTATTTTACTTCCTAACATGCATCTGCAAATCACTTTATAATATGAAAATCATAAATAGATCTTTCAAAAAATCATAAAGCACCAATATTGTTTTTTCGCCTTCCTTATAATTATTTTGACTATTTATCAAACACTCCCATGAAATGGTATATATTTTCTGGGCTATAAAAATTTGCTGGTTTATTAAGAAATGCTAGCATACAGACTACAGGAGGAATTCAAAATTAGAGCAATCTACAGAATCAAGTGCATCTCTGAAAAGAAAATCCTGATGGAATTAAAACATATACATTATGTATAATTATTATTGAGTTATTAAGTAGCTAATTAATAATTATATGTAGATAATTTTATATTTCAAACATGTGCCAATTGGTGGGGAGGAATATGTCAACAAAACCACTCACCTAGCCTGATTTCCTAATTATGCTGTCTAAAAATTAAAAAAATATTACATAAAATATTTTATATTTAACGCGTGTAGAAGTTCCTTTCTACTACCTCCTAACAAATGTTCTTGCAATAGATATAGAGTTATTAATAGTTTTGTTATACTGACAATTTGTTTGTTCATATTTTTGTTTATTGAAATTCTGCTAAAGATACTATGAATATGGACGTTTAACCAAAACCTTTTATTTATGCATACTTGTCGGTTTTGCCAAGTCCACATTAGGATTTGACTACTTAGAACTGCATGATCTGCAAACTGAAAGGATATCCTGAATATTTTGTCTTTTAATCATATAAACTCTATTAACACCAGTAACCCTTTGTGTGATATGCATTAGGGTGGGCTAAAAAAATTCAAAATATTTTGTTCAAATCATAATAATGTGGAAAAGTTGCAAATTAGGGAGACAAAAAGGAATTGAATTAATTAATGTCTTCTGGTTGCGCATCTGCCTTAAAGTTTGTGAAAGTCGGCAAAAATTCTAATTTATATGATAATTTTCTATATTATTGAACTTGTCATCTTCCAAAAATAATAGTTCAAATTGTTATGTATCAAAATCACTAAAAACAATGTTTAAAAATATATTTAAATTGGTCAATGCCTTCAGGTTGCAAATTGCCTTTAAAATTGATGAAAAATGGAAAAGATTCAATCAAAAAAAGATTAATTAGAGTAAAAGGGTAGAACTAGCTATGTTTTCATGCAGTTACATAAAATACAGTATGTAGTTACTGCATAATAAGTTAAAATATTTCAAAAATGATAATATTAGAAACTGTAGTACCATTAACAGAACTTGTTTAAAAAGAAAATACTGAAAGAATCTAAGATTCAAATGGTCCATAAAAATCTCAAACAATTCCCCAAAATACATAGAAATAAGCTAAGCCCAACAATACATATATTTGATATTTCCATGTCAATAATCGTGAAGCTGCCGAGAGGATTTGACTGTACGTGATCCTGGTCTCTTGTCACTTTCCAGGTGGTTGACAACACAAAATAGAACTCCCAGATTGTAGCTGACGGAAGAAAATCCCTTATCCCAACTTCAAGAAATAGTTGTATTTACTTTGAAGTTATGCCTGCCATTATTCAGTATCTTCATAGATGGCCCTAACTTGTGTTCGAATCAATGAAATCATCACGGTACTATCCTGAATATTTACTTGTGACTGAACGCACTAGTTTCCTTGCCCACGCTAAACATTTAATGTTGGCCAAAATACAAGATGAAGCAATCACATGAGAGAGCTCCGTCTTTGATGAATTCTAAAGGCAAGGGAGATCAAGAGAGAAAAACTCTCAGAACTTTAGTCCCATTAAAACTCAATTTCCAGCCTGAGGACTTCTAAAAATCATTCACTGGATTGACTCTGAATTATCTTATCTCCCAATGTTGAGAGAAATCAGCAACGATGAGATCAAATCACATATTCAATGTGACACAATCCCTAATAGTGGTATGAACATGAACAGATTCAAACATGAGTAGTTGAGTGATGTGTAAAGCATTGTGAAAAGTTTGTGGAGTCAAGTCTAGGGATGGCTACATCAGGACGATACTGTTCTAAAGATCGGTCAGGTCCAACTTCAATAAGAAGTCACACTTCCGAGTACCTTCAGCTGGGAAGAAGGAGTGGTAAATTGAAAAGCTTCTACATAGCTGAAAAGTTTGTATGTGATCATTCTCAACTATTTTAATCATAGTTTGTTTTCAGTATTTTCTTTTTAACAAGTGCTGTGTATCACTACAACAGTTTCTATTCTAATTTGTTTTTAAATGTTTTAACCTATAATGTAGTAAACTACTATATTTTATGTAATTGTTGAGTTGAAATAAATAGAGTTAGTTCTAGCCTTTTACTCTAATCTTTTTTTAAGTGAATTTTTTCCATTTTTTCATCAACTATGAAAGCAATGCATGACTTGAAGGCACTGACTAATTTAAACATTATAGCCTATTTTTAAACATTATTTTTGGTGATTGTGATATGTAACAATTTGAATTATTATATTCGGATGATGGAAAGTTCAACAATATAGAAAATTATAGTAAAAATTAGAATTTTTGCCATTTTCACAAAATTTAAGGCAGATGCGCTACCAGAAGACATAAATTGGTTCAATTGTCTTTTATCCCACATAATATTATATGAACAAAAAATTTTGAATCTTTTCGGCCCACCCTACTTTACATGTTCTACAAATAATTAATTTCTACATTTCACTTTTCCATTTTATTCACTTCTCAAAGACAAAATTTCCCAGCATAAGATAACTTTAACTCCTTCAAGGGACTTAGTTCATCAGATAAGCAATCCACATTTTAACTTGCACTTTAAGTCTTTTAAGTTGTCATGCAGTTTTCTTTGTTAAAATTCAAATATGCCCTTTATTAGAAGTACAATATGCCATCATTCATATTTTTTCAAGATATAAAATCAATTTCACATTTAAAAAAACTTTCTATAGGCATATGAGCATTGGACCTTGAATATAAACAATTCACTTATAAAATCACATTGAATTACAGATCGTTTTTGTCATATATTGGTTGGATATACTACAAAGCAAACTCTAGCCCTCAATCAACAAGAATGGATTAACAGTAACCAGAATAAAATGAGCTGGCTCCATCAGCCACCCTAAAATAAAATTATGAAAACCATAGAAATTATTAGTTTCCAAAAAATAAAGGTACCTTAAATGAATGACTCACAATAATCTGCAATACCGTAATGAACATTTTCAAGATTGGTAAAAGTTTTAATTTGTAATGAAGAATGCTTGAATGTGACAACTTCTGCCAGATGGAAGCGAAGAACATGGGACAGGACCTCTATAAGTCAAGAATCCTTTTTAGCCGACAGATTCGTTATCAATACCTCTGCTACAACTTCTAGAAGTCATTTAAGGCAGCTGTTGGGGCAAACTAGTTTTCTTTTTGTTATTGTGAAGGCACGCATAGTGACAGAGTGCTCCAACTTGCTTTGAAGAATGTTGGATATCCAACCAACATCTGATGAAAGCATTTTTAACTAAGAACTCTGACTAGCTCAATTGGTAGAGTACCATCACGGAACGTCCAAGGACACATGTTCAAGTACTGTTGTCAGAGAAACTTTTATTCTAATAATTTTCCTCATTTGCTGTGAACCCTATTGCTCCATGACAATTCCATTCACAAACCTATGAACATTCATTCAATATCAACCAATAATAAAGCTTACCTGTAACTGTAATACTGTAAAAAAGAAGAAAAATAACAAGCCTGAATGTACTGATCTTAAAATCATGCTATTATTTTCATCTTTTAATAAATGCATCCAAGGACTGCCTCTGGCTTTTTAACACACTGACTGCTAAAGCTCTTTCCCCCCCCCCCCCTCCCTCCGTTTAAACACTTGCTATCAGCAGAGAGGTGCACTATAAACTCTATGGAGAACACAATCCACATAAGAGTTGACTCTATTAGAAGTAAAATTCATATTGATATCTCCTCTAAATGGCATCCAGGTACTGTATTTTATACATCTTTATCAGAATAATTGTGAGAAGAAATAGAATCACGCAGCTTACAAACTGAAGAACTAGTATCATTTACACTTGGATTATCTTTAGTTGCATTTGAAGGGTCTTTTACCTTTATGTTCCCTATTCAGCAAACTGCCGATTATTCATGGGTAGATTATCCGGTTTGCCAATTATTCGTGCATGAAAATTTGTATCATTTTGAATTTCCACCATGTCATTTCAAATTTCCTGCACTTTATTTTGAATTACCCACACTTCACTTTATCAGATTTTGAATTTCTCACATTTAATTTTGTCATATACAATGCACGCCGCTTACTGTGATCACTTCAGGATGCAGCTAATCTGATAATATTAACTGACTGATAACAGTAGCCGAAAGAATTAATTTAAGGTTATTTATTCATGCATAAGACAAAATACTATAAAAACATAATTAAAAGCTATTTACTCATACATACAAGATAATACGTAATTGCGAATCATTGAATCACTTAAAATACAGTATTAAGACTGCAAGTAACTAATTTTGCAATAATTCCCTTTGGAGTCCATTAACCAATAAACACTCAAAGTGTTTTTGGAACTTTACTGACCTGCGGTGAACACCGCTTCATTAATATCTAATATCTAATATCTTAATATCTATTCAAATCTTTTCATTTTACATTAACCATCAGTGCATGTCAATACTGTGATCTTCACAAATCAATAGCAACAACTAAATTGAGGGATGAAACATATTTTATTGCTTAAAAGATAAAGTTAGGGATACCATCCTCTTGAACAGGTCATCCTGTTAGCTGGGGACAGTGCAGTTACTTCCAATACAATACAATACAATACAATACAATAATTGAATTAGAAACAAAACACTTAAAAACAAAATTTTGAATGATGTACAGTACTTGGAAATATAGTCGCGAGAAACAAAATGTGATAACATAAACCGAATCTTTGATCACAATAAACAGCATTTTTTCAATGTGTGAGTATTAATCCATATAGGCCTAGGACTTCATAAAAATGATAACATTACCCAACTGATAACATTATCCGTGATTACATTAAGCGACAATCACTGTATGTGCAATATGGGCACAAAATGCAGGAGAATCGATATTAAGTGCAGGAAATTCAAAATCTCACACCTATTTGGATTATCCGTGTTTTTCAATTATTTGTGCATATTACAGTCCCAATTAGCACGGATAATCAGGAGATTGCTGTATCTACTATCATTGTATAAGTCATCAAAACAATAGGAAGAATCATCAATAATTAATTCTTCAATTTGCTGAGATAGTTTGCAGTAGGAAGTAATTTAACAACATCTATTTACGACTAATTAACTCCTTCATCTGGGTGGAATCCCGAGGAACCATCATACACAACCAACGTCAGGTAATCTTCAAGTTTCTTATAATATCTATTCAGATAACATGATTTCGATTCATTAATGAATTATATTTCTGATGATATTATCAATTAGCAGAATTTGATTATTTAGCTGTGAACAACATTTTAGCATTATCGTAAATTTCAGGAATGGATGTATGCTATAAGAACTCAATATGTTAACAGACCTAAAACTTTTTGACAAAAATATTCATTAATTAAGTGGAGGGAAAGGAAATAGACATTAAATCCATGTCTGGGATATTAATACAAGTAAGAATCAGCTTGAAAAATGTTATGTCATAACCGGGATTTGAACATGGATCTTCGGCTTAACGCGCCGATGCTCTACCATTGAGCTACCATGACAACATGCCAATACGATATCAAATTCCTCAACTGATTCAGAAGACAAGGCAGACCACGGGAGGTTTCTCCGTTGAGAACACACATCCAATGGCGTCCTACATTTGTAGGTACTTTGAAGCCAAGTTATATTTATATACTATTAATTAAGTGGAGGGAAAGGAAATAGACATTAAATCCATGTCTGGGATATTAATACAAGTAAGAATCAGCTTGAAAAATTTTATGTCATAACCGGGATTTGAACACGGATCTTCGGCTTAACCATTGAGCTACCATGACAACATGCCAGTACGACATCAAATTCCTCAACTGATTCAGAAGACAAGGCAGACCACGGGAGGTTTCTCCGTTGAGAACACACATCCAATGGCGTCCTACATTTGTAGGTACTTTGAAGCCAAGTTATATTTATATACTATTAATTAAGTGGAGGGAAAGGAAATAGACATTAAATCCATGTCTGGGATATTAATACAAGTAAGAATCAGCTTGAAAAATTTTATGTCATAACCGGGATTTGAACACGGATCTTCGGCTTAACGCGCCAATGCTCTACCATTGAGCTACCATGACAACATGCCAGTACGACATCAAATTCCTCAACTGATTCAGAAGACAAGGCAGACCACGGGAGGTTTCTCCGTTGAGAACACACATCCAATGGCGTCCTACATTTGTAGGTACTTTGAAGCCAAGTTATATTTATATACTATTAATTAAGTGGAGGGAAAGTAAATAGACATTAAATCCATGTCTGGGATATTAATACAAGAATCAGCTTGAAAAATTTTATGTCATAACCGGGATTTGAGAACAGATCTTCGTTGAGGAATTTGATGTCGTACTGGCATGTTGTCATGGTAGCTCAATGGTAGAGCATCGGCGCGTTAAGCCGAAGATCCGTGTTCAAATCCCGGTTATGACATAAAATTTTTCAAACTGATTCTTACTTGGATTAATATCCCAGACATGGATTTAATGTGTATTTCCTTTCCCTCCACTTAATTAATAGTATATAAATAATAACTACAGTGCTTTGCAGATGACAAGCCCTATGTCCTTCAACTGCATATATACGCGGTCCAATCAGAGACGGCGAGACGGAGGGAAGACTCTCACTGACAGCGGCAGCCTTTTAGCCTGTGCACGTGATTGGCGGTGAAGGAAAAGGCTTCCCATATGAAAAATACTGTAGGCTTCAAAGTACCTACAAATGTAGGTCGCCATTGGATATGTGTTCTCAACGGAGAAACCTCCCGTGGTCTGCCTTGTCTTCTGAATCAGTTGAGGAATTTGATGTCAGACTGGCATGTTGTCATGGTAGCTCAATGGTAGAGCATCGGCGCGTTAAGCCGAAGATCCGTGTTCAAATCCCGGTTATGACATAAAATTTTTCAAGCTGATTCTTACTTGTATTAATATCCTATTTCCTTTCTCTCCACTTAATTAATAGTATATAAATATAACTTGGCTTCAAAGTACCTACAAATGTAGGACGCCATTGGATGTGTGTTCTCAACGGAGAAACCTCCCGTGGTCTGCCTTGTCTTCTGAATCAGTTGAGGAATTTGATGTCGTACTGGCATGTTGTCATGGTAGCTCAATGGTAGAGCATCGGCGCGTTAAGCCGAAGATCCGTGTTCAAATCCCGGTTATGACATAACATTTTTCAAGCTGATTCTTACTTGTATTAATATCCCAGACATGGATTTAATGTCTATTTCCTTTCCCTCCACTTAATTAATAGTATATAAAGATAACTTGGCTTCAAAGTACCTACAAATGTAGGACGCCATTGGATGTGTGTTCTCAACGGAGAAACCTCCCGTGGTCTGCCTTGTCTTCTGAATCAGTTGAGGAATTTGATGTCGTACTGGCATGTTGTCATGGTAGCTCAATGGTAGAGCATCGGCGCGTTAAGCCGAAGATCCATGTTCAAATCCCGGTTATGACAAAAAAATGTTCAAGCTGATTCTTACTTGTAAAAATATTCTCATCTTAATATGAAAGGAAGAAACAACATGCAATGTGAAGTAAATATCTTCACAAGACTATAGACTAACCGTGCTAACCGGAGAACTGATGGGTGTTGATGTATGATGATGTCTGTTGGGTGTTACTGGTGCACACATGAATGGTGGTGACGACTTATCTAAACTGCCTGTTGAACCTGATGGGCTGCTGTTGGCTATAAATGTATTTGTGTCTGCAGGCGGCTGTAATCCATTCTGTCCTCCTTTCGGATCTGAATGTCTCTTTTTATTACCAGGCATATCTTTTAAATTGTGCTTCAGATGATTTGGTTCCAGTGGTTTGCAGAACGACAGTTCTTCAGGATGTCGAATGCCTGAAATTAACAAAGTAATATGAATTAATAAGAAAGGTCATTTGTTCTGTCATGTCACAAAGTATTTAGTTTCATTTAAGCTTTAGCAAGGCATGTGGTTCAATCAAATGTGTAATCTTAGTGATCTGACAGCATATTAGCCTTGAAAAATGAGTTGGTGTCATGCAAAAGACACAAACTGGTATTTAGTCTTTTTTTTAAACAAGGAGATAATTCAGTTAAAGTGTGTTTTATTTATTTAACATATTTAAAAAAGTTATTTGCTTAATATTTTATACGTCACAAACAAATAGATCCCAGAAGGTTGCAATGGTATACCATATTTTATTAGTCATTAATTAGTTAGCATTATTATTAGTTAGACTCAGTGGTGTACCAACAGTGATGGGGGACTGGGGTGCTAATCAATATTGGGGCCTACCCAGTATCCACAATTATTTATACTATTCACACAGTCTACACAAATATATAATAATAAGCTGCTTATTTCATTATATTTCGATGGACCCCGAATTAACTATTTAATAATGGATTAAATTTTTCTTTTCATTTGGGGTTCACATGTTTATTATGTATTAGGCAACTTTACGTTTTTACCATAAGTTTTCTTAGAGTATGGCCAGAGGAAATCCACATTAGAATGCAATTCCTTCGGCTATGGCATTGAAAAGATAGGTCAACTAAATAGTGGTGATTTCACAATATTATTTTTTGTACAAAAGAAAGAAAACCCAAACAGCAAGATTTAAAAAGTTGATTAATAATAAACTAAACTGTAGGTCTACATAAATTAAAAATCTTTCTTGTGAGCTTTTGCCTCTGAAAATTTTGTAGTTACATCATCAAAACTGACTTGTTTTGAAATCAAAACTGACTTGTTTTGAAATAGAGTTCTCAATTAATATTAGGGCTAAGCTTGACAAACGAGACTGCCCTCTTTTACTCGTCGGGACTTATATTCTTACAGTGGGCCTACAAAACTACCGATGTGGTTGTTTCTAACCTGTTTTTTAATTCAATGTTTAAAAATGTATAATGTTATGTAAAAGACAACAGTTCACTCAAACCAAGACCTGTCTCTGGTTTGGTAAAAATAAATAAATATAATTTTGGATCTATATGCTCAAAGTAGTGCCTGGGGCGGACCGCCCGCCCACCCTGGCTTGGTACGCTACTGGTTAGGTTTAATTTTTAGTTTGTGAAAATTGTAATTTAATCCTTGTACCTTTTATAGGCTGTAACATGTTTAGTTTTCAATTTCTAGAAATTTATCAAATTTTGAATTATTTGTAAAATGTAGGCCTATAGTTTTACTGGTGAAGCGGAAGAGAAGGCCTTGGGCCTGAACTTCATCAGTATAAATAAATAAATAAATTAATTAATTAATAATAATTATTATTATTATTAATATTAATATTAATATTGTTATTATTATTATTATTATTTTACTACAGTGTTCTACATGCATTTACCCTAACCACATTATACAGAGCCACTTTTCATCTACTATCTATAATCGGCTGTTTGCATGAGAATTGGTAGCCCTAGCAATGCCAGCTGCACCCCTCTTCTGGGACTTGGTATATTGGCAGTAGGTCTTTAGTGTAATTTTGAATCATAGTAACTAAAAACCTTTACCATGAAAGTTGAGGATCTCACTCTTTTCACAGCAGCTATTCACTGTCACATATCTCTCATACCCTCTTACAAAATGATTATTCACATGGAATAGTTCTTCAGGTTTATTTATAGAACTTCACCTCATGATAAAAGATTATGTGTATGATGTACGATAATGGAAGAGTTAATTGGATCCATATTTATGAAGACACTATAGAAGATACATTAATTTTATACTCTCGCCATTTTTCTACAAAGTAACACGCTAGAAATCATTTATTAATAATAATAATAATAATAATAATAATAAGCCCCTGTTTACACTGCGCTGAACTGTGAGCACTAGTTTCAATTTTCATAGCTGCAAGTTAGTTCATTGCAAATTCCAAGAGATCTGCAGCAGACAACACTGAGGTGACTTTTAGTTTCATAAATGTAACATACATGTTTGTAATCCTACTTCATCTTCAACTGCAAAAATTCCCTTAACAGCAGAGGTGTCACACAAAAAACCATGTAACCATATTTTAAATTCCTTCACAACGTTTTACATGAAATAATCAATGGTTATCAGTAGGGTTCGGATGTTTATGACCAAAAAAATTGAAAATATAACTGCGAATATGTCCTTAAAAATGGAAAATATAACTGCGAATGTGTCCTTAAAAATGACAATGACCCAAAAATCCTAAATATGCAATAATAAAATAATGTATCTTCATAAAATAAATGGTTCTTTTTAAAACGTTTCAAGACACTAAATTCTTACGTCACATGAATTGAATCGGATATCACATTTTAACAATTTTGGTGATTTACAGTTTTACTTGCAATGAACTTCTATTCCTAAAAAAATTACTCCTGTTTGCTGTCTTCAACAGCTCCAAATCTGCGTAATATCTTGTAGCTCTTGTGTGATCCCATAACATATGAACATTTGCATTAATTTTAAAATGTAAGTCTTCTTCTTCTATCTTCAAGGATTAGGCTAGAGCCTGTTCCAGTCTCACATCTTTGTGAGCCCAGTAAGGCATCTTATCTAAGGAAAGGAGACCCTAAAACTAAACCTCTAGTTGGGAGTTTTGTGATGGGCTGGTAACCCATCCATGTTAAAATATTTTTACTCAGAAGTCTCACGTACGTCCACCGCTGTGGCTCAGGGGATGCGTTCAATCCTCTCACGTTGTCTGGTCAAAAAAGTATGTATGTGATCCAAAGATAATCCCTCTCCCGACAGGTCGCGGCCCTGTAAGGCCCGGGCGGCTTGGGTCGCTTAAATCCTAAAAGGGAGAGGTGAAACTACGATAAAGAAGAAGAAGAAGTCTCACGTATTTAAAATTTAAGTTACCTGAATGAATGAATGAATGAATGATTTATTCTTGTATCTGGAGTTCAATTAAGTTACCTAATAATTTGGCATAAACAATCAATTAATTAAATAAATTTCAAATTTAACTCGACCACGTAGTACATAAACTGAATAATTATGCTCCTTTACCAAATTTGTAAGTGAAATACGACGTTGAATTACAAATATGGCTAAAATATGACCAAGACCACAAACATGACACAAAAAATGCAAAATAAAATTGGCCCGATTAGGATAACAAGCGTGCCATTCGTGTTTACAGGGGCGTAGCTACTTTAGAAGCTAGGGAAGCAGTGCTTCCCCAAGATTGTAGGCAAAAATTAAATTAATGTTTATCGTGTAATAGTCTGTAAATTCAAGACATTTAATTCGTAGATGAAGTACCTTCTTTTCATCAGATCCTGTGTTCCGTAAATGAGACAACATGAGATGCAGCAGTTTTATTGCACAGTTTGATGCGGCAGCCCAAGTTAGGAAGCTGCTTTTGAACAGCAGTCTTCTAGGCTGTACGGAAATGCAAGTTTTCCCGCCACTAAAATTGGTAGATTTGGAAGCGGTTGCAGTGTTGTATTCCACCGCATTAGCGCTGCATGCGTTAGGGTAGGTCCACATGTGGTGTTGTGGCAAGGTGTGGTGTGGGCGGTTCTGTTTATCAACATGGGTGACAGCAGTGATTCTTGTGATTGTGTAATTGAAGACGTATTAACAAAGAAATTTAGTCTGCGTTCAATCGAAGTCTTCTAAAAGATCTATTGCCTGAGACTGGAATTATTCCACCCTTTCGGTTTATTTATAAAACAATAGATAATAAATATTTATTCAAATTATCCAAATTATTATTATTATTATTTTCGGTATCAAAATTCTCATTTCGATTATTATTATGATTTTATGTTTCCAAATTCGAAACATTAACAGTAAAAGAAACGTATGTATTCAAAATTCGATTATTATTATTATTTTGCAATTCCAAATTCCAAAATCTTAACTGTAAAAGAAACGTATGTATTTAAAATACAACGTATTAAATTCATAAATCCTAACCCGCGAATTGGCTTAACCAATAAGAACGATTTACGTAACGAAACATGTAACCAATGGGAGAAAAGCATCCTTAACCGCGAAAGATAGCATTACTGGAACGACACTCCATTACTACTCGCCAAACAGGGCAGACCTCAGCATCTTGCTCTCGTGGAGAAGTCGCGTAAAAACATATACCTAGCAAATGGCGATTCTCACTGCCACAACTACAGATGAAACACAACTTATTCAAGACAAATAGACGTGTGAGTTTTATTTTATATTGTGATAAATAAGAAGAACATAATTCACGTAAGTAAATGGCAAGTGAAACAAAAGTGGTGACGACGCGCAGACAGTTACACAATTTACAGTTCAAATGAATAAATTCCGATAATCAAAAGTTATAGTGTGGTTATCATTTCATAAGGTATAACTAGCTATAACAATATCCCTGAGATGATTCGTGTGATACCCTGAGCAACAGCAGCCGTGGAAGTTTGGGTGCAAAAACAGAGGACTCCAACGAAGCTTCGAACCAGGTACTTTTCCCGAACAAATCCCAGTCCTCACATTATCCATCTTTCATCGTGTACCGCTCCAACATTGTGGCGCAACAACGTGTGGCCATATAAGAACAATTGAACAGTGTTAAAGACTCTGCGAATAAAAAGCTAAGTAGGACATTAGCGAGCAGAATATTGTGATACAGATTAACGTTGAGTGAGAAATCGCGAGCTAGCTACCGCGACGCGCAACAATCAACATTACGTCATCACGACATCAGTAGACCGGCCAGGTGTTCCACATTATGCAGTAGCAGCTGTGACCAGTACGCCTCATCCTACAACTCGACAACAATCAACTTCCAGCCTGAAAGTAATTGTATGAAGCCAGCAAACAAGTAAGGTGTTATATTTAAGGTTACGAATGAAATTAAGAAATCGTAAAATTATGTCACCACAGAAGGAAAATTCAAATATGCAGGAGGATGGACAGGACTTGCTAACTAACACGGAAATGGAAGGTATTGTAAACAATGTAAGTGTTGATGACAGTTTACAGTTAGTAGATGTTAACGAAACAGATATGGAAGTTCAGATAGAAACAGATGTTTCCATTTCAAATGAAAATGTGACTAGGCGAGAAGGCAGCGAATCTTCAGATGATCAGTTAGAGAATTCAATTAAATGTTTCATGCAACAAATGTTCAATAGCTTAAGTAATAAAATTGAAGATGTAAAGAACGAGGTTAAGACTGATATCAATGACGTTAAAAGTGACATTAACAAAGTCAGTACAGAGGTTAGTGATGTAAAAAATGATATTAGTAATGTAAAAACAGATGTAAATTCACAAAATGAAAATATTAGTTTGAAGTTGGTACAAATGGATGAGAACTTAACCAAACTAAAAGATGATTTAAAACAAGAAGTAGCAAATGAGATACAAGAAAGGTTAGGTGACTTCAAGGATCAGATTAATAGTGACGTCACAGTGGCTTTAGAAAATATTCAAACCATTGTAAATAGTGACATAGCAGAAGTCAAAGAGGTTATTGCAAATGTTAGTACTAATTTGCAAACAATGCAAACCGATGTTTCTAATGCAAGTGAGGAAATGAAAGTCATTGTAGCTAACGTTTCAGAACTAGATAGTAGTGTTTCACTCATGAAGATGCAGATAAATACATTCGACGAAACATTAATAGGGTTTGCTAAAATGAATGATGAGGTTAGAAACGACTTAGAGAAAAAGAATCAGCTGTTAAAAGTTAAACAGAAAGACATAGAAATACAAGTCATTGAAGCACAAGAGGAGTTGACTGTATTAAGTAGGAAAGTACATAAAGACGAGGAATTGTTGACAAGTAGAATTTGTGTACTAGAAAATAGATTAAATGTACCTGTTACTTCACCTGTAAATCACGATGTAAATTTATCGCAACTGGGAAACAATATGAGTAGAAATGTTATTGAAGAAGCTTATTCACATGTACCATGTAGATCTCCCAGATGTCATGAAAGGGTTAACAGTCATAATGGTTCCCAGATGCAAGATGTCAATGTACCTTTGTCCACAGGAATTAGTCAGTCAAGTGGCAACTTTCCGAGCTACTTGATGAATGAAATCAAGTTGCCTGTTTTCGACGAAAACAATAATACAAATCCACAGAATTTCTTGACTGAACTTCATGATTATTTTAGATTGAGAGCCATACCATCTAATATGTATATGATTATAGTGCGGAAAGCATTACAGGGTAGAGCTTTGAATTGGTTCAATTTAACCACCAATGAGACCACAACATTCGAAGAATTTAAGCGCAACTTCATTAGTAGATACTGGAGTTTAACTAAACGTAACAATATCAGGATGCAACTAGCAAATGGTGTCTATGAGCCAGAATCAGGTCAGACAATGATTGACTACTTTTTAGAAATGGCAGAGTTGGGTAGGCAAGTAGATCCTCCCTTAAATGAGTTCGAATTGTTGGAGACTGTTGTAAATCACTTTCCAGAGAATGTAAGGTTAAATCTGATAGTAGCTAAGCCCAGAACCTTCGCAGACATGTTAGAATTGCTTGCTGCATTTGAACAAAGAAATACTTACAGAGGTAGGCAGAACTATATTGATTCATGTGATAGGATGTACCCACCCACTAATAGGTTTACAAATTCTGGGGTAGGGGCAGAAGGTAATGTAAACAATTGTGATAGAAGTTATGATGCTAGAAATACTTACAGAGGCCCTATGCCTAATCAGAATAGGAATAACACTAGATATTTTCAGAACGGGTCAGGAAATAGGCCATATAATAGGAATAACAATGAAAGAAACCAGATTAACCATGTTACCTTCCATAGACAGAATGGCGGAAATGGAAATAATCCAAACTCTTGGAGAAAGATGCCATGGATGAGAAATCAAGGTTATCGTAGAAAGTACCAGAATCGTAACTACAATAGGAGAGGTAATGATAACAATGGTGATGATAATCAAGTTAGGCCAGGTCAGTCAGTAAATAATGGTAAATGGCGAGTCAAAAGTGTTGAGACTCAGCAAAATTCATTAAATCCTAGAGCCAGACCATTCAACAATAGTGCACATAATGAAAGTGTATCTGATGACATAGTAGAAATTCATGACCAGGATAATGGCGGTAATGCACAACCGTTAAACTAGAAAGCCAATATCTCGAGGGTTCGGATGGTGTTGGCACAAGTTCAGTTAATTCAGACAAACAAATAGAACCCATATAGGCCTATAGTATTCAGGCACAAGGAGATTTTTCAAGTAGTAAGCCTAGTGAACAAAAGAGAAATGCAAACAAAAGTGAGGTTATTATGGATCCTCCTAGAATAAAAGTAGTGATAGGAAATTATGAAACGACCGCATTAGTAGACACAGGATGTTCTAATAGCGTAATAAGTGAATCTTTGTACAACAAGCTAATCCAAAACAAAGTCAAGTTAATTTCAATTCCCATTTGCGGATTATCATGCACAGTGGCGATAAAAAGAGCGAAACAGTCAGTGAAATTTCAATGCATGTTAGATGTCAACATTGGTGATGTAAAATTTGAAATATTTTTCTTAGTAGTCCCGAAATTAGTAACAGATATTATTATTGGAGTCGATGTGTTTACCGAGTACAACAGTATTATAAGTTTTGAAGATAACAATCTAGTATTCAACTTAAGAGTACATAGGATGAGCATTCCATTCGATAATGATTTGAGTAGGAGAGACGCGTCTAGCGAGATAGGTGACAATGATATTCCGTACGAGACGTTTATTGTAGAAAATATTCAGATGAATGAGATGATGATTCATAAAGTAGGCCCTTGCTGCGATGATATAAATAATGATGAGGAAGTATTTAAATGTATGACATTGAATTGCGATGACTGCGCTGATAGATATGAGAATAAAGTTGACGGGGATGTCAACATAGGGCGAGTAGAAATAGGTTATGTCTGTACGAGTGAAGTAAAAGAAGCCGACCCTAGCGCGAACTCTACGACAATGGTTATTTTGAAGGAAAAAGTAGATATGGCTCATAATTTAGATGAAAATCAGCGTGATAGATTATTTTCGATACTAGTCAAGAATAAAGAAGTATTTTTAGAAAACGTAGGACTATGTAATATCTACGAACATAAGTTTGACATCGAACCAGTTGACGAATTTGCATATAAGAGTAGACCAATTCCGATTGCATTGAAGAAGGAAGCTGATATGACAATTCAGAAAATGTTAGATTCAGGAGTAATCGTAATTTCGACCTTAAAGTATATAAAGACGTTACGTTGAACATTCAAGAAGAATAGATCGCTTTGCTTAGTAACAGATAGTTGTGTCACTAATAAAATAAATAATTCAAGAAGTATTTTGCAGTGATATTGTGCCAAAAATAAGATATTGATAAAGTTAAAAGATGAATACAAAGGATTATGGATTATAAGTAATGCTTGATTAATAATTAATGTAAAAATAAGTGGTTCTAGTTTGATAAGTAATAAGCTGAAATTAAAAATTGAATAAAAGGAATGAATTGCTGAACTATGCGAACATGATCCGACACCGAACCCTGAGAATGTAGAAATGTTGTAAATAAAATATAAATACATATGATTTAAATATAGAAGTTTAAGATGTTGTATATAGTAGAGAGATAGGATTGAACATTAATGTGATATATGTATATATATAATTGTTTGTTATTTTTAAAAGGGTCATGTTATATATATAAATGTTTATTGTTTGAAGGGTAATGTTATATATATATATATGTTTATTGTTTGAAAGGGTAATGTTGTTATGTAAGAACAACGTAATGCAAAATTGTATTTGTTTGTTAATATATGGTGTGTTACATTTGTATGTCTTAAGAAAGCACATGTTAAAATAGTGATTCATGGAAGAGAATTCGTGTAAGAGAAATAAGCGAGTGATATCAAATATGAACGATGAGAAAATCTCGACATATATATCAATATGAACGATGAGAAAATCTCGACATATATATCTTTTCAAAATGTTTAAAAATTTCTCTATAACTAACAAGAAGTGCTGACATACCAAAATATGTTTATTTTTCAGAGTTGTTTCAAGTTAAAAATGTTTAATATTATTTTCATATATTGTTCAAATAGTTTTCATTTTTTTTAAATATTGTGTTAAAAGAATGCAAGGTGATACAAACCTGATGTAAGTTGTTTGTATACAAATAATTTTGGTAAGAATTATTTAAATTGAAGTTGTAATGTTTGACACATACACTTATGCTACACTAATTCATATGTCGTCATCCACCACTTTAAAATATTTATTTTGAGTTTTTACGAATTCAAGCGTAATTCAAAATTTGATAAGAATAAATACTCTGGGGTATGATGTGTTAATTTAATTATTTACCTTTTCGGACATAATTAAATTAACACAGGGGCATTTGAGACTGGAATTATTCCACCCTTTCGGTTTATTTATAAAACAATAGATAATAAATATTTATTCAAATTATCCAAATTATTATTATTATTATTTTCGGTATCAAAATTCTCATTTCGATTATTATTATGATTTTATGTTTCCAAATTCGAAACATTAACAGTAAAAGAAACGTATGTATTCAAAATTCGATTATTATTATTTTGCAATTCCAAATTCCAAAATCTTAACTGTAAAAGAAACGTATGTATTTAAAATACAACGTATAAATTCATAAATTCTAACCCGCGAATTGGCTTAACCAATAAGAACGATTTACGTAACGAAACATGTAACCAATGGGAGAAAAGCATCCTTAATCGCGAAAGATAGCATTACTGGAACGACACTCCATTACTACTCGCCAAACAGGGCAGACCTCAGCATCTTGCTCTCGTGGAGAAGTCGCGTAAAAACATATACCTAGCAAATGGCGATTCTCACTGCCACAACTACAGATGAAACACAACTTATTCAAGACAAATAGACGTGTGAGTTTTATTTTATATTGTGATAAATAAGAAGAACATAATTCACGTAAGTAAATGGCAAGTGAAACAAAAGTGGTGACGACGCGCAGACAGTTACACAATTTACAGTTCAAATGAATAAATTCCGATAATCAAAAGTTATAGTGTGGTTATCATTTCATAAGGTATAACTAGCTATAACAATATCCCTGAGATGATTCGTGTGATACCCTGAGCAACAGCAGCCGTGGAAGTTTGGGTGCAAAAACAGAGGACTCCAACGAAGCTTCGAACCAGGTACTTTTCCCGAACAAATCCCAGTCCTCACATTATCCATCTTTCATCGTGTACCGCCCCATGCCCTAAACGAACATCTAAACAAAATGTTTCCTGGTATTGCTCCTACACGATGGCAGTATCATAGTCGTTCAGTAGAAATGATTAATTAAAACAGGTCCCATATTGAACAGCTATTTGACGGCATTGTTGAAAATAAGAGTGAATGGGATTCAGAAACCATTGTTTCTGCCCAAGGTCTGCTGAC
Source organism: Ectobius pallidus (assembly GCA_964059195.1). Classification (NCBI taxonomy): domain Eukaryota; kingdom Metazoa; phylum Arthropoda; class Insecta; order Blattodea; family Ectobiidae; genus Ectobius; species Ectobius pallidus. The sequence goes on from CAXKWD010000003.1 coordinate 128,481,181, forward strand.
GACTATAAAGGGATTCGATTTCAATTTATTTTTAGAAATATTTTGCTTAATATTTCCATTTTCTGATTCACTATTCAAAGTACTTCAGACAAAACTAAATGATATTTCTTTCTGTATGCGAAAAATTGAACACTTTAAACGTCATTTGCAGAAACTTCGTGAGAATTTTGATTCTGTCTGGGAAAAAATGAAAGTATTTTCGTCTGAACAGGATTGCTCCCAAAAATCTAAAAGAATTTGCATAGATTCAATTCCTGGTGAAGATAAATCTTCATACAAAATACATTTTTTTTACGAAGTCATTGATGTGGTATCTCTGAATATTTCAACCAGGTTTTCAGAGGTCCCCAGACTGAAATTTTTAAGTCTCCTTCACAGCAGGCAGTTTCAGAATTTTCAAACTCAGTTTCCAGAATATGCACTAGAATGCTTACAAGAAAATTATGGAATGCATTTCGACATTGCTATATTGAGGAGTGAACTTTCTGTTGTTTATTGTGATTCTGATATGGCGAAGGAAACTGTTTATGATCTTCATGAATGCCAGGTATATCCGGACCTTCGACTTAAGAGCAGTTTTTCCTCAAACAAACATACTGTGCAGTCTAATCTTAACAATTCCAGCTACAAGTGCAACAAATGAAAGGTCTTTCTCTGCGTTAAAAAGGATTAAAAATTGCCTGAGAAATTCTCAGACTTAGGAAAGATTAAAGTTACTCGCATTGTTAAACATAGAGAAGGCTCTGCTGAATGGATTGAGGAGCAAACACACATTCGAAGATGACATCATAGAATTATTTATCGGGGGAAACAGGAGAATAGAGCTGACCTTCAAAAATTGAGGTAAGGATTTTAATCTAGCCTTTGCTTTTCCATATCTATGCTATCAGCTTCCCTAATTATTTATAGTACGCTACGCCACTGTGTGTTTAACTTGTGTTTGCGGCGAGAACGAAGGTCAGGATAAAAATATGACATGTCATAAACATACAAACCCTAGTTATCGTTTATCAAGATAGAACAAATCCCACACGGATCCACTAAGATTTGAACCCAGGTCCCAGCAGTGGAAAGTGAGTGTCTAAATACTCAGCCATGGGGGCAACCTTACCAATGTAATTTTGATACATAGTAAAGGTAATGATGTAATGATGTGGTGCTAGCACCTTTTACTCCAAAGCCCTCCAACCAAATTCTTCTCATAATAGAATGAGGATTAATGCTAAGGCTAAGTAGGCTGCACCCTGAAGCGATATGAATCTTGTCAGCTTCTTCGCTTCTTTTTTAAAAGAATTAACTGTTATTGTATTAGGAATGTCATAAGTATAAGATGTTTCTATAATACAATTATGGTTTTGGAGAGAGTCTGCAGTTCAACATATTGTGTCATATTCCATAACGAATGTATAATAGGACTGCTATAAGATTAACATTGTAATATGAAAATTACCATTGGCAGGCATAAATGAATCTTTTGTTTATCATCATATCCTCAGTTTTCATTTGAATTTACCTATAATCTCTACATTATTTACTTGCATATTGACCATTTAAGATCAGGCAAACTGGAGGCACTCCATGCAAAGCTGACAATACATATCATAATTTTAGGGTATAGCATAATTTAGATTTCAAAAACAAGAATAATATTACCACTCCCGAGAAGAAGACTTCATACACACAGGCATGTTGATTAGTTTAGTCATAAAAGCCTCTTTAACCAGTGTATGTCTGGTCACAATTAATTATTTCTTTTACAACACGTAGAGAGAAATATCAAAGCTGCTCACACCAGCATGATGGGAGGGGGAGTGGCTCCCAATGATGGTACGGTGTGTTAATCCTGCCATGGAGGATGCAGTTTACACACATACAAATAAAATAACAAAAATAAAGAAATTAGAATGTAAAGTCATATGAATTCAATTATAACTCTATTCAAAGGCAATTTCTTTTGGAGAGGGAGATGTCTGTGTATAAATGCATACTCCTACTGCCCAATACAATACTTCTATGTCTATTTGAGGTCAGCCATTATGAGCACACATAACATACACAAACATATAATTACTCCAACAGAAACTTTAAGAGAACTGAGTTATAAATTGAATACCTGGGTGCAAGATTAGCATTAACCAGCTAACCCTGTTATTGCAAAATCGTGTGTGTTGTACTCTTCAAATCTTCGACTATCGACTCCATAAAAATTAGTTCTATATCTTGTCTGTTGATGGCAGGAGATCCTTGTAAATAACATCGTGTGCTTATGCCAGTCGGTATCTGTGAGAATAGAAGTGGTATGAAACCACACGTCATTAGAAGCCACATTGTTTGATTGAAATGGAAGACTCCGATGAGTGTATTACTTCTTCAGAAGAAGACCTTGCTGACAGAGAAAAGAAATCTAAAGAACATAAAAGAATAAGAACTCCTGATTCATGGGAAAGAAATGTTGTGACGATGTGCCAACACCGGGAGTAAATCCTGCTAAAAGACAGATGTATTCTCGTGAAAATTTCTAAAACCAGGAAATGCTAAATGGCCTGTATTTGGAATGTGTGTTATAAATAAAATTTCAGAAGTTGACTCAGAATCCGAAGCCTAAAAATGTAAAACCTGTACAATAATAAAGGCTGGATATCTTCTATGCAATAACAGTGTTAATCACATTTTTTTAACTGCACATATTTGTTGTTCAATCATTAGATTTCATGTGATGTTGGTTTACAGCAATAAATATATGTACTTTCTTGGATAATAAATATATTTTTAGATGTTTAATTTGTACTTGTCAGATTTCTACACTTCCAAAACTTTGTATGCTTTTTTTTTTCTCAGCATTGTATTTTCCACTAATGCTCATGTGGACCCAGGTACTCAATTGTTACATGAACAAACTACATAATCCTACAAACTGAAACACATTGATTCAAATATAAAACTCTGATCATCAATATTAATATTACTAGTGAAATAGCACAGCAAGACAGCGAGTATTGAAATCTGTAGCAAGTTTGAGTCCTGAAATATACAACTGTTGAAACAACTGTTCTGGGTAAATCTATTGAAGTTATACTTGGATTCAGGGTAGGAACATAGTGTAGGAGATGTACCTGCAACTCAACGTTGCAATACACAACCGCTGTCGCACTCACTCCCTTTCATTCTGTAAACAAGGGATGTGGAGAGCCAGCAACCTGCCTGAGAACCAGTTGCCGCCTCTCCCCATTCCTGGTCTACAGAATGAAAGGGAGTGAGTGAGACAGTGGTTGTGTATTGCAACGTTGAGTTGCTGGTACATCTCCTACACTATGTTCCTACCCTGAATCCAAGTATAGTGTGTATATTTCCATACTCAATCTTGCTACAGACTAAAACACTGAGTTCAATTTTACTTTAATATTTGTATCCACAAAAACTATGAACAACAGCATATATATGGCTCATTCTCCAGAAATGGGGCATTTCAGCTTATGATTTTTTTTTTTAATATTTTTTTTCTGTAATAGCCTATGTGTAACTTTGTTTATATTTTAGAAGTGTAGAGTGAAATTAATTACCTTACCTTAATAGTTGAGCTCAATATTAATTTTATCATTTCTTAATTTAACACTTGAATTAGGTAAATAATATTTAATATTATTTCCATAATAGGCAACCACTAAAAGAAATAGGAGTTTTCAGTAAGCAAAAAAAAAATTATAATGAATTATTGTATTTTATGGAATTGGTGATTTATTCCATGGAGTTGACAAATTTCTAGTTAAAGCTTGCATATGGCATATGGCTGCATATTTTGTTTACACAATAAGATCAACATTTTGTATGATTATCTAAAAAATAAAAAATAAAACTTTAATAACATTTATGGCATGGAGTTGATGATTAAGTGTGACATGCTTGGATTTCTGTTTTAATCTGCAATAAAATCACACATTGGATCAGCATGTGTTTCTTTCATAACAAGAAAAAACAATGTGGCCGACACTATTTTGGATGTATTTCTCCTTGCATTCAGAGAAACCAATATATGATTAAATACTAAATTTCCCTTTGTCCATGGAGTTGACATAAAACTGGCTTTCACATTTCCGGCAAAAAATTCCAGAAATTAGTAAGCTTTATAACGGTTTCCAATAATGCATGTGTTTGAATATAGTATACACTATAGGAAAAAAGGTTACATTAAGAAAACTAAATATTCTAATAGAAAATATTATATTTCGAAGATCTGATTTTGAGCTGGTTTCATTCCATGGAGTTGATTTTGTGCATATAAAACAGCTCAGAAATACAATTCTTATCAACGGAGAGACATAAAATAAGAAGAGGAGTTTTAAAGCATTAAAAGTTAGTTACCACGAGAATGAAACAGCATAATAATATTCATAAGTACACTTAAAATTTTCCAGTTACATAAAATGTCCCGTTTTTGGAGAATGAGCCATATATAGTAACAACTTTGGAAAGGGATTTTATTGAATTATCCAAGCACATTTGAACCGTTCCTGTTTTACCAATGAGTGAAATTAGTTTCAGTTATTACCTTGCTTTATGCAATTTTGCTTGATAATGTAGGCCTATGCTTTACTTGGATAACCACCGGAAGATCCACTTTCAGCTATCACCCTAACATCTACAAATCATTAAAACTAAGTGATGTAGATATAATAAACTCATCTATAAAATTGCTTAATACGATAGCCTTCTTACTCATGAAGAATACGGAAGTAAAAAAACTTTTGATTTCCTGATTATAGAAACACAGACAGAGTGTACGGTACAGGTAGAAATTGTACGTACAAGGGTCGCCCAGAAAGTAATGCACCACATTTTTTTTCTTCAACAATTATTGATTGAACACAAAGAAACTTACACACAAGAAAGAATGATGTTTCTTCTACACTTCCTATTTTTCCACCTAATCTCCATCCCGTTCTATGGGCTTTCTCCAGCAAGACACAAGGGCGTATATGCCCTGTCGGTACCACTCCTTGTTCTGGTCATGAAGTCATTTCTGCAATGTGTAAGTCACCTTTTCGTCATCCTCAAAATGACTTCCGCCAATGGCATCCTTTAATGGCCCAAACAAGTGGAAGTCTGAGGGGGCTAGGTCAGGGCTGTAGGATGGAAGGGGTAACACTGTCCAACCCTGTTTAGTGATGTGTTCCAAAGTCCTCAAACTTGTGTGAGGCCGAGCATTATCATGTTGAATGAACCATTCGACTGGGTTGTTATGGCACCGAAGTCGCTGGAAGCGCTTCTTGAGTTTGGTTAATGTCTTCACATAAGCTTCAGAACAAAAGTTTGAGGACTTCGGAAACACATCACTAAACAGGGTTAGACAGTGTTACCCCATCCACCCTACAGCCCTGACCTAGCTCCCTCAGACTTCCACTTGTTTGGGTCATTCAAGGATGCCATTCATGGAAGACATTTTGAGAATGATGAAGAGGTGATTCGCACAGTGCAGAAATGCCTTCATGACTAGAACAAGGAGTGGTACCGACAGGGCATACGGGTCATTCCATGTCAAATCAACTAACAGTCTAAACCTTGACCTCTCAGATTTGTGTGATTTTTTTTTTTTTTTTTTCAGGTATTGTACTCCCCAAAACTAGTTTAAATTTAAAATTTTCCTGACTTTTGGTTTGTGAGTTACAAGGGTTGAAAAATAAAAAAAACTATGGTTTTCTATTGCTTTAAGATTATTATAAAATGCTATAGCTCAAAAACTATACCACCTAGAGAGCTCAAACTTACACCATTTTTTCCTCTGAAAATTCCCTTTAATTTGATGTATCACACGGCTATGTTTCTTAATTTTTGAAATGTTAAAAAAGTTTCCAAAAAACCTTTTTTGAAATTTCCAAAATACGTACCCTCGGATTATTTGGAAAAATTATATGTGTTGTCCACTCTAATTGACTACATGCATGCAAAATTTCAAGATGGGATCTCAACGGGTTCTTGTTTAAAAAAATATTTGACTACGAGATTACATGCTAATGAGGTGTACAGTGGACTATTTCTAGGCTGACTCTGTAAAAGACTTCTACAATTCTGACAACATTAGTAGAATGATGCCAGGGAAAAAAAATTGTGTGACCATAAGAAATAAAGATGGAAAGATCCAAGCACAATAGAGACTAGTGTTGGCAAATTTGCAAGAAATATACCAATTATTTAAGGAAAAATTCCCAGCAAACAAAATTGGTTTTTCAAAGTTTTGCGACCTGAGGCCGAAGAACTGTATCCTGGCTGGAAAAAGTGGCACACATACTGTCTGTGTGTGTACCTTAAGCTCCGTACAGATCTGCGCTCCTCTTGCGTGCCGTGCGGCACGCGTGCCGAACGGCACGCAGATGTGTACGGCATTTTGAGGTGCACGCGAACTGCTCGCGTGCCGCTCGCCACGATCCGTCTCCTGTCGGTTTTTTCGACGAACACAAAGGGTTTCTGATTTCATATTTGGACGTGTTTTTGGTAGTTGCGTGCCGCTCGCGTGCATCTCGCTGAAATTATTTCACAGCGCTCCGCTCCTCAAGCTTTACTGTACAATTGGCAAATGAAAAAATTATATGATAGGTTGATGCGAGTCACTTACTCACCTTTTGGGGAAGGATAGGTATACAGAAGCAGGAGCTGAGTCAGATGTTGTGTACGTTACTTTGCACTTTCTGAATTTCTTTAAAATACGCTGGAGAAAATCGATCTTTATGTTTGGCTTCTTCCTTCATGTAGGCCTACTCATAAGCATTAGCAATAATCTCGCTACTTTGACTGTAGAGTTTCCCCTTTTAGTTTTGACAGTATAGGAGGCATTATCACGTTATTAAATAAATAGCATTCGTTAAAACACTTGCATGCACCCGTGCTGCATGAATTTTTTGCAGTGAATTGTCGTCTCCAAACAGAGTACAGGAAATTTGACTGTTTGTTTATTGTAACATGTGCTATTTTGCTGACGTGCCTAGCTAGCCCACTGGTCCCTCTCTGAAGGACATAAGTCAAGATTGAATGAGCTAGCTTGTATGTGATATAATCATGGAGTGGTACGAGGAGAAGATCTGCAGATGATACATATTTACAAATCAAAACCTCTACTGTGGAACCCAAAACATAAGGATAACTACAAAAAAAAAAAAAAAAAAATTAAAGGAGGATGCATGGAGGGAAATAGGAATGGAAATAAATACGTCCTCAGAAGAGTGCAAGAAGAAGATGTTATCTATGCTTTCTTGTAACCGGCGAGAGAAAATTAAAGTTCACGCCAGCAAAGGTACAGGAAAAGGTAAGTTATAAAATATAAATAATAACACTGTTTACACACTTTTCAACTCTTGTTTAAAAATGGTTTTGTTTCGATATTTAAGCCGTAGACAAGTTTTGCAATTGAGGACTTTTTTCAAAACTCGTTTTCTAAGCAAAAAACACACAAAATATTAGGCCTAATGATGAAAGCTAGTGGTTCGCAGTAGGTTCGTCGCTTTCCTATGGAACGCAAGAGGAGCGCTGTAAAAATAATTTCAACGAGCGGCACGCGTGCTGCACGGCACGCAAGAGGAGCGCAGATCTATACGTACCCTTACACCAAAACATTACGCTAATGATGTACAATGCAAAAATGCAAAATTTTGTATTGGATGGGGATGACACTGCTTTGAAATCTTATCACTCCTATCTGGTCAAGATGATGTGCAATCCACCATCTCAACATTGTTTTATGAATGTTTGTAAAGAATGACCTGGTGTTCCTAGACTTCAAGAATTATTGAATACAAAGTTCAATGAGAAAAGTGGGTAGCTGTAGATAGGTATGTGATGGAAACTAAAATGTAGCGATGAATTTATTGATGAGTTTTTGGACACACTAACAAAGTTCAAAACTCATTCATTTATAGCTAGTCAGCAGAAAGAATACTAAAGCGAAATCAAGGAAAATTTAACTGAAGGCCATGTAGTAGTCAACTGTGATTTTGCAGAAAACTACTCTTTCGTCGTACAAGCCAAAATACAATCATTCCACTGGACTACCATTCATCATATATTACAAATGGGAGGGGAAACTAAACCACCTGCAGTACAGTATGTTTTTATATCAGATTGCCTGGAACTTCATAAAGTCGCTTTCTATACATTCCAGAAAAAAACTGCTAGAAATCTTAAAGCAAACCCTTGCCTTTTTCACTTAAAAAGATCACTTACTTTTCTGATGGGAGCACTGCCCAGTATAAGAATAAGAAAAACTTCCTTAATTTATGCTTGCATAAAACAGATTTTGAAGTTGAGGCCGAGTGGGAGTTCTTTGCAGCATCCCATGGCAAGAGTGTATGTGATGGTCTTGGCGGGACTGTTAAGTGGCTAGCTTTTAGCCAGTTTACAAAGGCCATATGACCAACAAATTTTAACACCCAAAGAACTTAATGAATTTGCCTTGGAAAATATAAAAAACATTGACTTTGAATATTGCACAACAGAAGACTACGAAGAGACTAAAGAATGATTACTTTCTCGGCTCAGTCAAATCAAAAGCGAGTGTGGGAACACAAAAGTTTCACTCATATAAACCCCACACAGAGAGTAAAATTACTGTCAAGCCTTACCATTTCAGCCTTGATGAGTCTCTTGAATGTGTGACAACAGAGAACCAAATAACACCATCAGATTTGGAATAGCATGTGATGACTCTTGGTGGCTGGGATGCATTGAAGAAAAATACAATGGTATGTACCGAATAAATTTTTTACACCCAAAATGTCCAACCAAGGGATTTATTAGATGTCCCAGGAAACACTCTTTTGCAAACAGTGGATCCAACTACAGCAACGGGAAGAACATACACTCTAAGTGCTGAAGAAATGAAACTATCCTCTCTTGCTTTGGAAAAATATCTTAAATTGTGTTACCCTCAGTGAAAACTTTTAAAGTGTATAAATACTATTAACTATACTCGGTAAATACCTAATATTCTAAGAAATATAGTTCTATCCAAGCAAATATCAACAAGTTAAAACTTTTTCACAAGGTGAAACAACTTTTACCCATTTCTTTTATTTGGGACTTTAAGTAAATGATTAGGCTACAAATAATACTGGAAAACCAAGCAAAAGATAACCTCTACCAGATATTACTAAGAGTTTTGGGTGATTCAAGATGAGTGACTTCGTTCAAAATTTCACTATTAGCATGTTGTATATAAATTAAAATTTATTCTTCGTTCTTATGTTAACTTAGTTACAGGTATCATGAAAATTAAATTAAAAACAACACTACACATCATTTAATTAACAAACAATAAGAGGGAAATGTTACATATGAACGCTATCTAAATAATTTAGGTTTGGTAGAATTAGCCTACGTACGAGTACCTTAGTATTCATAGCCTAGAAATAGTATGCTATACACCTCACTAGCATGTATTCTGGTAGTAAAATATTTTTAAAAATAAGAACCCGTTGAGATCCCATCTTGAAATTTTGCATCCATGTAGTCCAGTGTATCTCAACCTTTCAGTATTCGCGGCCCAGTTTTCAATCATAATTTTCATCGCCCCCCCCCATTTACAATAAAATGTATACAACAATAATGCATTCTGGATAATAATGCATTCTGGAGGCCCCTGAAATCGAAAATCTTTTCCGCACTTTGTAAAGACATGGGTTCGGTGCATTCACAGTTATTATTTTATTGCGAGTCAAGATGGTTATCACGTGGGAAATTTTTACGTGTTTATGAATTAAGAGAAGAAATCGCCATTTTTCTAGAAGAAGAAAACCGACCGGAAGCCGAGAATTTTCGCGATGGTTTATTTGTGTGAAATTAAGCTACTTGGTCGACATATTCGAGAAATTAAATATCTTGAACCTTCAACTCCAAGGAGCAAATACACATATGTTGGATACGAGTGATGAAGTTAATGCTTTTTTCAGAAAATTGGATTTGTGGAGCAGAAATTTAAAGCAATAAAACCTAACAATGTTTTCAAATGTGGATGATTGTATTAAAACTTACAAGGCTGAAGAAGAACATGTAAAAGTTGTTTTTGTAACCATTGAAAATCATTTAGCCACGCTAGAAAAGAATTTTAAAAAGTATTTTCTTGCAGACGATAACTTGATAGAAAGTTGCGAGTGGGTGAGGGATCCATTTCATAAGACTCCCGAAGGACTTTCAATTGATGAAGAAGAAAAATTCAAGACTTCACGACAAGTGGCGAAACCAAAAAACAATTTAGTGATAAATCACTATTTGAATTTTTGGCAGCAGTAGATGATGATTTTTCTGCACTAAAAACCAGAGCATTTCGCATCTGCCATTCTCAACATCCTTCCTTTGCGAAACTGGATTTTCTGCTTTGGCTTCGTTAAAGACAAAATATAGATCTCGGCTAAATATAGAAACAGAACTGAGAGTGGCTATTTCTAATATTGAGCCTTCCTTCGAAAAACTTTGCTCTGGCCCAAGGAAGTCACTAATAATTATTTAATTTGTTTTTAATTTAGTATGTTTTGATAAAGTCAGTTTTTATTTAGTAAGCTGTTTTACTATTTTTTTAATATGTTGAAATGTATTTTCTTTTCTATGTGTATGTTTTTCTGTCAGTTAACAATTTTTTTAAATAATATTTTCACTTTGATATTCTCGCGCCCCCCCTAGGGGTCGCGCCCCACAGGTTGAGAATCGCTGATGTAGTCAATTAGAGTGGACAACACATATAATTTTTCCCAAAAAATCCAAGGGTACGTATTTTGGAAATTTCAAAAAAAGTTTTTTGGAAACTTTTTTAACATTTCAAAAATTAAGAAACATAGGTGTGATACATCAAATAAAAAAAGGGAATTTTCAGAGGGAAAAAATGGTGCAAGTTTGAGCTCTCTAGGTGGTATAGTTTTTGAGCTATAGCATTTTATAATAATCTTAAAGCAATAGAAAACCGTGGTTTTTTTTTTATTTTTAAACCATTGTAACTCACAAACCAAAAGTCAAACAAATTTGAATTTTGAAATTTAAACTAGATTTGAGGGGTACAATACCTGAAAAAAAAATCATACAAATCTGAGAGGTCAAGGTTCAAATCTCGTAGTAGAATTGGTTGATTTGACATGGAATGACCCATACACGTCCTTGTGTCTCACTGGAGGAAGGCAATAGAATGGGACGGAGATTACGTGGGGAAAATAGAGAGTGTAGAAGAAACATCATTCTTTCTTGTGTGTAAGTTTCATTGTGTTCAATAAATAATTGTTGAAGCTAAAACTGTGGTGCATTACTTTCTGGGCGACCTCGTACATACTGTAAATAGCAGAAATACCATAAAATAGGTTTATTACTTACTTAATTCTTTGCAGAGATTCACAACTGCATTAAATGTTTTAATTGAGAAATTCACCCTGCAGTCTAGGTACTGAAGATCTGGTAGTTGGACTCGTAATGTTTTATGCATTGGTGTGAAATGTAAAAGTGCATCTGCTTGAACTCCATACTGATCAAGGGTGGATCTTGTTCTAGTGAGCCACATGTTCCGAACTGGCCACCATAGTGCATGATCTGACCAGTCCATGGCAATATCTGAAATGAAAATTGTAATCAAAACATTAACATTTAACTTCACTTGTATTTTATGCAATTAAACTCACAAACTTGCTGCTTTCAAAGTATTTCTTGCAGTGTTTAATAACTAGTTTGCAGATTTTGAATACTTTTTCCCTTAAACATATGGATACGCATGAAAGCATAACTCCATTTTTTGTTATTTGAGATAAATGGGTAAGACCTTAGTGTGCATATTTGAGCATATTTATAACAATAGAACATATTTATACCTCAACAGCAAATATTATTTTCATATTTAGAGTATCTTAATACCAAAAAGGAGATTTTAGCCTTTAATGTTTTATTTTGTGTGAGGTCTTTCACGGCTGTGCTTCCTAATTTGACCTACAGACAGTACTAGAAACTTCATTGTTAGAGAACTTTTATATTTAGTTAAATTATTTATTTTATTACTAGCTTAAAAGGCCCGGCATCACCCGGGTTTTGTGTTTTGTAATTTGAAATTAACTTATGGAGGACTTTCGGTTTTGAAACTCTTGGTCCTTATATAATACTAGCTTAAAAGACCCGGCGTCGCCCGGGTTTTGTATTTTGTAATTGGAAATTAGCTTATGAAGGATTTTAAATTTTAAATTCTAGGTCCTTATATAGGCATTTATAATTTGAAATAGGAAGAACGACTTATTACACTCAAACTATTCCCTCAGAAAACGCTTGATATAGTTTTTTATGGCTCATAGAGGATCTAGAATGTTGCATCCCATCGCTTGTACAGTGCACAGCAAGCCTGGTAGAGGTTTAAATAAGAAGAAACAGAAATTCCTGTAACATAAAATTGTAATATCGAGGCGGGAAATTTCCCACTCTTATGTTACCATAAAGCATTATCACTTTCATACTTTTCTCTCCAAAAACCTGCGATATAATATAATAATATACACATTACCATACCTCGTTTTGTTTTCTCTATGTCCAGGGTAGAGAAAGTTATGTGATTCCATTATTTTAGTGGATTTCATTCTGTAATATTTATTTATAACATTAATTATTTTGATAACTTCTCTTATTTGTCAAAAGTGCATTTCAATTGTTTCTTCCAAGCCCACCTGATACCATTTGTGCAACAATATATTCTGTGATTTGGAATTGATAATTCTATGTAAAAAGGGATTAAGTATTTTCAAAAACATTTAATTTTTGGCATTTAGAATCAGAATTTTTCAAAATCCTTTCTTAGTGAGCACCTACATTATAAAACGAAGGTACTGTCAAAATTCCAAGTCTCTACCTGTTATAGTTTAGGCTGTATGTTGATTCCTGTCATTCAGTCAGTCATTCATTCAGTCAGTCAGGACAAAGCCTTTTATATATATAGAGATGTATGTAGAATTTGAAATGAGGAAGAATGACATATCACCCTCAAACTATTCCCTCAGAAAACGCTAGATATAGCTTTTTATGGCTCATAGAGGATGTTGAATGTTGCATTCCGTTGCTTCTACATACCATGCCTGGGAGGGGTTGAAATAAGAAAAAAAAGAAATTCCAGTTACATAAGATTGTATTGTCTTGACAGAAAATTTTATTCCTCTCTCTCATATTACCATATAACCGTTTCGGGGCTCAAATAAAAAAGAAATTCAATATGACTTTCATACTTTCCTTCCCAAAAACCAGGGACTGAAAACGTTCCATCCCATTTTGTCTTCTTTTAGATACTTAGGGCCTCTGATAAACATCCCTATTTCTCAACTAATACAAAGCCTACAGCTATGAATAACGTATCAGTGGATAGGATTTTTTTTACCAATTTCTGATATAGCATACACATTGGCAAACCCTTAAGCTGTCCCTGCAATATGACTGCTTACTCTACATCAAAATGTGAAGTGAGAAAATTATATTTTCCATGTCGAGCGTAGAGAAAGTGATTTGACTGCATCACATTGTGCTTTATTTTCATGGATTTCAATTCTGCAAGAATTATTTTCACAAATGTATTACATCGATAGCATCAGAATTTGTTAAAGTCCAGTATTATATAGTTCCCAAAGCCCTATGTGAACACTGTAAACAATACACTGTTGTCATGATAATTGAATTGCATTTCATTTTTTCAGTATAGTATTTTCTAAAATTATATACATTTTCAATGGAAGGAGTGGCTTGTTTGAATTTTAATGTTGATCGCATTACTTCTCGGGCTTAACTGGGTATGTGTGCAAAATTTCGTGCAAATTGGTCAAGAAATGTAGATTTGTATAGGGAACATACATACCCACATACATACATTCATTCACACTTTCGATTTGGCTTCGTTGTGACAGTAGAACTCTCAAACTATGTCTATGCTTATGTCACCCTTCATTTGTCACAATTCTACTTTGTTATGTAAACATGAGATAGCAGAACTCTCAAGCTGTGCCTCTTTTTATAGTTCAGACTTTATCCGTGGATTTAAAAAAAAAAAATTATTTCATACAAACCTTGTCCTGACAATTATGAACACAAAAAAAAAAAATCAGCCAAATTGGTCGAGCCATTCTCAAGTGATGCGGCAACATACATGTGGTAATTGATTTTTATTTATATAGATTATCAGTTTGGTTTTTCATTTTGTTTTATTCACATCTGAGTTTTAATACCTCACAGCTTGTACTAAGCATACAACCTCTTTGGAACTGTTTGCTGAAAGCCTTGTTCGATTTGTTTTCCATTTGTCGAATCTTTGTCTATACATCCTCCAATTACTAATTAGGCTACCATACTTTAACATCTCAATTTCCACCATCAGTTTGTATTTCACCGACATTTGTCCTTGCAACTATTGGAACATTTACCTGCTCAATAGAAAACATAGCCCTATTATCTGACGTTTCAGACTTGTTACTTTATGTTTTTTACAATAAAAATTATCCAAGTCATTAACCAATTTTAAGAACATCTCCTCTCTGTAAAAGATATACTTGACAGATTTCCATGGAACACCAATCACTACTGCACTCACTGTCATAGCAAACAATCTTATATATGAGGGCCATCCAGAAAGTAAAGAACGATTTGGCATAACTAAATAATAACGAAAGTTATCAACACAAAACTTTATTTACAAAGATTTTCTTACTCTATTTCTCAACATAATCACCATTGCTATCATGGCATTTACTGTTAAAATGGTACCAGTTTTTCAATGCAGATGTCATACTCTTCTAGTCCGCCGCCATGGGTGTATATAATATAATTTTGTGTGTGTTTTTAATTTCCTTTCATATTTTCTCTATTCATTTTTGTTATTAAAATCCTTTTTTTTTTTTGTGCACATTTTAATCATTTTTTCTCCACAGTTCAACATTTTCATTTTAACATTCACCCCCTATAATTGACTAGTACAGCCATGCATTCAATATAGTTTCATCGGGTTAAAACTTGCATACAGTAATAATTGCATACTGCAATATAAAGCAAAACTAGAAACCAATGACAGAATTAATGAATATTTGTTGAAGGTTAAAATATAGTTGGGTAAACTGATATAACAAAGTGCTAGATGAAGTTAAAATTTTCTCTGACAATTGAAGATATCCATTTAAGCCATCTGGATTCATTTGTAGGGAATTTAAACACTTAGACAGACTCTCCATCAGCATTATTAGGCATATTGCTGTAGTACAGGAATGAACACAACACTTATTAGGCATTTTCTCTGTTTCTGTATAAAAAGACAATTTTCATATTCAAACAGTTAATATAGCTTTGCTTATTCTCAATCTTAATTCATAAGTTACTTGGAAACACAGATATAAAAAATTCTTCAAGTATGTCAATATTTCACAAAATGCACTGACAATAATACTGATATAAGTGAAGGCATACGATTTGCTGACATGTTTGTAGTGTATTGTGTAATATACTCTCATAAAGGAAACAGAAATTTATATTGAAAACTCAGCCCTCAGTGTTCTGTTTCCCTCTTTTGTTTTTTTTTTCTCTGTTGACATTGTTAAATAAAGTTACGGCGAAGATAGTCGCAGTAGTCTGAATACGAAAGAACACAAATAAATGTGAGTGTAAAACTTTAGTAGTTATTTATTATACTACCAATAACACATCAGTGGTGACCCCGATGCATCGGCACCTCAGTGGTGACCCGATGGAAGAAGTACAGCAGACTACAGCTGGAACTGCTCAGGAAAGCCAAGAAACCGTAGTAGCCCGCGTATCTATCAAAGTTCCGCCGTTTTGGAAGCCTCATCCGAGGATATGGTTCATTCAACTTGAAGCACAATTCCGTAACTCGAAGATCATCCAGGACCAAACTAAATATGACACTGTGGTGAGTTCAATTGACTCAGAAATTCTGACACAAGTGGCCGATATTCTCACGAATCCTCCGTCTTCTGGTAAATATGATGCAATCAAAAAGCGTCTTATTTCAACTTTCGCAGATAGTGAAACGCAACGAACACAGCGACTATTGACAGACTTGGAACTCGGGGATCGTAAACCGTCGCAATTACTTTGTGAAATGAGAAATTTAGCTTCAGACAAGGTAAGCGAGAATTTTCTTAAAACTTTATGGTTACAGCGGCTACCAAGAGAAATGCATGCTATCCTGTCAGTGAGTAGTGACGATCTGACGAAACTGTCGACCATGGTAGACCAGATTTGGGAGCTAAAACCCACAAGCTCGTACCATGTTGCTCCTATTGCTGTTACGCAACCAATGAACAACTCAATAGAGGAACTGAGGAAGCAAGTTTCTGAGCTCTCACTCCATGTTGCAGAGTTGAGTAAGCATGTTTTCGCCGACCGCCGCCGACAGGGTAGACCAAAGTCTAGGTCCAGATCCAGAGGTAGGAATGCAGAAACAGGACAGACAACAAAGGTAGGGAAATGTTACTACCACACTAAATTTGGCGAGGAGGCATACAGATGTCTACAGCCATGCAGCATGTCTCTCCGAGCTACACCTCACAACAGACCGGAAAACTAGTTCCCCAACTCTCCACGGCGACAGGGAGCCAGGGGTTAGAGCTGAGTCGCCTTTTTATTAGTGACAAAGGGACAGCAACCCAGTTCCTGATTGATACCGGTGCAGATGTCTCGGTAGTGCCACCAACACACAGTGAAAAGAAGTCACCAAATAAACTTGAACTTTTTGCAGCGAATGGTACTAGGATCCAGACGTATGGTCAACGACTTATGACACTTGACTTTGGTTTACGTCGAACATTCAATTGGCCATTCATAATCGCAGAAGTAGGTAAACCTATAATAGGAGTCGATTTCCTGTCGCATTTCAATTTACTCGTCGACAGTTCTAAACATCGCTTAATAGATGGGAACACACACTTGACCGCGTATGGTACCTCTTCTCACAACTACAAACTTCAGGTCCAGCTAACGGAAATTAATAACCGATATCAGCGGAATATACATGAATTTCCTGACATTCTGCGACCTAACATTCTCAACACAAAAATCGCAAGCCACCACATTGAACATTTCATCGAAACGAAAGGCCCACCAGTGTTTGCCAAAACTAGAAGACTCTCAGCTGAAAAACTCTTAGCAGCCCGTAAGGAATTTGACTTCATGCTCCAGCAAGGGTTATGTAGACCCTCGAAAAGTTGTTGGGCTAGTCCTCTGCACTTAACTCAGAAAAAATCTGGTGATTGGAGGCCTTGCGGGGATTATAGGAAACTCAATCATATCACAGTACCCGACAGATACCCTATACCTTTTTTAACCGACTGCAACCACATCCTGCATGGAGCTTCCATATTTTCATCCATTGACCTTGAACGTGCGTACCAACAGATACCTGTGCACGAAGCGGACATACCGAAGACGGCCATCACAACACCTTTTGGACTATTTGAATTTCCATTCATGCCTTTCGGACTAAGAAACGCAGCACAGCCTTTCAAAGATTTATGGACATGGTACTCAAAGGGTTAGATTTTGTCTTTTGTTACTTAGACGATATCCTGGTTGCTTCTCCAGACGATAAAGTGCACCTTCAGCATATCCGCATCCTCTGTGAACGACTAAATGAATACGGCTTATGCATCAATGTTGCCAAATGCATTTTCGGTGTGCAGCAGATCAAATTCTTAGGGTACGAAATCAGTCCTCAAGGTCTGAAGCCTCTACCTGAGAAAGTTAGTGCCATTAAGAATTTTCCAGAGCCACAGTCAGCCACTGGATTGCACCGATTCTTGGGAATGGTAAATTTCTACCACAGATTCATCCCAGAATGCGCTAAGCTGCAACAGCCCCTCTCAAAATTACTTAGCGGACACAAGAGAAACAGCACAAAACTGCTGGACTGGAACGAAGAAGCACAAACCTCTTTTGCTGCAATGAAGGAAGCCCTCTGCAACACAGCGGCCCTGGTACATCCTATTCCCGGTGCTCCACTCTCCTTGGTAACAGATGCGTCAGACGTCGCTATAGGAGGAGTTCTTCAACAGGATACTGACGGTGCAGCCCGACCTCTCAGTTTCTTCTCACGAACTCTCACTAAAGCAGATACAGTGCTTATGATCGCGAACTATTAGCAATATATAGCGCCATTAAACATTTCAAGCATCTTTTAGAAGGCCAGTCCTTTGTAATTTTCACGGACCATAAACCCTTGGTGTATGCTTCTCAACAGGATTTGGACAAGGCATCACCCAGACAGGCTCGTCAATTACAGTATATTGCACAGTTTACGACGACAATAAAATACGTTGCTGGCCAAGACAATATCGTGGCTGACACATTGTCATGTTTAGCCACCATAGAATCACCCTCGACTCTAAATTATGATCATTTGGCAGATGTACAATCGGATGAAGACCTCGAATCACTGCAACAGAATCCCAGAATGAAAATAGTAAAACTCAGTCTGCCGGATAGTAGAAAGCAATTATACTGTGACATATCAACAAAGCATATACGCCCGTATATTCCACGCAACTTTCGACAAGCAGCCTTTTCATCTGTTCATCGTCTTTCTCACCCAGGAATCAGAGCAACAACCAAAATGATCACTGAACGATTTATCTGGCCCAATATGAAGAAAGACTGTCAACAGTGGACACGAGCATGTATCGACTGCCAAAGATCAAAAATTTATCGACACACTAGATCTCCAGTTGGACAAACCCAAGTTCCCGACAGATTCAAACACATAAATGTCGACATCATTGGACCTCTACCTGTGTGCCAAGGATTCAGATATCTCCTCACGGCTATAGACAGATACTCTAGATGGATGGAAGCTGTACCAATAGTAAACCAAACAGCTGACTCTGTTGCACAGGCTCTAATAACCACTTGGTTTTCACGATTTGGTATTCCTGTAAGAATAACTACTGATCAGGGTCGACAGTTTGAAAGCCAATTATTCAAATCCCTAAGCAAGTACCTAGGTTTCCAGAGCATCAGGACAACCGCATACCATCCACAAAGTAATGGTCTTATCGAACGCCAACACCGCACTATGAAAGCAGCACTCAAATGCCATCTACTACAATCCTCATCGTGGGTAGACTCATTGCCTCTAGTCTTATTGGGTATGCGATCTGTGGTAAAAGAAGACTTGGGTCACTCAGCCGCCGAGCTGGTCTATGGTACACAGCTCCATCTTCCAGGAGAACTGTTCACCGACCAGCCTACCGTATCACAGTCTGACTTTGAGACATCTCCAAGAGACAGTAAGAGGACTTAAACCAAGTCAGACATCAACCCATGGAAGAAACCTGTTTTTGTGTCCAAAAATCTCGCCGACTGCTCTCATGTTTTCGTACATCATGGACCTCCATTATCCTCACTCCAACCTGCGTACGACGGTCCCTACCCAGTATAAGAGTCGAACTGATAAGTTCTTCGACATTGATATCGGAGGGTTAATAAAGCGAATCTCAGTGGACCGCCTGAAACCAGCTTTTCTATTGGAAGAAGGTCCCCATAGTGTTATTAACCCTCAACAAGAAACTCGTACTGATGTGACTGGACATTTCACCAGATCAGGACGCAAGGTCCACTTCCCTGCACGTTTCTAGGACACTATCGCTGTCACTAGGGGGGGAGTGTGTAGTGTATTGTGTAATATACTCTCATAAAGGAAACAGAAATTTATAATGAAAACTCAGCCCTCAGTGTTCTGTTTCCCTCTTTTGTTTTTTTTTCTCTGTTGACATTGTTAAATAAAGTTACGGCGAAGATAGTCGCAGTAGTCTGAATACGAAAGAACACAAATAAATGTGAGTGTAAAACTTTAGTAGTTATTCATTATACTACCAATAACACTTCATGTTTGTTTCAGGTTTAAAGCAGCCCTATAGGTTATGAATGAATTAAATTCAATCTGAAATTAATCTGTCAGGTATTACATTAGGTCTACTGCTTGCACAGGAGTATTTAAATTGAAAAATACTCACATTAAAATATAATCAGCTATTTCATAATTACGGGTGGGACATTCTAGTCAATTATAACAACTATTTTTGTTTATTACATGTCATAAATAATGAATTAGAACTGGTTCTGAACATTCTGTAAAATCGGCTATGGCCTCTCCTTCGTTCTACATGCAAAGCATTATTAAAAATTTATTTTAAATATTTTAAATTTGTTTTTCAAAATCTGTTACAGGTGGGACATAATTTGGACACTGATTTTAATGATGCAAAACAAAAGCTCATTTTCTGTTCTGCTATTACTGTTAGGGTCTTAATGTTGTTATTAATGAAGGTATGAGGGATTCAATACAGATTATTGTTTCCAGGTTGTCAGAACATTTTAATAATTTAACAAAACTATCACTGTTACGGGTGGGACAAAAATTCCCTTGTTTGTTATTTTAAATAGTAATTAACCACACATCTTTTTTGAAGTTAATCTTATACCAAATTGTACCTTAATAATAATAAAGTAAAGTGCGCCCAATGGGCATTAAGATAAAACTAAACACTGTTATTCACTGCAGAGCTGCACTATTGATATTGTTCTTTTTGTGCATGTCAACGCATGGTATTTTGTGCACAAACTTCCACACCATATACACTTGCATTCGGGGCTCGGGTCATGATACCTTTTTTCTGTGCACACCCTATGGTGGAAGCCATGAATTGAAAAGCGCGTTACTGTGTGTCTTAGCTCATAGTTAGTACTTGTCCATTCGTTGCTGGTCATAGCATCAGTAGAATAGAAATCAGGTGGGATGAGATTCTTCTTTCCTTGTAGCTCTTGCAATAGAACATTGTACTGTGGAGTGGACGGTAGCAACAGCTGGTACCTCAGCTCTTCAATGAAGAAGGGTTCCCTGATCAGTTCATATATCAGTCTTGAGGGTGTGTATTTTGATACACACAACACTCTTTTCCAGTATGCTGCTTTCACCTGCTCTAGCTTTTTCAAATCTCTTACAGATAGGTATTCCCAAGTTAGCTCTAAGCCATAGGTTGCTATAGGCGTTATCTTGGCTGAGAATAGTTTTTTGGCTGTTTCTACTGATAGCCGGTTTAGACGAGGTATGTCGTTCATAGCAATATTGGCTGCTATCGCTCTTTCTTGTGTGTGGGTTGAGAAAGTATTTCCACGTGATTGTAGCGTTACTCCAAGGTATTTAAAGGCTGTCACTGAACCAAGTTTTACTTTGTTCAAATTGAAGCTGTCTTCCTTAGCTGGTCTTCCCCCTTTTTTGAACACCATTGTCACAGTCTTCCTTTCATTGATCGTGAGGTCATTTTCTTTCGCCCATCCTGTTAAATTGTCCAAAGCTTCCTGGAGGTTTTCTTTTTTTGGAGAAACTAAGACCATATCATCTGCATAAATGTAACTTTTAACATGTTCTGTTTTTGTTGCTCTCACCACATCATATGTCGCAATATTAAATAGTAGAGGGCTGATAGGGTCCCCTTGTAGAACCCCCACTGTCTGTAATATTGGACTGGAACTAGTTATGTTGTCATTAATCGTAATGTAGTTCTTTGATAAAATGTCTCCGACTAGTCTTATCATGTAGGGCTTGGCCCCTATAGCACGGAGTTTGTCTAATATTTGGGTTCTATTTATGGAGTCAAAAGCTTTTTTGAAGTCCACAAAGACTGCATATAGCTTCCCTCGGGGAAAACTCAGGGCTTCCATAACATCATCATGAAGGCACTTAACTGCTTGTAGCGTTGATCTACCAGGTCGGAAACCAAACTGCTCTTCTGGGATTCTGTCATTTGTTGTTGTCAGTAGTCTGCTTGCTATTTGCTTTGTAAGTATCTTCAGCAGTACACATTCCAGTGCAATCCCTCTATATGAGTTAGGGTCTCCAGAGTCCCCCTTCCCTTTATAAAGAATTTTGAGTGTGGCATCCCTCCATTTCTCTGGGATGGTCCCTTGCCGAATGCATTGGTTTAATAGACTGGTGATTAAGTTTCCCAGTACTGGCCAGCTCGCTTTAATATGCTCATAGAAAATGCCATCGGGTCCGCTGGCTTTTTTCTCTTTGCACTGCTTGATGATCTGCTCAATTTCATCCCTCTTGATTAGGTCAGTCTCCTCTATCATGATCTGGTTGGATGACATTTCCTCCCTAGTATCCTTGGACTGAAGAAGTGATGTGAAATGCTTTTCCCATATATGCATTGATATGTCTCTTGGGAATGTTAGAGGTCTTGATTTCAAAATACTGAACGGATCTTTCTCGGCACGTTCAAGAATAATTCTTTCCTCTTCCATGTGGTGTTTCAACTTTGCTTCTTGAATAATGTTCTTGTATTGTCCTCTTTTCAGTGTGTACTCAGTACGGGCTTCTTCAGACTTGTGGCATTTGAATCTGTATAAAGCATCTAGCGACTCCTTCCTGGCCTTATAACATTCATAATCAAACCAAGGCTTTGCTTTCCTGGAATAATCTCTTCTGGGTGTAGCAGATTCTTTTATTATTGTTTCTACTTCGTCTGCTGCTTTATTTAGTTCGCCACTGTCAATCCATTCCATGATTGCCGGTATTTTACTTGCGAGTAGTTTTATTTTGTTTAGGTCAAGTACTCTATTCACAATTTTGTTTTCCTGTACATGTTTTGGGTTTTCTCCATGCAAGACCACAGTTAGTTCCACAGGGATGTGTTTTCTAATGCCAACTTTCCCGTTAGTTTTGACATCAAAAGAACCAACTGACCTCATGTTACTGAGAAAAATGTCTATGGTACTGCAGCCATTATGGCAGATATACGTTGCATCCTTTTCGTCATTTAGTAACGAGATACCTTCTTCTGTTAGATAATTAATCACTTCTTTAGTCTTCTTGGAGGGATGATCAATCCTGCAGTTCAGGTCTCCTCCTATCGTCAGGTGTTCAGCTTTCGGTATTTTTGCTAATACTGTGCCAAGGCTTCCTATTATGTCTATTTCATTGAGGTCAGGCTGGAAGTATGCTCCTACAAATGTTCCATGCTTTGTCTTTATTCCTATTATGTTGCTTGTTTTGTGGATTACTTCAAAAGGTACCATTTTTGAGCTTAGCAAAATTGATACACCTCGCTTTGGGCGACCTGTTGGCCCTTGTTCTGCAAAGCTGTGAATGGAGTATAAATTCGGTGCTGACCAGGTTTCTGTCAGGAAAGTTTCAGTTAATATTATTACATCATAGTCTATGAACAAGTTTTGCGGTATATAACTAACTGCATTCTTCAGGCCCTCTATATTCCATGTCATGCATTTGATTTCTATCGGAGAAGGTGCTGTGTCTCTTGGCTTGTTAATTACCGAAGTGACCTCCTGTGCGTTTGTTTCGAAAAAGGTACTGTCTGACCATTATCCCCTCCGGCCAGAATTCGGGGCTGTTTACTCTTGTCAGTTCCTCGTATGGTACACCAACTTTGAATGCTTTGTAATATCCCTTAGAATTAAGCTCTTCACATTCTACAACTTCTGCTATCCCCTGTTTCTCCAAATGTCCCACTACATTTTCCTTAGTCGTTCTTTGGTGGGCTTTTCCCACGTACAGCCAGGCATATCTCTTTCCTGCAGTTAATTCTGTGTCCGTGAAGGAACTCGTTCCTATGAATCTCGATTGTTGCTTCCGTTTGGGTTTTCTCTTTGTTACTTCTGTCCAGGTAGGTTCAGGGTTTCCTTCCTCATCAAGTTCTGCTTCCTCTTCCTCTGCCTCCTCCCTGTATTGGGATGCCTCTGCATTGTAGTTTTCCTCCTCTGGGTTAATTTGCTTCTCCTCACTCTCCTTTTCTAAGTGCATTTGACTTGAACTATTCTTTTTCTCTGGCAATTTTTCTTCCTCGGTTTGGCGCCGATGTATAGTTTTCTCTCGCCTTTCTTCATTTCGAATTTGCTTCCTCTTTTGGCCACCAGGGCTTGTACCTTAAGACGTATATTTTCTCAAATGAAAATGGACATAGCTGATTACTAGGAACCGGATTTTTAGGTTTTTAAAAACACTGTTTTAGGTTTTTCATTAGGTGAAATAGTTTTTTTTAGGTTTTTTTCCCCAAAATATCGTTTCCGGGTAGAATAATTGGTTTAATGAATTTGAATGTGCTACATAGGATTCAATACTTAATACTTGTAAAGTTTAACTTAACAAAATTGACTTAAATTTGTGTAAACTTGCTTTAGTTTTGTCAGCAAGATGGGGGTGAGGCAGGGTTGTATTTTGTCTCCTTTATTATTTAATATGTTTATAGACGATATTGTTGATGTAATGGGACAGATACATATGGAAGCACCTGAGGTGGGGAATGTACATGTTCCTGTGCTTTTATACGCAGATGACATGGTGTTATGCTCAACGACGATTCACGGACTACAACTGGGACTAGACAGGCTTCAAACTTACTGCGAGGAATGGTCACTTACTGTTAATACAAAAAAGACTAAGACTATGACCTTTAAGAACAGATCAGTTTATAGCAGGGAAGAGACATGGACGTATGCGGGACAATCTTTGGATAACGTGAAGAACTTCGTGTATTTAGGATTGACGCTTACTATGAACGGACGATGGGCAAAGCACATTGAGGTGACGAAACATAAAGCGGGACTGAAATCAGCTGAAACTCTTCGGATACGTAGTAAAATTCCAGACATGCCAATAGGTGTTATGGAAACTCTGTACGGGGCAATAGTGAGATCGACGATGACTTATGGGGCTGAGATATGGGGTTGGGAAGAAACAGGGAATCTAGATCAGGTCAGGACGCGTTTTTTGAAAGGGATTTTGGGGGTAGGGAGGGGTACTGCAAATTGTGGCATTATGAGAGAGTTTGGAGCGCATAGTGAGACTATAGAGTGTAAAATTAGGGCGGTGAAATATTGGTTACAACTTATGCTGGGGGATCAGTCTCTAATTAGAGCAATATGTTATCAAGAACAGCTAAGAATAGGAGGAAATACATGGGCTTCCAAATTAAGAAAGGGATTAGAAACAATTGGGATGGGATATGTTTGGATGGATGGGCAGGGAAATAGGAGAAGTGTGTGGAGGAAGGTTAAGAACCGTTTGAAGGATATTGATAGACAACAGACAAATGCACAATGTCAGACTATGGTTTCACTTGAATTACAATCGCAGTTAAAATTGGAGTGGGGGAAGGAACACTACATACGAAAAGGATCTAAAGTCAGTAAACTAGGCCTCGCTTGGATTAGACTCGGTGCGTGGAGAATGATTAAGGTCATAGATGAAAACGGAATGAGAGTTTGTCCATTATGTAAGGGGGAAGAATCATGGTTTCATATTTTGGCGAATTGTGAAGGTTTGGAAAATTGGAGGGGAAAATATTTACCATTATCTTTTATGGAATCAAATAGGGATCAACGGAAATGTTTGGAGTTACTGACGGGAAAAAACGTTGAGGAAGGCATTGGGAAGTTTTTAATGAAGGCGAGACAGCTCAGGTTTGAAAAAGCGACGAATTGGAGAGCGGGTGTGGAGGGTAAGGAATAGATTTAGTTTGTTTGTGTTATTTTGAATTTATATTATTTGTTCTTTTTTTTTTTTTTTTTTTTTTGTGTGTTTTTGCGTAAGCATGGACGGTCCATGCGGACCCATGCGACTGTTTGCATTGGAATTTGTAAAAAGTTAATGATTGTAATAAACACTTACTAATACTAAACTTGCTTTAGGACAATATTATACAATTGAATAAAGAAAGCAAAAACAATCAAAAGAAGCAGTGAAAATAAGATTGCCTCACATTTCCTGGTTACAGTATATCACTAAATATGTTTCAAGATTCTCAACTGTGAAGTTCTTCCTGTTATCTCTTAGGTAATAGTTAATACTGTATGTAGACACTACCCTTCTCAGGATTCGAATCCGATGCATCTAATTTAGTGAGTAAAATACTTTATGGTTGGATGTTGTTAATGTGATACTGATTATTTTCCTTTCTGCGGTTGTTACGCTTCCTAACCGCACAGCAGATCAACTAGGGACGAAAATGTCCCCCTTTTCTAGAAAGGTAAATAATTCTTATATGTTTCTGGCAGTGTTGACAAAATATTACTTTGCCAATCTGTAGTGAAATTCAGGTCGTCGCCAATCCACTGCCGTAATAAACTCGATTTCATTTGCTTCGGCATAATTAACACGTCTTCCTAAAACTCAGCGTGGCCACTAAGTATGAATAACAGGGAAGTAATAAAGGCAAACAAGGGC
Organism: Ectobius pallidus; assembly: GCA_964059195.1. Lineage (NCBI taxonomy): Eukaryota > Metazoa > Arthropoda > Insecta > Blattodea > Ectobiidae > Ectobius > Ectobius pallidus. The sequence continues at coordinate 128,507,399 of CAXKWD010000003.1, forward strand.
TTTAAAACACAGAAATCTATATCCTTGTTCATACACGGCAACAATGGTTGTTCGTACGAATATCTTAAAAGGAATACGCCGGTACTCTTACACTTCCTCTCTAGATACTGTCCATCCTAGACGACAATGGGTTGAACGAAACGCTGGTGGTATTAATTTCAACCCGACAAAAATTATTGTCTCTCCGCAAAATATCGATTTCTCAACTGACAAACAAAAAGACAAAAAAAGTAGCCTAAACGAGATATTTTAGGTTTTATATCCCGTTTAGGTGTATTTAGGTTTTTATACCCCATTTAGGTATTTTTAGGTGCCATAGAATTGATGTGGGTGAATCCTATGGACGCGATTCGAAAAAGTGTATGAGCGCTTTTTGTTTTGGAAGTAAGGAAAAAAATAGGTGAAAACCTAGGAATCCGGTCCCTACTGATTACTCTTGACTACTTGGTATTAAAGAGTGTTAAAATCATGCTAAAAATGGCAAAAAAAAGTAACTCAACGCTATAAATAAGTAAATCGACAGATTTTACACATGAAACCACTTCAAATACACCCAAGTCCTTAAAATTCAGATAATTTGATGTTTTAAACTTATTTTTGACCACCCAATTACAATAATTTTATAACATCTCTCTTTGAGGGAAAAATTCTCATATTTTATGAAATGGCTGTAATGTAGATATTGGCAGTCATACATTTCGATAGAATCCACAGTATTATATCAACAGCAGCTGCATTTAATTATTCAACGGCTAGATGTTTTTTAATTTTTTTACTTTATATTCATTTACACTGACATCGCTATAAACAAATGAATCAATCATCAAGGCAGGCTAACAATATCAATAAGCAATCAACAATTTGTTAGATTTAGTCCAGTCAATAAACGTCGAAAAACACCGAATAGAAAAACAAAATCGTGTAGTTTTGAAATTTTGCAGAGTTGTCGAAGGGAGTGTCCTGAACAACATACTAAAAGTCCCCGAAGGTGGGGGGTGAGCGGGGGGCCCGCAGAAGGTCCCATTTTTAGGTTTTTCGCTTATATCTAAACAATGGTGCATCGTAGAGGAAAACTTGCTGTATACAAAATTAAAGCTGATAAAATTTCCTACAAGTTTCATTCTACACATTTCTTCAAATTTCCAATAGTTTTCGAGATATCCGCCAACGAAAATAACAAATTTTCGAAAAAAGCTCTTTCGCCTCGCGCTTTTCGACACACTTTGTCTTCTAGCGCTTCATCCCTTAGGTATACAGCAATGTTATCATGAAAGAAGTTGTAGGGAAATAAATTCACTTTAAAGTGAGTAGTCATTTGTTATTTTGTCTTCAAATGTTCAAAAGTTATAACAATTTAAGTTTCGGTCAAATTTCGAGATTTCGAAAGAAAACCGTACATCGCACTTTCTCTATATTTAGGGGTTATATCTTTGCATATAAACTGTATATTGTGTATTTACATCATGAAACAAGTGGAGAGATATCACACAACCATTAAAGTTGAATTTATTAAAAATCCGATCACGGTACAAGCACAGGACATGTAATGGAAAATACATTATATTCCAGGCAAGAAAGGAAAAATAAGGACAAAAAAAAATCATGTAGTTTTGAAATTGGGCAGAGATGTGGGGGAAAGTGTCCTAAACAACATAGTAAAAGTCCCCATGGATAGGGGGTGAGCGGGGGGTGGGGGGCACTTTTGAATGTCATTTCTCGTAGTTTTCCCTAAACACACAAAAGCTGTGGGTTCTAGCAAAAAACAGTTTATGCACAAAAATAAACTACATAAAAGTTCTTACAAAATTGATCTGAATGATATTTTTGTGGATTTAATAGTTCGGGAAATAGAAGGATATGAAGTATGACATAGTTCTGGAAATTCTGTTTTACATACACCTATATATTATTTTTTTTAGCGAAAATGAATGCAGATGATAATTAAAATATTATGATGCCAAGTAAGCAAACTAGTTCTTAGAAAAATATATTTACTAATGGTTAACGTTACTCATAAAACTCATTATCGTTATTATTATTATTATTATTATTATTATTATTATTATTATTATTGTAAAGCTTAGCCGTTTTATGTAGCATTAAAAAAAAATTACCAGTATTTTGAAAGATGGTAAGGAATTAGATATATTTATTAGATATTGTAAGAATAGTAGGCCTACCTATTACTTTAAATAAATGTTTACTTGTCTATGTGGCTTCTGAGAATATTTGCACATCATATTTTGTCACTGTGCAACTCGGTGTGGTGGAAGATACGGATGCAGAAAAGCTGGTATTAAATGCTCATCCGTTTGTGGAACCTGTCATGGTACGTGCACCAACAAGTATACCCTTAGAAGAAGAAGAAAAGTTTAAAATTGATGACGTCCAAGCAAAATAAGTTGTTCAGGCACTCTTTAATAAATGTTGAATATGTGTATAAATACTGTAGAACAATAAAACCCTAACTTATCATACGATGTACTAGGATTCCAGTATTGGAGACTGAAAAAATAGACAACTAAACATTTATTTAAAGTACAGTGCGCCCGAGAATAGTCTCCGCAGCGGCTACTTGTTGGAGAGGCAGCTAGCTGCAGCAGTTAAGTTGGCACTCACCACAGCCGATCATTGCAGGTGCTGGAAGTGCTGTCACAATATTCAATCTAAATGCTTGCACACTGCAATATGTACTGATTAGTAATTAGACAATGCACCCATTGATAAAGTGACAATGACCTCTGCCTGCTTGCATACACAGCTGGCGGTTTGTTTTTATAAAAGCTCGTGTTGCCAACGTAACTGCTGCAGCTAGCCCTCTCTCCAGCAAATAGCAACTGCGGAGACTGTTCTCGGGCGCACTGTACTATGTAGGCCTGCTAGGTCTTATAATTACTAAATATATCTAACTCTATAGAATTTTTCAAAATGAAATTTTATAAGAAAAATATAACGGATAATAGGCCTGGATTATATTTCTTATAACGTACACTCTTACCATAAGATTTTTGTAAGCTTTATAATACTCGTAATAATGAGTTTTATTTTTGAAGTTTACCTTTAGTACATAATTATATTATTCTAAGAACTAGTTTACTTGCTTGGCATCATGCTAATTTAATTATCATCTGCTTTCATTTTCGTTAAAAAATATAATATATAGGTGTATGTAAAACAGAATTTCCAGAACTATGTCATACTTCATATTCTTCTATTTCCTTTTTCATTCGTTGCCTGGACTAATTATGTTTAGGGCATTGTGGGCCATGCAATATTATTGTAGCATGTTATACCCATTATGAAATTAATGTTGTGATTGTATGCTGTCAAATGGACAAATAATAAGGTTTATGTAAAGTACCAGCTGGATAGAACTTCTGGAAATTAAAGCATGCTCTTTAATAAGTAATTTCGCCTATTATTTCTACTAACAGAAACTGATACATCTAAACTTGTCTTGTTTACCTCAGTTACGGATACTAATGCTTGTGGAAGCTCGTCCGCTGATTGGCTGCCCAAGAGCCAATCAAAATGCTTTGGGTCTTCAGACAACTCAGCTTATAATTATTATAACAGATGTGACCGTTAATCAGTCGTTATTCCGGTACTGGTCAACCGATTTGGTCCAAAATCAATAGGCTTCTTTCCATGAATGTTATAAATGAGTATACCAATTTTCATGAAAATCTGATAAAGCGTATTTGAGTTATCGCGGGTACAGTCACGCGGACAGACACACAGACAGACATTTTCCCGTCCACCACACAACCTCAGAAAGTACCATTCAGGTACTTAATAATTGATGTATGTATCAGTAACATTTAGAAAATAATTATACAAAACTAAAATAAGGAATATCGTACTGTAGCATACAGTCTTAATGTTGGATGATTTGCAGTGGCGGCTATTCAGGGGAAGTAGGTGAAGTAGCACTTCACCAGTATTTTTCCTTTACAATACGTATTTTTTAAGTTTATTTCCCATATCACGAATGTTGGTTTTTACTATAAATTCATTTATGTAATTTTGTATTGCCCGCCACGAGTGGTGTCAAAGGAGGAGGCGCCAGTGAGCTCCCGAGTCTTGCAAGCAAGCACGAAGCAGAACAAGTTATTTACAAGCCTTGATTCACTTCCCCTGTTGCATGGGTAGTCTGGTCCACTCAAAATGATGTGGGCTCATGGTGCAAGCAGCATTTTTCTCGCTTATCCCACATCCATGCTGAGGGGATCAGACTACCCACGAAGGTGTCCAGCTCCTTGTTGAGACCTTTGCACTTGAATACAGAGCGTGGTCGTCTTTCGGCTTCATGATGGCGCGTGGTAAGCTGCTACGACTGTAAATGACAGTGTTTGGCGGGTTTCATACCTACTCCTCTGCTAACAGCTCCATTAATAACAAAGCACCAATTTTACTTCCTCTACCCGTACCAAAGGTAATAAATGTTCGAAATCAATGTTTTTAACATAAATATCTGTTTTGAATTCTCCTCTGTCCAATAATATTTTCAGGAACGTGTCTGTGTGGCTTGAGAACTAAACATCGTGTATAAATAAAACGTATTTGGATTAGATATCTTCTGGGGAGATTGAAGACTTTTTCTTACTTTTATACGGTATCCTTATACTTTGAAGGGTAGTTATAAGCCAGCTATCGTTTGTAAAAACTCAGGCTTTTAAGTTTTACATCTTTGGGCGAGGCTAGAACAGACTTTCATTCTTCACGATTTTATTTTAAAAAAACTCTAACAATTTTGTTTAAATTTTCCACACGATTTGCATAGACACTAAAGGGCTAGAATTTTTATTTTTAAAAATTTTCAATTAATTATTTAAAAGGTGTTTATACACAACAATATACTTCATTGAAATATGAATGGTAGAGGAGCTTGGATTCTTCCTCATAACATTAAATATCATTAACGGAAAAAAAAATCATAGGCGTTCGATTCTATTAGCACAAAAGTGAGGCATAGGGATGAAACTAGAAGTTCATTTATTTAATGCATATATGGGCAACGTCCGGCCCGCGGGCCGGATGTGGCCCGTTCCGACTTTTGATCCGGCCCGCGGAACATGCACAGAAAACGCAATTGACTCGGACGTGTAAAAAGATGGTTTAATAATCCTACATTGCATTTTCCACCAACAAAACTTCTGTTCTAAGTCCATTCGATTGCAGAACGTCATGGATGTGGTAATAAAGACCATTAATATTATTTGATCATATGCGCTTTACCATCCCCAGTTCAAAGCATTTTTGGATGACCTCTCTTCGGAACATGGTGACATATTGTTGCGAAGTAAGATGGTTAAGCAAAGGCAAAGTGCTGAAAAGATCTTACGATCTTAGACAGGAAATAGCTGATTTTATGGAAATCAAAGAAAAACCTTTGCCTGAAGTCAGTGATCAGAAATGGTTATGTGATCTAGCATTTCTAATTGACATCACGGGTCACTTGATTGAGTTGAATTTGAAGCTTCAAAAACAAGGTCAGTTGGTAAACGAATTGTATAGCCATTTGAAAGCGTTCCAGAACAAAATTAGCTTGTGGGAAACACAAATGCGATCTGGAAGCTGTTATCATTTTTCAACACTATCCAGTCACGAAAATATTGATTACTCACTGTCGGGGCAATTTTTTAATAGATTTTCAGACTTCAAAAACTTGGATAGCTGCTTTAACCTTTTTGCTACTCCGATGAAAAGTGACGTCGAGAAGGCTTCGACACACCTGCAAATGGAGTTGATCGAGCTTCAGGAAGACACACATTTAAAGTCAAAATTTGAAGACGTGGAGCTAAGTGATTTCTACAGAACATACCTTGCCGAAGAAAAGTACCTACAGCTGAGTGCATTTGGAAGTACTTATAAATGTGAACAGTTTTTTTTTTCATGATGAAAACTAATAAATCAAAGTATCGAACGAGACTTACAGATGAAAATTTGGAAAACACTCTGCGCTTGTGTATTAGTGGGATTGATGCCAACATTTATTATCCTGTTTGTCAATTTCAAGCTCAAGTTTCTCATTCATTTCTGCTGATTGTAAGTAAATACATAATGAGTTCGATATTGTTCTCATTCATGTAACTTTAGCATTATATTTTATAAATATAAAAAAACCGTATCATGATTATTTTTTCACAAATACCTATTATCTACGGCCCGCGACTTCATAAATATCGTAAAGTTTAGCCCGCATCTTTCCAAAGGTTGCCCATACCTGATTTAATGTGTGTCACCATATACCAAGACTACTGTGTACTGTGATGAAAGCCCACTGTCACGTGTCACAACACTGAACCACCTTCGGAGATCATCACCAATAGGACGCCATACGACGACAACGTTGAATCACGACGTTTCATTCCTACAATGCATATTTTTTCATAGGCAATCATACGACATGTGACATATTAATCACTGCATATTAATGCCTTGAAGTATCCAGTAACGAGCTGAAGTTTATCAGATAAAATTGCATCTTTCCGACCCTTGCAAGCATATTAACTTATAAGATTAACAACAGTCATTGGTCGATATCCGAGGCATTGCTAAAGATTATTAGTCAATTTCAAGTCCGCATCGCATGAATGGAATATTCTGAATAATCTGATTAGGAGAATAATAATTACGATAAACATCGATAGATTCGCGGCGTAAAAGCAGGATCGAATTCATCTCATGAAACTCATAATCCCGATTGGGATTTATTAAGAGTATTCCATGAATAAAATGTATCAGATTTTATAAATAACTAGCTTAAAAGGCCCGGCGTCGCTCGGGTTTTGTATTTTGTAAATGCGAAAATAACTTATGAAGGACTTTCGATTTTCAAACTCTAGGTCTTTAAGGTCTTTATATAGGTATTAAGAATTTGAAATGGGGAAGAACGACTTATCACACACAAACTATTCCCTCAGAAAACGCTAGATAGGCTATAGCTTATTATAGCTTATGGCAGATCCCCACGGCTTCTCCCAAGACAATTAATCGAAAGATTAACAATTAAGAGCAAAATAATTAAAATATTATATTTATTAACACTTTGCACGCGAAACATGTAAACTAAACGATTGATAGGCCTGATTAATGAAACAGCTATAAATCCGGCTTTGAAGTGAATTTCACGATTAGAAAATAAATGGAAAAATGCAGTATTCGAAAGATTATGAGAATTGAAATCGATTAAACTCACGATAAAAAAGTGCGTAAATGTATTTGACAGACAGACATAGTACATTAGTTTTTATTTATATAGGTGAAGAATGGAATAAGCCTACTGAGGCCGTGATTTCTATATTCATTTGCCCAGACTTATAATTCCGTTACATTTCAGGCAGATTTAACGACCCTACATAAGATATTTTAATTACGTTTACATATAAAAACGTTGTAGCCAGGACCCCGAACAAAGCAACTTCCCCGGAATTTTCTGTAAACTATATTCCATGTCAAATAAAATATGTTTAACATTACCTTATCGACATCTCTAGCTTTTATAATAACATGAGATATCCATTGCCTTCCATAGCGATCGCGACGATATTATTTCCAAGGTATGACAAAAATAGACAAAGCCTTCTGCAATTGATTTGACAACTGAAATGAATAACTGAAAAGTGATGCTTCGAAAGCGTTAAAAATGCACGTTTTCTTGCCTTTTTCACTCATAACTCGCGAACGAAGGCTAAAATTAAAAATGTAGTATGACAGAAACCTTCCCGGGAATGTACCCAACAACTTCCCAAAGTTTCATGGCGATCGGATGAATGGTGTGGTAATGCATAAAGGACACACACACACACACACATACATTCATTTTTATATATATAGATAACTACATTCTTACCAGCATTGTTTAAAATCAAATCATCATTGTGCCGGCTGTCAGATCACGACGTAGGCCTACTAAATGAAGGATCAAAAATGTTGCCAGACAAGTATCTTGTTTAGCGAATATTTCAATTCAGAAAGAACCTCTACTGCAGCTAGAAGAATATCAGCCATTCTATGATGAAATCACCGACAAGTTTGCAGCCTTGAAGGACTATCGAAGGATTGATTTGCTATACAAGACATAGGTGAGTTCGGTTATTAACATAAGCATGTGGCATGTTTTTCCTCTTCACCCAATTTTCCGGCCATGAGCCGCCACTGTGTATTTGAATTCACTAACGCAATTATAAATGAAAATTACCACTCTAAATAGTAACAAGATATTAAAATCATCTTTTTCGCTAAGTAAAGTTAGAACATAACAATTATTTTAGGTCATTTTTTAATAAATGTAGGGTATTTTTGAAGGATTCTTAGGTCATAAATGCCTTGTTCATAGTGCATTTTTTGGTCATTTTACATGATAAAAATCCAAGCCCTAGCAGGCCTAATGTGTTAAGTTTTCGCGGTTAAAGTTGTGGGCTACATTTTAAAACACAATCATTTATCACTTGGTGGAAAGTTGTTGGATCCTTCCTTCCCCAAGTCTTTTTTTTTTATATATATAATTAGGTTGCTCAACATAATGAGGAAGGACAGCTGTATTGCAGTTGTCTTTAGGCTTGCCGCACACGGGACCACTTGTGGTCGCCACCGGTGGCGACCACAAGCTGCGGGAAGGCTTTTACATGGAGTTTAAATGGAGCAGCCGCACACACGACCACTGCAGACGCCAGTGTCAGCCACACGCTGGGGGAGACGCTCGTTCTCGCAGCAAGTGGCCGCCACCGGTGGTCGAGTTCAGGCGCACACGGCAGCCACTTGTGGTCGCCACAGGCGCTCTGGCGTGCTACAGTGGCTTACAGCTCCCTCTGGCGTGCTACAGTGGCATACAGCTAGCTACCTTCTTTAAGAACTTTGGTCCCATCTATTGCGTGCCCTTATGTTAAATGTAATATATAGGCCTAGGAACTAGGGCAATGCATAATAAATATAAAATATTAAAATAAAAAATACATTTATGACCTAAAATATTTAAAAATGAATAAATTATTCCTTATTACTGATAATTAGCCTTCTGGAATGATGTGTTGATTTTAGATAGCAAATTAATGTACGATAGAGCATTATATTTAATTTACAATAAAATTACTCACTAAAGTAAGTAATTGCTACTGGGATACATGAATCTGTGAAACTTAACATGAATACAGAAAATATGAATTGACGGAGTATTGCAGTTCAGATACTTCGGCAAAAAGAAATAAACAAGATAACCAAATTAAGTATAATAAATGACAGATTAATTGCCCAAATTTATTCAAACTAAAATCATAAAATCTCATAGCCCGTGTTTGGTCTTAAAATGACCGTGAAAAGACGGAACATTCATTATAAATATTATTAACTAGAAAGAAGGCAAAGGTAAAAAGTTTAACAACATCATTTTAAATGTCTGTTAAAATGAGATTGCAGTGAATAGACAGAGAAGCTGGGAATTTCCCTAGCAGACCTAGCGGGTGCGAGATAAGGCGATGCAGGTACTCAGGTACAATGCATCGGAAATCTCCCAAGATCTAATCAAAGGGTACTGATTCACTTAAGTGATTCTAAGAAGTCGGCTATTATGTGTAAGCCTAGCTTCTGATTTTGCTACTGATACAACACGCTGTCCGGGTATTTTCACTTAAACCTTCTTAGAAATCCGAGACGCTAAGTTGTGGGTTTTGAGAATAAGGGAAATCCAATTGATTTCCGTGGGCGACTATCATATTATTATTGGTCGGGAGAATTGCCAATAGGAATTAATCTATAGTACCACGTGCCGGGATTCACGAATAATAATTAAGAAGAGTAGGGATAAATGTTTGTCCAAGAAAGTTTTCCTTAGGCCTACCGGAGCGCTGTAAAATGACTCTACTTCAAGGCCCCGTGCCTAGAACAGTCAAAATCACTCTACGTCGAGGCCGCGTGCCTATAGCAGTCAACTCTACTTATCTTTGTGGCCTCGTGCCCACAGAATTAATTGGACTTATAAAATTTTCGCTGGGGAATTAATCGACTTAGAAGGATTCTTACTTTCAATCGCGATTAGTCAAAATAATATACGGCAGCAATTGTATCACTAGTAACGATCTACCGAGAACTTGTAACAATATTAATTATTCACAAACAAATTTTGTAATTATTGTCAATGACTGGACTTGTATTTCCATCGTTTTGAATAAACAGAATATTCCTTCAGTGTTCAAAGAAACTGTATTATTATTCAAGCAATAATATTAAGGTGTTCTTCGCTTCCTACCCTGAAGCTAGAGGGAAGTGCTCGAAGATCGACTGACTGACCGGAGGCGAGTTCGACACACAAAAACAGAAATATTCAGTATATGCATTATACTGTGGCGCCCAGGTAAACATCTTTATACCACCGAACCGCTGTACATGGCTATTTCCCAACGTGAGGCACGAGTGAAGCTGGACATCAAGGATCACCAACTTCAAAAATCATCCCAAAACGGAAGGAAGACACCGCAGAATTTCTAGAACGTCACCCGTAAAGGCACCGCTGGAATTCAAGATCGTGGTACATCAGTTCCGGAGACCGTCGCAGAAAACATCAAAAATCACCAACAGATAAGAACTTAAATATACATAGAGTTTCAGTAAAGTAAACAAGTTTATTATCAATAATTTAAGAAACAGTAAATATTAATTAAATAAATTAGTAAGCCTGACATCAAATAATATTTTTTGAAAAGTTTGCAATTTAAGATCAAAGTAAAATTAAACTGAAACTCACTAAGTAAATTAAAGAATAAATTCAAGTAAAATAAAATCTTTTTCAAATTAAAAGAACTCAGGCATATCGAATATTTATTGTGCAAGGGTATAATTATATATGTTATGCATTATATGTTGAACTTCTTAACCAAAGGTAAGGTAGATCGTAAGAGTGTATCAGTACCCTTATAATTTATGTATGTGGCTTAGAAACGGAAAAAAATTATTAGGAATAAAATTAATATGGAAGGTGGAGAGGGGCACGACTTGCTTAATGGTGAGGAAATAAATAATTGTAGAATGGAAATTAACAATGAGAACAGTGTCGCGACAGGTGACGGGGTTTTGGAGCAGGGAGCTGATAATAGGCAGGAAAATAATGCAACAAATATTCAGCTAACTGAGTGAGAGTGTAACTGAACATAGGCCTAGGGAAATGAATCAAACCATAGACCCGAATTCTATTGCATATTTGATAGCTATGATGAGGGAATCAAAGGAAAGTATGAGGGAATCTAATGAAGCTATGATGAAGGAACTAGAAAAATCAAGTAACGATACTAGGGAAAGTATTAAGGGGCTAGAAAAATCGAGTAATGAAACTAGGGAAAATATCAAGGAAACTAGGGAAAGTATAAAGGAACTAGAGAAAAATTCTGGGGAAAAGATAGAGAAACTGGGAGATAGGATAGAACAATCGAGCCAAGAAAATAGACAGAATATAAATAGGCTTGAGAAGGAACTAAATAATATAAAAGAGGTCCAATCTAACATATGCAACGAAATCAGGGGAGAACTCTGTAGGGAGATTAAAGAAAGTGAAAAAGCAATGGGGCAAGAAATTAGTGAAAGTCAAGGGGAAATTAGGTCTGAATTAGAGGCTAATATGGCATCAGTAGATAGGAAAATAGAGATTCAGGGCAAGAAATATGAAGAAAAATTATTCAATGAAAGGAAAATGTTGGAGAAGGAAATACAGAAATCGGAGTCTAGCTTGAAAAAAAAATATGGAGACTCAGGTGGGAAAAGTAAAAGTAGGGTTAGGAGATAAAATCTCAGAAGTAAATGACAAGGTAGTGCATTTAGAAAATATATTAGCTGAGAAAATAGGAGAAATCTCTAAAGAAGTAAACACGTTAGCTAAGGAGGTCGAGAATCATAGGCCTGTCGCAAATAACTATGCTATAACTTGTAGTGAGGGTATATGTAATGGAATAGGAAATACATATAGGCCTCCGAGTGTTGCAAATGAGTCCTGTAATACAGTACACGAGACGGTAGCCACCAGCATGCCGGTAGTTAGCGATAATAGGATTAATATATGTAATTTAATAGGAAATGAGGTATCACTTCCCAGCTTCAATGAGAGCAACACGAGCCCTCAGAGCTTCTTGAAATCTGTTGAAGAATATTTTACTTTACGGTCTATTCCATCTCAGTACAAAATGTTGATCCTCGGTAGAGCCTTAAAAGGAAAAACAAAAGAGTGGTTTGAACTTACAGTACACCCGGAGTGCAACTATGAGGATTTTAAGCAGTTATTCTTAGCAAGATATTGGGGTGAGGCGAAGAGAGCTTTAGCTAGAAATGAGGTCTATAATGGGAGATATTCGCCTAGGGGCAACGTCTCTCTATCGGAAAATTTCCTAAGAATTATGGGCCTAATCAAGCTACTAGACCCCGGAATGCCAGAACGCGAGGCCATTCAGCTTGTGACGAGACATTTTCAGCCGGAAATATGTAACCTGCTTATAGTATCATGTCCCCAAACTTATAGCAAGGCTTTGGAGTTATTATCTAGTTTCGAAGTAGGAACTAACAGAGAAGAGCGTAGCGATAATAGGAGACAAAATGGACCGGATAATATGCAAGTGAATCAAGATACGAGGGGAGGTCCAAATAATGACAGAGGTAGATGGAACCATGGGCATGCTAACAGAAATGCGGAATCGAACAGAGGACCCCCTAATAATAACTCATATAGAAATAATGGGAACCAAAACTGGAGGGGAAATAATCAAGAAAATAGGCCTCAGGACAGACAAGTAAATAATGTTCGATTTCATGGCAGGATGCAGAACGAAATAGGAGAGCGAATTCCAGAAAACCAGGGGGACATTAACATAGAAGGTGAATGGAATCAGGCGCATAGCACGGGAAACCACAATGATATTCAGGGAGACATTCGTCACAGAAATGACGAAAGGCATGTAGCGCAAGACAGGCCTTTAAACTACTAGGAGACGCATTTGGAGGTCGAAATGACGTCACACAGACCGAGGGATTACAAGGATTAAAAAGACCTGATAATGAAAATAAAACACTAGAGAAGGGGTGCGTAGGAGGATGTGCAAATAGAGAGGGTACAACTCCCACATATCCGCCATTAATAAGGGTAAAAATAGACCAATTTGAAGTCGATATGTTGGTGGATACTGGCTGTAGTTTTTCTCTAATAAACGAAAAATTCTATGAAACGCTGAAAGCAGCAAGAGTGCGCGTTCAGGAATTGAAAGTACATGGCCTATACGCACAAACTGCAATTGGTGCCAGATCCCATAAAATTGAGCATCAGTGTATGTTGCCGTTGGAAATTGAGGGAAAGAAGTTAGAAGTCTACTTTCTGACAATAAAACATTTAGCACATAAATTAATTCTGGGTTGTGATTCTATGACAGATCAACTAATGAGAATAAATTTTGAAGAAAATTGGGTAGAAATGGAAATAGATGAGAAAGAAAAGTTACGTGTACCGTTTTTATCTAATGAAAATATAATTACTAAGGAGTTGGAGTGCCAAAATGAAGATGTATTATTACGTGAGCCTTTCGTAGTGGAATCAGTTGGAGTGCAAGAGGGAAATAGTAGCGAGGAATATAGGCCTATGGGAAATAAACCGGCCGTATTCATATATGAAGGTGATAATGAGGCGGACTGTGACGAAAGTGTCGCAGAGTTACGGGGAATGGAATCTGATATTGTTGGAGAGGACGAAGAATATGGTCATTTGTGCATTAAATGTTCTAATAATTATGTAGATGAAAATGAATGTGAAACGGTACACGCGAATTTTACTAACATTAGTCAGAATGGAGGAAATGAAGAGGAAAATGTTGATATCGAATTAATTCTCAGAGAGAAAGTAGAAGAAATTGATGTGCTGTCAGATGGTCAAAAGTCGACTTTATATAACATGCTTTATAAGAACAAATTAGTGTTCAATTCAACTCCAGGCCTATTTCGGGGTTACCAACGCAAATTGAAATTAAAACAAGATATTCCTGAGCATCGCTATAAGAACAGTCCAGTACCAATTTCAACGATGGAAGAAGCCTGTAAGCAAATAAATCCGATTTGTAATGTAGTGAAAGCACATGGAAAACTACGTTTAACCTTTGACTCTAGTTATCTTAAATTATTCATAGAAGCAGAACATTTTTGGGCAGAACCAATAAAGGATATAAATCCGTAAAATGTATTCAGATGATCAGTGATTTTGTGTGACGTCATTTATCGACAAATGTATTGTAAATATGACAAAATTAGAGGAAAGCAATGAATGACCGAAAGGCATTGTACTGAGCTGGAATAATGTAGGCCTATAACCTGTAATGTATATTTTACGCGGTAAAATAGCTACTGGCATGATAGGTTATCAGTTCCACATAGGTTTAGGATTAGAGGAATGTGTATAAATGAGGGTGAAATATATGTAAATATTGCAGTGTATTCAATATATTTCAGTGTAATGATTAATAAGGACCGATCGAGCTTTCTTTTCGTGGCCTTATGTAAATATTGCAGTGTATTCAATATATTTCAGTGTAATGATTAATAAGGACCGATCGAGCTTCCTTTTCGTGGCCTTAGGTAAATATTGCAGTGTATTCAATATATTTCAGTGTAATGATTAATAAAGACCGATCGAGCTTCCTTTTCGTGGCCTTATGTAAATATTGCAGTGTATTCAATATATTTTAGTGTAAATTTCAGTGAGAACTGCTTGAGCTTAATTTTCATGGTCTCACGAGGGTATATCGGTAAATTTATGGTGTTTACGTAAAATTTTGTTGTAATGTCTTGGTCGTGCAATAAACCAAGTAATACGTACAAGCAACGTAACACTACAGGAAACCGCAAGATGTATGAATGCATGAATGTGATAGGTTCAGAAAACTTGTACATGTGGGACAGGATTTAAGGTGAAGTCTCGTGTCAGGATAGGAATTAAATTAGTTATGTATTTGTTTAAGATGGTTGCAACACTGGAGGAAAATAAGGTATAATATTTTGTGGAGAGATGCAGTATATTCAGCCAGTAAGTCAATCATAGGCTATGATGATTCCTGTCTTAATAGACTGGGGCATATATTGCAGTTCAGATACTTCGGCAAAAAGAAATAAACAAGATAACCAAATTAAGTATAATAAATGACAGATTAATTGCCCAAATTTATTCAAACTAAAATCATAAAATCTCATAGCCCGTGTTTGGTCTTAAAATGACCGTGAAAAGACGGAACATTCATTATAAACATTATTAACTAGAAAGAAGGCAAAGGTAAAAAGTTTAACAACATCATTTTAAATGTCTGTTAAAATGAGATTGCAGTGAATAGACAGAGAAGCTGGGAATTTCCCTAGCAGACCTAGCGGGTGCGAGATAAGGCGATGCAGGTACTCAGGTACAATGCATCGGAAATCTCCCAAGATCTAATCAAAGGGTACTGATTCACTTAAGTGATTCTAAGAAGTCGGCTATTATGTGTAAGCCTAGCTTCTGATTTTGCTACTGATACAACACGCTGTCCGGGTATTTTCACTTAAACCTTCTTAGAAATCCGAGACGCTAAGTTGTGGGTTTTGAGAATAAGGGAAATCCAATTGATTTCCGTGGGCGACTATCATATTATTATTGGTCGGGAGAATTGCCAATAGGAATTAATCTATAGTACCACGTGCCGGGATTCACGAATAATAATTAAGAAGAGTAGGGATAAATGTTTGTCCAAGAAAGTTTTCCTTAGGCCTACCGGAGCGCTGTAAAATGACTCTACTTCAAGGCCCCGTGCCTAGAACAGTCAAAATCACTCTACGTCGAGGCCGCGTGCCTATAGCAGTCAACTCTACTTATCTTTGTGGCCTCGTGCCCACAGAATTAATTGGACTTATAAAATTTTCGCTGGGGAATTAATCGACTTAGAAGGATTCTTACTTTCAATCGCGATTAGTCAAAATAATATACGGCAGCAATTGTATCACTAGTAACGATCTACCGAGAACTTGTAACAATATTAATTATTCACAAACAAATTTTGTAATTATTGTCAATGACTGGACTTGTATTTCCATCGTTTTGAATAAACAGAATATTCCTTCAGTGTTCAAAGAAACAGTATTATTATTCAAGCAATAATATTAAGGTGTTCTTCGCTTCCTACCCTGAAGCTAGAGGGAAGTGCTCGACGATCGACTGACTGACCGGAGGCGAGTTCGACACACAAAAACAGAAATATTCAGTATATGCATTATACTGTGGCGCCCAGGTAAACATCTTTATTCCACCGAACCGCTGTAGGAGTTTCTCAAATAAAATGATTTTCATTTGCCTGAAAGTAACGATTTTTATTGTATATGGAAATGCTTCTCTGTAACTCCACTGAAACAATTGGTGCTTATTGAGAACAACACTTCATAAAAAAACTATAATAAGTTACAATACGCCGAAATTACCAAATAACTAAAAGACAAAAAAAATAATAATAACAATACAAATCTTGAAAACGTAAAATGGAAAATAATTCCATAAAATTGATCTGATTTAATCACTTAATTCATTATACATATTTACATATATTCAAGCTATCGTTCAATAGTGGTATAAAAATTGTACAAAATTATCAACTTCTTGCCGTACTAATAATAACAAAGTTGAGGATAAAGCAACTGATGTTCATTCAAAGCTGTTTTGTCTTCTAGAGATTTTGGGTCAAACTGTTTTTCTGCTTGATAAGCAGAAACAGCACGAAAAATAAACTAAGTAACAGTAAAATTAAAATGAAAAAATGCATTAACAAAAGAAGTAAAGAACAAATCAATTAATAATTAATGGGAGAAGGAAAGCAGGAGGGACGATGTTATGAAAATAACACACTCGTATTAATTATTAATCAGCAAAGCTTCAGGATGTAGGCCTACTGTTGGATCAAGGAGTTTATTGTTTGTGGCGGAGAGAGAACAAATACCATACATGCAGTATCAACATTACATCTTGAGTCAGCGTGGAAAAAAAAAATCTTGTCTTTTGAAAAAATAAACAACAGACTGATCAAGATAAGTTTATCACGACAGTTGCTGTTCTGAGTTGTACAATTTGAAAACAGCTATTTGGGATATGCCGTGTTAATTTACAGTAGTATGATAGATAAAACAAAATCCTGGAAAAAATGTGCCAACTGTTTGTTCCAGTCTTTCAGGAGATGAGTGTAAAAGAAAAAAAAAATCCGCACACAAGCCAACTTTTATACTCCGTGGCGCTACATCCTTGAAGATACAAGTTCTACCAAACGACCGCTGCGTCATCTATCCCAGGCAGATGACAGGATTGGTGGGGGGCATGATGTCAGCATGTGGACACCCACGGCCGTTAATGATGGTTTCCATGACCGGAGCCGCTATTTCTCTATCAAGTAGCTCCTCAATTTGAATCACGAGGCTGAGTGCACCCCGTTCCAGACCTTCCTACCTCAGAAAAATCCGAGGAGGTACCGGGGATCAAACATGGGCCGACATATCTGTAGTCAGCGACGCTAACCACAAGACCACGCCGGTGGTCAACTTTTATACATTAATACTTTTTTATTACAAAGACTAGTGCACGTACATACAAACATTAGGATTGCCTGATGTTCTGTTTGGGATCAAATTATTTTCACTATAGATTTTCTTAATGTTAAATACATTAAACTCGGAATAGATTAGTTCAGGTGGTTAGACCAGCCACTTTTTAAAACAAATTTTGATTATGCGTTATTCTAATAAAGTTAATGGAGTAGAAACATTTTAGAAATGCTTCCTCATCCAATAATGTCACACTGAGTAACGGATTCGACTAGGGCTAAATAAACCACTACGGTTAATGGCCATACAGTTCCGGAGACTTACAAATTTATGCATTGATTCTCGTATTTTATTATATAATAAAATATATATGTTATAGATAATAAAAAATATATATATGAAATGTGTTTATCTCATTTCAAATGTTGATCAGTAATAATCCCCAAATATTTCACTTCTGCAGATGATTTAAGAGAAAGGCATTCACTAGCAAAACTGCAACTAGTGCTTCCAAATCGGAATCCATTCTGCAACTGATGAGAGAAGAGGAAATATTTCTGGATAAAGTGGCGACCACCGGTGGTCGTGTTTAGCGTCTAGTGGTCGCCACTTTATCCAGAAATATTTCCTCTTCTCTCATCAGTTGCAGAATGGATTCCGATTTGGAAGCACTAGTTGCAGTTTTGCTAGTGAAATGTTTGGGGATTATTACTGATCAGCATTTGAAATGAGATAAACACATTCCATATATATATATTTTAATTATATATAATATATAATATTTTATTATATAATACAATATGAGAATCAATATATAAATTTGTAAGTCTCCGTAACTGTAAGGCCATTAACCTTCTAAAAGTGGTTTATTTAGCCCTAGTCGAATCCGTTATTCAGTGTGACATTATTGGATGAGGAAGCATTTCTAAAATTTTTCTACTCCATTAACATTATTAGAAGAACGCATAATCAAAATTTGTTTAAAAAAGTGACTGGACTAACCAGCAGAACTAATCTATTCGGAGCTTAATGTATTTAACATTAAGATAATCTATAGTCAAAATAATTTGATCCCAAACAGAACATCAAGCAATCCTAAATTTTGTATGTACGTGCACTAGACTTTTTAATAAAAAAAGTATTAATGTATAAAAGTTGACCGCCGGCGTGGTCTTGTGGTTAGCGTTGCTGACTACAGATCTGTTGGCCCGGGTTTGATCCCCGATACCTCCTCGGATTTTTGTGAGGTAGGAGGGTCTGGAACGGGGTGCAATCAGCCTCGTGATTCAAATTGAGGAGCTACTTGATAGAGAAATAGCGGCTCCGGTCATGGAAATCACCATTAACGGCCGTGGGTGTCCGCATGCTGACATCATGCCCCTGCCTGGGATAGATGACGCAGCGGTCGGGTGGTAGAACTTGTATCTTCAAGGATGTAGCGCCATGGAGTATAAAAGTTAGCTTACATGTAGATTTCTTTTCTATTACAGTCATCTCCTGAAAGTCTGGAACAAACAGTTGGCACATTTATTGCAGGATTTTGTTTTATCTATCATATTACTGTAAATTAACACGGCATATCACAAATAGCTGTTTTCACATTGTACAACTCAGAACAGCAACTGTCGTGATAAACTTTTCTTGATCAGTCTGTTGTTTATTCTTTCAAAAGACAAGCATTTTTTTCACGCTGACTCAGATGTAATGTTGATACTGCATGTATGGTATTTGTTCTCTCTCTGCCACAAACAATAAACTTGTTGATCCAAAAATGCATCCTGAAGCTTTGCTGATTACCCCGAGTGTGTTATTTTCTTAACATCGTCCTTCCTGCTTTCCTTCTTCCATTTATTATTAATTGATTTGTTCTTTACTTCTTTTTTAATGATTTTTTAATTTTAATTTCATTGTTACTTAGTTCATTTTTCGTGCTGTTTCTGGTTATCAAGCAGAAAAATAGTTTGACCCTAAATCTCTAGAAGACAAAACAGCTTTGAATGAACATCAGTTGCTTTATCCTCAACTTTGTTAATATTAGTACGGCAAGAACTTGATAATTTTGTACATTTTTTTATACCACTATTGAACGATAGCTCGAATATATGTAAATATGTATAATGAATTAAGTGATTAAATAAGAGCAATTTTATGGAATTATTTTCAAGATATGTATTATTATTATTATTATTATTATTATTATTATTATTATTTGTCTTTTAAGTATTTGGAAATTTCGGCGTATTGTAACTTATTATAGTTTTTTATGAAGTGTTGTTCTCAATAAGCACCAATTGTTTCAGTGGAGTTACAGAGAAGCATTTCCATATACAGTACAATAAAAATCGTTACTTTCAGGCAAATGAAAATCATTTTATTTGAGAAACTCCGTCAATTCATATTTTCTGTATTCATGTTAAATTTCCCAGATTCATGTATCCCAGTAGCAATTACTTACTTTATTAGCAACAAAGTGAGTAATTTTATTGTAAATTAAATATAATGCTCTATCGTACATTAATTTGCTATCTAAAATCAACACATCATTCCAGAAGGCTAATTATCAGTAATAAGGAATAATTTATTCATTTTTAAATATTTTAGGTCATAAATGCATTTTTTATTTTAATATTTTATATTTTTATGCATTGTCGTAGTTACTAGGCCTATATATTAGATTTCACATAAGGGCACGCAATAGATTAGTGACCAAAGTTCTTAAAGATGGGAGCTGAATGCCACTGTAGCACGCCAGAGGGAGCTGTAAGCCACTGTAGCACGCCAGAGCGTCTGTGGCGACCACAAGTGGCTGCCGTGTGCGCCAAAACTCGACCACCGGTGGCGGCCACTTGCTGCGAGAACGAGCGTCTCCCCCAGCGTGTGGCTGACACTGGCGTCTGCAGTGGTCGTGTGTGCGGCTATTTTCTAATTCTCCATTTAAACTCCATGTAAAAGCCCTTCTCGCAGCTTGTGGTCGCCACCGGTGGCGACCACAAGTGGCTCCGTGTGCGGCAAGCCTAAGTTTGTCAGTATCTGTACTGCTGAGCAGACAAAAAAACTACTTTATCAATCGCCCTTTAGAGCGTAGGCTACTGTATACCCCCCATCCCCCCGTGGGAATTTCCGACTCATATATTTTTTTATTGGTATTGCCATCTAGTTTCGGTTTTTAGTTGTTTGCCCCTTATCAATTACAGAATTTACATGGAAACCCCGGAAAACTACGGAAATCCGGAGGAAATTAGTTTTTCTTTGTTCTTTGCTCCTAATATGCCCAGGGAATTTCTGACTCGCATATTTTTTGTTAGTATTGCCATCTAGTTTAAGGGAATTTCTGACTCGCATATTTTTTGTTAGTATTGCCATCTAGTTTAAGTCTTTAGTTGTTTGCCCTTTATCAAATACAACATTTACCCGGAAACCAGGGAAAACTAAGGAAATACGGAGAAAATGAGTTTTTCTTTGTTCTTTGCTCCTAATATGCCCAGGGAATTTCTGACTCACATATTTTTTGTTGGTTTGTCATCTATTTTAAGGTTTCAGTTGTTTGTCTCTTACCAATTACAACATATCCCCAGAAAACCCGGAAAACCACGTACATACGGAGAAAATTACAATGTTTTATTTTTTAAATCTTAGTTCTTTGCTCCTAGTATTCAAAGGGAATTGGTGACTCATATGGTTTTGTGTTAGTATTGCCATTTAGATTAAGGTTTCAGTTGTTTGCCTCTTATCAATGACAGCATATCCCCCTAAAACTCGGAAAACAACGGAAATCCGGAGAAAATGATTTTGTTTTAATTTTGTTTTAATCTTAGTTCTTTGCTCCTAGTATTCAAAGGGAATTGGTGACTCATATTTTTTTGTATTGGTATTGCCATCTAGATTAAGGTTTCAGTTGTTTGCCCCTTATCAATTACAGCATATCCCCGGAAAACTCCGAAAACCACGAAAATCCACAGAAAATTAGTTCGTTTTAATTTTGTTTTAAACCTTTGTTCTTTGATCCTAATATTCCCAGCGAATTTCTGGCTTACATATTTTTTGTTGGGATTGTCATCTAGATTAAGGTTTCAGTTGTTTGTCCGTTATCAATTACAGCATATCCCAGTAAAACCCGGAAAACCACGGAATTTCTAGAACTCTGAACTTGTGATCTACAGTCACTGTAACCGTGATTGCGAAAGAATTCTTCTGCTTCAGGTGTGTAATTTGCAGGTACAAAAGGGTATGTGGACTACGAGATATCTGCCATAATTGTGATGGTCACATCCAAAGAAAAGGGGAATCATAATATCTTCTAAACATGCGGGTCATTCCATGTCAAATCAACACACTTTTGATGAAAATTTAACCTCACCATCTCAGATTTGAATGAAATTTTGTGGAGAGGTAGTTTTCATGTATATTAAGAGAAATACAAACTTTTATTGAAATATTTCAACCCAGTTTGAAAATACAGCCATGTAAAGTATTTAAAAAATTACAAAAATTGCATGAACAACGTATCTTTCAACTGATGTAGCAACTCTCCCAATTAACCCACAGGGTTGGGTAAGGTGTCATTTTTTATCATTTTTTACAAGCTTTCCAATGATATGTAACACATAATAGTTCTAATGAAAATTGTTTTTCAAAATTCAAAGTGAAAATTTTGATTTTGAATTTTGAAAAAAGTACATTTTTTAAAATTCTCAAAATTTCCTAGGAAATAGGTTATATCAATGTTAAATGATGTACCAAGTTTGAGGATGGGATGGGAATGGGTTCATAGTTAAAATAATATAAAACAAAAGTTGATTTTCCCTATACTATGGAAATTTCATTGGAGGCGAGATATAAAGGTTTTGTTCATTTCCTTTTCAAGTTATGATTGTCACAGACCTCTTTTTTAAACTCTTACTAATATTATTTATGGTTGGCAACCCTTGTCTACATGTCTTTGCAGGCTCCAGACAAGTACAGACAGGCCTATAATATTGCAGTTCTTTTGCTTGGGCAGTCTGAAACTGGAGTTGTGTTGTGTTTCAGAAGTGGTATCATTAGTGTGTTTAAAATCATTCATATTTTATATATCTAATTAGGCTACCTATAATGTGAAAAAAGTGCAGTTTTAAGTACAATATGGCTCATAGTAGCCTATAACAGTATTGAAATTTCAGTGTTTTAATCCGTTGAGAAAAAATAATCATACTATTAGGGATGGGAAAAAATTAAGGAAAGTTACTAATTGGATGTGCAGTTTGTATCCTAATTTGCCAAAAACAGCAAAAATTTGTGATAGTTGTAGAAAAGAAATAACAAATAATCGAAATGCTTCCACTTATCATCAAAATCAAGAATCGAGCTCAGATTGTGATAAAGATCCAATATTTTCTGCACAATCACACTAAACACTTCATTGCAGGAGTTAGGGGAATCTCTTATTAATAAAAGGAAAATCAAGTCTAAAAGTTATGCAACCAGAAAAGTAAAAAAAATTGACTCAGTAATGAAAAGAAAACTTTTTGTGACAGCGGAAGATTCTTCTGAACATGATGATGAGGATCTAGATGAATCAGTTTTGCAAAATCTTAAAGCTAATATTTTGAGTTCTACTAGTAGGACCAAGACAGTTATGATTTTAACCTGCCTACCAGATAAGTGGGGAGTAAGAAAAACCATGCATGAATTTAATGCTGCAAATTACATGGTACGTCAATCAAAAAATCTTTGAAGAGAAAAGGGAATCTTAGAAAGCCCCA
This sequence comes from Ectobius pallidus, assembly GCA_964059195.1. Lineage (NCBI taxonomy): Eukaryota > Metazoa > Arthropoda > Insecta > Blattodea > Ectobiidae > Ectobius > Ectobius pallidus. The sequence continues at coordinate 128,530,702 of CAXKWD010000003.1, forward strand.
ACCAAATGCCTGGTAAGAGCCTTTCAGTAAAAGTGATTGAAGCTGTACATTTATTTTATGAAAGTGACAAAATTAGCAGAGTGATGCCAGGTGTTAAAGATGGATACCTCTCACAGATGTATTATGTACAGTAAATCCTGTGACACCGACTGGAAGGAATTATGTGCCATCCGAAAATGACACTTTGCAAACCAATAAGGCATTAAACAAGTATTTCCATTGAACAACAAGATGTCAAGCATGTGAGTGTTATTTCCCTTATTTCAATTTATTTATTGAATTTTTTTTTAAGTTTAAGTTTATTTATTTAATATATATAATATAATACAACCCCAAAGAGCAAAGCTCATTCAAGGGGTGACATAATTACATTGGTTCTAAGGAAGAAATTATATAACATACTACAATTATTTTATTATGCTTTCCATTGGGGCATATAAGTTAATATGGCCTGATTTTTTCAAAAGTGATAATGTTTTAATTTTCTAACTATGAACCCATTCATATCCCACCCTCAAACTTGGTACATCATTTAACATTGGTATAACCTATTTCCTAGAAAATTTTGAAAATTTTAAAAAATGTACTTTTTTCAAAATTCAAAATCAAAATTTTCACTTTAAGGGGAGGTTGTAAGCACATTTGATCAAAAATGTGGATTTTCGGTTTATTGTATATTTCAATTGAATTAAGTATAATGTACATGTTACATAGTCGTTTTGTGCTATAAGGGCCATAATGGCGTAGTAAATCTCTTTAACTCATTGGCATACGTTACCGGCTGAGTGCCGGGCACAATAATGAAAGTCCATTCATACGTTGCCGGCTGTCAGACGGGACCAATTCCTTTTCCTTTTAGTTCTAGGTTTCCCTGAGTAGATGGCGCAATATGCTATGTACAAATTTACAGCTGAATATACTGTGTTTTTTAAAATGTTTTTCACGGAAGTCAGCTTAGCATATGCTTTCGTATCTACCGAGTGAATGTTGCAAAAAATTGTTATCTTACACAAGAAACAATAATTTCCCAAATATATATTCATAAAAATTAGATATTTCTTTTTTTGCATATCCCTCGCTTGTACTGTGCGCAACAGTGATCTAACTATATAATACAGTTCGGAGAGAACTTATCTCAACCTTAGCATTGTGGCATCCTGGCCAGATGACGCAATGTTCCCGGAGTATCCGGGGTTCGAGAGGCTCTGGATGCCTGTGGAACTGAGGTGGGAGGGCCCAGGTAAAATAATCGGTGGTTGGCAAGCCTGGAAGATGACGGGGTATGAAGGAGCCTCTCGAATAATAAGGTATTTTGCTCTTTTCTATAGTTTAAAAAAAAACGTATCCATTAAATTTTAGCATGTACAGAAACGTATGGCCTCACGCCTTAGAAAATCGAGAAAAAAGTACAGTGGGAACCGTCTTGAAGCCACTCACACGGCAACGAAGGCCCACTGAGAAGGAGCTGCAATTGTACTATGGACAAGGTTTTAGCACTAATACAGATAGCTTGGAAAATATGAAGAGAGCAGTGTGGGCTACATTCTTCCATAGGGTTTCATCTGACATACAAGTTTTGTCCTGAATATGCACTTCGAGCACATTATGGTACATTTTATCTTTAACGTACTTTTTCTCTCGTTTTGTTTTTTTGTGCACATTTGTTCCTTTTTCTCGGGAGTTATTAAGAGTAGAGATCTGATTTTTGTTCCAGTTACTAAAACTACATTAATACACAAACGGTGGTTTTTTAATGCATTTATCTTCAATGGTAATAAATTTATTTCAGTTTTAATGAATAAAACCGAATGAAAAAATTCAATTTTCCAAAAAAAGTTATAACATATTTGTTTACAAACATATTCCTTTAAAAAAACCAACGTTTAAAGACAAGATACAGATCAAAAAGTCTACCAAATTTTGTTTCAATTGATCAAATGGTTTTTGAGAAAAAGGAACATGAACATCAATAATTTAACATGGCAGAGATACAGCTTACAACCTCCCCTTAAATTTTGAAAAACAAATTTCATTAGAACTATTATGTGTTACATATCATTGGAAAGCTTGTAAAAAATGATAAAAAATGACACCTTACCCAACCCTGTGGGTTAATTGGGAGAGTTGCTACATCAGTTGAAAGATACATTGTTCATGCAATTTTTGCAATTTTTTTAATACTTTACATGGCTGTATTTTCAAAATGGTTTGAAATATTTCAATAAAAGTTTGTATTTGTCTTAACATACATGAAAACTATGTCTCCACAAAATTTCATCCAATTCTGAGATGGTGAGGTTAAATGGGTGTGTTGATTTGACATGGAATGGCCCATGCCAAGTGTAAGTTAAAGTTGTTTTCCTTAGTTGCTCGCTGAAATCTTAAAATCAATGACACTTTGTCCATATTACCAATCCAAAATTGTGCTGTTTTACCCAATATCCCTTCTCTAACTTCAGTCAAGAAAGTTTGGTAGGGACTGTGGAAGGTTTGGCAAGATAAATTATCATTCACAGATGTCAAATTAGAATATGAAGGGTGTTCTGCCAGGTTTTCAATCGCTTTCATCCCTTCAGCATCAGGATTTTTTCCAGTATTCTTTGTCATGCTGTAATTGTTAAGGGGAAAACAACTGAAACCTTAAACTATATGGCAATAGAAACAAAAAAAAACATATGAGTCAGAAATTCCCTTGGAATGTTAGGAGCAAAGAACAAAGATTTTAAAGAAATTTTTAAAAAGTCAATTTATCTGGATTTCCGTGGTTTACGGAGTTTTCTGGAGATATGCTATAATTCATAAGAGGCAAACAACTGAAACCTTAATCTAGATGGCAATACCAACGAAAAAACATACGAATCAGAAATTCCTTTTGAATATTTGGAGTAAAGAATAAAGATTTAAAAAATAAAGCAAAGTCATTTTCTACGTCTTTACGTGGTTTTCCGGGTTTTGTAATTAGTAAGGGGCAAACAACTGAAACCTTAATCTTAGATGGCAATACCAACACAAACACATGACTCACCAATTCCCTTTGAATACTAGGAGTAGAGAATAAAGATTTTAACAAATTTAAACGGTCATTTTCTCCGGATTTCCGTGGTTTCCGGAGTTTTCCGGGGATATGCTGTAATTGATAAAGGGCAAACAACTGAAACCTTAATCTAGATGGTAATGCCAATTAAAAAACATATGAGTCAGAAATTCCCTTTGAATATTAGGAGCAAAGAACAAAGATTTAAAAAATAAAACATAGTAATTTTCTCCGTATACACGTGGTTTTCCGGGGATATGTTGCAATTTGTAAGGGGCAAACAACTGAAACCTTAAACTCGTAGATGCCAATACCAACAAAAATGTGTGAGTCACAAATTCCCTGGGAATATTAGGAGCAAATAACAATGAAAAATTAAAACAAATTAATTTTCTCCGGATTTCGGGAAAATGCTGTAATTGACAAGGGGCAAACAACTAAAAACTTCAACTAGATGGCAATACCAACAAAAAAATATATGTGTCGGAAATTCCCACGGGGGGGGGGAGAGGGTTTCATATTAGTGGCCCATGGTCTACTTGCTCGACGATGAAATAATTTATACTGTACATACGGTTGTGTGCACATCGGCACAGCCGCATTTTCGTGCACATCGGCATAGTATTTTTTATCTTGCAATATCATCATGCTCATCGCCACACACCCATCATAGGGGTGGACATAGCGACAAAGTTGGAATTACATTATCGTACTGAATGCAGTGGAGTTCACAGTAACTGCTAGATAGACAGAAAGACAAACACTTCCTTTTATTATTATAGATACATACTGTGTACATTAATACAGTATTATAATCGTATTGTTTAGAAATCATTCATAAAGTATCTGCCTGCCATTGAATGAGACTTTGAATTAACCTAACCTAACCTAACCTAACCTAACCTAACCTAACCTAACCTAACCTGACTTAAACTATCTACGATATCAACGGCCGGTTTCCTTAGCCGCCGTAGCTAAGGAGCCTTGGAGCCGTGGTGAAGGAGGCTATAGGTTTGAGTCTCTATGTCCACCCCTAGCCCCAACGGGTTGTGTGGCGATGAGCACGATATTATTACAAGATAAAAATACTATGCCGATGTGCACGAAAATGCTACTGAGCCGATGTGCACGACACCGTACATACATGATTTTTCAGATGTTCCAAATAACAGTGATGCTGGTCACGTTATAACGGTTCTTTTACAGAGTTATCTTACACTGGATTGCAGAAACGAAGTCTGAACGGGGCCACGGGTTAAAACCATGAGTTGGGTTGCTAAAACGAAGTTTCTCGTAAATCAGCTCGACCTCGACCGCGGCCGCGGCGTGAAATCTACACAACGGCACAGTCAGGTTTAAAACTGCATCTGCTTTGGTCAGCTGTTGGAGAATGGAAGCCTACGTAGCTTTGCGTGAACGTAATCGACTAATTGCTCGTTTGAGGATGCTTAATCCGCATCGGAGAATTCTGGATAGGAGTAATCCCTTTGAAATGTATTCAAATTATGAATTCAGAAGAAGATTTCGATTCACAAAGGAAACAGTTCTCGATTTGGCAGAAATACTCGGGCCTGACCTAGAACACGCAGGAAACAGGGGTTCTGGCATTTCTGTTGAGTTGCAGATCATAATTGCTCTGAGGTAAATGAAAATGGGTCCGCCGTTATGGGTTTATAGGTAGCATATTTGCCTACCACCATGGCTGTCCGGGTTCGATTCCCGGCCGGGCAGTGGGTTTTTCAGTAACGAAAAATCCCCGGACATCACCCAGGCAAATTATAGGCTACTTTTAAAAGCCTTAAATTAGAAGTGGTGACTGCTAGAATAGGATATAGGATATTCACAATAGATCTATTACGGTCGCAGTGTTGAGAAGCCGAAGGGCTTACACTACCCCTCATTAATCTAATCTAAAGTGAAAATGGAATAGCATTATTACTATGGTATTATTATTATATCTCACACAAAATTATGTAAAAGCACAATCGAAGTTTGATATTAACCATAGGGGAGTTATAAAAACGAATTAGGCCTAAACTGTAGGCTACAGGCATGTATAAATAGTGCACTGAGGAAAATCTAATTTCAAGTTTTTCTTTCCATTATTGCACGAAAATACATTGTCAAAAGGATATGTTGTACTAGCCTCTTGTAAATACTTCTGGTATTCATCATTAGAGCGCAGGTTTTTAAGTTTACAGGATTCATCACAAGAGTAATTCTTTTATATCCCTAATATTGTAGTTCATAACTGAATAAAGTTGTTAGGCTATAATGGGGCACATTAATTTTGTTGTACGATATGACTTTCCTCCTAGGCTGTAAAATTTGGCCTACGTAAACAAAAATCCAGGCCCTGATTATTTCATTATATTTACCTAAATTGTCACAATGATTCAGACTGCAGTCTACAGAATAAAACTTTATGAATTCTCGAATTCTCTGTCATTACCTTATATAATTCTTCACCAAGAAAAAACAGGCCAGTGACAGTGAATTCTTAAAATTTCATATAGTACCGGTACACTAATTAAAATTAAAAATATTATGAAAAGAAAAAAAAATAGTCGTGACTGGGGTTTGAACCTGCAACCTCTTGAACCACAGCTCAGTACTTAAACCACACAGCCACGAACGACATTAAGAACAGCGCACGAATGTTGGCAATCTGAAGAGTAAAGGCTTCTCCGTGTCGCACCTCGAGAATTTAAATTGTGTTTGTAGGTCTATGTGATGTGATTATATAATATTTATTGTAGTTTTCAGTTCGGAAAAATGGTATGATGATACTGATAACATTAATATCGAAACCTAATTCGTCCAAAAAGAGAAATATGAGAAGAAGAGAGTTTGCAGAATGAATGCAAGAACGGCTTCTCCTACCCGGTCATGACGTCAGTTACAGTGTTGCACGTTCAAAATCTCGGCAACGGCCAGACTTCGTTTTAGCAACCCAACACGGACTCAGTCCTCGCCCGTAGTTTAATAGCCATGGCTTTAAACTTTGAGTTCGTCTTCGTTTCTGCAATCCACCGTTAGAGTTTGGTAAACAAATTTGCTAACTAGTTTTTCAGTGCTAAAATAGCATAAAATGTGATTTTCATTAATTCAGTATTTTAACAAATTCTGGGGGGGGGGGGACCCCCGACTTAGGTAGGTGACGTTGGCAAATCTTAGAGTATGGTAAACAACTTTGTTAACTAGTTTTTCAGTGCTAAAATAGCGTAAAATGTGATTTTCATTAGTTAAATATTTAAAATTTTTCCAGGGATGGACCCCAGACTTAGGTAGTGACTTCTTGTTTACGTTGACAAGTCTTACAGTATGGTAAACAAATTTGCTTACTAGTTTTTCAGTGCTAAAATAACATAAGATGTAATTTCACTAGTTTAATATTTAAAAAATTTCCGGGGGGGACTTGGATAACGACTTTTTGTTTAGACTACGTTGGCATGTCTTACAGTATGGTAAACAAATTTGCTAGCCAGTTTTCCAGTGCTAAAATAGCTTAAAATGTGATTTTCATTAATTCAATATTTAAACATTTCCGGGGGGGACTCCCCACGTAGGTAACGACTTCTTGTTTACGTTGGCATGTCTTAAGAGTATGGTAAACAAATTTGCTTACGAGTTTTTAAGTGCTAAAATAGCATAAAATGTGATTTTCACTAGTGTAATATTTAAAAAATTTTCGGAGGGGGTGGACTTGGATAACGATTTCTTGTTTACATTGGCATGTCTTACAGTGTGGTAAACAAATTTGCTAGCTAGTTTTTCAGTGCTAAAATATCGAAAAATGTGATTTTCATTAGTTCAATATTTAAAAATTTCCGGGGGGGGGGACCCCGACTTAGGTAACGATTACTTGTTTACGTTGCCATGTCTTAGAGTATGGTAAACAAATTTGCTTACTAGTTTCACAGTGCTAAAATAGCATAAAATGTGATTTTCATTTGTTCAATATTTAAAAAATTTCTGGGGAGGGGGGACCCCCGACGTAGGTAACGATTTCTTGTTTACGTCGGCATATCTTAGAGAATGGTAAACAACTTTGCTAGCTAGTTTTTTAGTACCGCTACTAAAATAGCATAAAATGTTATTTTCATCAGTTCAATATTTAAAAATTTTCCGAGGGTGGACCCCCGATCCCCCTTTCTTGGGGGTATTCCTTACCCCGAAACCCCCCGGGCACCTTCGACCCTCGCAAAAATTATTTTCTGGATACGTTATTGTTGCACTTATTATATTATTAAGATAAATATTAAGATAATGTTACAAAGTGGCCCAAGAAGTGAAAGCGAAAAAAAATTAATTAAAAAAATTGCCCCCCTAGAAAATACCATATGGGCGCCGTTGTCAGAAGTTCTTGATATTACGAATAGAGAAAGTAATACTGTGTTTTCTCATTAGTTGCGTACACACAAGATACGAAGTATCTGGAATAGCATATGCGTAGGCCTATGTGCGAAACTCTCCTTTCGAGTAAACGCGTTTTGAGGTGTAGGATTATGATCTAGGAGCAAAACATACGCCACTGTTAGCTTTAATTCATCACTTATATAACTTCCAAAGCACAAATTCTACACGATCTTTCACTGAATAAATTTAAATGACTTGCAGCTCGATGTGTATAGTTAAATGCCCAATCCACTTTAAAAGACAGGCTTAAAGCGATCATGGCGCATGCAAATTAATGCAAAGGACGGTATGGAGCAACATTTGCATATACAGTATTGGAATAACAACAATACCCAGTCGTCTAGCTAAAATTGGTTAGAGGACAATATAAGAAAATACTGCCACAATCATTTAAAAATCGAATAAGGCTTTACCAGTCTAAAATAATCATATCCTCAATACGGGAATTACCAGTCAATCTGACCTTGGGTCCATTGTCATCTTTTTTATATACCGAGTTAGGCTTACAAAAATTCAATTAAAGCTCGCGGAAACAGAGAATCTTATAGACTACTTGCGGCCTGAATAGCCATGGACCATAAAAGGCTTCTGATCGATACTAAGTGTGTCAGGCTCGGACCACCAGCTTTATATGGAAGCTTGTTAGGTATGAGAGAGAGAGAGAGAGAGAGGCATGTACTTCTAGTGAACTCGTGGGTTTGTAATTGAGTGTGTGTAGGCTATGCTGTAAAAAAAAAACTGGCTATGCCTTCCTTATACCTGGGTTTGCCCTATTCACAACGAGTATGTTTTAGAAATCTTCAAACAAAACTGTCCTTCAGACAACAAATTATTCCTTCTCTGTTTTGTAAAATGTATTACTAACAAAAACACAAATTAAAGACAGTAAACTTACTATAAATACTTCTTACCGTACTGATCAGTGATCAGCGACAAACCGAATGAAAAATAATTTTACACCAGATTTATGACCTATTCCTCATTTTTACTCTACAAATAAATTGAGAATATTGCTTCCTTAAAACATCGGTCTATCTCTATATATAAAAGCCAAAACCCACCGACTCACTGATCACAGTTTCTCAAAAACCATACAGCCTAGAAACGTGAAACTTGGTACACATATTACTCCTAGGCTCTAGATGCGCACTAAGAAAGGATTTCAAAATCTTTGGCCTCTAAGGGCCTATAAGGGCCAAAATAGGGTTGTAGAGTTATGACATTCACCAAAAGGAATTCATACTGCATGTACACAATCCCCATGACAACATTATTTTTTTTTAAACTACACAGGTGGTTTGGCATGACACTGTGATTTCATGTAGGCCTAATAGATATACAATTATGAGAAAGGCTATCAATAGAATTCCTATAAATGATTATCAACTATTTTTTGACATGAAGTAAATTTAGAAGGTCCTGGGTTCTATTCTTAAGAGTTGAACTCTTTTCTTATAGTTAGGCTAGGACTGCATTGCAAAAGATAGTAAGTAAAGTGTTCCCTATTACAGACCCTGAAGGCCCAGAGGGTTCCAAGAAGTTGAGGCTCCCGGATTTTTAGTGAATCGGGACGTGAAGGTGGTAAGGTTGTCAGCGTTACGCACTGGCCGCCTTTACCCCCAGGCAGTTCATACAATATCAATAGATATAATTTCCTGATTAATTTCTATTTACTAGACTATATTATCTATCTATCTTTACCTTAGTTTTTACCCCCTCCCTTTTGGGGTCATTTAAGAGACCCACGTTGTCCGGGCCTTACAGGGCCACGACCTGTCGGGAGAGGGATTATCAATGGATCACATACATACTTTTTTGACCAGACAAGGACATGGAGGGCCTCCCGGATGAGTGATCAGTCTAATGCCGGGGCCATCTCCGAGACAACACGAACACATAGGAGACACACCATTCACACACACACTCACTCCAAACAAGGCGAGATGGGATGAAGATGACAATGGCTGTCAGATGATATCCGGGGACCACTAGGGCCTAAAGTTACCAGACATTTGTCTCACAGGTGAGGAAAAATCCCGGAAAAAACCCTACCTAGGTAACTTGTCCCGACCAGTATTCGAACCGGAGCCCGCTACGCCCAGCTATTTACTGTATGTTTGCCAAAATTGAAACAGAAAGATTAAATTTTTAAGACATAATCAGAGTAAACTACGGGTGAAGGAGTATGTGGAATATAAATATGTCCACCGTGTTGGCTGGACGGCTGATGATTTATAGAAGTACATCAAATCGACTTTAAATTGTGTTCACTTAACCTATATATACATAAATCGAACAATGCGAAGCATTGATGGGTCAGCTAGTGTAATATATAAAGTGAAAAGATTAATGACAGGGATGACGCGGTGAACGTGCAGGCATTTCGGGATGGAGGTCATTCTGAATCTTAAAACCATGGAGATTTTTGTTCCCCAAGATCAGATATGTTTATATTATAGGGATAAAGTGAGAGAAAGATCAGGCGCTTTTACTCCTGAACAAAATAATTCCTTTACTGCAACCAATGGTCATCTTACGAGCATTAATATAATATATTTTTTTATTATTTATTGAGAAACAGTACAAGTGGGATCACTTGTTTGATGAACTCTTTTTAGTTAAAATGCAGTAAGAATAGTGTCTATTTTGATCAACTTTAAAACTACAATATTTAGTATAATTAGTGATGTATCCATTTTTTCAAATTACACTGGACAAAGAGGCATTTATGACTAAACATAGATAATCAACGTGCCTGTGTGTATGAAGTCTTCTTCTCCGGAGTGGTATTATTGTCCTAGTTTTTTAAATCTAAATTATGTTATACCCTTCGCATGTAAAGCCTCCAGTTTGTCTCGTATAATCTTAAATGGTCAATATGCAAGCAATAAATAATGTAGAGATTATAGGTAAATTAAAATGAAAACCGAGGGTATAGGCTACAGATGATAAACAAAGGATTCATTTACGCCTGCCATTGGTAATTTTGATATTACAATGTTAATCTTATAGCAGACATATTATACATTCGTGGTGGAATACGACACAATATGTTCAGAAACTCTCCAAAACCATAACTGTAATATAGAAAAACCTTATACTTATGTGATTCCTCCATTATTCGTCTGCATTCGTGCAGTTTTCAGTCCCACGCAAACAGATGCAATGGCTGGACTTTTTTTTAAATTTTATTTCGAGACAACTATGAAGGGTTAGGTAGCCCTCAAGTAATAAAGAAGTTTAAGGTGTAAGGATAGCGATTTATTGTGGGTGCCACTTCTTAAAACCTTTTTTTCTCTCCAAGAACTGCCTTTACCTCATGCACCTGAGAAGTGGTGAATGACAGTGGCAACATTCACGCGACTACAAGAGCACCTGTTCTTTGTCGGTGTCGGTGTCGATGCAGATTTTCGGACTAGGGAACAATGCTATTATATTCCTTTGTAGGTAGACGATGGTTTGATGTCTTTTTACAATGGCACTACCTGAGATCAGCACTGCAGGTACTGTATATACGAGAAAACTTATCACATTATTGCCACTTGACCCAACCTTCACAAGGCTAGTAATAGGCGCAGTCAACCAGCAGTGTTTAGTGATGAGTAGGCATCTTTCCCAAATACAATGGTGTCAAAAAGTATGTTAACTTACCTTACTAGTAAAGTCTTAGGTTAAAATCTTCATAAAATGCAACCTTATACACTTAACTTAAAACTTATCTGGGTCCAAATCACAACTTCAGCCTTCATAACGTAAAAAACATAAACTGAAGTGCAATGTCATTTATGTAGTGTTATTTCTATAACATATCTATCCTATTCCTTTTATTTTTATTTTTAATCTATCTACATCCGTAAAATATATTTCTTTAGAAATATTCTAAATATTATTATAGAAGAAAAGAAATTGCAAGAAATATTCTAGTAAAATTAATAAAGAAAAAGTCTAAATAACTGAAAATGTTTAACAGTTTGATGTAATGTGGATGAAACTTGCATAACACTGATCGCAACAAGTTTCTTTAGTTCCTTAAAACGAAAACGAAAATTGCCATGCATAAATATACGAAAGTGCTTCATTTACATTCAACATGAATAAACGTTAGTAAAATAAGTTATCCGCTAGACAAATACAGTAGAACTCCAACTATCCGAACACCAACATTCCGGATCGCCAATTATCCGGATTATTTGAACTCGTATTCAAGTGGTTTTTGCCGAAGCGAACGTTGGGAAACCCTCTTTCAGGACCGATTATTTGCGAAAAAATAAAACTTTTAGCATACATAATCGACAGTTTGTCAGCAAACAACTAACTGATCTATTTGTTCAAGATGTAACAGTTTATGTAAATACAGTACTGTAAATTGTATATTTTTTTTCAAGAATTGGCAATTTTTCATGAGTTATGCAATTATCTGGATCTCTGTGGATATCGAGTAGTTAGTCGGCCCCCAGCCGTGACGTCACTCGTTCCGTGTTACGGCCTTGTTCCTAGGTGGTGTTTGTTCTATAGAGAGTTACAACTGTCATCCTGTCAGTATCACGGCGTTTAAAAGTAAAAATAAGTCATTTTAATCGTTGTATCCGGCCCATGGAAACAAACTCCACGTATGTCAAACTGTAACTTATGCGACTGGTTTTGCTATTTCCTTTCTTATAGAGCGCTAGCTCTAAATTTATACATAGCAGAGAACGTCAGTGCCAAGTGGCGGGTCCTCCCAATGCCTTCCGCACATTTGCAATGCTGCTTCCATCGGAGGCTATAATATACAACCTCAATCCTAGCTACATATTGTCTCAATCTCTCTCCATATCTCTCTCCATATCCATCTCTATAACTTATTATGTACATACATATATATAGGCTAGGCCTACAGTGTACACATGCATGTATGTATGTATGTATGTATGTATGTATGTAGCCTATGTATGTATGTCGGCCTATGTATTTATGTATGTATATATTTTTATTTTATTTTTTTAATATACTATATTCATCAGCATGCCCCATTACTATGCGTGATATTACATGCTTACATTATCTTCGTACAAAATTATGTTTATATTATTTAGATGCTGTAATTTATCATAGTTTGAGCCTAATATATCTTAACTCTAACATTGTCGATTATAGTGTGTCCAGATCAATTGAGGTTACGTATTTAATAAAACTCCGAAAGTGTCTTTTCATTAGTTCATTATTTGTTATCAGCCATTTACCACTACGTTTAATCACTTCACTACTAGTAAAACCTTTCTTTTAGCACTTAGTTGTTCACATTCCCAAATAAGATGATCAACTGTCTGTACATTTTTGTTACATGAACGATATAGGGATTATCAGTGATTTTGAACCTATGTAAATACTCTTTCAGTTTGCCATGTCCAGTGAGGAAAGTTGTTAAGGTACCTGTTAATTGCAAGTTTAGTAGTCTATGTTAAACATTAGGAAATAACGATTTTGTAACTTTACTCTTCTCGGTAGTTTCCCACTCCCTTTGCCACTCTTCTACACTTTCTTCTTTCACTGTTCTATTATACACACTGCACTTTTTGGTATTTTCTTGTAAGACACCTGAAGGGCCTCGTTGCATGCTGCTTCTTTAGCTAGCATATGTATATATGTATGTATATTTGTATGTGTGTATGTATGTATGTATGTATGTATATTACTATCCAAAACCATTAAGTTTTGAATGCTGAGTGACATTATATGAAGATGCAACTGAACATACATCTAAGAATGAAACTTCTGTGGAGAGCTCGCAACCCCATGGACAGGGACGAGGAACTCTGATGATATGGGGTGTGTTTACCTTACCCACTCCACCGAAATGGAAGTAGATTTTCAAGCAGGCCGCGTGCTTGTGCGTGCAGTGGCGGACATGCTTATACGTCAGTAGACACAACTGTATTAAGATCACATAATGTGAATGAACATAACTTAGAAACAAGTGAACGATTCGATCGACGGTAAGCGGCAATAATAATAATAATAATAATAATAATAATAATAATAATAATAATAATAATAATAATAATAATAATAATAAAAATAATAATAATAATATATTTTTTATTAAGGAATATTCCACAATGCAATGGTTTTCCTTCATCCCACAACAATCTTTTGCCTCCATAAAGTCCCTGTCCATAGCATCTTCTTCACTTAATCCTTTACTCGCCATACTCCTTTTCACCCCATCCATCCAGCACTCTTTGGGCTCTTCTTTTTCCTTCTACTTTCCAATCCAAAATTTTCTTCGGTATTCTATCCTCTGTCATTCTGAGTACATGTCCATACCATTTCAAGCGTCTTTCTTCTACAGTTTCCAAAATAATCTTTTCAACTTGCATTATTTCCCTAATTCTATTATTCCGATTTTTTCTTTCCTGGATTTTCTTGCTGAACGCCTCCAAAACTCCATTTCTAATACCGTTAATTTGTTTGTTTGTTGTCTACTTATGGTCCAAGTTTCAGCGCCATATAATGTTGTACTTTGGAATAATGGGTGGAGTGAATAAAAGTCAGTAAATGCTTTTACTGCAAAATTTTAAGTAAATACTAGCGTTTTAGTGAATAAAATATTTCAGTAAATACTGTTGCTTATTAGTAATCAGTACATACTAGATCAAGTAGTACCTACTGCAAAATATGTGAATAATAACAAGTATTTACTTATCAATTCCAGTAAATACTGTGAAATTTTCAAGTGTGGTACAGACCTTGCTTAAGATGGGAATGCCTATCTGAAATGCTTGTTCTTACAAGAATTATGAAGCAAAAAATGAACAGAGGGCAAATGGAGGCTCAAGAAGATGATTATGACAATTTATTTAGATTCAGAAAGGAAAATATGAAGTGGCATACTTCACATTTCATGGATGAAAATATTGTAACACATAACTAACAGGCAGAAGTTATAAATTTTTCATTTTTTAAGTGATCCAGGCTATCGGAGTCAGAATTCGTAGCATTTAATTACGACTGAAAATTTTTTCTGTGTTTTATTAGGCCTACCTAAATAATTTCACAATTTTCTTTTGTTGTTTTTATTTAAGAAGCATGGCCAATCTTATGTAGTATTGAGGTTAGCCTATATATTTTATTTTGTTTTATTTTAAACTAGCAGGTGTCTGTGACTTCGCTCATATTTATTAATATATTATGTAACCGCTAGATTTTTTTGATAATAGGCCTACACTTAATAGAAAAAAATTAAAACTTCATTTATTAAAACTTACACCATTTTTATTTAAGTTGCATTAATTATCAAATTTTATTGTAATTTATTGTCAGACGTAGTAAATAAATAGCCTAATTAGAGCTACTAAATAAAACATGCGCTGCCATGTGGGTGTACAGATTGAAAGTGAAATGATTAAAATGAACCTTCCGCTTAAGTGCTAATCATTCATAAACGATTAAAAGATTAATGATTTTAAAAAGTCCAGCTTTGGGGTGCATGCTACGATTAGAGTACACCGTAGGGAAAGAAATGATCTCAGATTTGAGTTCCAGGCTCAACCCTCTCCCTTGCACAGTGAGTTTCATCCAAATCGAGCAATGTTTCCCATTCAGACCTACATTCATAAACATAATCTTTCTTCCGTCCACCTATGTTAAAAGTTTCAGATCTCTTCGTGCTGCAATGTTTTAAACAAATAAATCAAGTAGAGTGGGCTAACAAAATCAAAGCAATCGACATCTCCATGCGTTATGTTGAAAAAATTTATCTCCGCAATGCTCTTCTTCCCCAGTTTCTATGGCAGAAGAGGAAGAGAACTTATTAATTTTACAATTGAAAAATAGCTTATTACTAAAATCTGATTCTGCAATAGTAGAAAAAATTATGTTTTCTGATAGTTTTTATTTTGGGGGGGGGGGAGGAGCTCATAATTTGTGAACAAAAGCAAAAAATTGAAAATCCGGCTTTAAGGTGAATTCAGACATCCTTTAGTCCATCTATGTTAAAAATTTAAGATCTCTGCAGGCCCTAGATTTGGCTGGGCATTGCACTCAGACAGACATTTCCTCTTATTATGTATTTATCATGGCCTACTTTAATTAATCACGGTCCACTACATGTAGTTTGCATAGCTAAGCAGGTAGTAACTACTACTGTTCATCCAGTATTAACTTATAAGTACTAGTATAAGGTTATTCACTCAAAATTAAGTAAAATCTGGTACTTGTAAGTATCTACTGAAAGTAATTACTACTACTAGTACTTATTACTAGTAGTAACTACTCAATTTTTATTCACTCCACCCATTGATATATTAATTTTTAGTTCTATGTAAAATATTTTTACTACATAAGATAGAATTTAGCATTCCTATAATTCTCGTCCCATCCGTTATTCTTCTTTGAATCTCTAAATTTGTTGTTGCATCCTTTTGTATAATAGACCCTAGATATTTAAAATATTCAACATGTGCAATTTCTTCAGTATTAAATATTAACTTTTCTTCCAAATCCATTGTCAAATATTCAGTTTTATTGAAATTTATTTCTAATCCCCATATCCTGTACTCTTCTACCAACTTTCTGATCATATATGAAGCATCATCTGTATCCTCAGTAATTATTACTTGATCATCTGCGAAAAGTAGATTATGCAGGTAGTAATCTGGATGAATTTGAATTCCCATATATCGACATTTCCTAGTCCAGTTTTGAAGTACCATATCATTTGAACAATGTCGGAGATAAGCAACATCCTTGTAAAGTCCTTTTGACGTATAAAATTCTTCTGATAATTGGAAAACCATCTTTATTCGGCATTTGTTTTGTGAGTATATTCATTTTATAATGTTGACAATTTTGTCACTTATACCCGTTTTCTTCAGAACGTCCCATAATAATATCCTTGGCATACTATCATAAGCTTTTAGCAAATCAATGAATATCATTCCCAAGGGTTTAGACTTCTCACGATATTTTTCCATTACGAGCCTGAGAATAAATATATTGTCTACACATGATTGTCCTGGAGTGAAACCACTCTGTTCTTCTTGTCCTCTGTATTCTTTCTCCAGCTGATGTTTAATAATTCTTGTAAATGTTTTCATAAATGGATTTGTTACATATATTCCTCTATAATTAGTGCATTCCCTCTTATCCCCTTTCTTGTATATAGAACTTATAAATCCAAGGTTCATCTCTTCTGGTATTGACCCCCCTTCTAATATTTTCCTGTATAAAGCTGTGATTATCTTAATCAGTTTCCTTCCCCCGTATTTTAACAGTTGCAAATTAATTCCTCCAGGACCAGTCGCTTTCCCGTTTTTTCCTTCCTTTAAACATTTTTCCACTCCATCCTCTGATAATTCCCATTCCAAATTTCCATGTCTAAATGTATGTTCTTCTTTAAATTCTCCTCTTTCCTCGTTAAGGAGGGATTTATAGTATTGTTCCCATTTTTCAAAGATATCATTTGTATATGTGCCTTATGATTTGTGTTTGTTTTAAGGCTCCTCAACATTGACCATGCTGCTACGGATTGTTTAAATCCCAACTGGCTATTTATGTCTGCACATCTTCTTTCCCAATACTCATTTTTTGCCTTTCTTACTTCTTTCAGTACATTATGTTTTTGTTCATCATATAATTTCCTGTCCTCTTTATTTGAACTTAACTAATTCTGGCATGCTTTCCTTTAATCCTCTACTTTTGCTGAAAGATCGTTTGTCATCCATTCATTTATTTTCCCTTTTTGTTTTTCCGTACCCAATACATCATATGCAATCTTTTTCACTACATCTGTAATATATTTATACATTTCTTCTGTGTTCCCACTGTAATTCTCATCTAGTTCTGTTGTGTTCAGAGACAAGTTTTCAATTTGAGTGGACTGTAAGTGGTGGCTGTGATGTCGGCCCAAGAATACAAGGTTGGCTTTCTTCACACAAGTTAAACACAACACAATTAGTCAAACAAACAAGTCCTCTAGTTGATTTATTTATACAAACGTGAATATTAAACTTGCAATATGATTTAACATAAATAGATGATTGTGAATTACTGTGAAACTAGTCTAACTTCAAAACAAGCCAGCGCACCATTCTGCACTGGTAACTAGCAGTTCGCCATGTTGTCTTCTACACAAGAGTTCCCAGTACCAACATGCAACACGAAAAACACTACCGCGCAGGGTAGCCAACTTAGGGAAAAAGTCTCAACATATTCCCCCCTTGAGGGATTCAACACTCAACAAATACAAAACAAATTATTAAAAAAAATAAAATGAACTTAGATTATTAAAGACTAAGTTTACAAATAATTAATCAACATCTTTAGGCAATGGGCAAAGTTTCACTATGGCACGACGGAACAAACCCGTTTTTGTTTTCACCGTAACCACACGTGTGACATTATCACCACCGGGTTGCAGTTCTTTCACAACTCCAGTCTTCCAAACAAGTGGAGGCAGGTTGTCTTCTCGTAGGAGGACTAGATCTCCTACTGCTGGCTTCCAAGATCCAGTAGACGACCATTTACGTCGCTGTTGGAGCGATTGCATGTAGTCTTTTGACCACTTCTTCCAGAAGTCCTGATACAATTTTTGAACTAGATTCCACTTTGTCAGACAGGACAAGGGACTGTTGGATATGTCAGGTGAAGGAACACCAGTCAATTGTCTTCCTACTAAGAAATGTCCAGGAGTCAAATAACACTGGTCATCTGGATCATCACTCATGGGACAAAGAGGTCTCGAGTTTAACACAGACTCAATCTGATACAAAAGCGTGGATAATTCCTCAAAGTTCAACAATGATGGTATGTTAGTAGCAACAAAGGTTTCATATGTTGGAGACAATTCTCGCAACCAAGTAGGTCTATGCCACCAAACATCAAGCGAAAACATTTGTGAAGGTACAATTCCTCGGGACAAGTAATCAGCTGGATTACTATGGGTAGATACATGTCTCCACTCTGAGACTGAAGTGAGAGACTGAATTTCCGACACTCGATTACCCACAAACGTTTTCCAACAATTAGGAGGTTTCTGTAACCAACACAGGACTATAGTGCTGTCCGTCCAACAATATGTGGAGAATGGAACTGACAAGTTTAACGATTTTATGACCTTAGCCATAAGACGAGACAAGAGAGCAGCACACAACTCTAGTCGTGCAATAGACTGTTGTTTCAACGGAGCAACTCTTGACTTGGAAGTCAACAATACAACTGAAACTTCATCACTGTCAGACACTGTTCTGACGTATACACAAGCACCATATGCGGCTTCTGAAGCATCTGAGAAACCATGGATTTCAATAACCTTGTTCTTAACAAAGGGCATTACCTTTCTTTGAACTCGAAGTTTATTAAGAAGAGGAAGTTCACTGTAGATAGCATTCCAAGTTTCAAGAATGTTAGTGTGTGAGTCTAACGGTTCATCCCAATCGATTTTCAATTGCCATAGAACCTGTAGAATAAGTTTGCATTTGACTACTGCACAACCTAACAATCCAAGAGGATCAAATATGGATGCGATGATGGCAAGAATGCTTCTCTTAGTGACAAGATTAGGAGCTTCCTTCAAATTTATTTGAAACTGAAATTCTTCAGACTTAGGGTGCCAAACAATACCTAAAGTCTTAACAGCTTCGTCATTGGTAAGATTACAAGGCGACGAGAGTTCTCTGTCTTCCAAGGGTACATTAGCAAGAGCTTCTGGACAATTTGACGTCCATTTTCTAAGATGGAACTGAGCACTGTCCAATATAGAAGTGATATCACATTGAAGTTGTTTAGCTTCTTCAACTAAATCTGCACCAGTCAATAGATCGTCAACATAGAAGCAAGATCGAATAGTTTCTGAAGCAATGGGGTGAGAGTCTTTGCACTCATCAGCAAGTTGAACTAAGCACCTTGTAGCAAGAAAAGGAGCAGAACTGGTACCGTATGTAACAGTAGTCAGACGATAATCCTTAATTTCCTCATCAGCAGATTCACGCCAAACAATTTTCTGAAGATTTCGATGTTCAGGATGGACCAATACACATCGATACATTTTTGCAATGTCAGCTGATAGGGCAACAATATAAGTTCTGAATTTGAGGATAATGGACAACAAATCAGGCTGGACGGTAGGTCCGACCATTAACATGGAATTCAAAGATATTCCGTTTGAGGATTCACAACTTCCATCAAATACAACTCTCAGTTTCGTTGTAGTACTAGAATCCTTCAATACACAATGATGGGGCAAGTAAAAATCCAACGAATCAGAACTTTCAGTGGGTGCACTTTCCATATGACCTAAGTCAATGTATTCATGCATGAAATCAACATACTTCTCCTTTAACTCTGGAGATTTCAAAAATCTTCTTTCAATTTGCTTAAGTCTTTTAATGGCATTACATTTAGACTCAGCCACAGGAGATACTTCTGAACGAATTGGAAGTTTGACAACAAATCTTCCAAGTTCATCTCTTTGAACATTATTTACAAAATGTTCTTTGCAAGCCTTTTCTTCAGGAGTAAGAACTGGCTGCTGCAGTTCTTCAAGTTCCCAGAACTTTTGCAACTTTGAGTCAAGAGGGTCAAGTTTCACAAAGTTAGTACAACGAGCCTTGACATTAGGTTTAACGCATGACTCAGGAAAAGTACCAGACAGTACCCAACCAAATCTAGTGTTTAGCAATGTAGGATAATTTTCCCTACGCAAGGTATTACCAGACACAATTTCATAATAAACATCAGCTCCCAACAAAATGTCTATAGGTGAGGGTCGATTGAAAGTACTGTCACTTAGAACAATATCAGTGGGAATGTTCCAAGTCGAACAATCAATTTCCTGAGCAGGTAGCGGACTTGTGATGGTGTCTACTACTGCACAATTCAAATTCAGAGTATAGTCTGATATCTGCGAGCATAAAACAAGATTGCAAGTGGAGCTTACAGGAGAAACGTTTGAATTACTTATGCCAACGATTGGTAACCGACAAGATTTTGTACCAATACCAAGACCTTTGACAAGATTGGAGGTTACAAATGATAATAGACTCGCTGAGTCCAACAAGGCTTTAACCACTAAAACTTCTCCAGTTCTAGTTTTCACTCCAACACAAACCGTACTCAGCAAAACATTTGAGCCTAATCCTGAAATCACTTTCATTGCTGCAGGCGAAATTATTGCAGAACGATCAATATTTGAATTATTATTATTATTAGGAGTTATTTGTTCTTTATGAACCAACAAGTTGTGATTTCCATTACATTTCGTGCACCTAGGTTGCTTACATTATTTGGAAATATGAGAAGTTGAGAAGCACAAGTAACAAAGTTTATTTTCTTTGACAAATTTACGACGGTGATCAATATTTGCTTGCTTAAACTTCCTACAATCAAGAATATTATGATTGTCAAGTTTGCAAAACTTACAGTTCAAGGAGGTACTATTGTTAGCAATATGAAGTGCCTTTAGTTTAGGTTTGAACTCACGTTTATGCTCAACAACAGATTTGTTAGCTTCTGTGAATTCCAATGTCTGACATTTCCTTTCCAAGAAATCAATTAAATTATCTAATGTCGGAATATCAGAGGAGGCAAATTTATTTTCCCATTCACTTCTATGATTAACTTTGACTTTATTCAGAATTAATTCCTGCAACAAGATTTCATGAAGTGGAATCTCCGCTTCCAAATTCTCAATGGCACTAAGATTAGATTTTACCTTATTTATAAATTTGCGGTAGTCACTTGAAGTACCACTGCTACAACTATGAAGATTGAGCAACTGTTTCACATGCTGCGAAACAATCAACCGTTTATTATTGTATCTTTCATCAAACAAATTCCAAGCAACCGAAAAGTTACTATCACAAATGGCCAAGTTACCTAATAACTCTTTGGGTTCACCTTGAAGTGAAGACAGCAAATAATGCAACCTTTGCACATTATCGATGCAAGTATTGTTGATAACTAAGCTTTCAAATGTGTTTTTAAATGTCAAGTACTTTGTCAAATCTCCCTTAAACTTAGGTAATTCTATGGGTGGAAGTTTCAAATTACTACTGCTTCGAGTGGAGTTATTTGAAGTGACAGAAGCATTACTAGGACTTGTGGGTCTTTCCCCAGCATCAATCAGGTCTTGAATCTTACCGAATATTGCATAATATCTGTTTTTAAACACCTCATGTTCTTCAAAATGAGCTTCACTAGACTTTGAATCTAACTGACATTCTAAATATTCCCTAACATCATTAAATTCTTTCCAAATTTCCGGCAATTCATTTTGCCTGGCTATCAATTCATTTCTAGAGAGATCCTCACGGTTCAAGAACTTTTCAAGATGAGTTAGTGATCTTTTTAGTAAGCCACGTTTTTGAATAGCTTTTGCTTCTGATTCAAACGACATGATGAATAATATGACAATTGATTATAAATGAAAAAACAATTTTCTATGAAATGTACAACAGCGCAATAGCGAACAATTGAATATTTAATGAATTCAAGTCCGTCAAACAAGATTAACAAGCAAGTCAGTACTTATTTGTTTCAGTGTTAGAAGTAGGTTTTAGGATTTTAGACAGGATGTCTACCCTAGTCAAGTTAGGACAAGCAAGACAAAAATGGAACAAACTTACAGTTGGTTGAATTATTGTATCACTAATGGTAACATCAGACAGCTCCATGAAGTCGTAGATTTTGTCCAAGATGTCTGGCAATATTCCCAGAGCGTGACGTCATCTGCGATGTAATATTGCTGAATGTGTTTTCAAATTAACCTTCAAAGTACCAATAATTCAATTACAATCACTGATGTTACAGCTCACAAAGTTTGAAGTTATTATTCAACGGGTACAGTTCCACAGTTTGCTAACCCTTCTGTGCTGCGACACGTTTTTTAACAATGCAATGATGATGCAACACTTCACCGTGTTATAGTTCTATGTATTAATAATTGTTCGTAATTGTCTATTTTATGCACAAATAATACAAGAATTTTCAAGTGCAATATCTTCTTATTATTTATATTACACACAAGTAATATCAATGTTCAATTACAATGTTCAATTACGATAACTGTTTGCAGATATTTCCCACGTTTCAAACAAGGTAGACGCTAGCTTATGGCGACAACACAGCTTGCAACACAATGTCATAACGTTCCAGTACAATCTAATTTGCAGTATGCAAATTTTCACAATCACAATCAATATTCCAAGTTGCACAAATTTCCAATCACGGCTCGAGATCCAAGTTTGCACAAATTCCCATCACGGCCGGCAGGACCAAGAATTTTGTTGTGTTCAGAGACAAGTTTTCAATTTGAGTGGACTGTAAGTGGTGGCTGTGATGTCGGCCCAAGAATACAAGGTTGGCTTTCTTCACACAAATTAAACACAACACAATTAGTCAAACAAACAAGTCCTCTAGTTGATTTATTTATACAAACGTGAATATTAAACTTGCAATATGATTTAACATAAATAGATGATTGTGAATTACTGTGAAACTAGTCTAACTTCAAAACAAGCCAGCGCACCATTCTGCACTGGTAACTAGCAGTTCGCCATGTTGTCTTCTACACAAGAGTTCCCAGTACCAACATGCAACACGAAAAACACTACCGCGCAGGGTAGCCAACTTAGAGAAAAAGTCTCAACAAGTTCTTTATCTAATCTATGTGTATACAGTGTTCTTATACTATCATCCTGTAGTAAGTGAATTTTGAACTGATCGTGATTTATTTCCTTCCCTGTATTAAGCAACTCTTCCACTTTGTGTTTATCATCGTACTTTTTCTTCCATGGGCCGTGTATTCGTGCTTTTACCATGAAGTGATCAGATCCACTTTCAGCTCCTCGATAAGTTCTGACGTCTAAGACTTGAACTGAGCAATTTTGTTTTGTAATTATATAACTTAATAAATTATAGATTTCGTATTTCTTGACCTGTTGATCCACGTATATTTATGTATATTCCTGTGTTGAAAGAAAAACCATTCAATATTTTAAGTTCAAATTGTTAACATAGGCTTTTATTAATCTATTCCCGTTGTAATTCCTGATGTCTTCTCCATACTGTCCAATTACTGCGCTATTCTTGGCACATCCTACTCTGGAATTCAAATCTCCCATAATTACTATTTCTTCCCTCCTTGGTATGTCTACCAAAAGGTCTTGCATTTTATCCCAGAACGTATCTTTTCCAATATCGTTTGTATCATCTGTAGGTGCATATACACCTATGATAATAATTTCCCTTCCAAATAAGTCCATCTCTACCATTAATACTCTCTCGTCTATACATTTCCAATTTCTTATTTTATTTTTCAATCCTTTTTTTTATCATAATAGATACTCCTCCCCGAGCTCTAACCCCCTTATCCACTCCACTCCATATGTACACATATTTTCCCACATCTTCGTCTCCTATCCCTTTTCTTTTTGTTTCTGATAACACTAGTATATCCTAATTGTATTTCTCTGCTTCCATCGGTATGGAGTGAACTTTTGTTGCTATTCCCTGTATATTCTAACATCCTATATTCAATATCCTAATAGTCTTGCCAAGTCGTCGTAAGGAACTCTGTCCGGCTTCATTCGTTTTGGGAAGTTTAGCATTGTATATTTTTATGTAGGATGGCGAGCTGGCCATTCGCTACAACCCCCTACCAGGAGGACCAGGTAATTTGTGATCGAGGTTTTCTTCCTCTAGCCTTTGACGATCCAACCCCAACCTGCAAGGCAGCAGTATCTGTAACCCTAGATAGGGGCCCTCACGGGCTTCCTTGTTCACGGCCGCCCAATCTGGATACAGACGCCGTTCCCACGTTGTGGATCACTCTTAGTTTCCTCTCCTCTTACCAGCCCACAAGCTAGCATATGATAAACTTTCTGGATCTGGTAGTCTGGGTCATATGTACTAAGCCCCCCCCTCCCCACCACGACAAGGTGGCGATCCCTCGGGGGACTAATAATAATAATAATAATAATAATAATAATAAATTATTATTATTATTATTATTAATTTCCAGTCCCTCAACACCTGAATGAAAACATTTAAGTCTCACCAGTATGGAGTTCAGGAGATGGTTGAGCATGAAGGAGGGAGGACAATGTTATGCTTCTATAGTCCTACAAGCTATATAATAGAATGAAATCTGTGCTGAACGCGCTTTCTAACTACATATAAATGACAATGAGACATGAATTCCCACCGCTCGCCTTCTGCTGAGCTCAGTATTGTTAAGTTAGCTGTTGAAGATGCAAAATGCATGTTTCTGAATCTGTTAACACAACAAACACGGCGTCTTTTCAATGTAGGCTATTAAAAACAATATTCTTCTTCCAACTTCTTTTGACATGGTAACAAGAAGTACCGTGTGTCCGTAAACTCATGGTGCACTTTTGACTGGTCACAGGAAATCAATTAAACAAGATAGAAATGTGAAATTTTCACCAAATGAAATGAAAACTCTCCAAGTTTCGTACCTATTCAGTGCAGTTCGATGTGGCTTTCATTTGTTGCCCTACACACATCTAAATGACATTCAAGTTTTTCCCACACACGGTTAAGGACGTCTGGTTTAATAGAGTGAATAACGTATGTGATTCTCTGTTTTAAATTATTAATGTCGTTGATACGTTCACTGTACACATGTTGTTCACATAACCCCACAAGTAAAAGTCTAAGGACGTCAGATCCGGGGATCGTTGTGGTCATGGCTTGACAGAAACCGCTGGGGGAATGTTGTATCCAGAAACTCGGGAACAATGGCGGCTCAGAGTAGAGGAGAGCCGACATGTTGAAAGATGATACCTTCTGGAAATTGTGGCACTGCATACAATTCCAACATGTCAAGGTAGTTGTTTGCCGTCATAGTCTGCTCCGCAAAGAAAAATGGGCCTATCACTTTATCATGCATCAGGCCACACCACCCGTTCACTTTAGGGGCGTTACGTTCGTACTCAACGTAGGCACGAGGATTTTCAGCAGCCCATATTCGGACGTTATGGCGTTGATCATGTCCACAGACATGGAATGTCGCCTCATCACCAAACACAATCTTCTGCAGAAACCGTTCATCATTGTCGATCTCATGAAGCATATCTGTAGCAAACAAGAATCGTTTGGGTCTATCCGCCGGTATGATAGCGTGCAACAGCTGCAATTTGTAACCCATAGACGTTTCTTCCTTATGAACAGTAGTCTTGCATAAGTAATTGTCGAGCACATGCACGCACAGATTTTTTAGGGCTCCTTAGGCAGCTCTCCCGTATAGCCTCTACAGACTCGTCTCTTACCGATGGCCTACCAGAACGGGGTTTGTCCAACAAACTGCCGGTACCCTTCAAGTGCTTATCCCACCGAGTAATGTTATTCTTATGTGGTGGCGCTTCGTTGTACACGCGACGATATTCATGTTGCACTTTGGTCACGGATTCGAATTTAGCAAGCACTGAACACTGAACTTTCCCCTGTACCGTCCACATCTCGACTGGTGTGGGCGTGGGCTGATCCGCTGCTGCGTCATCACCTGTGTGCGCACACGCTTGTACACCATACTACAAAAATTTGGAGTTTTCCTGTGAGCGGTCAAAAGTGCACCATGACTCTACGGACACACGGTAGTTTGTGATTGTACGGCTCAAGCTGTACGAAGGAAAAGCAGGTGGGCTTTGGCGGGACCCGCCTGTACAAGTAGCGAAAGAAAACGAGGCAACGTTGGCCAGTTCAGGTAACTCCGCGCCTAACAGAAGCGTCATGTTGTAAAGCTGGGTTTACACTATGTAATTTGTGTAATATAACTTGAGTTATATAACATGTTTTCCAAAATTGTTACAAATACATGCCAATTGTTACATATAACATTGTGTTATGTAACTGATTTTTGTGTTATATAACCAGTTTTCTGCGTTTACACTCCGTTAGCTGCGTTTACACTATGTAACGTGTTTATAAAACTTGGGTTATATAACACGTTTTCCAAAATTGTTACAAATACATGTAACTTGTTACAGATAACATTGTGTTATATAACTGATTTTTGTGTTATATAACAAGTTATACCTTTCCCGCATGGGATGGGAAATGTGTAACTTGTTACATGTAACCTGCTACATGTACATTTTGCTGCGTATATATAGTAACAACAAACTGTCCACCTAACCACAAATAATTAGATTTATCCAAAAGTTCAATCTATGCAACGTTTACTATGCTTTTCAGGTGTAGAATAGTATAATAATAATAATATAACCTAATCTCACATATATGTCCCTCTACAAAACTCTCATATGTAATATTATAACAATCTTCATTAATGTTCCATAAATGTTGATGGCGCTGATATATCGTATAAATGGATATGTCCAAATATTATCACAGAATATAAAGGGGCCGCAACCTGTCGGGAGAGGGATTATCTTGGAACACATACATACTTTTTTGACCAGATAAGGGCATGGAGGGCCATCCCGGATGAGTGATTAGCCCAATGCCGGGGCCACCTCCGATACAACACGAACACGCCGGACAAGGCGAAAATGGTATGAAGATGATAATTACGGCCAGATAATATCCTGATATCTGGGGACCACAAACGCCTAAAGTTACCCAACATTTGTCTCACAGGTGAGGAAAACCTCAGAAAGAAACCACCTAGGTAACTTGTCCCGACCAGGAATCGAACCCGGGCCCACTGCGTGAGATGAACGAACGCATCCCCTTTGCCACAGCGGTGGACGAGGGCGCTGATATATCGTATAAATGGATATGTACAAATATTATCACAGAACATATAGGCTAGTAGTAAAAGCTATGGTCGATCACACTGTACTCAATTACACATTAAAACTAGCAAATGTTGACTTAACCACTTATAAATTTTTAAAATAATTAAAATTGTATTAAATTTATATATCATTTATAACAATTGGTTGGTTAGGTTGAAAGCTGTGCACTGCCATTCCATTGTCTGTTGCATCTCTATTATGCATATGTAAAATTTCAGCAAATTATTGTTATTAATATAAAATAACTCTTAGGCGCCCTGGAATCCAGTAATAATTGTAAATTGTAAATTGTAGATTAATATTAACCAAATTGGTGATGGTTCATGGTAGTATCGCGTTGCATTAATTGAGCTTTTCGTTATTATTTGTGTTATTATTTTGGTGTTTCTGATTCACGACAACGCTCGGCCCCATTAGGCTGCTCAAACACAGGAACAAATTCGTTTTAAGTGGGACATTTCTGGGCATCCTCCTTACAGCCCTGACATAGCATTCGGCGATTTTCACTTGTTTCCTAAACTAAAAGACTTTTGGGTGGAAAAGAGCTCTCAACCGATGAAGACATCAAAGCGACAGTGACATCCTGTTTCAGGCCTTTGGCGGTAGAATAGTATAACACTGGCATTTACAAACTGGTACTATGTTACAAAAAATGCCTTGAGAGCAATGGCGATTACGTTGAGAAATAAAGTAAAGTACTGAATCTTTGTAAATAAAGCTTTGTGTTGATATCTTTCGTTATTATTTAGATATACCAAATCGTTCTTTACTTTCTGGACGACCCTCGTATATTATGACAGTTTATGTCGTGGCACAACTCGCAGTAGTATGAAACGTAATAGCTTCTGTTTTCTGCAATAGATTAAGTGGAATGCGCCAGCTGTGCCTTGAGCTGAGTGATAACCATCAATAAATGTAGCCTTCCCTCAGAACTAAACGCAGACTTCGTTCTATCTGTTCTACCGAGAAGATGGCGTCTACATGATAATTCAAAGCTAAAAGCGCTATTTCGAAAATCATATAATTGTTATTAGTCCTATCAATACCTAAGAGAGGCCTCAGAAGCCCATAACTTTTAATTTTTTATTTTCCAACAAATACGTCGAATACAAAATATGAAAAAAGAATATTTATTTTCAATAAGACATTGCGTTTACGAAATATGGAGACAGCTATAAAATATTTTCAACAAATAATAAAAGGATGACTAGATCTTGTTGTGGGCCTGAGAGCCCCCTCCCGGTAACACTGGTCAACAATGATTTTGTTACATAAACAATTTTGGGTGTTTCTTATGTATTTTCATCTGCTGATTCCAAAAATGAAGTCAGTAATTTTCCATCACCCACCATTTTTTTTAAATCCTGTTTATTAGCATTTCTGTTATATAACATGCTGATTAGAATTAGTATTCTACATTTATATTTCATTTCATTGTGTCAATAATTGACTTCTTGCCTGGTGATTGTTGCCTTGAATTCATGAGTTACCATACCTCATTTAGTCATCACGGCCTACTTGATCATATGCAAAACTGTGATTGTAAGGTAAAGTTTGCAGATGAATAGAAGCTTTCTTAAAAGAATAAAAGCTAATTCTGTACTCTCTTCCGTTGTCAATTGAATTGTGATAGAAGTGTATATTACCATCCTTAGTAGTGCATTATAAGGAGTAGTGTAAAAGTGTATAGTGATAAGAAACATGTCTCGAAAGTGTGTTAATGATAGAAACAACTTCTGTTTTGCGTGTGGTGAGCTGACTTTCAAAGCGCAGAGACGAAACTTTACTCCTCTAATAAGAAGAGCTTATCACTGTTATTTTAACAACAAAATAGACCAGAACAAGACATGGGCCCCAGAAATCTGTTGTACCAAATGTGTAACACTATTATCTGGCAGGTTGAAAGGATCCCGTCATATACCTTTTGCAGTCCCCATGATATGGCGCGAACCTAAGGACCATTTGACAGACTGTTACTTCTGCTTAACAAATATATCTGGAATAAGTTCGAAGTCCAGACACACTGTTAAATATCCATCTTTAGATTCAGCAATTCGACCGGTGCTTCATGGGCCAGGACTTCCCATACCATCTCCACGAGATGACATAACAATGACTGAAGAATTTCCTGATATTCAGGATGAATTACAGAATGATTCAGATTTTGTGGAAGAAGATGCTACAAATGAACCTCACTTTCTAACACAGGATGATTTAAATGATTTGGTTCGGGATCTTGGTTTAAGTAAAAACAAAAGAGAAGGACCTAGTTTTCTGCAATGATGTTGAAAATTTGTTCCAGTCAATGGGTGTTGAGCATAAATCTGAGGATTGGCGTTTGTTCATAGACTCCTCAAAAACAAGTTTGAAAGGAGTGTTACTACATAATGGAAACATATATCCATCCATTCCTTTAGCCCATGCAGTTGGGTTGAAGGAAAATTATGATAATGTGAAGCTTTTATTATCCTCTATAAAGTATGAGAATTGTTCTTGGCAGATATGCGGGGATTTAAAAGTAATAGTCATCTTACTTGGGTTACAGCTTGGTTATACTAAATTTTGCTGCTTCTTGTGCAAGTGGAATAGCAGAGATAGATGTAACCATTATATTATAAAGAGCTGGCCAAAGAGAGAGTCACTTAATCCAGGACAAGATAATTTTCTTCATCAACCACTTGTATGTTCTGAAAAAATCTTATTGCCTCCACTGCATATAAAACTAAGCTTGATAAAACAATTTGTGAAAGCAATGGATCATGCAAAATAAGTTCCCAAGGATCAGCGAAGCCAAACTAAAAGAAGGAATATTTGTTGGCCCCCAAATAAGGGAACTGATGAAAGATACGCAATTTGAAATCCAATTAAATATGGAAGAAGCAGCTGCATGGCAATCTTTCAAAAAAGTTGTCACAAACTTTCTAGGAAACTTCAGGTCTGATAACTACAGAGAACTTATCAGTGAGATGATTGAGAACTACAAGATAATGGGATGTAAAATGTCTTTAAAAATACACTTTCTGCACTCCCATCTTGATTTCTTCCCTGAAAACCTAGGGGCTGTGAGCGACGAACACGAGGATCGTTTCCACCAGGACATCGCAGAAATGGAAAGGCGCTACCAGGGTAAATGGTGTCCAAATATGTTGGCAGACTACTGTTGGACACTGAAGAGAGATGTTCCTCAAGCGAAGTACAGCCGAAAATCCAATTCACATACATTTTAGGTAGTAAATGTAATTTCAGTTAAGATATCATAATACTATAGTGTATAGACACGAAAAATGTTTTCCATGCGATTACTCAAAAACCCTGGGTGATGGAAAAGTTCTGTAAAAAGATTTGAAATCAGCACAAAAAAGTAAGTCAGACACACCCATTGTTTTCCTTATAACATAAAAAAGTTCAAATTTTGTTGACCAGTGTAATTTAAAAAACTGAACAATATTTCTGTTTCTAGCTACATTTTACCAGCATGTTTTCCTCCCTTTTAAAATGTTTTAACAAAACTTAAGAAATGACCAATTTCAAGTTCAAAGTTAAACAGTTTCTTCATTTTTTTTTAAATTATTTTGAGCATATTTTGTAAATAATAATGGTAACTTTTGTACATCATGTAAAAAAATAAACAAAATAACTATAAACCCGACAGACTGTCACAGCTACAGACCTTCGTATTTATTATATAAAATCACCGCATTATTTAATTTTTTCTGCTACGTCTCTCACCATTATCCACTCTCAACACCGAGAAAGCCTCAAGTCGCACGTGTAACCTACAGTATGTAGACGTCTAACTCCATTTAAAATCTTGAATAATATACCACCCGATACGCAACCGTCAACATTTACCAAATTAACAGTTTATTCTTATTAAGTGCAACTTTTTTATCTAATAGCGTTGTACAGCAGACCTGTACCAACAAGATCCTGATTTGTACCTATTCAATTTAATACAACAACAAAACCATAAAATATATCTATAAATTGTTAGTTGTCCCTCTCTCTCTCTCTCTCTCTCTATATATATATATATATATATATATATATATATATATATATATACACACACACAATGAGTCCCACGCAAGAGTTGGCCAATGATGCGGGTTTCTGCGTCGCGGCGGGCACAGCTCCAGCTCCCGAGCGATCGGGTGAAATATCTACGCAAATAAAGCCTCGATCGGTGTAATGATTCAGGTTCTCACATTTACAGTTAAAACTATAATGAAAATAACAACGTACCTCATTACAAGAGATGTTGGAAATGCCATCCTCTTGCGTCCACAAAACAAAGGTGCCTTTTTTAGGAAATTTTCTTTCACGCCCATAAGTTCAGTTTCCGAGATAGAGTTAATTTCTTTTGTGATACTGTCTTTAAGTTCTTCTAATGTATGGGGAATTGACCTATACACTTTATTTTTCAAGTTCCCCCATAATAGGCTATTGTTAGAAGAACTTCAAGACAGTATCACACGAGAAATTAATTATCTCGGAAGCTGAACTTACGCGCGCGAAAGAAAATTTCCTAAAAAGATGCCAGTATTGTGTGGATGCAAGAGGAGAACATTTCCAACATATCTTGTGATGAGACACGTGGCTATTTTCACTGTAATTTCAACTGCAAATGTGAGAAACTGAGTCATACACCGATCGCGACTTTATTAGCGTAGATATTTCACCCAATCGCTCGGGAGTTAGAGCTGTGCCCGCCGCGACGCAGAAACCCGCGTCATTGGCCAACTCTTGCGTGGGACTTACTGTATGTGTAAATAAATAAATAAATAAATAAAAATATATATATTAAGCCACGGTAGACCTGGGATTTTAGGCTCTAAAAAAATTAGTTTTAGACACCTAAAATAGGCTTTTAAAACAAGTAAATAAGTTTTTAAAAGAGAACATAGGCACTTAAAATAAGCTTTAAAAATGTGTAAATAGACAGAAATTGACTTTAAAATACTACAATATGCTCTTCAAGTGTAACGTGATTTTTTTTACCGTATTTATATATATATATTGGATTATATGAAAAACTGACACAGCATGTCCCTTCTTACTGCTTGTTTTGAGCGAATCCTCCCCCGTCAGTCAGCATTCCTTTGGCGACAATTGTTTGGTAAAATCAAGTTTCTGTGAAAACCCCACCCTCTGCTGTTCTGCCCTTCATTCAGGGATGTCCATTAAATGACTGTAAAACTTACAAAAGTTGAATTTTATATTAAATGTACAAAATAGGCATTTTAGGCACTAAAATAGTAAAAATAAGCTCCAAAGACCCAAATAGGCATTTTAGGGCACTACAAAACTCTACAAATATAAGTGATATATTATCATGAAATGACAACATATTTTTAAAAAATCCATGTTTTTTAATAAGGAACAAAATAGCCATTTGCCTTAAAATCTCAGGTCTAATAATAATAATAGATCAGGCTGAACATGTAGGAGCTGGTGACAAACCTGGCTTACCATTAGGTAAGTATTGCTGAAAATATCAGTCGAGAGTCTCTTCTGGTCTTTCATTGCTGTTGTTCATGCCAGTCACGCAGGTCTCAAGTTAATATGCATTCATCTCATAAAATAATCTGTCCTAACTGCCACCGCCGCTTCCTCATCAGATCTCTTTTATCCAGTACACGCACTTTTTCATGAAGCCCCATTATTTAATAAAAAAAATAATCATTTATCTGCTTGTACACACATGAATGTGACTCCATCCTGTATTGTATGCGTAAACACTAACACAGTCACGATTGAGACGTTTAATCTTCATTCTTACAAGTAGACAGGCTGTATATGAGTACTTACCAAAAATTCATTGAGTAAATACTATGGAACATGTTACGAAATCATCCTATGGTCTCTTAGAGAATCAGAAATGCAGTCTTGCAAAGTAAGAATGCAGTCTTGCAAAGTAAGAAAGCCTTCCAGTGGAATCTATTTTTCTTGTGCTAGAAGTATGTCTACACAGAGGCGTAACGAGGGGGGGGGTTCAAACCCCCCCCCCCCATTGATTAAAAAAAGGAAAATTGTACAATTTTTTTAAGTCTGCTTATAAATTACTTAATACGAGTTTAAAGCGTGGGAAGTTTAAAACTCGTTATTGTGCATCTTAGTTTTTAAAATTTTCCGGGAGAGGACCCCCGAACCCCCCTTTTCCTGGGGGGTAATAGCCCCCAGACGTTATAACCCCCCCATACGGTCGGCCTGGTTACGCCTATGTGTCTACATCTTTTAGATAAAATTCCCAGGGTCAGGAATGAATGCCTTAACCTTACAGTTTTAAGTTTTACTAAGCAACACAACCTTAAAAATGTGTCCCTAACTGCAAGGAACATAATTAGATCAGAAAATGTTCGTATTTAAGAACACTTCCTGTAATTCTGGTATCTTAAAATAATTCATTGAGAATAACTAACTTCAACTAAGAAAACGAAACCGGTCAGACGCTTTAACATCCCCCTACAAGTACATGATCGGTTACCCCACCCACCTCTGTAATCTGAAAAACGTAAACAGTTGCGCTCAGGTACTTCCTCGTGGCGGAATGGCCCCAATTATTTCGCAAATAAATAGAGGCACTGTGGGTATGTGGCAGGCTAATATGGCACCTCAAGAGATTGCAACATATTAGCCATATTAGCCTGCAACATTCTAGCCATAGTCGTAGTATCATGTACAGTGGGCGTCTGGAAACTATAGAGATGGGCCGCTCCTGAGCGAGTCGTTACAAATGAACGACTCTCTCTTTAGAGCGCCTCTCCGCTCGCTCCTTACAAAAGAGCGAGTCGTTCAAACACCTCCTTCGCCTCCTTGCTTTCACGACTCTTCGTGCCGCTCCTCTGAACCTCCGCTCTATCCCAACCTGAGAATTGATAGAATGAGACAGCGAGAAAAGAAGGACCGGCGAAAAGGGAGACATCTATGGACAGCAAACGCATATGGGTAATAGCGAATCAGAGTAACAGGCACTGTTACACCGCTTACTATTTTGCAGTTAGTGATAGTACGAGCCATTTCATTGGCTGATGTTTCCTAAACTGGGAGCACATATTGCTGGAGAGCGAGAATTGATAGAGAGTGATGAGTAGGGACCGGATTTTTAGGTTTTTAAAAACACTGTTTTAGGTTTTCCATTAAGTGAAATAGTTTTTTTTAGGTTTTTTGTCCAAAATATAGTTTTCGGGTAGAATAATTGGTTTAACGAATTTGAATGTGCTACATAGGATTCTATACATAATACTTGTAAAGTTTAACTTAACAAAATTGACTTAAATTTGTGTAAACTTGCTTTCGTACAATATTATACAATTGAAGAAAGAAAGTATAAACAATCAAAAGCGGCAGTGAAAATAAGATTGCTTCACATTTCCTGGTTACAGTATATCACTAAATATCTTTGTGAAGATTCTCAACTGTGAAGTTCTTCTGTTATCTCTTAGTTAATAGTTAACACTGTATCTAGACGCTACCCTTCTCAGGATTCGAATCCGATGCTTCTAATTTAGTGAGTAAAATACTTTGTGGTTGGATGTGGATAATGTGAAACTGATTATTTTCCTTTCTTCGGTTGTTACGGAAGCTAACCGCACAACAGATCAACTAGGGACGAAAACTTCCCCCTTTTCTAGAAAGGTAAATAACACTTACGTGTTTCTGACAGGCTTCACAAAATATGACTTTGCCATCGGTAGTGAAATTCAGGTCGTTGCCAATCCACTGCCGGAATAAACTCGATTTTATTTGTTTCGGCATAATTAACACGTCTTCTTAAAACTCACAGTGTGACCACTCAGTATGAATAATAGGGCAGTTTAAAACACAGAAATCTATATCCTTGTTCATACACGGCAACAATGGTTGTTCGTACGAATATTTTAAAAGAATACGCCGGTACTCTTACGCTTCCTCTAGATACTGTCCATCCTAGACGACAATGGGTTGAACGAAACGCTGGTGGTATTAATTTCAACCCGACAAAAATTATTGTCTCTCCGCAAAATATCGATTTCTCAATCGACAAACAAAAAAGTAGCCTAAATTAGAATTTTAGGTTTTATATCCCGTTTAGGTATATTTAGGTTTTCATACCCCATGTAGGTATTTTTAGGTACTACAGAATTAATGTGGGTGAATCCTATGGACATGATTCGAAAAAGTGTATGAGCGGTTTTTGTTTTGGAAGTAAGGAAAAAAAATAGGTAAAAACCTAAGAATCCGGTCCCTAGTGATGAGTGAACAGGATTACCACGGGTAGATAAACTATTACATACTGTGGTTCATAGAATGAAGATGCATCATGTGGTCGCCAACATCCATTAATGGATAGGCAGAAGAAGAAGATGAATGAATGGTGAAAGGGGGAGTTGAAGGAGTCGTTCAAAACACGCTCTGCCTCCTTCTTTGCACTTACCTCATTCTCTTGCTTTTTCCACCTGCGCTCCTCGACTCGTTCCAAGCACTGCATCTGCTACTGCGCAAAGTTTACATCGACAACATCCATGACACAGCACAACACACGAGGGCGCGGAATTTAAATTCCTTCAATGTACAGGCAGTGACAGTTCTTTTTCGAAATGATTTATCAACACTAATATAAGACTAAACATTATTAAGGATATGTACCAGGGTTCCAAGGTACATATATTACATGAAGGGAATCTCTCAGAACCTATAGAAACTAAAACTGGAGTGAGACAAGGATGCATTCTATCTCCAATTATATTTCTGATGGTGTTGGATAGAACTATGAGGAAGATTATAGGAAAAAGAAGAAGGGGAATCCAGTGGGAGATTAATAACCATCTTGAAGACCTCGACTTTGCAGACGATATATGTTTGCTAGCACAGAGATTCAGGGATATGGAAACTAAGGTCGAGAGATTACAGAAAGAAGCCAAGGAGATTGGATTAAAAATAAACTCCTCTAAAACCAAACAGATGAGGGTAAACAGCAAGCACGACAATAAAATAACAGTAAACAATGTAGAAATAGAAGAAGATGACACTTTCCTGTATTTGAGAAGTGTAGTTACAAAAACAGGTGGCGCAGAAAAAGACGTGGAGAGAAGGATTCGGTTAGCAAATGGAGCATTTGTACAGTTATACCCCACATGGCGGAATAATAATATCTCATTGAAGACAAAGCTTAGGCTATTTAACACCAATGTAAAATCAGTTCTTCTTTATGCATGTGAGACATGGAAAGTTACGGAGGCAATGAGTAATAAGATACAGACCTTTGTTAATAGATGCCTGAGGCGCATTATAAATGTAAGATGGCCTGAAACAATAAATAACGAAGAACTGTGGAGAAGAACTAACCAACTTCAAATATGTCGCCAAATAAAACAAAGAAAGTGGAACTGGATAGGCCATACACTGAGGAAGCCAGCTGGAGCTATAGAGAAGACTGCACTTGATTGGAACCCCCAAGGGGCAAGGAAGAGAGGACGACCTAGGAAAACATGGAAGCGATCGGTAGAAAAGGAGGCAGAGAGATGTGGGAAAAGCTGGAAGGAAGTAAAATGGTTGGCTGGAAACAGAGTGCGCTGGAGGAACTTTACTGCTGCCCTATGTTCCACCTAGGAATAACAGGAAATAAGTCAAGTAAGTCAATATAAGACTAAGGACGAAGTATATTGTTACATTTACATATTTACAATTTAAATACACTATTTACACTTCCTGGATTTTTATTCTTTTAAATTTGCATTCTAGAATAAAATCTGGGAAACGCGTTTTCCACTGAGGCGGCTTCTTTTTTCAGTGACTGTTTGGCCAGCTTTAGAAAATACTCTTTCACACGGAGTAGAAGTTGCCACCACACACAATCGTTTTTTTGAGAGGTGATAACTCTGACCACCAAACGAGTGGATTTCCTTTTAAAGGCAACAGTGGCTCTTGCAAAAATTTGTCAACTTCAATAATGGAAGTCGATTTTGGGTGTGGATTTTTAATAATACTAGACACCTTTTCATTGAAAACACCCCACACAATCTATTCCTTTTCTGTTAGGGAGGGCGGAGTAGTTTCTTCTGAAACCACAGGTGGCTGGTGCTTCTCACAAAAACTAATCAATCCCTGTTTGCACTTTTCGAAGCAATTCTTGTCCGAGAAACCGTGGGATTTGAAGCGTGCGTCTAATGCTGTGGCTTCTGCGAACATGCTATTTTCCTCGATGTTTTTAAACCTTATGTTCAGGGCTTCCATCATCTTCTCAGCCATCTCCCGCACTTCTTTGACAATTTCAGGGTTCTTGAGAGACTGGCCACACCATCGTTTAAGTGACTGGCTAAGAAGTATTACTTTTGAAGCTGTCACTTGCTTCTCACTGCTTATCTCCTCTGTGATATCTTAAATACTTTAAGAACGTCACATATCTGTTCGATTGTTTTCAGATCGTCGTTTTGGATTTGTGGCAAATCAGGGTAATTTAGGGCAATTGTCGAAATTAATGGCCGCTGTACGTCCAGAACTCTCTGCAACATATATGTGGAATTCCAAAGAGTTACAACGTCTTGCTTAAGCTTTAGCACAGGTTCTCCCAACTGTTCCTGCATTTTTTGCAGCTTCACGGCAGCTTGTGTACTGCGTTTGAAAAATTCCACCACCCGCTTTATTTTTGCCGTGACGTCAGTGACACACTGGAGACCACTCTGAACTATTAAATTCAAGTTATGCGCAAAGCATGGAATGTGTTTCCACCCTGTTAAGCGTATAGCTGCCACAACATTATTAGCATTGTCACTCACCACACACACTATTTAGAGATAATCGTACCCATGCATATGAAAGCATACGCAAGGCTACGATAAAATAACAAAATAAATAAATAAAGCATTAATATCACAGCAAGTGATATTAATATTAAAATTAATAATAGGAGAATAAAATAAACATTAATCAATAAATAAATCTCAAATAGTATAAAATGTTGAGAAATAGAAATATGGTATTAAAATATAAAATATAACACGGGCATACAGTACTGCAGTATGGCTCAGACGAAATTCCAAGAAAAAGGCTTTGTGAGTTTGCAAGTACTATGGGAACACTACAGGAGAGAGGCGACTACCTTTGTTACTCAGTTGCAAGTCCTTTCAGTAAAACGAATATAATAGCGAATAAGCTGCACTGAATAGAACTTTCCTTGAAAACTTGACTGGGAAAAGATTCTGAATAGCAATACTTGGAACTTGACTCTGGTAAGCAGAAAGAGAGATGGTAGGAAATTTCAGAAGGCTAGGCCGAGAGCGTACAGACGCTTAAAAGCTACTAGCCAATCACTAAAAAGTTAACAAATGAAAACAGGTGAAAATGGTATAAGGGAAAAGATGATTTGTCTAGGTTAAGAGTGGAAGGGAAGTTGGAAGATGGTGGATATTACAGAAAGCGGGTGATTGCTAAAACACTTCTCGTGGACACGTCGATAGTGACGGACGCGGAATTCACATCACTCTACCAAGGGTGGAGTGAATTTATTATTCAGCATTTTTTGTATTGGTTTGTAAACCAATACAAAGCAGTTTACTTAAATATAAATTCAGTTTAGTAAGAGTGTAATTCACGGTACAGCTGATATCTAGCGGAGTACCACATAACTTCAGTGATACAAGTAAGTACGATAACTGTGAAGAGACCGGTAACCTATAAGATAATTAAACTGATAAAGTGTTACGTCACCATATTCTGTAATAACAGGCATCTGAAAACAGTCTCCCGAATAAGTAAAATATTTCATTATGAAACTAACTACAGTACTGTACTAATTCCAATAAACTCTGTGTTAAATATTCAATTTGGAGACATTAATTAAAGTAGCTATAAGACGATCCAATACCTGCAGAACCCTGAGATTAAATGTAAGAGAACTTCGTCGCCAAGACTGAGCAAACCGAGGCTGGTGTGGACAGAAGACGACACAGTAAGTACTCCAGTATTATTGACGTCATGGGCTTTTGAACCAAGGAACCGCATCAATTTTATTCTCAATTTCCCACTCACTGGTAACTCTCTTCAGTTCTTGGGCCAAGTTCTGTGCTGTGTGTCTTGCGTCATATTTAAAACATTCTAGCAGGCACGACACTAACTCCACCCCTTGAATATAATGAGCTGTCACTGAAATGTAGGACTCGTTTTTTATGAAGGTCCAGCCGTCTGTAGTGATTGTTACAAAATCTGCGGACTCCAACTGCCTCTTCACTCTTTCTTTAGTCATATTGTACATTTGCGGAAGAATTACGTTGGCAATTGTTTTCCTTGTGGGTAACTGATAAGAGCTGTTTAATTTGTGACAGAACGCTTTTAGTTTCTTGCTCTCTACAAATTGAAAGGGCAAATAATTTTCCACAATTGTTTCCAAAAGTAAGAAATCAATTTCTTGATTTCTCTTGTTGGAAATTGGCCTATGTAGATAAGACCCAATATAGGTTTGACTCTTAGCACGCGGCTGTGGAACGTCTGTAGGCTTAGATACTGATGGGGTACCGCATTCTTCATTACTGGGTGTAGAAGTCGCTGTCAGTTGGGTCATCTACATTGTCGTCTGAAGGACAGGCATGCGTTAAACGTTCTACAGACAACGCACTAGCAGGATGTAAATTGCGCACGTGTCTAGCAAGATTGAATGTACTGCCGCCTTTGTACGATATCTGTCTTGAACAAAAGTTACACTTTGCTTTTGCATCACCTAAATCTGCAAAAAAGTTCCATATATCACTCTTTTTTTCTGCCTCAAAGCCATCGTTAAAATAACACTACAGGAACTTCACGCACATAACACAACTGATGCTTCAGGAATTCAGAAAAATACTAGTGTGAGCAGAGTGGGGTGATTTAAGATCCGCTGTCACAAGTACCAATATACCAAAATATTTTTATACGTTTGTGGAATTTTATTCCACTCATTTTGTCAGTAATTATTAAAAATAAGAAATTTAAGTAGATAATATCATAGAATTTAGATGTAATGTATTGCGTATATAGCATATATATATATATTGATATGTTGTAAATATCATGTTGAATTTTTGAGTTGGTAACTTTATTTTCATTTTCCAATACTGCTGGATATTTTGTCTCATGTGTTTCGCAGATGTGGATTTTGTCCACATCTGTTTTGCACATTGCCTCCTGACTCGTTGCACAAGGCACAAGTAAACTGCACCCCGTAAAAATGAATAAGTTGCGCATTGCAGTGACATCTAGCGACAAACTAGAAGAGCTATTCGGAGCACAGCTGTAGCGTGGGGCGAGAATTGGAAGAGTGAGAGGAGAAAGAGAGTTGAAAGTGGAGATAGCCTTGGGTCGAATTTGCCCCCCCCCCATCGTCATTCCATACACAAGTTTATCGTGCACTACAATGACAAGCGAACATGTTAAAGACATATAACAGGCACTGTTACACCGCTTACTATTTTGCAGTTTGAGATAGTA
Source organism: Ectobius pallidus (assembly GCA_964059195.1). NCBI lineage: Eukaryota > Metazoa > Arthropoda > Insecta > Blattodea > Ectobiidae > Ectobius > Ectobius pallidus. Next base: position 128,571,355 of record CAXKWD010000003.1, read on the forward strand.
CGATTCTTTTCATTGGCTGACGTTGTCTGGAGAGCGAGAATTGATAGAGTGATGAATGAATGGTGAAAGGGGGAGTCGAAGGAGCGAGTTGAAGAATGTGCGGAGAGAAGGGGAGTCGAAAGAGCGTGTTGCCATGAGGAGCGTTGTGCATGGAGGGTAAGCTCCTGAGAGTTTGGAGCGAAAACGCTCTTTGAACGACTCTCGAGGAGCGCCTCCTCACAAGGAGCGGAGCGAAAGAGCGCGCTCTCAGCACCGAACGGCTCCGACCCGTCACTACTGGAAACTGAAAGCTTCGCGTCCGTTAAGATTTGAACACGTCGTTGGCAGTGCGCATGCGTGAAGTGCTAAAGTCCAGCATGAAAATATTAGGTTTGTTCGCAAAGCAAATCCGTGACTGCTTGAGAATTGGTTGTACTGCGCATGTCCAGTCTGTAACTTACTCGTGATTTGCACTTTGCGAACGGTTAGAAGAATTTGGAATCAATAGTTTCTGCGTTTAATCGATATGATATGCAAATAAAATATATAATTCCCTTTAACATGTTATACATGCAATATACATCGGCAATATAAACTATATTTTGGGAAACTTTTAATTATCTTCCAATATTCATACATATAAGTAGCCTATGCTTATAAATTTGGAGCAAGGATTTGGAGGGAGGAGTCAGGCGCGTGAAAATAGGTTACTGCGCATGTCTCTGATAACAATTCATGGTAGAGCCTGTAAATTTTTCTTATAGTACAGAAACTGTCCGTGAGAGCTTTGCGAACAGAAGATTGAAATCAGAATCACGGATTCTCGCTTTGCGAACGCGTGTGGAGAAAGAGCGCATGCGCGAACGATTTGTTCCTGGTTTCTGACTGCTTTGCGAACAAACCTATTATCCACTGCTCCACGTGATTTAGTTCACCAGCTGTCTGCTGGACATTTAAATCCCCTAGCCCAGCATGTTTCAAGGGATAAGAGTAAACAAAACAAGATATATATGAAAAATTGGCTCATAAAAGGGATTCCATTCTCGGAAGACATGTTAAAACTAGTGATGAGCGAGACCAGTTTTGGTCTTGCAGTCTTGGTCTTGGTCTTGCAGAAAATGCAAGACCAAGACCAAGACCAAGACCGCATCTGCGTTAGCAAGACCAAGACCAAGACCGAGTGTGCAAGACCAAGACCAAGACCGAGACCAAGTCTGCAAGACTCGGGCAAGACCAAGACCGAACTGCAAGACTCTTGCAGTCTTGCTATATTGAAAATGTTTTAAATGCTCGATTGTGTACGCAGCAAGCCAGCAACCACTACTGAAAGGTGCCGTTACCGTTACCGGTAGAGGTGGGAAAATAAGCTGTTTCTAGATAAAGGTTGTAGCCGAAACTGTTACGCGCACATAACAGTTTTATGAAACGGTTGCAAAAGACCGGTTTCACTTGCATTTTTGTTGGAACTGTTTCGGCTAGGCTGGCAAGGACGAGAGGGGGAGCAGCCGAGACTAAAGACTTGGGGCCCCGGCCCGGCCGACCAGGTTTTATTTTTTACTTTCTAATTTACTCTAAAATTAAATGTTTTATAAGTCAACAAACAGCTTAAGCTATGTTTTATGTGTTTATTTTTTATCTGCATTGTCCTGTCGCATAACGGTGACACGGAATTAATCAGGTAATCTGAAACGGATTATTCTTGGAGAAAAATTATTTTTTTAAAAGTAGAAGCAGAAATTCTTTTGGACTCAACAGTAGGCCTCACTGACGTTCGGCATTTAAAATAATAATTTTCAAATGATTAATTTTGATACATAGAATACATATAAAATTGGTACATAGGCCTATCTCTGCAAAATTATCCCCGGGATTCCTAGGAAATTCATTACCTCTTATAGCATTGACGTTTTTGGAGATATCTTTGCTAGACAACTGAATTATAATAGTATTATTGATACTTTTGCAAAGTAAAAAGCTAGGAAAGCTATTTTTTAAGACGGTGGATTCTTAAGACATTCTTTTAATAATTACTTTGTAGTATAGCCTATTAACATGTCTCAGTAACAATAACATTTTTTCTTTTTGAATACTTTATTAGCTCGACCTTTGTCTGATATCGGCATAAGATAGACTGTGCCATAATATAATAAAAAATCAGGTAAACTGATACAAAAAAGTGCCAGATGTAGTTAATTGGTCTTTTTTTCAGAAACTATATAGTTTTTGACCGAACTCTTGAGAAAGTTCGTTAAACACATGTGAAGGAATAAGTGGGATAACAACAGAACGAATGCCTCACATCTAAAGCAAGATGTGATATAATAAATTTACAAACATCTGACTGCATTGTGGTGAAGGCCCTCAGTGATTAGCTAAGCGGCTTTGTAGTATAGTGATGATTTGCCATTTAATAAGCATGTGACCGTTAATTAGTCGTTACTCCGGTACCGGTCAAGCGATTTGGTACAAAATTAATAGGCTTCTTTCTATGGACGTTATAAATATGTATATCAAATTTCATGAAAATCCGATAAAGCGTATTTGAGTTAATGCGCATACAGGCACACGGACAGACTGACGGACAGACACGGACGGACAGCCATTTTCCCGTCCCCCACATGATCTCAGAAAGTATCATTCTGGTACTTAATAAGAGTTCTTATGTCATTGTGTCAAGTTTTATTGTCAATCGTATATGTTTATCTTATCTTCAGTTTATGTTGTTCAAAACAAGCAAATTTTTCATAGTGATTAAACATAGTTGGGTACCGATATATAATTTAAATGTTGTTATTTATAGTTGAAAAGTAAGACACTAGTTGTACAGTGATTAGTTTTTATGATTATTGATAGCATTTTGCCAAAACACGTATTATTACCTCTGTGTGCACAACTGAAAAGCTTTTAAACTTACATGGTTTTATTTTTTGTAAAATATGACTAACTTTTTAGTGATTAACAAAAATATCATATGTCTTCAAGTAATAGGATACTTACATACCATTACATACTTTATATAATAATTATGTAATATTTTTATACAATCTTTTTGCTGCATACTTTGGGTTTCAGTGGTGAAATTAATATTTGACGGGGCCCGGGAAATTTTTTCCTGAGGTCCTTTGCTTTCTCTCCACGGCCCTGCAGAGAACTTGTTTTAAACTACTTCTTGGGGTAGGAACAATACATTCCTCCCTCATAGTAAGAAATAGCAAAGAGGAAAATTGTCTCCAAGGACAATTGTAAATCACATACCTTCATTTGAAAGATATGCTACGCCGACCCTTGAGAAATTTATGACATGGTGTAATGCCGACACTAAAGTCTGTTTGTTGTAAAAAGGCACGGGTCAGAAAATTGAGACAGAAGATGTTTGGCAGAAGTCAGTAATTGAACAGAAAGAGATAGAAACATACTATTGTGAAAGGTTTCTCTCTCCACGAATTTGTACAATCAGGACTTAACATAAACACCATTTACAGTAAGAAGCCGCCACGTCTCTTTCCTAAACGACAATATGACTGCTTAAACACATCTGGCGATTACTTAAACCTCGAAATTCTGGTTTTCCCCCATTTTTTCTATACACCCTACTCCACCCAGTGGGATAGTGGAGTGAGTAACTAACTTTTGGCTACCTGCTGAATAGTGGCAGGGTAGTTTTATGACTTCAGTGCCAACATAACCCACACAGCCCATAGTCCTTTGCGGTCTTTCTAATTACCTTAACTTGGAAAAACTGTTAAAATGTTTTCTCACATTGATACAAGCATAATAATGAATCTTCTTGATTAGTACTTTAAATGAAATTACTTAATAAAAAAGTGAAATACATTGAAATTCTTAACCAATACCTAAATTAATGTTTACATGTAACAGAAAAAGAACAAGTCACTATAAGAAAATAAAATGCAAAGTAAAAATCCAACACGTTTTAAATGCATTCGGTACTGTTAATACCTTTTTAAGTTTTACCCAAAAAATATATATTACGTTTCAAATGACATTGTACTTAATTTTTTGGACATAACTTGTTATTGTTAATAAAGACACTGGTCGACGGATAGTTTTAATGCTTGTATAAAATCAACTGCTCCACCTATTCCCAATTAAACATTTTTTAAATTCTAAAATATGCATATCAATGCAATAAAACAGCAAAATTTGATAGGTATAGACCAACAATTTTTTATGAATTTAAAATAGACAAGAGGCAAGGCAATAGACAGGAGGCAAGGACGTGGGTCCGGACCGCACCCCCCCCCCCACCCAAATATGAGATTTTTAAAGTATTAATTTAAAAAATATTTTTTGTATTACTTAGGAAGAGAAGATGTCAGTAATTTCTGGTTCATCAGTTTAGGACCCCCGGGAAACTGATTTCTAAATATGTACTTGACCGGGACATTAAATGGGCCTTGCTGTGTGGGTGGCTTAATCCTACTATACTGTAGCCTGAACTCTTCAAATTTTAAAATAAGAACGGGACACAAACCATTTTAATGGTATATCCATTTACAGTCATTTTATAAAATTGATCTCTTACATGTAAAGTAACGCCACACAGACCTTGTTTTGTTACGGTTACTCGTTTTTGTTTCATGTTGAAACACTACGTTACAACAATCAACAACACAACGAAACGATAGCTGTTTCTACTTTCTAAGGAATGAAAACGTGTAACTCGTCTGTGCGACTGCTTGCAAGTTGAAAGGAAGGTATTTTGCTAATCACTTGCAGGGGTTGCAGCCAGTAGAAACGCAACAGCGAAAATAAATAGACTTCTTCCTATGGATGTTGTAAGTGCGTATACCAAGTTTCATGAAAATCCAATAAAGCGCATTTGAGTTATCGCGAGTACAGACACATGGACAGACAGACAGACGGACAGACATTTTCCCGTCCCCCACACAAATTTCATAAAGTACCATTCTGTCACTTAATAACTAATGGCTAAAGATGAAATAGCTTTCAGTTGTTTTGTTACAGTTTTCACGGTTCAAGCAACTAAAAGCAATTAGCTTTCGTTACTTTCGCAAGCAATAACACACATGTAATCGGTGTAACTGTAAATCACGTAAACGCCATCAATCACAGTAAGATGCGTAAAAGAAAAATGCAAGACTCTTGCAACAAGACCAAGACCGAGTATGCAAGACCGAGACCAAGACCAAGACCGAGTATGCAAGACCAAGACCAAGACCAAGACCAGGGTTACCGATGCGAGACCAAGACCAAGACTGAGTGTGCGAGACCAAGACCAAGACCAAGACCGCCTTAGTCTTGGTCTTGGTCTTGCATTTGCTCATCACTAGTTAAAACCTACTCTGTATGAATAAGAGAATGAAACCAAGAAATGTGGAATATTAAGTAGACAAAATTCTACGAAATGCCGGTCATGTTTCTCTCCGCCTGCCACCCTACCACCCGGAGCTGAATCCCATAGAAAACATTTGGTCTATTGCTTCCAGGAATGTTATGTGCAATACAACTTCGGTAACAAACCTTTGTGAAGAGAAGTTTAATTCCATGACGAAAGAAGACTGACTGGATTCCCTTGTGTGAACATGTGAAGAAAATTTAAAGGGAATACAGTGATATCCCCGTACAACGATTACCGATATAACGATAAAACTCTTTATAACGTTAAAATATTTTGGTCCCGGCATTCTTTCCATTAAAATAATGTAAAATTCCCCTCGGTTTTACGATACTCTTAATAACGATAAACCTCTCCATTACGATTAGGCCTACATTTAGAATCCCCGTAAAATACCATTTCCTCGGTACAAAGATAAAAATAGATCGTGAAAGTGCAAATCATGAACTCCCCGGAGCTAACGGAAGAAAACAAAACAAGCAGGCGGAAGGTGAAGAAGAGGAGGTAGAACAAAGTGTGCATCAACCAACCCTAACTGCACTCGAAACCATTGCCTCTATGCATGTGTTCTGTGCTTGATAGGTTCTGCAGAATTTTCTGTCGAGTGTTCCATCGGTGCCAGAATGTAATTTAGTGAACCTCGAATCAAATAAGGGCATTGGTCGTATCCCTGTTCATAAAAAAAAGCTAAACAGACTGTCATTTCTGACTTTTACAAACAGGGGCAAAAATGAGTCATTCTGTTCATGGTGCTGGGCTATAATGCAATGTAAAATGTGTTTGCTCATAGTGTAATGGGTGGAGTGAATACAGTACAGTATAGCAGTTCTTGTGATAAAATTCTTTATTTCTCTAAACACTTAAAGAATTTCAGCTATTGAAGTTGTTTCCTATATACTACCAAAATTTGAACATTTTTTGTAAATTCTCGATATAACAATATATCTCTCTACAACAATATATTTTTCTGATCCCTGCGAAATCGTTGTATCGAGATTTCACTGTATATAAAAAAAAAGTTCTTTTTGACAGTGAAATTGATAATATAATAATAAATGTTGGTGGTGTAAATAGTGACAGTGAGGGTGCTGACGCTGAGTGCAGTGATTCTGAAGAACTGGATGGAATAGCTGCACTGCACGGCTCTGACAAAGTGATAGGCTAATAGTCAATGTTTTCAGCTCAGCACGTTTCGCTTGCATTTGAATTCCCGCCGCATCTGTCTGTGACGTGCTTAGTATTTTAAGAACCTTGTGTGACGTGGTCCATGCTTTCAGTTGATGGGCGTTCTCTGTATGTGAAGGAATAATGTTATTTGTCATAGCTAACTGTATTGCAATTTCCAAAGCCGTATATGAATACCGTAAAACAATATGTTGCCATGATAATTAATTTGCATTTGATAAATGCTTTCTAATATATTACCATAAAATAGGCACTAAATTGGGCTTAACTGCGGTACCGGTCAACCGATTTTGTCCAATATCAATAGGGTTCTCCCCATGGACGATATAAATGCGTAGGCCTATACCAAGTTTCATGAAAATCCTATTTTGAGTTTGAGTTATCGCGCGTACAGACACGGACATTTTCCCTTCCCCACACAATCTCATAAAGTACCATACTGGCACTTAATAACTTCTACTCAAACCGATTATGAAATTTGTGTATTTAAGTAGCCTGCTTGAACTATCAAGTGAGATGGCAAAGGCGCTAACATCGGAAATTCACATTTGTGCCCGGCCAATATGAATGGGGTTTTCGTGGAGGGGTCCTAAATCGCAAAGGCCATCCCCGCTGTCTTACGTATTTGCGTCCTTTTCTGAATCGCGTCTAGTACTGATCCAGAGCTCAGTTTCGCCTCTACAGACTTGAGTATAAAAGCTCTTCGAGCATCGAGGGGGAGGACCAGAAAAAGGCAACGGAAAAAAGACATTCTTGGCCTACAGAGATAGGACTTCCAATAGAAGCGACGGAACACTGTCCATCATACTAAAGAGTTTTATTGTAAGCTATATTTCTTTATTACACATTTACTAGATGAGTCTGAATTCTGACAAAACTTACGTGAATCCTTTTCTATGGTATAGCATGGTATAGTAGAGCCACTTTAAGTCCTTCGTGGTTTTATGAACTTATGTTAGACCTAAAAATATTTTATTTTTCTCAGGAGGTGGCAACTTTCGGATTGGTAAGCTGGACGTTATAACGATCGTGCAAGAAGTTCAAAAACTATTTAATATGATATTGAATTAACGAACAGTTTTCCTTATAAATGTCCTGCTTTCGGATTGGTGTGCTGGACGTTATAAAGATCGTGCAAGAAGTTCAAAAACTATTTAATATGATATTGAATTAACGAACAGTTTTCCTTATAAATTTCCTGCTTTACTCTAATTGCAAAAAGCATGTCAAATTATGGAAAATTCCTTCAATATTTTGCAAGCTTCGCAACTTTGAACAAGTGCATTTTGGTTGTCTTCACCCATTGCCAGTGAATTTTACCGCAGCCTAGGAGGTAAATCTAACCTTGTGTGTAAGTTAGTATTACTACTGTACTACATACTAAAATCTATCGAGGGTATTATATAATTAGCCTAATTCGTCACGCAAGAAGTAGATTTTCCCCATTAATCAAACATTTCACAGAAGTGAAAGAATTCAATTTCGACAAAAACTATAAACATTTAATTTGAACATGAATTTAACATGTAATAAACATGAATATTTGACCAATTTAAAATAGAATTTCATTTGAAATAAAAAGAATCAAGGAAACTAATATATTTCAGTGCATTCCTAATCTTATCAATAGGACATAACACTTTACGCCCTAACCAGCTGAGTTAAACTGATCTTAAAAATAAATTAACATTTTATAAAAACTCATCTTCTTAAAGTAGGCCTACTTTTTATGTGTTAATGCAACATTTATATTAACCTACATAACCCTAATAAAAACGTTTGGCCATCTTATTTTCTGGAGAGAAAATAATAAAAAGAGTTTTCATTAAGCCTTAGTCCTAGCAAACTTCACGGTTGAATTTATAGACTGTCCCCTTTGAAGAAATGTAATTGAGATGTTAATAGTTCTACTTATTCTACTTGAAGCATAATGAGATTGTTTTACCTCAAACACAGCCACAGTAATTTGAGAGGAGGGTTTTCTTTACCTGAAAGAAAAAAGTAAAATATGTTGTACAAACTTTCTCACATATACTTGCCAAGAAACGTATTACTGAAGTAACCAGAATGTACCATTTAAAAATTAATGTATAAGTTCCAGGTTATAAATTTTTCATATATTTTCTTTGTAGCATCACACATGTTAACTGCTCCGACTATTCAATAGATTGAGATTTTCTTCAAGTAAATAAATCATAAAAGAGAATGCAAATTAAATTAAATCATTATTACAGTATATGACTTGGGCCTGCTTTAATTATTGCTATTTTTATGTGAAGGTGTATTTATGGGACCATGTAGTATAATATCTGAATAATTTTCATTTTTTTTCCAATTAAGACTCGTTCTAGAAAATATAGGCCAAGTAATCTACATGTAAGAATACTATTTTCTGTATTATTAATATCAATTAGGCGTACTATGAGTGTTATTATTATGATTATTATTAACATTATTACTTAGCTTATTTTGCATCTTTAACTGCATAGGCCTATAGGTCATATCACGTGTTTAGAATGTTTGCATGTACTAGTAGTCTCAGACTGTAATAATTTAATCGTGTGCATCTGTTTTATTGATTTTATTGTTTAGAGATTTCTTCTTTTCTGATATACAGTTTAAACGATTATAATATCCGGTGCCATAGCGGCGATGAATTATGGAAAATAACCAAGAGCTGGCCTGGCGTTTGCGAATGAGGAAACCAGGAAAAACCAAAATCAACTGGAGGAGGACTCATACTGCCTGCACTTCACAAATAAGTAGATTATAATTTTCTTGTTACTATGGGCTAAAAAAGAATATCATTAATATTTTAATTAATGCTTGTTCTGACATTTGCATTAAGTCATATTTATTTTGTTTCTGTCATGATACCTATCAATTTTATAAAGAAACGTGTTTTACAAAAAAAAAATGCTTATTTTAATTTCCTCTAAACTTCCCTGTACTAAGATTTGATGTAAGATTTCACTGTAATGGAGATAACCTAGAAAAACTGAAAAGTACTCCCTAAGTCATTTTTGCAGAAAAAGGATATAGCCATTTTATTAGTCAAAGATAGAAAAATTGAATTATATATTTGTATTAAAATCGTTTAGGCTAAAGTCCACGTGAGAGCTGAGAGAGCGAGAAACTATCGAGAGTAATCTTTTACCATTTTTTTAAAGTTAATAGAACCATTAAATAATGTTTCGCCAAATAAACTATACCCCCTTACGGGTTGAATTTTGGGAAATGCTTACAATACATGTTTTATTATTTGTGTTGCAGAGAATTTATGCTAAGATTCAAGGATATACAACAAAAAAGTATTGTTTCCAATACACACATGTATACCCCCTTTTCGGCATTGATTTTAAATATATATGACCCCCAGGGAGTTGAATTTTGGAAAATGAATAAATACGTGTTTAATTATTTATATGTAGACAATTTATGCTAAGTTTGAAGACAATCCGACAAAAAAAGTTATGTTTCCAATATAAACAGTTATTTCCCTTTCCCTTATTTATGTTTTGGAGTACTTTTGGCAAGTTTTAAGACAACAGAACACTTAAAATGTATCACCAAATACATTTGTAACGCCTTTGGAATTTTTAAAATTATCTTTGGCTTAGTGATGATGAATCAGCCAGTCAGTCTGTCTGTTATTCATGTTATTTATAAAATAACATTTCTAACCCAAATAAAAACAAGCAAAAATACGTTAATGCCAAACACGAGCAACTCGTAGGATTCGAACTAGAACCTCTAGTCTAAATTGTCTCAAGACACGAGAAAAGTTTGTATTTTGCAGCTCATCAGCCATTTAAAATTTCTGTCTTTTTTTTTTGTTTTGTTTCTCCATTGTTTAAGATAATACATTTTCTTCCTGTTTTGGCTTTCAGTATTCATTCAGGTATGTGACAGAGTTAAAATGACCCATGTGTGCTTACAATTTTAGGGTGTGCGATAGGGAGGTTTCCTTCTATATTAACAGAGAGGTGAGGGCATAATATCATGCCTTCCCATGAGTTTGCTGCGCTGTAGAGGTTCATTCTAGCCTGATGCTCATCTGGCACGAGGCAAGCAAGTCAGCCAATTGCACACAAGGAATTTCGATGGCTGTTACCGTTTTTACAGATGTTTAACGCTTACTCTTTTAGAGTATATTTCAGTAATTTATAAGGGCCATCCTAGGAATCTCAACAATTACAGGTATACATATTGATCGTTTTCATATTGTGTTTATTGTCTATTTTGTATTTATTAAGACATAATTATCAGGCAATAATGTCATATTGTAATTTTCTCCATATTAACACGAACTTATTGTTTCAGTATTTCATTATATCTTCTGAAGAAGAAAACTACAAGCTTATTTTCTATAGTCTTCGATTTCCATCAAAATGACCTTCTGGAAATTGCGTGTTAACAACTGTGGGTCTACCAGCCTTGGTTCACGACCACGAACAATCTAAGGTATAGTTGGCGCACAAAATGTTGTAGACGTGGTATGGGTAGATAGTAGATACTGTCCGCTCTAGAATCGGCCGTGAAGTAAACAAGTAGGCCTATGTCTGTCTCACTAGAGATCCCACTGTTTAAAACATTTGCGCGCCGACTATATATCTATGGACTTCTTAGAGCATAAATTATATACATAATTTAATTCCAAAACCTTAGAAATCACCCTCTTTGTTACAACCTCATCTTTGAAGTTTCCGATTCAATATCACCAAATCAAATTGTATACAAGACTTATTCCCAAGTTTCTTTCTTTCGTATAGTCTTTCATTCATTTCTGCTTAGACGTGACAATAAAGAACGTTGTCTGCACTAATAACAATTAGAACAGTGTTGATATTAAAATATTAAAAATATTACACGTCACTGTATAAAGTAAATTAAATAATTCTTACATATCTGTAACGAAACTTCTCTGATTTAGTTCAGTAGACACACACGTTGAAGTATGGAATACTGTAATTGTGATTCTATATTATGCAGAGCTAATTTGAACAAATAAACTGCAAACGAACAGATGTTAACACCTTGCCACATGTTCATGCTTAGGAAACGTACACATTAATATTTATAAATCACGCAAGTTTTACGTTCGGTACAGTCATTCTCAGCGGCTGGAATAGTTTTGCAAAGCTTTTCAAATTGTAAGGAAATACCTAAAGAAACCGATCACAACAAATGTTGTAATTAGTAATTGCCAATGTTAAAATCAGCAGAATACGTCCACAATACTCTGAGGAACCTAGAGTATACAAAGACCAAAAGTTTATCGGCACAAAGCTCTAGAAAATAGCGTCTGAAGTATTTGCGAAATAATGGAGAGGATACTACGAGGCGCGTCCATAAAGTAAGTTTCTCTAGGGCCGTTTACACAAACAAACTAAAATTTCATGGAAATATTTATTGCAACAGATATAGCGAGTGTTTAGCTATTTTTCACCATATTCGCCACAGGAATTGAGACATTTGCCATACCGTGGGACCAACTTTTGAACACTTGTGTTATCACACAATTGTTCAAGTCCCAGGCGGCAGACTTCTGTGGCATATTATGAATTCCGGTGGCGAACTTCGCTTGCTGTGGATTCTTTATCTTAAAAAAAAAACTTTTAAAGACATCGTTAAGATAATAATGTTGATTAATAAAACTAAATATATTTACCTCAATTGAAATTACACACCATTTTTATATTTTCTGCAACGAAACTCATTATGCTTTGTTAAACGAAGCAATCGTATAAGAGGCTCATCGGGAGTCGTTCCTTTCAACTAGCAGTGGTGGTGTCGTGGATTAAAACGGTGACGCAGGTAATTCAAACTTTGTGCGTTCATAAAATTTATAAAAAGTTATTCTCGAAATGATTTCTTAAATTCGAGATTTCTAAATGACAAGGTTTACTATGCTTGTTAATAGATAAGGAACAATAAAACCCCAAACACATAAAATTGAACTTTCACTGGGAGACACTGTAGAAGCATCTAGGAGCCACAGTTGGAACTACGTCCACTTGGGGTTATCATGGCAACTTTACCGGCCTAGTACGGTAAAATTGAGAGGGAAGAAAAAGCGAAAAGAGAGAGGGAAGAAAGAATGACGGAACAATCACATTGGTCAATGACCTTGTACACAATCCTCTACTGAGAATAAAATGTCTCTTCCGGAATTGCTAAAGGTGGCTTAAATGTTCGCACCAGCTAGGACACTACAGTGCTTTGCAGATGACAAGCCCTATGTCCTTCAACTGCATATATACGCGGTCCAATCAGAGACGGCGAGACGGAGGGAAGACTCTCACTGACAGCGGCAGCCTTTTAGCCTGTGCACGTGATTGGCGGTGAAGGAAAAGGCTTCCCATATGAAAAATACTTGTAATCTGCTGCTACCTGCTACCGCCTGCAGGGCTAAGTTGTCGGTCTACAAAGGCAATTTCACTTCAAAATATGTATCTTTATAAAAGGGAGTTCACGAAACATCTTAACTGCTCTAACGAGCGACAAGTAACGTGATTAAGATAGGAAATTTGCCGGGACCATAGAAAAATATATCTTAATGCGATACTACTACTAATCAGTAGGGCCCGGATTTGTATGTAAAAAACGTTTTTTTTCCTAATGCGTACATTCCTAAAACAAAATGTATTATCCAAATCGAGGTCCGACAAACGCAAATTACAAATTTTATTTCACATAAAAACACATATTTTACAAAAAAAGTTATGTGAATAAATATTTTCGATATTTTCTCCATTAATACATATTTTAGTACTTTTCCAGATTTTTTTTGTAATTTTTTTCCCCCGATGCTCATATCAAGGTCCGACAACCGCAAATTCCAAATTTTATTTTACATAAAAAAGCATGTTTTACAAAAAAGTTATGTTAATAAATATTTTCGATATATTCTCCATAAATATTTTAGTACGGTACTCTTCCTCATTCTCTTTTAACATTTTACAACAAAAATTTGTACCTCGAAAGAATTCAACACAAATGCTTCACTTGCAATGAGGTGAGAGTGATTCACTTGTACTTGCTTATCGGGGAAGAACCCAATCTCAACATTGCGTGATTCAGTTAAAGAAATACAATATGTTGAAAGGCAACTTAACGCTATCTCAGGTTCGAAAATAGAAGTTCTAAGAACAAAATTTAAAGGTATGTTTGAGAAAAATGGTGGCTACCAAACCCTCTGCAAAGTCGCTCAAGTTTTGGAAGGCCAAAACATAAGTGAACTTGATCGTGTGTGTGTTAGTGATATACCCCTCTTCAAATATGCAAATATGTGATGTAGAACGTTCCTTTTCTCAATATAAGGCATTATTCTCATATAATAGGCAAGGATTTGTGATCCATAATCTGGAGATAACATTTGTTGCGCACTGCTACTCCAGTCAGCATTTTACATTTGATGTTTAGCTGCAATTGGTGAGTTTCAATATAATTTGTTCTAGTAAGTTACGAACATTCTGGTGTTTTTGTTTCTTTTTCAGAATTTTTTTCTTTTAGTTTTAGCACATATTTTAAAAATTTTAGCACATATTTTTAACACTTTTAGCACATAAAAAATAAATATTTTTAAGTTTTTTAGCACATAAAAATCCGGGCCCTACTAATCACCCATTCCACGGAAAAAGAGCCTGAAGTGTCCAGACCGTAACAACCTTTTAATATTACGTAATTTAAAATATATGTCACAAGGAATCAATGAAAAATTATGAAATTAATATTTTGAGAATTAGTTCCTTCAGTAGACTAGTACTGAAAATTAATTTCATAAGGCTTACAATCCGAATGTCTAATTCTGGGAGCCTCAACGTCATGGAACCCTTAGGGCTTCCACGACACGTACGACTTTTTACTAGACAGGTTTTTAATGCTTTGTTTTATGGTATTTGTAACGGGTTCGATCAGGAATCGACTACAGCAGCGTTTCTCAACCTAAGGTCCGCGGACCACTGGTGGTCCGCGAAGATGAAGATGGTCCGCAGACATAATTAATTAAAAAATACCATAAATTTGACTAATATTGAGCCAATATCCAGGAACTCTGCAAGAGGCGACAAGCTCAACCGTCTCATTAAAAGTGAGTAATAACATAATTCCTAATTACACATTATTAAATTGGTAATACATACTAAAGTCTATTCAAAATATAATTTTACTGTCAATAGTTTAATTCCAATTCAATAACTGTGTTTCCGTCGAATTAAAAAAAAGAATTTCGTTATAACGACCTATAATTAATACCCCAAATATTAAGAATATAGGCCTACATATCGCCTACTTTTAAAAATGGGATGTAAAATTAGGGGTCCGTAAAATTTTTGAGACTGAGAAACGCTGAACTACAGCATTTCATTCGCCTAGATATATCCCCATAAACTCTTCCACGCCCTCATTCTGCTCAACCCCGCCGAAATGGATTAACATCGGAGATTATCTAAGATGCGGGAGGTTGCACAGTATTTGGCAAGCCAGTGTATAGCGAAACCAGCTGAGGGACGAGAACACGCCTATGTGCTACTTTTACATCCGCATGTCACTGCTAAGAAAGCAGATGGCTATATTCTCGCCATACATCATAAAAAAATGTTGCTATAAATTTGCGCTTATCCGCCAGCGCAAAATACAACTATAACGACTGGGATAAAAGAAAACTGCTTTCATTTAATTTTGCCTACGCCGAACTTTATGGTATTCGACCCCCAAAAACCGAGGATCGACTACATAAACACGAGCATATTTTGTTAGTGGTATAATAAGCAGTTACGTAATTGGAAATATGACTTTATGCTAAATAAAATGTAATTAGTCAATGGTTCAATTGAAAGTACCCAGATACAAGAATAGCTTATTTTGGTATGTTATTGTCACCATCTGAATCGGGTTTTTAAAGAATCATATGAAGAGAATTGCATACACTGTAGCAGTCTCTTCTATTGTCAGCGATTAGATCACATCTAGCCCAGCTCAGCTATGACATCATTCGTGCCTGCAATGACCTCTTCGAATCAGCATAACATTTCTACTCGTTTTCTGGCAAAGATTCTCTGAGCTTCCATCAGTTTTTTTTTTTGGGGGGGGGGGAGGGGCGAGAAATACCGTAAATGCGAACTCCACGAAAGACTGGAGACCGTCAATGATAGCTCAAAACAGAGCTCCGCTAGAAAACCAAGTAGGCCTACAGTAGAAGCCCGATATAACGTGGTTGATGGGGGACATGTTTTACCCCCGCGTAATAACCTTACCGCGGTATATCGACATGTGATCGAAGAAGTGACAAAAATCGACCCCGCAGAGGGGGAACATTGGTTCGCTAATAAATTACAATGTTATACAGCAATATAAAATACAGTAGTTTTAAATTACTCACCAGTTATGCTATTTAACCCAACCCTGTAACTGATCTCAATTTACGGCTCTTCTTTTGCAGATGGGGCGCGAAAATTTTTCTATTTCCCGAGAGTAACGTACAACATTCGCTAAAATATACACTATAACATTCAGGTATAATATTCCCGTTTCCCCATTTTTTAGACGATCAGTGTATCTTCTACTGAATTTGCTTTCCGCTTCTGGGACATTTTGTATTCCGAACTCGCGACTTTACAATCAGAATGCGTGATTCAAACTAAAATCATAATTCAACTTTCCTAGGTTTTAAGAATTTCTGGCAGGTGCAGATTGTTTTAATCCATATAGAACTACACTATTCATTCCATGTCCCGTTACTTCTAAATCCTTTTGAATGCGGTGGTGACAGTCAACTAGCGGGTGAGAGCGGGTCTAACGATAAAAAAAAAAGTCCTGCAGAACCGCTCTTTGCAGAATTTTTACTGTTTTAACTCAACTTCCAAAATAAAAATTTGATTTCTAAAACTACGGTATATTTTTATTGGGGGACATACTTTCCCCCGCGTTACATCCGTATCCGCGGTATTTCGAGCTTCTACTGTAATTATGTCTACTGTAATTATGTCGTATGCCGGACAATTACTGTAATTGTCCGGCAGGAGTTCTTTGACATGCCAGTAAATCTACTGACGCCTGTCACATTTATGCACACATCGATCGAACCCGCAACCTTGGGCACAGAAAGCCAGCGCGATACTAACTGCGCTACCCAGGCCGACCCGGACTAAATGGGTCCCGAGGTGTTTCGGACTAACAAAAACCCGAATTATATAATGTGTACACATTTGTCTATAGACTTAAAGGATACATTGTGATTAGTTTACTTATGTTTACAGAACCCTAACGTTAATTCGTGTTTATTCACTCATAAGTTCAATATCTTTTTAAATATAGTCTGATATGGAAAATGTAGGCCTATACTATTTACTCCCTATTTGACAATCGCTGGATCCATAAGCCATTCAGATGAAACCATTCCTCTTATTTTAAATGCTAGAGTTGAGTCATTTTGAACTAAGTACAGTGATACATCAATTATACATTTGAACTTGTCATCGGGGTGACATCACCGGGCGTGACAGTTCACAGTTGCGAAAACTTGCTTCGTCGTATACCCCTTGCACCTAATATTCCGAGAGATGAGGAGGTAGGACTGGACTTCATACACCCAATGCATAGACACTCATTTTCCTCAAGTTCAACTCAATTGAGTTACGAAATCACAACCTTGCAAGCACTCCACGGGAGAACTTTTTGTAGCAGCAATCGGGGAATCGAGGAAAACACGCGCGAATTCACGAAATAACTACATGAAGTGACTGCAGAACGGATGTTTACGCAACTGTACACATAACAGCAACATTAACCGCATTTCCTCACCACACATCATCCTGTGAGCAGTCCGGCCGTGGAGCCTGCGGTGATATGTGCATGTTAACAAGTCTCAATGTATATTTAAATAAGGCTTTAAAATCTGACGTGAAGCTCTTGATATTAAAGCAGTTTCCATGTTAAGACGACTTCTTCCCATACCATCGTTTTTCTACAAAAGAATATAATCGCACTGTTCCCTAAGTCAATACCGATTATGTTGATGTTTTGAAGTAGGCTCTTTGTCGTTTCTAAACAGAGAAGCTACTTCTTTTCTTTGCTATTTCTGAATTAAAACATTTACTGTGGACAATAGTTATCACTGGAAGATATTCTACGTTAATTTGTGTCTGGTCTACAAGACGACAGCTTCTTTGTGCTGTAGCTGGAACAGGGGAAATATTTCCTGGAGGTGAGGAAGTTAGCATCTGCCTGCTTACAACTAACTGAGTTGCTGTTCACTGATTGACAGGTCTAAGGGAACTGGATAAAATACTGTAAGCAGCAGTTCTAGGACAAGACGTCTTCATAGCAATAAAAATTCTGTGCTTCCCCTGAACCAAGTATAGACAATTATATTTTCTGGCTTTATATTCTAACTAATTACGTGCACGTTCGGCTGTCTAAGCTTCACGCAAAGCCATAAAGAGATTCTAGCTTGTAACGACCTTCACATATTTATTGTTTATTTTGTCCATAAAATATCTTATAATAATCGCAGGTCTTATTCAAGTAATTAACATGACAGAAGTGGTTTTACACAGGCCGTGGAGGCCCTTAGGATGCCAGTACGTTGAAGCTCCTAAATTTTTATCATACGTGAGGGGTAAGGTTGCCAGGTTTACGCATCAACCACCTTTATTCCCAGGATTACTCCTGGTACTGTTCGTGGCATTTTAAGAAGATCTCGTCCCAAACCATCGTTTATCTACAAAATAATATATTGTTCCCTAATCCGAAAATCTGCACCGACACCGACACCTTGTAGTCGCGGAGATTTCCCCAATGTTGCCGCTGTCATTCATCACTTCAAGTAAAGGAAAGTGCTGTGGTACGTATTTGGCAACATTTTACTGGACTGCAGAAAAGTGTGAATACGCCTAATTACCTTTACATTCACTGAATGACAGGTCGAAGAGGATTAGAGTGGCAGCAAATAGACGCAGTCTTTAAGAAGTGGCATCCACAATACTCATTTCTATTGGAGATCGAGCCCACCCCAGAATTACCTATTTCTGTTACAGACTGAGTCTACCCCAGGGTCATAGTGCCACCAGAAGGATTAGGCATTTTTAAAAATCCCAACGACCTCAACAGGGTTCGAACCCGCGACCTTCCGGTTTAGAGCACAAGTGAATCAACCAACTGCGCCACGGTGTACTTAAGGCCGGGCGCAAGTTGAGACGCAGTTTGGTGACGTGAGGTGACGCAGAGTGACTTCTAACCTAACTTATTACTTTTCAATACGTCAAATAACAATACTGCAAGAAAAGAAGTCAAATTTTAATTAAGGTGTCATTATTATTATTATACAAAGAATTATCAAATATTACCAACTGACAAACAAAAAGAGATACAATGTTCAATAAATGTTCATGTGTATAATAAATAAAATCAACTTAGTATTTGACAATTGTATATAGACATACTTTAATAAAATGAATGTATATAATCCAAACTTTTTATTCACAATCGGATTCGAAACAATATATGGTGTTTATTAAGACTACTAGTATACAGGTTGAATTTCTTACCAAAACTTGAATTATCTTATACTAGTTGAATTCATACACTAAGCTGCATAATGAAGTTTATCAATAATAATGAGAAAATTATTGATCTTTTCGCGGAAATTAAAACAAGAATAATCGATTTAATTTTTAAACGAATAGATCATGCTTGAGCTGTAACAATTTAAATTACAGTAAGTAAAAAAGTTTGATTTTGTTCTTTTAGGGTCTTTTCAAGTTTCTGAATCAATTTTCTTTTTAAATATGTATATTTCCTTTTGCACAATATTCAAAACGAAGGCTAAACATTTTATGAAGCAGCAATCGCACTAATTTTAGCTACGAGTCGACACTGGGAAGAATGTATTAATTTCCTACAAATTTAATTTTTTTTAATGTAATGTTGCGAATACTTACATTCAGCGATCATATATACATATAATTAATAATTATGATACGAAAATTCATCATTAAGACATAATAAATATATAATTTTTAATAAATATAATACCCTTTAATTTCTTATTTTTAATGTCACTATAACACTCAATCATTCAATTCAATTTAAATTAAGGTTACTTTTCAAATTCCGGTGAGATACTAAGTTTAACTCTGAACGGGAAAACATTATAAAGCGAAACGGAACTAATTGGTAAAATCATTTTGAGAAAATGTTTCATTTCAGAAACGTTTGTTAAGGAACATGGAGCAATTTTACTGTACATAATTATAAAACATTTATGAAAGTAAGTTGAAAATAAATTTCAAGATGACTCCTTCATTTTATTTTTAATTACAAATCTGAAACTTCCCAACTAATTAATTCTTATGGTTTATACTAGTTATGATATACATCTGTATAGAAAATATACACTTTTATGCCTGCTTATGCAACTTTTTCTTTTCGTCGAAAATCTACTGCATATAAAATGTTATCTAAAACAAATGAAGGGTACAGCGGAAAACGAAAAAGGATAAAAAATTGAACACATTGTATAGAAATTAATTCAAGAAACGCTTTTGATTGAAAAGAGCATAGCAACAAACTGATAAACAATAAATATGAAGAGTTGAAGAGGGTTTGTTTACTTTCAGAGCGGACATCAATCTTTCAAACTGCATGGAGTACGATCCTTTTTCCCCTATAATATTACCGCTTTCTGCCTAAACTAATTCCAAAATTCCAAATTCACTATTAGAAGGCATTATTATCTCAAAGTCCATAAAAACGGACACTACTATAGCTTTTCCCTTGTTCCCTTCAAATAAATCCATCTTATTTAAGTATAAAAACATTATAAACAACTTTATCACATTTCTTTCCAATGCCCTTCGCAATTTCTTCCCAAATCTGAAATTTTAATTTGACGTGTCGTACAATTTTTTCTCCCTCGACCTGCCATAATTAATTTCTTCTCAATGTCCATGGTGGACAAACAACTTTTCACGCGCAGTGAGAAGTCACTAGTGAGAAACTGTGGCACGATCACAAACGTCCGCAGCTCGTGACTCGTTGAATCTGCTTCACTTCACCCTGCGTGCGAACCTTCGTTGTTGTATTTAACTCTATGTTAAACTTACGGTGAGTAACCTCTACCTCACGTCACCAAACTGCGTCTCAACTTGCGCCCGGCCTTAGTGTAGGCCTACTACATTTAAATCAAATCATTAGAGTCGTTCTTCACAAAATCGCGTAAAACAGGAAATTCTTCATGTAAAATGGAAGCGAGAGTAACTGGTCGACTTCTACGGAAAACCAATCTAAATACAGTGAGGTCAGAAAGTGCGCGTATTCTCCTTTACTATCGGCACTAGGATGATTATGGTTGATTACATTTAAATCAAATCATTAGAGTCGTTCTTCACAAAATCGCGAAAAACAGGAAATTCTTCATGTAAAATGGAAGCGAGAGTAAGGCCGGGCGCAAGTTGAGACTCAGTTTGGTGACGTGAGGTAGAGGTGACTCACCGTAAGTTTAACATAGAATTAAATACAACAACGAAGGTTCGCACGCAGGGTGAAGTGAAGCAGATTCAACGAGTCACGAGCTGCGGACGTTTGTGATCGTGCCACAGTTTCTCACTAGTGACTTCTCACTGCGCGTGAAAAGTTGTTTGTCCACCATGGACATTGAGAAGAAATTAATTATGGCAGGTCGAGGGAGAAAAAATTGTACGACACGTCAAATTAAAATTTCAGATTTGGGAAGAAATTGCGAAGGGCATTGGAAAGAAATGTGATAAAGTTGTTTATAATGTTTTTATACTTAAATAAGATGGATTTATTTGAAGGGAACAAGGGAAAAGCTATAGTAGTGTCCGTTTTTATGGACTTTGAGATAATAATGCCTTCTAATAGTGAATTTGGAATTTTGGAATTAGTTTAGGCAGAAAGCGGTAATATTATAGGGGAAAAAGGATCGTACTCCATGCAGTTTGAAAGATTGTCCGCTCTGAAAGTAAACAAACCCTCTTCAACTCTTCATATTTATTGTTTATCAGTTTGTTGCTATGCTCTTTTCAATCAAAAGCGTTTCTTGAATTAATTTCTATACAATGTGTTCAATTTGTTATCCTTTTTCGTTTTCCGCTGTACCCTTCATTTGTTTTAGATAACATTTTATATGCAGTAGATTTTCGACGAAAAGAAAAAGGTGCATAAGCAGGCATAAAAGTGTATATTTTCTATACAGATGTATATCATAACTAGTATAAACCATAAGAATTAATTAGTTGGGAAGTTTCAGATTTGTAATTAAAAATAAAATGAAGGAGTCATCTTGAAATTTATTTTCAACTTACTTTCATAAATGTTTTATAATTATGTACAGTAAAATTGCTCCATGTTCCTTAACAAACGTTTCTGAAATGAAACATTTTCTCAAAATGATTTTACCAATTAGTTCCGTTTCGCTTTATAATGTTTTCCCGTTCAGAGTTAAACTTAGTATCTCACCGGAATTTGAAAAGTAACCTTAATTTAAATTGAATTGAATGATTGAGTGTTATAGTGACATTAAAAATAAGAAATTAAAGGGTATTATATTTATTAAAAATTATATATTTATTATGTCTTAATGATGAATTTTCGAATCATAATTATTAATTATATGTATATATGATCGCTGAATGTAAGTATTCGCAACATTACATTTAAAAAAAAATTAAATTTGTAGGAAATTAATACATTCTTCCCAGTGTCGACTCGTAGCTAAAATTAGTGCGATTGCTGCTTCATAAAATGTTTAGCCTTCGTTTTGAATATTGTGCAAAAGGAAATATACATATTTAAAAAGAAAATTGATTCAGAAACTTGAAAAGACCCTAAAAGAACAAAATCAAACTTTTTTACTTGCTGTAATTTAAATTGTTACAGCTCAAGCTTGATCTATTCGTTTAAAAATTAAATCGATTATTCTTGTTTTAATTTCCGCGAAAAGATCAATAATTTTCTCATTATTATTGATAAACTTCATTATGCAGCTTAGTGTATGAATTCAACTAGTATAAGATAATTCAAGTTTTGGTAAGAAATTCAACCTGTATACTAGTAGTCTTAATAAACACCATATATTGTTTCGAATCCGATTGTGAATAAAAATTTTGGATTATATACATTCATTTTATTAAAGCATGTCTATATACAATTGTCAAATACTAAGTTGATTTTATTTATTATACACATGAACATTTATTGAACATTGTATCTCTTTTTGTTTGTCAGTTGGTAATATTTGATAATTCTTTGTATAATAATAATAATGACACCTTAATTAAAATTTGACTTCTTTTCTTGCAGTATTGTTATTTGACGTATTGAAAAGTAATAAGTTAGGTTAGAAGTCACTCTGCGTCACCTCACGTCACCAAACTGCGTCTCAACTTGCGCCCGGCCTAACTGGTCGACTACGGAAAACCAATCTAAATACAGTGAGGTCACAAAGTGCGCGTATCCTCCTTTACTTTCGGCACTAGGATGATTATGGTTGATTAATTGACTGATTGGTTATAGTTGACAGCTAGGCGATATGCTTTCTAAAGTGCTAAATCACTGATATAACACACAACACCACGTGACCCCTGATTATCACACGAGAGATTACGAGTTTATCGATATATTTGTGAGAACAAAGTTCGAGCAAATGTATCTGATGAAACTCGTAATCTCAAGTAGGATTTATTAAGATTATTCCATGAATAAAATGTAACGAATATTTCTTACTTTGTTGACAATATTCTGTCAGCCATAAGATTATGGCATACTAAATGAATGAACAGTCCATGAATCGATCCGAGTTCCCAGTTCTACCAATAGTAGGCTACATACCACAACATGGAGAGTGCCGTCGCAGTTCCTTATATCAAAACGCTATAAAAGCACACGAACTGGCTTGCACCGGGTTGAAATTGTGTTTTTAATTATGTTATTTCAATGTCTAAACAAGTTACGTTGCATAAAATGTTTTCATTTTGTCCACTGGTAACATGTGACGTATCAGGGCCCTTTCACACGAGTCAAATAGTTGATTCCACTAGTTGAACGGGCGGGTGTCAGGGAGTGTAACGATGTAGCAAATGAATGGAAATCGCTCGAACCCTTTCACACGCAGTCAACTCGTCCGCCCAGGCGGATTCACAGCAGGCACATGTGCCGCTAGGGTTCTCATCCTAACTAGTTGACTCAACTCAAAGGACATTACTCGGCATTAGTCCATTCACACGAGTCAACTAGTTGAGTCAACAGATAACACAATGGAGGGTTTCAACACAGAACAATTCATAGAAGATATCCATAGTAATCCCGTAATATGGGATATGAGGTCAAAATTAAAAGGAGTGAAGCTTGGAGGGAAGTGGCACGAAAATGCTATGCCGATTTTAATAGCATGGAGCCTGCCAAAAAGAATTTATCCTCGTGGCTAAGTAGTTGTGGATATAACAATGAGAAAGCGCCCGTTTCCCGGTTTTGTAACAACAGATGAATCCACACTTTTCTTCGACTGGGCTTCCTTTTTGAAGTAAAACTTCTTTAGCGATGGTAGGGGTAAATAGGGAACTTGTGTAACGCGAAAACCGTCACGAAATTAATGTAACGCTTAAAAAGCGTCACGAAATTACTAGTGTTTCGGAGCGGACTGCACAAAAAACAATCAACTCAATGATTAGGAGTAATCGAAGGAAATTTTTCAGACCTAGTACGAGGACCTGCAAATGGTGGTGGTAGTAGTAGTAGTAGTATTTGTAGTAGTAGTAGTAGTAGTAGTATTTATAGTAGTAGTAGTAGTAGTATTTGTAGTAGTAGTAGTAGTAGTAATAATAATAATAATAATAATAATAATAATAATAATACTTACTTGCTCAATGGTAATAGACAATTCCTAAGCAAGCAAAAGGAATATTATCTATTTTATGGAACCCGGAGGTTCATTACCGCGCTTAAAAATCAGATCCAAAATTTCAAAATTAAAAAAATAAAAGATCCAAAATTAAAAAGTCCAAAAATCCAAAATTTAAAAAATAAGAAATCCAAAATTAAAAATCCAAATATCCAAAATTTAAAAAATTCCAAAAGTCCAAAATTAATAAAATTAAAAACCAAAAATTAAAATATCCAAATTAACAAAATTTAAAAAACAAAATTTAAAATTAAAAAATCCAAAACTTAATAAATATTAAAATCCAAAATTTAAAAATCCAAAATAAAAAAATCAAAGATCGAGAATTTTTAAAAAACCCAAAATTAAAATTAAAAGATCCAAAATTTAAAAAGTCGAAAAACCCAATATTAAAAAGTCCAAAAATGCAAAATTGAAAAATCCAATAATCAAACATTGAAAAAATAAAAATTAAAACTAGTTTTACTTCTGTCGCGTGGCGTTCCACGCACACTTTTTTTTCTCTTCTTGCAGGAGAGCAAGCACAAGGAGTGCTTCTGCTTTCTCGGGTTCTAACATCGTACTGACCTCCCGTTGGGAAGTTGATTCCACAAGTTGCCTCGTGTGAACACAAACCAAATGAGTCTTCACACGGCAGTCAACTAGTTGAGAGTCAAACAGTCAATTTTAAACCGCCTCGTCTGAAAGGGCTCTTAATCACCGCATCCTTACAATCCGAGAAAGCATATTATAAGATAAACGATCGTGACTGGTCTATATCAGAGGAATTGCCAAACGTTATTGGTCAATATCATACACGCGGCGTATGAATGGAATAGTCTCCGCAAAACATCTGCGAGGACATGGTGCAGAATCCGGGTGTGTTATGAAAATAATGTGTCCGATCACTAATCTATCAGCTAGGTGTACATATCAACCAATCAGCCATAACCATCGTAATGTCCAATATAGATAGGGATATGCCCACGTTGTGTTCGCACTGTACAAAATTTTGTTTTGATTGGATTCCAGCTTTGCTGTTCATAGACATAGGCCCTATACAAGCGCGCGCGAACACGCGTTTCCGGGAATAGTACTTTTGGACTCAAGGGTTCTTCAAAACGAGTATTAATGCCTAATGAGTATTAGGTTTGTTGGTTTATGGTTATTTAATGACGAGATGTACCGCTAGCCTGAGACCGCCGCCGAAATTTCGTCCCGCTGGAATCCTTTTACATGCCTGTCATATTTACTAATATATTACTGCAATCGACCAGGGCCAGTATGGAGCCCACGACCTCGGATACAGGCAACATTTACTGCGACACCCAGGACGATTCTTCTCAGGAATATGATCATTAATCATTATGTTAAAACTATGAGGCATTCAGGAAAGAAATATGCTTCCTCTGCTGCCCAGTCAACTCTGGTTTAATTGAGGCCGCATTTCAAGTAGGAGTGTGCACATCCTCACTTTCCCATTCTCCCTCGCCCACTCTCACTTGCTTCTCCTTTCCCACCAACGCTCATTCTGGAATTGACCTACTGGTATCGCGTGGGGAAATCGCAATCCTCTCCCAAACTGCTTATCCAGATTTGGTAGTTTACAACCATGATATTAAAAATGGACTTGGCATTTTATTCACTTTTAGAAACATCAACCACGGATATTATACAGGTTCTCTCAGAAAAGCTTTTTCACTAGCACGTATCATTATTTTGCCTATTCTCATAGACCCTTTTTCAAAATCAATTCTCACTATCATTCTTACAACACGCGACAAAAAAAAAGTCACAGCACAAAACAAAACAAAAATCAGAATATAGCCTACTCAAATCCTATCAGCAAAGTGTTTTAGGTAGATTTCGAAGAAAAATCTACCTATTGCAATGGATACCATGTCATGATTTTCGAAAAATTCTTTCATATCTTTAAGTTAAATGCTCCCCCAAGTACGAAACCACCGCCCGTTCAAAAAAAAAATTTGTGATATATATTTATATATATCTTTACACGATAGCGGCCGTAATTTTGAAGATATTTGAACCAAATTTTAATATGTTATTTCTAGGCCCAATAGTTCGGACAAGTTCGTTAATGAGCAAAATTGGCCCAAGGGGGTGGTCGGGGGAGGGGGTTGAAATTTTAAAAAATGTATATCTCGGCCCCTATGAAGTATAGAGGGAAACTTTGTTTGAATAAATTAGAGTACTCCCTATGGAGTTCACAGTGACACCAACGATTCGGGGGTTCGAGAGAGGGTGGTGGTGGAGGTGGGGTGGGGGATGAAAATTCGAAACTTTTGAAACCACGTCTTGTGGGGTATCGTTGAAAAGCTCTTGATGAGTACTCTACAAATCAATAAATAGTTTCTTGATAGCTCTCATATGACGCGAGATTTTAATGTTTGAAAATAATAACACTTAAAAGAATTATTATAATATCATAATTTTGTCTTGTTTAGCGGCTTTGCTAATTTTATTCATTGATCTTGCGCACGGCCTCCCAGAATATTATATCCTATTCTTGTTGTCAAAACAAATGATTGTAGGCTCTTCCTCTTTACCGAATTCAGTTCTTATTACTGCAGGTTTACCATGCCAAGGCTAAAGAAGAAGAGTGCTATGCAGCGACAATAAATTAAACCAAAAGCACTTCGAAATCTACCTCCGCCTGTAGGCCTGCCTAAAGGGATTTTTTAATAATATAAACTATCTTTATTCTTTGTAAATTTGTACATTTCTTTCTTAAATTTACCTTTTCAACTGAATGTTATATTCGCAAGAATAAGTTATATTTATTCTCTGATTGATTTTGTATGTTAAGTAAAAATGTAAGTATAAAATATTCAAATGCATAGTGTTAATAAAGTATTAGTTTGTGAAAATGGATTATGTTTAAAATATTGCGTAATTAATTTATATTGCATATTTTGTATTTAAAGGGCAATTTAGTGAATTTAAATGTAATAAATTTTAAGAAATGTTTATAATTATATATGTGGCTTGGTTCTAGGGCCAATATCATAAAACTTGCTTTTGAGATAACTGACTTTGAAACTTTTATAGAAGTAACATTTTTTGCTGAGAACTTCCGACATTGGCCTCTGAGGTTTCTGTATTATGTCTATTAATAGCATCAGACATTGGCCCTTTTAGTACAAGAAAGATAAAGACTAGCCGAGCTCAATAATGCATAGATCTCATTTTTGCAAGAAATTGACATTGGCCCTTTTAGAACCAAGCCACAGATATGTATCTGTATTGAAAAACGCTGAACTGTGTACTGGTAAGCAAATTAACTAATTAACTATAAGGGATGGAAAATACCATGGCAAATGTGAATGAGCCAATCAACTCCATCGGCTGTGTTGACCACCTAATGCAATACTACAACTCGTGATGTGATTGGTAAACGCATATGTAGCAGTGCCTTTCATGTGCCATTAAATATTCCAATACCTTTAATTATAGTATAAATAATGCTTAAACCGTTGCTGACAGATAAAACACTTCCCGAAAATTTTCATATCATAAAGAATACTGAGGCTGGGCTAATATAATTAATCTGACCTTTACTGAAAAATATTGGCAGAGCACAGCGCCATTGTAATATGCTTTTGAATTTTAAAATTGTTATACAATAAACTGTTTACTACTAGACAGTGGCGTAACTGAAAGCCATGTGGGAGGCCCCGTGGTCCTAGGGGCCTGAAATGAAAACCGGAAAAAAGTAATGTAAATAGGTTGTCATAATGGTGGAAACGTGCAAAATGGTATTTTAAAAAAGTGGATAATACAACCAATGCCCGATAAAAGTTAAGCAATAAATTTCATCAAGTGTGTAAAAAAAATGACTGAAAGCTTGTACTGTTGATATCAAGTTCGATACCTAGGTGTAAAACTAGACAAAATACTACTATGAACAAACCACTAAATTCAGTTAACAGTCTACAGCTAGATTATATATGGGTCATTCCATGTCAAGTGAACCAATTTTTTGTCAATTTTGAACATGACCATCTCCGATTTTAGTCATACTTGGTTGTCATGAAGTACCACCTGAGATATGTTAAAGTGCAAAATATCAGATTTTTATGTGTTGTAGTTTTCCAGTTATACCCTTCTGAAATATGGAAAAAAACCAAATTTTCTGCATAAGTGCAATCACAAAATGACGCATAAATCAAGCTGGAATTGACATAGATGAGTGGGAAAAGTACCAAAATGTAGCTTATATTATGAGCTTTAATTTGATATGTCACACGAGTACTTTCGAAAAAAAAATATTTTCAAGGTTACCCCCAAAAAATTTGAAAACTGAATTTTTCAAAAACCTATATTTTGAAAATTTTGAAAAAAATCTCACAGAAACATACATATTTCAGCATCATGTCCTACAAGTTTTGTTATGGGATCGAAATGGGATCATATTTTTTTACATTTATAACAAATACTATGCACGCTGGGTAAGAATATATGGCACCGTAATCTTGCACTTAATTCTAAAATTTCATTACAATCAAAAAGAAAAACTTACAGAAAACATGTTACCTTCCCTTCTTCAATGACAAAAACGTGAATTTATTGTCTACAGTAATTTTCTAGAGCCATGGTTGCCGCATCCATCTCTTCCTTCGAGAGGTAATAACTACGGCCAGTGGGACATGTAGGTTGCACAAGGGTGAGGATCTGAGAGAGAGGCACAGTCAGTTTATTTGGACAGTCACTTTTGAAAGTAAATGATGGAGAAGGACCTGCAGGGTGCAGAAACATCAGTTCCACTATCTGTGCTGTCTCATTTTTGTCCACAACTACACCAAGCCACCAATGATTGTTGTTCTCACATGTAACATATCCTTTTACTTCTGCTAGCTTCAGCCTCTGTTGCACACGTGGTCCTAACACTGAAAAAGTGGATGACTGTTCACTTCTTGAAAATACCTTTGTCAACAACACTTTATCTGACAATGGGATGAAACTGTGGAACTTCTGTGTGCCTGGTATTGCTTTTGTAGACAGAAATCTGTCTGCAAGTATTTTTTCCTCTTTGTTGTATTGTGCTTCATTGAAGAAGAAGAACTGCATGGAGTCGATGTTTTCCTCACTCCATGTAAACAGCTGTGCTGGTGTCATGATTTGATGCTCGTATGGCCGCTGTAGGCTTGCCTTTCCTGCAAGTCTTTTCACAGTACCACCCAGACCGTCACATACTCCTTTCCCATGGGCTGTTGCATAGAAATGCCACTCTGCCTCAATTCCAAAATCATGAACATGGTGGCATAAGTTTGAAAAGTTTTTTCTGTTTTTAAATTGCGCAGCTGCACCATCTGAGAAGTAGTAAATTTTTTTCAAATCTCTAATTACTTCCAACTTCAAATGAGAGATAAGCCTTTTCTGGAATAAATGAACAGCAGTGGTGTCATGCTGTAGACATTCAGAGATACATACAATACTTTTGTAGTGTATATTATGATCATTGTAGTAGACTGCTATAGGAAAAATAGTTGCTTGATCATTGTTCCAATGAAAAGACTGGGCTTCATCCTGTAGTACAAACGAATAATTTTCTGCAAAGTCCATACATACCACAGCTTCATTTACTCCAATATTCTGCTTCAAGTGATTATAATATTCTGCCTGTCTTCTTGCAATAAAAGAATGTCTCTTCAAAATCAACAACTGTTCACACAAAGTTTCTATAAACTCATCTGCAGTTTTGATGAAGGTTACTAAATTACATCTGTCAACAGAAACCCACTGCTTGTATGTAATGTTGTCCACCAGTTCATTATCTAGCAGCAACTGTAACTCATCTTTCAAATTATCTACACCTGGACATGAAGGACATTCATTAAGGTGGCATGCTGTGCCTGGCTCTTCACACATTAACTTCGCTAAACAGGAATTATAATTACTTATATCTGTGCCATCATTCAGTGTAATTTGTTTGGATTTCAACACTTGTAGCATTAATTTAACATTCTGATGCACTGTACAAACGCATACTGTGTGGGTACCACTTCCTCCAGCCAAGACGCAATGTTTAGGTCGTAAATCAGCAAATTTCGAAAATCCAATCTTATCAGTAGGATTTTTGTTTTTGAACAGCTCGTACACTTCCTTCAAGTTGCCCATCACTAGCCTCTTCTGTACATGAATTCTACTACTGTCACCCGTTTTCACAGAAACAAAATCTTTTTTTCCAGGCATAAGACGGCTGACATCATCACTGTTGTAGAACCCTATTACCTTCTCAATCACAGATTCATTTAAAACCTTTCCTGGTTTAGGATTTGGTGTTGCCAGAATACCCTTCGCTTTCACCAATGCTTTAGCTTTTCTTGCCATTCTGTTGCTAACCTGAAATTCATTTTGTATTTCACTGCATGACCAGCTTTTAGGTAGTACTGTTAAAATTTGCAATTTTTCACTAACACTTATATTTTCTTCTTGAAACTTTTCTTTTAGCTGACAAATGACTTCACATGATTCTGATTTATGGTCAACAGTTTTCTCTGTATTTGTACTTGCTGCTGTTAGTACCTTTTCTGTCAAACATTTTTTTATTTTACTGTATTTTTTATCACAGTATGATTTCATTTGCAACTTCCTCTTAGCAACAGGTGACTCCTCTAGAGAGCTTAGAGACTTATTAAGGTACTCTAAGGTAACATCTAAAGCTACAAATGATTCATCAACATTAGTAGGCCTAGTGGTATTGGCTACTGGTACTAAACAGTCATCTGTTGTATCTGTAACCTGTTTCTGCTTTGATAGTTCTTTCCTACAACTGTCACAAATTTTCATACCTACCACAATGGTGTCAAACATGTCACACATCCAGTCAGTAACAGGCCTCACACTTCTTTTCACACCCTGATGTCTGTCTTTCTTGAAAGGGTTGCAGCAGAAAATCTTTGCTGTTTCACTTACTTTTTCAGCCATACTGGGGAAATACACAATGCCTATTTTAATCACTGAACCCACTACTTTACATGCAGCAATACAGTCTTTGTACAGCCTTTGAAGAAAGGAAGCACACTGCATGAGAGTCAAGGCACAACTGAGTCCAACAGGTTACAACTTGCATTCCCTGGCTGACTCACATGCTTGCAGACTGTGTTTACTCATACCCATTTGACCACTTGCACAAGTTGGTATATGCATGTTGGTAAACAACTCCCTGGACAAAGGAATGGATTTTAGAATTAAGTGCAATATTCCTGTGTCATATATTCTTACCCAGCGTGCATAGTATTTGTTATAAATGTAAAAAAATATGATCCCATTGCGATCCCTTATCAAAACTTGTAGGACATGATGCTGAAATATGTATGTTTCTATGAGAATTGTTTCAAAATTTTCAAAATATAGGTTTTTGAAAAATTCAGTTTTCAAATTTTTTTTGGGTAACCTTGAAAATATTTTTTTTCGAAAGTAGTCGTGTGAAGTATCAAATTAAAGCTCATAATATAAGCTACATTTTGATACTTTTCCCACTCATCTATGTCAATTCCAGCTTGATTTATGCGTCATTTTGTGATTGCACTTATGCAGAAAATTTGGTTTTTTTCCATATTTCAGAAGGGTATAACTGGAAAACTACAACACATAAAAATCTGATATTTTGTACTTCAACATATCTCAGGTGGTACTTCATGACAACCAAGTATGACTAAAATCGGAGGTGGTCACGTTTTTCCATTGGTTCACTTGACATGGAATGACCCATATGTACATTGTGAATTTGTTATTATGGGGCTCAAATTAGACTTTGCAGGGGGAGCAGTCTTTCTCTAATACGCCACCGCTACTAGAATTAGCTTTTACATAGCTCTTAACAATAGGTACTAATGCATAGCGCTTTTTTTAGTATCCTTGTGTCTGTATTAATATTTACACCCATGGGGTAAATACAACTAATCTGTAGATTGCTTGCATGCAAATTAATCAATCTGACACAAGACACTTTGAACTACATGTAACAAAAAGGCAAAAACATAGAGAGCAACAGTTTTGTAATAAGAGAAGCCAAAATAATCAAAATCTAAAAATTGATTGCAATGAATGTGCTCTGTAGTTTAATCTCCTGTCGCCTGCATGGTCTACAGCAGTGTTTTTCAACCTTTTTCATGACACGACCCCCCCTAGTATCAAAAAATATTTCGCGACCCCCCAACCCCTTTTTCCATGTATGTTAAAAATATGTAATACTTACAACAATTTTAGGCGTTTGCGTTATTTGCGCCATCTGTTGGTAACACTAGGAACTAGTGCAGGTTCCGGATGTTAGCAACAGATGGCGCTGGTAGTCCACGAAAGATCCACAAGTTTCGAGACGTTTCTTTACGCTTCGAGATAATTCTCGCTAGAATGCGCTGGCCTATAAATACGGCGGTCAACCGCGGCCATGGCAGTTTGATGCAAGACAGCGAAGGAAGTCGAATCAGAAGCAATCCCGATAAGTGAAAACGATTCAGAAGTGTAAATTCGGTGTTATGTGGACTGTAAGGTGCCTTGGAGTTGGAGTAATTATAGACTGATTTGTGAGCGTAAGTCACGCGTGGTCATGTCTGCTGTTTAGTTGTTTGAAGAGCGCGAACCACTTGTTTTACGGTACGTATTTATTTGAGTTGTTATAATTGAAAATGGATAAATTCCTGAAATGATCATCAGAACCATCAACGTCTAGCGGGAGTAGTGGAATAAAGAAAAAAACGTCTTTATGACGACAATTATTTAAAATTTGGGTTTACTGTGATTGACAGTAAACCGCAGTGCGTAATTTGCTTTGAAATTTTGTCAAGAGAAAGCATGAAGCCATCGAAGTTGGTACGCCACCTAAACACAAAACATCCTAATGAAAAAAATTAACCCGTGGAATTTTTTGAGCGAAAATTAAAAGCTCTTGAACATCAAAAAACTGCTATAGGACAAATGTCCAACCTAAATGAGAAAGCGTTGCTCGCTAGTTATCGAGTAGCTTTTCGTATGGCTAAAGCAGGGAAATCTCACAGTATTGCCGAAAATTTGATTTTACCAGCGGCTTTAGATATAGCAGAGATTATGTTTGGCAAGCAAGAGGTCGAAAAGCTCAAAAGTATACCTCTCTCTGACAATACCATTCAACGCAGGATAAGCAATATGGCGTCCGATGTTCGTGATCAAGTCATAGAAAAAATAAAGAAAAGTTCTTTTGTATCCTTGCAATTTGATGAATCAACGGATATTGCGGGTTGTGCGCAATTTGTAGCTTTTGTGCGTTTTGAATCCAATGAAATAATAATGGAAGAAAAACTATTTTGCAAGGCACTTCCCAAAAATACTACAGGTCAATGCTTGCATGACATGTTCCTTGAAGCTACGCAAGATATGAATATCGATTGGGCACAAAAATGCATTGCTATTTGTAGTGACGGAGCAAAAGCCATGACTGGTGCGAAGAGTGGATTTATTGCTAGACTGAAAGAACAGATGCCAAACGCTTGTTGGATGCATTGCTTTCTCCATCGCCAAGCTCTTGCAGCCAAATCCTTACCGCAAGAATACAGTCAAGTTCTTAATATTATTATTAACATTGTAAATTCTATTAAAGGAAAAGCGTTGCAGACTCGATTGTTTCGAATCATTTGTGAAGATATGGGGACACTACACCGCAATTTGCTTTACCATACAGAGGTTAGGTGGTTATCAAAAGGCAAAGTACTGACCAGAGTTATGGAACTTCGCGCTGAAGTATTGGTATATTTACAGCAAGCCAAGTCACATTACTCTGAATTCATTTCTGACCCGGAATTTCTTTTAAAATTGGCTTTTCTTACTGACTTATTTGAACATTTAAATAACTTGAATAAAAGTCTTCAAGGGCGTGATGAAAATGTCATTACAGCAAAAGACAAACTCCATGGCTTTAAAAAAAATTGAATTGTGGTCATCATCTATAAATCAAAACAACTTTGATTCATTTTCGTCCACACAGTCTTTCATTGAAGAAGTCGGAAGCGAGATCAACATCAACTCATATATATCTGGTATGAAAATGGTGTTACATAATTTGAAGAAAGAATTGTGTCATTACTTCTCACTGCAAGAGATATCGGATAACACTGGGCAAAGATGGATCTTAAATCCGTTTTTAAATGCAGCTATAAACGAGGCAAATTTAGCAACTAAGCTCAAAGAGAATCTGCTGGAACTATCTGCCGATGGGATGTTACACTTGGAATTCAAGTCTGAAAATTTGGATACGTTTTGGTTAAAAAGAACAGAATACCCGGAATTAACAACCGAGGCTTTGAAGTGTTTGATTCCATTTTCTACCTCGTACTTGTGCGAGTTGGCATTTTCCTCAATGGCGCGAATAAAATGTAAACTAAGAAAGCGCTTAAATTTGGAAAACGATTTAATACAAATGGCCGAGTGCACCAACCTCGGTATTCAGAATACCGCGGTAAAGTTGCTTAGTTTACCCCGGTAATGTCATACTTTCGTTGCACCGTGCTCGGTTTCGACTTTTATCGCGGTAAGATGCAAACCGGCCGTGAAGGAGCTGTAAAGTGAGAAAACCGCTGTTTTCTTTCCAAGATGGAGATCAGCGTAATGTATCATATTTACGATATCTAGGCCAAAAGCTAATTGAACATAAAGAATAATGAGAGACAGGTGGGGTCTATTTGAAGAATGAACGATGCGTCGATGGTGCATATCTTTGCAAATACTGTGATGTAACATCGATTGAAATGACTTTTCTTTCTAACCTCAACCAAACCAGGTCCATCGAGTAGGCTAGTGGGCGTGACCACGATTATTACGATTAGTACAGTATTTATGGTGTTTGAAATCAGTTTGAATTCAGACGACATATATATGCAATATAATATTCCATTTTATCCTTATAAACTTTTATTACTGAATAAAAAGGCAACAAATAAATTAAATATTGAAAACCTGTGGTCCTAGGCCAAATTTAAGTGAATGGCTGCATGCATCACGATATAGCCTGTGTATCGCTATATAGGGTATGTAAATCAATTTATCATACCTGCTCGTACACGAACATAATTATAACAGCCCTTTCATGGCTATGCACATGATTTTGCACCTAAAATTTCTACTAGTCGTACGGGAATAAAAGCGAGGCTATGTCGAACTCAGAGGAGAGATTTCGTGGTGTTGCTTTGCCTTGGATTGCAAACGTGTGAGAATTATTCTTTAAAACATCAATGTTATTTTATTTAAATGTACAGACAGGTGGGATCTATTTGAAGAAAGAACGATGGTACATATCTTTGCAAATACTGTGCTGTAACATCGATTGAAATGAGCTTCCTTTCTCACCTCAACCAGAGCGAAAGCAACTCATTTCACGTTTGGTACAGTATCTATGAATTCAGACGACATATATACGCAATATAATATTCCCTATTATCCTTATGAACATCTTTTTATTGAATAATAAGGCATCAAATACATTGAATTTGGAAAAAATTTGGCCTACTAGCGAGCCACCGTGACTGGCAGACGTGCAGAGAGAGATAGAGAGAGAACCTAGCGGCCATGGAAGAAACCATCAATGGAAAAATGGATTCGGAGCAGAGTAACAGCAATATTTCCAAGCAAACCGCGGTATTTTCGCAATGGTGCACAGAGATTTTGAGAATACCCCGGTATTACGTTTACCGCGGTAACGAAACGGCTGAGAAAACCGGAGAATGGTGCACTCGGCCATTAATGTGGCAAAAACGGATCCACGATGGGAGAAATTAATTGAACAAACTCAAACGCAACCTTCACATTAAAATGAACGATTACTCGAAGGTTTTATTTCTTGTTAATGAGTTTGTGTAAATAACATAAAGAGTATCATTTTGCGTTAACAATACATACTGCTATTTAAGATAATCAAGCACAGATGTAATCATTTTCTATTTAAACACATTTTTAATATATATTTTTTTTGTAATAACATGTTTTAAACTAGCATTTTTCTGACTTGTATGATTGATTATATGGAAATTTTGTTAAATATAATAATTTTAACTCTTATCGACTTTTTATTTAAGTCTCACAAATTATATGTTGTATAAAAAAAACTGAAGTTTTCTCGACCTCTCGCGACCCCCCTACAGAGGCTCCCCGACCCCCCAGGGGGTCGCGACCCACAGGTTGAAAAACACTGGTCTACAGTAAGCTATATATATAAGCATCATTCAATTAATCCATTTTGGAGCAAAGCAACACTACTTCTATCATTAAACCAATCAACTGCATAAATGCATAGTGCAAATTGCTAAAATTAATAACTGACTTGTTAATAACTTATTCGTTAGATATTTATGAAGGTATCTTTAAGAATAGTAAAAAAAAAAAAAATTGCATAATAAAGTTTTCATTGCAAAACCGATTTCAACAATAACTTATATTGCACATTTTTCCTGCACATTAAAAAGCTTCTCAGCCATTTCATAATTACGGGTGGGACATTCTAGCAAATTATAAAAACTATTTTTGTTTATTACATTTCATAAATTTAATAAACTAGAACTGGTTCTTACATTCTGTAAAATTTAGCCTACAATGCTTTCTCCTCCACACTACATGCACAGCATTATATAAAATTTATTTTAAACATTTTAAATTTGTTTTTCAAAATCTATTACGGGTGGGACATAATTTGGACACTGATTTTAATGATGCAAAACAAAAGTTCATTAGGTGTTCTGCTATTACTGTTAGGGTCTTAATGCTGTTATTAATGAAGGTAAGAGGGATTAAATACAAATTATAAACTGTTTCCAGGTTGCAGTGGCGGCTATTCAGGGGAAGTAGGTGAAGTAGCACTTCACCAGTATTTTTCCTTTACAATACATATTTTTAAAGTTAATTTCCATACCATGAATGTTGGTTTTTACTATAAATGTATCTGTATTTTTTAATTGCACGCCACGCCACCACCTGGTGTCGAAGCTAGGAGACACTTATATCCTGAGTGCGCAACTTGCTTCAAGTCGGCCGTGTGAAGCACGGAGGAAAGAATATTCTTTCCTCCGTGGTGTGAAGGTGACATGGAAACCACGCCCTCCGTTGCATGGGTAGTCTGGTCAACTAAAACTGAGGATATGCAAGCAGCAGTTTTCTCGCTTATCCCACGTCCCCATACCGACGCGAACAGACTACCCACGAAGCCGTCCCTCTTGCTCAGCCATATTCTTCGCCAGCACCTCATACTGTCAGCTCGGAGAAAGAGGTGGGCACGTCAGATCTTCTACCGTCTGACGCCGCGAAATTCGAATGTATTAAATTCAGAAAAACCCGGATTCCACAACCCCGATTAAGTATTCTGTCGCACTGGGAACACTAAGCGACTCCCTCTACCTCGAATGGTTCTGATTAACCCAGGTTTCGTCTAGATAGTATATCTGCGATGAACCGGCCTGTCTAATTTCATGCATTTCTCTTAAAAACCTTATTCGAGCTGCAACAATATCAGTTCGTTCTAGCAGGAAATTCCTGCCATCATTAGACTTGCGATATTTAAACCCCATGCCCTTTAGAATTTTTAACATTGACCAACAGCCGCCTTCGAATCCTGTAGAGTTCTTCATTTCAATTACAAGTTTTTCGGCTGTGGGGAACTGACCATTAGCGTACATATCAAAAATGTTATTACGCAAAATGTTCTTATTAAAATCATCAAGTTCTGTGACCTCTTTGCTACGATTACGATGTTTTCCAGGAGACTTGAGACTTATAGTTCCACTATTATTTAATGAAATTTTCCCCTCACTTATTTTTTGAACGGTGCGAAGACCAACGCCACATGCTTTAGCTGTACGGGCTTGGGATCTGGCAACACTGTTACCAGTAGCACATGTCGAGCACTACGTCTCGCGAGCTTCATTAACGAAGTACCATAATGAATAGAATGAGAAAGTGTGATGACTTCGCCGCTAATACAATGGTGGGTATAGGGCACCGCCGTCTCGAGAATTACACTGCCTGTCCTATGCTTTATTTTAACATGGAGTTCAGAGTATTGTTAAATTGCCTAATTTATCCAGTAGAGGCGACACAGTTCACACCCAGATTGCAGCAATCACTAATCAAAATAAGCATTAAACATACACAGATACTTGTGTTATTTGTTTAGAACGTAATATTATTCCAGTATATGACACTTACCTTGAAATTGAATTTTGGAGCAATAATTAAAATAAATGTAAATTAATTAGACGCATTGATAGACTATATTATGAGCACCGCCGTCTCGAGGAGTAATACAGTTTAGAAGGCAGTGATTATGAGACGGCGGTGACAGCACTACATAATCAACAATGTCGTAGCAAAAAACAAGAAGCATTCTGGGTGTGAAAGGTGCTGCCATCTGTAATGTCGCCGAGTACGCAAAATTAGCCGTATAGGACAGGCAGTGTATACACGATTAATACAGTTTAGAAGGCAGTGGTATAGGGAGAGCGGCGGTCCACCGAAACATTGGCAGCACCTTCGTTTGCGTTTCAACTTCTCAATGCTGCATCATGATAGTTTGGCATCTTATGATTAAACTCGCAATCTTTAATTAACCCTTGATCCTATTTCTGTGAAATTTGTGCAGAAATAATCTGCACAACACAGTCCTTCTGATGGTTAAAACAGAGACTTAAAAAATGCGGACATAAATGTTTTTATTTCATTATATAAACATCACCAATTACACAAAATTCATGGAGGGTGAAACGGAATTTGACTATGCGACAATTTTTTTCATTTTTGTGTCCCGTAAAAACTTCAAGCGAGAAAGTTTTAGTGAAATATTTCAACTTTATTTTAAATTCATTACCACCTTTATATCTTGAATGGTTTACGAGTAATTGAGTGGTAATTATTCCGGGCGCTAGCTGTCTGAATGATGTGGGACGATCGTGAAATGTTGAGGGTGAAGCAAATTTGACTATGCGGCATTTATTATTTTATTTTTGTGTCCAGAAAGAGATCAAGCGAGTAATGTTTAGTGAAATATTTGGATCTTATTATAAATCGAGTACCACCTATATATCTATAATGGTTAACGAGTAATGCCAATTACTCTAAAGCTAAAGCTATCAGAATGGTATTGAGGTATTAGCAGGCATCTTTTCCATAAAATACCAGCAATAACGTAAAATTTTGTACATAATTTATTCGTGGACTCAATAATAATACTATATTAACTGACTACTTTTACCCATACTGCAAGATTGACCCGCTGGGGAAAAGGAGTGAATGAAGCTTTTTTCTAACTTAGTAAATCTGCACTACTTTAATTTATGCATTTATTGGATTATTTATCATATTTTATGTTCACTTATGTTAGTAATTTTTATGTATAATTATCATAGCAAATGTCTTATTAGTTTAATATCTTGTTCCTTTTTTTAATAATATAATTTAACAACATAAGACGTACATCAGTTACAGCGAACGGCGAATGGTCGAGGGTTTGAGCAAATAGCGGGCTGTAGTTAAGGCAAGAGGATTTAATTTTTTTATGAAAAAATCAGGGAAATTGCTTTGAAATATTGTGTGATATATGTAGAAGGCATCGCAAAACAATTTTTGCGTATGTGCGTCTTTATCGGATGTTGAGACGCCAATTTTAAAGATCACGCGCCCTATTTTTGTAGTGCTGCTTATGAAATTTTCCGTACCCTGCAATTCACAAACCATCCCTTAGTTTATATTATCTCTGATCACATAATTTGTACACAGATCTACACTTTTGACCGTGTTTCACCTACATAACTTACCCCATACAGCCAGGAGAAAATTAATATTAATATAAATAATATTACTATTAATACAATATAATTACAAATTAATACTCAGTAATATTCTATACAATGTAATATTAATATTAATTTATAAAATATCCCTTAACTGTTTTCTACCCTAATTATACGTTGTTATTTCTATACAAAAGTACATTCTTTAACAAATTCTCATCAAATTATACTAACATACCCTCTACCCTATTTTCTAGGCAACAAAATATTAGATCAAATCATCCCTTAGCTGTTTCATTCCTATATTATATAATTGTTCATTGCTTGTGAACATCTTCGATTTTTGGAAAGATGTGGAACGAAATGTTACGGTCAAGCTTCTTGCAATCTGAGAAATTACTGTTACACAAGGCCATGTTTATTTATGGAGATGAGATCTTCCAAGACGTGTAAAGCAGCCCGAAAATTGTCAAAAGTATCTAACAATTCAATTTAGATAAGGTGAGTCATTTTGAAATAGATTAATGTATTAATTTGTTTAAGAGTGTTTGCAATTTTTCTTATACCGCCCGTAGTATTCTTGCTCCCGCGAATCTCAAGCAGAGTAACTGCTACCTAGCGGCGGAACCAGTGAACTACCTCAGTCATCACACTTTCTCCTCTCATTATGGAAGTACTGATGTACTTTATAGACCATTTCTCTGGCTTGTCTATGTAAAACCTCTCTCTTGGGCTTTTCTTTTTCCATATCACTTGGAATTACACCAGCCAACTATTGGAAATACTCACAAAATACAGATATTCAAACAAACAATAATATCCTTCACAGCACAGTTCACAGAACGAGAGTCAGATCGACACTGACGCTCATTCGCTAGCGTGGTCACGTGACATTTCCCAGTGCCACTGCGCATGATGAATTCCCGCCACAGAGCCGCATTCGTACAGCTCGGCTAGTCTAATTGCTCAAATGGTCGACGTTGATGTGAGGATATCACACCAGGTCGAGACATTGGAGCGAAATACACAACAACAATTTGAAACTGTACAACAGAACCTACAGCAGAACCTAAATAATACTGAAAACAATACTAAACATATTGGCACTTTACAACATACTGTGGAACAAAACACACAAACCACGGGGAAGGCTATGAACCTCATTCAATCCACGAGTAACC
Source organism: Ectobius pallidus (assembly GCA_964059195.1). NCBI lineage: Eukaryota > Metazoa > Arthropoda > Insecta > Blattodea > Ectobiidae > Ectobius > Ectobius pallidus. The sequence goes on from CAXKWD010000003.1 coordinate 128,612,743, forward strand.
AAGTACTTAGGCTCCAGTCAGAATTAAAACGAGTCAATTCCAGGTTACAAGAGTGCGAGAACCTGTGGCTAATGATAGTCAGGCTAAGGATTCTGAACCCCAAAGTGTACCTAAACCACAGAGTACCCCAGCACAGGGAAAACAAGTTCCAGATGCTGTGCCCAGTACCTCCCGTACGCCATCGGAGTTACATGAAACTACTGCTAACCGTAAAATCGATGACCATATGAATTTGCATAATGTATTGAATTCTACAGATTTGCCTTTACCTTCGTTCGCAAATGAAAATGACCAGAATCCAGTGAGATTTCTGAAGCAGTTAGAGTCTTATTTTTCACTAAGAAATATACCTTCCGCCTACAAAATGGCGATAGTAGAAAGAACTTTAAAAAAGAATACGTTAAGGTGGTTTCATGTAATTACCGAAGTGCATCCTATGAGTTTCGAGGAATTTAAGAGCGAATTTTTGAACCAGTTTTGGGGTCCGTTGCAACAGGGTAAAATCAGGGATAAAATCTTTAATGGCCGATACGACAAGAATACAGGTATGTCATATACGGAGTATTTGTTATCGCTATGTGAGTTGAGACAATTATTAGTACCAGTAATTCGCGAGGACGAATTATTATATGCAATTCCGTCGCATTACCCATCTTACATCCGGAATTCTTTGATTGTTGCCTGTCCAAAATCTATACCAGAACTTATGAAATTGCTGCAATCTTTACAAGAGCCCAGCCAAGGCCGAAATGATTTCAGGAATAATCCTCCAGACCGTAATTCCCGTAGACCTACTAATAATCAAGTAAATAATGGCAATAGGCAGATTAATATGATAAGAACTGATGGACTGTTTGAAGTCGAGGACGGGTCACACGACAGTCCGAAAAACGACCAGCCTTCTTATCCGCGGGATATCGCATATTCTGAAAGTGGTAATGAGTATCATAGTGCGAGGCCACCTCAAAATGGACGAGGTTACTACCGGCAACAGGGAGGTTTCAACCAACGTAAAAGTTTCCAGAATAGGTATTCCCGGGGTTGGAATAATAATTATAGGCCGCAGCCATATGACGGACGCAGTAACTTTCAGAGAGGGAACTGGAATCGAACCAGGGATTTCAATCGCCAGGGATATCGACGCCCAGCGTACCGATCGGGTTACAATGGAGCCCGGAATAGTCGCAGTTCATATAGAAACCAAGGAAGAGTAATTGATAATAAATATGTACCATATAATAGGGATAACTACGAGACAGTCAGCCCAGGGGAAAACGATTGTAGACAGAACCAGGAAGTAGATACATCCCGACAACAAAGCCGACCACACACCCCTCAGAACCGCGAAGAATCTTTAAACAATTAAGGGTCGAAGGATTTCTTCCAGCCCAAGAACCTTGCGTTGCTCATAACAATGGAAGACCCCTAGAGTCAATCGACACAATACCCGAACTACATGTGATAAATAACACAGAAAATAATAACAGTGAACTCATTCAGAATACAGACACAGAGGAGCTGGTAACGATTGGAATTTTGCAGAAAGGTGGCAACGAATTAAATAATACAGACGCAAGACCACCCGTGATAAAAGCCAAAATCGGGGATAAGACCTATGAGTTATTATTGGACACAGGTAGTGATGCCCAAGTGATGTCAAATGAAGCATTTGAGATTTTACGACACGATAATGTACTTACTGAAATATTACCTGTACACGCTATGACTGCATTACTAGCTATTGGACAGAAAAGAAGTAGGATAAAGTACCAGTGTATGGTCCCCATTCAAATAAAGGATCAAACTATAGATGTTCCATTCCTAGTAGTCCCGGGTTTGAACCAACCTTTTATTATCGGTTGCGGGATTTTTCGTGAGCTCCATGCTATACTAAATTTCAGAACCAATACTATGCAGATTATCGACGAACGTGAAACAGAACAGATTGTACCTTTTGTGAGACCTGATATTGTGATTTCTAATGATGACGATGAAAATGATATCGGTAAGGATCAAATGTTTGTGGAATATATAAATGTCAATAATATGAATGTCGCTAAGTTAATATGCGAAGAGGAATTAAGAAATAAAGATGCTCTTGCTAATATCCCTGATGATAATGATATTACGGATGATGAAAATGATGATAATTTTTGCGGGGAAATCGACGAGCAGAAAATTTTCTGGTTAGGCGCCAATGATCAAATCATCGATAATGTGAATAATAAGGACCTCGATGAAGGGAATGATGATTGTGAACCTATAAGTCAAGAGAAAGGAATAAGGAGTATGAAAATGAATCTGCGGGATAATTATAATCTGAATGATAAACTTAAGAACATAAGGCAGCTCCAAGCGGGAGATCAAAAGCTTCAAAAGCTTATGGGTAACGCACGGGACATCGGGACAATCCATTTAATGAACGAGGATACAGAGAACATAAGCAATTACTTAGGAAATACCGTACCGAATCTTTATAAGATAACCCCTAAATGGGAAGAGTGTTGTAAGTTATGTATGAAGCAAGGACCTTAGAATGGACAATACACGTTCTTGAATTTAAATTATATGCATATATTCGTGATCGCGGACCTCGGATCTATATACACATTAAACGCAGCGGGTGAGGTATTTTCCCTGTTGCGAAAGCACCCTCAGTATTAGAGAAAATGAATCCTACTCCGAACGGACAATGGACAGGATGTAGGTATGGCATTTGGTGCATGACACCAACCCATACAGTTTCGACGAATGTTAAGGAACTCCGATTAAGGTTTCCTATATGTAAATATTTTGTAAATAGTGTATATATGATTATGGTTCATGCTGTTACTGTCAAGGCAACGCTGAAGTGATGTGATATCGATCCGACAGCCGAGATTACGAATTTGTGAATTTAATACTATATTATCATTTCAAATTTTTAAATTTTTATTTTTAATATACACTTCACATGGAAAATATTTAGCTACAAAATTAGAGATATGTATATGATTTAACCCTTTGAAACTCATAAATCTCGCCTGATAAGTTACACCCTGCCTAAGAAATTACCGTAAGGTAAGTGTCCGATGTAATATTTGTATGAACTAAATGTATACCTGAGAATTTCCTGCAGTGAAACAACGAATATAAGATAATTAATAATGTGACGTAGTATTGATGTAAAGATAATTAGAGAGAAAACTGTTAATTATGTACAATACCATGAGTATATAGATATATTACCATGAGTAATGAGTAACGAAGGATATACGAATTCATTATTAATTAAGAATTCGAGACTATGAAATTAAAGGTCACATTAAACATATTTATAAGAGGTATATGCATTAACTCAGAATTATTTTAACATAAGCTCCAGTGAATGAAATACATATAGAGTTACCTAACGGAAAGGCAGATGGATAACATTGTGATCGATGGAAATTTCGTACAATTTATTGTACAATAAAATTTGTACAACTTAGTACATGAGAAAATATTTCATATTTTAATGTGAAGGGTATAGCTACTGTCTAAATAATGTGTGAAAGGAAACTACTCATATGAGATAATTCCATATTTGATTTAAGGATAATTACAAAATGAAATAAGTTGGTATTTCATTTTTTTCTCAATTTTAATTACAAAGAAACCAAATGATACTTCCAATTTTTAAGTACAATGTCAAATTACAAAGGAATAAGTTAATATTTCATGTTTTTCAATTTTAGATACATAAAAATTGAATTGATATAATTACTTTTCAACTACATAGGAAATAAGTTGATATTTTTATTTTTCAGATACCATGAATACATCAAGTAAGTAATTATTAGAATTAAGGGTACTTTTTACTCCTATATGTTATTACAAGTAAGAATTGCTACATTAACACGTACAAAATACCTTTGCTCATATAATGATATTTTTGAAGTCGAGGCAAATCAAAATTTTTTTAATTCAACAACCATATTCTACGAATATCGTCATTTTCTTTTTAAAATTTTTGACTTGGGTCAAATGAAGCTGGTATGAGACCTCCTATGAAGTCTGTACGGCACCCTATGGAGACTTTCTTCCCACTGACCGTTAAAATTCAAATATCCTAACTTTTCTTCTTCAATTAAGACTATACCAAAATTACGACACCTATATTAATATTACCGCTCGATAGATTTATTTACTCCCTTTCATTTCATATGTCACTCCATTAATATAATTACGGGACTAATTATTTATTCGGTTTTTATTGATTAACATATTAAATTTACATCTCTTCATAGAGAATTTTACACCACCGGACTCAGCGAGAAACAAGCTACCGGAATATGATATTCAATTTTTCCTCGATAATTCCAATTCGGAATTATCAAGGAAAGTTCCAATTTCTATAGAACTGTCCTCCCCCGCTAGTTTTCGAGACGACTTCGTAATTAATGGCTGTTCCTGACAGTCTGACTTTTGTTCCTTCAGGATTCCCGGATTCTTAACGTCCTCTTTAAAAACTTTTCAACCAATAAACACCCGTGGCGCGAAGTTGTCACCCAATAGGGCCCGTATTATGACCAAATTACGTCACATCTCCAAAATGTATAAAAAGGACCTCCGCCAACAAATTGAGGCACTTCGTACAATTTTCCAAACAACTACTCCACGCCACTCGCCTGTGCATTATACACACAAAGGATAAGTTACTTAAAATAACCGTGTGTTTATTATAATATAAAGTTGCTGTTTCTATTTTTTTCGTATAGGATATTTCCGTACGGATCCATATTAATTAAGACTGCGAATTGTAAGTGTAATTAGCAACATTGCCCTAGGCGAGCCGAACAATTATATTAGCAAAGTGTATGTGACGTGGATGAATCATTAATAGGTCGCCATTCATACGTGAAGGCACCTACACCAAAAGTGTACGAGTGACGATATATTTTTGTCATAAAAGTTTTAAAATATATAAGTATATTTTACATCGTGTGCCTTTTATGTACATATATATAACCCCTGTGCAATATCCTAGCTATTGTGATTGTTGGTGCTTGAACACAGACGTCGCCACCACGAAGCCCTTGCTCGATCCGACTGACTACGCCGGCAGCCCACACCTTACAGGTACACTATCTACTGATTGACAATATAATTGACGCCCAAGCGAACGGCTTCATAAGTGACGCCCGAGCGAACGGCTTCAACCCGACAAAAATTGTCTCTCCGCAAAATATCGATTTCACAACTGGCAAACAAAAAAGACAAAAAAAGTAGTCCAAATTAGATATTTTAGGTTTTATATCCCGTTTAGGTAGATTTAGGTTTTTATACCCCATATAGGTATTTTTAGGTGCCACAAAATGAATGTGGGTGAATCCTATGGACATGATTCGAAAAAGTGTATAAGCGCTTTTTGTTTTGGAAGTAAGGAAAAAAATAGGTAAAAACCTAAGAATCCGGTCCCTAATAATAATAATAATAATAATAATAATAATGATGATGATGATGATGATGATGATGATGATGATGATGATGATGATAATAATAATAATAATAATAATAATAATAATAATAATAATCCTCTTCGGTGTAGGTTGAAAATTTCATATTATGTTTGCGTGCCTTGACATTAAAAACAAATGAATCGACCAGCGTGAGCTACAACTTTCAAGAGATCGCGATGCTTTTATGTCGAAGGTATGACATTAATAGCCAAAGCCTAGTGTAATTGATTTGTATTACTGAAAACTCATGCTTCGAAAACGCAATAAATACACGTTTTCTGCCCGTTTTTCACTCATAACTCACGAACGAAAGCGAAAATTAAAATTCCGGCTTCGAGGTGCACATTCCGACCCTTTAGTCCATCTATGTTTAAAATTTCAGACCTCTGCATTCAGTAGATTTCGCTGGGCATCGCGGACAGAGAGAGAGAGAGAGATTCAGAGTAAATTCCCTGGTAGGGATATCCACCTGTCGAGGCCGCCTCGCGATTTCGCATAGCCCATGTGACACGGAGATTAAGGATGGGCGTTTTGGGGAGGGTAGGAACCGTTCGGTGGATCCAGCACCACCTAGGCCTCCCCGCCCTCTAGGTCGGGAGCATCGCCGTAGTAACGCCACCGACATCCAGTCATGGCAGGGATCGTTGGACTATGCCTCCCCCTACTATGGTACCGGTCACGCACACACGACGACCCCCCTCCTCGTACCCTGAGTACGGGAACCACTACCACGTCGAATCCGACACCAAACACGGTAAGACCTGGGCCCCGGTCGGGCGCCTCCGAAGAGAACGACCCCTAAGGGAACCCAGACCGGCTCAATACCGTCCCGACTACTGTTTCAGCAACAGTCGACTAGGCCAGCGCTCCGTCTGCAAAAACGGGGAGACACCACTTGTAGGTGGAGATGACCCTTTGACGGCTAGAGGCTAAGTGGCGGCGCACCCTGCCCGCCATAACATCGCTTAGCACGCCCATCCGAATCCTAGATGCCCCAGTACGCATCACCCTCACTGGTACTTCAGTCTACAAAGGGGGTCCCGCCTGTTACCTCGAAAACCGAGGATAGGGCTAAAGTACATCCCCTCCACCACCATGTCCCTGAAGTACGACACATGGCGCCCCTAACTGTCCGGGGAGGAGTATTCACGTAAACGCTTATTCCTCCTCCCCCCACACCATCACAGTGTGGGGCCCGCATTCGCAACTTACGGGACCCGCCCGATAGCCTAAGAGGAGGCGACTCTGTGCCATCCCAGAGCCCTGGTCACCGGTGCACCCAGCCACCGGGTCATCCCAGCACGGGGGGCATCGCGGACAGACAGACAGACAGACAGAGGACAGACACTTCCTTTTATTAATATAGATTTATGCAATTTTGATTAAATAATAAATAATAAGGCCTATATTAATTATGTTTATATTCATGAGACAAACAATTATTTTATTAATTATTGAATTTTACCTTTAGGCCTATGCAGTGGTGCATCCAGGATTTTAATCTGGGGTTGCTAAAACTTAAAATGCACGCTAATAAAATGTATAAAACATAATTTATTATAAGCTGGGTGCAAAGGACTAATTTTTCAATTTTCTCTACAACCCATTCTTATTCAATGAAGTTATTATCCTGTTGCAAACATCATTAACATTATGATTATCATCATTTTCTTCATCATCATCAAATTGGATATCAACACATATTTCCTTATCACCTGTTGCCGAAAATGTCAAACTTTTGATATTTATAGTTATCGTACCATTAGGTCTAATCAGAAGTGAATCTGTTCCCCCATAGTAGGCCTATTTTATTGTGTGTCTTTAAAGTGATCGTCGCCGGGTTTCCGAAACGTAAGATATCTACTAGATGGCATTATTCAATCCGTAAGCATTTCTGAAACGTTCGATGGCGGCTAATCGTTCGATAAAACGCCCTACAAACTATCGCACCATAAATCACTAGATAATCTGACGAAACGGTAGATAAACACGCAACATGGCGGAAATGCGAAATATTTATGTTGATGTATGTTTCGTTATTATATTAGCATTTAATCTTACATTATGTTACTAGCTTGTTATGGTATTAAAATTAAAAGTAGTAATGAAGCTGGCATTGGTTATTAATTTGTGTGTGAAATAATTCATAATACTGTACTAGAAAAATTGTATATTATCGGTTAGATGAACTTTGTTATAGCCTAGGCTATTAATGTATCCATCGTTTATTTGTATTAATTTCATTTTCTGTTGTAAGTTAATACTTTAAGAAAACATCGCGAATATTAATTCACATCATATTTTCTTGCTGGTCATCTTCAATGTTAGATCGTATAAGGCCTAGGTCTATACAGAAGTAAATATTCCTTGAAAGAAATACAGCAATCCTTTCAAGAAGTAGCCTACGATGATATTCAGATTCGGAAAAAATGTAGCTTAAGTATATTAATTTTATTTTCTGATGCAACACTTTATGAAGAAAATATTGCCATTTTACAGCACGAATATTAATACATAATCATCATCTTTCTCGTCATCTTCATCCTGAGGCAATAATTAGGCCTATAGATGTGTAAAGCAAAAAGTATTCCCTGAAAGAATTAGATCTTTGACGATATTGAGTTTCGGAAAGAATCAGGCTGTCAAAGCAATGACCTATGGATAAATAGGCCATCATATTAAATAAGGAACAACTGCAAGCATGCCTTTTTCAGCGTTAAATTGCCCATCATTAGAATTGGGAACAACCATCGAAGCATTCCTTTCTGTGGTAAATTAGCTATAGCTTAATTAATGTGTTACGTTTTACGCATTATGTTGTCAGATTGTGATGGGTGACATTTTTCTCTAATGCACAAGTCTCGAAATCGAAATTACCGTAGTTTATCTCACGTTTTACATTCATTTTAGCAGAGAAACAGCAGACAAGCAAAAGCAGAAAGATAATTCAGCCATTTTGAATAGAATAGCAAGAAGCGCTCCGATTGGTTGCTAGTCAATCACGGCCAACTTGATATTAGAGTAAGCACCGTGTCTCCATCTATTGACAAAGTGCTCAACTCATTTATCTGACATTAGCTATTTCTTGAGCAAATTCGCTTTCGGAAATGGGAAGGTGTTTATCGAGTCTATAAATGTATAGAACGATTAGCTGTCTAGAAGATATCTGGAGCTTTTATGCAACCTGGCCCGTATGAAGCACTGTAAAAAAATGAGTTTAAAAAACAGCATTAAGACAATCTAGTCATTAAATGATGGATTGACGGAGAATATAGCACTGGTTGTTGTTACTGCAGTAATATACAGAACTAAACATACTACCGGTAAATTGTTTCGACTTCTGTGATGACTTGAAATTATTGCTATTACGGTACAGAAGTTATTAACATATTATGCCAGTATGAATTCTGTAGTAAACATGGTGCAGTGGGATTTGGACTTTATTCAGCAAATGTAAAGCGAGGCTGCAAACTAATGCATTTGAAATCTATATAGAATTCCTGTTATGTACAGCAAAAATTAATTACCGGTATTATTAATCCAAGCAACAATTTCAAACACTGTGAAAATTTTTAAATAATCTTGCATTACTATCAGTTATCACTAATTTAACTTAAGTGAAAGTGGTAAACTAAAGAAAAATAATTTGATCTTGGGGGGGGGGGGGGGGGCTTTAGACCCCTTAGTGCCCCCCTCCCCCCAATGGCTGCACCACTGGGCCTATGTATATGAAATCAGTTTCAGCACTCAAGTAGGGCCTAGGCCTAACTATAGGCCTATCAAAAGGCAAATTGATAGCCTATTTTATTCCAAGGCAGTAAAACGTGTTACGTATGTTACACTTATTGTTTACATCTTTTTTTAAGGAAATAATTGTTCTTTTGGTGAAAATAGTTTCGCAATCATTAGAACTCATGACTAACCTTACTTCCACAAGGTAACAAAGAAATCCACCAGCTCTTTGCAATTAAATAAAAACTTTTTGAAGTTTTTTTGTTATGTATGTTACATTAATGACTATGACAACTTAATATGCATTTTAAAATAAATTCACTTGATCGATTAAGATGAAATGCAGGTAACGTATAGAGCAAAAGACGCTGTTAACAATGACCTGAGCAGAACTTTTCTCTGCTAGTTCTGTATAAGCTGTCTAGCCAACCAAAAAATATGTTTTTAAAGATAACGGAGCAAGTTCAAAGAGAGCCAACTTTAACCCCATATTTCTTAAAGTGATTCTTCATATTATGTTTTCGGTACTTTGTATAATAAAATATAGATCTTCAAGAAATGTTTGCTGCAAAAGTAAACATTATACACCAAATAATAAAAATTACCCCTCATGTCCACATTCTCACGGAATGGCCCGATTAGATAGCATCGCCTGGTAAAAGCGACCTCAGATTCGAGTTCCTTGGCCCAGAAGACCAGGGTTGTTATGAAAAAGCCGGCCTGGTTTTAACCGGTTTTATCCACTTGAAAAAAGCCAGGCATTTTATCCGGCTAAAATCAAATTGAATAAAAATAATTGAAGTTCCTTTCATGTTTTTATTTCCAAACATCACAAATTTAAAAGTTACAAGCTCAGAACCTGTAGTAGGCCTACTTAGGCCTACTGAGTGCAAATGCAGAGCTACCAGTTTTATCCACTTGAAAAAAGCCAGGCATTTTATCCGGCTAAAATCAAACTGAATAAAAATAATTGGAGTTCCTTTCATGTTTTTATTTCCAAACATCACAAATTTAAAAGTTACAAGCTCAGAACCTGTTGTAGGCCTACTGAGTGCAAATGCAGAGCTACCAGTTTTATCCACTTGAAAAATGCCAGGCATTTTATCTGGATAAAATCAAATTGAATAAAAATAATTGAAGTTTCTTTCATGTTCTTATTTCCAAACATCACAAATTTAAAAGTTACAAGCTCGGAAACCTGAAATTGTACTTAGTGTTATTTAATACAGTGAGTCCCAAGCAAAAGTTGGCCAATGACACGGGTTTCTGCATCGCGGCAGGCACAGCAAATAAAGCCGCGATCGGTGTAATGATTCAGGTTCTCACATTTACAGTTAAAATTACAATGAAAATAACCATGTACCTCATCACAAGAGATGTTGAAAATGTTCTCCTCTTGCATCCACACAATACTGGCACCATTTTAGGAAATTTTCTTTTACGCGCATAAGTTCAGCTTCCGAAATAGAGTTAATTTTTCTTGTGATATTGTCTTCAAGTTCTTCTAATGTATGGGAAATTGAACTATACACTTTATTTTTGAAGTTTCCCTATAAATAATAGTCACATGCAGTTAGAATAACTTAAAGACAATATCACAAGAGAAATAACTCTGTCTCAGAAGCTGAAATTATGCGTGTGAAAGAAAATTTCCTAAAAAGGTGCCAGTATTGTGTGGATGCAAGAGAAGAACATTTCCAACAGCTCTTGTGATGAGGTACGTGGTTATTTTCATTGTAATTTTAACTGTAAATGTGAGAACCTGAATCATTACACCGATTGCGGCTTTATTTGCGTAGATATTTCACCTGATCGCTCGGGAGTTGGAGCTGTGCCGGCCGCGTCGCAGAATCCCGCGTCATTGGCCAACTCTTGCGTGGGACTCACTGTACCACTTCACTGTGTAATTCCCAGCAATAGTTAATTACCGTATTTACTCCAATATAATGCGCAACCTGATTTTGAAACTTAAAATCATAAAAAAAAGTGTTTGTTAGCGCATCAATAGGAGGATATTTTATTTGGAATTTTGTCATAGTATTTATAGAATAATGAACCAACACATAAACATTTACAGTTAACAGCCAGTTTTAGGCCTACAAGTAGGCCTATAGGCATGGCTCATCATTATTCATTAATGTGTTCATCACTGGAATCCTCGGAGGTGATTATTTTTTATTGCTAAATGGACAAACAAAACGTTAACTGAATGTTTCACAATAAAAGCTGATACCGCTCCACCTCAGTATTGATATCTACAAATGGACAAAAATATGGCATGTTGTATTCGAGTAAATATGGTAAATTCACCATTCATCATAAGACTCTTGCATATTTGCTTTATTCTGCATGTTGATGTATACAAGCTTCTGGGCTTTTTCATTGCCTAGTCTGTTTCTCAATTTTGTTTGAATTAACCCAAATGAAGAAAATACTCTTTCGATTGATGCAGAACTGGCCGGCATACGATGTAAAGATTCTATGGCTTCACAAAATTCCAGCGATAGGTGATTAGGCTTCAGATTTGTGTAATTGATGGAGAAATAAGTATAAAAAATCCCTACAGGGCACAGACTGAGGTAGATTTCATAGTGCTTTTTATGTATTTAATGGGGTAAGTGTAGAATAAAAATCCCTTTAGGCAGGCCTACAGGCTGAGGTAGATTTCAAAGTGCTTTTGGTTTAATTTATTATCGCTGCGCAGCACTCTTCTTTTTTAGCCTTGGCATGGCAAACCCGCAGTAATAAGAACTGAATTCGGTAAAGAGGAAGAGCCTACAATCATTTGTTTGGACAACAAGAATAGGATATAATATTCTGGGAGGCCGTGCGCAAGATCAGCAATGAATAAAATTAGCAAAGCCGCTAAACAAGACAAAATTATGATATTAGGCCTATAATAATTCTTTTAAATGTTATTATTTTCAAACATTAAAATCTCGCGTCATATGAGAGCTATCAAGAAACTAGTTATTGATTTGTAGAGTACTCATCAAGAGCTTTTCAACGATACCCCACAAGACGTAATTTCAAAAATTTCGAATTTCCATCCCCTCACCCCCACTCGTACCCCCAAAAACCCCCGAATCGTTGGTGTCACTGTGAACTCCATAGGGAATACTCTAATTTATTCAAACAAAGTTTCCCTCTATACTTCATAGGGGCCGAGATATAAATGTTTTAAATTTCAACCCCCTTCCCCGACCACCCCCTTGGGCCAATTTTGCCCATTAACGAACTTGTCCGAACTATTGGGACTAGAAATAACATAATAAAATTTGGTTCAAATATCTTTTCTAAATTACGGCCGCTATCGTGTAAAGATAAAGATATATATACCGGTATATATAAATATAGCCTATATAATATATATAAATATCACAATTTTTTTTTTTGAACGGGCGGTGGTTTCGTACTTAGGGGAGCATGAAACGTAAAATAGATAAGCATTCATGAACCACAGATTAATGTCTCTGTGGACACTACATGAGAATATTATAGGAGAAAAATTCCTCCGACACTGGGACTTGAACCCAGGACCTTTGGCTATTCGCGCCAATGCTCTACCAACTGAGCTAAGCCGGAGTCCAAGTCAAAGCGCCAGATGGAACCTCCCTCCTATGACTGATTGCCCTAATGGTCTACCTCACAGACAGACAAGAACGTTATGTCATATGCAGTAGGCTACTGTGAGGCACACTAAGTAGTGATTTTTGTGACCGGGCTCAAGTCCCAGTGTCGGAGGAATTTTTCTCCTATAATATTCTCATGAAACGTAAAGATATGAAAGAATTTTTCGAAAATCATGACATGGTATCCATTGCAATAGGTAGATTTTTCTTCGAAATCTACCTAAAACTGAAATATTTTTTATAAAAAGAGAGTTGTTAATTATGTATTAATTGATATATTTTATTATTCCATTTTTAATTTGGCCAAGGATTATTGTTCTAAAGATATTTAACTTAACTATTATTTTTAATATTTCAAACTTTATTTCATTGGTAATTTTAGCCTCAGTTGGTCCTCATGAATTCATTTCGGCATGCCTATTGGCTGAGGTATATTTTAAAGTGTTTTTGACTTTCAAAAATTCAAATCTCTCCTTATATGAGCGCTATCGAGAAACTAGTTGTTGATTTAAAGATTACTCATCAAGAGCTTTTCAACGATACCCCAAAAGACATGGTTTTAAAAATTTTGAATTTCCACCCTCACCCCCACAACCACTGAATCATTGGTGTCTAATTTATGCAGACAAAGTTTCCCTCTAAACCCCATAGGGCCCTAAATATAAGTTTTTCAAAATTTAAACTCGCTCCCATCTCCCACAACTAGGAAAAATTGATTTTAGCCAGCTAAAATCATGATTTTAACCGGCTAAAATTGAAAAAAATCACTGGTCAGGTCTTTTTCAATTTTAGCCGGCTTTTTTACAACCCTGACTAAGAGAGAAGAGGAAGGACATATAAAGTGAATTTTACATCACCGATGCAATGACGTCTGATGACTGGAAGCGTGGAGGTTATGATTTGAGACATACCGTCACACGATTTGCAGTACACGGTTTTCATCAGCCAGACTCAAGCTGTGTATGCGAACGCTGTGAGAAACACTGTGAACGATATCACGCAATGTTCTGTGCATCCAGACATGAATCGCTTACGACGTTCTGCAGTGACAATTAACCTCTTTTATACTTGCATATTGTGCGCTATTCTACTCTCACTCATATATTTTTCAAGTTGTGTCTATTCAGTAGGTTGTTGAAAGCTATTATAGGCCAGAATTATTTTCAATTTGGAGTTGATTTAGGTTTGTGTCTCCAACAATGATGATCTGTTTATTTTTGTTAGATAGTTCCTTTAAAAACAGGGTTGATAAAAAACATGTTTTTTTTAAAAAGAACAAAAAAAACGTTTTTTTTGTTTAAAACATGTTTTTTTTGTTTAAAACGTTTTATATGTGAACAACAATGTTGGTTGTTTTAAACGTGTTTTTTTAACGTTTTTTATGTTTACAACAAAGTTGTTTGTTTAAAAAAAAGTTTAAATCGTTCATTTTGTTTAAATCAACCATATATATTATTATATATACATATACATATATATATAGGGTTACTGTACCAGTAGTTGACCATTTAAGGTGTTTTATTTCTTTGATAAAGAATATAATACACAATACCGGTACTACAAGAATTGAATATTTAATTTATGTAAAAGAAAGTTTGAAACCTGCTTTACAAACTGCATATAAAAGTTTTAAATGTTAAACAATTGGTGTACAACTTATCTCAGTTCAAAAATAATTTGTTGTAATGTACCTGTAGTTGACCACTACTACCCAGTTCTTGACCACCGCTTGCACCAGTAGTTGACCACAATTCATTTTAATGAATTTTGTTAGAAAATATATGAAAGTGATATGTTTTCAGGTTGCAGAATATGTATTGCATTTGGCAATAAAGCAAACTGCATAATATCATTATAAGAACAAAGTTTAGAGACATTGTATAGGCCTACGGAATTTCACTAATAGAAGGATCGGAAACATAATTTGCTACCTCTACACCCATAAAATCAACACATTTGCAATATTGGCTATTCTAATAAGTAGCACCAATTCCCCAAGTTTCATTAAGATTTCCTGATGTCAGTTATGTCCTTAGAAAGTTTTTGGAGAGGAAACACAAACATTAGAGGTGCTTCTGAAACACAGGCACTAAAATTAATCGGAACTGTTTTAGCCTATTTTTCATTACCAGATATTATTTTATACAGGTTCCTAACTGGAAGGTCATGGGTTAGATTCCAGATGAGGACGTTGGAATTTTTCAATTTGCCTAATCCTCCTGGTGGCACTATGACCCTGGGGGTAAAGACGGCTGATATTTTTCAATTTGCCTAATCCTTGTGGTGGGCACTATTGGCCCTGGGAGTAAAGACAGCTGGTGCACAAGGCTAAAAACCTTACCACCTTCATGTGCTGAAGGTCTATTAAAAAAACTGGGAGCCTCAACTTTCTGGACCCTATTGGGCTTCACATCCTGTGTAGGGAACACTCCACTCCCCCCCTTTCCACATTTGGGGCAAGTTTAAAAGCCTGACTCGTCCGCATTAAACATTCTTGAAGGATCTTTCAAAATATCCAGTACATTCTCTTCTTTTACATAAGCATGCAATTCATTGAACCAGTTTCTGTTTCTTCCACATCTGCTCGAGCTGTATTAATACCCTCTAAATACCTTTCTGACATTATTGGATCCCACGTCATGAATGATTCGAACCAATGTCTTTCTGGTTTGTTGTCTTTAAAAGGAAATTTTCTATTTGCATTAATCTTTAAAATCTTGTTTTACAGTTTCTTTAACAGTTTCAAACATTGTGTACCTTCTTTTGCACAAGGAAATATCCCAAGAAACAAGTACATTTTCCTAAATTTTTAATGGAACAGTACATTTTAGTTTAGTTAGGAATGAAGAATGTGGTATGCCATATTTCCTTACAGTTTTTCTTATGTTGGACCATAAATATCACTTGTAAGGTGCTGGTCAACTACTAGAGTAGGGGATTCCATTTGTTGACCGCTAATGGTCAACTACTAGGTACCCGGCCATTTTGGTGTTCCAGTAGTTGTCCAGCCTTTTCTTGCCCTAACAATAAAAAACTAGTTGTTAGCAATGGTCACTAGCATTAAGTAATATGCATTTTAATCATATGAATTACAAAAGAAATGAATATTTCATTAATCAGTATGGCTGTACAAAATAATAGAAAAATGTGCAGCTTCTTTGTTAATATCTGAAGCAATCCACATTGCACCACCAGAAAACAATGCTAAAGAATCGCAACCATTCAGTAGATTCAGTACCTGATAATTGTGTTTGGTGAGGCAATCCCTACTCTTTCAAATGATATATAATTTTATACTCTTTGGTTTAGCACAACAAAACACTGCCTTATTATATGCTGATTTGGTCAACTATAAGTGCATGGTCAACTACCGGTACAGTAACCCTATATGTATTTATATACAGTTGAAATGTTTAAAACATTTTAAACAATTTGTTTTAAACATTTTTTAGCATATGTTTATAACACTTTTTAATTGGGTGTTCCGCCGCCGTGGGTGAGTCGGTAGCACGCCTGCCTTCCACTCCGGCGGCCCGGGTTCGATTCCCGGACGGGTGGGGGATTTTTCAGTAGTGAAAGATCCCCTCCCCGGGTTCAGGACTGGGTAGGTTAAGTCTTAGGTTAAGATAATGCACATTGTGCGCGATTCCTTAATTATTAAATTTAATTATGCAGACAATTTACATTTTGTCAATCCAATGACACCCTGTGCTAAGATGTTCAAGATTTACGAGTCGTAGACTTAATAGTATTTGAAAATACATTTTGTACCAGTAGTATTTGTTTATGATTTAATAGTTCATGATTAATAAAAAATAATACAAACTACTGTTTAATTACTGCCTTTACTGCTCAACTGATGATTGACTTTCACCATGCTTTACATGGTCTTAGCCGCCTTACATTATCAAACTTACAAGGAATATCCTACTACAGTGTTGCCAAATTGACACATTCAATATTTAATATTAATAATCTCTTTCTTTAAAAAGGAAGACCACAAAATAGATGGTAGGATGCAGTCAGAAAAAATTCAAATCAATTACTCAAAATCAGAAACTGGAAGCTGGCGACAGAGGATAGAGAAGTCTGGAGGAAAAGGATACAAAAGACACCACCTCACGTGACTTTCTGGTATTCTGGCCCTAGTTTTCTTTTGTTTTCTGTTTACAACACTAACAGGGTGTCACTGACTTGACAAAATGTAAATTGTCTTCATAATTAAATATAACACGCAATTAAAAAATGATTTAAACATATGCTAAAAAAACATGTTTAAAACAGATTGTTTAAAACGTTTTAAACAAACTTAAAAAAAACACAAGCACTTGTTTTAAACGTTTTGTTTTAAACATTCCAACACTGTTTAAAAATGTATCTATGATTTCCAGAAATTCCTCAGGGTTTTGGTTTGATGAACGATATATTGTCCTTACCATAAGGTTTTGTTTTTTATTTTTTTATCTTAATCGCTGCAAGTTCTGCTATTAGTTCTTTACTGTAGTTGCCATAAGTTAGTTTGTAGTTGGAATGACAGTAACTTTCATATTTAGTGATTTTTTGGTGAATATAGCCACAACACCCCATTTATTTTTAGTTCTGGAGAAACTGGATTGAACTGTAAATCCTACAATTTGTGTTTGTTCTAGATTTTAGTCTTTAAGGCCATGTTCCTAATGACTATAATATCTAGGTTTGTTGATTGTATTTCTATTGCAAGTTTGTCAATTTTGGGGAAAAAGGTAAAACATATTGCCACCGAGTCGTTCACTCCTACTCCTATAATTGTGAAATATGATTTTTCGTGCAAGGGTCTTCTTTTATTGTGAAATGTAGCTATTATTTTATTATTTATAGTTGAGAAATATTATGTTTGGTGCAAGGGTGTTCTTTTATTATTGAATGGAAGGGAAGCTTGCAGGCGACATGTATTACCCTTATGTCCAATTTTGGGCGAAAGATAGATATATGCTGCACCCTGGCGAAGCTCCACCCACTCTCGCCTGCCCGCTCGTTTCCCCTGCTGACCCTTGCTTCCGAGCCAATGCGCACGTTACTGCTTGCTTCCCCCAAGATCAGTAAACTATACAGGTTGCGTATTCCGGGATAGACCAATCGCAGCACTTGAGTGTGTGACGTCACAAGATTCCAGATCTCGCAATTTTCAGATTTTACTCAGTCTAGCAAATCTTACACCGTGTGATTAAACTCGTAACCTTTAATTAACCCGTGGTCAGATTCCTGTGAAATTTATACAGAAATAATATACACACATCAGCCCTACTGATGGTTAAAACAGAGCCTTAAAAAAGCGGATACAAATGTTTTTATTTCATTTTATAAACATCACCCGTTACACAAAATTCATGGAGGGAGAAGCAAATTTCATTATGCGACAATTTTTTGTATTTTTGTGTCCCGAAAAAACTTCAAGCGAGAAAGTTTTAGTGAAATAATTGAATTTTAATACAAATGAAGTTCCAGCCCCATATCTCGAATGGTTTACGAGTAATTGAGTGGTAATTATTCCAGGCGCTTCAGTGTCGGAGTGATTTGTGACGACCGTGAAATGTTCAGGAAGAAGCATATTTGACTATGCGACAATTTTTTTGATTTCTGTGACCAGAAAATGATTCAAGCATGTGAGCTTATTTTATTTCTGTGACCAGAAAATGATTCAAGCATGTGAGCTTTAGGGAAATATTTGAATTTTATTATACATCAAGTACCACGTTTATATTTTGAATGGTTTACGAGTAATAGAGTGGTAATTGCTCAAGGCCATAAAGCTATCGGAACGGTACAGAGGTCTTTTTTATTCTATAAAATAGGCCTACTAGCAATTACGTAAAAATCCTTAAATATTTTAATCGTGGACTCAATAATAAAGGATATTAACTGGCTACTTGTACCCATACTGAAAGATTGACCCGCTGGGGAAAAAGAATGAATTAAACTTTTTCCTAATCTTGTAAATCTGCACTACTGTTATTTAGATATTTGTTGAATTATTTATTTTATTTTTTGATCCTTTGTGCTAGTAACTTTTATTTCTAATTACCTTATCAAATGCCTTATTAGTTTAATACCTTGTTACGCCCTTTTCATATTTTAATATAATTTATCAACATGAAAACGTATTACAGTTAAAATTGAATTGCCGAGGCTTTAAGAGCATGCTATCGGGTTATAGTTAGGGCAAGACGATGATACTTTTTAATGAAAAATTCATGGAAAAATCCTTTGAAATATTGTGTGATTTATGTAGAATGCATTGCGAAGCAATTTGTGTCCTTTTTTTAAGTTGAGACGTCGATTTTAAAGATCCTGCGCCTCTTTTTGTTCTGCTGCTCATGCAATTCACAAACCATCCCTTAGTTTATTAGGTCTATATTATCTCTGTCGTCACATAATTTGTATACAGATGTACACTTTTGGCCGTGTTTCACCAATCATTACCTACATAACTTACCCCATATAACCCGAAGAAAATTATTATTAATATAAATGTATTGCTTTGATTACAATATTAACACAAATTAATACTCTACAATAGTCTACGCAATGTAATAATAACATTAGTACTGTACATGTTAATGCTGATACATACAAATTCCCGTAGTTGTTTTCTACCCTTATTATAAGGTACAATTTCTATACAAATATAGGATACATTCTTTAACAAATTTTCATCAAATTATACTAACATAACCTCTAGAATGAGGAATATTTTCTAGGCAACAAAATATTAGAACAAATCACCCTTTAGCTGTTATATAGGCCTACCTGTATTATATAATTTCTATTCAAATCTAGATCCTTTGGGAGATTTTTACAAGATTTTAAAGACAAATGCTGTAGAATCAGAAGAACATTTTAGGTAACTTGAATAACAGAACAGTTCACATCTTAGCTGTTTTCTACAATCTACAAAATTACTGTTACACACTGCCACAGCACATATCTGGCCCGGCATAATGGTTCAGTTAATTGCACTTTCTAAAGCACCTTCCATTTGTATTATTAAAAACAGTATGTACTGGTAATATCTATCCTAAAAGACTGCGGTCAAGCGGCCGAGATCAGTAGGTAGAAGCTTTTTCAGCGGCACCATGCTCTGTACTGTCGTGCTTGAAGCGCCAAATCATTCTGACACCTTGAAGCGCCCGGAATAATTACCACTCAATTACTCGTAAACCATTCGAGATATGGGGCTGGAACTTCATTTGTATTAAAATTCAATTATTTCACTAAAACTTTCTCGCTTGAAGTTTTTTCGGGACACAAAAATACAAAAAATTGTCGCATAGTGAAATTTGCTTCTCCCTCCATGAATTTTGTGTAACGGGTGATGTTTATAAAATGAAATAAAAACATTTGTGTCCGCTTTTTTAAGGCTCTGTTTTAACCATCAGTAGGGCTGATGTGTGTAGATTATTTCTGTATAAATTTCACAGGAATCCGACCACGGGTTAATTAAAGGTTACGACACGCGGTGTAAGATTTTCTAGACTGAGTAAAAACTGAAAATTGCGAGATCTGGAATCTTGTGACGTCACACACTCGCCTGCTCGCCGCAACCCCCTGTCCTATAAACTCGCCGGAATACGCTACCTCTGTAGTTTACAAGCCTTGTGCTTCCCCTACATCTCTTATCACGGCTATGTAGGCTACTTGCTCAGTTACGAAAATTACAATTGTACCGTACTGGTAGTAAAATTACTTTATTAATTTAGTAGGGCATTCTGAATTCTCCCGAAATTCTAGTTCAGTGGCAGTTAGGTTATGAACGGTGATATTAATTTAGGAGGGCATTCTGAATTTGGTATTAGACTTCGAATAGCCCGCCAGTTCCTTCCCCTCGCTTCCGAGCCTGCGCATGTGTACCATGGATTCTTTGCTAGTCGTAACACTCTTTTATGAAAGGTGTGGAAGGGTAAAAAGCTTCTGCATTTAGTTAAATAAGTTAATGATAGGTAAATTCTAGGTCAGTGACAGGTTTTGTTAGGTTAGCAACGTTATGTTAGTTTAGGAGCAATATACTGAATAGCGTGAGGTTTATTATGCCTCACATTGAATGTCTTCTGCGATGAAACCCTAAACCCCGCCTTCCGAGGCGGGTCGTGGGAGGAACCTAGAGTGCAGCATAAAACTATTTTTTCCACAATTTGTTTTGTAGTTTAGGAGGTGGTGTGGGTTGTTTTTGTGGTAGATGTAGAGAGGTTATATCTGTTGGGAGTTTTAGAGTTGTATTGAGTTTGGGGCCGATTTATTTTGCTCCTGTTCTAGATTGATTTGTGGTTTTCCAGGTTGTGGTCGGTCTGGTTGGGTTGAGATCTCTTTGTTTTTTCCATTGATTGTATTTAGGTCTTCTTTCTTGGGTATGTTTTGGTGTCTCCATATTGGTCATTGATGGTATGTCATAGTCAAGTCCTCGGCAAAAGATAGATTTAGCCTATGCTGCACACCAGCCAAGCTCCGCCGTTTTGTTAGGTTAGGAATGTTTATGTTAGTTTAGGAGCAATATACTGAATAGCACGAGATTTATTATGTCTCACATTGAATTTCTTCTGTGATGAAACCCTAAACCCCACTTTCCCAGGCGGGCCCCATTAGAGAGGAGCCTAGTGTGCAGCATAAAACTATTTTTTCCCACATGCTGGAAAAATCAACCAAAAGCTGTCTTGTGTAGTTATTCATACTTTGATCTCCTTCTTTCGATGGTGGTCTAACCGGGTAGACAGTACAAATTGACACTGCATGAGATTCTTCTGAATGATGTTCATATAGGTCTTGTCCTATAGTTTTGTCGCAAACCTGTACAGTCTAAACCAGTTAAGTATGAGAGCTGCAGGATCCATGACAGTAGGCCTAAAATACTTGAGGTGCTCATGGTTCCCAGGATTTTTAACAACATTTGGGGCATCTTAAGAGGAAACAGTTCCAACAATGTCAGAAAATATAGGAATATGGGCGTGTGCGTCAAACGGGAAGCTGAAGCTTCTGGTCTGTTATTAAAGGCATGCAGGTATGTCAGAAAAATAGCCATGCTTGGTGACTTACCTAAATCCTCAACAAGCCTCAACATAACTCCGCCGATGTGTAGATCTCCCTTCACACGAAGAGATCTTTCCACCTGCAGATCAGTAACGTACACCCTGAGGTTCCAAGAACCATCGCCGATCAAATAACCATCGGCCATCATCTTCGTAAGATTTATTTGCAGATGGCTATCACCATAAAGCATACACGGCGTGGAAATTAGTTATAAAACTGGTATTAAATATCACTTCATTTCCGACATCGGTATATACACAACTGTAACACTAACCAAAGTTCCTTTCGGTACTACTGAACAGCAACACGTCTACACTCTACAACACCCACTTACACAACCACATAAACACTGCTGTAGCTGTATTGCAAATTGCATACGATGAAGATACAGTACTGCACACACTAAACTCTCTGACGTTATCCAGCTGCGACCCGGGCTATCCCCACTCCACAACTAGGTTTAATCGCCGTCTTGCCGCTTTTCTCAAGATCAGTCGAACGTAGGACGAAGATTTCCGTTCTTTTTTCCGCGAAAGAAACAAGTGTTCACATATGAATAACTTTTCACATATAAAATAAATACACGTGAAATCCTGTATAATAACAGTTTCTCAGAGAGATCTGTTTCGTTTCGTATTTAGTGATTCTTCCAGCCTAGCTGTTGTGTAATATGAACATCCGTAAAAGGTAATGAGGACGACTTCGTAGAACTAAGCATTCTGATTGGTGGATTACTGTGAACCGCAAGGAAAGTTGGAACTGGACTTGAATATCGCAGTCAATTAGTATCACAAACGAACTAAAAATTAACTATCGCATGGCATTGCGATACAGATAGTATTTAGAGGGTTAATTTATACGACCAACATACTATTTTTTTTCCTTTAGAATACTGTAGGATAGCGTTAATACCTCTCGCACGAGGAGGCATGTTGGACTTGGACTTTTTAAGCCTTCGTAGTTACGTAAAGGCTATAGCAATGTGGGAATGTGTTAATTCTGCTTAACAGTTACTTATTATCTGTTCCAATAGTTCCAACAGTCCAACACTCACAGCACTGGCAGCATTTTTATTCCAAAGCTAAGTAATGACGTCATCGGTGCCACCAGTTTTCACAGCGCTTTGTCATCGGTTCCACCGGCCACTGCCTTCGTGATCTATACCAGGCCGTCAGGCAGGTTTCGTGACGTCACGCTACCAGTCGGATGTTACAGGGGTTTCGGGAGCGCTAATATTAGTCTCATTACAAATTAAACTTCTGTCCATATTATCTTTATTACCAATAATGTCACTTGTGAACAGATTATTAGCATTCAAGGTGTTTAATGAACTAAAGAATTTAATTCACGAGAGGCTTGGATGTAGTAATAATATTGTTGAACAAATTAATTTTGCGTAATTTTCACATTTATTTTCATTGCATGTCATTAGCTCACATAAATTCTACTGTACAACCTAAAATATAATTAAAAATACTTAAGTTTAACACATTCTTATTTCTCTTTCATAATTTCAAGTAACATTAAATCCTACTACAGAGATTGGCTGTTACAGGCAGTGGCGGCTCGTGGCCGGAAAATTAGGTGAAGAGGAAAAAAATGCCACATGCTTACGGTAATAACCGAACTCACCTATGTCTTGTATAGCAAATCAATCCTTCGATAGTCCTTTAAGGCTGCAAACTTGTCGGTGATATCATCATAGAATGGCTGCATTTCTTCTAGCTGCAGTAAAGGTTCTTTCTGAATTGAAATATTCGCTAAACAAGATACTTGTCTGGCAACATTTTTGATCCTTCATTTAGTAGGCCTACGTCGTGATCTGACAGCTGGCACAATGATGATTTGATTTTAAACAATGCGGGTAAGAATATAGTTATTATTTATAAAATCTGATACATTTTATTCATGGAATATTCTTAATAAATCCCAATCGGGATTATGAGTTTCATTAGATAAATTCGATCCTGCTTTTCCGCCGCGAATCTATTGATGTTTATCGTAATTATTATTCTCCTAATCAGATTATTCAGAATATTCCATTCATGCGATGCGGACTTGAAATTGACTAATAATCTTTAGCAATGCCTCGGATATCGACCAATGACTGTTGTTTATCTTATAAGTTAATATGCTTGCAAGGGTCGGAAAGATGCAATTTTATCTGATAAACTTCAGCTCGTTACTGGATACTTCAAGGCATTAATATGCAGTGATTAATATGTCACATGTCGTATGATTGCCTATGAAAAAATATGCATTGTAGGAATGAAACGTCGTGATTCAACGTTGTCGTCCTATGGCGTCCTATCGGTGACGATCTCCGAAGATGGTTCAGTGTTGTGACACGTGACAGTGGGCTTTCATCACAGTACACAGTAGTCTTGGTATATGGTGACACACATTAAATAAATTAACTTCTAGTCTCATCCCTATGCCTCACTTTTGTGCTATAGAATCGAACGCCTATGATTTTTTTTCCGTCAATGATATTTAATTTTATGAGAAAGAATCCAAGCTCCTCTACCGTTCATACTTCAATGAAGTATATGGTTGTTTATAAACACCTTTTAAATAATTAATTGAAAATTGTTAAAAATAAAAATTCTAGCTCTTTAGCGTCTATGCAAATCGTGTGGAAAATTTAAACAAAATTGTTAGTTTTTTTTTTTAAATCGTGAAGAATGAAAGTCTGTTCTAGCCTCGCCCAAAGATGTAAGACTTAAAAGCCTGAGTTTTTACAAACGATAGCTGGCTTATAACTACCCTTCAAAGTATAAGGATACCGTATAAAAGTAAGAAAAAGTCGTCAATCTCCCCAGAAGATATCTAATCCAAATACGTTTTATTTATACACGATGTTTACTTCTCAAGCCACACAGACACGTTCCTGAAAATATTATTGGACAGAGGAGAATTCAAAACAGATATTTATGTTAAAAACATTGATTTCGAACATTTATTACCTTTGGTACGGGTAGAGGAAGTGAAATTGGTGCTTTGTTATTAATGGAGCTGTTAGCAGAAGAGGAGTAGGTATGAAACCCGCCAGACACAGTCATTGTAGCAGCTTGCTGTGGTAACCGCGCGCATCATGAAGCCGAAGGACGACACCTTCGTGGGTAGTCTGATCCCTTCAGCATGGACGTGGGATAAGCGAGAAAAATGCTGCTTGCAGCATCAGCCAGCATCATTTTTAGTGGACCAGACTACCCATGGAACAGGGGAAGTGAATCAAGGCTAGTTTTGCTTCGTGCTGGCTTGCAAGACTCGAGAGCTCTCTGGCGCCTCCTCCTTTAACATCACTCGTGGCGGGCAATACAAAATTACATAAATGCATTTATAGTAAAATCCAACATTCGTGATATGGGAAATAAACTTTAAAAATACGTATTGTAAAGGAAAAATACTGGTGAAGTGCTACTTCACCTGAATAGCCGCCACTGGTATTTCATAAGTTAGGATTAAAGGAGCATCCCAACGATTTATCTAAATTATTAGGAGCAACTATGGCTACTTTTAGGTAAAATTTTGAAAAGCGCTGGAAAAAAATTTAAAAGAATTCTTTGAATGTCTGCTTCAAAATTCATACTGATTAGATGTAAAGAAATGGCATGTTAAAGTAAGTAAAAGGAAGGAAGTAATTGTAAAACAATTCCGCAAGAAAATGGGTATGATAGTTGACAAGGCAAAGTGGAAATTCTAGCGATCGAAATGCGGCTCGACGCTTTTTCAGAAATCCACAATTGTCTGCTACCTTCACCGGGATCGAGGAAGAACTAATTCATCGATTCTCAGTAATTTTGCGTGTAATTTCCAGTGGTTTTCAAGTCAGCATTGACAAATTTGATAAATATGCTACAGACACAACAAAACTCTAGCTGGGTCTGTACCCGTGGTATTATATGCGTGCAGTGTTCATAAAGTCGTAATTCATGGTGCACGGGTTATATTTTTAAAATAATTTTTATTTTTTATACAACATACTGATATTGAATCAACCATCTTGCCAATTGGTATGCTTTCTGAAGAAGCGCAAGAAGCAAGGCATAAGCTCTTAAGAAAACTTTGCGAAGGACATCCCAGTAAATTTTCTCGAAAGGAAAATATGGAAGATACCTTGAATCTGCTTCTTGTCGGTTCTGATCCCATAATCTCTCATTATTCCTCGTTTAGACAGAACAATAGTGGACCCTTATCACAAGAAGTATGCGAGTTACTTCAAGAACCAAAAGTGCCAGTAAGCAAGTCGAGTAGGGAGCAGCAAGAAGAAAAGCAGCAGAAAGTAGATGAAGAAGAAGAAGAAGGCGGTAATAGTGATGATGGTGATGATGATGATGATGATGATGAAACAGACGCAGAAGAAAGTGATGATGCAGGTGACGTAGAGTACGAAGATACAAATTTATAGGTACGAGTATTTACCTCTTGTAAAATATAATGAAAACTCTTCGCTATTTTGTGCATTTAAAATTAAAAAAAAAAATATTTTTAATTTCGCAATTTATATTATAATTTTGTTTCATGGTTTGATATCATTTATATATCAACTTTACAGAAGAAAAACAATGAAACCAATAAAAAAAGTTACTTATATCAAATACTCTCAATAAGTAATACCGTCCACTCCCTGTCTTTTTCTGGGACACGCTACTACTAGCGCCGCCAGTGAGCAGGAATGGGCAGTTACTCGTCAGCTGATATAGTTAACGTTTGTCTGTTGTGTTTTGTGTACGAAAATATAATATGAATTCTAGTAAAACAGGGTGCCCACGGGGGGGGGGGATTAAGACTGGGGGGGGGAATATTATCGTATTATGAATTATCTGGCCGGGGGTTGAAAATTGTTGCAAAATTAGAGTTTTATATGTTAAAAATAAAAACGGTCAAGTTCTATAACTTCAAAATGTCTCTTTTAATTCTTCATAAAGATAAAGATGAAGAATTTCGACAGCCATGGGAGCCCATACCCGGGGGGGGGGGCGCAAGGAAAAAAATGTATATTATTAATTATTATAGTCAGGTGTTTTTCTTTTAAGACAATTATTTGAATTGCAGAAGTTTTACCAAATCGACAACATGGAAGCAGAATCCACAGTGGATTAGGAAAGATGGGTTCAGATCCCCAAGAGTCAAAACCTAAAATTCTATATTTGTTTTTAAAAAATATATTTATTTAATTAAAGAAGATTTGTTGGTGTGTCAAATATGATATAGCAGTTATTTTCTTTTTATAACATAATGAGTAGGCCTATTATGTCCACTGTTCCATGTGCTATTTAACTTTTCTTATAAATAGTAATACGTATTATAATTTAGGTAACAATTTCATGTTTAAGTTGCCATGTCTTAGAGTATAGTAAACAAATTTGCTAACTAGTTTTTCAGTGCTAAAATAGTGTAAAATATGATTTTCATTAGTTCAACATTTAAAAATTTCCCGGGGGTGGACACCCGACTTAGGTAACATTTTCTTGTTTACATTGGCATGTCTTAGAGTATGGTAAACAAATTTCCTAACTAGTATTTTAGTGCTAAAATAGCGTAAAATGTGATTTTCATTGATTCAATATTTAAAAAATTTCCGGGGCTGGACACTCAACCTAGGTAATGATTTCTTATGTACATTGAAATGTCTTCGAGTATGGTAAACAAATTTCATAACTAGTTTTCAGTGCTAAAATAGCGTAAAATGTGATTTTCATTAGTTCAATATTTAAAAATTTCCCGGGGTGGACATCCGACTTAGGTAACATTTTCTTGTTTACATTGGCATGTCTTAGAGTATGGTGAACAAATTTCTTAACTAGTTTTTGAGTGCTAAAATAGCGTAAAATGTGATTTTCATTCAATATTTAAAAATTTTCTGGGATGGACCCCCGATCCCTTTTTTGGGGGGTATTCCAAACCCCCCGGCACTTCCGACCCTCCCCGCAATTATTTTCTGGATACTTATTATATTATTAATATAAAATACAAAGTGGCCCAAGAAGTTAAAGCGACAAAAAATAAATTCATTAAGAAAATTGTCCCCCCCCCTAGAAAATATCATATGGGCGCCCTTGTCGACAGGCAATTGGGTTGGGCTTAGCAATGAAGTTTGGGGGGTGAGCAATGAAGTTTTGGGGGGTGGGCACCCCTGAGTAAAATAATAAATACAACATAGGCCTAAAGAAAATGTCCGGTTATGTAGGTGGCATGATATGTGCCGTCTATGGTTGTAATAGTTATTTTGAGAGTAAAATAAGTAAAATCGTTAATTAGAGTGTGTACAAGACTGATTCATTCAGATGTTCATTGGCTTACCATCCGAATTGTTTTACATGTAAAAATTTCAAATTAAAAAAGTATATATTGTACAAAGAATCTTGCAAATCGTCTGAATTAAAATTTAAAGCTGATTTTCACGAAAATATATTAAAGTGAAAGAATTAGTTTTGATACTTATTAAAAAAAAGGGTGTGTGGAATGCCATGCGGCAGAAGTGAAACTTTTTTTTATTTTTTCAATTTCGGAATATTGGATTTTTCAAATTTTGGATTGTTGGACTTTTTAATATTGGGTTTTTGGATTTTTTAAATTTCTGATATTTTAATTCTTTAATTTTGGATTTTTTTTTACATTTTAGATCATTGAATTTTTTTAGTTTTGTATTTTTTAATTTTTATTTTTTTTATTTTTATATTTTAGAATTTTATCATTTTGGATATTAAGATTATTTTAATTTTGGATTTTTATTTTTTAAATTTTGGACTTATTAATTTTGGTCCTTTGAATTTTTTGATTTTGAAATTTTAGATTATTTAAATGTTGGATCTTTTATTTTTTATTTTTTGTATTTTTTTATTTTTTAACTTTCTAAATTTTGGATTTTGGATTTTTTAATTTTTGATTTTTGGACTTTTTCAGTTTTGGATAAGCCTAATCATTGAGTTGATTGTTTTCTGTGCAGTCCGTTCCGTCACACCTCACTAATTTCGTGACGATTTTGAGCGTTACACAAGCTCTCGATTTACCCCTACCGCGGCTAAAGAAGTTTTACTTAAAAAAATAGCGTTATCGTCATTTAATTAAGTTAGTTTAGCGGTAGTGTAAATTATGTTATTTCCCGACCTAATTCCTGCATTATCGAGCACAAAAATAAGTTACTGTGTCATCAGGACTTGGAAAAACAAATTTATTTCTGCAGCTATATAGGTTCATTAAGTAGCTTCTGAGACTGCTGAGAGTATTTGCTTATATGCGAGAAATATTTTTTTCCCTCTAGATTTGAATTCTGGACCACTGTGCGGCGTCTACCTCGAGGTGGTTTATTTTATTTTTTATTATTTATTTATTAGCTACTAACACCATGCTCCGATGCATTGCAACACTACATGCTTCACATCTGGATGGTAATTTGTTGCATAATATACAAATTTTTTACAGGATTATGATTATCACTAATGTTGGCAGCCCTACTTTCGCACCACGTGACCCATCGACTCCATCTACCGCCGCAGCTGAACACTAACACCAGCAAGCATTTCAGTCATTTCAGTGCGCTTTTTTAGGTTAGTTTTCGGAGAATTTTATAACAATTTTACTTATATTTAGAATGCTAGAAAAAAAATTGCATATATATGGATTCTAAAAGTCTTGAAGAACAGAATAACATGAATTTTGGCCATTTTTTCGACTTTGAAAAAAAAAATACCACAGAAAGTATTCCCACTGAGGAGGTTGGGGGCGGAGCCCCCAAGAAAAGAAATAGGATTAAATGAGGAGGGGGTTTGGGAGCCGAGCCCCCAAGAAAAGGAAATGGGTTCAAATGAGAAGGGGTTTGGGGCAGAGCCCCCAAGGGAAAAAAAAGGTTTGAATAAGCCCCCCAAGAAAAATTACTTCCAAAATTTTAATTAAATTCAATAAGGAGAGGGTTTGTCAACACTCAACACTCGAGCATATAAGAATACCATGGAGGGTGCATGGCGGCGTCTACCTCGAGGTGGCAGGGTTGCCAGATCAGAAACGCAGAACAGTCGTACCAATATCCGAAAATAGTCGTATGCTAGTTAAAACTGTCGTATACTTTGTGTTTTTTCAGTATAATGAACGTATTGCGTTAATAATAATAATAATAATTAGTAATCGGTATTATGCACCTTACATATGTCATGTAATTGTTAATAAATCATCTTATTTGTAAATGATTAGGCGTGTTTCATTATCTTTTAATGTGCTAAATTTGATAAAATAGAATAAAATTACATAAACAGTAGTTGCCACAGTGTTGTAATTATTGTAAAAGGAACAGGACTGCTTTCCAATCACATTGATTTTAGCAACATGCGTACAACAAAAACCACGAGAAAAGAAAAGGCTGGATATACTGTATATCAAAATTTAAAATTCGTCAGTAGATGATTAAAAAAATATCAAACGCTATGTTAAAACTAGTCGTACAAATAGGCGTGCGACTCATGGTTGCGTCGTACGTCGTACAAATCTATGAAATAGTCGTATGTGTACGACTATAGTCGTACGTATGGCAACCCTGCGAGGTGGTGTAATTACTGATGTTGGCAGCCCTACTTTCGCACCACGTCACAGTGGTCCAAAACGCGAATCTAGCGGGACAAAATTATATTATGTTTTGAAACAATACCCTTACATGTAATATACACATACAATGCCAAGACAAGCACTTAAACATATAAATTTGATGTATAAATAAATATACATTTATTTTATACCTATATTTACACGCACTCATTACACGCCTATATAAATACATGAAACACTCATACATACAAGCATACATACATAACTAAACGCGCCCATATGTACATAATATAATGTTCATACAGTTTAAGTTCTCTTTTCAAAATTCTAGTCATCATCATCATTATTTTCTTCTTTATTTTGTACGTCTGGAGAATCTAACGGGACAGAATTATTTGCATCTTGAATATACATATACCACTACCTTCTTTATTTCTTAAAAGCCATGCTGTTAAATCTGGCAACATCGCATCGGTAGTCCTATCGGCTATGAACATGTTGTAAATAAAGCAATGAACTCCATCAGAATCATCGAAAAATTAAGCATATTTCAGCTTAAAGTAATCCCAGTCATCGCCTATTGTTTAGAGAACATCTGGATACACCTGAAGACCAACTGGAGAGCATGGGGAAGGTAAAAACCGTGTACATAATGAGAGATTTATATAAACCGTCACCTGTAATTGAGTACACCAGAGAACAGTTTTACACAGAAGAATTTCGTGTTTATCAGCTACAAACGAATACCAGAGTGAGGTACGGTATGATATTAGTGTCCTTAAGGAAGAATTGGCTGGTGTTAAAGAAGAATTGAAGAGAAATAGAGTCACTTCTACTGGTAAGAACTTTTACCAAGCTGCTCACAGTAGGCCTAATACATCTCAATGTGGCAGACGCCAAATCGTATATATTCAATCTCCTATCCTCCCAATATTACTACCAGTGTTTTCCTACAGTTTGGTGAAGGTAATGAACGGGATTCAAACCTTAACCTCAAAAGTGCTGGCGAATCAACACAGTTCACCACCGGATGATGAACGAATGAATGACTTGACAGCAAATAACGGAAAGCTGAGTGTTCCCAAGGAATTAGACAAAGTTATTCTTTTCAGTGACAGTCATGAGCGTAGTCTTCCACAAAGTGCATGTGACAAGAAAAGAGATATCAGTGTTCTAGGTTATATTAAACCTGGGACAACTAGCTCAGTGGTGGTACAAAATGACCCAGAGAAGTGTAGGAGTTTAATAAAATATGACTATGTTGTGGGTCAAATAACATAATTCGTAGGCCTAACAGGATAAATGAGGTTATTACCAATAAAATAAGAAAAAACGCGACATCGAAACGTATGAGGAGATACTGAAAACTACGAATTCCTTCGGATAGGCTATGTGGAGTCACCGCGCATTACGTTATTATGCACATCACAAGTATATGCTATGTAATACATATAATAGACTTACTGATTTCGCCTAAATAAAATCGGTATTTGTGAAAAAGAAAAATATCTGCATTAAAAACGTATTCAAATGATTCCCACAGACCACCACAGATAGGACTACCTCCTGTGTTGTCAGATTTCAAGCAGCATGGCTTGTAAGATATAGAAGGCAGTGCATATACACATACACAGAATGTACCACATTTGTACGTACTAATTTATTGTGTCAATCAGTGGACAGAAACTCAATTAGCTGTACGCAGACAGGTCTTTTCATCTTCAGTTCCAGCAAACATTTGCCCTATTTCAGTTACAGCACAAAGAAACTGTTTGCCAATTAGGGAACAATGCTAAAGTATTCGTTTGTAGAAAACGATGGTAAAGGAAAAATCATCTATATTAATAAAAGGAAGTGTCTGTCCTCCGCCTGTCTGTCCGCGATGCCCAGCGAAATCTACTCAACGCAGAGATCTGAAATTTTATACATAGACGGACTAAAGGGTCGGAATGTGCACCTCGAAGCCGGAATTTTAATTTTCGCTTTCGTTCGTGAGTTATGAGTGAAAAATGAGCAAAAAACGTGCATTTTTTGCGTTTTCGAAGCATCAGTTTCAGTAATAAATTTCAATATCAAATCACTTACAGTTGGCTTTGGCTATTTTTGTCATCATACCTCATACCTTGGAAATAAAAGCAACGCGATCGCTTGATTTTGTTAATCCGTCCTAGACGATTCATTTGTTTGGAGTGTCAAGGCCCACAGACATTTGACATTTTCAACCTACACGGAAGAAGGATAATCAACCCTAAATAGGCTATGGTCAAACATTGTTCGATTTGAACGAAACTCACTATACAGGGGTTTTCTGGGCCAAGGAACTCGAATCTGAGGTCGCTTTTACCAGGGGACGCTACCTAATCGTGGAATGCACTCCACGTGATTTAGGTGTTAATAATTATAATGATTTAACTATGCTCTTAATTTTTAGTTTTTAATTTTTGAAATAATTATCGCGGGGGATTCCGCGGGCACATGCTGTTTGTCTGTCTGTCCACGATGCCCATCGAAATCTACTGAACGCAGAGATCTGAAATTTTAAAGATAGATGGACTGAAAGGTGGGCGAATGCACCTCGAAGCCGAATTTTTAATTTTAGCTTTCGTTCGCGAGTTATGAGTGAAAAACTGGCAGAAAACGTGATTTTAGCGCTGTCGAAGCATCAGATTTCAGTAATACATTTCAATGTCAAATCAATGCAGTTGGCTTTGGCTATTTTTGTCATACCGTGAAAATAAAAGCATCGCGATCGCTTGAATGTTGTAAGCCCACGCTGGTCGATTCATTTGTTTAGAATGTCAAGGCCCGTACACATATGAAATTTTCAACCTACACGGAAGAGGGATAATCAACATAGACCTAAATATGGTTAAACATCTTTCGATTTGGACGAAACTCACTATACAGGGATTTTCTGGGCCAAGGAACTCGAATCTGAGATCGCTTTTACCAGGCGACGCTATCTAATCGTACAATGTAATTCACGTGATTTAGGTGTTAATAAATATAATGATTTAACTATTATGCTCTTAATTTTTAATTTTTGAAATAATTATCGCGGGCGAAGCCGCGGGCACATGCTAGTCTACTTATAAAAACACACATACACGCATAGGCCTACATACATATATGGGTGATTCTTCAAATACGGGAGAATTTGGAGTGTGTATGAAATCCAAATTCTTTACTTTGTTTAAAAAATCTCAAAAAAATTACTAAAATACTTCAGGGGTTACTTGATTATAATATGACACCAGCAGAGCTTAAATGTTTATATTTTTATTTATTTTAATTTCTTTATTTTTTTAAAGCCATGTGAATGACATCCGTGTATATGTGGGTGGCAGAAGGCCACATTAATGACTAACTTTGGCAACAATATGCTTTTCTTTATGTGGTTTCATATTTTTCTCAGTGTGCTTCAGTTGATTTTGCACCAAATTTGAAAATTTGTGTGCATACTCCGGAATTAATGTAATTTTAACTGGACTGCGTTTTTATGGCTTTGGGGGGGGGAATCTAGCAGAAATTCACTTAATCAGTTTTAAGATTTTAAGTACAGGTCACAGACACCACAGACACAATAGTACCCTACATTTATCATCTACATGACTTGAGAGTCATCCACATACCCCTTCATGAGACATGTGGATGACACAAAAATCAGGCATGTGGATGACAAAAAAGG
Organism: Ectobius pallidus; assembly: GCA_964059195.1. Classification (NCBI taxonomy): domain Eukaryota; kingdom Metazoa; phylum Arthropoda; class Insecta; order Blattodea; family Ectobiidae; genus Ectobius; species Ectobius pallidus. The sequence goes on from CAXKWD010000003.1 coordinate 128,646,873, forward strand.
AGTTTAAGTGGTCTCAGCAAGCCATTCCTAAACCTCTGTAGGCTGAACTTTAATCAGGTACTTTGAATTGGTAGGTTTATCATAGTGCATAATAAAAATTAATTAATATTCACTTTCCGCCTACTTTCTAGAAGCCATGTTAATGACGGGGAATAAAAACGCTTTCCTTGAAAATGATGCAAAGTCCTTTGTTAATCCCAAACTGTTTGTAAGCAAGCAAAATTCAACCTTACAATTCAACCACAAGCTGCCCTGTTGGCTTTCTAACACTGTTGCCAGTTATACAAATTTCTCATTTCTGCAGAAAAAATTCCATTCTTTTCAGCCATGTGGATGACCAAAAACCCTTGGGACATTCTTTATGTTCATTAGGTGGGGTGACAATTTTATTTCATTTAATTTTTTAGGGGTTAATATTCTTTACACATTCCTACCCATTGGCAGGAAAAAAGTTGAAAAGGAAATAACATTTTGTTTTGTGGAAAAATGCATTAGAATATACAAAACTGGGGTATGGGACAGGGCATGTGGATGACATTTCATGGAATTAAATGAAGGGTTCGGCTGTAAAACATGGTAACCCACAAATTTAACAAATTGAGATAATCACATAGGAAGTTTTGACTATCTGTTGTGAAACTACTGAACTGTTCAGTTAGTTGAATATGTTCATCATGGATGGAGAATGCAGTAAAATATATTACTGTAACCCACATCCATTTATGTAAAACATGGTAACCTTCAAAAGATGGCTGCTCAGTGAGTAAAGAGGGAACGTTTCTCTACGGAAAATAATAGTTTTTCCAGTGGACGTGAAGAAGAGGAAAGCAATGAGAGTGGCACTGGATACCAAGTTTCCCACCCTACATCTTGTAGGGAAGATATAGATGATCCAGATGAAATTAAGTAAAAAAAGATTAGTAAAATGTATAGTGAGGGTTACCATATTTTACGTGAAATGATATAATAACTCCTGATGGCTTTTAAAGTTTTTTTCCATGGTATTACGATACGTGGTGGGGAAAAGCAGAGTATTTTTGCATAATACAGCTGGTAAAACACAAGAAAGTGAAAATATTCCTATTGAATGGCCAAACAAGAAGAGAAAGAGGAGAATGTCCAGGCAACCAGTAGTGAAGAAGGAACAAAGACTCTGCTCTGGTGTTTTGTATAAAAAATATAGGAGTAAAGGAGATGAGGTTCCAGGTAGGGAACTTGGACCAATTGTCCATTAAAATGTTTTGATAAAATAGTGATGAAACACGTACAGTAATTTTTACCAAGTTCTGGAAGGTAAGTTTGAATAACCTACAAAATGCATATTTATTTGGGTGTATGCACGTAAATACACCAAGAACGTTAAGAGCAGAAGATCACAAACTGTGATATATTTTGTACCACATGAAGGGCAGAGTTTGTAAGAAAGCATCTTTGTCAATTCGCGGGCTGCAAAATAGTAGAGGAAAGCCAATTGTGAAAAAAAATTGATGACGTCATTGCTTGTTTGGAGTGGATACATTCTTGCTATCCATAATTTTACACAAATTTAGTGGTCCAGGACAATGAAGAACAAAGTAATGTAGAATCTGAATAGAGCATTAGTAATTGGTTAAGTACATTGCGGTAATATAACATGTTGACACGTTTAGTTACTTCAAGTAAAACATGTTAAACCACATAAATTAGATTACACACGTTTACTTTTAATTTTTTTAAGTTCTCTCTTTGCCCAATACCTTTCACTTAAATATGCCATTACATTCAGAAAACAGTGTATTCTTATGATGTGTGTTCATATTTGGAAGAAAACTTACTAATAAATTAGAATTTTGATTTAAAAACCTATGATATCATTGTCTCAGAAGTTGTTCTGTGTGGGTTACCATGTTTTACAGCCGAACCCTTCAAATTTGATTTTGGAATATCAGAATTAAAAATTAGTGGCATTTCAATGTGATAGTTGTAGTATGGGAGTAGTAGAAACAAACTTTTATTTTAATTTTTTTTAAAGTTGAATTTGAAGGGAAATATCACTCCGGAACACAAATTTTCCCGTATTTGAAGAATCACCCATATACACACATACATATATACACACGAATACAATGTTTTATGATACCATATTATAAGATTACAGTTCTGTTTTCAAAATTTTAATCGTAATCATCATCATCATCATCATCATCATCATAATCTTTTTCTTCGCCATTTTCTTCATAATTTTCATACCACCTTCATCATCATCATCATCATCTTCTTCTTCTTCTTCTTCTTCTTCTTCTTCTTCTTCATCATCATCAACAACTTCTTCTAGAGGTGACGAAATTTTCTTCTGTTCATCATGGCTTTTGTTTAGATATGGTTCTTTTAAGAGCTGTCGAATTTCCAAGGGTAAGGGGCAAGGGGCGTATATTTTATATCAAAGGATCTGAAGTGATGAGCAGTAGATTTAGAACACAATAATTTTCTCGGTCTTCCAACATTTGATGAAGATGAAGCAGTCAGTGAATGAAATTTCATAACACTTTCCGGGAATATTAGTTCAGAATTTAACCATTTTGTATATTTAACCACAAATCTATCATGATTTCTACCGCATTGTTTCCAGCGTTTCCGGCAATCAGATTTAAACAATAATAGCACTTTTAAAATTTAATTTAAGGCAATAGTATTGCAGTCCCGCAATTCAAAATTTTCTTTCACGTAATTACATAAATCTTGTGTAATGAATTTGTTCCTGAATAATTTGAATAATTCCATGCGGGTCATAACCCGTAATTTACTTCTAAGGTGCTTTGCAGATGACAAGTCCTATGTCCTGCAACTGCATAGATACGCGGTCCAATCAGAGACGGCAAGACGGAGGGAAGACTCTCATTGCTAGCGGCAGTCTTTTAGCCCGTACACGTGATTAGCGGTGAAGGAAAAGACTTCTCATTTGAAAAGTACTGTAGTGTGTGACATTCTACTTTTTTTGGATCCCTTGTTTTCCCTAAAATAGAAAATTAAAGTATATCTAAAAAGACTGTAGAATATTTTCATAAGTTTTATGAAAATTAACTGATTACATATTTTTGGAAAATTTTTAATTTGTTAAAATTAATTGAATACTTTTATTTATATAAAATTACTCAAATAAATATCTTATTAACCGTTAGGTATTATTTATTGCTGGTTCTTTTGATTCAGTGCAGCCTACTGGTCGAAATTCCATATTTTACTAATAAACATATTCTGCAAGAAGCAATTTTATTTATTGGATTCTTGGAAATAAATAGATTTTTCAGAAAAAGGCGCAACTTGCGCACTTTGCGGTTCAAAGCAACTTATAGCCCATTAATTTAACTATGATCTGGTGAATTTTCAAGGTGCTATTCAGATATATATTTTTTATAAGTCATTTTAAAGTCTTTGGAAAAAAAAAAATAACTTTTTTATCTTTAAAGAATACAAACTAATATGACGGACATACAAATATGTATATATGTATACTTGTTATACCAAAACGTTCCACATACCTTGGATTAAATTATCCAGTAGGATTAATTTCCTCCAATAATTCACACCTGCTTCCAGCCACTAACAAACCTTACTAAGAAGTAAACCGTCTGACGCCTGACGCAAAATCGGCAAACCTTCATTCAACTTTGGGGATGTGTCATGCTGTCATAAATCAAAGTACCCTTATTTAAATGTTCATTCCTAATAAAGGGATATGTTTTCAGTATTATCAGACTGTTGTTGCTTAATTTTACAAGGGAGACCAAAATGAGTTTTGTCCCGCTAGATACGCGTCTTGGACCACTGTGCACGTGACCCATCGACCAACATCGACTCCATCTTCCGCCGCAGCTGAACACTAACACCAGCAGACGACATGTCAATATACAGCATTCAGTGCGCCATTTTAGGTTAGTTTTCGGAGAATTATATAGCAATTTTGTTAAAGTTTTTTGTACGAGAAACAATTTGTGCGATTAATCCTTCACTTGTTCACCCGCATCAAGCGCCAACGCCACCTGTGGGTAGTTGTGTTAATCTCTGTTCTGTGTGTAGCCATGTTTATGCAGTGTACCTTGTGCTAAATATATTTCTTTGTTCATCCGAATGTACGCGAGTTGTTCTTAGTTTATTCCTGCAATCCATTGAACATTTTCACAGGTTATGGGCCCAGACATGCCTATCGCGATCTAATCGGCCTGAAGTGTAATTCATGGTGAATAAACTAACCGAAACGGGATACGTGAATCGTAGTAAGTAACACGTCGCGCCGAAATCCTAACCTACCGCGGACATGCAAACTTCATCAGATTCAGAAGCAATTGAATTAGAAGCCAATGAACTAGAAGATAATCAAGAAATGGAGATGTCGTCTTTGCAAGGAATACCGCAAATTGAAAGGCTAAATGGACGAGAGAATTATCCGACTTGGAAGTTCGCCATGCAGCCTATTTGGAGCACGAGGACCTGTGGGAGTGCGTCAGGAGTGATAGTGTCCAGGACACAAAGAAACTGACGAGGGCGAAGTCCAAAATAATCCTCTGTGTGGAACAAATGAATTATTCGCATATCCAGTCAGCCACTACACCGAAGGAAGTTTGGGACAAGTTAAAGGCAGTGTTTGAGGACTCAGGCCTCACCAGAAAAGTAGGACTGCTTCGAACTCTTGTGACTAGTCAACTCGAAAAGCATAATACAGTTGAGGAGTATGTTAACGAGATTATTGTGACAGCGCATAAGCTATGCGGTCTTGGCCTCAGTGTTCCTGATGAGTGGGTAGGCACCTTGATGTTAGCTGGTCTCCCGGACGAATACCGGCCAATGATTATGGGCATTGAGAGTTCAGGCACGTCGATTACAGCAGACTCTGTCAAAGCAAAACTGATGCAGGATGTCAAGGACACGAAAGCAGGTAAAAGTGGTACCTCCCAGACAGCCTTCTTCACCAAAGGGAAATCGAAAAAGGGGCTCCGCTGCTTCACGTGTAACAAATATGGACATTTCTCCAGAGACTGTAGATCTGCCAACAAATGGGACTCTGAGGGAAGTACGAAAAAGGAAGTCCCAAGAAAAGGAGATAAGGTCAAGGGTGAAAAAGCATTTGTAGTTATGCTAACGTCTTCAGTAACATCTGACAACAGTTGGTATGTAGACTCAGTCCCATCTGTTCATCTCACTAATGAAAAAAGGAACTTCCAGAGCTTTGATCATCACCCCAATGTTGATATAACAGTGGCCAACCAAGGCACCATCAGTGCCGAAGCAACAGGTAGTGTGAAAATACCCGTGATGACCAAGGAAGGTTCTGATCAGATTACAGCAAAAGACGTGTTATACGCCCCAGGAAGTGCGGCAAACCTGCTATCGGTAAGCAAGATTGTGAACAGTGGATTTACGGTCACTTTCTCACCAAAGGGCAGTTTTATTAGTGACAATGAAGGAGATTGGTCCATTGGTTTGTCGTTGGAAGGTGGAATCTACAAACTAGACACACAAGAGAGAAAAGCGTTCTTTGCAACAACGGACCTAAGTGCTGAAATATGGCATAGAATACTCGGTCATTTAAACTACAAGAGTGTCACCGACTTGAGCAAAAACCCAGAGACTAAGGTAAACTTTCCGAACACTGGACATCCACCTTGAGAACCTTGTATTCAGGGCAAGCATCACAGAGAGCCATTTCAGAGAAGTAGAATAAAAACAACAGGGATATTGAACATGTTGCATTCAGATGTTTGTGGCCCTATGGAAAACGAATCCGTCGGCGGATCCCGGTATTTCCTCACCTTTGTGGATGACTATAGCAGGAAAACCTTTGTGTTTTTCCTCAAGCACAAGAATCAAGTGAAGAAAACCTTTGTGGAGTTCAAGGCATTGATTGAGAATCAAACAGGACGCAGGATCAAGAAACTTAGGACTGACAATGGTCGAGAGTACTTAAGTAACGAAATAGAAACTTACTTGAAGGAATCTGGAATAAAACACCAGCTGACAGTCAGATACACGCCCCAACAGAACGGCGTAGCAGAAAGAGAGAGAACCGAACTATCACAGAGAGAGCAAAGAGTATGCTCTTTGATGCAGGCCTTCCGAAAAAAATATTGGGCTGAAGCAATGTCTACCGCAGTTTATTTAGGAAACAGATCCCCAAACTCGGCGATAGGCGGAGCAATGCCAGAAGAGTTATGGACGGGATGCACACCGAGCTTGGCGTATCTGAGAATTTTTGGTTGCTCTGCATACGCCCATATCCCGAAAGAGTTACGTCAGAATCTGGACCCAAAGAGCGAAAAGCTCCTGTTCGTCGGCTACTGTGAAGACTCAAAGGGATAGCGTCTCATGGACCCAAAAACTGGCCAGATTACAAAAAGCCGAGATGTAATATTTCTAGAAAACTCTGAGTCCGAGAATGGCGACAGAACACCTTCGCCAGCTACTCTGTTGGAAGACTTCAATGAAGAAGGAAAAGAAAGCGAAGCGGACTCAGAATTAACAAGCCATACAGACCGACCTGCTGAAAACGCAGTCAAAGAGGATGAAACCGGAGGCACTATTCTCCATAGGTCAACGAGGCCACATAAACCAGTCAAAATGGAAGATTATGTCACATATCTCACCGTGGGCCATGATCCAGCAGACCCAGAGAATGTTGCAGAAGCTCTGAGTTCATCGGACAGAGATAAATGGAAAAGGGCAATGCAAGAGGAATACGACTCCCTTGTTTCCAACAATACCTGGCTCCCAACGAGACTACCCGATGGAAAGAGAGCGCTTGATACCAAATGGGTTTTCAAAGTTAAGAAAGACTCAGTTGGAAACACACAACGCTATAAAGCGAGACTAGTAGTTAGAGGTTGCAGCCAAGTAGAGGGGATTGATTATAGTCAGGGCCGTAGCTAGGCGGTGGCTAGGTGGGCGACCGCCAAGGGCGCAGGTACGAAGGGCGCAAAATTAACCATGAAAAATCCCGCCTTTTTTAGGCTGGTGCAATTTATCAAGCAATATAAATTCCACGTTAGTGGAAGAAATATTTCAGGTTATTAAAAATTACTGCACGTGAACTATCTGTGTATTATGCCGATTGTCTACAAGCAAAAAGCAGTCATGCAACGTCCTTTAATTAACACGATTCATATTGACAGAGTAAAACGTAAATCATGAACAGTATGGAAAGATATAACGACAATGAAAATTAATATGTACGTTATTAAGTGCCAGTATGGTACTTTATGAGATTGTGTGGTGGACGAAAAAATGTCTGTCTGTCCGTGTGTCTGTACGCACCATAACTCAAATACGCTTTTTCGGATTTTCATGAAACTTGGAAAACACATTTATAATGTCCATGGGAAGAACCCTATTGATATTGAACCAAATCGGTTCACCGGTACCGGAGTAATACCCAATTTAGTGCCTATTTTAATAGATTATGGCGCCTTTCTAATAGAAAGGCGCCATCACTCAAATACGCTGTATCGGATTTCCATGAAACTTGGTATACCCATTTATGACGTCCATAAGAAGTGCCTTATTGAATTTGAACCTAATCTGTTGACCGGTACCGGAGTAAAACCCAATTTAGTGTATATTTTAAAGACGCGGTAACTCAAATACGCTTTACCGGATTTTTATTAAACTTGGTATACACATTTATAATGTACATGGAAAGACGTCTATTCATAATGGATAAAATCGGTTGACCTGTTTCGAAGTAATGCTCAATTTAGTGTCTATTTTATGGTAATATACGTATTCGAAAGAATTTATAAAAAAAATTAAAATCAGTTATCTTGGCAACATTGCCTATTGTTTTACTGTGATCGTATAAGGCCTTGGAAATTAAAATACAGGTAGCTATGACAAAAAACATATTGATTTACATGCGCTTATCCAACTAGACCGTTAAAATGACCCAGGTGGCCGAGATGGTAGACCTTTCTTCTTCCGTAAGCCCTGCTTAATGAATAAATCTGGAGCTTAACTTGGAAATCAATTTAAAAAAAAAAACACATTCTACATATCGTAATTGCAGTCATAACTGATTAAAAAAAACATACAGGCACTTTGTTACATCAGTTTACCTGATTTTATTATTGTGATGAAAGTGGTTCAACTCAATCCCTTTCCAGCTGATTGTCGTCCTCAGTGCTACTACTGTCGGCAGGATTGATTACAAAGCGATCAACAATGGCATCGCTCATACTGTTACATGCTACATGCAAAAATGACTGACCAACTATATTATTGCAAGAGAAAAAGCCGAATGCGCAGATCTCAATTCCTTTTGTTATTACTATTTTATTATAAATTAAGTGTGAACTAAAATTTCTTATTTTAAAAATGTTTAGTTTTTTAAATCACACAATGCAGTAATGTACATTAAAATTAATTTCTGTAACTTTACATTGAATAATATGTGTTGTGATCCGCGGTCGATGCACGCTCTGCCAGCTGGCAGTACACATGCCGTTTGTTTTGATCATGTTCCCTTCTAAGGCCGGCGCTGATATTATAGTCACTGCTATTACGTTTAATTATATTATACTGTATTATTATTAGGGCCCGGATTCTGATGACCTAAAGTTGTTTAAAAAAGGGCCTATAAAATGAACCCAAAATTTAAAGAAAATGACTTAATAATTATAAAGAATGACCTAAAAACTGATATTTTATTTTTAAAAAATTATTATTGTACACACAAAATTATAGAATAATTTGTACATGATTGAAAAAACCTTAAATTCAGAGAGGATGTTGTAGGTCTAAAAAACTTTGATTTTTGCTGTGAATATTCTTTCCTTACGGAAATTTATACTGGCACTGAGGCACTGCCGAGTCAAACTTCGGCATTTCCTTTTGCGGTCGGCCGGATTATATTGTTTATTGAGGGTAAACAGTAGTTTGCACTCTCAAATACAAGCAGGTGGGAGACTCTGGTGCCAAGTCAATCTAATAACAACAGTAATATAATACAACATTTTGGCGTTCCTTTATTCTCGTTTCCGACTGAGACATGACAACACTTCAACATAGAGTGTGCCCTTCTTGCATTAAACAAACACTTCAAAGACAGCAGCGCTGGGGACGAAATAAATGCCCTAAAATATAAAATTGCATACAATGTCAAAAAATGACATAATAAAAATGCATTTCTATAATCTAGAGGCCATGATTATGATTTATCTACAAATTGGCAATGTCTGTGCAGCATCAATAAAAAAGATGACATGTCATTAGAATCCGGGCTCTGATTATTATTGTATTTTTTAACTAAGCGATTTTTAAATTAAACAGTTAAACAATATTAATGTTTGTGTTGTTTCTTCTCTTGTTGATGTTGGCGTTGCTTCTGTTGTATAAGTAAGAATGATTTCAGTAAAAAAAATGTGCCAACTAAAACTACCATGACCATCATAGCTTAGTCTACATTATTAGTTTTGATCTATTAGGCAGTGATTTTTTTAAAGAAATGGGACCAAAAAAACCTTCTACAAGCGAATTTAAAAAAAAAAAACAGTTTTACAGAAATTTAAAAAAAATGTTCATTTGGAGGGCGCAGATTTGTCAAACTCGCCAATAAGGGCGCAGAAGGACCTTGCTACGGTCCTGATTATAGTGAAACCAACTCCCCAGTGGTGCGCTACACAACAATACGGTTTCTTTGTGCACTGGCAGCCAAGCATGATCTGGAAATGGATCAGATGGACGTGACAGCTGCATATTTACATGGGAACATCGAAGAAGAAATCTATGTGAAACCACCGAGAGTTTTGACCTATTAAGGCAGTGTTTTTTTAAAGAAATGGGACCAAAAAAAACCTTCTGCAAGCGAATTTAAGAAAATCAGTTTTATAGAAATTTAAAAAAATTGTTCATTTGGAGGGCGCAGATTTGTCAAACTCGCCAAGGGCGCAGAAGGACCTTGCTACGGCCCTGATTATAGTGAAACCTACTCCCCAGTGGTGCGCTACACATCAATAGGGTTTCTTTGTGCACTGGCAGCCAAGCATGATCTGGAAATGGATCAGATGGACGTGACAGCTGCATATTTACATGGGAACATCGAAGAAGAAATCTATGTGAAACCACCGAGAGAGCTTCGAAACCCCAAAGATGAAAGTGAAGTCTGGCGACTCCAAAAATCAATGTACGGTTTGAAACAAAGTGGTCGAGCATGGAACAAGAGACTACATGATTCGCTGACAGAGATGAATTTCAAGAGAACGAAAGCAGACCCCTGTGTATATGTCAAGAAAACCAAGGCAGGCATCGTCATTATTGCTGTCTACGTTGACGAACTATTGATCGTGGCAAGTGATAAGCAAGAAAAGGTGTTGCTGAAGGAGAAACTTTCACAAACCTTCAATATGAAGGACCTTGGGGAAGCAAAGCAGCTTCTCGGCATTAGAATCTCCAGAGATCGCAAGGTAAAAAAGGTTAGGTTGGACCAGAGCGCATACATCCAAAAGATTCTTCAGAAGTTTGGTATGTGCGACTCTAAACCTGTATCTACTCCGTATGGTCCGAACAGCAAGCTAACCAAGGACATGGAACCAAAAACCCAGAAAGAAATTGAGGAAATGAAAGGTGTTCCATATCGTGAGGCAGTGGGCAGTCTACTCTATGCCAGTCAGGGCACAAGGCCGGACATTTCTTTTGCAGTCAGCAGTGTGAGTCGCTACATGCAAAATCCTGGAAAACAGCACTGGACAGCAGTCAAGAGAATTTTGCGCTACCCCCAGGGTACTGCAAATGCAAAAATATAATTCTCCGGTGACCCTACATCTGGACAAAATGGATATATTGGGTATTGTGATGCTGATGGGCCAGTGACAGCGACGATCGCCGCTCAATCACAGGAAGTATTTTTCTGTTTCAAGGAGGTCCCATTGTTTGGCAGAGCAAGAGGCAGAGTTCGGTAGCATTGTCTACCACCGAGGCCGAATATATGGCTCTCTCAGCCGCCTGTCAGGAGACACTGTGGTTGCGTGCACTGGCACGGGAGCTGGCACCATCCATGGTGCTGTTCCCAACTGTCATTTTCAATGACAACAGAGGGCCGATTGACTTGACGAAGGAACAAGCTTTACAGGCCTCGAACGAAGCACATCGACATCGGTCATCACTTCGTCAGAGAAGCACAGGAAGGTGGGGATATTGATGTACGTTTCGCAAGAACAGAAGAGATGACAGGAGATGCCTTAACGAAAGGACTGTTTGCGCCCAGACTTCGATCATGTGTGCAGAACATGTGCTTGAAGTTTTGACTTTTTGATTATTCGCACATGTGAGGGTGTTAAAGTATTTTGTACGAGAAACAATTTGTGCGATTAATCCTTCACTTGTTCACCCGCATCTAGCGCCAACGCCACCTGTGAGTAGTTGTGTTAATCTCTGTTCTGTGTGTAGCCATGTTTATGCAGTGTACCTTGTGCTAAATATATTCCTTTGTTCATCCGAATGTACGCGAGTTGTTCTTAGTTTATTCCTGCAATCCATTGATCATTTTCACAAATTTTAGTTATATTTAGAACAATGCTAGAAAAAAGATTAAGTAATCTTCAACATTAGCATAACTTATGATGTGGCGGTCACTGCCTCCCAAATAATACGTCTGATGGAGGAGGCACTACGGAAGTCAAAATGTATGCTGAATGTAATAATTTAGGGCTGCCAATACTGCAAAAAGTATAATCTTGTCCATCTTCCCCGCAAAATTAGAATGTGTTAAATCACAATGCACAACCGCATCATAACTTACGTTAAAGGTTGAGATTACCAATGAGCAGATGCACACGAAACTAAAATATATTTCCTGGGTGGAGCAGTCAGTACGGCAGAGTTTCAAAATATGCAGGAACACTTCAGAAGGTGTACACATAATAAATGAGCGACAGTCCCATGGCTGTAGATGCACACGAAACTAAAATATATTTCCTGGGTGGAGCAGTCAGTACGGCAGAGTTTCAAAATTGGCAGAAGCAGTTCAGAAGATGTACACATAATAAATGAGCGACAGTCCCATGGCTGTAGATGCATACGAAACTAAAATATATTTCCTGGGTGGTGCAGTCAGTAAGGCAGAGTTTCAAAATTGGCAGGAACAGTTCAGAAGGTGAACAGCGACAGTCCAATTGCTGTAGACGCACACGAAACTAGAATATATTTCCTGGGTGGTGCAGTCAGTAAGGCATAGTTTCAAAATTGGCAAGAACAGTTCAGAAGGTGAACAGCGACACTCCCATGGCTGTAGATGCACACGAAACTAAAATATATTTCCTGGGTGGAGCAGTCAGTACGGCAGAGTTTCAAAATTGGCCGGAGCAGTTCAGAAGATGTACACATAATAAATGAGCGACAGTCCCATGGCTGTAGATGCACACGAAACTAAAATATATTTCCTGGGTGGGTCAGTCAGTAAGGCGGAGTTTCAAAATTGGCAGGAACAGTTCAGAAGGTGTACCCATAATAAATGAGCGACAGTCCCATGGCTGTAGATGCACAAGAAACTAAAATATATTTCCTGGGTGGTGCAGTGAGTAAGGCAGATTTTCAAAATTGGCAGGAACACTTGAGAAGATGTAGTCATAAATGAGCGACGGTCCTATGGCTGTAGATGCACATTTTAATTGATATGATTTTATTCTGCTGGATTATTCAGAACTGTATTAAACACACATATTTTGTTACTAAAGAAGTAAGTACTACTTGGACACCCTTAGCGAAAAAGAAATTCTTTCTGAACTGTCATGCTAATCAAATTACCCCTAGCAAATATGTGCTATTTAAAAAAGAAAGAAAAAAATAATTATCTATTACTACAAGCAAACTGCGATGTTTACAATAAACCTGTAATAAAAATAACTATAAACACTTGGTGGAGATTCTCAAATAAGAAAGATTGTCTGTCGTCTGAAAATAACGATTTGTACATGAAAAGCTCCTCTCTACCCAAGGGTGTAGCCAATGGTGGACAAGATATGGAAGAAATGAATATTGTTTATAGGCCTATTCCTTGTTGAAGTTTGCCTTTTTAAATATAACTAACACCGTGGCGCTAACTGTGTGACACTAATGGAAAATCGGTATTTTCTCGAAGTGCGGAAGGAACTTTTTATTATTATTCTTATATTCGAATTCAGAAGGGTCAAGTTATAGGTAATACATGTCGCTTAGGTCGGAAAAAAGTTTTCCCCCCATGTAATGAATTTTTGTTTTGAAACAGTGCTACTTTTTCTGCGTAAACTGTGTGACACCAATGGAAAATCGGTATTTTCTCGAAGTGCGGAAGGAACTGGTTTTTATTATTTTTATTTTCGTGTTCAGAAGGTTTGAATTATAGATAACACATGTAATTTAGGTCGGAAAAAAAATTTCCTCCATGTAATGAATTTTTGTTTAAATTGTTCCTAATTTTCCTGCGAAAAATATGTGATTTTTATGGAAAATTGGAATTTTCCCGAAGTGCGGAATAAATTGGTTATTATTTTTCTTATATTCACGTTCAGAAGGGTCGAATTATAGATAACACAAGTAGTATGCTTTTCCCATCTACGTCAGAGGAGGCGCTGGAGGGGAGGGAGGCGCGGCTATGACGTCACGGATCATGTGACAGGAGGCTGGTATGCTTATCCCGCCTACGTCAGAGGAGGCGCAGAGGAGGCGCTGGAGGGGAGGGAGGCGCGGCTATGATGTCACGAATCATGTGACAGGAGGCTAGTATGCTTTTCCCACCAACGTCAGAGGCGGCGCTGGAGGGGAGGGAGGCGCGGCTATGACTTCACGGATCATGTGACAGGCGGCGCTGGAGGGGCGGGAGGCGCGACTATGACGTCACCACTTACGTGATAGTGGGCGTGTCTATAACGTGATGACCTTTGCCATGGTCACGTGATTCAAAATGGCGTTGCTTCCTGTTCCTATTGCAAATGGCGACTCACGCGCGAAATTCAAAAATTGGAAATTCATAATGGCGGTATATTTAAAAACTGTATGAAAATGGTTACGTTTCCGGTTCCTATTTCAAATAGCGGAAAGAGGGGAAATTGAACATTGTATTTTGGTAGATGGCGGGTGATTTGAAAATTACAAATGGTGGAAATTGGATATTACAATTGAAAATGGCGAAAGGTGGGAAATTTGAAATTTGTATATTGGTAGATGGTAGGTGGAATGACTACATCATAATTCAAAATGGCGACATTGCTTACGTCACAAGTGGATTGCTATGACCTATCTCAACAGTGGAGCTGGAGGAGTGGTTTACGTCATATTTCAAGATGGCAACATTGCTTACGTCATCAGTGGATTGCTATGACCTATCTCAACAGTGGAGTGGTTTATGACGTCATGAGTCAATATGGCAGATTTCAACTTTATGTCGTTTTTTGCATGGAAACATTAAAGAAGCAGCAGGAAGTATATATATCGTATTACACTACGGTTTCTCACAACGCGTAAATGCCGGATCTGAAAATTTTAAAATTATTTCTAGAAACATTGTTCAAATGTGCCAAGGAACTTAGCCTTTTCATCAATGTAGAATTAATTTTAAAATATTCAGATCCTGCTAACCTAACCTAACCTAACATAACCTAAACTAACCTAACCAAAGCTGTGATATAATATGTTTTACAGTATAAGTGTGGTTATGAATAATGGGTGAGGGATACAATAAAAAGAAAAGATACTAACAAATGTACATGTTTTTCATTTTCCGTACGTACATGTCCTAGTCAGCTAGAATATTCTTATTGATGACTTATGAAATTTTAGAGTCTACAAACCTGAGCCGTCTGTTTTCTATAGTTTCTCGTTATAAAATGTAACACTTCATTCTAAATCCTGAAAGAAGTGGACCAAGAACTAGAATTATACCTAGAAATAGACCGAGACGAGACGAGGTGAGAACGAGACGAGACGAGACGAGAACGAGACGAGAACGAGACGAGAACGACGCGAGAAGAGACGAGACCTAGTCCATTAGTTTTTGACAAAATGAGACTTAATAAATAGTTGCTGCATGTGAAATACAATTAGTTGCTTTTCATCCTTGAAGCTGTGAGGGTGAGGTTACGAAATGAGTGACGGGAACATTTCTGATCGAAGTACTGATGGTGAATGCTACCGATCGAGACTGTCAAACAGTAAATATGATGATTTTTTCGAGTTACTTGATGGAAGTGAGCAACCATATGGTATGTGAAAATTTTGTGATAGGATAAAGCATAAGAAAGTTGAAATAAAAATGAAAGATCATAATACTTCGGGTCTTAGGAGGCATCTGATAATGGTACATAAGTTCATCCCACGAGTACAAAATAAACGTATATCATAATATGATGTGGATTATGTTAAATCTATGCGGAATAAATATTTAGCGCTAAAAAATCTAATCTTCAATCCAAACAAGAAATTGGTGAAATTAGAAACCCGATAACTCTCCCCCTGGAAGAGTTCGTGAACATCGGTAAAGAAGAATCTGAAGAGTCGGAAATGGAATACGAATCGTTTCACTCCTCTGATCAAACTCTTCAGAAGCAATATAAGTACCTGTTAGAAAATGTCTACGGTCAACTGTCAGCGTCTTATGTCCAGAAACTCGTTCAACATAGACCGAGAAATGATGATGATGATATTTATGGTATGAAATGGGATCCTGATATCGAGGTATTCAGCATTGGTAAATTCCCCGTTACCATAAAAAATGATAACCTCTATATTGGTGATAAGAGATAAATCGTATGCTCTGGGTTACTTGAACTATTACGAAAATTAATCCTAATAAAAATTTATATGACTGTTATGACTTAACCATGTATAAGGAGATGTTAGAGAATACTAGCGCGCATAAAGTAAATTATGATGAAAACGAAGACATCCGTATAGATAATACTCACAAATATCTACAAGTCATTAAGAAATTATTTCCTGAAGAGAATAAGGAAGAAGATCAAGATGATGAAAAAGAAAAACAATATTTAGACTCTTCCAACGAGGCTTCGTCGCACCGTAGAGGGATGATGAAAGAAGTACATACGAATCGAAAAAATGAATATAGATACTGCCATAATCCGAATGATCTCGTTGATAGATTGCGGCTTCTCGTATCCTCATCTGAGGCAGGGAATTATTCTCACCATAACGAGATACAGGAAATCATATCTGAATGGATGGAGAGAAAAATCATAGAATAAGTAAGTGAGAGATCATGTACGAACTTCATACATTGGCTCGATCGTAAACAATAAGAATGGAGCGTATGGAATCCTTTATGAAGTGTATGTTAGATTGTAAGAGTCGTACTATCAAAAACCTTCCCACCCTTTACTTAAAAGAAGCGATTTTATCATGTATACATCGGTGGATGGTAGAATTGTACATTTTGTTCTCCGACTGCATAAAGACATTTACCTAGATGTAAAGTTGTAGCGGCACATCGAATCCTACATCAATGTAATTCTGTGGTAGAGGGATACTTACCCTAAGACGATTTGAAGCCTGATCTTGAAAGTGATTTAAAACCAGTGTATGTTCTTCATTGCTGCAGAGATCTGATATAAACATGTATGATCATGTTGTTTCGAAGCTTGACAAATTAAGAGGTTATGAAACCAAATGTATTTTTCATAATGACTCTAATATGATCTGCGCATTGTAAAATGTTAATGTGCTTACGCTGTGGATGAAATCCCAGTACAAATGTAATAAAGTGAATAAAATTCTAGAATCCTGAGATGTGATTATTATTTTACAGCCCCTCATCTTAGGAAATAGGAATCGGATAGGTTAGGGAAAACTGGACTTTGTTAAACGTATATCATTTTTGAGAAAATCCAGTTATGAATTAACTTAAAAAAGAATACATTTTTATCACATTGGATTTATTCATTCATTTAGGCCTTCCTCTTCTTTACCACCTATAAAAATAAACTAGAGAGAGAGCAACCTTTTTGAAGATTATGTATGTAGGATTTATGGAGTGGAGCTTATTTATGGTTAGGATCCCCGAACTATTTCACTCGTAATATTCCAATGAAAAAGTTTGGTTTGAAATAAAACATTTTACTGGATTATTTAAAACACATACACACTCATTTACTACATATTTTACATATTTAAACAGTTCCCAAAATTATTTTTGGTAATGTGCTTTGGATTTGTACATCTAGACCCATGATTGCACCAGATGCCATGGAAGAATGTCTCCCTTGTCTGAAACATATAAATCAGCACACTATAACAACAAGTTACGATATTAAATGATGGATGGGTATGTGATAATAATAATATTTACGGCTATTTGAAGTGTGAAGAACATTTTGCATCTCCTGTCGCATTTCGCACTCCAAACGCTAAGGCATCCCTCCTTTGGCTCTCTGCAATGGCTGAAATTCTGGCCCCATCGTACACTTCTTTATGAAACATCTCATTGTGCTGGTAGTCATCTCCAATCATATCCGTCAAGGTATTTCCACATGGGAGCACTAGGGACACCTCTGTATGTTCCTGGTTGTGGCCGAAGATGGTTTCGTACCTTAAGGGAAAGTCGAGTGTTCTTAACGGTAACCCCTTGATGTCGTGGATGGTTAACTCCAGAGATTTGGGATCTGTTCCAGGTGAAGGAGGCTCCTCATATCGCAGGATAAAAAAAACTTCCCCCTTAGGAGCCTGAGCGATGACTTCATCTGGGATCTCCTCCCACAATTGATCCATACAATCTAGGGCATGAAATAATATTATAACATCTTATAACTAATATAATATTAATATTTATACTAAATATCCGACAATTACTATGTTTTCAAAACTCTTAGAATGTATACATATAATAATTATTATGATTATAGTAATAATATTAATAATAACTACATCTCGTTGCATATGTACATACTACGTTTTACTATAGATACTTCTCATATGAAAACAATATATTCATTCCTATCCATCACTCTACTTTTAGCATTCAGAGAAAACTATAGTGAAAGTGTTTGTAACATGTATGTGTGTGTGTAATAACTTAAAATATATTGCACAAGATGAAATCTTATAGAAGTACCATTATAATTGATATCTATAGATCTCTTACTAAAGATCTGGTTTCATGTATGAAAATATTCCTTACTTCAAAACCATACGGTGCAGCGTGATAACATTACATAATTTGACGTAGGTTACTTTTAAGCATATATTTCGTTTGTTAATATTTTCAAATGTAATCATAGCCTGAGTAAACTTGAAATCTAGTGAAGTTCTATTCACATGACTGGGACCTAGGGTGTGACATGTTTCATCGTGAGAAGAAAAACAGTAGTGAGTCTAATTTAGTATTACTTTTTCCTTAAAGGAGAAAAGGTATTTTGAAGGTATATTATTCCTTCATCATGTAATATTAGATTGTAACACAGAAGACCAATACATTACTGTGAAATCACAAAGTATGGATATCAATGGTTTGGTAGATCTAGTTATATCTCCTTGTGGTACATTTAATTAAAATAATCAATTCACCTACCATGTCTGCGAGTGGATTTGGTTATGTTGTAGAAGATAAACGGTGTAGGTATAAGGATAATATTTATATTGATATTATTAAAATTATCTAGTGTAGCTAGGTCTATATTTTCATGTTTATAATATTTAGTAGAAGTATTTCAGATAACGGAAGAAGTGAATATTATTATTATAATACACTCTGGGTGGTAGTGATTGAAATATCAAATAATTCTACATTCTCGAAATATATTATATTGTAATCTAATAGAACATAGGCTATGTACATTTAATGGAGAAAATTAATATTTGTGAGGAATATTACACATGTGGGTTTATAAATGTTTTAAGATGTTGTTAACAACTAAAATGAATTTTGAATAATAGCTGTGTTATATTAAACTAGACTAGTGTACTACACATATTGAGGAGTAAAAAACATAAAGGCTCGCACTATAAACAACGTAGAAAATATTTTATGTACTTACCCATGATGTTAATGAATATTCTTGTTAGTTGAATTATATTTTATCACAATCAATCTTCGCTAACAGCTCTTCACCTAAAGGGGGTTTGATGTTCACATGAATATATTGCAACTTTCAACCTCGTATTTAAAAGCTAGCGGTCGAACATTACACCAGGAGCAGGTCTGTAGTGATGACGTAATGGTCTTTAGCCTCGCAACGGGAAATTATTTATTTTCCACCAATGAAATGATGGAAGTTTAAAAAATGCTAATGCTACATTGAATTCTAGCCTCACGACGGGACAAATATATTTTCCACCAATAAAATAATGAAAGTTTCAAAATTATTAAATCAGCAGTAATTAGATATCCATTTCCGAACAGCACTTTTCTCAAAACGTGAAGCCTATAACATTATATGCTTGTGAAAATAAAATATTCATTTTCTCACAATAAATTGTTGACATATGCAAATTCTATCCTCGCAACGGAAAAATATTCATTTCTAAGAAACTTGATGAATCAGTACATATCCGATATTTAATTCCATTCAGCACTTTTCTCCAAACGTGAAGCCTAGAACATTGGTATAAGATACGGAAATAAAATATTCATTTTCCTGCAATAAATGCAGACAAATGTGTTATGTTATACTCTATATGAAAACGGAAGCTATATACATTTATAATAATATAAGGTCCCTTTAGAGATGAAACATTGGTTTAATATATAATACACACGACATATGTTTAGGATTTAATATTTAAAGGGACGAGCATAACTGCTGTTTAAAGAGATTGAGCGATATGAATTACGCACGCACACATGCAGGTAGACTTTTGATTATGTCGGCATCTTGCTGTAGAGCTGATGCCAAATAATTCTGCCGCGATATGCGAGGGACCACTAGGAGGCGGAGCTGTGCAACGAAATGTAATGGAGTTTGTCGATGATTTCAGTGTACTTGATTCATCCTAAGGGCGAGCTGACAACAACAACAATTTTATTATTCTTTAAAGAAACTTCCATTGCGCACTTGTTGGTCTTCACGTAAATTGGTTTGTCCATCGCGGCAAAATTATATGGCGACAGCTCTACCACGAGACAGTTCCATATGTATAATATTCATTTTAGTATGTTATAACGCAATATTAACTTTTAATATATCGCAACAGAATAACATTGATTAATAAATTAATTATACAATACATAATAAACAAGAAGAGGAATTAAAGGTATTGGACTGTGGTTTTATAATATTACGATTTTAGTTTTAAGTCTCACTGAATGAAGGTTACATGAGCGTTGATAAGAGATACTACAAACTCTCGCATCAGCTAAACTAGTGTTGCAATGCTGTGTGTGAGATGATGCTTTGAAACACTTCCGCTTAACTAAGCAAATGTCTGTACATTAGTATCATACAAGATGTTTAAATAACTCGATGGCTTTCTTTATAAAACTTGTATGCAAATTTTATAATGTCGTAATGTGGATTAGATATACAATATCTGAAAATTAACATCCTTACACAGCATACACCTTTGAAGCTTAATAGTAAAATCTATTGTTTTAACTTGTAAGCCAGAGGCTGAGTAGACCTCAGGGCTAGGATTTAGGAAAATTAACATCTTATGACAAAATTGTATGATGAAATATAGTTTTAAGACGATAGCTACCATATTTATAAAAGTTTTGGAAGACTTGAAATATCGCTATCTCTACAATTTCGATGGCGTCTGATAATAATAATAATAATAATAAATTAGGAGGCTCAGATTTTTATATTCGGCACGGTTGTCAGCCTTAGGCACCGGCCACATTTACTCTAGGCTGAGTCAACCTCAGGGCTATTTTTTAGGGAAATAGACATCTTACGGAAAACTTGTATGGAGGAATATAATTATAAAATTATGATGACATTGCATTCACGCGTTGTGAGAAACCGTAGTGTAATACGATATATATACTTCCTGCTGCTTCTGTAATGTTTCCATGCAAAAAAACGACATAAAGTTGAAATCTGCCATATTGACTCATGACGTCATAAACCACTCCACTGTTGAGATAGGTCATAGCAATCCACTGATGACGTAAGCATTGTTGCCATCTTGAATTATGACGTAAACCACTCCTCCCACTCCACTGTTGAGATAGATCATAGCAATCCACTTGTGACGTAAGCAATGTCGCCATTTTGAATTATGATGTAGTCATTCCACCTACCATCTACCAATATACAAATTTCAAATTTCCCACCTTTCGCCATTTTCAATTGTAATATCCAATTTCCACCATTGGCAATTTTCAAATCACCCGCCATCTACCAAAATACAATTTTCAAATACCCCTCTTTCCGCTATTTGAAATAGGGACCGGAAACGTAACCATTTTCATACAGTTTTCAAATTTACCGCTATTATGAATTTTCAAATTTTGAATATCCCTCTTTCCGCCATTTGAAATAGGAACCGGAAAGGTAACCATTTTCATTCAGTTTTTAAATATACCGCCATTATGAATTTCCAAATTTTGAATTTCGCGCGTGAGTCGCCATTTGCAATAGGAAATGGAAGCAACGCCATTTTGAATCACGTGACCATGGCAAAGGTCATGACGTTATAGACACGCCCACAATGACGAAAGTGGTGACGTCATAGTCGCGCCTCCCTCCCCTCACATGATCCGTGACGTCATAACCGCGCATCCCTCCCATCCAGCGCCTCCTCTGACGTAGGTGGGAAAAGCATACTAGCCTCCTGTCACATGATCCGTGACGTCATAGCCGCGCCTCCCTCCCCTCCAGCGCCTCCTCTGCGCCTCCTCCGACGTAGGTGGGAAAAGCATACTACTTGTGTTATCTATAATTCGACCCTTCTGAACGTGAAAAATAATAACCAATTTATTCCGCACTTCGAGAAAAATACGATTTTCCATTAATATCACACATTTTTCGCAGGAAAATTAGGAACTATTTAAACAAAAATTCATTACATGGAGGAAGTTTTTTTTTCGACCTAAATTACATGTGTTATCTATAATTCGAACCTTCTGAACACGAAAAAAAGAATAGTAAAAACCAGTTCCTTCCGCACTTCGAGAAAATACCGATTTTCCATTAGTGTCACACAGTTTACCCAGAAAAAGTAGCACTGTTTCAAAACAAAAATTCATTACATGGAGGGAAAACTTTTTTCCGACCTAAGCAACTTGTGTTATCTATAACTTGACCCTTCTGAAATCGAATATAACAATAATAATAACAAGTTCCTTCCGCACTTCGAGAAAATACCGATTTTCCATTAGTGTCACACAGTTTACGCAGAAAAAGTAGGACCGTTTCAAAACAAAAATTCATTACATGGAGGGAAAATTTTTTCCGACCTAAGTTATATGTGTTTTCTATAATTCGACCCTTCTGAACACGAATATAATAATAATAATAATAACCAGTATCTTCCGCACTTCCAGAAAATACCGATTTTCCATTAGTGTCACACAGTTTACGCAGAAAAAGTAGGACCGTTTCAAAATAAAAATTCATTACATGGAAGGAAATTTTTTTCCGACCTAAGTTACACGTGTTATCTATAATTCGACCCTTCTGAACACGAATATAACAATAATAATAACCATTTTCTTCCGCACTTCGAGAAAATTCCTATTTTCCATTAATATCACACATTTTTCGCAGGAAAAGTAGGAACTATTTTATTAAAAATTCATTACATAGAGGAAAATTCTTTTCCCGACATGAGCTACATGTAGTTATCAATATTTCGAGGCTTCTGAACACGAATATAATAATAATAATAACCTGTTCTCTCCGCACTTCGAGAAAATTCCTTTTTTCCATTAGTTTCACACAGTTAACGCAGAAAGAGTATGGACGATATAAATAAAAATTCATTACATGAAGGAAAATTTTTTTCCCGACATGAATTACATGCGTTATCTATAATTCGACCTTTCGGAACACGAATATAACAATAATAATAACCAGTTTCCTGCGCACTTTGAGGAAATTCCGATTTCCCATTAGTGTCACACAGTTTACGCGTAAACTGTGTGACACTAATGGAAAAAAGGTTTTTTCTCGAAGTGCGGAAGGAACTGGTTATTATTATTGCTATATTCGTGTTCAGAAGGGTCGAATTATAGATGACACATGTAACTTAAGTCGGAAAAAAATGTTCTTCTCTGATATGAATTTTTGTTTACATAGTTCCTAATTTCTCTGCGAAAAATGTGTGATATTAATGGAAAATCGGAATTTTCTTGAAGTGCGGAAGAAACTGGTTAATATTATTGTTATATTCGTGTTCAGAAGGGTATATTTATAAATAGCACATGTAACTCAAGTCGGAAAAAACATTTCTCCATGTAATAAATATTTATTCATATCGTTTCCGCTTTTTCTGTGAGTAGAACACTACGCACATCCCTAGCGTATGACTGTAACGGTTTTTCTTGTTCGCCAGTACCACAAATATTATTATTAGCTTTCGGACTTATAGGTTGCTAAAATGCAATATTAGGTGCCTAAAGTAAGCTCTAAATAATTATGAAATAGGATTTAAAAATTGCAAAAATGATCTATTAAAAATCGTGAATTCCATTGAAGTTGGTATTTTTCTTAAACATCCCAATTATAATACATTATTATACGAGTATATTTAAGAAGGACCACCGGCGTGGTCTCGTGGTTAGCGTTGCTGACTACAGATCCATCGGCCCGGGTTCGATCCCCGGTACCTCCTCGGATTATTCTGAGGTAGGGAGGTCTGGCAGGGGTGCACTCAGTATCGTGATTCAAATTGAGGAGCTACTTGATAGAGAAGTAGTGGCTCCGGTCATGGATACCACCGTGGGTGTCGGCATGCAGACCACATGCTCCTAATCCTGCCATCTGCCTATGGTAGATGACGCAGTGGACGAGTTGTAGACCTTGTCCCTTCAGGGATGTTAGCGCCACGGAGTTAGTTATATTTAAAAAGGCAAACTTCAACAAGGAATAGGCCTATAAACAATATTCATTTCTTCCATATCTTGTCCACAATTGGCTACGCCCTTGGGTAGAGAGGAGCTTTTCATGTACAAATCGTTATATTCAGACAACAGACAATCGTTCTTATTTGAGAATCTCCACCAAGTGTTCATAGTTATTTTTATTACAGGTTTACTGTAAACATCGCAGTTTGCTTGTAGTAATAGATAATTATTTTTTTTTTCTTTTTTAAATTGCACATAATTGCTAGGGGTAATTTGATGGGCATGCCAGTTCAGAAAGAATTTCTTTTTCGCTAAGGGTGTCCAAGTAGTACTTACTTCTTTAGTAACAAAATATGTGTGTTTAATACAGTTCTGAATAATCCAGCAGAATAAAATCATATCAATTAAAATGTGCATCTACAGCCATAGGACCGTCGCTCATTTATGACTACATCTTCTCAAGTGTTCCTGGAAATTTTGAAACTCTGCCGTACTGACTGTACCCCCAAGATGTATATTTTAGTTTCTTGTGCATATACAGCCATAGGACCGTCGCTCATTTATTATGACTACATATTCTGAACTGTTCCTGCAAATTTTGAAACTCTGCCGTACTGACTGCACCACCCAGGAAATATATTTTAGTTTCGTGTGCATCTACAGCCATGGGACTGTCGCTCATTTATTATGTGTACACCTTCTGAACTGTTCCTGCCAATTTTGAAACTCCGCCTTACTGACTGCACCACCCAGGAAATATGTTTTAGTTTCGTGTGCATCTACAGCCATGGGACTGTCGCTATTCACCTTCTGAACTGTTCCTGCCAATTTTGAAAATCTGCCTTACTCACTGCACCACCCAGGAAATATATTTTAGTTTCGTATGCATCTACAGCCATGGGACCGTCGCTCATTTATTATGTGTACACCTTCTGAACTGTTCCTGCCAATTTTGAAACTCCGCCTTACTGACTGCACCACCCAGGAAATATGTTTTAGTTTCGTGTGCATCTAAAGCCATGGGACTGTCGCTCATGTATTATGTGTACATCTTCTGAACTGCTCCGGCCAATTTTGAAACTCTGCCGTACTGACTGCTCCACCCAGGAAATATATTTTAGTTTCGTGTGCATCTACAGCCATGGGACTGTCGCTGTTCACCATCTGAACTGTTCTTGCCAATTTTGAAACTCTGCCTTACTCACTGCACCGCCCAAGAAATATATTCTAGTTTCCGTGTGCGTCTACAGCAATTGGACTGTCGCTGTTCACCTTCTGAACTGTTCCTGCCAATTTTGAAACTCTGCCTTACTGACTGCACCACCCAGGAAATATATTTTAGTTTCGTATGCATCTACAGCCATGGGACTGTCGCTCATTTATTATGTGTACATCTTCTGAACTGCTTCTGCCAATTTTGAAACTCTGCCGTACTGACTGCTCCACCCAGGAAATATATTTTAGTTTCGTGTGCATCTACAGCCATGGGACTGTCGCTCATTTATTATGTGTACACCTTCTGAAGTGTTCCTGCATATTTTGAAACTCTGCCGTACTGACTGCTCAACCCAGGAAATATATTTTAGTTTCGTGTGCATCTGCTCATTGGTAATCTCAACCTTTAACGTAAGTTATGATGCGGTTGTGCATTGTGAATTAACACATTCTAATTTGGCCGTGAAGATGGACAAGATTATACTTTTTGCAGTATTGGCAGCCCTAAAATATTACATTCAGCACACATTTTGACTTCCGTAGTGCCTCTTCCATCTGACGTATTATTTGGGAGGCAGTGACCGCCACATCATAAGTTAAGCTAATGTTGAAGATTACTTTATCTTTTTTCTAGCATTGTTCTAAATATAACTAAAATTTGTGAAAATGATCAATGGATTGCAGGAATAAACTAAGAACAACTCGCGTACATTCGGATGAACAAAGGAATATATTTAGCACAAGGTAAACTGCATAAACATGGCTACACACAGAACAGAGATTAACACAACTACTCACAGGTGGCGTTGGCGCTAGATGCTGGTGAACAAGTGAAGGATTCATCGCACAAATTGTTTCTCGTACAAAATACTTTAACACCCTCACATGTGCGAATAATCAAAAAGTCAATACTTCAAGCACATGTTCTGCACACATGATCGAAGTCTGGGCGCAAACAGTCCTTTCGTTAATGCATCTACTGTCATCTCTTCTGTTCTTGCGAAACGTACATCAATATCCCCACCTTCCTGTGCTTCTCTGACGAAGTGATGACCGATGTCGATGTGCTTCGTTCGAGGCCTATAAGCTTGGTTCTTCGTCAAGTCAATCGCCCCTCTGTTGTCATTGAAAATGACAGTTGGGAACAGCACCATGGATGGTTCCAGCTCCCGTGCCAGTGCACGCAACCACAGTGTCTCCTGACAGGCGGCTGAGAGAGCCATATATTCGGCCTCGGTGGTAGACAATGCTACCGAACTCTGCCTCTTGCTCTGCCAAACAATGGGACCTCCTTGAAACAGAAAAATACTTCCTGTGATTGAGCGGCGATCGTCGCTGTCACTGGCCCATCAGCATCACAATACCCAATATATCCATTTTGTCCAGCTGTAGGGTCACCGGAGAATTATATATTTGCATTTGCAGTACCCTGGAGGTAGCGCAAAATTCTCTTGACTGCTGTCCAGTGCTGTTTTCCAGGATTTTGCATGTAGCGACTCACACTGCTGACTGCAAAAGAAATGTCCGGCCTTGTGCCCTGACTGGCATAGAGTAGACTGCCCACTGCCTCACGATATGGAACACCTTTCATTTCCTCAATTTCTTTCTGGGTTTTTGGTTCCATGTCCTTGGTTAGCTTGCTGTTCGGATCATACGCAGTAGAAACAGGTTAGGAGTCGCACATACCAAACTTCTGAAGAATCTTCTGGATGTATGCGCTCTGGTCCAACCAAACCTTTTTCACCTTGCGATCTCTGGAGATTCTAATGCCAAGAAGCTGCTTTGCTTCTCCAAGGTCCTTCATATTGAAGGTTTGTGGAAGTTTCTCCTTCATCAACACCTTTTCTTGCTTATCACTTGCCACGATCAATAGGTCGTCAACGTAGACGGCAATAATGACGATGCCTGCCTTGGTTTTCTTGACATATACACTGGGGTCTGCTTTCGTTCTCTTGAATTTCATCCCTGTCAGCGAATCATGTAGTCTCTTGTTCCATGCTCGACCACTTTGTTTCAAACCGTACATTGATTTTTGGAGTCGCCAGACTTCACTTTCATCTTTGGGGTTTCGAAGCTCTCTCGGTGGTTTCACATAGATTTCTTTTTCGATGTTCCCATGTAAATATGCAGCTGTCACGTCCATCTGATCCATTTCTAGATCATGCTTGGCTGCCAGTGCACAAAGAAACCGTATTGATGTGTAGCGCACCACTGGGGAGTAGGTTCACTATAATCAGGGCCGTAGCAAGGTCATTCTGCGCCCTTGGCGAGTTTGACATATCTGCGCCCTCCAAATGAACATTTTTTTTAAATTTCTGTAAAACTGATTTTCTTAAATTCGCTTGTAGAAGGTTTTTTTGGTCCCATTTCTTTAAAAAATCACTGCCTAATAGATCAAAACTAATAATGTAGACTAAGCTATGATGGTCATGGTAGTTTTAGTTGGCACATTTTTTTTACTGAAATCATTCTTTCTTATACAACAGAAGCAACGCAAACATCAACAAGAGACGAAACAATACAAACATTAATATTGTTTCACTGTTTAATTTAAAAATCGCTTAGTTAAAAAATACAATAATAATCAGAGCCCGGATTCTAATGACATGTCATCTTTTTTATTGATGCTGCACAGACATTGCCAATTTGTAGATAAATCATAATCATGGCCTCTAGATTATAGAAATGCATTTTTATTATGTCATTTTTTGACATTGTATGCAATTTTATATTTTAGGGCATTTATTTCGTCCCCAGCGGTGCTGTCTTTGAAGTGTTTGTTTAATGCAAGAAGGACACACTCTATGTTGAAGTGTTGTCATGTCTCAGTCGGAAACGAGAATCAAAGGAACGCCAAAATGTTGTATTATATTACTGTTGTTATTAGATTGACTTGGCGCCAGAGTCTCCCACCTGCTTGTATTTGAGAGTGCAAACTACTGTTTACCCTCAATAAACAATATAATGCCGAAATGCCGAAGTTTGACTCGCCAGTGCCTCAGTGCCAGTATAAATTTCCGTAAGGAAAGAATATTCACAGCAAAAATCAAAGATTTTTAGACCTACAACATCCTTTCTGAATTTAAGGTTTTTTTTAACAATTATGAACAAATTATTCTATAATTTTGTGTGTACAATAATATTTTTTATAAATAAAATATCAGTTTTTAGGTCATTCTTTATAATTATTAAGTCATTTTCCTTAAATTTTGGGTTCATTTTATAGGCCCTTTTCTAAACAACTTTAGGTCATCAGAATCCGGGCCCTAATAATAATACAGTATAATATAATTAAACGTAATAGCAGTGACTATAATATCAGCGCCGGCCTTAGAAGGGAAATTGATCAAAACAAACAGCATGTGTACTGCCAGCTGGCAGAGCGTGCATCGACCGCGGATCACAACACATATTATTCAATGTAATGTTACAGAAATTAATTTTAATGTACATTAATACATTATGTGATTAAAAAAACTAAACATTTTTAAAATAAGAAATCTTAGTTCACACTTAATTTATAATAAAATAGTAATAACAAAAGGAATTGAGATCTGCGCATTCGGCTTTTTCTGTTGTATGTAACAGTATGAGCGATGCCATTGTTGATCGCTTTGTAATCAATCCTGCCGACAGTAGTAGCACTGAGGACGACAATCAGCTGGAAAGGGATTGAGTTGAACCACGTTCATCAGAATAATAACGTACATATTAATTTTCATTGTCGTTATTGCAGTGTTTGTGCTTTATGATGATTCTAACTACTAGTATGATAGGTGTTGAAATAACACTGACTATAAATGTGTAACTAGGCTGTCGGTGTATTAGTGGTAAAGGATCGATGTTCACAACTTCAGGTTCCATGACAGACTCCTTCTGTCAGCGTCCTATCACGGGAAGGAAGGTAGGCTGCCATTGGTCAATGGGGAAACACCTGACAGCCGGGTTTATTCAATGCTGCCAACTTACATTTTAACACACCCAGTCATACCCACACAGGCACTCAACTACATACATTACACTCCTCCCCTCTTAACTTTTTACTATTCCACTAATTTAGTAATAACATACTCAAGTAACATTTATAACAAAAAAAATACACAGTAAACATGACAATAGTTACAGATTTAGCCTTTCTATTGGTTTGCGTTCTCTAACTGGGTAACGCCTTTCTGAGTTAACAAGTGTTTGTTTTGTACTGTCCGAGCTTACAACAGGTGCGGTAACGTCACTAGTCCTTACCAAAGATCTACGATTGGTAGAACGGTGTGGAGAGGATACGGAGTGTGGTGTTTCCACAACTGCTGCGTTCCTTCCACATCTCAACCACTGATCGGAAGACACACTGGGTAACAATAAGTGGTCATGTGTGGTGTCACTACTTACTCCAGGTGCAGGCACCTCTATCTCACTATTCAAACCTATTATCTGATCAATATGACGTTTCCAAATAACATCATTTTTAAGTTTAACCAGATATGACACTGCACTTATCATTTTTACAACAACACCTTCGATCCACTTATTTTTACCTCTATAGTCTCTTACAATTACTGGTTGTCCTTCACACAATACTCTTGTCTTACTTCCACCATAATTAGCAATTTGTTTACCTTGTTTAACATAAACGAAACTTTGCAAATTTGGCCTAAGTAAATCTAATCTTGACCTTAAGGGTCGGTTGAACATCAACTTAGCTGGTGTTTCATTGGTAGTGGAGTGTATAGAATTTCTATACGCCAACAAAAACTTGCACAAAGCTAAATTGTCCTCCTCCTTATTCATAATAGCCAATTTGATTCTTTTCTTGACAGTTTTCACAGAATTTTCTGCTAGACCATTACTAGCTGGATGAAAGGGTGGTGTTAGCGTATGCTTAATGCCATTGCCTTTCAGAAACTCTTTGAATTCATGTGATGTAAATGGTGGGCCATTGTCCGAAACTAACTGAAACGGTAAACCAAACCGTGCAAATAATGGCCTTAATTTAGAAATAGTTTGTTTTGCTTATGTCGAGTGTACCTCTTCCACCTCTAACCATTTGCTATGGGCATCTACTATAATAAGATACAACTTATTATTTATAGGACCTAAAAAATCTACATGTAAACGTTCCCACACGTTTCTTAGGTACTCCCATACATGCAAATTACACTTAGCTGGATTCTGACGTACTGACAAACAGAGTGAACAACTGTTGGCAAGATTCTCTATATCTGAGTCTAGGCCAGGCCACCAAAAGTAAGACCGAGCCATAGCTTTCATTTTGACTACACCAAGATGTCCACTATGCAACTCCACTAAGAGTGACTTACGTAAACTGTTAGGTACAACTATTCTATGTCCCCACACAAGAATACCATTTTCAATAGCTAGTTCACTTTGTCGCTGGAAATAAGGTTTTAAGTCGTTATCGACAACTGTTCTGTTGTTTGACCAACCATACAATACAAAATTGTACACTCTCTTAAGTAAACTATCCTTCTTAGTTTCCTCTCTTACATTGTTAAAATCTACAGGTATGTCATTCTCTTGAATATACTGCAAATACGTTCCGACATAATTGATATCTTCTGATTCCCCCAGAAGGTCTTTTATGTTTAAGGGCAATCTAGATAAACAATCGGCATTTGCATTGTCCTGAGACTTAACATATTTAATGTCAAAATCATAGTTGGTTAAAAATAGTGCATAGCGTTGAAGTCGACTTGCTGCATAAGCAGGCATTCCTTTTTTAGGTCCAAAAATTGATAACAAGGGTTTATGATCCGTGATTAAAGTGAATTTCCTGCCATACAAATATTGATTGAATTTCCTGACTCCGTACACTATGCCTAATGCCTCTTTATCTATGACACTATAACCCAATTCAGCTTTGGATAAAGTCCGTGAAGCATAACAAATTGGTTTCACTGAACCATCCCTCTGAATTTGGCTTAACACACAACCTAAACCATAGTTAGAACTATCTGTAGCTAAACTTACAGGTAAGTTAGGGTCGTAGTGTGCTAAGATTGGTGCTGACACCAATTTACTCTTGATTAGCTGAAATGCTTCTTCACAAGCAAGGGACCACTCAAAAATACAATCTTTCCTCAACAATTTATATAAAGGCGCTGCAATAGTTGACAAATGTTGTACATATTTGCCATAGTAATTTATCATGCCCAGAAAAGCTTTTAACTGAGTGACATTCGTTGGAGTAGGTGCATCTACAATAGCACTTACCTTAGATTGAGACGTACTTAGGCCTTCTTTACTTAGTACATAACCTAAGTACTCTATTGATTGTTTAAAGAACTCACATTTCTTTTTACTCACTGTCAGACCATTTTCACTCAACCTTCTGCAGACTTCATACAACCTTTGTTTGTGTACATTCATGTTTTCCCCGGTGATTAGTATATCGTCTAGAAAATTAACCACCCCGGGTATACCAACAAGGATTGATTCTATTATTTTCTGAAAAATGCCTGGCGCTGATGCAACACCATAA
This sequence comes from Ectobius pallidus, assembly GCA_964059195.1. NCBI lineage: Eukaryota > Metazoa > Arthropoda > Insecta > Blattodea > Ectobiidae > Ectobius > Ectobius pallidus. Next base: position 128,678,537 of record CAXKWD010000003.1, read on the forward strand.
GGGACACGATTGTACATGAATAACCCTTTTGTAGTACTAATCGTACAATACTTTTTAGATTGTTCATCTAAACATACTTGCTGATATGCCTGAGAAAGATCAATTTTTGAAAAGGTTTCACCCTTTTGTAGAGTGTTGAAAAGATCCTCGATACGAGGTATTGGATGTCTATTCACAATTAAAGCATCATTCAGTGAAGACGCACGAAAATCTGCACACAGCCTCAACTCTCCGGATTTTTTAATTATTGGGACCACTGGACTTCCCCATTCACTATTAGCTATAGGTGATAGAATACCTATGTTCACTAACCGATCGATCTCGGCCTCCACTTTGTCTTTTAAGGCAAAAGGAATCGGTCTAGGCTTAAGAAATTTGGGTACTACATTTTCTTTCAATTCTAACCTAGCTGGTTCACCCTTGTAGCAACCTAGTTTGTCTGTAAACACATCTGGAAACTTTAGGTATAGATCACTTACAACTTTGGATTCAATGTCCATTATGTTACAAAATGATTGGTTTCGATCATAGTTAGGACTGACCTCTCTAACTTCACTGGGTTGACCAATTTGTATTACAACTCCTAAATCTCTGATCCAATCTCTACCCATGAGTGGGTTTGCTCCCCTAGCAATTACATACAGGGTTAACTGCTTAGTTTTACAACCATATTTTACGTTTACACACAATTTACCCAATGGCTTTATCGGTTGATTAGTGTAAGAATTCAACACCAAATTTGTATGTTGCAACTTTAGAGAACTGAAGTTATCCCTATAGCATTGTTCATTAATCGCCGAAATACATGCACCACTGTCTACCTCAAAATTCATTAACTTGTTTTCTATTTGCAAGTTTAGTGTAATAGGCATAACTCTATCTTTTTCCATTCTAGGCTCCTCAACTTCATTTAAAGCGAAAAGGTTGGTTAGGTCATAACTTTCCTCATTTTCATCATTAGAAACAAGATTAACTCTACATTCATTAGTAGGCTTAATACCACTACTTATAGATCCATCACTGCTCAGTGATCGATCTACATCTACGTAGTTTTGCTTACAATTAAAATGCTTTTTCTGCTTGGGAGTTGACTTATCCCTACTGTGACAAGCCTGCGCCAAATGGCCAGTTTTACCACACTTATTGCACTTATATGCACGAAATTTGCACTGATTTGACTTGTGGCCCTGCTTGCCACAACAATAACACTTCACTTCACTAGTAACTCTCTCCTCCCTCTTATAGTCGAACGCTCGCTGGTGACGCTGCTGCGTAGACCTGCTTGAAGTTCCACCGCTACTAGCGCTATGGTGCTCTGCTGCTGAACTCTTCCGTCCTTTGCTGTAGTGAAGTTGACCCACTTGTGAATTGCCCCATGCCGCTGGTAGACCCGCTGTAAGCGTAGCCGCTTCTCTATCCGCCATTTCCATATTTGTTGCTATGGTCACTGCCTTCTCAAATGTCAAATCCGTTTCACCAAGTAATCTTTTCTTGATTGCATCATTCCGTATTCCACTCACTAGTCTATCCCGTAAATACTCAGCCAGATTACTTTTAAAGTCACAAAACATGGAAAGTTGCTTTAACTGTACAACATGCTCTGCAATTGTTTCATGTTCTCGCTGGTTTCTCAAACTAAATTTATAACGTTCTGTTATAGATGAAGGTTTTGGGCTAAGATGACTTTCCACCAAGGTCACAATTTCCTCGAAAGTTTTTTCCGTTGGTTTGGAAGGAGCACACAAGTTCTTAACTAAATTGTAAGTTTTGAGACCCATCACTGTTATCAATGTAGACACCTTTTTTTCAGATTCAATGTCATTAGCGTCTATGAATATTTCTAACCTTTCAATGTACGATGACCAACATTCTTCTGCGGAGTCAAATGCATTCATCGAACCGATGAGAACTGCCATTTTGGAATTATTTTCCCGCCACAGCCTGTCCAAGAATAATGGAGTCGGCGTCAATTCTGACATACAATTTGTTCGTACACCTTACTGCACAAAACGTTGAACCTGAAGGAACATTCCTAAACACCATAAAGTCACTGCTGCTAGCTAGTACACCTTTCTGTACAGCTACCACTTCTTTCACTTTCAAGGCCTCACGCGATAGCCCTTCCGCCGATCGCCGCCAACTCACGATGTGGATTCCAATTTTAATACTGCCACAATGCAGTCCTGTGTTTACCGCCTCGTCGCCAAAATGCAGTGTTTGTGCTTTATGATGATTCTAACTACTAGTATGATAGGTGTTGAAATAACACTGACTATAAATGTGTAACTAGGCTGTCGGTGTATTAGTGGTAAAGGATCGATGTTCACAACTTCAGGTTCCATGACAGACTCCTTCTGTCAGCGTCCTATCACGGGAAGGAAGGTAGGCTGCCATTGGTCAATGGGGAAACACCTGACAGCCGGGTTTATTCAATGCTGCCAACTTACATTTTAACACACCCAGTCATACCCACACAGGCACTCAACTACATACATTACAGTTATATCTTTCCATACTGTTCATGATTTACGTTTTACTCTGTCAATATGAATCGTGTTAATTAAAGGACGTTGCATGACTGCTTTTTGCTTGTAGACAATCGGCATAATACTACAGATAGTTCACGTGCAGTAATTTTTAATAACCTGAAATATTTCTTCCACTAACGTGGAATTTATATTACTTGATAAATTGCACCAGCCTAAAAAAGGCGGGATTTTTCATGGTTAATTTTGCGCCCTTCGTACCTGCGCCCTTGGCGGTCGCCCACCTAGCCACCGCCTAGCTACGGCCCTGACTATAATCAATCCCCTCTATTTGGCTGCAACCTCTAACTACTAGTCTCGCTTTATAGCGTTGTGTGTTTCCAACTGAGTCTTTCTTAACTTTGAAAACCCATTTGGTATCAAGCGCTCTCTTTCCATCGGGTAGTCTCGTTGGGAGTCAGGTATTGTTGGAAACAAGGGAGTCGTATTCCTTTTGCATTGCCCTTTTCCAGTTATCTCTGTCCGATGAACTCAGAGCTTCTGCAACATTCTCTGGGTCTGCTGGATCATGGCTCACGGTGAGGTATGTGACATAATCTTCCATTTTGACTGGTTTATGTGGCCTCGTTGACCTATGGAGAATAGTGCCTCCGGTTTCATCCTCTTTGACTGCGTTTTCAGCAGGTCAGTCTGTATGGCTTGTTAATTCTGAGTCAGCTTCGCTTTCTTTTCCTTCTTCTTTGAAGTCTTCCAACAGAGTAGCTGGCGAAGGTGTTCTGTCGCCATTCTCGGACTCAGAGTTTTCTAGAAATATTACATCTCGGCTTTTTGTAATCTGGCCAGTTTTTGGGTCCATGAGACGCTATCCCTTTGAGTCTTCACAGTAGCCGACGAACAGGAGCTTTTCGCTCTTTGGGTCCAGCTTCTGACGTAACTCTTTCGGGATATGGGCGTATGCAGAGCAACCGAAAATTCTCAGATGCGCCAAGCTCGGTGTGCATCCCGTCCATAACTCTTCTGGCATTGCTCCGCCTATCGCCGAGTTTGGGGATCTGTTTCCTAAATAAACTGCGGTAGACACTGCTTCAGCCAAATACTCTCAATAAGTAATACCGTCCACTCCCTGTCTTTTTCCGGGACACGCTACTACTAGCGCCGCCAGTGAGCAGGAATGGGCAGTTACTCGTCAGCTGATATAGTTAACGTTTGCCTGTTGTGTTTTGTGTACGAAAATATAATATAAATTCTAGTAAAACAGGGTGCCCACGGGGGGGGGGGGGGTTAAGACGAAGACTGCGTCATTGAAATTTCTTGGGGGGGGGGGAATACTATCGTGTTATGAATTTTCTGGCCGGGGGTTGAAAATTGTTGCAAAATTAGAGTTTTATATGTTAAAAATAAAAACGGTCAAGTTCTATAACTTCAAAAGGTCTCTTTTAATTCTTTATAAAGATAAAGATGAAGAATTTCGACAGCCAGTGGCGCCCATACCCGGGAGGGGGGGGGCGCAAGGAAAAAAATGTATATTATTAATTATTATAGTCAGGTGTTTTTCTTTTAAGACAATTATTTGAATTGCAGAAGTTTTACCAAAACGACAACATGGAAGCAGAATCCACAGTGGATTAGGAAAGGGGGGTTCAGACCCCTAAGAGTCAAAACCTAAAATTCTATATTTGTATTTAAAAAATATATTTATTTAATTAAACAAGATTTGTTGGTGTGTCAAATATGATATAGCAGTTATTTTCTTTTCATAACATAATGAGTAGGCCTATTATGTCCACTGTTCCATGTGTTATTCAACTTTTCTTATAAATAGTAATAACTAAAAAGTATTATAATTTATGTAACAATTTCTTGTTTAAGTTGCCATGTCTTAGAGTATAGTAAACAAATTTGCTAACTAGTTTTTCAGTGCTAAAATAGCGTAAAATATGATTTTCATTAGTTCAACATTTAAAAATTTCCCGGGGTGGACACCCGACTTAGGTAACATTTTCTTGTTTACATTGGCATGTCTTAGAGTATGGTAAACAAATTTCTTAACTAGTTTTTGAGTGCTAAAATATCGTAAAATGTGATTTTCATTAGTTCAATATTTAAACATTTTCTGGGATGGACCCCGACCCCTTTTTTGGGGGGTATTCCAAACCCCCCCCCCGGCACTTCCGACCCTCCCCGCAATTATTTTCTGGATACTTATTATATTATTAATATAAAATACAAAGTGGCCCAAGAAGTTAAAGCGACAAAAAATAAATTCATTAAAAAAATTGCCCCTCCCCCTAGAAAATATCACATGGGCGCCTTTGTCGACAGGAAATTGGGTTGGGGGTGAGCAATGAAGTTTGTGGGGTGAGCAATGAAGTTTTGGGGGGTGGGCACCCCTGAGTAAAATAATAAATACAACATAGGCATAAAGAAAATGTCCGGTTATGTAGGTGGCATGATATGTGCCGTCTATGGTTGTAATAATTATTTTGAGAGTGAAATAAGTAAAATCGTTAATTAGAGTGTGTACAAGACTGATTCATACAGATGTTCATTGGCTTACCATCCGAATTGTTTTACATGTAGAAATTTCAAATTAAAAAAAAAAGTATATATTGTACAAAGTATCTTGCAAATCGTATGAATTAAAATTTAAAGCTGATTTTCACGAAAATGTATTAAAGTGAAACAATTAGTTTTGATACTTATTAGAAAAAAGTGTGTGTGGAACGCCATGCGGCAGAAGTGAAACTTTTTTTTTTATTCTTCCAATTTTGGGTTAGTGGATTTTTCAAATTTTGGATTGTTGGACTTTTTAATATTGGGTTTTTGGACTTTTTAGAATTTGGATTTTTTAAATTTCTGATCTTTTAATTCTTTAATTTTGAATTTTTTACATTTTAGATCATGGAATTTTTTAGTTTTGTATTTTTTTAATTTTTAATTTTGGATTTTGGATTTTTTTATTTTTATATTTTATAATTTTATAATTTTGGATATTTATGTTTTAAATTTTGGATATTAAGATTTTTTTATTTTTAATTTTTTTAAATTTTGGACTTATTAATTTTGGTTCTTTGAATATTTTGATTTTGAAAGTTTAGATTATTTAAATGTTGGATCTTTGATTTTTTATTTTTTGTATATTTTAATTTTGGATTTTTTAATTTCTGGACTTTTTCAGTTTTGGATAAGCCTAATCATTGAGTTGATTGTTTTCTGTGCAGTCCGTTCCATCACACCTCACTAATTTCGTGACGATTTTGAGTGTTACACAAGCTCTCGATTTACCCCTACCGCGGCTAAAGAAGTTTTACTTAAAAAATTAGCGTTATCGTCATTTAATTAAGTTAGTTTAGCGGTAGTGTAAATTATGTTATTTCCCGACCTAATTCCTGCATTATCAAGCACAAAAATAAGTTACTGTGTCATCAGGACTTTGAAAAAAAAAATTTATTTCTGCCGCTATATAGGTTCATTAAGTAGCTTCTGAGACTGTTGCCCATTCCTACTCAACAGATGGCACCTCTGTGCTAGTGGACATTTTGAACCAAGTCCCCACACCACCAGCTGCGCAGACGGCGTGAAATGGCTCCAAATAGAAGTGGTCGCTCGCCGCCATCTTTACGGCAAGAATCATTTAGCAGACGACATACAGCTGTTAAACGTAAAAGGAAAAATAAACCTACCGGTATTTAATCTCATAAATAATGAAAAAAATTAATTAAACACGAGTTGAGAGTAATATCGCTATAAATAAATGTAAGAACTAAACATAATTACCTGCATTTATCGCATGTGGACGCAATAACACAACATCATAGGCCTGTGTTGACATTCCCAGTAAGTCATTTTTCTCAGTCATTTTAGTGAATAATGTAAGTTGTAATCTTTGAACATAGCCCTTCGGGTCCTGAAATATGTGATTAAATGAATGAATACAATTAGGCCTACAATAAAATAAAATGTAAATAAATTAAACGAAATAGAAACCATACAATCTAATGCTCACCTATTGGTTCATAAAAAGATGCAATAACACAAAATCATAGGCCTGTGTTGACATTCCCAGTATGTCATTTTTCTCAGTCATTTTAGTGAATAATATAAGTTGTGTTCTTTGAACATAGCCCTTCGGGTCCTGAAATATGTGATTAAATGAATGAATATAATTAGGCCTACAATAAATTAAACGAAATAGAAACCATACAATCTAATGCTTACCTATTGGTTCATAAAAAGATGCAATAACACAAAATCATAGGCCTGTGTTGACATTCCCAGTATGTCATTTTAGTGAATAATGTAAGTTGTGTTCTTTGAACATAGCCCTTCGGGTCCTGAAATATGTGATTAAATGAATGAATACAATTAGGCCTACAATAAAATAAAATTTAAATAAATTAAACGAAATAGAAACCATACAATCTAATGCTCACCTATTGGTTCATAAAAAGATGCAATAACACAAAATCATAGGCCTGTGTTGACATTCCCAGTATGTCATTTTTCTCAGTCATTTTAGTGAATAATGTAAGTTGTAATCTTTGAACATAGCCCTTCGGGTCCTGAAATATGTGATTAAATGAATGAATACAATTAGGCCTACAATAAATTAAACGAAATAGAAACCATAGCCTACAATCTAATGCTTACCTATTGGTTCATAAAAAGATGCAATAACACAAAATCATAGGCCTGTGTTGTAAGATGAGCCGGAAAATTAAACACAGAAGGAACTGCATCTGGTTTAAGAAGCCTGTTGCCATTAGACTTCCAGAAACAAAATTCTGCGAAATGAGCTGAGCAGAGTTTGTGGTGGATTGTTGGATTAAATTTTTCACGCCTTACAGCCGATAACCATTTCTTTAACAGTTCACGATTTTGAAGAGGAAACCTAAAATTAAATTTTTGTTATTCCTAAGGACATATGGAAAGCCAAAGATCCCCTAACCACGATGTAATAAGAAAAATTATAAACTGTTTCAATATAATACAATAGCCTGTCATTTTATGGAACGTCATTAGTCATTAAGATATGAAATTTAAAATTACTGTTCTCAACCTATACAATATAGGGGTCTAGCCCTATGTAGTCCTAAAATAGTAAATTACTATGAAAAATTACAGTTGTGCATTCCATTCCAAAATACAACACCGCTCCTAACCTATAATATAACTAGGCTATATTACTTACTTGTGGAAAGAAATCCCCGAATCCTTCTTCTGACGATTTGTGCAGTTGTATGCTGCACAAGACTGCACCATATTTTTAGTAATATCATGAACACTATAAAAAAACACGGGTCGAAAATATAAATTCTAACCAACACACGTGGCCTCAATATTGAAATGTATCCGCAATAATAATGACCATATTATAACTCACTACACTTCATGCAATTACTAAATAGCACACAATAATAAAATGAACACAAACACTGTAATTCTAAGCTTACATTTCGTTTTTAATATTTAAAAAACCTCACTGTTTACATTCTCATGCATAACACATGCCGTAAAGATGGCGGATGCGCGAGTTGTTCAATTTTAGCCACCGCCGCGCCGCATATCGTCAGTCTAGGTAAATAATATAAAACGTCTTTGTTTTGAACAAAGGGAATAGAGTAGAGTGGGCGGTATTCTTATTGAGAGTATTTGCTTCAGCCCAATATTTTTTTCGGAAGGCCTGCATCAAAGAGTGTTACCGCAAGGCGACCCTTCCTCTGGTAGTGGACCGTATTGAAAACTATTTGTGGGTTCGATTCCCGGCGATAACATGCGGGGGAGAGAAGAATTGAGGAGAAGAATTGGGTTTCATTTCCAATCTTCAAATGGGTAAATTGATATACAAGAAATATGCACATGTGAACGATGACGTTGCTTGATCAACACAAACTTGATGGTCTGGAATATATGCACTTCTTGAAATCTGCAGTTCTAGTTGTATCCAAGTACACATATATAGATGCACTGGTAGACTGTATTAATTCGGAGGACCATTTGTTGATGTAATAAATATAGCAGAATTGAAATGATTGATATCTCCTTATGAAGGTTCAGTGTCCAGAGATAGAACGAAGCACCTTTAGCGACGTCTAGATGAATCCCTGTGATGTTGAAATTATGTTGAACTATGTAAGAACATTGGAATTCTTAATCCAACACAAATGAAGATAAAAGGCATTTCGCCCGAAATTTAGCACTGTATGACGTGCTAAATGATTTGTTGAATAGAGCACATTGCCCTAGAAAAAGAGAATGGAACACTCAAATCGTTGTCCATTTTGAAGAAGAAGGATGAAGTGAATAATAAGGACAATTGAAGGTTGAAACAATAAATAATCGCTAACCCAATAATAATAGCTTCACTTGTAAATAAGATTAATTAATCAATACATTAAAACGCACTATGCTAATATAATAATAAATAAAATAAAAACAGAATTGATAAATTAGTAGTTATTTAAAAAATAAATAAATAATTTTGGAGTTGAGATTAAAATAACAATTGCCAAGACATACATTGAATTGATTGACTGTAAGCCTATACAGACAAATGAAAATCAAAGCCATCTGAAGTAAATTTATGGCAAGCAAGAAAGAAGGTATTACATGACGTAACATATTGCCCGCGATTATTTCACTTGTGAAATAATCTAAAGTGATGTGAAGTCATGTGATACCTAAAGAATTATGATATGAGAAAGGGGAGTAAGTAATATAAGAAAACAAACTTAAAACTAAGAAATGAATTGAGGGTTGCTAACCAAAAAAGGCAACAACACCAAAGACATGATAGGGTTAGTCGTTAGCCTCAGAAATGGGAAGAGGAGCCAGTTTTACAATGGGTCTTTTAAATAAGTCTGTGGCAGTACGCACAGTAACAACACGAATAAGACCGTCAGGGCCAGGATGAGTACAATGAACAATCCCTAGGGACCACCTTTGAGGAGGGAGATTGTCCTCAATGATTAGGACTGGGGTACCTAAAGGAATGTCAGAAAGAACTTTGGTCCACTTAGAACGTCTTTGTAGTGTGTGGAGATAGTCAGTAGACCATTTCTTCCATAAATTATTTGTAATTTGTTGGAGAGTATTCCAACGAGAACGTGTGGTGTAACCACCAGACAAGTCAGGGCTTGGTAAGGAAATGATGGCTTTCCCAATCAGGAAATGACCAGGTGAAAGATAGCTAATGTCGTTAACGTCCTCATTCAATGGAATGAGGGAACGTGAATTTAAGATGGCTTCCACTTGAATCAGCATAGTAAGCATCTCTTCAAAGGTAAAGTTAAAAGAGGGCAGCATCCTTTTTAGATGAAACTTGACCGATTTAACTGCGGCCTCGTGAAGACCTCCCATGTGGGGGGCATTAGGAGGAAGGAAATGCCAATGTATATTCAAATGGGATGTGGCATCTTGAACCACAGAATGATGCTCAGGAGACTGCAATAGCAAAGCTAACTGCTTGAGGTCAGTCTGAGCGCCAACGAAGTTAGTACCATTGTCTGAGGTCACTGAACTTGGAAGGCCTCTACGTCCTGTGAATCGTGAGAATGCGGCAAGGAAAGCACGAGATGTGAGGTTGGTGACCAATTCAATATGAATGGCCTTAGTGGACATGCATACGAATATGGCGAGGTAAGCTTTGACAGTGATCTTGGAGCGAGGACCTCCAAATTTGATTGGATAAGGACCCGCATAATCTATGCTTACGTTGGTGAAAGGAGAAATGGGATTTACTCTATAAACAGGTAAATCAGCCATTTTTTGCTGAAAGGTTTGAATATTGAAACGAAAACATGTAGTGCATTTTCTTAGAACACTACGTACCACCTTCCTAATAGATGGTATCCAAAATCTTTCTCTTAAGTGAGAAATAACAAGTTGGGATCCAGCATGATTCAACTTGATATGATTGAAATAAATAAGCTGCTTAGTAAAGGCATGATCAGCTGGTAACAACATCTGATGTTTGGCTTCGAAAGGTATGCTGGATCGTTCAAGACGTCCGCCTACCCGAATTACAGAATCCTTGTCAAGAAACGGGTCTAGTTGCTTCAATTTGCTTGAAGAATTGACGTCATGATTTGACAATAAATCACGGATTTCTGATGCATAAACCTCTTGCTGTATTAGCCTAACACAGCATTGAAGGGCCTTGTTGAGTTCAGAAGGCATTAAGAGGCCTTTTATAGAGTTATGAATCTTACGAGAGTTATTCATGAATCTCAATACGTAAGACATAACACGAATAGTTTTCAAATATTCAAATTTGAAAAGATAAGAGTTTAGGTTGGAGGTAGTGGCCTCCATTAGGGACACTACTCTAGTTTCTGGAAGCAAGTCGGGCTCCATATGATCTAGAGCGATATTTTCATCCTTGAACTTACAATTATCTTCACTGAGAGTGGGATTAGAAGTGGAGCGTTTCTCCAATGAGGAGGATCCTTTATAAGCCTGGAGTTTTGTGCTGCCCAGGGTCTGAGGATCAGACAAGAAAGGAAGTTTTACCACATATCTTCCTTCTGAGTCCCGTTGAGTATTATCAACGAAATGCTTTTCGCATATAGAGTCGTCGAGAATGGAATCAGAATTAGAATTTTTTTCTAATTCCCAAAACTGAGAAAGTTGCCTGCTAATGTCTTGATCAGCAGTGAGGAAGGCAGAATAATGTGTGGGAGACCCGCTAGAATGGTCGGGTTTCTTAGAAACCTTATTAGAAGGCCTTGACTTACGTTGGCGGTTGTGCATATTTTGCAAAGCCATGTTATGTTCAGACCTGGCGGGTTGTGGTAATTTACCAGCAAAATACCAACCCAAATGCGAGTTCTGAATTACAGGCATATTAGGAGCAGATATCTGGCCTGCACAGACAATCTGTGAATATATTTCAACACCTAATAACAAGTCTACGTACTTAGGAATATTGAAACTGGCGTCAGCCAATGAAAGATTTGGTGGAATATTCCAATTTGTAGTATTGACAGGCTTGCGTGGAAATTTCGAGGTTGAAATTTCCGGTACGATTATGACGTTGGTGTTGCAATGCCATGAAGTAGTGACAGACTTAATTGAAATTGACGTCATCTTAAGACTGTCTGCCTTAGATGACAATATACCAGCTAAAGTAGTGCGCTGGTGATGAGGCGATAATTTTAAGTGGTTGAATAACCTATTAGACATGAGGTTACAATCAGAACCACTGTCAAGCAATGCGGTGGCTTCAACAGAATGGCCATCCCTGTGCATGACTAAAACAGTGGCGGTAGGGAGCAAACAGCTTGGTTGAGGTTGGAAGACTGACATTACCCCAGCAGTATTGGCAGATTGGTTGCCGTTAATATGTGCTGGATTATGAAGGTAAGTGCCATGTTTACCCTTACAAATCTTGCAAGTATAAGTGCTACAATAGGGGGCGTGACCCTTAGAGTAATAGCACACTTGACATAATCGTTGTGTTTTGACAAAATTGTCTCTATTAGAGAAATCCATGGCTTTGAAAACTTCACAATGTTGCAGCTCATGGAATCCATTGTTACAACAGAGGCATTTAGGCTTGGAGGAGGCAACCTTGCCTTTAGGAATGGTTGTATTAGATACAATAGGCTTTACTGGCTGACTCCTTAAAGCTGAGTCAGTCATCTGAAAAACCCGTATCCTGGATTCTAAAAATGTGAATAAGTCTTTGAGACTAGGCATTTTACCTGGAGCGAGAGAGGATTCCCATTCCTTTATCAAGAATGGGGGAAGCTTGTCGAGTACAATCTTTGCTATAATCAAGTCAGACAGTTCTACACCAACATTAAGCGAGTTCAAAGCATGAACAGTGCTTATAAAATGGTCAACGAACTTCTGAAGAGATTCAGCGGAATTCATTTCTAATACAGGAGGTGAAAATAGCTTCTCCAAGTGGGTATTAGCGATAAGTCGGTCATTATCAAACCTAGCCGACAGCGTGCTCCATGCTACATCAAACGTAGCAGCAGAGACAGGAATGTTTTGAATCACTGTCATAACTTCTGGTGCTAGACAGGACTTCAAATATTGAAATTTGTCCATGTTAGATATGTGTTTATGCTCTATGATTAGTGAATTGAAAGTGTCCCTAAACTCAATCCAGGTTGCTGGGTCGCCACTGAAATGAGGAAGCCGAATTTCTGGAAGTTTAGGGAGAGAGGGGACAAATTGAGGCGATGATTGATTAGCAAGGATAGCTTGGTTGGGCTCATAATGATGCTTGGTTTCATCAATTGAACTTCGAAGAATACCAATGGTTTCATGAAAGGCAGATTCGACTTGAAGCCTTTGAAGTTTGATAGATTCATTGAGTTCTAGTACGTCGATACGTGAGTATTCAGTCTTGTACTCACTGAATAATTCCTCGAAGGATGTGCGCAGACTCAGAGCCTTGCAATAAGATTCTCTATCTTCTATGACAAGGGCTTGAATTGCCTGAACATAATTGAAGAAACGTGTCTTTATAAACTCGACACTAGATAGTTTAGCCTGAGATTCTTGCTGGGCCGCAACTAATTTAGCCTCAGCTTCCTGCTGGGCCGCAACTAACTTAGCCTCAGCTTCCTGCTGAGCTTGCCTTTGGAAAATTAAATTGTCTAGGTGAGAAAGGGCTTGGAAAACGGTTTCTTCGACTTCCTCCCTATAAGCCATTTCGGCATCAGAAAATTCTAACTCCTCGATCTGAGATTGTATGTCTTGAAAATCATTACTAAGTTTTGTCATTGTATCTTTGCGCCTAAGCAGGTCTTGAATAGAAATTTCACTAGAACTAGTGAGATCAGCTATTATATTGGCTTGGCGGGTAATACGACTCTTAACAGGGGTTCGTTTAGCCTTAAGGGCCGCGAATTCAGGACCCGGATTAGTCATATTTGATGAGATTTGCAAAGTCTTTTACAATAAATAATTGTTCAGTGTTAAATCAATTGCCCGCGTTTCGGGAATTACACATAGACGTTTACAATGGTCATGATTGAGATAAACAGACAAAACAGTTAAAATACACTTGAAATTGTGTAGAATCTGTATCAGGTGTTTGTATTGTTGTCTGTGAGATTGTACAATATTTTACAAATTGACAAATATTACAATATGATAGTCAGGTAGCTCCGTACCTAGATCTCAAACGTGTTGAGGACACGGAGATATGCTTGATATTATTAAAACTTGATAATAATAGTGATGCTAATGTTTATGAAACAACACTTATGTTGTTGCTAAATGCAATACTTTGCATGAATTCAAACAGGCTTGCAAATGCCTGGAGAGACTTATGTATTATATAGTATAAGATGAATTATTTATGATAATCAAGCAAATGCACTGAATTTAATTCAGGTTCGGAGCAGCCAGTAATATCTAAACATGTTAGTAATATCAACGGCCTGATGGACCTTCAACATGTTAGTAATATCAACGGCCCGGTGGACCAACAACATGTTAGTTATATCAACGGCCCGGAGGACCAACAACATGTTACCGCAAGGCGACCCTTCCTCTGGTAGTGGACCGTATTGAAAACTATTTGTGGGTTCGATCCCCGGCGATAACATGCGGGGGAGAGAAGAATTGAGGAGAAGAATTGGGTTTCATTTCCAATCTTCAAATGGGTAAATTGATATACAAGAAATATGCACATGTGAACGATGACGTTGCTTGATCAACACAAACTTGATGGTCTGGAATATATGCACTTCTTGAAATCTGCAGTTCTAGTTGTATCCAAGTACACATATATAGATGCACTGGTAGACTGTATTAATTCGGAGGACCATTTGTTGATGTAATAAATATAGCAGAATTGAAATGATTGATATCTCCTTATGAAGGTTCAGTGTCCAGAGATAGAACGAAGCACCTTTAGCGACGTCTAGATGAATCCCTGTGATGTTGAAATTATGTTGAACTATGTAAGAACATTGGAATTCTTAATCCAACACAAATGAAGATAAAAGGCATTTCGCCCGAAATTTAGCACTGTATGACGTGCTAAATGATTTGTTGAATAGAGCACATTGCCCTAGAAAAAGAGAATGGAACACTCAAATCGTTGTCCATTTTGAAGAAGAAGGATGAAGTGAATAATAAGGACAATTGAAGGTTGAAACAATAAATAATCGCTAACCCAATAATAATAGCTTCACTTGTAAATAAGATTAATTAATCAATACATTAAAACGCACTATGCTAATATAATAATAAATAAAATAAAAACAGAATTGATAAATTAGTAGTTATTTAAAAAATAAATAAATAATTTTGGAGTTGAGATTAAAATAACAATTGCCAAGACATACATTGAATTGATTGACTGTAAGCCTATACAGACAAATGAAAATCAAAGCCATCTGAAGTAAATTTATGGCAAGCAAGAAAGAAGGTATTACATGACGTAACAAAGAGCATACTCTTTGCTCTCTCTATGATAGTTCGGTTCTCTCTTTCTGCTACGCCGTACTGACTGCACCACGTTCCATTGGGAACCTTTCTGTCAGCGACTCCCGATAGGTGGCAGCAGGGTCAAAAGAGGTCCAAGCATGTCGTCTGCTGTCCATTGAACATAATGGAACAGACTATTTAAACATCAATCAGAATGCCATAAAACATGTTGTGGCGATCCTTTGTGTAAAACAGAGGTGTACACGTTTGCTTTACGAAATATATTGTTATAAAATATAAAGAAGATTAAACGGATGCTAATAGTTCAGTGGCGGACGCAGAATTTTTTTCGGGGGGGGGGATTTGAAAAATTAATTAACTTATATATATATATAATTAGTTTATAAAACTGGCCACTTATAGTGCATATATAGCCTTTTTTAAATTTTCGGGGGGGGGGGATATAACCCCCCTATCCCCCCTCTGCGTCCGCCACTGTAATAGTTAATAGTCTATGAGTTCCTTCAAATCTCCTCGCTTAACACTTTTAGATCCTTAGAATTGACTCATTATCTTAATCATTTTTACAAAGAATAAAACTTAACAAGAAGTAGTATTCTCATTATTTACAACAGAAGGTCATGTTTCCAATATCTTCATCAAATGGACGAGATTCACATATGTACTGTTGCTATAAACAGGAAGTTCGCCCAGCTGGAAACTCAACCATTTATTCTCTTTCAAACTATGATACAAAATTACTTCTTAAAAAGGTATTGACAGCATTTGATAAATACAACTTACTTAATTTATTAACTTCATAACAAAAATTCACATATTTCTGTTTCACATTTATTATAATTTGTATAATAAAATTATGAATATTTTGTTTAAACGGAATTTGTAAGTTTTTTCATTGCAAAAATTAAAACAAATCGTAAAATTGAAACACTTGCAAAACTAAATTATTCTTACAGGCATTGGTGGTTCTTGTAAATTGAAGATTAAAAAAAATTATAATAAAGAAGACGTCAAAGCATATTTTTCCTTTCTATACTGGCAATTGGCACTGGCTATTTTTCCCCTCTAAATACAAAAAAATAAAAAGATAAATAAATCAACTATACTGTTATATACAACTCACTTTTATAATGCACATTAATGATATTAAAACACTATATTAGAACTGGAATTCCGATGCACGTGGATATTTTAACTCGAATTTAACATACTACGCGTATTTTGACTTATTAGCATATGTGAACCCAGTACGATGAATAACAATTTCCTGCGAGCCATAATTCTGAAACTTATGCAATATAATTCTAAAACAAAAAGTATGAACCTACATTATAGATGGGCGTTGACGCATTTAGGCCTATAGTAATAACCACAAGAAAACCATTCCCTTATTACCTTATTTTGACATTCCAGCTTCTTTCAAATTACATTGATTTCATGAAAAGAACATTCTACTACTAATATCATACACTATTAAAATACTATCATTTGTATTTATTTTCCACACAAACACGTAATGACAGCTATAATTGTGGAGCATGTCTTATTCGTAAGCCTCTAAAGGATATTATTTAGAAGCAAGCAAACGTATCCTAAATTTATTTATAAAATATTAATGATAATAGGACAAAATATTTACACATTTATATCCAAGTTCTTTACTTTCTATAACTACTGTGTTATATCAATCAAATGCTAGGATCTGTTTATCACACAGTATATTCATAACCGAAAGCGGAAATATATTCAGAATATTGTGAAAGCAAACAACCATGGACCTAAATTACTTTTTAAAAATGATTTACAGTATAAAGAATTTTTTTAACATATTTACGACTATGGTTATAAATCTAAAGAAGATGGGATGTTTTCTTTGTGAAGTACTGTACAACAAGTTTTAAATGTTTCATAAAATTTGAATTATTTCTTCACCATTTAACGAATACAAATGCCATCGCGATATACAGGAATAACTTTAATATTTTGGATTATTTGTCACTAAACTACACATGTCTATGCCACTGCAAAATAATTATTGTTCCTGTTTTTCCTGACAAACCACACGGGTTCTTTTCAACATAATAATTACAACCAATTATTGCTTCAGACAGACATTAATTCTTTAATTCTTTTAACAAATCAATACTTTTTCTGGCGATCTCACAATCTCCTAGGCAGAATATAGGTATCTGATTTCTGAAATATAACTTAAACGTTATTAATCGCCAGTTTTTATAAGAAAGCCAACATTATTCACATTTATTGATACAGTAGTATTATTTCTGTCTGACCCCGACGAAACGCGAGTGAGGAGAAGAGAATCCAGCGGTGTGGGTTAATTCAGAGACCTTCCCATCCCGCCGATCATGACAGTAGTAGGCTTATATATCTTTAGTCAGCGTTTGTGTTTACAAACAAATCCCTATCCAAGTACAGCTCTGGCAGATATTTTTACCTCATTCATTAAATGTTATAACACTAACATTAAATGTTTTAACTCTAACATACAGTATGGAACTTTAATATATTTACTCTACATACCAAGTGTGGTGTTACCGCTGTGCTCAATTACAGGACTGGATATTATTCCATAGGAGTGACACCAGAGACTGAGAGTCTTTCCCCTTTACCATTACTATCAGCATCATCATCACCAGTCGGCCGCGGTGGTCTAGAGGTAGCGTGCCCGCCTCTAGATCCGCAGTGCGCGGGATCAAACCCGGCCGCGGTCGATGGATTTTTCAGGACGTAAAAATCCTGGGCACGGAGTCCTCCGGGAGGGACTTTAAGCTGGGGGTCCCGTGTCGTAGATTTACGGCACGTAAAAGAACTCCAAGCCTAAATTAGAGCCTCTGGACAAAATTTCTCGGCCCTTTCACGTCCAAGAAATACTTAGTTTCCAGAGGGGGGTTGCGAGGCGATGGGCTTACCACCTGTCCCTCTACCCTCTAAGCATATCAAAATTAGTATAGGTAATGAAACCTCCATTGGAGGCCCCTTCGCCCCACCTGGGGATCATAGGGTACCAGATACAGATACAGATCATCATCACCATCACCACCAACATTATTAGCATCCGAATCACTCTCACTAGAAGCATCACTATCACCACCCAAATGAATGACCAATTCTTGAGCCGCATCCAGGAGTCCCTCCCTTTCCAAATATTCCTGTTCAATATTCTTCACGTGCTGGCATCTCCGTTTCCACTCCTCTGCAGATATTGAGGAAAACTTCTCATCCGTAATCTTCATGACATCTTCCATTTTAAATGTCACATTGTTTTCGGCTACCCAATTTTTTACAGTAGCCCATATGAGTTCTATCGGATTGAGCTCAGGGTGATAAGGGGGGAGCCTTAAAACATCGTGGCCATGTTGCTGGAGAAGATGATCGATTTTGTAGCTTCGGTGTTGTGGCTTAAGTGTCAGTATTAGTTCATAAATTTCAGCTTTTGTCTTACTATGAAAGTTTTGTTTCTCAAAATTATCATCACGTCTTTTCGAGAATTCGATGTGGGAGGCTTATTCAGCTGCACGTTATGGTAAGGGGCATTATCAATAACCAAGACTGAGTGAGGAGACAGATTTGGAATTAGTCTTTCCTTTAGCCACTGCTCGTAGTTATTGAAATCCATGTCCCCATGATAGTCCCCTGTTTTTCTGTGTGAAATGAATCTCAAATAAGCATTGGGCACAAAGCCATGCTCTCCTCCAGCGTGAATTATAATAAGCCGTTGTCCTTTCGAAACTGGCGAGAAGAGTCCACTCAGCGATTCGTCACTCCAGGCACATGGTGTAGTATGTATTGTGTGAAGGTAGGTTTCATCCATGTACACTATTGAACGCCCTTCAGTCCTATACTGATGAATAGACCTTAAATAGGCACATCTGAGGGACTTTATTCTCTGTTGTTCCACAAGAATTTTTCTATTATTTCTTGTTTTCCTCCACCGAAAATCAACATGTAAAATAATTTTCCTGAGTGTAGAGATGCTACCCTGAAAGTCAATTTTTTCTTTTAGTCTTGAGTGTATTTTTTTTAAAGTCGGTCTCTGCTTTTCTTCAATATAGAAATTATTAATTGTTCGTCGGACTACTTCTTCGTTAAAATTGTCAGGAGATGATTTCTTCGAGGTACGTATTCTTTCTTTATCAGGGGTAGAAAAAGAATTAGAAGCTCCTTCTTCAATACTTTTGGCCTCTTTCACGATTCGCTTCACAGTACTAATGGATACACCTGTAGCTGTTGAAACCCTTTTATATACAGATGCACGCTGACCCCTCACATCCCGAAAATATTTATATACATTATATACTACTTCTCTTGTCTGCGAATGAATAACTTTACTCCCTCCCAGTTTACTATGAATCGGAGGCATGTTGCAAAAGTCTTGCGCACAACTGCACTCACCTGAAGCACTGTCTGTTAGGCACCGCAACAAGAGATGTTCCTTCTTCCGAGACCTGTGTACTAATAAACAACCACCCCTTAACATGACAATTTTTCTATAGTGGACTCGTCTGTCTACGGCGCATCTTTCTGAGCAGTGTCAGACAGAAATAATACTACTGTACATGTAAGCATGAGGCAGAACGAGATGGCAGGACCTCCTCTGGCCCTGCTGCGCTCTTGTGGACAAATTTTTAACCGCACGCAAAAGGTTCCCGCGAGAATACACATTACCATGGTCAGAAACGATCAATCGATTGTAACAGGAACAGGAATTAAGAGAAAGGAAGCGTGGAAAAGCCTGACAATGTCCCGCCAAATGTAATGTATACAAACATTCACGCAATGCTCTAGGCGAGAGTTAACAATATAGGAGTAAGCGATACGAAGTTTTATGGCTGTCACGTTTTGATTTATTGGTGTAATTTAGTATTCAAGTGTCAGTGAAATCCGAATATCAGTATGAATAATAAACGTAAACCACCTTCAAATGGACCTCCTGGAGGAATGAAGAAGTCAAAGTAAGTATACAATATATTTTGAGTGGATGCAGTATGTCACTTCACGACTATATGTCCAAAATACGGGCACTCTGTTTTACATTTTGGGCATTTCTTTGATGGATGTATTGTAGAGCTCTATCTTCTTAGCATTGCACGTTTCTTTCCATTGAATTCCAATTTCTGTTTACAGTCTGTGTTAGGTCTATTATTGCAACGTGCAAAATAAGTGTAGGGAACAGTTTTTGTTTCGTTACTTACAGTTATCCATCTTTTACAGTTTTACACTTTGTTTGTTACTCTCATTTTCTCATGATTTTAAATACACGGCAAAATACCCTTATGCTCCGCTCACTGCGTTGCTATGGCGACCACCTCAAAACTCCCGACCGTGCCCTCACACTCGACACTCCCGACCGTACCAAATACCAACTACCAACCATTGAACCAAAATGACAACCCGCTAGCTCACTCGGCACTCCTGACCGTACCACAATCGCCTCTGCAAATAGTCTAAATAATGCATAACACGGGAAAAACCAAATACTAGGTGTCAACTAAGCTCCTCCCATACTCACTATCGGGACCCGCCCGGGAAGGAGGGGTTTAGGGCGGGGACTATTTTAAACAATGGGACACATCTATTAGGTAATGGTTGAACTAGTAGCAGTGCAGAGACATCTGGCAGGAATACTAGAAACACAGAAAATTTTATTTTTTATTTTCCCTTTTCTCCTCTTCTCCTCCTGTTTTCCCTATTACCTCCCTTCTCTCCTACCTATTTGGGACCTATTCCTATCCTAATAATTTTCGCATCAACGGAGATTCGATCCTGGGACCGTTAGCGTTATAGTCTATCGCTTTAACCACTACGCCATCAGTGATCGTTGCAATAAAAATCGAGAATTCTTCTAGCCTATTTACTATAGAGATGTGTAATACATGATAAATAGTAAGGATATTGTTTTATATAATTGTGAAATGTTATGTTGGTTCTAGAGAAGTTTTAAATGGGACTTATGTATAACTTATATATATATTAAATATGTTATGAACGAAGTTGTCATTTGGGTATCAAACCTTTTAAATCTAAAACTCTTCCCTGCGCAATATCATAGTACGTCCTCTCTCGTATTTGAATATTTGGTACAAGGGGCACTCTCGTATTTTGGATATTTGGTACAAGGGAAACTCTCGCATCCTTGTAATCGTATTTTCAATATTTGGTATAAGGGGTAGGACATGTCGAGTGAGTCAGCGCGGGGCTTGGGAACGGTCGGGTGGTTCCCGCTGTCAGCTGCTGTTGCCATAGCAACGCAATGGGCGGGGCCTAATTGGCACCTTATATTTGTCTTTAGCCCATAACACTAACCACATAGTTAAGTGCGCGAAGCGGAGGCGGTTGCTGAAGCGAAGCGCCCTTGCATTTTTTAATAATGTACGATACACTGTTTGTAGGTTTCGAAAATGTTGAATATTATATCTTCCAGAGGTTAGTTAGCTTGTCACCTTTTTAGCGGTATGACGTCACACCACCAACGTCCAATCACAAGTTTCTTCGTAATATGAGGACAGAAGAAAACGCTAGATCGTGGTAAAGGCATTATGGAACTTTACGTCTCACTCTTCTCCGCTCACCTGCTCAACACCGGTAATAATATTTCACAATAAAAAAAACATATTTTGGGAAAAACGAAGGATCAGGCTCACCCGAGTTACCCACTCCACTCTCTAACGAGACCCGCGTGGAAAGTAGGGGTTTTGGGTGGGGAGACATCTAGCGGTGGCATTTGAACTACTAGCAGGTAGCGCCATCTGTTACTGAACTGTTGAAACAGAAAAAAAATTATTTCTCCTTTATTCTCTTCTTGTCTTCCTTTCCCATCTCTTTCCTCTCTTCCTCTTACCTCCTCTTCACCCTACCTACCTATTCGAGACCTATTCCTAACCGTAATTTTTGGATCGACCAGGGATCGAACGCAAGACTCTTAGCATCGTACCCAAGAACTTTATCCGTTACGCCACGAGTGACAGTTGAGCAGAGAAGAAAGTTTCCATATATTTGAGTTATTATAGGCAGGGTTGTTATGAAAAAAGCCGGCCTGATTTTAACCGGCCGGTTTTAAACGGTTTTATCCACTTGAAAAAAGCCAGGCAATTTTATCCGGATAAAATCAAATTGAATAAAAATAATGGAAGTTTCTTTCATGTTTTTATTTCCGAACATCATAAATTTAAGTTACAAGCTCAGAACCTATAGTAGGCCTACTTAGGACTACTGAGTGCAAATGCAGAGCTACCAGTTTTATCCACTTGAAAAAAGCCAGGCCGGCTAAAATCAAATTGAATAACAATAATTCAAGTTTCTTTCATGTTTTTATTTCCAAACATCACAAATTTAAAAGTTACAAGCTCAGAACCTGTAGTAGTAGGCCTACTGAGTGCAAATGAAGAGCTACCAGTTTTATCCACCTGAAAAAAGCCAGGCCGGATAAAATCAAATTGAATAAAAATAATTGAAGTTTCTTACATGCTTTTATTTCCAAACACCACAAATTTTAAGTTTCAAGCTCAGAACCTGTAGTAGGCCTACTTAGGCCCACTGAGTGCAAATGCAGAGCTACCAGTCTTATCCACTTGAAAAATGCCAGGCATTTTATCTGGAGAAAATCAAATTGAGTAAAAATAATTGAAGTTTCTTTCATGTTCTTATTTCCAAACATCACAAATTAAAAAGATACAAGCTCAGAACCTGTAGTAGGCCTACTTAGGCCTACTGAGTGCAAATGCAGAGCTACCAGTTTTATCCACTTGACAAAAGCCAGGCATTTTATCCGGCTAAAATCAAATTGAATAAAAACAATTGGAGTTCCTTTCATGTTTAAATTTCCAAAGATCACAAATTTAAAAGTTACAAGCTCAGAACCTGTAGTAGGCCTCAGTTTTATCCACTTGAAAAAAGCCAGACATTTTATCCGACTAAAATCAAATTGAATAAAAATACTTGAAGTTCCTTTCTTGTTTTTATTTCCAAACATCACAAATTTAAAAGTTATAAGCTCAGAACCTGTAGTAGGCCTACTTAGGCCTACTGAGTGCAAATGCAGAGCTACCAGTCTTATCCACTTGAAAAATGCCAGGCATTTTATCTGGATAAAATCAAATTGAGTAAAAATAATTGAAGTTTCTTTCATGTTCTTATTTCCAAACATCACAAATTTAAAAGATACAAGCTCAGAAACCTAAAATTGTATTTAGTGTAATTTAATACAGTCAGTCTCATGCAAGAGTTGGCCAATGACACGGGTTTCTGCGTCGCGGCGGGCACAGCAAATAAAGCCGCGATCGGTGTAATGGTTCAGGTTCTCACATTTACAGTTAAAATTACAATGAAAATAACCACGTACCTCATCACAAGAGATGTTAAAAATGTTCTGCTCTTGCATCCACACAATACTGGCACCATTTTAGGAAATTTTCTTTTACGCGCATTAACCCTTCGCGGGCGGCGATGTTTTATGGCTGTAGGCGGAAGGCATTTTTAAAGAAAAAATAAGTTAATGAAAAACCAATTGAAAGTAACTTAAATCACGCATTTATGCATAAAATCAACATATACCTTGGAGTTTTGCCGAATTCTGCCCCCAATCTGCTCTAGGAACGATTTTTAGTATTTAGCGAGAAAATGTTTATGCGGAAACGGCACAAGTCTCACTAAGCGCATTATAAGTTTACATAGGCCTACAGTGGGCTACGATTATCAATTGGATCAGTATTTTGTTCAAAATCAGAAGGGAGAACTGATCCTTGCTGGATATTATATATTGTAGTAATAGATGATGTGCCTGCATAAAAATTACTCATTTCTATTGAGCTGGGCGCACGATTGCCTCCAGTGTCACTTACGTCGCTCTCACTCTCATTAACGCTGCCGGTAGAAATCTCGGAAAAACATCCCTTACTATCGCTAAATGATAATTCTGACACTTCACTGTCACTTTGAATACTTAATTCTTCAGTTTCAGAACCTGTAGGACACTTTATTTTTGCAATTTTACCGAAAATAAGGGAAAAACACCTAACAAAAAGTGCACGCTGATCACTAGTTACGTACGGTCACTGAAATCCTCTACTAAAATCGTCCTGGGCACGTATATTGGGGAATTCCCAAGTCACAGAGGATAAGAGAACATTCTCCTGCCATCTGTTGAAGATTTTACGTACTTAATGCGTGAGAAGAGCCGGTCACATTATGAGTCGGTCAGAGAACCCATATATGGGTTACCGCGCTGGAGGCATCGGACAGGCGTCCCATATATGGGATTCCGCCAGGGAAGGGTTAAGTTCAGCTTCCGAAATAGAGTTAATTTTTCTTGTGATATTGTCTTCAAGTTCTTCTAACGTATGGGAAATTGACCTATACACTTTATTTTTGAAGTTTCCCCATAAATAATAGTCACATGCTGTTAGAAGAACTTAAAAACAATATCACAAGAGAAATTAACTCTGTCTCGGAAGCTGAAATTATGCGTGTGAAAGAAAATTTCCTGAAAAGGTGCCAGTATTGTGTGGATGCAAGAGAAGAACATTTCCAGCAGCTCTTGTGATGAGGTATGTGGTTATTTTCATTGTAATTTTAACTGTAAATATGAGAACCTGAATCATTACACCAATCGTGGCTTTATTTGCGTAGATATTTCACCCGATCGCTCGGGAGTTGGTGCTGTGCCCGCCGCTTCGCAGAATCCCACGTCATTGGCCAACTCTTGCGTGGGACTCACTGTGTAATTCCCAGCAATAGTTAATTACCGTATTTACTCCAATATAATGCACCCTCGAATTTAATGCGCACCCTGATTTTGAAACTTAAAATCATAAAAAAAGAGTTTGTTAGCGAATGTAATGCGCATCAATAGGATATTTTATTTGGAATTTTGTCTTAGTATTTATAGAATAATGAACCAACACATAAACATTTACAGTTAACTGCCAGTTTTAGGCCTACAAGTAGACCTATAGGCATGGCTCATCAATATTCACTAATGTGTTCATCACTGGAATCCTCGGATGTGCTTATTTTTATTGCTAAATGGACAAACAAAATGTTAAATGCATGTTTCACAATAAAAGCTGATACCACTCTTAAATGAGTTTAAAATCGACAATGCACAATATTCCACATTTGCACTATAGAACTGACAAAAACTATTTTTTCATTATGTTTCAGAAATTAAATTTCATATGGTGTAGGCTAACGATAAAATGAACGAAGTCGAGAATTATAGCAGTGCCTTGTTATGTAGATCAATATTACCTCCGACCTACGAAACGGATTTGTACTAGAATTTAACGCGCACCTCAGTATTGAAATCTACAAATGGACAAAAATAGGGCACGTTATATTCAAGTAAATATGGTAAATTCACCATTCATCATAAGACTCTTGCATATTTGCTTTATTCTGCCTGTTGATGTATACAAGCTTCTGGGCTTTTTCATTGCCTAGTCTGTTTCTCAATTTTGTTTGTATTAACCAAAATGAAGAAAATACTCTTTCGATTGATGCAGAACTGGCTGGCATACGATGTAAAGATTCTATGGCTTGACAAAATTCCAGCGATAGGTGATTACGCTTCAGAATTGTGTAATTGATGGAGAAATAAGTATAAAAAATCCCTTTAGGTAGGCCTACAGGGCACAGGCTGAGGTAGATTTCATAGTGATTTTATGAATTTATTGGGGTAAGTGTAGAATAAAAACTTAAATATTTTTTTATGAAAAGAGAGTTGTTAATTATATATTAGGCCTAATTGATATCTTTTATTATTTCATTTTTAATTTGGCCAAGGATTATTGTTCTAAAGATATTTAACTATTACTTTTAATATTTCAAACTTTATTTCATTGGTAATTTTAGCCTCAGTTGGTCCTCATGAATTCATTTCGGCATGCCTATTGGCTGAGGTATATTTTAAAGTGTTTTTGACTTTCAAAAATTCAAATCTCTCCTTATATGAGCGCTATTGAGAAACTAGTTGTTGATTTAGAGATTACTCATCAAGAGCTTTTCAACAATACCCCACAAACATGGCTTTAAAAATTTTTAATTTCCACCCTCACCCCCACAACCACTGAATCATTGGTGTCTAATTTATGCATACTAAGTTTCCCTCTAAACCCCATAGGGCCCTAAATATAATTTTTTCAAAATTTCAACCCGCTCCCACCTCCCCCAACCAGGAAAAAATGATTTTAGCCGGCTAAAATTGAAAAAAACCGCTGGTCATGTCTTTTTCAATTTTAGCCGGCTTTTTTACAACCCTGGTTATAGGCGTTCGTGAGTGATAACGCAAGAATCGGTTTTTCTAATTTTGAGATGGTTTGTTTGTTATGAAAAGAGTAGTGTTGCTGCAAGGGAATTTTTCTGCATCAATTAAGCCATGTTTTATGTTATAACACGGCGTTTTTTTAAAGTGGGAAGTATTATGTTAATTTTGATTTTTTTATATATATATGGGTGATTCTTCAAATACGGGAAAATTTGGAGTGTGTAAAATCCAAATTTTTTACTTTGTTTAAAAAATCTCAAAAAAATTACTAAAATACTTCAGGGGTTACTTGATTATAATATGACACCAGCAGAGCTTAAATGTTTATATTTTTATTTATTTTAAATTTAATGGATGACACAAAAATCAGGCATGTGGATGACAAAAAAGGAGTTTAAGTGGTCTCAGCAAGCCATTCCTAAACCTCTATAGCAGGTATGGGCAACCTTTCGAAACATGCGGGCTAAACTTTATGATATTTATGAAGTCGCGGGCCGTAGATAATAGGTAGTTGTGAAAAAAATAATCATGATACGGTTTTTTATATTTATAAAGTATAATGTTAAAGTTACATGAATGAGAACAATATTGAACTGATTAGGTATTTACTTACAATCAGCAGAAATTAATGAGAAGCTTGAGCTTGAACTTGAGAAACAAGATAATCAAAGTTGGCGTCAAGCGCAGAGTGTTTTCCAAATTTTCATCTGTAAATCTGGTTCGATAGTTTAATTTAGGCCTATTGCAGTATTTTTCTAGCGCTGACCGGAAGGAACACCCTTGTAGTTCAGGCATTTGTTTCCCCCCTCTCACTCTCTTGTTGGCGAGAACCGAAAATATTTACTTTTTCGAGCGCGATTTTAAAATGTCCCGCGGGCCGGATCAAAAGTCGGGGCGGGCCACATCCGGCCTGCAGGCCGGGCGTTGCCCATATATGCTCTATAGGCTCAACTTCAGTCAGGTACTTTGATTTGGTACCTTAATATTCACTTTCTGCTTACTTTCTAGAAGTCATGCTAATGACGAATAAAAACGCTTTCCTTGAAAATAATGCAAAGTCCTTTGTTAATCCCAAATTGTTTGTAAGCAAGCAAAATTCAACCACAAGCTGCCCTGTTGGCTTTCTAACACTGTTGCCAGTTATACAAATTTCTCATTTCAGCAGAAAAAATTCCATTCTTTTCAGCCATGTGGATGACCAAAAACCCTTGGGACATTCTTTATGTTCATTAGGTGGGGTGACAATTTTATTTCATTTTATTTTTTAGGGGTTAATATTCTTCACACATTCATACTCATTGGCAGGAAAAAAGTTGAAAAGGAAATAACATTTTGTTTTGTGGAAGAATGCATTAGAATATACAAAACCGGGGTATGGGACAGGACATGTGGATGACATTTCATTGAATTAAATTTGATTTTGGAATATCAGAATTTAAAGTTAGTGACATTTCAAAGTGATAGTTTTAGTATGGAAGTAGTAGAAACAAACTTTTATTTTAATTTTTTTAAAAGTTGAATTTGAAGGGAAATATCACTCCGGAACACAAATTTTCCCGTATTTGAACAGGGTGTCCACATTCTGGAAAGTCAGTGAAAAGTCAGGGAATTTGAAATTGGTCAGTGAAAGTCAGGGAATTTGAGATTGGTCTGGGAAAGTCAGGGAATTCTTGCAGAAATTTCAGAAAGTTTCCCCTGTGATAGTAATTTGAGGGAAAAATTATGTGCTCCAGCCTGTCATAACCCAGGCTGTGTTAGCAAATTTGATATAAAATTTCCTGCGTAAAATGGCACACTGCGTATTGAAATGTCGTCTGCTTTTGCAAGTGTTCAGCTTCGCCGGTAGATGGTGTCGATGGGTCACTTGGTGCAAAATCAGTGCTGCCATCTTGTAGGTCTGTAAGTAGTCAGTCACTGCCTTGAATTCCATTTGCATCGGGGTACGTCTTAACATCCTCAATCCCCCTTTTTATTTATTAAACCTAACATCTCTTGTCATATAAACTTAATTATTTCTTGGGGAGATCACATGTCTTACACATACGTAAACTAGTCGGAAATTGCATCATGAGCAACATTTCCTGCATTTCCCATTCGAAATACAGTTAGTCCCATGCAAGAGTTGGCCAATGACGCGGGTTTCTGCGTCGCGGCTGGCACAGCTCCAACTCCCGAGCGATCGAGTGAAATATCTACGCAAATAATGCCGTGGTCGTTGTAATGATTCAGGTTCTCACATTTACAGTTAAAATTACAATGAAAATAACCACGTACCTCATCACAAGAGGTGTTGGAAATGTTCTCCTCTTGCGTCCACACAATACTGGCACCTTTTTAGGAAATTTTCGTTCACTCGCATAAGTTCAGCTTCCGAGACAGAGTTACTGTCTCTTGTGATAGGCTTATGTGATATTGTCTTTAAGTTCTTCTAACAGAATGTAAATATTATTTATGGGGAAACTTGAAAAATAAAGTGTATAGGTCAATTTCCCATACAAAAGAAGAACTTCGAGACAATATCACAAGAGAAATTAATCCTATCTCGGAAGCTGAACTTACGTGCATGAAAGAAAATTTCCTAAAAAGATGCCTGTGTTGTGTGGATGCAAGAGGAGAACATTTCCAACATCTCTTGTGATAAGGTGCGTGGTTATTTTCATTGTAATTTTAACTGTAAATGTGAGAACCTGAATCATTACACCGGCCGCGGCATTATTTGCGTAGATATTTCACCCGATCGCTCGGGAGTTGGAGCTGTGCCAGCCGCGACGCAGAAAGCCGTGTCATTGGCCAACTCTTGCGTGGGACTCACTGTATATTGTTGGCAGAAACATGAGGATAGGACCAATCACGTGCAAGGTCGTCGCCAGCCAGTGAGAGCGTTAACGCCCAACCCACGGCTCGCACACCCGGCGGGAAAACATCGCGTGGATGCAAACAGTTAAGAAACTTCTAAATAGTGTTTGTATGAACTTGTGAATTTCTGTTTCCGGGTTTGAATGGATGTTAATGTTTGAGGAACAATATGGCCAAGAAGTGTATATTTAGTAAACAGTGACTAGACAATAATTTGAATCCTGATTTTGCTGGATGGTTAGATTTGGTGCCTGAGGACTCTTCATCAGCTTACTGTGAAGTATGCTTTAAATCTTTTAGGCTTAGTAACATGGGAAGACAAGCTGTGGTGTCACATGCTAAGGAGCAAAAACATGTGAAGAATTTGACAAGTAAATGTTTTCAGCCGGGTCAATCCATATGAAATCATCCAATAATAAAATAATTTGTTGCTGACCTATTTTATTTTATTTTTAAGTATATATTTTCTGTTTCTATGTGTATCTGGGAGTACAAAACAATTTTTTTCACATTTTTATCACTAACGCTTCGGCAACTAGTGGCCATTTTGCTTAGAAGGATCTGTCATATTTTGCATTTTCAAAGGTTCGCGGTAATAACTATTTTATTTATGAAGATATCAACTTGAAGTATAAACCATCTTAATCTACAAGAAACATTCTACAATTCATGTTATGACCAAAAATTTGTTAGGTCTTAAGGAAATAACCTAAACCTTTATTAGAAAATGCAGTTCCGATTAGAAAAAATTAACAACTTTATAAAACTTTTTTTCATAGAAGGGATGAAAACACATGTTTCATATTTTCCCCCCACAAAGATACAGTAGATCATTAGATGCTAGTAAAATTTGAGATCATTTATGTAAATCCTTTAGGTTTTATGGGTCTTCAAATATCGAGATTTTGCAGAATTGTTGATTTTCAAATTAAAATATCTCAAATGGGACAGAACAGAAAAATCTGAAATTTCCTCAAAATATTCTTCTAGTGCCTAATAATCAACATATAAAATTTCATCACTGTGTTCTGACCAGAAGTATTTTATTTTAATAAAGAAAATGCTAAAAAATAACACTGTCAAATGAGCGAATAACAGTGTTAAAATACAATAAAAATTGTCAAAAATAATATAATTATTTGTTGTTGCTAGTAAAATTAAATATGCTATAAAATTAACATATTAAATGTTCCATGGTAGTAGTCATAGTGATCAATACTCCAGCGGAAGGAGACCCTATTGTGACGGACTTTACCGGTTGATTGCAAATTTCCTACACCCAGCTTACTCTCTCTTTCTTTTTAACAATTTTACTAGGTTTAAAAATATTGATGAAAATTTATATTAAGGGCGCCATCATCAATACTCTTCTCTCTTCTTTTTGTTTTGCATCAGCCCAGTCACAAATCAAATTATAGATACACAGGCTATGTACCTACAGGCCTCTCGGCTAGCTTTTTTTATTTAACAGTGGAGATGGGAATGGATTCGGCTCTGTCCTTTTATTATTATGTAACTTAGCCCAAAAATCAGTGGCTCTCAAACCATTACCAGGATAGGGGTCAAAAATCTGAACTTCACGATAATTTACTTTGCATAACAATAACCATAATTTATTTAATATTTTTTTTTCTGTTTTCTTTTTTTCAACAATAACAATCTGATTTACAATAAATTACATTTACTCTTGGGTTTTCCCCTTTTTAACAACTACTCATCCTTAAAATCTTCAGATCATCAGATCCGAACAACATTAACCATTCAACACTTTTATTAGAAAGATTAGTATTCAGTTCCTATCTACCAGGTTAGTAGCCCAGTTTAACTGTATGAATGTGTTCCTTGTTATACAAGACAAATTCTTAATTAATTACTTTAATCTCTTTCCTTTCTTTATTTCCAGGTGTCTACTAGAACATCTCACTTTACCCTTATACTTTACTACTAACTTGCGTAATCTTTTCCATTTGCAATTTCAAAACATTTCAATATATATGTTATACTTTCTTCCGAATGAATAAAGATTTTCAATTCATAATTCAGTCATTGACTTGACCTATCATACTCAATGATTCCACCTATTTCTCCTATACCAGTCCACTAGTCATTGTAGTCTATGAAGAATTGTACTCAAAGATAAATAGGAAAGACAATGTTATGAAGAAAGAAACGGAAGTTTAGGCCTATACCCACCGAGTAACTGGGGTGATAGACCACCGATACAGGGGCGGCGTCTAGATCTTGAGTTACAAACAATCTGACTCCCCTCCTGCAACCGGGAAAATATTAATGGGCCGCAAACAAAAATACAATTTTGACAATCGAGGTCAGAGGTCCCTGACACTCTCTCCTAGAGGCACGTGGGGCCGTTGTTCGCCTCCAACACCGATGACTTTCACAATTTCTCATAAATCTTTTTATGCTAGGTTTATATTTACTTTATTTGGGACATTTCCGGCGCTCCCTCACCTCACCCTTGTTCTCTTTTTTTTCTTTTGGAGTAATTTCTAGTATGTGCTACTGAAACCACTTATCATCTATTCACTACCCAGAATTACCAAGTCTCCTCTTTCTAACCTAACCAGTCTAACCTAACCAGTTATTATTTATTATCTTTTATCTCCTTTCCATTAAGCAGAGTTCCTTTTCAATTTATACCATTGCTCTAGTTTACCTACTTTATGTTACTCGGGTTTCCATACTTTTCAGGTTACTACTCTACTCCATGGGCACCCAATTTTCTTGTTTCTAAATTCTCTAGAATTCTAACTGAAACTAACTCACGCCCCAGGTCAGTAACTCTCTCTTTATAACCCTTGAGTGAACTTCTGCTTCTATCCTAACATGTAAATCTTCCAATGGTATGCGCCTAATGTACTGTTACTCATAGGCCCTCTTCTGCCTCTTCAATATTCACCTTCTTATCCCCCTCTACCATATTCCATACAATTCCTGCTCTTCGATAAATCTCTTAAAAAAACAACTCAACATTACAGGCCAGCATGAAATCCACTTATAGATAATCACCTGTCACCTAACGAAAACCAAGTGGGAGAGGCCCTCGTAAGCAATACTAAGTAAGCCCCTATTACCCTTCTTCCTTACTCCCCTCGCGTCCTGTCTTATAAAAAAAACAAAGTTTGTATGAGCATCACCAACTGCCCCTAGCTATGTATTCATTCGTGGGACAATTACCCATAGCAACCTAAAGTATAGAGATTTATCTTTACTATTCACGGTTTTACTCCTGACTGCTCTTTTTGTACTTAACTTAGACCAGAAATGGAAACTGATTGGATTACTGTAATTTACTACCTCACCCAAGACTAATCACATCTATCTTCTGACCCTACTCTTTTACCTTTCATTACGGCGTCTAGTCGCCACACATTTCTTAGAAACCGGCTTTAAATAACAATGCCTCAAAATCTTTTCCACTTCCCAAAACAACAAAAAAAATGTTTATGTGATTATACTCAACGGGTGGTGACCAACTTATCCTCTGATCCTGAGTTGTTTCCATCCACTTTCTGATGTCCACATCTTCCTTTATTCCAGACTAAGCAGCCGTGACCCACTCTTCTTTCCCCAGCTGGTGTTCGCTGTAGCGGTCTCTCGTACCGGCTGACGTGATGTGTTCTTCCAACTAACGACTATCTCCATATAGTCGCGTCAGTGAAATTCCCCTTCAGAATTTCATTAGATGAAGGTCTGACAAACCATCATGCCAGGGCGCCTCTACCGCTGTCACACATTCCAATCTCGTCTCCTCACCTCCTTCTCTTCAACCTTTCTCTCTCGTAGTCAAGAGACGTACTCTCTAACTGTTTTTCAGGTTCCACTCCTCTCCCGTCGATTCGCCGTCCACGCATGCGCACTTCTCCTTTTTCTGTAATTCAAATAAATTCAGGGCAGTATCGATAATCATGAAAATGTTCAATATCGATTAGTTGCGGTCCCCCAACCCTTCCTTTGTTTAGGACTGGTTTTCTACCGTCTATTTGGCACGCAGCCATTTGCTTCATTACACTATTGCCACATTTGCTGAGCAAGCCAGAATATGCTGACTTGAAAAAGGCAAGTCTCTACAGACTCCTCTGTAGCTCCTTTATTCAGTAATCAGTAGCTGTGCTTGGCTGAAGATATCAAAAAAGTTGCCCCTTCAGGTAAAAAAATTGTTTATTTTAGCGATGGAAATGGTAGCCAGTACAAAAACAAAAAGAACTTTCGAATATTTGCAATCACTTTGAAGCTGAATAGCAATTTTTTGCCACTTCTAATGAAAAGAATGCTTGCGATGAAATTGGAGGGGTACAAAGAGGGCTGTCTCAATGGCTAGTTTGCAAAGACCATATTTGGACCAGATACCTTCAGCAGAAAAAGTGTTCAAATCTTGTTCTGAAGAAATTAAAGGCATTTCCTATACACTTGTATAAACATTTTTTAAACCTTTGGCTCAGCTGTGGAACAAACTTCTAGCATCATAAGGTGTTACACTCACTCAAAAAGTGATATTTATGGTGAACATAGTATTTCCAGTTTGCCCAAATTTGAAATAAGACCTTTCGAAGTAAAGGACTGCATTATGCATTATGATCAGAACTGGTGGTTTGGTAAAATTGATATTTTTTTTAAGTGTAGGGGCAACTTTTTTGATATTTTCAGTCAAGCACAGCTACTGATTACTGAACAAAGGAGCTACAGAGGAGAGGAGTCTGCCTTGCCTTTTTCAAGTCAGCATATTCTGGCTTGCTCAGCAAATGTGGCAATATGGTCTCCTTCTGCTGGAGTGTTGATCACTATCACTACTACCATGGAACATTTAATATGTTAAGATATATAAGCATTCATGAACCACAGATTATTGTCTCTGTTGGACATTACATGAAAAAAAATTCCTCCGGCACTGGGACTAGAACCCAGGACCTATGGCCAATGGTTTGGCCAATGCTCTACCAACTGAGATAAGCTGGAACTCAATTCACAGCACCAGATGAAACCTCTCTCCTATGACTGATTGCCCTAATGGTCTATCTCACAGACAGACAAGTCATGTCATATGCAGTCCGGCTTAGCTCAGTTGGTAGGGCATTGGTGCGAATAGCCAAAGGTCCTGGGTTCAAGTCCCAGTGCCGGAGGAATTTTTCTCCTATAATATTCTTTAATGTGTTAGTTTTATGACATATTTAATTTTACTAGCAACAACAAATAATTATATTATTTTTGACAATTTTTATTGTATTTTAACACTGTTATTCGCTCATTTGACAGTGTTATTTTTTAGCATTTTCTTTATTAAAAATAAAATACTTCTGGTTAGAACACAGTGATGAAATTTTATATGTTGATTACTAGGCACTAGAAGAATATTTTGAGAAAATTTCAGATTATCTGTTCAGTCCCATTTGAGATATTTTAATTTGAAAATCAACAATTCTGCAAAATCTCGATATTTGAAGACTCATAAAACCTAAAGGTTTTACATAAATGATCTCAAATTTTACTAGCATCTAGTGATCTACTATATCTTTGTGGGGGGGGGGGGGGGATATGAAACATGTGTTTTCATCCCCTCTATGAAAAAAAGTTTTATAAAGTCGTTAATTTTTTCTAATCGGAACTGCATTTTCTAATAAAGTTTTAGATTATTTCCTTAACACCTAACAAATTTTTGGTCATAACATGAATTGTAGAATGTTTCTTGTAGATTATGATGGTTTTTACTTCAAGTTGATATCTTCATAAATAAAATAGTTATTTAACTTACCGCTAACCTTTGAAAATGCCAAATCCTTCTAAGCAAAATGACCACTAGTTGCCAAAGCGTTAGTGATAAAAATGTGAAAAAAATTGTTTTGTACTCCCAGATGCATATAGAAACAGAAAATATATACTTAAAAATAAAATAAAATATGTCAGCAACACCCATTGGATGATTTCATATGGATTGACCCAGCCCAGCATTTCATATTTTGCTAAAAAAACTATATCTGTCGAGCAGTGTGTTGTGCCTTTTACAGAAGATTCAACGTCTAAGGCAGTTAAGTGGGTGTCGCATTAAATAATTCATCACATTAACTATTAATTAGTCGTAATGAACAATCTTTAGAACATTAAGTACATGCAAGAACTTCCAAATAATACGCTTGTATCGCATAAAAGTATCCCCTGTGAATTTTATAGCCCTTATCACAAAAGGGAGCCTACCCTAAACGAAGGTGCATGTTATTAGATGGTTTAGCCGACCAAGGCCGGCGGAAGGGAAAGTATCTCTGTGAGATTCGGAAAACATAGCCATAAAATTATATTGGTAGAATAAGAGAGTTTTGGAAAGATGCATTGTTAAACTGCAAACAGCAGAGTTTAGGGAAATTGCCGTGACGAATTTGGATCCGTGAAAAGAATCACGTACTTCAAAATTTAAGTTTTATATCGTCACGGTATAATTGAAATATTATTTTATTGCATTGATGGGTAGTGATTTTAAGATGGTTTAATGAATGCAGGAGCATGTTTTTCAGAATCAAAGAAAACCGCTCCTGATCTAGCGTGAGAAAATATATTGAAACATATTATAATAAGAACATTTTCTATTGGTGTATTTTAACAATAAGCGAGGCCACGTGCCCGATTTTCTTCCAATCACATTAAAGTAAGTGGGTGGACTTAGTAAGAATATTCACTTAGTGTGAAATCCCACTAAGGGAAGTTCTCACTCTTCTCTTCGGTCTCTAAATAGGTGGAGGATGGATTGCATATAGGCCTAAACAGATTAAGCAATAAAGTACCAAGTTTGCAGTAGCATAATGGTAAAATACTACCATTTAGGAAAGAGTATATAGGATAGAAGTGTGCGCCTGGCACACAGTGTTTACAGCTTGTATTAGCTGAGCTAGGATGCAAGTACCGCCGAAGGAAAGCACAATGGAGGTAGGTACATAGATCTTAAAATCGCCACACCATTAATAATTAGGATAAAAATCTCGTCAACATTTGTATCATTAGTGGCCATCTAAGAACAGGTGGAATAAACCATGAAAGCAACACAGGTACATACTGGTGGTCCTTACTACCACCCTTGTCTGTCTCCTGTCATCTGCCCATGAGATTAGAGGATCGAGCTTGGAGCCGCTGAGAGCCGAGGAAGGAGGTCTGTCCACAACAAATAACGTAAGTAATTAACAAGCTTACTGGCGCCCGACGAAACCCCCATCACACTGGCTAACCAACTGGGGCTCGATGAAATCATCATATCAGCATGGCAATCGTCACACTGGATTAATAAACAACCGTTTATTGGAGCCGAAGAACAGCAACAACGGGAGCTTCAACTAAAACCACAGAAGACGACAGAAGACATCTCGACAAGAGGACGTGGTACAAATGGGCTACGCGGGACCAACTACAAAATACTTAACCTGTAAGTGCTGAAATTACTGTTATAATAAATTCAAATTTCAGATAAGTAAACTGTGCAAATTTTTAGTAAAACAGATAAAAGTTTTCTCATTAATAACATCACTTTTTAATATTATCATACATTTGTAATAATTATTTGTTATAACTAGAGCAAATTTGAATTTATTATTTTAATTATAAAACAAAACAGAATGAAAAAAAAAAAAAAAAACAGCACGGAAACATTAAAACTAAAAAAAAAAAAAATAATAATGAAATAATAATAGCAATGTTGTTAAAACCCAAGAAAACAGTTGTTTTTGCATTCTTATGATTTTCTGTAATGTATGTCTGCTATATCATTGTGTAGTGTTGCATGTGCACTAGTTTTTAAGAAGTGAGAGTGACCAAAGTATAAGTAGATGTTTCTTAGAAACGGTAAATCAGTTAAGATGACGGAAAATAGTCAGGACGAGATATTTGGGGAGGGGCAGGACCTTCTCAGCCAAAATTTTGAAATTAATAAGGAACAGACTAGCAGCCAGGCAATGGAACGTGATATGTTTTCAGGTGTTGAACCGGCAAGGCCGAATGAAGCCAGCCAAGCAGGTAGGCGATATGAATGACAGGGCTATTGTGAACGAAAACATAGTTTGTTCTAACAGAAATGTAGGCCAAAGAACTTCAGATGTAAACACTACAGCGGTAGTACCCCCGGGCATAGAAGCGTTGTTGAGTAATTTTCTAGCAGAAATAAGTCAGAAAATAGAAAGAAACTATAACAGTTTAAGCCAGCAAATAAAGGAAGAAGTGAAAATAAGTAGTGACTAAATTTATGGGGAGATTCAAGTTGTGAAGGAACAGATGACGGATTTTAACAGGAAATTGGAGAGTAGGATCGACGAGAACAATAAGGCAATAGATGCGAGATTGAATAAATTGTCTGAGGGGATTGACAGTAGATTTAAAGCTCAGGAACAGGAATCGAGAGGGAAGTTAACCTATGAAATTGAAACACTGGAAAACCGAGTTGAGCAAACGGAGATAAAAATAAATTCGAGAACTGATGTAGAGTTAAATGGCTTAAGAGACGACGTTTTTAGTTGTTTGTCCGAGATGAGCACTGGCGTAGATAAAATACAGTCCGATTCCATTGATATTATTCAAAGAGTGGATAGGTCTGAAAAGGCTATTATTAGCGATAAGAGGGAATTAGAATTAAAGATCGAGAAAGAAGTCAGTAACAGTAGGAAGGAAATGGAAACTAAATTTGAAAGCAGGATAAAAGGGCTAGAAAGGAAATTATCCAATGATGCAGAGGTAATAGGTAAAGAAATAAGCTGTCTGGCCAGCGAAATCAGGAGTGTTAGGTCAAAAGATAGCAGTGGTGGAGGTGACAATATGTCAGGGATAATTAATGCTAGTCTTAATGAGAGATGCAATGCCGTGATAAATACGACCGGAACCGGGTCGAGTGCGGAAGGAAATGTACATGTAGCATACCAAAATCATGATGTCGGCTCCAGCACTGTATGTTCTAGTCTAGGTACACCACAGGTTCCTGTAAACAACGGTGGTACTGTTAATATAAGTCAGATTTTAGGAAGTGAAATTTCTCTTCCGTGTTACAATGAGAATGGAAATACAAGCCCACATATATTCCTAAAAAACTTGGATGAATATTTTTTATTGAAGCAAATTCCAGATTCATATCGGATGCTGTTAGTATCTAGATCCCTCAAGTTTAAAGTGAAAGATTGGTTCGATCTGACCGTAGGTTCGGACTGCTCTTATGAGCAATTCAAACAGCTCTTTTTCGACCGATACTGGGGCGAGAGTAAAAGAGCATTAGTTCGCACCGAACTATATAATGGAAGGTACTCCCCTAGGGGAAATACATCACTCACAGACCATTTTTTAAATACAGTTAGCAAGGCTAAGCTCTTGGAGCCAGCATTAAGCGAGAGAGTTATAATTCAGCTGGCAATTCGACATTTTAGCCCTGAGATCCATAATGTCTTAGTAGTGAGTAATCCGACCACATACAGTCGTGTTTTGGAACTATTGGGCAGTTTTGAAGCGAGCGCCACACGCGAGATCGAAGGAAATAGGCATGACGGACAAAGAGAGATGGTCCATGAACCTAGGCAGCGTATAGATGGAAATAATCACGAGGATAGGGGTAATAATAATAATTCTTATTACTCTTATCGCAGTACTGAGGGTAACCGAGTTTCAAACTCCGGAACTCAATTTAGGGGCCATAATCAAGGACAGAACCACTCAAATAGAAATAATGGCCGTGAAGGCCGGATAAATAATGTAGACTTTGAGGGTAATGTATCTGCAAGCAGAAATGACCACCGAGAGAGGCGTGGCAATGGCCGTGGCCGTGGAGTAGGAAGGCAAGACATGACGTTTCAGCGTAGGGACAACACAATGTTTACAAACACTGAGGCAGAAAACGGAGAGTTAAATCCAGATGACGTTATTGTAAACACGAGCAGGCAGGTAGAAGGAACCGGTGACGGTTCAACAAACTTCTAAGTGGGTCACTTGAAGGTCCGAATGTTACCGCGAGGACTCGTGTGTTAAGGGAAAATTGGCAAAATACTTTGAATAAAAGCAAAGAGAATGAAGAAGTTATTTTAAATACACCCAATAATTATATTATGAAGCACTATTCTATAATGAATGAGAAATTTTATAAGGAGCTATTAGCCATGAAGTTTAAAATGCAATATTTTATAAAGTAGCCGTTGGTTTTAAGAGATATTGAACGTCAGATATGATAATACTGAACATAAAGGGTCATGCATTTGAGATATACTTTCTTACAGTAAAGCACATTTAACGCACGAGCTGATTTAGGGTATAACGCGATGTCTGATTACCGATATGAGGTTGATGTTGAAGAAAATTATGTTTCATTTGTAAACAAGTATGGAAACGAGATACGCTTATCATTTTGATGGAGGAGGCTATGTTGAGGGGTGATATATGTTCAGTAGGAGGATGCTGAGACATTAGAAAAAGAATTTATTGTCAAGGGAGTAGAAGTACGCTGGAGTACGCTCGCGCCTACGAACCCTATTTAGGCAGTGGAGTACGAGAACCCACTGACCTGTGTGTTGTTACTGACAGTGATGCCAGGGAGCTCACGTGTCAAAATATGAATAATAGTGTATTGCTGCGTGCAGTCACAATAATAATGGAGACTGAGGAATATAACCAGCTCCACAAGTATTAATTCAAAAGCGCTCACTTCGAATGATAAAGTGATATCCGTAGGGAAAAGAAACTTTAAAGAAAAACTATAACAAAGATGAACTAAATATTCAATAAATTTGATGAAACCGAGAGTCTATCAGTCGTTATTCCCAATCAGAAAGATGAATTTTATGATGTGCTGCTAAGAAGTAGATAAACTTATTGTATAATTGTAGAAGTATATCTTATTATCAGATCCAGTTTTACATATGAGAGGATAAATTCCCAATTATTGAAATGCAACCCTAATAATCATGATATGTAAACAAAGTCTTGCTGATCGTTCAATTGAATAACTAAATGATGAAAAAGAATGAAAGTATGTGACTAACGTAAAATAAAGTAAATATTAGTAGAAGAAGTTATAAGGGCTATTTTGCTTTATCAAGGAATAATAAATATGAAAACCTCATTGAATATTAATATGTGAAATAGAAATAAATGACTAAATATTGTTAAGAACCTTAATACACGTTTCCCAGGTCAAGACTGAACAGCGGAGTCATTGGACAACTGAAGTAATCTCTCCGATGTTTAAAAAAATAAAATAGTATAGTGGAACTTGGCAAGAATATGCCTATGAATAGTTATAAGTTGATATTAGTATACAGTACTAAACTCCTCAATTACTAGTTATATTGTCACGTAATTGATAAGAAAATAATTCGCGAAATGCTTTTTAAAATAAATATATAGGCACGCTGGACAGTATAAAGTCGCGTGGGAATTAATAATATTGTGACAAAGCCCAGAAAACCCTAGAAGCTGATAGAAGAAGGACTCGGGCCGAAAGCGCTAGAATTAGATAAATCTAGAAAGGGACGGCCCTCTTATTGCTGATTGGAGCCGCGCGCTGACGGGTGCGGCCTACTCCCTGGCACGGCGGCGCGGTGAGTGACGGTGCGCGCTCGTGGGAGGGGCCAGAGGTGGAGCCACGCGCTAGGGCTGTGACTTCGCCCCGCGCGGACATTCTAGACAATGCGCGGGCGGAGAGCTTTCGAGAGACCGGGTCTGGAATATTCGTCGGCCCTATATATAGGGCCGCGAGCGAGCGGCGAGTCAGTCAGAGACGGCAACGAGGAGTGATGAGTCAGTCAGTGAATCGGAGTTGAGAGAGACAGTCAGTGAATGAAGAGAGCTCAGTGTGAAGAGTCCGTACATCAGAGGAGAGACAGTCCGTGAAGAGTCAGAGGGTCAACGAGGGAACAGTCAGAGAGGCAGTCCGTGAGTAGCGGCGAGCGTCAGCGTCAGAGGGTGAGCTGGACGGAGAGGACTGATCAGCGCGGCCTGAGTGTGTCTTGGGAAGCTGAGGAGCCAGTAACCGGAGGGACCCGAGAGCGGAATAGCTAGTCAACGGGGAACTAGTGACCGGAGGGAAGGGTGAACGGAAGAGCTGGTGAGCTGATCTGGGCTGAGGTAGTGCCGTCCCGGGGAACTCGGCGCGACGGGTGGATCGCACAGCGGCAGCGAGGACTGTGGAGTTGACCGACGCGACGTAGGATGATCTGGATTGGACTGGAACAGTGCTGTAATTAGGACTGAGCACAGTGAGAGTGAGCACTGAACGGGACAGTGAACTGGCAAATAGTCTGGAGTTTTCTGGCTGTATTGGCAATTGTTGTAGGAAATAAAGAAACCTCCATCCTTCAATTATAAACTCGGTGTTCTCATTTTGAACCCCGACGAGCCCTTGTTACAATATTTTGCAACTTGATGTATTGAGAGAAGCTTAATTGGTGTTGCGTTGAAAATTGAATAGACATGCGTACTAGAAATAATATTGTCATGTAAGGACTACAAATATTTGTACACAAATAAAACTATTAGTAAAAAGAACAAGGTCATGGGTAGATTCAATCTTTCACTACTAAAGAAATATAAGTGTGAAGAATAGGACATATTTCCTTTCCTTAGCGAGTTTGCAATTAAAACAATATGGCTTGTATTCTTTTTCAATAATGCCTTATTGCATTAGAAATAATACTGAAATATGTTTACGTTAACCTGTGGTAACTAACAAAAGGGAGAAGTATTCATAAGCATGTTGATGTGTTTTGTGTATTGATGTATGTATGACAATGTGTAACTACTAAGTGTATGAAATGGGACGCTAAGGTCGATCATTCCGTGCCCATGATGAAATAAATGTGTGTAGTAATACTGTAGACGAACAGAGGTGATTTACCTTCGTCAAGATTACGGGGTCCAAACCTAGTACAGTGGAAAAAAAAAAGTGTGTGTGGATTTGAATTAAAGGTTTCAAAGTTGTGTGTAAGAACGAATAATCCGGCCAAGAGGATGAGATAAATGAATGTGAATGTTTGCATGATAGAGTAATTTTATTTGTATTAGACTAAGGCTCTACTACTAAGAATCCATAGTTTTGTAAGAATCCATGTTTAAGTGTTACAAGTATTTAGGCTGTAAAGGGGAAGTGAGAGGAAGTTTTACGGGGATGACAGAGCAACCTTTCAACTCAACGCAGGTAGAAGTCCCTCCACGTGGTTAAATCTCAAAACAACTTTGTTTGTAAATATAACCCAGTTAAAAGCACAGCTGATGTTTACTAACACGGCGAGTTTTATTTCACTGCTTTATGGAGTGTAACATGTTGAACCCAAAATTCCTCAAAGAAAATATTTTAGTAATTATGTTCTCACCATGTCAGGGCATATAAGGCAGTTAAGTGGGTGTCACATTAAATAATTCATCACATTAACTATTAATTAGTCGTAATGAACAATCTTTAGAACATTAAGTACATGCAAGAACTTCCAAATAATACGCTTGTATCGCATGAAAGTATCCCCTGTGAATTTTATAGCCCTTAGCACAAAAGGGAGCCTACCCTAAGTGAAGGTGCATGTTATTAGATGGTTTAGCCGACCAAGGCCGGCGGAAGGGAAAGTATCTCTGTGAGATTCGGAAAACATAGCCATAAAATTATATTGGTAGAATAAGAGAGTTTTGGAAAGATGCATTGTTAAACTGCAAACAGTAGAGTTTAGGGAAATTGCCGTGACGAATTTGGATCCGTGAAAAGAATCACGTACTTCAAAATTTAAGTTTTATATCGTCACGGTATAATTGAAATATTATTTTATTGCATTGATGGGTAGCGATTTTAAGATGGTTTAATGAATGCAGGAGCATGTTTTTCAGAATCAAAGAAAACCGCTCCTGATCTAGCGTGAGAAAATATATTGAAACATATTATAATAAGAACATTTTCTATTGGTGTATTTTAACAATAAGCGAGGCCACGTGCCCGATTTTCTTCCAATCACATTAAAGTAAGTGGGTTTACTTAGTAAGAATATTCACTTAGTGTGAAATCCCACTAAGGGAAGTTCTCACTCTTCTCTTCGGTCTCTAAATAGGTGGAGGATGGATTGCATATAGGCCTAAACAGATTAAGCAATAAAGTACCAAGTTTGCAGTAGCATAATGGTAAAATACTACCATTTAGGAAAGAGTATATAGGATAGAAGTGTGCGCCTGGCACACAGTGTTTACAGCTTGTATTAGCTGAGCTAGGATGCAAGTACCGCCGAAGGAAAGCACAATGGAGGTAGATACATAGATCTTAAAATCGCCACACCATTAATAATTAGGATAAAAATCTCGTCAACATTTGTATCATTAGTGGCCATCTAAGAACAGGTGGAATAAACCATGAAAGCAACACAGGTACATACTGGTCGTCCTTACTACCACCCTTGTCTGTCTCCTGTCATCTGCCCATGAGATTAGAGGATCGAGCTTGGAGCCGCTGAGAGCCAACAAATAACGTAAGTAATTAACAAGCTTACTGGCGCCCGACGAAACCCCCATCACGTCTACAACAATAGCAGTCCCTGTTTGTACTTCAGTTCCAGTTTTGCAGCAGACAAATATCAAGACTTCCTCTGTGAATGAAGATGATGTCACATCAGCAGAGATCATGTGGGCTCTGGAGGTTGTGACAGGAAAGATGTCCTTAAATTAATGTGATGGAAGTGTTTCGGCTTTCAAGAGGATGTTTCCTGATAGCCAAATTGCGCAGAATTTCGAAATGGGAAAAACTAAAGTGTCATATATAATTAACCATGGACTATCTCCTTATTTTAGAAATTGTTTGGAAACTGACTTAAAGAATTGCAATGATTATGTAGTGTGTTTTGATGAATCCTTAAATAAGGTTGTGCAGCGTGGGCAAATGGACATAGTGGTGCGGTTTTGGGATGTTAACCAGGAAAGAGTTGCTACTCGGTATTTCAACAGTGTTTTCTTAGGACGGTCAACTGCTGAAGGATTTGGAAGGATTTGTTGAAGGCCTCTCTCTCCCCTTCGACAAAATTCTACAAGTTTCAATGGACGGGCCAAATGTAAATCTTACCGCCGAATCTATAGTCGTCCCCTAGGTATAGGGGCTTACCCACACCCAGCTGGCAGGCCCCTTGGAGTTCCGTATCGTAATACCTCTGCCAGCGGAGTTTCCAGCAGGAGTTCGGATTCTGCAGTAAATGGCAACCGTGTAGATGCATCACAGTCGAGCTAAAATGGCTACTTCATAGTAACCAATATGATAGGGAGAAAGTCAGCATACATTTTCACCAGTTGTATATTTTAAGAACATTTATGAGGAATACTAAACATTTTCTGAATAAAGCCATCTAGTTTTACTATTATAAAGATTATCGTAATAGTTTTAAGCATAAGAACATTGTATTATTCTAAGTGGATGTTGGCAATATGTTAAGCTGGCCGCGC
Organism: Ectobius pallidus; assembly: GCA_964059195.1. Classification (NCBI taxonomy): domain Eukaryota; kingdom Metazoa; phylum Arthropoda; class Insecta; order Blattodea; family Ectobiidae; genus Ectobius; species Ectobius pallidus. The sequence goes on from CAXKWD010000003.1 coordinate 128,722,997, forward strand.
CTATCATCTCCACCTGCTACGCACGCCTTCGGCAGTAGCACAGGGGAGGGGCCAGCAGGAACTGGCCTTCATTGTTTGTTTACCTTTAAAATCTGAATTGCACCTTAAATTTGCGATCCCTATATTTGTGAAAAGGGTCCTCCATATCGCTTACATATAGCTACGACAACATTCTTCTCGCTTGCTCGTCTATGATTTTCACATTGTTTGCAAACTCCAGCATATCGTCAAAGTTGACGCGGGAAGTTCGTGCCACGTGGCTTGCAGACGGAAAGCGTGTTGGTGACAGTTCTGGGAGACCGCTAGGGGTTTGCCAGGTAGCAGACCTCTGTCGATCGCTGCCACCTAGGTAGGTAAGCATGCTTACTTGGGGGAGGACTATAGATTCGGCGGTCAGTTTTATAAAGAAACTTGAAAACAAATTGAAAGTTGATAACCCAGATGGAAAGACACTTCTTGACATTGGTGTCTGTGGTCTGCATACAGTGAATAGAGCCATGAAGATAGGCCTGCTGACTGCCAATTGGGATCTGTATCATAATTTAAGAGCCATGTATGGTCTATTCAAAGACAGCCCAGCTCGCAGAGCAAAGTACACTGAAACTACAGGCAGTACACATTTTCCCTTAAAGTTTACCTCTGTGAGATGGCTTGAAAATGGTGTGTGTGTTGATCAAGCATTGAAGATATATGTGGTCATGTTGAGAAATTTGTTAAGGGAGCCTGTATACAAGGCAACAAGAACCATGAATATCTCAAGGAGTCTATGAAGGATCCACTTCTGGAAGCAAAATTAGCTGCTTTTAAAAGTGTGATTGCAGAGTGAGAACCCTTTTTTAAGAAGGTTTCAGAGTCAAAAACCTTTTTCCTTTACACAGCACTTCAAGAAGTTATAAGGAACCTCATGGCCAGGTTTGTGAAACAAAAAAAGTATTGCTGAACCAAGTACTGCTTACAAACTTATAACTTTAGATCTGTCAGACAGTGAAAACCTCATTCCAGTAGACAAAGTGGACATTGGATATGTTGCCAAGAAGTTGTTAAGGAAGGTTAAGTGTACTGACAAGGACAAATCTGTATTTAAGCATGAGTTTCAAAAACTTCTTATCAGCATGGTTGAAAAGCTGAAAGCCAAAAGCCCATTGAAATCTCATCTTGCACGAGGATTAACCTGCTTTGATCCAAGAGTCATTTTTTTATCAGTCAAGTTTGGGTGTGAAGAGAATAGATGTTGTCCTAGAAGAATTGCATTGTAACAAGAGAGAGAGCGACGAGTTGGCTGAGAGGGCAAAAAAACAGTATACCCAACTGATAGTTGAAGCTCAGTCTGAAAAATGGCAGAAGCAATTCACTGATTTTGCATGTGATGACAAGGACACAGTTGCACTTGACGAGTTTTTTTATACATTAAGTTAATTGGAAATGACAAGAGATTTGATGATTTATGGTTTGTCATAAAGCTGTGCTTCATTTTATCACACGGTAATGCCTCGGTTGAAAGTGGCTTTTTCATAAACAAATGTCTCTTAGTTGAAAATTTGTTAGAAGAATCTCTGGTGGCTCAACGTATCGTATATGATGCTATGAAGAGTATGGGTGGATCAAAAGAAGTGACTGTTACAAGAAGTATGCTAACTTCTGTGAGAGCTTCCAGGAGAAGATATCAGGCTTACTTAGAAAAGAAAAGACAGATAAATGCTGAGGAAGACAAAAAGAGGAAAGAAAAATGAATTATGAGCGTGAAAAAGATGTAGAAATTCAACAGAAGAAAGCAGTGCTTGAGAAGATGTTATGAAATGATTTTTGAAACTTGTAGTTCCTTTATGGTTGTGTTTTGAAAGACTGAACACTGGTGTTATGAAACTTGTAGTTCCTTTGTAGGTATGTTGTGGAAGACAGAACGACGACTATACTTTGATTTATCTATATAACAGAGGTCTGACAAATGTTCTTTTTGTGAGTCAGGGAAATTAGTAACTTTGGTCAGGGAAATTTATATCAAAATTTGTGTGGACAGCCTGTTGAAGAATCACCCATATAAGCTTTCATGAACCACAGATTATTGTCTCCGTTGGACATTACATGAGGATATTATAGGAGAAAAATTCCTCCGACACTGGGACTTGAACCCAGGACCTTTGGCTATTTGCGCCAATGCTCTACCAACTGAGCTAAGCCGGAGTTCAATTCACAGCGCCAGATGGAACCTCTCTCCTATGACTGATTGCCCTAATGTTCTCCTAAATATTATGTTGTGACATTTTGAGACCAACTTTCCAAAAAAGAAAATTGCTAATTTAAGAAATAAACCATGGTTTATTAAAATATCATGTGCAAACAAAAGAGAGCTCTATTTAAAATATAGGGAAAATGGAACATTACGTCTCACCCGAGTCCCCCACTCCTACTCTCAATCCCTCCCCTAGTGGTGGCATTTGAACTACTAGCAGCAACGATAGTGCCATCTACCAATAATTTGGTGAAACTGAAAAAATTTAATTTTTCTCCTATATTCTCTTCCTTTTCCGTCTTCTTCCTCTTTCCCTGTCACCTCCTCTTCAATCTACCTAGGCCTACCTATTTGAGACCTATTCCTTATAGTAAATTTTGGATCGACCGTGATTCGAACTCTGGACCCCTAGCATTATAGCTAGGAATCTTAATAACCATTACGCCAAGAGTTACTGTTGAGCAGTGAAGGAATCTTTTGTATACCGGTATTTGATTTTATAATTCTGAGATATTTTGTTAGTTATGAAAAGAGTAGTGTTGGTGCAAATTAATTTTCCAGCATCAATTAAGCCATGTTTTATGTTATACTACAGCGTTTTTTATAATTGTGAAATATTATGTATGGTGCAAGGGTCTTTTTTTATTATGAAATATTATTTTGTTTTTTGTAATTGTGAAATGTTCTGTTGGCATATGGGTCTGTCCATGAGAAGAGGTCCAAATTGTGCAGCAGGATCTTGACAAAATTTGTATACGGTACTAACAAAAATTATATTTTAATCAAACAACCAAGACATGGGACAAAAACATTTGCTGAATGTTTCTCTGTGTCTTTTAAGGTTTGTTTAATAACATTTATTTCAGCATAAGATTTCTCAAAATGCAGAAATGCCCACTTTGAAAAATGGCAAGTAGGCTATTTGCTGTCCCGATACTAACAGAAAATACAAAAAAATTGTATTATAATGTTTTCACTGAGACTATGTATAAAACATGCTTGGAACTGCTAGTTTATGACCCAGGTAGATAGCACTTGACACATTTTAATCATGTAGATTTTTTACAATCTTTTGTATTATGTCCTGTTACTAACGGCTTTTAGAGGGAAACTCTAAAGTGCACACTGTTGGACTTCTTTTGTGTGCATATTTTAAATAACTTATATTTCATATTTTATTTTATTGTTGTCTGTGGTCATATAATTTCAAGAGAGAAAACTGTAGGCACATATCTGTCAACAAACAGATATACTTCTGAATATATTTACAAGCCCAAAATATTTTATTTCCTTGAAATTAGCCTATAAGATATACATATGCTTTTTTCAACAACATGGGCAAAACAAATTATGAAAGTATTTGTAAAATGAGTTTCCGCCAATGTAACTTACTAGTAACAAATAAGGACGGATAACGACGTTGTGTGCTGAATACGAGCAAACTTGGAATACAATTTAGAATATGGTTTTTATTGGAAGCTTATGTTGTAAAAAATTCATACATTCATACAACATATTACTGTTAATACGAAAATTTATATAGAAGTTGTGTGTTTATATTTAGTCATTTTACTGTGACCTTGTCAAGTTCTTACAACATCAAATAAAGTTTCATATACAATATTGCAAATAACTGTGAGATTAAAATACATTCATATAAACCAAAGTAAAATTCATAATACAAATGATAAAATTACAAAAATTATCAAATGAAATGTATGTGAAATTTCTCGTTAAAAGCCTTATGTTTTAATTTCTGGAATAAAGTGTTTGTTGTAAGCATGAATAATTTGAAAACAACTGATCGTGTGTGTGTTGACACAAATTGTGAAAGATATGTTCACTTTCTAGTCACTTGTTGATTTTAAAAATTACTTAAAATACATTTTCCCACAAGATAACTGTTAAGTCTGTACTAAGCTTGGAATTTTTCTTCTATTTCTTGACACCATAAATTAGTTTTTGTCTTGATTGAAATTCTTGAAAAAAAAAAGATTCTTGATAGCACTCGTAATTATCTCACTGATCTTGCATTGAATTTCTTGTAATTTCTTCGTATTCAGTAATTTCAACGATGTTATAGGGTCATTCCATATGAAATCCAAATTTTTTAAAAATGGTTGCATGACCATTTTAGAAAAAAAAATAATTTTTTGTATATGAGTTCATACATGTTTCAAGATATCAAAACAAATTTCAAAAAAATCTTGTGTTCTTGGTTTTCCAGGGGTGTCCATTTTTCAGTCCTGGTGTAACACATTTTTTGTGAATATAGCTGATTACAAATATTTTCATAACTCAACAACCATAAGTGGTAGAAATTTGAATTATGAACCATTTTATAACTATTGAAGCGTACTTTCAGAAATACTTTATTGTTTTCTTCAATACAAAATTTTTCATATGAAAATATGAGTTTGAAATTCGGGTAAATTTAAAAAAAAAAATCACTTTGTGGACCAAATTTTATGTGAGAAGGAAGTGATTGTAAACGTTCAATTTTTTTTTTAATTCAAATCTGTATGTGATTTGTCTGTGAGGAAAAAACAGGGACTAAAAATACATCCCTTATTTCTAAATTGGCCTCAAATATTAGCGGTTTTTCTGATTTTGATTATTTTTGGGCTTAAATATCTCTGATGAGTACCCTTCAGAAAATCTGAAAAATTGCATAAAAGAAGCCTTATATGTGCCTAACTCACAGTTAAAATGTCTATTTCTAGACTCAACTCCTTCTATTAATTTTATGGAACTGAAATATCACACTTTTTAGGGTAGCGTATTTGGGAGAAACTACATGCAACTCAATAACCATATGAGTTACAAATATGAATTATGAATCATTTTATCACTATTGGAGCTTGCTTTCAGAAATAGTTTGTTTTCATCAACTCAAAATTTTTCATATCAAAATATGAGTTTAAAATTGGGGTAAATTTAAAAAAAAAATCACTTTTTGGGCGAAATTTTATATGAGAAGGAAGTGATTGTAAACATTCAACCTGCATGTGATTTGTATGTGGGGAAAAAATCAGGGTCTGAAAATACATCCCTTATTTCTAAACTGGCCTCAAATATTAGCGTTTTTTTCTTCTTCTGATTTTGACTATTTTTGGACTTAAATATCTCTGATGGATACCTTTAAAAAGATCTGAAAAATTGCATAATAGAAGCCTTTCATGTGCCTAACTCATAGTTAAAATTTCTATTTCTAGAAACAACTGTTTCTATTAATTTTATAGAATTGAAATATCACACTATCACATATGAAGGGTACAGGGGAAGAAGGCGGAATGTCAGTAAATCAAAGTTTTGCAGGAAACGATTTTTAAAGTTTGAGTACTCTAAACGCAGATGTATAAAATCAATTATGAATACATTTTCGTTCTACAGTAAGAATAATGTGTTTTGTACACGTGGTGTGAATATCAAGTTCTGAAATTAACTCAATCATGTAAAAAAATTGTAAAATGCGATAAAATGCCCAACGGTACAGGGAAAGAAGGCGGAATGTCAATAAATCAAAGCTTTGCAGGATACGATTTTTAAAGTTTGAGTACTCCAAACGCAGATGTATGAAATCAATTACGAATACATTTTAATTCTGTAGTAAAAATAATGTGTTTTGTACACGTGGTGTGAATATCAAGTTCTAAAATTAACTCAAACGTGTAAAAAAAATTGTTAAATGCAATGAAATGCACAATCATTTTGAGGTAGGCCCTAGTAGATGAAAAGGTATAGTTATGTTTTATGTGGTCATCGCCTACATTTTTACATAACTTTTAAGTTATTAAAAATTGCAATGAAACATTAATTACATTATGAGACATTTAATTGCCGTACATTAATTATTCCTTGTGAGAAATTGACTGATAGAACATCTGATCAGTGTGGAACAAAATTTCTTCGAATCGTTTACATCTGCGTAAAAGTGGGATAAAATCTAAAACAAAATAAACGCAATACAGGTAATAATTAGGTTTATAAAAATTAAAGCAGTAGAAAAGATTTTTCCTTAAAATTTTAGGAATTACTGATTTTTGTGCAGTGAAAGGCCAAAAAGATATTTCTACACATAAATAAAATGGGTTGTGTCGTTAGTAAAATAGAAACACTTAGGCGCATAAAATCGAAGGCAATGATTAATTTTGAATATCATTACTAGGGTCCGATTTTTAGGTTTTATAAACCCTGTGTTAATATTTTAAACATATTAAAATAGTTTAATTATAGTTGTTTTGTTTACCATTGTCAGACAACACTCACTAGTAATGGAATGTGGATAAACGTAACATTACACCACCTAGATATTAACGCGCCAAACTGTCACGTCATTTTCATGTAGGCATTTCCATTTGCAGTCTGGTCGGATTATATTATTGTTTATTGCGTTGCACTTTTAAATCCAAGCAGATGGCACACTCTGTTGCCAAATTAATTGAATAACAATAGTAATATAATACGAAATTTCAGTGTTTCTTTACTCTCATTTCCGACTGACATTTGGCAACTTTTGTAAATATACTTCAGCACGCGACTATTGACGAGTATGTCCTTCTTGCATTAAAGAAACTTTAATGTAATAGTAATAGTAATTAGTAATAGTAATTTATTCTTGTATCAAGTAAGTTACCTCCTTGGCGTTACAAGAAGTTTATCACCAAGTGAGGTATTCTGTACAGACAAGTATCCTACATACAATTGCAAGCTTGGTGGTTAAATATGTTTATTAGCTCTGTAATGTAACACTGTTCTAAACAGAAATGATGACTTTGCTTCTCCTCGCTACAACTCGGCTGTTCTCTCTTAATATTGCCTGTGTACTTAAAGGCTAGTTTACATGATGACACTAGGTTTCATGAAAGTGATTTCGTGAAACTAATTACACACATTTTCTTTCCAATGCAACCACACATTTCATGTTATTTCTGAAGTTCAAGTTATTAAGATCCCATGTAAATGTTTGAAACACGTACGAATACAGGCATTTCACAATTTCCTCACTTCCCCATTTCATTTTACGAAACGCGAAAAGCTAAATAAGCGTAAAATATCAAAATTACTGTTATAGTTTCGTGAAAAGTTGGAATCAGCCGAAACTGCGTAGTGTCGTAACTCATTGTTGCCAGTATATCTAGCGCTTGCGCATTCAAGTAAAAAACAGTTGCGAAACTCAGTTACGAAACCTAATTTCGTCGTGTAAACTAGCCTTTAATTTAAACTTTAATTGTTGCTCTACAAATTGGTAGATTAGAATGTTGTATTAATTAACTGAAGTTATTGTTCTCTCCTCCTTCACATCTTTTTCCCATGATTTTTAAGAAAACTATTTGTTGGAATTAAAATAATAATAATAAAAAGAAAAAGAAGAAACAAATAAATGCTTCTCTTAATTTACTGAGCTCGAAGATGACTTTGCAACCTTACGGATCCAGCAAATTTAATTATTGTTGTGTAAAGTCTTTCTTAGCAGGGGTCTCACCAGCGAGCGCACCTCGTCGGTTCATGATTTATTTTCCTTGATTGAACACTCTTACTTACCTTGCATTCTCCTACCCTTATATTGACCGGTAATGGAATAGATATGTCCTAATAATGTAACCCTCATGTATACAACAAATAGTTTTAGAAAGTTAAGAAACCTTTGGATTCATAGTTCTAGTAAAACACTCCACGACCCTTCCTCAAGCATTGATCTTATTTCTTCGTTTTATCTGATAGAGAATCCGAAACAGTGAACCAGTTTCTTAAATTATGTGACTGATTAACACTCTTTGACCGTCCTCTACGCAGAGGGGCCGAACTGTCTCGAGGTGATGGGATGTCCTCAGCTTCCCTCTCTATATGTCTTACGCCATCGGTCTTTTCTGCCGCTTCCTCTGTTCGCTGGTCTTGTGTGTTGCTAACCGCTGATGTGGGGGAATTCCTCTCCTGGTGCGATGAACTCGTATTGTCCGACCGTGTGTGCTGTATAAGCGTTTCGCTGTTCTGGATCGCCGTGTTCGCTGTATTCACTTCTATTAATTTATTAGAATTTGGGTCCCTGTTGCTATGCCTATTTGGGGCGAGCCCTTTGTCGTTAGCTTCCCTGGTCAAATTTATATTTTTTCTGCAGTAGTCAATGTCAAAGACCTTCTGGTCTATACGGAGCCTGTCCTTCACTAACGCAGCAAATTTCCCTTCATTACGAGCCTGTATCATGTAAGGGAGTAGTTCCTTTCTTTTGGCCCGAACTTCTCTGCTGTAATCTTGCGCAAACCTCACTCCCGTCCCTCTCAGCATCTTAGCCCTGCTCAACACCATGTCTTTAGTTAGCACACTAGTAAACTTCACTAATATTGGTCGGTTCTTTCCTTTTCCTAGACGGAACACATTATCGAGATGGAGTTCGGAAAGTTCCATTTGAAGTTCCTTGGTGAAAAGATTAAGCACCTGTCCACAAGTGTCCCGTCTTCTCTCCTGGTGGCTTTCCTCTAATCCGAAGATGATGATGTTCCTCATCCTTGCTTCTCTCTCCAGCTTCTGTGTTGTCCATTTAATTTCTTTTAATGTGGCGATCTCATTTTTTAATTCGTTGTATTCCCCATTAATGTTGATGGTCCATCCCTTTACATCTTCCAACTTACTGTTGATTTCGTCGAATTTATTAATTAACTTCTCGTCTAATTTGGTTATCAAGTCCGTTAACGCAGCTACATTCCCACTATCCGCACTATTTTCACTGCTCTTGCCTGGTCTTGGGCCAGGATTTGCCTCGATGCCTCCAATTAATAACAGTGCTGCTATAATTAGGCCAAAAAACCAATTATTGACCGAGGGACCATGTACCTGATCGTTGACGTTAGATGATTCTGCTTTAAGCCTTCTGTGAAGGCCTATTCTCGCGCGGTAAGTTGTTAGGTCAATGCCCATCGTTTCCGTATTCAGCGCAACTCCGCATAAAGCGTCTAACCTCTTCCACCTCTGATTCAAGACTGAGAAACTTTAATGCAAACTTGCATTTTAAGAAACTTGCAAACTCGCATTTCCCTTATTTCAAAGCCCGCACCGGTGCCTCGGACGAAACGCGTACAGAGCGCAGAGGCTTTAGAGGACAGTGAGTGCCATTGTCTCCTGACTCGCCGCCTTATTTCGCTGTGACGCATGGACATTCCGCCTTCATTCCCCGTATGGTGAAATTTAATCTGCTATTTTCTCCTTACCGTACACTTTTTTCACCGGTTTCATAAGCAACACTAAAAGAGTGCTCAGTCAGCTACCAGATGGGCTTGATAACTAAATTTCCGATTTTTCTTGACATTCTGCCTTCTTCCCCTGTACCCTTCATATATGTAATTTCTCCAAATACGCTACCCTAAAAAGTGTGATATTTCAGTTATATCAAATTAAAGGAAAAGTAAACTAAAAATTCATTATCATTTCCTTCATACGGATTGAAAGAAAATGTTTTTTAAGAAATGATATTCACTGTTAGAAATGCTTTACACCTTCACATTTAATCACAAAACGAATATGTTTATTGTAACGCGGTGGGCGCGTGACGTCACGCTTGACGAATGCTTGGCTCATTCTCGCCCGGTGAAAGACATTTCACAGCATTCTGTCTACTGTTACAGTTTTTTAGTGGGTATCTGTTCAAACAATAGTTTATTGTTGTGTTGTGGGGTGTACAAACTCATCGTCGAAGAGTGATAACACACTTAAAATATCTTTCCATCGATTTCCCAACAGAGATAAGTCACCCGAACGTTAATAAGCAATGGCTGATAAAAATAAAAAGAGAAAAATTTGTTCCTACTAAATACAGTACGGTTTGTTCACAACATTTTGAAGAAAATATACCGAGCTTTCGGTACAGTTACGAAAACAGTTATCTGGAGAAACCCCGCAATCTGTTTAAAAAAGAAGTGCTGTGCCATCACTTCTTTTACGTGGGAAATCTAAAACACTGCCAATGAAGAAAAGAAAATCGTCGTACTTGAGGAAGAAGGAAATGAGAGAGTTGTTGCAAGATTCGAACAGTAATCCATCAGTATCCGGGAATGGACAAATCATGAACGTGGAATCTAGTATTTATGACGAAAATTCAGTTTCTAACAGCGTAGGCGTTCAGTGTGAACTGGGAAATGAAACTTATGTCAATGTTTGCACAGATTCATAGATTCATTGAATGTCTCTTCTAGAAATTGTGATTTAGATAGCTCTTTTAGCATTTCAGACATTTCTACTACCGCAAAAGATGATTCTGAATCTGAAAGTGACTGTTCGTATCTTGAAAAATATTTTGTTTTTGAACTGTATTAGCTCAAAGTATTAACTGATAACGCCTGGCAAATAGTGTATCTTTATTTATAATAACGCTATCGAATGAGGCATGTTGTGTTATACAGTCTACAACCCCCTTCTGTTCACAAATTACTTCACAGTCCCAACAACACACACTTTCGTGGCCCGTTTTCATATGTATACACAGCCCACATTTACACCTTTCCGTATTTTCTTTTCTTCCTTGCAATTCTTTCAATAATTCCTTGTCATTTTCTTTTCGTGTGATAATAATTTGTGAATACCGAGATTTCTCCTTAGAAGGTAACATTGCAGGCATCTCTATCAACAACAAACACAAATGAGACTTTGTGGTGTATTAGAAACACGCGCGAGCATTACAGTAGCTGTCGTCCTGTCAGTGAGTTAGTCAATCGTGACGTCACAGGAGCGTTTTACTTCACCCGTACAAAGCGTAATATTAGGCGCGTGAAGTTCACGAGATCACCATTCGTTTCATAATTCAAAGCTCCGTGCGATGAGATTGCAAATTAAAAAATCTGATGTGAAAGTCACATAACTTCCTCTGCCCAAATAAAAGTTTGGAGCATTTACGCTAATTATGCTATAAATATCTTATAGCCCCTTCTTTGAATGTTGCGACTAAAAACCACCGTAATACAGTTTAGAAGGCAGTGCTAAAAACGCAGGCTATGGAAAAAAAACAAGTGACTGCAAACGTTTATTGAACTTTCCGCTGTTAAGAATAATTTCCTAAATTTATCAAATATTCCCTTCAGATATTTCTTTACTGTAAGCAGGGCCAACAGTACATTTTTCTCACTTCACGTGCTTATATAGAATAAAATGCCTTAAATGTCCGCGTATTGAGTTGTTCGCCAGGCAAGTTGGTAGGTTACAACCACCCTTCAGAGAATGTTTTTGAAATGGTATAAGCAATCCATGTACAAAATTTAAAGGAAATTGTTAGAGCCGTTTATGAGAAAATAGCAAAAAACAAAATATTCTTCATGTAAAGTCCCCTTAAATATAAGAGAAGGTTGTCGCCAATCTTCACAGCCTCAGAAGGTACCTAACCCAAATACAAAATTTTGTTTTCGTACGATTTACAAGAAGCCGTATTTCAAAAAGCACGTATTCACAGTGAGTTGCTTATAACTACCCTTCAGAGGATTTGTTCGAAAAAATGTTTCAAGTTTTAGCTCTTGGTACAAGCAATCCATGCGCAAAATTTAAAGAAAATCGTTAGAGCCGTTTTCGAGAAAATTGCGAAAAACGAAAATTTCTTCATGTAAAGTCCCCTTAAAAATAAGGGAAATTTGTCGCCAATCTTCGAATCACATCTTCAGAAGGTACCTGACCCAAATACAAAATTTTGTTTTCATACGATTCTCAGTTTCGGAGCTAGCCTGTTCACAAACTTCCAGACAGACAGACACACACAGGCACACAGACATAAACGATACTTCCTCTACCTATAGTTCCTATGGTACGGGCAGAGGAAGTAAAAAGGGTATTTTTTTAGTTTACCCTTCCTTTAATAGAAGGAGTTGTTTCTAGAAATATAAATTTTAACTGTGAGTTAGGCACATGAAAGGCTTCGTTTATGCAATTTGAGCCCAAAAATAGTCAAAATCTGAAAAACGATAATATTTTAGTTTAGTTTAGAAATACGGGATGTATTTTTAGACCCTGATTTTTTCCTCACAGTCAAATCACATGCAGGTTTGAACATAAAAAAAATATTGAATGTTTACAATTTTAATTTTAAAGTAGGCCTACTTCCAATATTAAATGGATTATCAGATCATGATGCACAAATGTTAGTGCTGAACAATAATAAAGTAATTTCGAACAGTAAACATGCTCATAGTAATATGACTAGAGTAATGAATGACGATTCAATTTTAAATTTCAAACAAGATCTTGCGAATGAAAACTGGGAATCTATGTTATCCTATGACAAAGTAGATAGTAAATTAAGTGAATTCCTAAACATAGTGTCACGACATTTTGAGGCAAATTTTCCAAAAAAGAAAACTGCTAATTTACCTAATTCAAGGTAAACACACATGGTTATCTGCTGGTATTAAAATATCATGTGCAAACAAAAGAGAGCTCTACCTAAAATATAGAACCAGTAACAACCAAACTCATAAGGAATACTATAAAAAGTATTGCAACATACTGAAGAAAGTAAACAAAAAAGCAAAAAGTAGGCATTTTTCACAAGTAATTAATAAATCAAATAATAAAGTTAAGACTGTATGGAATATAAGAAAAAACGAAACGGGGAGAACAAAGGGAAACAATGATAGTACATCATTAATATACCAAGACAGAAAACTAGATAATTTATCAGACATTTCAAATGCTTTTAATAGTCACTTTATAAATATTGCAGAGAAATGTATTCCTACAAATAATATTAGCATTAAGGCAGTAGACCTACTAACAAAATCTACAATTTGGAACCATAGATTTCAATTGAACCTGACTTCCCACATAGAAATTGAAAATTTCTCAAAAGTAAAAGCTCGTCTGGATGGGATGAGATAAGTAATAAGTTATTAAAAAGCTGCTCATTGGAACTCAGTATACCTCTTAGTCACATATGCAATTGTTCATTAGAAAATGGAATATTTCCAGAAAGACTGAAGCATGCTATTGTTAAGCCTCTCTTTAAAAAAGGAGACAAAAATCTACCATCAAATTACAGACCTATATCGCTCTTAACCTCATTTTCAAAAGTTTTTGAAAAAGTTATGTAGAACCGCATAGTACACTATCTTAATATGAATGACATTCTTACTTCATCTCAGTTTGGATTTAGAAGTGGCATGTCCACTGAGAATGCTACATTTCAACTTACTACAGAAATACTGGAAGCATTAGATAAAAAGAAATATGCTCTGGTAATTTTCTGCGACTTAGCTAAAGCGTTTGACTGTATAAATCATGAAATATTACTTCAAAAATTGGATCATTATGGGTTCGATAATTTAACACTTAAGTGGTTCAAATCATATCTGTCTGATAGAACTCAAAGAGTAATAATAAATAGAAATGAATCTATCTTAGGACTTGTTAAGAATGGGATACCTCAGGGATCAATACTAGGACCTTTGCTCTTTTTAACTTTCATTAATGACTTGCCCTATAACTTAAGTGACGAATCAAAGGTATTGTTCTTCGCAGATAATACTAGTATACTTGTAACAGGAACGTCACAAGAACATTTATCAAGAATAGCTACAAAGGCTTTTCACGAGTTAAACACTTAATATTGATAAGACCCATTTTATACAATTTAGGACAAAAAACAGATGTATCTCAAATCTTGAAATTAATTATGAAACACAAATCATAAAAGAAATTAGCAATTAAAATTTTTAGGACTGCAAATTGACCAAAATCTTGACTGGAAGACACACATAGAAATGATAAGTCCAAAATTGAGTTCAGCGTGTTTTGCTTTATGAATTTTGAATAATATATTACATCAGGATGCATTACTTTTGGTATATCTTGCATATTTTCACTCGGTAATGAGGTACGGAATCATATTCTGGGGCAACTCTTCCCATAGGTAGAAAATATTTAGATTACAAAAACGGGCAATAAGAATAATATGTGGAAAGAAAAAAAGGGAATCTTGTAAACTGCTATTTGAAAAATTAAAAGTTCTCACTCTTATAGGGGAGTATATATATTCCATTATGTGTTATGTAGTTGATAATATTGATAAATTCCAAACTAATTTCAGTGTACTGGACGTACTACGAGAAACATGAAAGATCTAGTATTGATAAATTTCATTCTTTTTCTGTTTGTGGTAAATGTTTATTATAAAGAGAATTGTCCACCTGACCACAAATAATTTTAACCAAAAGTTCAATGTATGCAATATTTACTTAGCCCTTCATTCTACAGTAGTGTAATATTAATTTAATACTTACATATATAGCACTCATGTGTACACTTTCATACATACTATTACATTTTCTTCAATAATGTTAAGGAGCTGATAAAACTGACTTATAAATGTTTACCTATTATCCTTAAATATATGGTAGCATATATTATGCTATTCATATACAGCGAGTCTCAGACAGATTGGTGCCGCTTGTCGCGGCGCCGTGTTTCTCTTGTGATGACTCAACACTACCCGCATCGCGGCCAGCTGTGGCCCCGCAGATAAGTAAACAATTCCTGCATAGCCTGCAGTTGAGCATTGTTCTCGTGTTTTACAGACGTGAAAGTGTTATTCGGTAGTTGTCACAACTAAAAGAAAACATTAGGATAGAGATAAACTCAATAATAACGGAAGAACAATTAATGCGTATTAATCGGAATTTCCTATCACGATGCCAAAAATGTGTGGATGTAGGAGGAGGACACTTCCAGCATCTCCTGTAATAAGATAGATGCCTATTTTCGTTATTTTCAAACTTATTTCATTTATTTTCATTGTCACGCACGGACAAGTCAGTCAACTGCCAGGGAGTTCCTTTGCCGCATACCGGGGATAGGAGCGTCATCTGCGGGGAACCCAACGCGCAGCGCGGCGGCACCCATTTGCCTGAGACTCATACATTTGTACCTTAACTAGTAGCTTGCTGAATGCATTCAACTTAAAAATATAAAACCATTAAAATTATATTGTCTTATATGCTGCATAAACTTAAAAAATTTAAAAATGTGTTGTCAAACCATTGTTTATGTCCTGAAGATTAAGCTTAAATAAATTTGCCGAATTATTCAGCAAATAGTCATTGATATAAAATTAGTGTTATATACACTGGGGTTATGTAATTGTAGTTTAGTTGTAAAACAATTGTAAATTGTAGTAATTGTAAAATAATTTGTCTGTTCCTAGTTGTTAAATATAAGTAAAGTTGCCGAATATCTTAGCAAATAGTCATTATTATAAAATTCTTCTTTAGTACACTGAATCTATGTAAGTATTAAATTAATATTACACTACTGTAGAATGAAGGGCTAAGTAAATATTGCATACATTGAACTTTTGGTTAAAATTATTTGTGGTCAGGTGGACAATTCTCTTTATAATGAATGATCTATACAGACCAACTAACTCGTTAAAACTCTTTCAGAAGGGTGCTTATTATTCTGCAATACAGATCTATAACAAGCTTCCAAACAACATTAAATTATTATGTATTCAAAGAAAGAGCAAACCTTTCAAAACATCTGTCAAGAAATTTTTAATAACTCACACCTTCTACAATTTGGAGGAATATTTCTAGCTTGGATAAATTTGGCAGCTTGCAGTTAGTGTATATTATTGTTATAACATGCATGTATTTTTTTATCTGACGTGTTCTATATCCTTGAGCCCCGCTCAACACAGGATCTACAGGACAAGATATCTACATCTATGCATCTATTTCCTTCTCATATAAAATTTGGTCCAAAAAGTAATTTTTTTGGAAAAATTTACCTGAATTTCAAGCTCATATTTTCTTATGAAAAATTTTGTGTTGAAGAAAACAATAACATATTTCTGAAAGCAAGCTTCAATAGTTATAAAATTATTCGTAATTCAAATTTCTAACTCTTAAGGTTGTTGAGTTATATATAGTTTCTCCCAAATACGCTACCCTAAATAGTGTGATATTTCAGTTCTATAAAATTAATAGAAGGAGTTGAGTCTAGAAATAGAAATTTTAACTGTGAGTTAGGCACATATAAGGCTTCTTTTATGCAATTTTTCAGATTTTTTGAAGGGTGCCCATCAGAGATATTTAAGCCCAAAAGTAGTCAAAATCTGAAAAACGCTAATATTTGAGGCCAGTTTAGAAATAAGGGATGTATTTTTAGACCCTGATTTTTTCCTCACAGACAAATCACATGTAGGTTTTAACCTTTAAAAAAATTTGAACGTTTACAATCACTTCCTTCTCATATAAAATTTGGTCCAAAAAGTGATTTTTTTTTTTAAATTTACCCGAATTTCAAACTCATATTTTCAAATGAAAAATTTTGTACTGAAAAAAACAATAAAGTATTTCTTAAAGTACGCTTCCATAGTTACAAAATGGTTCATAATTCAAATTTATAACTCTTATGGCTGTTGTGTTATGAAAATATTTGTAATCAGCTACATTTGCAAAAAATGCGTTACACCAGGATTGAAAAATGGACAGCCCTGGGAAACCAAGAACACAAGATTTTTTTGAAAACTTGTTTTGATATCTTGAAACATGTATGAACTCATATACAAAAAATTATTTTTTTCTAAAATGGTCATGCAACCACTGTTGAATGATTTGGCATGAAATAACCCTATAGTCAATTCAAATATTGAAATGCATTTCGATGCATGTCTGTATCATCTTCAGTCAACCAAAAGCGATATTAAGGGGGGGTTTATTAAATAGTCAATATTCAATTAAGTAATATATGGTTAAAATGATTTGTTATACCTACGTTTAAGTATGAGTTTCTTGCTGGAAGATACCACTTGCTATAGTGGCTTATAGGAAACTGACTCCCAAGTTAAACTTCTTCATGTTTTATACAATGCAATAGGTAACGTCAATGAGCCATTAAAACAATATATCTATGTTCAGGTATTCCTGTACAGTGTAAGAATTATATCTTTTCAACATACATTTAATTCTATTTTTAAAAATACTTGTATCTGTAATCTGTCTGAAAGATAACGGTAACTTATTATATAATTTTTTCCCAAGATACAAATGAGAATCAAGGAATTTCTTTAAACGAAATTTAGGTAACACCATATTATTTCTTCCCCTTGTATCATAACTGTGTACATCAGAAAACAATACCTCATTCTTATTTTGATGGTGAACAAAATTCAAACATGCAAATACATACAATGATGCCAAAGTTAAAATTCCAAATTCCTGAAAAATTGGTCTACAATGTTGGCGAGAATCGCAATTCTTTATTATTCTGATAGCCTTCTTTTGGAGCAAGAAAACCTGATTGGCTTCCCTGCTATTGCCCCAGAGCAAAATACCATAGTTAAGATGGCAATGAAATATACTATAATAAACACTTAATAAGGTGCCAGTAATATATTGTATGAATGTATGAATTTTTTATAACATAAGCTTCCAATAAAAACCATATTCTAGATTTGTATTCCTAGTTTGTTCGTGTTCAGCACACAATGTCGTTGTCCGTCCTTATTTGTTACTAGTACATTGGCGGAAACTCATTTTACAAATATTTTTTACGGTGTGTAGTAGTAGTAGTAGTAGTAGTAAGTATTCTGCCTTCCGGCAGGTTTTCAAACTTGGTACGCGAATTTTGTTTTCCAAAACTGTCTATCCTCTGCTTCCTCCTTCAGCATCCAATATTTCCGCTTTTCCCTTAAATCGTCCAACAGCTGAATTCTTCTTCTTCCAAGTCTAGTTGTACCCTCCAATCTTCCTTCTACGACATCATGTAATAAGCAGTTCCTTCTGAGAATGTGCCCAACTCAGTTTGCTTTCCTCTGACGAATTGTGTGTATGATTGACTTCTTCTCACTCGTGCGGAGTAGATGGTCTCCCATCGGGCGCCTCCCCAGGTGGCGGATAGGGGAATGCCCACCAGATATGGAGGGTACCGGGGAAATAAAATACCCGGGGCGGACCAAAACCACCCCCTTGTCAGGGTTATGATGAATAATGCCGGGCAGCAGCGACATTATTATCGACTGGAGGCATAGAACAAATTATGTTCTTGATGGCTACTGATCGAAAATCTTCGGGCGCAACCTGATGGATGGGTGTGGCGGCCGTGGTACTGCGATGTGGAAAGGAAATGGGAAGACTACCACATTATTTTTTCCCTGAAGACACTTGGGATTAGCGAATATGATGGCTGCTCCTGAAGCAAAATATTCCGGAGGTAAAATACTTCCCCAGTCGGATCTCCGGGCGGGAAGTGTTTCAGGGGGAGTGATCGATATTGAAAGAACAAACAATAGAAGACGGTGTGTACTAGTTGAAAATTTAAAAGCTTCACAATGAAGTTTATTGGTGAAATTATGAAAGGCAAAAGTTATTTATGGAAAGGCACAAGACTGATGAAAAATTTAAATTAAAGAGAAAGAACATAATAAAGAATTAAATAGGTAGAAAAAACTGAAAAGAAAAGAACAGGACTAGAAGCAACAGGAAAGCAAAAGAGGCAGAAAGAAAAAGACTAAGCCGTGCTACTAAAAAGCAAGCAGATAAAGATTTCACCATCTGCTGTTGGTAAAGCCTTTAAAAAGATGAAAGAGCAATGCCATAAAGTCCTAGAAAAAGTGGCAGATATTGAAAAAGAGAAAAAAAACCTTAAAATTTTAGAATAGCCTACTGCTGAATAAAAGTCCATAAAAAAAATAGGAAGAGGATAAGTGAATACAGTATGTAGGAAGTTATAAGTTTGTACAACGACGACGAAATCAGCAGGGTAGACCCTGGCAGAAAACCTGCTTGTGTCAAAAATTCATTCTTTCGTTCATATTTTTATTCCTCAAAACATGTAATTACATGCATAAACATTGTCAGTAGTACTTAAAATATGACATATTCATAATTACAATACATTAAAAATATAAAATACTAGCAGGTGCCCGCGGCTTCGCCCGCGATTATTTACTCAACTGCAGGATGTTTTGTTTAAATAATTTATTTAACAGAAAAATAATTAAAACATATTTATTAACATTGACATCGTTTTTACATAAATTGTAGGAATTGCATAATTTTTTCTGATCATTACCTAGGTAGTATTAGCAATCTGATGCGCAGTGGGATTTTTTTCCCAAAAATGTTTTCTTAGCCGATTTTAATTGCTGTTTGCGTATTGCACTACTATACCTCGCACGTTGCTTTTTAACCTCACATGATCTTGAATCTGGAGACGGCCAATCCTCTGCAGCTCTTTTCTGTTCCATAATTGTTTTGTGTAACGCAACAAATGAATAAATAAAATGGAATCCTTTGAGTATACATTCTGAATAGGATGTTTATTTCATGCTACGCTGTGTGTAACATGCAACAAAGATATCGCATGGCCCACAGTACCTGAACATAATGTATTTTAATGAATTATATCGATACCTGTGATCACAACAAAATTTTTTCAAGCATGGAAATTATCCTATACCGAATTTTGTATCCCATCGCTTGTACACAGCAAGCTGGGTAGGGGTTCAAATAAGAAGAAACATAAATTCCGGTAACATAAAATTCTATTGTCTTTGCGGAATATTTTATTTCTCACTCTCATGTTACCATAAAACCATTTTGGGGATGAAATTAAACAGGAAATGTAATATCCCTTTCATACTTCTCCAAAAACCTGCGATACAATAATATATATATTACCATACCTCGTATTGTTTTCCCTATGTCCTGGGTAAAGAAAGTTATGTGACTGCATTATTTTCGTGGATATTGATACTTCTCTAATTTCTCAAATTCTAGTCTCATTTTTTTCCAAACCCATCTGAGACCCACTGGCAACAATATGTTTTAATGTCAAATGTGATTTGGAATTGATAATTCTGTGTAAAAAGGGATTAAGTATTCTTAAAAACATTTGATTTTTGGCATTTAGAATCAAAATTTTTCAAAATCCTTTCTTAGTGAGCACCTACATTATGAAACGAAGGTACTGTCAAAATTCCAAGTCTCTACCTGTTATAGTTTAGGTTGTATGTTGATTCTCTGTCAGTCAGTCAGGACAAAGCCTCTTATATATATAGAGATACATTTACATTACAATATAGTGTGGATTGTATAGAATAAGTAGCAAGGACATTATTTACAATTGCAAATTATATAGACATTCCTTAATTAAAAATTGCTTCAAATTATTTCCTTCCAATACTTTTATTTGTTGAGGTAATGCATTAAAGAAGATTTTAGGCTACCTTTAACAAAAGGACTACTTTTCGTTGTTTCATGTCATGGCTCGACATCACATGCTATTTACTGCCACTGAGCCTTTTAATATAGTTAAAGAGAGATTTCTACAGTGAGTCCCACGCAAGAGTTGGCCAATGGCCCGCTGCAGACACAGCTCTAACTCCCGGGTGATCGGGTGAAATATCTACGCTAATGAAGTCGTGATCGGTGTAATGATTCAGGTTCTCACATTTACAGTTCAAATTACAATGAGAATAACCACGTACCTCATCACAAAAGATGTTGGAAACGTTCTCCTCTTGCATCCGCACAACACTGGCACCTTTTTAGGAAATTTTCTTTCACGCGCATAAGTTCAGCTCCCGAGACAGAGTTAATTTTTCTTGTGATATTGTGTTTAAGTTCGTGTAATGTATGGGAAATTGACCTTTACACTTTATTTTTTTCAGTTTCCCCATAAATAATAGTCACATAGGCCTACTGTTAGAAGAACTTAAAGACAATTTCACACGAGAAATGAACTCTGTCTCGGAAGATGAACTTATGCGCGTGAAAGAAAATTTCCTGAAAAGGTGCCAGTGTTGTGTGGATGCAAGAAAAGAACATTTCCAACACCTCTGTGATGAGGTACATGGTTACTTTCATTGTAATTTTAACTGTAAATGTGAGAACCTTAATCATTACACCGATCGTGGCTTTATTAGCGTAGATATTTCACACGTTCACTCGGGAGTTGGAACTCTGCCCACCGCGACACTAAAACCCGTGTCATTGGCCAACTCTTGCATGGGACTCACTGTAGATGTAAACATTGGTCGTAGTAAATTTGCACAATTATGTCCATCATATGTAACCATTACATCACATTCTTGAAAAAGAAATACAGAGACTTTATTTTTGCGGTGTGCCAAGAATGCACGGTCTGTGTGGTGGCCTTGAAGCAAGTCGTCGACTGGTAAAGGCTCATGTACATAACCCCTCAATTCAAGCGCACGGATTTCTGAATTAGGCCTACAGTTAGAATAATCACCTACCTTTGTCACAGAAGATATTGAAAATTATCGTCTACCGCCACACATTTCTGACATCTTTTAAGAAAGTTTGCATTCACATGCATTAATTCTTCTTGTGAAATTGCTGCAATTTCTCTTCTTATGTTCTCTTTCAGTTCTTCAATTATACTGTTTGAAGGTTATTCGTGTACACTTTATTTTTCAAGTTCTCCCAAAAATAAAAATCATATACAGCAAGAGATCTTGCTGGCCATATCCCCTTACTAATTACCCTATCTCAGGGGTCGGTAACCTTTTGAGTCGGAAGAGTAAAAAATTACAATTTACAAAATTTCAAAGTTTTTAAAGAGCCACAAATTATTTCTTGCCAACAACAAATAGTACTCACATAAATAAAGTTTTTTGATAAAAAAAACTAATCTATTTATTCATAAGAAAAAATATCTATTTATTCATATATAAGTAGTGTTTTTCATAACAAATTAGATTATATATATGGCATTATTAGATAATTACTTATTATTTAAGTAAAAAATTAAAACAATTAAACATTTACTTACAACACTAACTTGTACTTCAATAACATACATTTGAGCAAACAAATTCAAAGCACTGGTGAAGACGCCAAATTGTCTTGCGTCGAAAGCGAATTAAAACCTACATAGAAACATCCGACGATGGCATCATTCGAGAGCTTCCAACGGACTGACGACAGTGACGATGCATGTCACGGGGGAGGGGTGCGGTGAAAAGCGAGTACAAGTGGCTGAGAGATAGAATCGGTGCCTAATCCTCGTTAATCGATTCAGAACAATTTAATTTTTTTTTTTTTTAATAAAATAAATGATATTTGCGTATGGAACTAAAGAGCCGCAGCTTCACATCCAAAGAGCCGCAGGTTGCCGACCCCTGGCCTATCTTCAAACGTTTCTTCAATTCTAACAAGAGATCTGAATTATGGGCTGTAGTGGAGTCTTGTTGGAAAAATGAAAATTTAATTGAAGAAGTGTAGACTGGATTAGTGCTGCGATGAAACAACATGTTTGGAACATGGTGCGTCCTGAAAAGACTGTAATATGAAATGCTGAAATGTTTTCTCAGACATGCCAGGTTCTTAAAACCAGAGTGTGATAAGAGATGGGAACGTATCAACACACTGTAAGGCACACACAAAATTCGCCATATTAAGGCCATTTCACTATTATGTGATTTCATATCAATTTCATGCATCCTTAAAAGAAGATTTGACTGCTGTCAATATGAAGACCACAGAGGTCTATTCCCATAATGCTCAAGATAAGGAAGACACAAATATAAATGCAGGGAACGAGAAAGACAACCCACACTAGGAGAATAGGTAGCTGTCATCTACGACTATTCGTGGGTGCGTGGGCAAAGAGAGTTAAGTCCACTTTCTTGTTACTGAGAATTAGAGTGACTTACACATTTTACCCGCCCAACATCGCTTTAGAGATGGATAAACCCATGAGGCACACATCCATAACTACCATATGCTTTTGAATATGACTTACTGAACCTAACACAAATGTAGATAACATTTTTATCTATAACTCTATGGACATATATCAATTTTTGAGGATGGTGGACTTAACTCTCTTTGCCCACGCACCCGCGAATTAGTGGCAACCTGGGACATTCAGCAAAATAAAAAAATGCCAGTGTGATCGTAAAATTTGTGGCTTCTTGTTGGCCACAACAAAACAACTTTGATACAATTTCATATAAAACTATTCTCACTGTGATAGAGGGAGTTCCTGTCTTAGTTTCATATCTAAGACAAGCAGTGTAATCCTCTCCTGAATAGGAATACAATTGCATTGTAAACATATATTCTATAACTTTGTAACGTTGGCCTCAGTGTCATTTAATCCAACTTGTTATATTCTGTTTTCAAAAATTAATATTTATGTAATGATAATGACATTAGTTACCATTATAATTTGACTTCAATGTGTTCATTCAATTTAAAGACATTTTGTCCTTATACTAACTCTCCGGATACTAACACACATGCAATTACAATTACTAGTATTACAAAGTATTAAAATTAAAAATCCAAATAAAATATACGGGTGATTCTACAATTAGGTGTACTTTTACTGTCCCTTTCATTTAATTGTTTCTATTTGAAATTGCAATTCACTGGTAAAATTTTTCCCTCTTTTTCCTGATGAGAAAGATTAAATAAATGTGTGTTAAACTTAAATTCCCTCTATATTTAGCTAAGATAAATTTATATTTCCTTATGAAATGTCATTAGCATGGATGTCCCCAGTCATAGTTTTGAGAATAAATATCAAAAAATGTGGAAAACTAGAAATATTTTGTTAAACCTAACAGTATTGCCATTAACATATAACTACTAACAGCACATGCACCACATCAAAGAAAATAATAACTTTCAGCTAAGATAAATTTATATTTCCTTATGAAATGTCATTAGCATGGATGTCCCCAGTCATAGTTTTGAGAATAAATATCAAAAAATGTGGAAAACTAGAAATATTTTGTTAAACCTAACAGTATTGCCATTAACATATAACTACTAACAGCACATGCACCACATCAAAGAAAATAATAACTTTCATTAGAACATAGGAACAAGCCAAAAACTTTGTCCCTACACTTTTTTGTCATTAGCATGGCCACTTTTCAACATGAAGATGGAGTGGCAGAGAATTTTTTTTAAAGCATGAATTAGTACATGTGACAACACTGCTCTCTTCTTCAGTGAACCTGAGTGTGATTTTCGCTATCGGGTGCTTTGTTTTCTGGATGCTGGATATTTCAGCTCTCAGAACTGGCGAGTACATTAATTGATTGTCATTAGCATGGACTGTGTAAAATAGCACCCAAAGAAATTAAAATTTTATTAATCATGTGATGAAACATGTTAAATTATCGCAAAACTGTCACCATAGTTTCAGTTATCTAGGTCAGAACTCAAATTGGAGGGATGCTATTTTGTCTTGTTTTGTCATTAGCATGGACACAGGGCGATATCCAAACAGTCGGATCAGCTGATGATGGTGGAAAATGTCCATCGAAATGCATTCTGAGGTAAATATACCTATTAAGTGAAGTTCATGTGCAAGTCCCGATCTCAATATTTAAGTCTGAAATCACTTCACTGTGTATCTTCCCAACCCAAATTATAATTTACTTAAGTTTGTTTAAGAAAAAATTGTAACCTTGTATTCAGTTACTTTATTAATAAAATTTTATACAGATTCAGTTTGATATTAATTTTGCTATTATTGCTTTCAGAAAATTGTTGTTAGTGTGGATACAAAGTCATTAGCATGGATTGTAACGTCATTAGCGTGGAGGTGAACAATAAAAAGAAAACAAAAAAATGTCTTAAACCATAATTTCAGCTCTGCTGGATAATAGGCTGTCTTCTACTACATGTTAGGTTGGCCTACGTGTAAAATTTTCGGCAAATATTACTATTATTTTTTTTTCATTTTTTGAAGTTCGAAAGGTACACCTAATTGTAGAATCACCCATACCAACTGTGTCTTGAATAGTGTACAATTTAACTGCTTTAAGCAACATTGAATACATGCAGTAGTTTTGGAGGAACTTTTACAATAATTCTTCAAATTTTTTAATCTTATTTCCTTGTCTGTATGCTAACAAAACAAAAATTAACAATAAACACTATATTTTTGCCATGCTGACCACATGCCCCCAATCCTACCATCTGCCTATGGTAAATGATTCAGCAGTTGGGTGGTAGGCCTTGTCCCTTCAGGGATGTACCACCATGGAGTTTTAGTATATTTTTGCCATCAATCCCAAGCAAGATACCGGGAATAGAAACTAAGAGTGGTGTTTAAGATGTATACGGGAAAACCGTTTTCTGTAAGTCAAATGTCACATTGTACTTCAAATTATGAAGTTTAAATTTCAACCAAAGTGTCCTGATACTAACAATGGACAGTCCCATATAAGCTAGTTATTAAAATATATGTACAATTGTTAGTTCCAATCTAATAGTGCGAGCAATTGCGGGTTAAAGAGGTGTCAAAAATGTAATGGACAACAATGGTGGCCAGTTACAGCACCTTTCGTAACATTTGTGAGACCTTTAAACATAGTTAAGGAAATTGTTGCCACAGCAACGCATGCCGCCATCGCAAACCGGAAAAACACCATGCAGCCAGTTAATAGCTCATTGGTTCTCCCTGCATTATTTAGTACTAGTCTAATGCACTATTAAAGTCCTATTATTGACATGACATGACATTTACTGCAAGGCATTACATTGTAACATAAAATCACATTACTGTGAAGTTAGCTTCTCTAAGTATTCCCCAAGTTTTCTGAATAGGCCTTAGAATCTGGTGTGTAACTATTCATTTTTGTTGTAATGTTTATCAAGATAGCATTGTTTATATCTAGTTCTCGAAACATGGAGAAAACATTAGCATATAAAGCTAATTTCATTACATTGATGTTTTCCAGAGGTTCTTTCGATGATGACGACTTCGATTTTCCTGGATCTTTTGAAGAAGAACTGGCTTATATGGATGCAGTTGAAGCAGAATCTAAAGCCACTTTAGAATCCCAAGAAATTATTGGACAGGTATATAGTAGGCGTATTTTAAAATTATTCTCGATTTTCATAAGAATTGTTACCTGAGGTTCAAGTACAGTAGACATTATAAGTGAATGGCAGGAGCTCCCTGCATTTACTTCCATCTGTGGGTGATATTTACTCAGGATTTAATCATTTAATTGTATCTACCTGGGTCTTCTCAGAGTGGTCCAGTAGTTTTCCTTATGAAACTTGACTCTGGTGCTTAACCTTTCTTTAAATGACTTGTGGGGTTCAGTTATTTTATGCAAAGAAATATTGTTTTAAAAGCATTTTCTGAAAGGTAATTATTATGCAGTGAGAGCACAAAGTGGATGTACCTTTAAGCTTTATTTTCGACACTAAGACGGTCATGGCTGATATGGACATCTAGCTAAGTTAATAGTTTAGTGATTGGACACATCAGTACGGAGATAATCATTTTCACAACACAACCAGGATCTGCATCATGTGCTAGCAGATGTTTTGTGGAGACTATTCCACTCATACTCCGATTACATATTTATTGTTTATCTTATAAAATGCTTTTTATTAGTATGAGGATGCGATTTTATCTGATAAAATCATCAGCTCGTTACTGGACACGTAAGCATCAATGTGTGATGATTAGTATGTCACATGCTGCCATTAACCAGCACGAAAACACATTATTTTATACAACATGACTTGTTTGGAAATTGAAATAATATAAATGTCCATTAATTAAAAACACAATTTTGATTCTTTGCAAGACAGTTCGTGTACTTTTGTAGCATTTTGATGTAAGCAACTATCAGAATGCCCTCCATCTTGTGATGCGCACTATTGGTAGCATTGAGAACTCGGATCGATTCGTGGATTCATCTTGTATGCCGTGATCTTATGGCTGACGGAATATTGGCAACAAAGTGTATTATTATTTACAAAATCCATTGTACAGTTTATTGATGGAATAGTCTTAATAAATCCTACTCGAGATTACGAGTTTTATCAGATAAATTTCCTCGAACTTCGTTCTCGCAAATATATTGATAAACTCATAATCTCTCGGGGGATTACCTATGATAATCAGGGGGTCATGTGACGTTGTGTTATAACATTAATTTGGCACTTTTTCTTTTATGTACCCCCAGACAGCATATCACCTGTCTGTCCATACCAGTCAATCAGTTAATCAACCATAATCATTGTAGTGTCAAAAGTAAAGAAGAGTAGGCTCGCTTTGTGCCCTCACTGTACTTAGGTTAAGTGATTTTTTTAGGGGGAATGTAGACTCAAAAATTAAATACAGTAGATGAATATTTTGTATGTAACGTAGATGTATTTGTATTTTATTTGCAATTACTTCTTGTAGAGTAGTTATGTCATGTTGAACATAACCTAACTGTTATGAGGTATGCCTGTAGTTCTAAATTTACTACACAAATGGATCATATTTTATTAAAAGATTACACCCAATTGAGTTCCAGGTTCTGATATTTTAGAGTAATAAACATAAACATGCACCTAAATTTTTGTCTATTAGTCCCATGGTTACTTTACTTGCAGTAAGATTTCTTCTAAAACTGAACATTTCAGTATGAGTATGAGTATCTAAGAGACCATGAAGAATTTACTGATAATTTACTGTATGTCAGTAGTCAGTTGATAATATTGAAATATAAACAAATACTGTGTTATGCATCACCAAAATAAATATGTTCTATTTTTAAAATGAATTATTTAACACCACATTAGTTCATGTGGGAGATATCAAAGGTATCATAACTTATCATTGGCACTGTTAAACTTAATTGTGACAGTTTGTGTTTTTATTATTGTAGTATAATAAATAATTAGTTAATGTGATATTAACATATTGTACAGTACTGTAACTGCTCTGATATCTGCTGTACAATACAAGTAAGTGTAAGTGATGTATGTACAAGAATATTTACTTTAGCAGTATCGAGAAACATAACCTCATTTCAAAAATCACTATTTAGTGACTCTCAGACAATATTAATCTGATCAGTCCTCTTTTGAGTGATATCTTGAGCTTTTAAAACAGTATGATACTTTCTGTAGATTGGCAGCTTAGAATGAGCAGTTTTATGTAGGCTTACCCTTAAATGAAGTAATAACATTATTATGAGAATTTGAAAGATACAAATAAATAGCATAGGACCTACTGTAATTTGTAAGTACCTTAAAATGGGATGAAGTTGACCAAAACTCACCAATAAGTTTCAGAGGTAATAATGTCTACAGAGCTATACAATTTTTTCAGTAGGCCTATGTATTGTAATCTGTTTATCTAATATATAAAATCGAAAGTGTGTGGGTATGTATGTATGTATGTTCCCTATACAAATCTACATTTCTTGACCAATTTGTACGAAATTTTGCACACATACCCAGTTAAGCCCGGGAAGTAACACGGTCAACATTAAAATTCAAACAAAATACTACTTCCCTTGAAAATTATATAATTTCTGAGAATATTATGCTGAAAAAATGAAATCCCATTCAGTTGTCAGGACAACAGTGTATTGTTTACAGTGATCACATAGGGCTTTGGTAACTACATAATATTGGACTTTAACAAATTATGATTCTATCAATGTTATATACTGGCAAAAATAATTACTGAAAAATGAAATCCACGAAAATAAAGCACAGTGTAATGCAGTCACATAACTTTCTCTACCCTCGAGAAGGAAAATATATTTTTCTCGCTTCATATTTTGATGTAGAATAAGAAGCCGTATTGCAGGGACAGATTAAGTGTGTGCCAATGAGTATGCTACGGTATATCAGATGGCAGTAAAAAAAAAATCCTATCCACTGATACGTTATTCATAATAATAATAATAATTTATTCATCCGTAAGATCATATACTTGATATTGGATACGTCAAAGATATAATAACTTATAAACTAGGTTCTTCCAAATATTCATCTACACTGTAAAAGGAGTTTCTCAATAGTAAAGATTCTACTTGTTTCTTAAATTTTTTTGAGCATCTGATTTCTTTCAGTGTTTGTGGAAGTTTATTATACAATTTCATACAATTATATACTACAGTATTTTCATATAATTTGGTATTGTGTCTTATATTACTTAACTGATGGCTGATTCTTGTATTGTAATTATGTCTGTCTATATTTAATTGAAATGTTGAGATATTTTTTTTTTTTTGTATTTAATAAAACTTGTAGTATATAAATGCATGGAAAAGGTAATATTTTTTGTGATTTAAATAGTGTCTTACAAGATTCATTTTGTTTTCTACCCATGATCACTCTTAATACCTTTTTCTGAATTTTAAAGATACTTTCCGCCTTTTTTCCCCAAAAAATTACTCCGTATCTCAGTAAACTATGAAAATAGGCAAAGTACAGATTTCTCATTACAGATGTACTCATTTTTTATCTTATTATTCTGAATAAAAAGCATAATTGATTCAGTTTTGAGGTCAGTTTCTCAACATGAGTGTTCCAGAGCAAATTTTCATCAATCCAAATCCCTAAAGATTTGATGCTGTTTACATAATTAATCAATTTATTTTCAAGTATTAAAGGGGGTGAACACAAATGTGTATTCCTAATATGTCTAAAAGATATAGCTAGTGTTTTTTCTTTGTTTATTATTAGCTTATTTTTATGGAACCAATTCTGTAGGTGGATTTCTGTCTCATTAATGTGAGTGGTTATTTGTGTTTTTTCACCAATGAATGAGAGATTAGTATCATCTGCAAACAGAGTTATCTTACAATTTACAAAATGATTTGGCATGTCATTAACATACAATATAAACAGTATGGGACCAAGTACCGATCCTTGGGGCACACCTACACTGAAGCATTTGGTAGTGGAACTATAGGTTTCATAAGTCTTGGTATAAGCATTTTTACTAATAATTTCTGCATAGTGCTTCCTATCGCTTAGATAGGAGCTGAACCAATCTTTTGCAATTCCCCTAATACCATAGATCTCAAGTTTTTGTATAAGGATGTTATGGTCCACTAGGTCAAAGGCCTTAGACAAGTCCATAAATAGGCCTACATTATATTCCTTATTGTCTAGAGATTGGAAAACGTTATTTAAAAATGCTTGAATAGCTGATTCTGTGGATTTCTCCTTAATAAACCCATGCTGCGCTGCATTTAGTATTTTATATTTTTTGAGAAAGGAATCCATTCGGTTAAACATTACCTTTTCAAAAAATTTTGACAAGGAACACAATAGAGATATTGGCCTGTAGTTGTCGACTAGTTTTTTCTCCTTTTTTAAATATTGGTGTTATTAAGTGCCAGTATGGTACTTTATGAGATTGTGTGTGGGGACAAAAAATGTCTGTCCGTCTGTCTGTCCGTCCGTGTGTCTGTACGCACCATAACTCAAATACGCTTTTTCGGATTTTCATGAAACTTGGAAAACACATTTATAATGTCAATGGGAAGAACCCTATTGATATTGAACCAAATCGGTTCACCGGTACCGGAGTAATGCCCAATTTAGTGACTATTTTAATAGATTGTATCGGATTTCCATGAAACTTGGTATACCCATTTATGACGTCCATGAGAAGTGCCCTATTGAATTTGAACCTAATCTGTTGACCGGTACCGGAGTAAAACCCAATTTAGTGTCTACTTTAAAGGTGCAATAACTCAAATACGCTTTATCGGATATTTATGAAACTTCGTATACGCATTTATAATGTCCATGGGAAGACGTTTATTGATATTGGACCAAATCGGTTGGCCAGTACCGGAATAATGCCCAATTTAGTGTTTTTATGTTAATATATAAGAAGTTGCGATAACTCAAATATGCTTTATTGGATTTTCCTGAAATTTTGTATACCCATTTATAATGTACGTGGAAAGACGTCTACTGATATTGGACCAAATCGGTAGACCGATACCGGAGTAAAACCCAATTTAGTGTATATTTTAAGGACGCGGTAACTCAAATACGCTTTACCGGATTTTTATGAAACTTGGTATACACATTTATAATGTCCATGGGAAGACGTCTATTCATAATGGATAAAATCGGTTGACCTGTTTCGGAGTAATGCTCAATTTAGTGCCTATTTGTGACTTTTTGTTGTTAAGCAGGTGAATACATCAGATCAGATACAAATAACTACGTTAGCACACACCATCAAGAAAATCGAACATTCTCAAGTATGGTTCGCAACAAAAATACCCAGGAAAAGGAGAATATGGAAGAAGTTGTCAAACGCATCCTAAAGGAAGCCTGGAAGGAGCCAGCCATGCTAGACAGTATTGCCAACCACATCCGAGACTCCATAGTGGCGGAGCTGAGAGCCACCATCGATCGGAACACCGAGATGATGGCAAAGATGGAGGCGGCCATGCAAGAAAAAGATAGAAAAATTACTGAGCTGGAAGCAAGACTCACGGAGAAGCAGGACGACCTGGAACAATACCAGCGCAGGCAATGTTTGAGGATATTTGGAGTGCCTGAAGAAAATAACGAAGACACGGATAAGCTGGCCATTGAAGTGGCAAAGAAGATAGGTGTAGAATTGAAAATAGAAGATATCGATAGGAGCCATCGTGTAGGCGTTAAAAGTGGGGATAGGCCGAGACCGGTAATTGTGAAATTCACGAGTTACCGGAAACGCAGTGAGGTCTTCAGGCAAAAGCGCCACCTGAAGGGGTGTCCTTGGACAATTAGAGAAGATTTGAGCCGAAATCGGTACAAGTTACTGCAGCAGTGCATATCTAAATACGGAGTCACCAACGTGTGGACATTGGATGGAGTCGTGTTTGTGAAGCAAGGGGACACAAAACGTCGCATCACCAGAGCAACTGATATATAAGTTTAAAAAAGAAACAAGAAGTCACTTGCCTTATATATTAAAATAAACACTAGTTTTCATCTTTTCATTTTAGTTATTTTTGTGTGTTAAGGTTGGCTAGCTACTGGCCAAGTTGGAACCAGCTGATGAGTTTTATAACCCTGAGTGTTTGGGAGCCTTTGACAACGAAGAGGAATGTGACCCAGTTTCATCTTCGGTAAGTGTGAACTACATTCCACAGACGAGCACCTCGCTGGCTTCCTCTCTCTCCGCTTATTCTGGTTCACTTCTACTGGCTCACATAAATGTACAATCTATCTATTCTCATTATGACGAATTCTTTAACATTTTTTCTAAACTAAATCTACATGCTGTATTACTCTCAGAAACGTGGCTTAACTCTTCACTTTCCTCATCACCTATAAACATACCAGGGTATATTCTGATTCGGAATGATAGAATTAATAAACGAGGTGGTGGAGTTGGCGCTTATATTCGCTCTGATCTCAAACCAAAATTAGTACATTCTTCGCCTCCAGAATACTCTGCTAGCCCCGAAATATTATTCATAGAAATCTCCCTAACTTTCCAGAAATGTTTATTATGTGTTATTTATCAACCACCATCTATTTGTAAGTTAGATCATATCGAGTTACCCTTATTAAACGCACACATGCATTACGACAATATAATCCTAATGGGTGACCTGAATATTAATCTACTAGCTACTGACTCTCATAACACCTCACAACTGACTACAATGTTTGAAGCTTGCGACATGACACCTCTTCCCTTAAAACCTACCCATCACTCGCAACAATCGGAAACGCTACTTGACTTAATAGTAACCAACAACCCAGATCGAGTACTGACGTATGGACAAGTACCTGCACCAGGAATTTCTAGACATGACATAATCTATTTGGCCTACTCATTGCAATGCCCAAAACCATCCTCTAAGTTAATGACATATAGAGACCTCAAAAGGATAGACGACTCTGAATTCTTTAGCAACGCTCTTGAAATCCCCTGGAACAATATTTGGGAGACCCAATCAATCGACGATAAAGTAGAACTTTTTAACAGATATATTGTCTGAATTCAATTAAGAGTAGAAGAGCAAAGTTAGTGGGTCATACATTTCGGCACAATGATCTACTCATTAACATTTTTGAAGGGAAAATACTGGGAAAGAAATCAAGAGGAAGTCCAAGAAATTAATTTATTAAAAACATGATAAAGGATATGGACGTGCTGTCATACGAAAATCTAAAGAGAACAGCGATGAAGAGGAAGACATGGCTACTACAACAAGGCATTGCCTTTAGATCTTGATGATGATGATATTGTCAAACTATATGACAAGCATGCTCCACTGAAAACAAAACGAGTAAAACGAGCCTCTGCACCATGGCTAACGAATGAAATACGCAACATGATGACGCAAAGGGACACTGCTTATCGTACATACATACACAACAAATCAGACATAAATCATAACAATTACAAAAGACTTCGTAACAAGACTACTCAAGCCATTAGAAATGCTAAGCTAAGACATATGCACACAATTATAGAACCACGTACCACGACTTCATCTTTATGGAGAAACCTACGCAGCATGGGTTTAGGCAAAAGAAAAGAGCAGGTAGAAACCATGCCCATTCCCCTTAGTGAATTGAATGAATACTTCACAATTGTTGATTCAAAACCTGTAAACAAAATCCAGACAACTACTGAACTACAAAACGAACCACCCCCTGACAGAGACAAATTCCATTTCACTTACGTAACTGAACTTGACGTTAAAAAGTCACTTAGAGGTGTAACCACGAAGGCAGAAGGAATTGACCGGATAAGCATCCTTATGTTACGCAAAATAATAGACATTATACTTCCGACTATCACATATATGTTTAATGCTTCCCTCATTACCTCAGCTTTTCCTAACTTGTGGAAACAAGCATTAGTACGCCCTCTGCCTAAAATTGCATCCCCCGCCCTGCCCAAAGACTACCGTCCCATAAGCATCCTTCCAATTCTGTCTAAAGCTTTGGAGCGCATAGTACATAAACAACTTACCAACTACTTGAACGACCACAAGCTTTTAAACGAATATCAATCAGGTTTTAGAACAGGACACAACACAAACACCGCATTGCTGAAAGTTACAGAAGACATACGTGAGGCAATCGACAATCGACAACTGACAATATTGACTCTGTTAGACTTCAGTAAAGCATTCGACTCTGTAGACATCGACCTGCTGTTACTCAAACTAAAATATCTTAATTTATCGGATAGTGTTTTCCGGTGGTTCGGGTCTTACCTTTGTGGGCGCCGACAATCAGTTTTAGGTTTAATTAGCTCTGCTCGCTCTCCCTGGAGAAATTGTATGGCCGGTGTTCCGCAGGGGTCCGTTCTGGGTCCACTGTTATTCACTATCTACATAAACGACATTACAGACACTATTAACCATTGTAAATTTCACCTCTTTGCAGATGACTTACAGATATATACGCACACTACTCCTGAACTGTTGGACGATACAATCGACAAGGTGAACAACGATCTAAGTTCTCTCTCACTCTGGTCAGCCAAATATGGACTCAAACTAAATCCTGACAAGACAAAGACAATCATCATTGGTCACCATCGACTACTAAATACCATCGATCTAAATGACGTCCCTTCGGTCAAGCTAAACGATATCACTATAAAACACACGGATTCTGTAAAAAATCTTGGAGTTTATATTGATAAGAACCTAAGCTGGAATGTTCATATTACAGAGCTATGTAAAAAAATCTCTTCCATAATCTATTCGTTTATGCGCTTTAAAAATTTCCTGCCTTTGAAATTAAAAACATTCTTGTTGACACACTTGTAATGCCACATTTCGATTACTGTGACACCCTACTTTCAGACATAAACGTAAATCTATCACAAAGACTTCAGCGACTTCACAATGCTTGTGAGCGTTTTGTCTGTAATGTACGTCGATATGATCATATTTCACCCTCTATGGAGTTCTTGTCTTGGCTACCTCTTCAAGAACGCAGAAAGCTACATTCTCTTTCAATGCTTTACAAATTACTTCATACCAAAATTCCTCATTACTTGGCCTATCGTTTCCACTACCTATCAGATTATCATGATCTCGGAACAAGATCCCATCAGAAAACTACCTTATCTATTCCCCCACACAATACTGCATTTTATTCTTCATCCTTCACTGTCGGGATAGCTCGTCTGTGGAATTCTTTACCTGAGAATATAAAAGGCTGCCGAACACTCAGAACGTTCAAGATGAAGTTAGTTGATCACTTGACCACCAACCATTAACATTTATATTATATACTACTTTCATGTTAAAAATGTCGCTTTTGTATTAGTTTCATTTATTTTTATTTTATTTTTCTTCATTTTCTACCTATTATTATTATTTTTCTCACTAATTTGTTCTACTTACAATGTTGAATTTCCATTAGTTTGATATAGTCTTAATTATAGTTTTCACCAACATAATCTACATCTATATAATATAATCATGTTTCTCTTTTTACTATCATTATTTTTATTCTTAATTAGATTATTTGGTAAGGTTTGAATGTATCCACTTCTGGTTAGTGGAAGAGAACGCCTTAAGGCCTTAACTACACCAGAGGGAAATATAAATAAATAAATAAATAAATATTTTATGGTAATATACGTATTCGAAAGTATTTATAAAAAAAAAATGAAAATCAGTTATCTTGACAACATAGCCTATTGTTTTACTGTGATCTTATAAGGCCTTGGAAATTAAAATACAGGTAGCTTTGACAAAAAATACTATTGATTTACATGCGCTTATCCAACTAGACCGTTAAAATGACCCAGGTGGACGAGATGGTAGACCTTTCTTCTTCCATAAGCCCTGCTTAATGAATAAATCTGGAGCTTAACTTGGAAATCAATTAAAAAAACATTCTGCATATCATAATTCCAGTCATAACTGATTAAACAAAAACATACTGGCACTTTGTTACATCAGTTTACCTGATTTTATTTTAGCTGTTTTTAGGAATGTTGGAAAGACTCCCGTGGATAATGAAAGATTAATGATATGACACAGAGGTATAATGATATGTTCACAACATTTTTT
Source organism: Ectobius pallidus (assembly GCA_964059195.1). NCBI lineage: Eukaryota > Metazoa > Arthropoda > Insecta > Blattodea > Ectobiidae > Ectobius > Ectobius pallidus. The sequence continues at coordinate 128,758,999 of CAXKWD010000003.1, forward strand.
ATAAATAATATCTGGTATGTCATCAATACCACACGTGTATTTGGATTTTAAATTATTTATAATACTTTTCAGTTCTCGTAAGTCAACCGGGTATAGGAAAATTGATATACAGTGAGTCCCACGCAAGAGTTGGCCAACGACGCGGGTTCCTGCGGCGCGGCGGGCACAGCTCCCAACTCCCGAGCGATCGGGTGAAATATCTACGCTAATTTAAAGCCGCGATCGGTGTAATGATTCAGGTTCTCACATTTACAGTTCAAATTACGTACCTCATCACAAGAGATGTTGGAAATGTTCTCCTCTTGCATACACACAATACTGGTACCTTTTTAGGAAATTTTCTTTCACGCGCATAAGTCCAACTTCCGAGATAAAGTTAATTTCTCTTGTGATATTGTCTTTAAGTTCTTCTAATGTATTGGAAATTGACCTTTACACTTTATTTTTCAAGTTTCCCCATAAATAATACTCACATACTGTTAGAAGAACTTCAAGACAATATCACATAGGTCTATCACAAGAGAAATGAACTCTGTCTCGGAAGCTGAACTTATACGCGTGAAAGAAAATTTCCTAAAAAGGTGCCAGTATTTTGTGGATACAAGAGGAGAACATTTCCAAGATCTCTTGTGATGAGGTACGTGTTTATTTTCATTGTAATTTTAACTGTAAATGTGAGAACCTGAATCATTACACCCTTCGCGGCTTTATTAACGTAGATATTTCACCCGATCGCTCGGGAGTCGGAGCTGTGCCCGCCGAGCAGCAGGAACCCGCGTCATTGGCCAACTCTTGCGTGGGACTCACTGTATTTGTAGTAAGCATATTATCTGAAGTCCATATTCCGTTATTTTGATCCTGTATTTTAGTAGCAATATTTCCAAAGTATTCATTAAATGTGTTAACTACTTCTTTCGGCTTTGCAGGGTTGTTAAAAAACATGTTTTTTTTAAAAAGAACAAAAAAAGTTTTTTTTTGTTTAAAACGTTTTATATGTGAACAACAATGTTTGTTGTTTTAAACGTGTTTTTTAACGTTTTTTATGTTTACAACAATGTTGTTTGTTTAAAAAATGTTTAAATTGTTCATTTTGTTTAAATCAACCATTTTAATGTATAGGGCCTATTATATACATATACATATATATATGTGTGTGTATATATATATATATACACAGTTGAAATATTTAAAACATTTTAAACAATTTGTTTTAAACATTTTTTAGCATATGTTTATAACACTTTTTAATCGGGTGTTAAATTTAATTATGCAGACAATTTACATTTTGTCAATCCAATGACACCCTGTGCTAAGATGTTCAAGATTTACGAGTTGTAGACTTAATAGTATTTGAAAATACATTTTGTACCAGTAGTATTTGTTTATGATTTAATAGTTCATGATTAATAAAAAATAATACAAATTACTGTTTAATTACTGCCTTTACTGCTCAACTGATGATTGACTTTCACCATGCTTTACGTGGTCTTAGCCGCCTTACATTATCAAACTTACAAGGAATATCCTACTACAGTGTTGCCAAATTGACACATTCAATATTTAATATTAATAGTCTCTTTCTTTAAAAAGGAAGACCACAAAATAGATAGTAGGATGCAGTCAGAAAAAATTCAAATCAATTTCTCAAAATCAGAAACTGGAAGCTGGCGACAGAGGATAGAGAAGTCTGGAGGAAAAGGATACAAAAGACACTACCTCACATGATTTTCTGGTATTCTGGCCCTAGTTTTTTTTTTTTTTTTTTTTTTTTTCTTTTTTTTTTCTGTTTACAACACTGACTTGACAAAATGTAAATTGTCTTCATAATTAATTATAACACGCAATTAAAAAATGATTTAAACATATGCTTAAAAAAAACATGTTTAAAACGTTTTAAACAAACTTAAAAAAAACACAAGCACTTGTTTTAAACGTTTTGTTTTAAACATTCCAACCCTGCGGCTTTGAGATGGTTTTTCCTGCCTCGTTTGTTAGGATAAACGCATCATTTTTTGTCTGAAGACCCATTTCTCTTTTGGCAACCATCCACATTGTTTTATACTTATTGCCAGATGAGTTTATTATATTGTCATTATGATATATTTTAGCAGCAATTATGACCTTTTTATATATCTTTTATAGTTTTTAAAATAATTTTTGAAGTTGTTACAGTTGGTTCTTTTATTTAAATTACTGAGATACTTTAGTCTCTCTGATGACTTTTTTATCCCTCGTGTAATCCATGTTTTCCCGGTGGTCTGGTTTATCTTACGTTTCTGCTTTGGCATTGTTATGTTAAGATAATATTGCATTATTTTTATGAAGGATTCACAGGCTAGGTTAACTTCATTTTCTTTATAGATAGCATCCCACATTTCTTTTATTAATAATTGGTTGAGTACTTCGATAGCATCATCTGTATATGAGGAGCTTATTTCCAAAAGGTCCCTTGTCCATCTAACAAAAATGTTGGGAAATTGCAAAAAAACGAAACGATGTATAAAGACACAAAATTTATATATGCATTATTGTAACTGCGATTTATGTTGTTGCCTAGTATTGTAGACAACTTAAATGCTTTTTACTGCACATTTGCAATACTGCACTGCAATTGCAAATAAACGAAACGATGTATAAAGACACAAAATTTATATATGCATTATTGTAACTGCGATTTATGTTGTTGCCTAGTATTGTAGACAACTTAAATGCTTTTTACTGCACATTTGGACTTATAATTAACGATACAAGTTTGGACAAGAGACCTTCTGGAAATAAAGCTGGATAATGGACGTTTTGGAAATAAAAACAATGGACAAGGGTCATTTTGTTTACAAAACAGAAGATATCATGGAATTTATTGAATTTATTTTGGCTTTGTTTACACAAAATTATTTCAAGTAACTTAAAATTAATGCAGGCTACATAAAATTTCAAGTGCCATTCAATAAAATTTTGAAAACTTTCAACGATAAGATGTAGGCCTGGCTTTCACCGGCTAAATGTAACGAGTCCAAAGTTCTGTTGTTTGTTTCCTCTCACCTCTTGCTCGACCTCTTTTTGGTGTTTCACTGCTGGCATATTTAAGCACAAAATTATCCTGTACATTTTTCTTCTTTTCTGAATAAAATGCCTGATGAAATTTCCGAACATCTTGCATTGAAAGTTCCTTGCATTTGAATGAACCACCATGTTGACATTGAGGACTTTGGGGTAAAGCTTTTTATACATAACGTTCTCTCTTCTTCATGGACTGTTCCTACATTTCACTATTTTTCTTCCTTTTTCTACATCTTCCTTCTGGACATGGTATGACAGCACCTGTGTGTTTTGTAATAACAGTACCTTCTGCATTGTCATTGTTGGGTTGACTTCCTTCCATTATTCAATGAATCTAGCGCAGTACACACACTAAAAATAGCAGAAAATGGAACAATTAAAATTATTTCAAATAACTGATATTCTGATTCTCAATTCATTTTTGCTAATAGACTAGAAAGAGATCTAAAAACTGACCAAACTTACCTTATTATATCAAGACAATCTTCCGTTCAATAAAATATATTTTTATTTGGAGCTGTTCAGCAGGGCTACCACTTTATATTTTTTTACAAAGATGACAAGCAAATCGAATTATTATCAAATAATATTCAGTTTCCTCTGTGCATGTGCTATATTAGGTTCCTTGGACAAGAGACACTTTTGAAAAAAAATTATAGTCACCTCACAAGAATCAAATAGGACAAGAGACAGTTTGTTTCTAAAATATTTACTCTTTTGGCATCCTCCATTTTGTCTTCAATAAGCATGGACAAGAGACATTATGGAAACAAACGCCAATTTGAAGTATGTTTTTTTCTGGTATAAAAGCAGTTTTGAAGCAAAATTTCACCGTATTTAGATGCAAAGAGATGTGAAGTTAATGGAGGTTTGTCATAACTTAGTTTCGAAAATTTGTGGACAAGAGACCTTTTGGAATTGAACTCCTCATATATTCTCGCTATTTTATATTCTTTTTCACATTGTTTATCACGCTTCCTACCATTCCTATTAACTACTGTCAATTCTTGTGCAAAATGGTCTGAAAAACCTGGGTCAAAGACCCTTATATTTTCTACTATAAGGAATGATTGTCTCATTAATATTTGATCTATAATTGTTTTAGAATTTATTGTTACTCGAGTAGGTTTGTGTATAAGAGGTATCAGATCATGTGTTACCATAAAGTCCATACATTTTTTATCTAGTGCACCTGGGGTAAAGTATATATTCCAATCACCTATAACAAAAACATTCTTAGTATATGTATGGCATCCTCTCTAGTATATTACCTAACTTATCTACTAATATATCTATATTTGCTTCAGGAGATCTATAAATGCAGATTATTATCATATTGTGTTCAGGTAGTCCCAACATGCATGCCTCAAAATGACTATCCATACACCCGTCCCCATAATCGGAATATTCCTTAACCTCAATACCATCTCTGACGAATATACAAGTTCCCCCATTCTTTTTATTTGACCTACAATAGTATGAGCCTAATGAATAGTTGGGCAAAATTATTGCTTTTATTTCTGGTTCAGATAGCCAATGTTCAGTAAAACATAATATATCCAATTGTTTATTATTGTTTTGTAACATAACCTCAATCATTTGTAATTTGTTTCTGATACTTTGCGTATTTTGGTGATAAATATTGAGATACTGACCTTGCTTTTTATTTGGAGGTGTGTTTTGTATATTAGTTTCCCCCCCATGCTCATTTGGTTGAGAAGCATGCACTTTGTGATCCTTAACCTTGTAGTTTGTAGGCCTAATATACAAGCTATTTGTTTCACCTTCATTCTGCATTATTAGTTTCCCTGCCTATTATTACATATACTTATCACCTTTTCTAGTGTTTTACTTAGTATGTTTGAGCCTTTATAGTTCAGATGAAGTCCATCCTTGCCAAGGTGACTATCGTCAAGGCAAGCATCTACATTACTGAATATCACTTTCAAGGAATTGCAGGCCCATCAAAGAGAGTCATTGATGCCTTTTATATATGCTTTGTGTATGTCTCTTCTTTTCACTACACCATTTATCACTATGTTAGCCTCACTGAATTTCTTTTTAGTAGTTCTAATGACATCGTAGATTTCACCCATAACCTCATCAGGATTCGAAGACTTATGTATATTATTCGTACCCACATGTATTATTACAGTTTTCACTTGTTCACATGTATCTACCGGCATACTGTCTATTTGTTTATTCAATTGTTCAGCATTTATTCCTTTGTGTACCTTCACTGTTGCTTTTTGTACCTTTACATGTTTTATGATTGAGTCCCCAATAATAAGTACTTCATTTCGATCTTTCAGAAGTTTTCCTGCCGGAATGTTAGGGTTTATCCAGTTGTATTTCGTATCATTCCTTAAGGGTTCTTCCATAACTGTCGTCTTGTTTTGTAGTACCTCAAATCTGTTCATTAGTTTTATTTCGTTGCCAGATCTTGCCTGTCCCATTTCCTCACTTTGATTAGGCTTGCATCGCTCTGCTACAGAGGCATAACTTGTACGCATGTGTTTTGAAGTTACACAAGTGAAGTCTTCAAGTTCAATTTTCTTATTCAATTTACACAAGTGAAGTCTTCAAGTTCAATTTTCTTATTAAATTTTTCATTCTCTTCTTTCAGCTTCTTATTCTCTAGTCTAAACAGAGTTAGCTCTTCTTGTAAGACCCTTATTATCTCGTCTTTACTTAGTAGTTCTGCTGATATGGTTTCCTTGTAGGCGTCTTGCAGGCATGTGTTACATCGCCAATTTTCTTCTTCATTTATATCATTAATGTCAATTTGAGCACATCGACTATGTAACCACATGTTACATTTATCACAGTTTATACCTTTTAATACCCTCTTTTTGCAGTATTTGCAGTTCGACATGGTTTTCACTGATATGTTTGTAGAGCTAACTTTGACTGCTTCATCTGTCGGCGCCATCTTGATAGCTGTAGGCTTTGTATTAGTTGAGAAGTAGGGATGTTTGTCATAGGCCCTAAGCATCTAAAAGAAGACAAAGTGGGATGGAACATTTTCAGTCTTATGCCCACAGTATATTATGTCCCGGGTTTTAGGGGAGGAAAGTATGAAAGTGATATTGCATTTCTTTTTTATTTCTTCTTGTTTCAACCCCTATCAGGAATGGTATGTAGAAGCAAAGGAATGCAAGATTCGACATCCTCTATGAGCCATAAAAAGCTACCTCTAGCGTTTTCTGAGGGAATAGTTTGAGTGTGAAAAGTCGTTTTTCCTAATTTCAAATTCTACATACATATTATATAAGAACCTAAAGTTTCAAAATCGAAAGTCCTCCGGCGACGCCGGGCCTTTTCAGCTAGTATATTATATATTATCAGAATGAAAATATATATGTTGCATTCCAACTAGAACATTTTAAACTAAAATATTTTGTTAAAATGTGTTTTAAATAGTGTGTTTCTTTTTAAAGCAAACCTGTAAAGCGCTTTACGAGTGCTGCAGTATCGCTTTACGACCTCTGCAGACAAAATAGAACAGGCAAAGTCATCAGCTGACAGCTTGCTCAATGAAACCGGCACTGTGTACTGCCTTGCAACATGGTTAAGACACATGCAAATAATAGTTATGCCGGGATGGCTATAATAATTATTGTACAATATGATGGACTGGTAAAATCAAATGATACTAACTGTGCTCCCAAAGATGTTCGTACTCGGGAATTTGAACATTTATGTCAAATCCATCAAGGAAATTTTCGATGATCACCTAGTCCGCCATGACAGTTCGTGCAGCAAAACCATGCAGCAGTCGTAAAGCGAGATTTGAGTTCGCTGCACGGGCAGCAGAGTGGGGGTAAAGCGAAGCTGCAGCAAAATGTAAAAAAGAACGGTTTTGATGCAGCAATGGTAAAGCTTCGCTTTAAAAAGAAACGCACTGATTCCGTACTATAAACTTGGAATATGCAGGTAATTCTGAAGTGGATAACTTACCACCATAGATTTTTACCATCTTTAAACATTTCTGAACACGCATATAGGCTGTTTGTTTCCGTTTCTGAATTTTACCTGCAATGCTGCCAGAAATGTTAAAGAAGTAAGAGAGAGTTCCTTCACATTCAGTGATAGTACAAAAGTACAATTCATTATATGGGTCAAATCTTGGGGAAGGTGAATAAATGGTGGCGATATAGATCTCTAATATATAAAAGGCTTTGTCCTGACTGACAGGAATCAACGTACAGCCTAAACTATAACAGGTAGAGACTTGAAATTTTGACAGTACCTTCGTTTCATAATGTAGGTGCTCACTAAGAAAGGATTTTGAAAAATTCTGATTCTAAATGCCAAAAATTAAATGTTTTTGAGAATACTTAATCCCTTTTTACACAGAATTATCGAAACAAAATCACAGAACGAATTGTTTTCAGTTTTATCAGATGGGTTTGGATTAAATGAAATGGAAGTTTGACAAATTAGAGAAGGTATCAATACACGGCCTCCTTTATTGTACGCCTCCTTTAGGAGGCCGTGATCAATATAATTCATGTTATCTATATTAATAAAAGGAACTGTCGGTCTGTCCACGGTGCCCAGCGAAATCTACTGAACGCAGAGATCTGAAATTTTAAACATAGGTGGGCTGAAGGGTCGGAAAATGCACCTCAAAACGGAATTTTAATTTTAGGTTTCGTTCGTGAGTTATGAGTGGAAAAACGGGCAAAAAAGTGCATTTTTTGCGTTTTCGAAACATCAGTTTTCAGTAAGTTACACATTTCAATGTCAAATCAATTACAGTAATTGGCTTTAGCTATTTTTGTCATACCTTGAAAATAAAATTTTCGCGATCGCTTGAATTTTGCCCTAAATATGGTCAAACACTGTTTTATTTGGACGAAACTCACTATACAGAGGTTTTCTGGGCCAAGGAACTCGAATGTGAGGTCGCTTTTACCAGTCAATGCTATCTAATCGTGGTATGTTTTCCACGCGATTTAGGTGTTAATAAATATAATGATTCAACTATTATGCTCTTAATTTTTAATTCTTGAAATAATTATCGCGGGCAAAGCCGCGGGCACATGCTAGTAACTAATATTGTGAATAATACAGTGAAGTCAACGAATATTATTCTTAAATGCTCACACAACTTCACTTCGGTACAAATAGTTCTAAGGTATTTATACCAAAGTGAAGTTGTGTGAGCATTTGTTAATAGCCGAATAAAGGTGGCGATATTGAAGTGAAATTCATGTGACATAGCATTAAGTGCTTTTCATTTCCCAAATAGGGAAGATGTTCCTCTCGTCGCAGGTGATCAAATAGAGAAAGTGTAGAATGAAGTTAACTTCACGACAGATATCATTTTTCCATTCGAATTTTGTTTTAGATGAGTATAATTTAGGCTATCTGAAATTAAAAATTAATGGAGCCTATGATTTGTAATAGGGTACTTACATACTGGTACCAGTACTTTATTTTAATTACATCTTTGAAGTGGGTTTTGAAATTTTAAAGTGCATTAAGGTAAATTTCGTTCTGTCAGAACTCTTAAATGTGGGCAGTGATGGGAAAAGTACAAAAAAAAAGTAGGCCTAATTGGGTTGAGTTACAATTCCCTGATAGATTTTTTATTTAATTATGGTATAATTACAAATTACTTTTTCAAAAAGTAATCAGTAAAATTGCAATTACTTTACAAAATGACAGTACTTAAAAGTTCCCTTTTTTGTTTTGTGCACAAGGCCAGAAACTATTGGGCAGTGCTAAAACTGCTTGTAACATTACCAAGTCAAAAGTTATTAATAATTAATCAGCCTCTATTGCTCTAATTAACTTTGAAATTGAGGTTAGTTGAGCTAATAAGTTTTATATTGTGGAACACATAACCTTTTTTCGTTTTCAAAGAAAGCCCTATAAATATATTTTATAGGTTGAGAAGAGTAATTTACTATTTTTGAACACTCTTGAAATGAATGGAAACCATACGGAAATATAATTAAATGTAGTACACTACATTTGCTCTGGCTATGGCTGCCATTAAAAAAAATACATTTGACTTCCGCTCATCTCAGCTGTTTTTGCTTGGTAAAAGTTACTCCACTACTCAACTTTCACTGCATTGCCATCATGGCAGAAATGCTGGATTGTTATTACAGTGCTTTGTAAATGATAAGTGATTTGCCTGACGACAAATGGTGTGCGCGGACTCTATAAGTGACCAGTGTGTGCGAGTTCCCCCCCTGTGCCCTGCCCTTCTCTTCCACATACACTTCCGTCTCCCTCAGTTGTTCGTCTGTCTCTGCGTCATGAATGCATTGCTTTGTATGACATATAACTGCTCCTGTTCCTCGGAAATAAGGTATTAATAAGTACGATAATAACTGTAAACACGTTACTTTACATAAAGTGACAATTAATTGTTAAATGATACTTAAATTGAATCATGATTAGGTTAAATAAAACTAAAAAACTCTATAAATTCAAATATTAAAATATAATTAATGAAAGAACACAAGAAATGAACAGAGATTAATTACGTATTAAATATTTTACAATGTTTTACTGGGTTTTCACATAGTTAACAATTAAAGTGAGGTAATTAATAATATAAATATGCCCTGGTTCTTTTCTTTCCTTGAATTTATTTATGATCTTTTTTTCTTCAGCCTTTTGAAGGGGCGAAAACAGCAAGTTTTGGGCCAAACTTTTCTCCAAATCATCCAACTTTCTTACAACTCTGTGGATTTGTGGTTCAGTGGATTCAATTGCACTGATGAGATGTACAATTGGTGTAAGCAAATCTATCATCTTCTCTATTTTGATCCAAAACACCCCATCATCAAGAAGTTTTCTTTTCATGTTTGGTTCAAGGTCAGCATTTTCATTAACAGCCAATGTTTGTAGCACCACTTTATTTGATTGCAAACTGTGTAAAAAAAAAAGGTGGCTTCCCCATCTTGTCTTTCCAGGCAACTTCAGAGCAATTCGGCCCTTGAATATTTTTTCAGATGAGATTTCATCAAATATTGCTTGTAAAATGTGACTGTTTTTTATCATCTTTACAATTCCAATTACTTCATCAAAGAAACTTTTAACAGTTTGGCAACCTAAAATGTCTGAACACAATAAATGATGGAGGTGAGCAATACAACCTAATGGTACAATGTGTGGATACTTTTCCTTCACCAACGATAAAGCTACCTTCATGTTTGCAGCATTATCAGCAATGGCCACTAAAAATTTGTAAGATCCATAATTCTCAATCACTCTGCAAGATACTTGGCATTGTGTCTTTCACCTTTGGTTATTTTAAAAATGGTTCTGGTTTAGAAATAACAAAGTTGATAATAGACTCATTCCTTATGTTACTCCAACCATCACACTCCAGATGAAGATTTTTTTGTTTCTTGAAGTTTGCAGTGTGATGGTTGGAGTAACATAAGGACATCCCACATTTTAAGAACATTTTCATCATCCCGAATTATGCCTAAGAGGGGCGCATTATATTGTGGGACGCCAAATTATTCCAAAACAAAATATGAGAAAGCAATTCTTAGTGGCATATTTTGTGAATTTCGACTCATGATCAAGATATTGATATCGTTCCATCTCTAAAATGTATCGTATTGGCAGCAGTGAATCACCGCTTATGATATTATTATTTTTTTGTATAAGTCGCGCAGGCATTCTTGGGGTATGACCTTTATCAGCACACCCGGCGTAATCCAACAGGAAGTACCATAAACAGAACATATGACACACCGCCCTGAGTTGTCAAGTACAGTGCGTGGAATTATAGCACAGCAAGACGTGCCTAGTGTTATCAGTTGTAATTTGAATCCACGTTCTCTGTGTGTTTTGTGTGTTGTTCGTTGAGTAAGAATTAACTAAATGTGCCTTCCGTTATTCCTAAATTTAGTGGTAAGCCATTACATAGTGAGAGTCTGGATTGCAAATGTTCATAATTTTGGGAAAAAGGTATTTTATGCCGCGTACGGGTCCCCCACTCCCACTCCTATAATTGTGAAATATGATTTTTGGTGCATAGGTCTTTTTTTTTATTATGAAATATTATTTTGTTGTTTATAGTTGTGACATATTATGTTTGGTGCAAGGGTCTTTTATTATTCATTGGAAGGGGGACCTGTGTGCGGCATAAATTACCACTTCGCCATCATTTTTTCAAAACAATTTTTATGGCACACTGAAGAACTTGAATCTTAATATAGAATATAGAAAATAGAATATTCTTTCTATTATTAATAAATTGTTCCATGTAGGCCTATAAATATAGATATGAAGACCGGCGATTTGTATACAGAGTGCTTCAGAAAAATTTATACACACTTTGAAGTGCCATAGAAAATCTATTTTCCATTCTACAAGGTTAAATTTCTGGAAATGGAAAGCTTAAAGTCCAATTTGAAAAATAAATGACTTTCTGATGAAAGTGTGATTAATGTTCAAATGTTCAGATGTTCAAAACAGTAGCCTTCAGCGTCAATACATTTCTGAGTACGAGTCACCACTGACCCCGTACATCGTACCAGTGTCCAAAGAGATTTCTGCGCACACCGCTTGAATCTCATTCCAAAGTGTGTCTAGGTTATGTGGTTTAGGGCAATTCTCTGGAAAGTGAAACCATGGGAGCAAATTTTGAAATTCCAACAAATGTATTTCTTTTATTATGAGTGGGAAGAAGACATGTTAAATTATTGTAAAAACAAAAATGTAATCAATATTTTACTATTATACACTAGTAATAAATTTCTAAAGTTTGAAATAACAAGAGGAGGGAAAAGTATCAATTTATACTCAATATTTAAACACTTGTAACAAAATAACTATTCACAGTATCTTTTTAACAATTATATTTGATGAAACCACAAGAAAACTAAGTATTATCATAAACAAAAACATGTCAACAACCACACACTAAACATTTTAACACTCCCATTCCTGCAGCTTTGCACTAGTGTCCCGTGCATCACAGAAAACATGAATTTTTTAATATTCTGAAAAAACAAAAGCAGCTATTGGCTTGAAAACTCTATTTGACTGATATTATTAGGTACCACTAATTTTCAGTTCAATCAAATGTAGATCTGATTCCTCTCCACAACACAAACGTAGTTTGTTTGTTTGTCCCATGCATCACACATCAGAATATAAGATCTTGAAATGTGTACTGTCCTCTTGAATTTACTAGTGTATTGGTTTTTATTACTTTCATAATCTGATTAGGTGAATGTAGGAATCTGTCAGTTTTAACAGGCTACTTCCAAACGTTAATTTTCCAATCCTGAACCATTACAGAGATAAAAAATTATTATTCTGTTTATTCTGTTTATTTATCAGTGGCGGCTATTCAGGTGAAGTAGGTGAAGTAGCACTTCACCAGTATTTTTCCTTTACAATACGTATTTTTAAAGTTTATTTCCCATATCTCGAATGTTGGTTTTTACTATAAATGCATTTATGTAATTTTGTATTGCCCGCCACGAGTGATGTTAAAGGAGGAGGCGCCAGAGAGCTCTCGAGTCTTGCAAAGAAGCACGAAGCAGCCTTGATTCACTTCCCCTGTTCCATGGGTAGTCTGGTCCACTAAAAATGATGCTAGCTGTTGCTGCAAGCAGCATTTTTCTCGCTTATCCCACGTCCATGCTGAAGGGATCAGACTACCCACGAAGGTGTCGTTCTTCGGCTGCAAGATGCGCGCGCCGCGCGGTTACCACAGAAAGCTGCTACTATGACAGTGTGTGGCGGGTTTCATACCTACTCCTCTTCTGCTAGCTCCATTAATAACAAAGCACCAATTTCACTTCCTCTACCCGTACCAAAGGTAATAAATGTTCGAAATCAATGTTTTTAACATAAATACCTGTTTTGAATTCTCCTCTGTCCAATAATATTTTCAGGAACGTGTCTGTGTGGCTTGAGAACTAAACATCGTGTATAAATAAAACGTATTTGGATTAGATATCTTCTGGGGAGATTGACGACTTTTTCTTACTTTTATACGGTATCCTTATACTTTGAAGGGTAGTTATAAGCCAGCTATCGTTTGTACAAACTCAGGCTTTTAAGTCTTACATCTTTGGGCGAGGCTAGAACAGACTTTCATTCTTCACGATTTTATAAAAAAAAAACTAACAATTTTTTTAAATTTTCCACACGATTTGCATAGACGCTAAAGAGCTAGAATTTTTATTTTTAACAATTTTCAATTAATTATTTAAAAGGTGTTTATAAACAACCATATACTTCATTGAAGTATGAACGGTAGAGGAGCTTGGATTCTTTCTCATAAAATTAAATATCATTAACGGAAAAAAAATCATAGGCGTTCGATTCTATAGCACAAAAGTGAGGCATAAGGATGAGACTAGAAGTTAATTTATTTAATGTGTGTCACCATATACCAAGACTACTGTGTACTGTGATGAAAGCCCACTGTTACGTGTCACAACACTGAACCATCTTCGGAGATCGTCACCGATAGGACGCCATAGGACGACAACGTTGAATCACGACGTTTCATTCCTACAATGCATATTTTTTCATAGGCAATCATACGACATGTGACATATTAATCACTGCATATTAATGCCTTGTAACCAGTAACGAGCTGAAGTTTATCAGATAAAATTGCATCTTTCCGACCCTTGCAAGCATATTAACTTATAAGATAAACAACAGTCATTGGTCGATATCCGAGGCATTGCTAAAGATTATTAGTCAATTTCAAGTCCGCATCGCATGAATGGAATATTCTAAATAATCTGATTAGGAGAATAATAATTACGATAAACATCAATAGATTCGCGGCGGAAAAGCAGGATCGAATTTATCTAATGAAACTCATAATCCCGATTGGGATTTATTAAGAGTATTCCATGAATAAAATGTATCAGATTTTATTAATAATAACTATATTCTTACCCGCATTGTTTAAAATCAAATCATCATTGTGCCAGCTGTCAGATCACGACGTAGGCCTACTAAATGAAGGATCAAAAATGTTGCCAGACAAGTATCTTATTTAGCGAATATTTCAATTCAGAAAGAACCTTTACTGCAGCTAGAAGAAATGCAGCCGTCCTATGATGATATCACCGACAAATTTGCAGCCATAAAGGACTATCGAAGGATTGATTTGCTATACAAGACATAGGCCTAGGTGAGTTCGGTTATTAACGTAAGCATGTGGCATTTTTTTTCCTCTTCACCTAATTTTCCGGCCACGAGCCGCCACTGTTATTTATTCTGGCAGAGCTAAAGCCATTTGGCCTTCTCTTCCGCTCTACCAGTAAAAAAACTACATTACTATTACATAACACAAATACATAATATTACAGATAATTAATTAATACTTAATACTTAAATACCAAGAACTAAACATAGTTATAATTTATAAACTAGAGTATAAAACATTAAATTACAAAAGAAAATTACAAAATTAAATTACAAAATATAAAAATACTAAAGAAAATAATTAGGATTATAGCCTAAGATATTTAAAATTATACTAACTAATACTAAAGAGAAAAACGTATTATGAGGGTGGAGGAAAAGTAATGCCTTTTTTTTTAACAAAAAGTTTAATAGGTACAATTTACAAACAAATGCACACATGAAGGGACATATTTTGTCTATTTTTCTATATAGACGCCAAGTTTCTCAACATATTTCTCCCATCATAATACCATTTTCAAAATGCCCTGTTGATAGATGTCCATTCGGTTGGAGTATAGCCATCTGAGGACTACTGTTTTCACTTCTGCAACTTACACAAAGCGTTTACCGACCAGGAATTTTTTCATGGGACCAAACAAAGTCCGATGGTGTAACATGTTGCTGCAGGTGTTCATGAGAAAATCAACAAATTTGTTTGGGAGGTGCTCCAGCATCCTCCATACAGTCCAGACCTGGCACCGTTGGACTTTCATTTGTTTGATCCCATGAAGAAATTCCTGGCCAGCAAACTCTTTGCGTCAGGTGCAGAAGTAAAAACAATCTACAGATGGCTATACTCCAACCTAACGGACTTCTATGAACAGAGTATTATAAAACTGGTATCAGGATGAGAGAAATTTGTTGAGAAATTGAACTGGCATGGGACTGTCACATTTGTATACAAATAAATGCCATGTAATGACACATGGCATTGTAATTTACCAGTTATAGGTAGCTATTATTAGACAAAGTTAACACATGTATTAATGAATATAAAGAGATTTCTCACTCAAGTTTAAATGTAACCTTATTGCAGAAAACGTTTGTAGAAATAACCGTATCCACTAAACCAGACAAACAATAATGCAGGGAATATGTTTTGTCATTAAAATATGGGCTGGGAACTTGAAGGAAAAAAGTGTCCCGTGCATCACATTTCAAATGTCCCGTGCATCACAAAACAAAAAGATTAATTAAAAATTCAACATAATGAATTGAACATAACCAATTACAGAAATAAGAAGAACATTTACTATAAGAAGTCAAGCCATGAAAATAATTTCCCTGACCCTCCTCAATTCACAGAATATGTGGATCAAAGCAAGCAATGTGACTGAGAGTAGTTTTTCTGAGTCCCGTGCATCACAGAGAGTTTTTCTTTTTTTTCTGTAAGTTATTATAAAGCTAGATTTTTCTTTCTGGTACACATTACACAGCAACTGATCAGTAAGGTATCAAAGCTGACTGGCAGCAGTTACCTTATATCCTAATAAAATTAAGGTCATTTGAATCCTGCAAATGTCCCGTGCGTCACTCAGAGAATTGCCTTTTACGTTTGTACACATCTTTTACTGTGCCCCATAAGAAATCCAGCGGCGTTAGGTCTGGAGAGCATAAAGGAAACTCGATTGGTTCCCTGCGTCCTACCCACTGCCTTGGCAAATTTCGGTCCAGGTATGCTCATACGTCCTTATGACAGTGCGGCGGAGTGCCATCTTGTTGGTAATAAAACCGTATAATGCAAGAATGGCAGGGAATATGGAATGAGCAAGCATTGTTTGGGGATCAATCCATATGAAATCATCCAATGGGTGTTGCTGAAATATTTTATTTTATTTTTAAGTGTATATTTTCGGTTTCTATGTGTATCTGGGAGTACAAAACAATTTTTTTCACATTTTTATCACTAACGCTTTGGCAACTAGTGGCCATTTTGCTTAGAAGGATTTAGCATTTTTGGCATTTTCAAAGGTTAGCGGTAAGTTAAATAACTATTTTATTTATGAAGATATCAACTTGAAGTAAAAACCATCTTAATCTACAAGAAACATTCTACAATTCATGTTATGACCAAAAATTTGTTAGGTCTTAAGGAAAAATCTAAAACTTTATTAGAAAATGCAGTTCCGATTAGAAAAAATTAACAACTTTATAAAACTTTTTTTCATAGAAGGGATGAAAACACATGTTTCATATTCCCCCCCCCCCCCACAAAGATATAGTAGATCACTAGATGCTAGTATAATTTGAGATCATTTATGTAAATCCTTTAGGTTTTATGAGTCTTCAAATATCGAGATTTTGCAGAATTGTTGATTTTCAAATTAAAATATCTCAAATGGGACTGAACAGAAAAATCTGAAAGTTTCTCAAAATATTCTTCTAGTGCCTAGTAATCAACATATAAAATTTCATCACTGTGTTCTGACCAGAAGTATTTTATTTTTAATAAAGAAAATGCTAAAAAATAACACTGTCAAATGAGCGAATAACAGTGTTAAAATACAATAAAAATTGTCAAAAATAATATAATTTTTTGTTGTTGCTAGTAAAATTAAATATGTCATAAAACTAACATATTATAGAATGTTATAGGAGAAAAATTCCTCTGGCACTGGGACTTGAACCCAGGACCTTTGGCTATTCGCGCCAATGCTCTACCAACTGAGCTAAGCCGGACTGCATATGACATGACTTGTCTGTCTGTGAGGTAGACCATTAGGGCAATCAGTCATAGGAGAGAGGTTCCATCTGGCGCTGTAAATTGAGCTCCAGCTTAGCTCAGTTGGTAGAGCATTGGCCAAACCATTGGCCATAGGTCAAGGGTTCTAGTCCCAGTGCCGGAGGAATTTTTCTCCTATAATATTCTCATGTAATGTCCAACAGACATAATAATCTGTGGTTCATGAATGCTTATATATCTTAACATATTAAATGTTCCATGGTAGTAGTCATAGTGATCAATACTCCAGCAGAAGGAGACCATATTGCCACATTTGCTGAGCAAGCCAGAATATGCTGACTTGAAAAAGGCAAGTCTCTACAGACTCCTCTGTAGCTCCTTTGTTCAGTAATCAGTAGCTGTGCTTGACTGAAAATATCAAAAAAGTTGTCCCTTCACTTAAAAAAATATCAATTTCACCAAACCACCCGTTCTGATCATAATGCAGGCAACAATGTCCTTTACTTCGAAAGGTCTTATTTCAAATTTGGGGAAAATGGAAATACTATGTTCACCATAAATATCACTTTTTGAGTGAATGTAACACCTTATGATGCTAGAAGTTTGTTCCACAGCTGAGCCAAAGGTTTAAAAAATGTTTATACAAGTGTATAGGAAATACCTTTAATTTCTTCAGAACAAAATTTGAACACTTCTTCTGCTGAAGGTATCTGGTCCAAATATGGTCTTTTCAAACTAGCCATCGAGACAGCCCTCTTTGTACCCCCTCCAATCCCATCGCAAGCATTCTTTCCATTAGAAGTGGCAAAAAAATGATATTCAGCTTCAAAGTGATTGCAAATATTCAAAAAGTTCTTTTTGTTTTTGTACTGGCTACCATCTCCATCGCTAAAATAAACAATTTTTTTAACTGAAGGGGCAACTTTTTTGATATCTTCAGTCAAGCACAGCTACTGATTACTGAACAAAGGAGCTACAGAGGAGTCTGTAGAGACTTGCCTTTTTCAAGTCAGCATATTCTGGCTTGCTCAGCAAATGTGGCAATATGGTCTCCATCCGCTGGAGTATTGATCACTATGACTACTACCATGGAACATTTAATATGTTAGTTTTTTGGCATATTTAATTTTACTAGGAACAACAAATAATTATATCATTTTTGACAATTTTTATTGTATTTTAACACTGTTATTCGCTCATTTGACAGTGTTATTTTTTAGCATTTTCTTTATTAAAAATAAAATACTTCTGGTCAGAACACAGTGATGAAATTTTATATGTTGATTACTAGGCACTAGAAGAATATTTTGAGAAAATTTCAGATTTTTCTGTTCAGTCCCATTTGAGATATTGTAATTTGAAAATCAACAATTCTGCAAAATCTCGATATTTGAAGACTCATAAAACCTAAAGGATTTACATAAATGATCTCAAATTTTACTAGCATCTAGTGATCTACTATATCTTTGTGGGTGGAAAAT
Source organism: Ectobius pallidus (assembly GCA_964059195.1). Taxonomy (NCBI): domain Eukaryota; kingdom Metazoa; phylum Arthropoda; class Insecta; order Blattodea; family Ectobiidae; genus Ectobius; species Ectobius pallidus. The sequence goes on from CAXKWD010000003.1 coordinate 128,777,428, forward strand.
ATGAAACATGTGTTTTCATCCCTTCTAAGAAAAAAAAGGTTTATAATGTTATTAATTTTTTATAATCGGAACTGCATTTTCTAATAAAGTTTTAGATTATTTCCTTAAGACCTAACAAATTTTTGGTCATAACATGAACTGTAGACTATTTCTTGTAGATTATGATGGTTTTTACTTCAAGTTGATATCTTCATAAATAAAATAGTTATTTAACTTACCGCTAACCTTTGAAAATGCCAAAAATGACAGATCTTTCTAAGCAAAATGGCCACTAGTTGCCGAAGCGTTAGTGATAAAAATGTGAAAAAAATTGTTTTGTACTCCCAGATACACATAGAAACAGAAAATATATACTCAAAAATAAAATAAAATAGGTCAGCAACAAATTATTTTATTATTGGATGATTTCATATGGAATGACCCTTGGTACTTTTCACTGTTGGATGATTATGGCACGTTTGTTGGACAATTGTTGAATCTATTCTGCTGCCATCTGTTGATGAAATATAACATTACTTTCTCCCAGAAATTTAACCTTGTAGAATGGGAAATAAATTTTCTATAACAGTTCAAAGTGTGTATACATTTTTCTGAAACACTCGTGTATTTGATAAGTGCCTTAAGCAGATTAATGTAGAGTCAGAAGACAGTCTATTTTATAAAGACGGCAGTTTCCTTAATGCTAAAAAGGTTCGAGACCATCTCAGAACTAAAGAATTTGATATATGGTGTAATCACCCACAAAAAGGGAAGGGTGTCATCTTATTTAAACAGCACACGCCTACAAACAGGTGGATATGGAATCATGTTGGTCTGTCTTGTAGTGAATGGCGTGACTGTTTGAAAATGGTGGGAAATGTTGCTGCAGTGCGCGCTGTGCCGGGTAGAGCTCAGGACAACCGTTGTCGGCGTTGCCACAACGAGGTAGAAACTCTTGCACATGTTCTGGGTTCCTGTCCGCATGGCGAGATCCTTCGAAACATCAGACACCATACAGTACGGTCAATTGTTGCAAATGCCCTTAAAGATGCTGATTATACTAATTTTGAAGAGGTGCATGGTCTCTCTACCACCGGGACTATGAGGCGAATTTATATCATTGCTTTTCAAAGAACCACACGATCCGGATTTATAATTGATCCTACTGTGCGTTTTGAAGTGAATGAGGCACAGCCGCAAGATGTTAACAAGGAAAAGCAAGACATTTATAATCCTACCATCCCTTACTATCGTGATAAATACAATCTCAAAGAACTTGAAGTCATTGGACTCATGGTAGGAGCAAGAGGAACTGTTACAACTTTCATGTTGAACACTTTCAAGAGATTGGGACTTCCTCCATCACTTATAACTGAAGTTGCTTTAGCAACCCTCAGAGGATCTGTTTCAATACTGAGGAATCACATATATAAATCCTAATCGTAACTGTTAATGATTTTCTATTTTGTATTAATTTTTCCTTAATTTTATTCTCTTTTTCTTTTCAATGTTCTATGTTCAATTACCTTTTTGTTTTTCTTTTCTGGTACTCTTTGTCTGTGTAGGCAACCCATAACTATGGGAAGATTAAATAAATAAATATTTGATAAGTGTCTTTCCTTAGCCTTACCGAAAGGTGGCAACCTTAGCTGGTGTATGAATTTCTGGAGCAGAGGGAAAGTATTCTCCCCTCGTAAGTCATGAAAAAACTAAATTTCATCCCAACTACAGTAGGATTAGCCTAGGCCTAGACCATGGGACTGATTTGTGATTAAATACTATACCGTAAACTTTTATTTAAATTTGAGTTTGTGTAATACTAAACAATGATAATCTTGAAGGTGTTGGTTTTTGGCATTTTATTTTAAATACCAACACAATCTATTTGCAAATATATTAAATTAGAATTAGAATTAGCCCGTTTCATCCCTAAAGGGCAAGGGCCTCTTGACTGGCAAGGGGGCTGTTTCGGCAGTCCCGCTTAGCCACTGCGGGAAAGATCCGCATTCCTCTTATGTTGCTTCTGTCAGTCGCCTCCATTGCCTTCGATCTCTGGCCTTCGTAGACCAGTTTGTCCCAAAGTGAAGCTTTAGGTCTTCTGCCCATCTTCTCTTCTGTCGTCCTACTGTTCTGTGGCCGATTCGTGGGTCCCAAGCTGTTGTTATATGTGTCCATCTGTTGTGATCCATCCTCATGACGTGGCCTGCCCACTTTCTTTTCAGAGATATGGCCGATGTTGTTATGTCTTTGATGTTTGTCATTGCCCTTAAGTCTTCGTTGCGGATTCTGTCTTGGAGTTTAACATCTAGGATTTTTCTCTCCATTTTCCTCTGGCATGTTTCTAACATTTTCCTTTCTTTAACTGTCAGGGCCCAGGTTTGGGCTCCGTACAGAAGGATGGGTAAGATGCAAGTGTCCAATATGTCTCTCTTTAATCGGATGTTATAGGCCTTACTTGTGAGAATAAATTTCAAACTCCAGAATTTGGACCATGCTGTAGAGATGCGTCTCTGAACTTCTTTACAGGTGGCGTTTCCGAATGACATAATTTGGCCAAGGTAAGTGTATTCATTGACATATTCTAATTCTTTGTTGTTAACCTTGATAATTTTTTCGGTACTGTTAGTCATTAGTTTTGTTTTGTGAGGGTTCAGTTCCAGTCCTGCTTCCTTGCTCTTGTGGGATAGTTCATGGATATTCCGTCTTAGTTCTTCTGCTGAAGATGCAAATAGGATGAAATCATCTGCAAACCTCAGTTCTCGGAGTGGTTTTCCATCAATTTTGATTCCCCCTTTCAATTTCATTCTCTGAAAGATATATTCTAGTGTGCTGATAAACAGAGTAGGGGATATGGGGTCTCCTTGCCTTACTCCTCTTTCCAGTTTAAAAGTATTGCCCTCTGTCTCTAATTGGATCTTAGCTTGCATGTTTGAATATAATTTGGCGTGTATCCTGATGTATTTTTCCTCTAGTCCTTGATTTCGTAGGACGTTCAAGATTGGTACATGTTTGACGGAGTCAAAGGCTTTGGTAAAATCTATGAAAGTCAAGTAGAGCTCTAGGTTGAATTCCTGAACTTTTTCCATAATTTGGGATACCGTTTGCAAGTGATCTGTGGTGGAGAAGCCAGCACGAAAGCCTGCTTGCTCTACGGGTTGATTCTCGTTCAAGCATCTATTTATTCTTCTTGTGATTATGGTCGAAAAAATTTTATATAGGGTGGACATTAGGCTGATTGGGCGATAATTATTCACATCGTTCCTTGATCCTTTCTTGTGTAATAGTATGATGTTTTTTGTTCTCCAAGATTCTGGAATTTCTTCTGTTGAGAGGATTTTGTTAAAACAATCTGTTAGTACGTCTGTTAGTTCATTCTCTCCAGCTTTCAGATGTTCATTCAAAATTCCGTCGTCACCCGGTGATTTCTGGTTCTTCAGGTCTGTTATGGCTTTCCTCACTTCACTGCGCAATATCGGTGGAACAGGTGGGACGTTCTCACGTGGCTTTGTCGTAAACTGAGATATTGTTTCCTGCATATTAGGTGTTGTGCATTTATAGAGGTTGTTGTAGAAGTCTGTTGCTGTTTTAACTATTTCTGATCTTGATGTTTTGATTTGTCCTTGAGTTGATGTGAGCGATTTTATCCAGGGTTTGCCACTGCTTGTTTCTTGTCTGATTTTCTTGATTGATTTGTTGCTTTGCATGATTTGGTTTACTATGTTTTCTCTGTGTTTGCGCAGATCATCTCTGATCATTCTTTTAGTTATCTTGTTGATTTCTGCGTATTGTATTCGGGAGGCATTGTCGGTATCTCGCATGGCTGCGGCTTCTGCTCTTAGTTCAAGCATTTTAATAGTTTCGTCACTGAGCTTGGTATTCTTTTTTCCCTCTTTACTTCTTATTGCAGATTGTGAGGCTGCAACAATAATACATTGTTCGATTCCGGAATATAAAGAATGCACATTCAGTGTTTCATTTCGTCTTAGATTCTCGGTGTGTTGAGCAAGTATATCCTTAAATATAGTATGTTGAAATGAAGCGTTCCTTGGAGGTTTTCGTTGGAATTTCTTGCTCCTGATGTGCTTTTTGTTTATGTCTATTGATGCCCATACTGTTCTATGATCGCTGTCAAATTTTAGTCTCTGCAGGACGTCTACATCGTGTATAAGGTGTGGACAATCATTGAGTATGAAGTCGATTTCGTTTTTTGTTTCTCCATTCGGTGATCTCCAGGTCCATTTTCTTTTCGGTTCTTTCTTAAAGAAGGTGTTGGCAATTCTTAGCTTTTGTCCGCCTAGACCATATTGTCCTATGGCGTCATTTTCATTAGCATCTACTTATCTTTGATCCTGTTTGAATAAATGTGAGTGAGGTATCACTTTACGAAATGCAAGTATATAAAGAAAACCTAAGAGATTATAAAAAATTATTATTTTTGAAAAGAAGATGGACTCAAGGTACATTGCTTTTGAAAATAAGTGAAAAATTATATCATATGAAAACTTCCCTATGAGAAATAGTTTAATTTCAAGGTACTTGAACCATTAATAAGCATTAAAACGTTCAAAACTAAGGATTTTTTTAATAAATTCCCATTTTATAAGTTCCTTCCCACTGGGAATATTTCCGGCCCACATCACTAGTCATGACTGCTTAGCTTCACATCTTCATAGAATCAACATTTATGCTTCACCACAATGTACCCTGTGCAACGATCCAGTTTCAATAATGAATGGAGGACACCTACTGACTTGCCCTGCAATCAAGAAGATTGATGCTGATCTACCAACCCAGCTCACACATTACTATTGGAACGCCTGGAGGAGAATGAAGGAAATTGAAGTTCCTGAGCATTAGCAAACAACATTGTTTGTTCACCAGTGAAAAACTTGAGTCTTACAGACGGGCTACAATAAGAGCTTTGTAATAATATACAGGATATCGCAACCCAGATCTTGATGTAATTCTAATGCATGCAAACATTCATTTGATAGTAGATTAGGAACTACTCAATCTAAAAATATGATTTTTGCATGTACATGTGCAGAAATATGCCCTCTTTCATCCCAACTGAGTCCCTGAAGTGAAATCAGAATATTTTCTTGTAGCTTAAGTTGTATTTCGAAGTCTGAATTCTCCATACACCTGACAGCGGGAGTACAGTTTGGCAACATTGCACACCTTTGATTGGACTGCGTATCTAAGCAGGAGAAGGACAAATCGCTTGCCACCTTCAAAACACTGTAGTCAATAAATGTTGAATGTCGCATCATGGGTGTCACTCCATTGTAAATTAAGCTTAAAGTGAGATCTGAGATGGCTACTCTTGCATTCTTGAGATCCACACCTTTATTAGTATGCTTTCAGAAAATTAAAAAAATATATATATATATTTTTAGAATAACAGTAGTACAAAGTTCAGAATTGATCGCCTTCACCCCGTTTTACGGTAGTTACTTACAGGTCGATATCTAAAGGTCTATGCACACCTTGAAAATCTGATGTGAAAGTCACATAACTTCCTCTGCCCAAATAAAAGATAGCATCTTAGTATATATAATAGGCCTAAGTATCCAGACTGAAATAAAAAAATAGTTTTTTAATTCACATATTATCCTTCTACAAAAATGCAAGACACAATTTTACGCTAAATATGCTATAAATACCTTATAGACTCTTCTTTGAATGTTGTGACTAAAAACACAGGCTATAGACAAACTAAAAAAAAAAAAAAAAATAAAATGAAGAAAAAAAACAAGTGACTGCAAACGTTTATTGAACTTTCCGTCATTAAGAATAATTTCAGAAATTTATCAGATATTCCCCTGAGATATTTCTTTACTGTATGCATGCCTCTAAGAGGCCGTGAAAGAGCGCTTATTCAGTTGTTCACCAGGCAAGACAAAGTTTCTACAAACAGTGGGTGAACAGTGGATGGCTTATAACCACACTTCAGAAATTTTTTTGGAAAAGTTTCAAACGAAAGTTTTAGCTCTTGGTATAAGCACTCCATGTACAAAATTTAAAGAAAATCGTTAGAGCCATTTTCGAGAAAATGGGGAGAAACGAAAATTTCTTCATGTAAAGTCCCCTTAAAATAAGAGAAACTTGTCGCCAATCTTCGGTTCACATCTTCAGAAGGTACCTGACCCAAATACGAAATCTGGTTTTCATACGATTTTCCATTTTGGAGCTAGCCTGTTCACAGACAGACACACACAGACATGTTTCCAGAAATAGTATTTTTGGATTCAGGGGGCCTCAAAACGTGTATTTATGTTAAAACACAACTTCGAATTTGGGGGTTGAAAACAATACTTCCTCTACAGCTATAGTACCTATGGTACGGGCAGAGGAAGTAAAAATATAGACATGTAAGAACTTAATAAAAGCAACTCCCTCACCCAACCAACAACATCCCTCTTTTCAATCATGCTGCTGCAATTTTTGCTTTTGAGCTGTTTTTCCCACATTAACGTTCTATGTTCCTAAACTGTTTGAAGACTGTCTTACTTCTAACCAGAAGATACCTACAGAACTAGCCATAAGCTCTCTGATCACATCTCATAAGCTGGAAGCCCAAGGATCCTTTGTTTCATCTTAAAAACATACCTATCACAATGTTACATATGTAATTCAAACAGTTTATCTTGACACTTTTGTAGTTACATCACTCATAAAGAAAATTTTTTCATTGTATAAATTTATAACTTTCAGTTTAAAGATACAATATTTAGTATATAGATACAATCTTACCTCAAATAAGATTAATATTAATTAAATACTTATGTCTCTGTTAAAATTTAATTTCTTGTTTATTCTAATAGGGTCCAGAAACTGTACAGACTAGCGGAAGATGGAGTCGACCACTGCCTCCACCATTGGACTCGGCTCAGGATGTCCTAGTGTTCCAGCAATTGGATGTAGATCATTACACAGGTTTTGTGGAAGTTGTTTATGTTAAAGTCCATGAGGAACTATCTGAGCTGTAGACGTATCACTACATTGTCCTACTGTTAACATATTATCTTAAATTAAAATTTGTTCTTTATTAGAGATGTTACTAGGTTTTCTCCAAGCAGAGGATTTGTTGCAGTGGATGTGTGCAATTTATTAAAACTTAACACTGCCAGTTTGTTGAAATATATGACTACTGATGTTGCTAAAATGTAGGAATATAGTAGAAATATCTAGGTTATATTATATATTGACCTTAAATTCATATCACAAAACACTGTTTTTCTTGGTATATGGCTCATTCTCCAGAAATGGGGCATTTCAGCTTATAATTTAAAAAAAATATATATTTTTTCTGAAATATGTGTAACTTTTTTTAATTTAATTCACTTAGAATTGGGAAACACAATGAAGTGTAATAACTAGAGACCGGATTTTAAAGGGAAAATTTTCACCCAAAAAAGGGAAAATTATTGCCAAAAAAAGGGAAAATTATTGCCAAAAAAAAAGGGAAACTTATTGCCAAAAAAGGGAAAATTATTGCCAAAAAAGGTAAAATTATTGGAAAAAAGTGTGAAAAAAAGGGATATAAAAGTATAAGAGTGCAAAAATTCAACTGAGAGATACATGTTTGTTTTATGTTTTACTTTATTTCATTAGAAAAGAGTTGAACTTGATAACGTTTAACATTTCCACATTCTTGAATGTCAGATTCTGTCTCTTTGTGTGTAAAATGTCTTTGTACAAAGAAAATGACCTCTCAACGTCGACGGAAACCAATGGTGAATACTTTGTTCGAACTCGGAATTCCAAGTCAGTGGATTTTACAAGTTTTTCAATGTCTGGATTTTTACACAAACTCTGCTTGAGCTTCTCTTTGGCAAATCCCTCGAGCATGTTGAAGACTTCTTCTACCACTCCCCACTGTGACTCCTTAGATAAACACTCCTCCTCCAGTCGCGTGATAGCCCCTGGTAGAAATCTGAATGTGTGAATGGCATACAGTTCAGTCTCCAAATTCGGGTTTCTAAGTAAAGCCTTTGCTTGCCCTACAGCTGCTGATTCCGTATCATCTAGTGACTGAATAAATTCCTTTATCTTGTTGAAATTCTCACAGATGAAAATAGCACACGAAATCCAAGTTCCCCATCTTGTTATAATGGGAAACTTGGGCAATGGCAAGCCTGTGATTTCCCTGTAACGCTCTATTCTGCTGGGCGCCTTAATCAGAGTCTTCTTAAGTTCAGAGATGAAGGCATTTGCTGTGCCGTATTCAACTCTGATGGCCTCGCATACTCTGTGCAGGGCATGAGCAATGCAGGTTATGTGGTGATTGGAATACATGGATTTCAACTGTGCAAATGCTGAAACCATGTATGCTGCCTGGTCCGTGACAACTTGCCATATTTTGTCGTATTGTATTCCTGAGGGCCAGAGTCTACAGCAGCAGTCATTAAAACTCCGCATGATGTTTGAAGAGTTAACTTTTTCCAATTCATACATCCCAAACAACATTGGTTTAGATGGTTCTCCTGTCAAGGGTATCACGAGTATATTAAGAACAGCTCTTGAAAGAGAATCGGTTGTTTCATCTAAAATAAAACAAACAGGATGGTCTCCAACAACCTCTTTAACTTGTTTTATGTTGGCTTCGTATATTGGCTGCAAGTAATTCTTTCGAAGAGTGCTTTCATCTGGAACAGATCTTTGAGTGTACTTTTCTAAGAAACTCTTCATTGCAGGTATATTAATTTTATGGAGAGGAATTCCACATTGTACAAAGGTAGCTGTGATGTCTGTGAAAAAAGCATTCTGTTCCTTGCTTTTTACTTCCTCTTTCTGCAATGATTCCTGAATGAATGACTGCTTCGTAGCTTTCCCACGTATCTCTCGGTTTTTCTGGTGCTTAACATATTTAAGATGTTGCATTATTCTGTCCTTTATATGCTTCTCATCTACTTTAATGTTGACATCACACAATGAACATCGAATGATTGTACCATCTGTTTCAATGAAATCATTTTTGAACATTGTAGCCACATTCCGTAGCTTGCTGCTGCTGATATATTAAAACTTGTCACGTTCACTGTTAAAACTTACTAATACACTGTATACTGTCACAAAGCAAAGTTAAAACAGAACTGCATTTTACACAACGAAATGATGTACTAGAAGGAGGAGGGGTCAATAATACCCAAGAAAGAGAGAAGAGAAAGTTTCACACTAACAATGGTCTGTGACTACTTGATTGGGTTTTCAAGCCTCAAGTTTGGAGAAAATATGAAGGAAACAGGTGAAGGGAGGGGGTTTAGGGGGTGGTTGTTGAAGGCCACACAGTTATTTGGCAGAGTTTTAAGTGAGTTTGTCCTTGTCATGCTATCAATCATGTCGGGATGGCATTGACCGCCAGATGAGATGAATACAAGTGCGGGGTGAAGAGGAAAGGTGGTACAGTGTGGACTTACTCCCCCGCGTCATAGCAACAGTCTAAGTGACACGCGTTTGGTCTGGCGCGCTGTGATGGGGAGGAATCCGAACTTTCACGCCCGCTCACTGACTGAAAAACGTAAGATTAGGACGAGCCCGCTTGCAGGTAGAGAAATGGGGGGCACGCTGCATTGCTGTAACTTGCATTCTTCTTATCTGGAGACAGTACTGGTTTATGGCTTTGTTGTTCTCATCCCTTAAAATCTCATAGACTATTCCAACATTCATTAGGATCAAAGGAATTATTTTTCAATGGGGAATCAATGAAAACAATTTTTAATGTTTTAATATTACCAAATACTGGATAATTTATGAAATTTTCAAAATAAATTAGCAAAAAAGGTACTGGAAAGGGAAAGTTCCTAAAAAAAGGGAGATGAGCCTAAAAAAGGGAAAAAAAGGGAAGTTAAAACCAGGTTATTTGCAGTTGAAACTTACTCAGTAATGTCCTGTTCAATTTTATCACATTTTGTGATGAAATAAAAAAAAAAAAAAAAAGGAATTCCCTTTAAAATCCGGTCTCTAGTAATAACATAAAACACATTATCACAAAAACACTCGCTACTTCATTAAAATAACTAACTTACTAGTTAGCCAGCTTTCAAGAGGACCTTCCTCCCATCGTCAGACTCCGCCCACTGCCGAACTTCCATCCTGTATCACCTGATGACGCTGCTGAGGTTTCACAAATTTTCCAATCAGACCCAACTCATTCTCCCCTGGTATGTTGAAATTTTGGAGGTTATTCCTATGTTTCTGTATGAAAATGTTTTCCCATACAGTTAATTCGGTTGGATGATATAGGTTTTTCAGTAATTCCGGTTTATTGACCATATAGTTCTCAAAATTCCAAACATGCGAAGCTACCATGGACTTTTCGATTTCCCCTTGTCTGATATTTCAGTAATGTTCTTTCCACCTAGTATTAATGTTTCTTTTAGTTTTGCCTATATTTACATTTTCACAATCATTACACTTTATCTTATAAATGCCTGATTTTTGTCCTGGTGGGATTGTATCTTTTACTTCCGATCTTAATAATGTTCTGAGTTTGTACTTATTCTGTGGAGCTAGTTTTATCTTTTGTTCTTTGAAGATTTTACTTGTTGGAGAAAGCTATAGGTTCTACTAGCATTTTTCTACATGTCTAGTATGAGTGTATATTCAAATGTTCCGCTCAATGCATTTCTCAATCTCAGCGCATTGATATTAGTATAAGTCCGCTTATTTCTGTGAATCCCCTTTCATCGACAGGTGCAGGTTTAGCGGCAGCATGACATCACAGCGTCATGTTAGTTAGTCAGTTAGCATCAAGCCTCCACGCATGAGAGACGTGCTGGAGCGCCGGTCCAGAATCCCGCCTATTTCAGACAATAGAACAGAGGTTTTCTATTAATTATCGAATAAATACATAATACTTCCATTTACAAGTATTATTGAGTGTTATTAATTAATCTACACTAATTACAGTAGATTCAGTGCTATCGGCTTCTTAGATCAGTATAAAAGTTCGTGTTTCAGTGCGGCAACATTGTGCAATCCAAGCGATCACAATAGCTCAGCTATAAAGTTCAGTAGATTCAAGATTTCAGTGTGAAATCCTATTAGAATTAATACAGCTATCATTACGATCATTTTAAGATATAATTTACATTGCTGGCATAATTAGAGAAATTATTCGCCACGTGTGTACCAAGTTCCCGCCAACGCACATTCCATTGTGCAGTGCAAGTGCACCTATCTCAGATTAATTATATATCTTGTTTCAGTGTTTTTATTAATATTTCAAGTGCATTCTTTACCCATATGTTGTGAGAATAAATGTCCATAGTTTATTACATGATACAGGTTTCACTCCAATATTACATCCGAAGATCCCTGTTCCAGCACCTGAGATTTATAAGTCCACTCGCTCTAGTTTGGGTGTCTGTCCCATTAAACAGACTGGTCCTCCAGCTACTCCAGAGATTCTTTCTAATATCCTTTCCCATCTTTTCCCTCTACGGTAGGGTCATAAGCCGCTCTTGTACCCAACATTTGGTCCTCCGGGCCGGATATATGCCGTTTTTGCAGTCATTACTGAATTTTTGATTTGCCCAAGGGTGAAACGTCATCTTTTTAAAACCGTTTTTTTTCTTTTATAGGCTCTAATGTAGTGATTGCTCTAATGTCCTTCTGTTTCTTGAATCTCTCTATTTTCTTATCTACTAATTGTTTTTTAAAACCATTCTTCACTGCAGTGTTAACTATTTGTTGGTACTCAATTTCAAACTCCTGGTTGCTTAAGGGGATGTTAACCAATCTGTGGGCTAAGCTATTTAATATAGCATGTTTATGTGCTCTAGGATTAAAGCCATCCTGTTTGATGTAATTATCAACACTTGTTCCTTTACGGTGTATGCCAAATTCAAGATGATGTAGATTCCTCATAATTTTTAAGTCCAGAAATGGTAAACTGTTTCCTGTTTCAATTTCCACTGTAAATTTGATTGATGCGTCCTGTAAGTTAAGCAGTTTAGTTGCATCCTCTATTTGAGTTTTGTTAACTATTGCGAAAATGTCATCCACATATCTGACCCATGTTTTGAAAATGTAGGGAAAGCCTGTAGTGACCTGCATTTCCAAAAAACTCATGTACAAGTTAGCTAAAAATGGGGAAAGAGGATTACCCATTGCTAACCCTTGGTTTTGTTTGTAGAATTTCCCCTTAAACGTGAACCATGTCTCATCCAAACACAATTTTGTCAAAGTTAAGTATTCATCTATTTCTTCTTGGGTGATATTAACCGATGTCAACCAAGTCTTTAGGTAAATACCTATTGCAATATTGCAGAACCTTCTCTCTCGGAACACTTGGAAACAAGGATACTACATCAAACGATACCAACATTTCATGTGATAATATATTCCTTGTTTTCAACCTATCTACTAACTCAAATGAGTTTTTAATAGCTAGGCTTTCAAGTTGGGGGAGTTCTTGGAATCTTTTTACCAACCATTTGGCTATTGAGTAGGTAGGGGCACCTATACAATTTACAATAGGTCTCATTTTATTTCCAGGCTTATGAATTTTTGGAAGCCCATAGATTCTAGGGGCAATCGGGTTGTCTGGTAATAATTTACTCTTATTATTTTGGTTATTATCTTGGCCAAGCTCTTAACTGTATTTTTGACCATCCTTGTCGTTTTTAAGGTAGGATCACTTTTCAGTTCAGTAAATTCCTCTCCCTGAATCAATTCCCCCATACTGTTATCATACTCAGATTTTTCTAAAATTACCACTTTGTTCCCTTTATCAGCTTTTGTATATATCACCTCTTTTTCATTTAAGGATTTCAAAATCTTTTTCTGTTCAAAATACTACAAACAAAACTAAGGGTTAGCAATGGGTAAAGCTCTTTCCCCATTTTTAGCTAACTTGTACATGAGTTTTTTGGAAATGCAGGTCACTACAGGCTTTCCCTACATTTTCAAAACATGGGTCAGATATGTGGATGACATTTTCGCAATAGTTAACAAAACTCAAATAGAGGATGCAACTAAACTGCTTAACTTACAGGACGCATCAATCAAATTTACAGTGGAAATTGAAACAGGAAACAGTTTACCATTTCTGGACTTAAAAATTATGAGGAATCTACATCATCTTGAATTTGGCATACACCGTAAAGGAACAAGTGTTGATAATTACATCAAACAGGATGGCTTTAATCCTAGAGCACATAAACATGCTATATTAAATAGCTTAGCCCATAGATTGGTTAACATCCCCTTAAGCAACCAGGAGTTTGAAATTGAGTATCAACAAATAGTTAACACTGCAGTGAAGAATGGTTTTGAAAAACAATTAGTAGATAAGAAAATAGAGAGATTCAAGAAACAGAAGGACATTAGAGCGCAATCACTACATCAGAGTCTATAAAAGAAAAAAACGGTTTAAAAAAAATGATGTTTCACCCTTGGGCAAATCAAAAATTCACTAAAATCTTCAAAGAACAAAAGATAAAACTAGCTCCACAGAATAAGTACAAACTCAGAACATTATTAAGATCGGAAGTAAAAGATAAAATCCCACCAGGACAAAAATCAGGCATTTATAAGATAAAGTGTAATGATTGTGAAAATGTATATATAGGCAAAACTAAAAGAAACATTAATACTAGGTGGAAAGAACATTACTGAAATATCAGACAAGGGGAAATCGAAAAGTCCACGGTAGCTTCGAATGTTTGTAATTTTGAGAACCATATGGTCAATAAACCGGAATTACTGAAAAACCTATATCATCCAACCGAATTAACTGTATGGGAAAACATTTTCATACAGAAACATAGGAATAACCTCCAAAATTTCGACATACCAGGGGAGAATGAGTTGGGTCTGATTGGAAAATTTGTGAAACCTCAGCAGCGTCATCAGGTGATACAGGATGGAAGTTCGGCAGTGGGCGGAGTCTGATGATGGGAGGAAGGTCCTCTTGAAAGCCGGCTAACTAGTAAGTTAGTTATTTTAATGAAGTAGCGAGTGTTTTTGTGATAATGTGTTTTATGTGTAACTTTGTTTATATTTTAGAAGTGTAGAGTGAAATTAATTACCTTACCTTAATAGTCGAGCTCAATATTAATTTTATCATTTCTTAATTTAACACTTGAATTAGGCATAAGAAACCATTATAATATTTCGATGTAGTAGCCCCCTTCCTCCTCAAAAAACTGGTAAATAAATCTTTAAGGGCCGATTGTATAAACAGTTTGATCTTGGATCAGAGACTAAACTGATCTCAGTTCACGCTGAACTCGGAAATTTTTGTTGTATAAACGTTAATCTGAGATCAATTCGCACTGAACTAGGATCAATTTTGACTGGAGAAATTTCTCCGATCAAACTCGTTGATCTCAGTTCAAGGGGATGTTTTCTTATTTGAGACACAAGATTAACTCATTATATACATAATTTTATGCCTACCTGTGTGGTTACAATAAATATCAAGAAAATACACAAAAGACAACTTCACACATTTCTAGCTATAAAGTAGTTGTGCATATATAGGCTATTTAGGCTCCTTAAAATGCAGTGTAACATGTTGTAACTCTACAACATAACCTGTACGTTATTACTGTCATCTCATTCCAATTATCAGATATCTCGTGATGATAAAAATGATGAATTTCGATGGACTCCCCGTGTGTTTTATTTTGTATAGAGCAAATGCTGCCCCTTAAGCTCCGCCCACTTCAGCCGTTGTGATCCTATGGCAATGGCGCGCTAGTCCTTTTCGTGCTGTACCAAAGCATTTGCACTAATTACTACAATACAAAAATAACCCTTGTACCACAATTGCAATTAATACGAAATTATCAATTTTCACGATTTCATACAGCTCTCTAAACTTAAATACAAGAATTCTCGCTTCACAACTTAATGATCACTTGATGGCGTAGTGGTAAAGCGACTTGCTATCATGCTAGTGGTCCCGTGTTCGAATCCCTTTAGGTCCAAATTTTTTAGAATAGGAATAGATAGGTAGGGTAAAGGAGAAAAGGGATTGAATAGTAGAAAGAGGAAAGGGGGGAAAAAAGTATAAATTTTCAAAATGCTGCTAAATGAGAGACATCTAGGCGACTGGTGGGACTACTAGGAAATCTCGAGTGGGAGGAGCCTAAGGGTCGACCTGTTTTTTTATTTTCCCCAAATGCTTTCTCGTTATCTTTTTTATGTGACCTATTAACTCTTTCAGAACTTGAGATTTTACATTGTAATATGGCAGTCATCAGGTAAAATCTTCAGTGGGCTATTAAGTTTAAAATTGATAGAGAAAAGTTCCGTGGAATACCTGGTTTTCATGAATGACAAACATAACAGATGAAGAAAAAATCGTCAAGCTTTTACTTAAAGCATTACTCTAATAATCTTACATCTCTGCTTTTATACAATTCATGAGGCGAAGCATTTATACATCCTTAGCCGTAAAAATGTTAAGCCCATTTATATCGCCAGAAATGAAATTACCAGAACATTTTTCATCGCATTTTGCTCTTGCACAGATGTTATCGCTTCCGTCTTTTTAGATTCCCAAGACAATTTCAATCAATACATCCTTGTCCTCCTTGGAAAAATTAAGGAACGATCCTTTTTCTGCTTAATTTCGATCATATTTTCCCTTTCTTTCGCATAGCACACGGTCTGAGTACGAAGGAAAACAGAGTAACAATGGTCTCGCCTCGCGATACTCAGCTGTTTCTGCGATGTTGCCAAGCGTTTATGTATGAACTAGGATCAAAATTGAACTTCAATTAGTTGATCTTAGATCAGTGTTATACAATACGACTTGAGCCTGAACTTAGATCATAATTGATCTCCAGTCAGTGATGTTACAATCGGCCCTTAATATTATTTCCACAATAGGCAACCACTAAAAGAAATAGGAGTTTTCAGTAAGCAAAAAAAAAAAATTATAATAAATTATTTTATTTTATGGAAGTGGTGATTTATTCCATGGAGTTGATGTCCATGGAGTTGACGAATTTCTAGTTAAAGCTTGCTAATGGCTTCAAGAGTTAGGTTAGGATATCAATAGTTTGTTTACACAATCAGATCAACATTTTGTATGATTATCTAAAAAATAAAAAATAAAACTTTAATAATGTAGATTTTATTTATGGCATGGAGTTGATGATGAATAAGTGTGACATGCCTGGAATTCTGTTTTAATCTGCAATAAAATCGTACATTGGATCAGCATGTGGTTTTCTTTCATAACAAGAATAAACAATATGGCCGACACTATTTTGGATGTATTTCTCCTTGCATTCAGAGAAAACAATATATGATTAAATACTAAATTTCCCTTTGTCCATGGTGTGCCACTTGTATTCGGCACGTGTCTGTTTATTAATTTCATTCATCTGTTTTATCTATAGATCTTCTCTTTCACTTAATAATTTTAGTTGTTTATTTAACTTTTTCTGTTTGTTTACGTACTTACCCATTCACCATTTGCGCAAGCCATCTTTCTTCCGTTGTTGTGTTTTGTTTTCAGAGTGTGTTTATAAATTGCCCTTCTGGCTTTCAGTGACCTCTTTTTTCGTTTTTACTTGCTATTATTCATGTTGCATAATGCCCTCTCGCGGTGGCTTTGGTATTATCCTGGTGGGCGTTGCTGCTTAGGGAGTTCACGTCTGATCGCCGAGCAGTAAGGTTGTACTTCGAAGCAGTGGCGGACGCAGAAATTTTTTTCGGGGGGGGATTTGAATAGGTAGAAAGAATACTTTAAAAAATTTAATCAACTTACATATGCAATTAGTTTATAAAACTGGCCATTTAGAGTACTTTTTTCAAATTTCGGGGGGGGATGCAACCCCCCTATCCCCCCCCCTGCGTCCGCCACTGCTTCGAAGATAGTAAAGTAAGGTGCTTCTGATAGTCGGCATGTAGCTCTGATTCTTCTCTTCTCTTAATTAACCAGCAGGTATGCTTTAGTTTTATTATTTAAATTTTCCTGGTGGGTTATTCTTTAGTTTTTTCATTTGTGGTTTTTGTTTGACCCACCAGTGTTCAGTGTTTTCGGTTTCTTTTTTGCAGTTTACATTTTCTAGTTTTGGTTTCTACTAATTTATTTATACGGTAGAAGGGTTGTTTGTCCATTGCGCCGTAATTATGATTATGGCATTAAGCCTTTCACATTTGTAATTGAATCACTACTTTTGTCAAGTATGATGTATTGCTTGTAATCACTTTTATACAAACTTATTGGGTTTTACACTACATTGCTTATTTGTCAGTTTTGCTCTGTATTCATGGTAATTACTAGGGCTCGGACTTTTAGGTGCTTATAAAAATGAAAATATTTATTTTTTATGTGTTTAAAAAGTCGAAAATATGTTTAAAAATATGAAAATATTTTAATTAACTTATTTAACCAATATTTACAGAAGTAGCCCTACTCATCTAGTCATTCTAGTCAGCAAGTGTAGAACTGTTGCAGTGAACGACAAAAGTTGTGCATCTTAAAGCTGTGACGATTTTCACGGAACAGAGACTTATATCTTGAAAATGTACGTTCAACATCTTGCATATTTGTAACACTGACACTCAGATGTTCCATAGCTGCTCCAAGTTCTCTACACTGTTACCCATTAAAATTTCTGAAATCTTGCGCAACACTTATAACCCTTCATTCTTATTTAGGCATGACAGGAATTTTTCTTTAATTTTGTTTGCTTTCAATGTGTTTGATTTCTTTTGATTGATTCTGTCAACAATTGTTTTGTTGTTTCCAACTTAGTAATGCAATGTGAGAGGAAACAGAAATTTGCACTAATGAAGGCCAAATCCGCCCTGATTTATTCTCTGACTGAACATAACAATGCAACACATTGAAAATATGACGCAATTTTACAAAAACAGTCAAAATATTCACTTCTAAACATGATATGTGGTAAAATATTACAAAAACTGTCAAAATATTCTTTTCTAAACATGATATGTGGTAAAATATGTAAAAATAATTAAGTTATCAAAAATATTTATTCAAATAAGAAATATCGAAAATATTTTTTTAATGTGATATGCAACTCAGTATTTTGAATCCAAAGGTCCCAACCGAAACTTTGACAAAGTCCAGAAATCATAAGTAATAGCAAAAAAAATATGTATTTACCTAAAAGTCCTAGCCCTAGTAATTACTGTGCTTTCTGAATATTGCAATAAATTTTGTATTCCAAGCCTGGGGTTTCTATATTACGTATTCTGAAGGCGGTCCCCGCTCCCAGCAATGGGATTCGGGGCCGGGGGTCACTGTTACATATTACGGACCTGGGGAACGAGCCTGTATAGCTGGCTACAATGGAGTTGACATAAAAATGGGTTTCATATTTCCGGCAAAAAATTCCAGAAATTAGTAAGCTTTATAACAGTTTCCAACAATGCATGTGTTTGAATATAGTGACTTTAGGGAAAAAAGATTACATTAAGAAAACTAAATATTCTAATTAGTCCAGTATATAGGTAGCGAGAAAAGGGTCCACCTTGCATTTATTAGGGTAAAAGATTTTTCTTTCTTATATTGTTTGGTATAGTAAGAGTAGTGTAAATCTAAATTTTCTACCTCGAAAGCCCTAGGGACAACTTTCTGTGAGCAAAAAACCTCAAAATTTTCACACTTTTTTCAGTTTATCGGAAAAATCTCCTAGATATCAACTCCTCGCAAACATTTGTCTATCACCATTCGAAAGAGCATAAAATTTCCTGCAAAATGCATTGTTCAAACTTTAATTTACATGTAGTATTACAGGTACTATAGTACTTGGAATTTTTAAAAAATATATTAAAAGGCGTGTACTGGCCCATTTTATCGATTTATGGCGGTTTATGTAGTCCATTATGCGTTTTAGTTATGAATGACCATTCATTATGTATATGTACATGTATTACAAGGTTACCTTGGGGGGGGGGGTCAAATTTGATGAACATAAATTTACGACCAGATAACATAGAAAGTTTAAAATCCGTTTAAAATTACGTAACTTAGGTGTAAAAGAAATTATTTTTGAATTCCTTTTTTTTAAGCGAGGTCTACTTTTCACAGTAGCATACTGCCCGTGTAAGGTAAATAAATCACAGAATTGCTTAATTATAATGCCACTTTGTGATTTTATTTGTATTTAGGTTGAAAGGTGGGAGAAATGAGTCAGAAAACTTTGTGATGAGCGGAGGGGTCCTGTATGGCTGATTTCTTCCTTGGTTGCAGTAAACTTGTAAAAACTGAAGTGTATTTTTTCAAGCTTGGTTATTTGCAATGAAAAGTTTTGTTTTTCCATGGTCAAATGGAATTCAGGTGGTATCTCAACCACTAAAAGCATGAATAAATAGTAGATACATTGGATCATATTGATATGAGGTTCTGAAGTGAGCGTCATGTTTGCTACTCCTTCCTGATTTGAGAAGGTGTATGTTTTGGCTTGAATTGGGTATCCTGGACAGGAGTACAAGCATGCCAGTATCCTCACCTACAACGACGCTATCCTAAGTGGCTACTTTTGACATAGCTGTAGTAACTATAAGCACATCTGCGTCTTCTACTGCAAATATTTTTGAAATGTTTTTTTCAACATTTGTAAGAGACGACTCTTATTACTGTCATTCCCCAAGAACTTCTATTGGGAAACAGCAGGGAATGTTTTCTCATAAAAAATTATATCAGCTGAACTCTATCTTGGAATGGCGAACCCTTTCTGAACTTTTAGTACCTCGTTGATTCACATCATTTTGGTATCCATCAAACACGATAATTAATTTTCCGACTCACATTGCTTCTTAACATAGCTGATGTACCTCTTGCAGATAAAACCAAATGATTCATTGCTTTTCCACAGTACTTTATGAAAGACCAACGTGCATTTCAGAAACGATATTTGGATATCTAGAGGCTTGAAAACTTTGTAATGATTTGGTACCCTTTCATAATCCTTCTTTGCTGGACAAAGAAGGAACAAGTTCGTAGGTGAAGTACCTTTTCAAGTCTTTGCTATACAGGTTTTCTGAAACAATATCAATGCATCAACAGTGGTCACCTGTTCGAAACCAATCTTCAAAGTGTTCGTGACATCAGCAAGTGTAATTACTTTATCATTTCGTTTCAAGTGTAGGCTTTGAAGTTTTTACCAGTCATTTTTGCCATACAGGTCTTGCCTGCTTCTTGGGATCATTGACAATTACCCTGCTTTTCACCTACTACTCCACTATTTATTAACATTATAGAGTCTGTTATGGGAAACGGATCGTGCTGAACAATCCATAGCTTCAGTTTCAGTGTATCATCCTTGTCTCGATCCACTCGAGAGGGCCTTGCGTCTACATACTGCTCAGATGACACTGTAATCACTGCAGTAAGTTTCCATGGCATCACAATATATTGCAGATAGACCTTCCCTTGTGTCCACTGTCCGCTAGCCTATTTAAGACCAACAGACCAACAGAACCCCTCCTCTCATCACAACATTTGCTGACTCATTTCTCCCACCTTTCAACCTAAATACGAATAAAATTTCAAAGTGGCATTATATTTAAGCAATTCTGTGATTTATTTACCTTACACGGGCAGTATGCTACTGTGAACAGTAGACCTCGCTTAAAAAAAAGAAATTCAATTTTTTTTTTTATTTTTTTTTTACACCTAAGTTACGTAATTTTAAACTTTCTATGTTATCTGGTCGTAAATTTAAGTTCATCGAATTTGACCCCCCCCCCCCAAAAGTAACCTTGTAATACATGTACATATACATAATGATTGGTCATTCATAATTAAAATGCATAATGGACTACATAAACCGCCATAAATCGATAAAATGGGCCAATTCACGCCTTTTAATATATTTTTTAAAAATTCCAAGTACTATAGTACCTGTAATACTACATGTAAATTAAAGTTTGACCAATGCATTTTGCAGGAAATTGTATGCTCTTTCGAATGGTGATAGACAAATGTTTGCGAGGAGTTGATATCTAGGAGATTTTTCCGATAAACTGGAAAAAAGTGCGTTAATTTCGAGATTTTTTGCTCACAGAAAGTTGTCCCTAGGGCTTTCGAGGTCGAAAACTTAGATTTACACTACACTTACCAAACAATATAAGAAAGAAAAATCTTTTACCCTAATTAATGCAAGGTGGATTGTATCTATATACTGGACTAAATTGGAAATATTATATTTCGAAGATCTGATTTTGAGCTGGTTACATTCCATGGAGTTGATTTTGAGCATATCAAACAGCTCAGAAATACAATTCTTATCAACGGAGAGACAAAATAAGTAGGGGAGTTTTAAAGCATAAAAAGTTAGTTACCATGAGAATGAAACAGCATAATAATATTCATAAGTACACTTAATATTTGCCAGTTACATAAAATGCCCCGTTTTTGGAGAATGAGCCATATAAACATCTTAGGTTCAAATAGGAAAGGTGTTCCTTCAGGAAATTTTCACTTTTACTTTCTCACATATACATAGTGCTTTTTTTTTTTTTTTCTGGGGTACGCATACTCGAAGATTTTTCCAGTTTTATATAGGAGAAAATCATTAATTTCCACAATTTTGAAACCTGGAGAAATTTTTGCCTAACAATATAACAAAAGTGATTATATGCATCATTTGCATTAAAGTAGCTATTTTTAGTGTTATGTTCTTTATCTATACCATGATTTTCAAGAGCTGGGGCCTGACAATAGCGCCTCAATCAAGAAAACAAGTGAGCGCTACAGCACCGTTGCAATGGTAACCATGACTATTTTGCCGATGTTACTGATTCAGTATTGGCACGTGCTCAAGAATTTGTTGTATCCTTTTCCTCTTGGCTTTAAATTGCATTTATTAGAATTAATGTTGCTGCACATGTCATTCTGTATTTGCCTATTTTGCAGTTTTTTCATGTGTCATATATGCTCTTGTGAAAATGACACTGCACATATACATGTCAGATGATCAGCAATATCCTGCAGTAGTTCCGAGGTTGGTCACTAACCTGTCAGGCCCCAACTCTCTAAAATAGAGGTAGAGCTACTTTTCATTTTAAATTTAGCGTTTTCTGGTGAAAGGTACAAGAAACCCTGAGGTATATCATAGACTAAAGTGCTGCTTATGGGTAGAATTGATGTGTATGAACTGACTCCACCTCAGAGGATTTCAAGTCGTACAATCTGATGCATATTGTTTGTAATTCCACTTTCATTCTAAATATATGGGCAAGTCTGAAAATGTTCTGTCAAATCAAAAGCAAGAGTACCCCTTCAACTTTTTTTAGAAAAAAAAAGCATTGCACATTGGTATAGAGATAGTGTAGTGTTAAGGACTCTGGAATGAACTGTATAAGGAAAGGGGGAACACTAATTTTTTCCCCTACATTCGAAAACCAAAAAATAAAAAATTCAATAAAAATTGAGGTTAATATTATTTATTAACTTAAACACTGGAGCTGGTTACTTGTTAATATATTCACTATATTGAAGCACTAATCACTTTGAATTATACACTGTATATGAAAAGAATAAGAAAAATCACTGTGCGAATTGTGAAAATTATATAAAGAAATATATGAAGCACAGTTTCATACAATACGCTGAATCTTGACTTTTGATTCTTGAATCTTGGTCTTGATGTACTTCTTAAGTTGGACGTTGAAGTTGAAGTTGAAGTTGAAGTTAGTCCAACCACTTCACGTAACTAATCGTTACACTGCAGTGAATGATTACTTCACTATTTATAATGTGTCGACTATTAGGTTGTATGCACCTATATTTGTTGCCTGAATGTTAGGTTATGTTTGCACATGTCTGTTCACATTATTACAATGTGCTTAGCGGCAGTGAATTAATGCGCTTAGTGAAGTACCATACAAAGTGTAATCACTCAGCACTGAATGTACTTAGTAAAGTTTAAATGTTCGATGATTGTCATGTTGTGTAACACATGAATGCCGCGCAGGTTAGGTAAAGAACGAAGAACTTACAGCTTGCAGTCGCGTGGCTGTATTGTGATGTGGTGTGATGAACAAAAGCCTACATTATTTGAAGTTACTATGCAGTATTGTAGGTTATGTAAGTTGAGAGATGTGATGAAGAATGTTTCACCCACTAAATAGACAAGAAGTACAATAAGATCTTCATGATCTTTGTCCTGTTCTTTGTTCAACTGCAAACAGCGGAAAACACATGTGCACTTCTTGAGATGAATTAAAGGCAACTGACACCTAGGGCAGAACCCTAAGGGTATTTAAAGAATTGAACTACGCAATAAGCTACATTGCCCAAAACAAATAGATTACCTCATGTGATCTATCATTGGAGAAGATTTTCGCACGAAAATCCTAATTGACCAATGGAGTGAATCCAATTACACCCTAAGAGTTTGCCACAATATTTCTTATTACAAGTTCCCTAAATATCGAACAAAGAATTTACATTAATTATCTGACCGAACGGTCAGTGTATTAGAATAACATGAAAATAGGTAATGTTAAGGATACACATTATTTTGGTTCATAAATAATTAATTTCAGACTACAAGTTTTAGTGAGATTGGGGAAAGTTTAGAATGGTTCACTTGAGACGTAATTACGAAAAACTCGCAAATCAACGTATTAAAAGTTCTGCATTCATTTGCTGAGTGATATTTCACCGTCTACTTTATACATTCATACAGAGTTTTAGAATAGTGAGTGCATAAAATTGCAAAATTGATAATTTATCAAATAAGATGTATTTTAGTATGTTTTGCACGTAGTTGGAACACTGATCTAAACTGATCAATCAAGATATATCGAATGCAGTGTTGCCAGTTTGAAGGAAAAAAAATGACCATCGAAACTAACTTGGCTCCAACAACAAATAAGTATTACATGTATTTATGGATAATAAACCTTTAAACCTTCATCAAAGCAAACAAAAATACATGTAGATTTATTAATTATAGTGACAAAAAGTATCACAAATATGAAAAACCACATAAGTTATATTTAATCATGAAATGTCTGCCTTAACCTGAAGCATAACCTTAAAATCTTGCTATGGGCTACAATGTTTCAACAGATAGGATAATGATCATGAGAAAAATCAAAATTGAGAAATCACCTGAAAACATGTTTCACAAAGCCTAGAAATTGAAAAAAGTATCTGTGCCTGCCTATGTTTCTGCGCAGGCCCACTGCAGGTAATCAATGCTTAGGCCTACTTCTATTTTTGGTTGTACAGAACCTAGCTTTCATGAAGAAGCCACAGGTTATTGAATCCATTGAGGAAATGGTTCAAAAGACGTTCAGTAATTTTGTGAACTTGCCTCTTAACAACAATTCTTCTCTATTCTGACACTGGGTTTCATCAGCAACTATCTGCACTTATTTTTGAAGTTTTTTAATCATTCAATTGAGAGAGTGTCACTACATTTGGTGAAAGAAGCACAATCTTGAGTTTTTGCAGCTTAACGTCTAGATGTGTTGCTTCACTATCAAGCAATAACATCACTTGACTTGACTAGTGATCATTTTCTGTACAACTGCACCAACCACTTGTTATGATTTCTCTGGTCATTCATGCTTTCTTGTTGACTTTCTACTCGACAGTAAACTTAGAAATATCCAAGTTTTTTAAACGTCAAGCTTTGCCCATTACAATAGGCTTCTCTAGTTTTCCACTCATACTCTAGCACTGGAGTTTCCTTGGATGCACAAAGTTTTATCAGGCAGGGCCAGTTTTGTAAGAGTTCTAAATATTTTCAACAGAATAGCCATCAATGAGTGACTGAAGCTAATTTCTCTCTTCAGTTTGTCTACATATTATTAACACTGAGAGATTCTCTGCAAATCACTTTAAATTAGTCTAAATCCTTCAAGTTGTGATTTCAGCTGTAAAATCTATTTGAATACCCAAGTTTTCCATAAATTCTA
Organism: Ectobius pallidus; assembly: GCA_964059195.1. Classification (NCBI taxonomy): domain Eukaryota; kingdom Metazoa; phylum Arthropoda; class Insecta; order Blattodea; family Ectobiidae; genus Ectobius; species Ectobius pallidus. Next base: position 128,802,283 of record CAXKWD010000003.1, read on the forward strand.
AAGCTTTTTCATTGGTCTTGATACAGGGACATTGACTTCTAATTTTACTAACCTTCTCCACTTCTGCATTTCATTTACATTTCATATACTTCAAATACTATCCTGAAAGTAGTAAATGTAGCCTACTCATGCACATACTTGCTTCATTATTACAAGAAAATATTCAGTCTTTAGAAATGGTGGTATTTTAATTTCAGGGTCTCCACTTGCTGGTATGCCTGGCAGTCAGCGAGGCCCAGTGCCCATAATGAGAATGTATGGAGTGACTATGGAAGGAAACTCTGTATGCTGCCATGTCCATGGGTTTTCTCCATATTTCTTTGTAAATGCACCATCAAATTTCAAGGATACAGACTGCCATCCATTCAAGGTAATTTTCAAGCGTTTAAAAGTTTTATTCTGGAATTATTAGTTCAAAACGAAAACATTAGACAACATTTTTCTTATAATAATTGTATAGGGAGTTGAAATTATCACTAAATTTGACTTTTGGTGTAGTTTAGCTGTACTAGTTTCGGTGCCATCACTAGCATTTTTAATTGCTATGCTTCAACTGCTATGGCAGCCCTCCTGTGAATGTTGAACAACTTTTGAAATGAGTTCATCATGGGTTGGGATGTTAAAGTTCATAAAGTTTAGTGTTAATTTCAACTCCCTATGTACAGTATTTACTCGCATAATGGACGTACCCCAACTTTTCGCATTAAAAATTAAAATTCCCCGCCTAGTAGTTGCATCTCAATTTTAACAAAAACACTTTAATAATATCTAAAGTTGCAAGATTGGATGACCTGTTCTTAGGACAGCTGCAGTAGACAGAAGTGTTGATAACTTGCGTTTGGACAATGGATAAGAACCGACTGAAATATTCAATTTATACAGTGAGTTTTAGGCTGAAAGTTAACACATTTACAAAAGAACATGTGAACAAAGCTGCTGGATGAAAATTTACAGTTCTGAGTGTAATATGCTTAAGTGTTTCTGGTCTGATTATATGCAACTGCTTACTATTGATCGTTATATATATATGTGATACAATCGATAAATAAATCAGTCGTGGCCACTATATCGATATGTACGCTATTGATCTTTAGCTGGTGCATCTTTTAATATGTATTTCTTTCACTAAAATTTTTTTCCTCACTTAAAGAACACACACTAGTTTTTTATTATAGAAAATCTTGGGAAAAAAGTGTGTCTATTACATGAGTAAATACAGAATTAGGGTGTTTATATAACTTCACTGAGTTAACTTCCAATGCAATTTAATGTTTAAAATTTTCCTTATTTTTATTTGAAAGTATGTTAACCAAAATGAAAATAGTATTGTAACACTCTTCAAATTCACTAGTTTTCACATCCTAGTATTATGCGTTTCTATGTATGGATAATAAATGCTAGTTAATATTTAACATAGAAATACAGTAAAATTTTATTCAGAAGGTTCAGATGGAAAGTAAATTGATGAAAACATCCGATGATAATGATAAATTACAAACTTTCCTTTTCAGTTAAAATGTTAATGTCAACCTTCTTTCTGAAATTACAAGTATAGTTACCATAATATCACAGTATAAGTATACAGTAAAGAAACTGTGTGTTAAAAGTCCTACAGGTTGTCCACTGGTCGGGGGAATCCGGGAAAAGGTCGGGAATTTCGTATGGTCGGGAAAATCCGGGAAAAGTCAATGAATTTGTTAAAATATCCGGGAAAATTAGAAAAATTGGAAAGTATGATCAAAAAGACTTCTAGACAATAATAGGCCTATATGAAAGTATATTTAATTTATTTTATTGTTCCTAATTTTTGTATCCGTTATAGCCTAAGTAATTATTGTTTGCAATTACTTTTGTTACTAAAAGTTTTCTTATTTAAAGTATGTATAATCCTATGATTTTTCTTACACAGTTATTAGAAAGTGCTTCATATTTTGGTCAGGAATTTCTGAAATGATCAATGAAAATCAGGGAATAAGCCGGGAATTTCTTCAGCATTACTTGGTGGACACCCTGTCCTATGACAACATGTTGGCTGGACGACACTAGCGCTCCATGCGGAGATCAAGTAAAACTACATTCTCATCATATCAAATGACTTGGAAAAATACATAAACACATCGCAAAATATGTTATGTTAAAAGAAAAAAATACAGAATATTTTTATTTAATGAAAGTCTAATTTTAAATTTAAGAAATAATAAAACAGATACTGTATTATATTCTTGTTAAGAAGAGGTAAACAATACCTAAATAGGCTACTGTTAAGGACTGTATCTAGGCCTAGTACTTTTCCTTTAAAATCATTGCCCTTTAATATAATTTATAATTCAAATTATGATATTAAATAGCCCACGTATTAATTACGTAAATTATATTATAGGTCTGTCACGTTGTTCATCCTGCACGTCATTGTTGACAGTGTATTTTGATTCTTTGCCTTATATGGCAATATACGACTTCAGTTTATTATAGGTCTATGTAGCATCAATTGCTGCAGGATGGACTCCATTAAACAAAACAAAAAATTCTGGAGCATTTGGAATTGAAGACACCGTCGGTACAGCAGTTTTAATTAACGAGTTTTTATAGGAATTCATAAACTGTCTGTTTTCGGCGAGTGTCAAGCATAGACGGTAATTTTCACTCAAATATTTTACATATTTTGTTACTAGGTTTTCTTGTCGACCATTAAATGACCTATTTTATACACCAGAAATCATTACAACAGAATAAAATATAAAAATATTACATTAAAGTAACTTGAAACATAACCACACCAGAATCACGAGTAAGCCAGTAGGCCTACAATAAATATTACTTATTTTCGTTCTTACCTTTCTGGATGTTACAAGAAAGTGAAGAAATGCAATTCAGGATTTTTGTCTTTTATTATTACTGAAATTTACAGCAGAATAATAAGGTCCTTTCGAATATCGCGTGTTCTAATAAATACAACACTCCTATTTATTTACATACTTCCCGGAGTAGTTTCTGTAGTCTTACTTTATGGCCGCTACGATCGCTAGTAAATGCGCGCACATGCCGTCTGGCAGAAAAACGGACTGAGTTTCTGTACTGTATTAATACTTATACTGTGATAATATCAACTGTTGAGGAGGTATAAAAATACAAATTCTATCGTCAGGATTATAATTTTCTTTTTCTTTATTTCCTCCTTTCTCTTTATGTTTAGTAAGCTTTTAGAACCCAGTGTAGGTTTTACTAAAACAACATTTTTGTTTATTGATTAATGTGGAATAATTGTAATACTTTACTGTCGAGCTAGAAGAACTAGAAATATCCTTCTTTGTATTCTGTGAATGCAAAAGAAACGTAGAAGGATTTTCCAACATGAAACTTTCATTCCTAAAGGTTAAAATTGATTTCTGTATTATATGGTATTAATAGTGACTGGAATGTAGTGGATAAATTCAAGAGAAAGCAGCACAAAAATAGTCATCGCAGTGGTTTGAAAATCATAATTGTAAATAAAGCAATCGAGTTGGATGAAAAGATTAATTATGCTATGTTTTAAATTCAGGTGTTGCTAAACAAGGCTGTGTTGGCAGATATGCGTTCAAATAAGGAAGATGTCCAGGAAGCTGTTCTTGCAGTTGAGTTAGTATATCGCCAGAATCTTATGGGCTACACAGGAGATGAGAAAACTGGCTTCATCAAAATTACAGTAGCATTGCCTCGATTAATTGCTCCAGCCAAGCGATTACTAGAAAGAGAGTCAATTTACCCGCCTGCTGGCACACACAGTTTCCAGGCATTTGAATCTAACATTGATTTTGATATTAGGTAAGCCAAAATCATTTTGGGTGCAGTGCAATAAATTTCTTCTGATTGATTTTTGTAATGAATTTTATGTAATGTTCATGCATTAGATTTTCACCATTTAGACAATGTTTTATTGTAAGTAAAAAAAATTTATTTACTTCATGTTTTATCACAATTTTCAACAATTCATGCATATTTCAATTCAATCTTAAAAATATGTTATTTGAGTCCTTATATAAGGTGGTAATATTCAGGTCATAACACAATAGTATAAGACTCTCAGGTGAAAAATAAAAGAGAAGTTCTTCAACCTAAACGAGATACTGAGATATCGGTTCTGAAGTAAGTTGTTATTCTAATTTTGTTGGTTTGGAACAGGAATTATTTACTACTTACTTATAGTGTGAAACAAACCTGGTGAGCTTGAAAATCATAAGTACTGTATTTACTTGTGAATAAGTCCTGCCTATATGAAAACCCCACCCAAATTTCAAAGGTAATTTTTCAGAGGAAAAAAGAATATACATACCAGTATGATTGGTACACTACAACTGCTATACTGTTAGATGCATCACAATGCATTTTTGCCAACAAAATTTTTGTAGTGCATTTACCTGTTTCTGCTTAATAGTTGAAGCCAGAGGCAGTCATTGGTGCATTTCTTTAGTGATGGAGCCAGAGAGTTGGAGAGTTCAGTAGCACAGCTTTGTTGAGGAAGCCAAATAAGATGGCAGGCTGGTAGAATGCCACAACTAGAGGAAACTTATCAACTCCTTTATCATCCACAAGAAAGCAGTGCAGCACATTGCTCATTCCACACATTACAACATCTCATGTATAGACCTGTGCCTTGTTTTTTACAGAACAATAAATGGCAAGAAATGTGGGGCTTATACAAAACGAAATATGTTATTCTATGTGAAATTTACTCCTTACTGTGTGAAATTTAACTTGTTTACAGTTTTCAAAACATTAAAAAAATGTAATTTCTCGATAATGTAACAGGGTGTCCACATTCTGGAAAGTCGGGGAAATTGATATTGGACAAACATGAAAGTCAGGGAATTTTGTAAAGTAAAGGAAAAAGTCAGAGAAATTTGTAGAAAAATATACGGTAGTCAAGAAAAATAACTGTCTGCATTGAGCGAAAATGTAAGGGGTCTGTTTATTGCTCCAGTCTGCACCTGCAGTAACCTGCACCTGCAGTGGTGTAAGCATTTTTTTTGTTTTTTTCAGTACTTCAGAGCTAATCATTTCTTAGTTTTGCTATGGGAATTTTTTGTTTGTTTTATTTACCAAGCATCTTGAAAACATTGATTCTTGTGGTCAGGAAAATGTAAGTTTCTGGAAAGTCAAGGAAATTGCATTTGAAATTTCTGTGGACACTCTGTGTAATGTGTTACATTCCTGGCTTCATTTGCACAAACATTGAATACTACATGAGAAACTTCATACATACTTTAGTTAAAACTAATTTTTCCCCTGTAAATGTTAATATTACTATTATGATTATCATCATCATCCTCACCAATGTTATCATTATCATATTACATATTGTTTAACAAATGTTGCAAAGAGTTGCATTTCACCTATTTTAGAAGAAGAAAAAGCAAACTCGAAATTTCAAATCTGGTTACAGCTGTTCAGATTTCACCATGTCACTCTTCAGGTGGACTTCTGTACTTCATTTCACAGTATGTAATTTCTTCTTCCTCTTCTTTCTCTTCTTTATCATCATCATTTATTTATTACCACTTCATTGCATGATTTCCACTCACTAGTCATATATAGCCATATTTTATTCCAGAACTTCCATGTCTAATTGTAAGGTATGTCTGTTCACTTAATGGTCGCACTCTGTTTTTGCACCAGTAAAAGGTCTAAACATGTGATGATAATGCAGTGAAATATTGTAATTCTAACGATATGTGTTTCTTTTTGATAAAGGTTTATGGTTGACACTGAAATTGTTGGCTGCAGCTGGGTAGAACTCCCAGCAGGGCAATGGACAATTCGAAACCCTTCAGCACATGTGTCACGATGCCAGATAGAGGCTGATGTTTCTTGGGAAAAACTGATTTCTCATGCACCAGAAGGTGAATGGGCAAAAGTAGCTCCTTTTCGAATTCTCAGTTTTGATATTGAATGTGCAGGTAGAAAAGGTAAGTGCAAAATAAATATATCTTGTTTGCATTATGCCACTTCACAAGAGGTGCTATATGGTCACAGTGATAACATGCCCTCCATCATAGATGCATTTGTTACTATACTTGACTTTTTATGATGTACAGATACATAGATACTGATACTTCTATACAGTACCAGTATTAAAAATGCATAGAAATTTCTTACTTGTCAACTAAACACTTTCACTCTTCTCAAGTGTTTTCTTTTTCCAGTGTGGCATTCTATGAAAAACAATTCCTAGTTTCAGCATTATATTGGAAGTTGACAACTGTGAAATTATATAACATAAGATATATATTAAGTTGGGTCTAGCGTAGCAGCACACTTTTTGATTTAAGATCACGATATCAATAGTGAATTGAAATTGATTAAATGGGTCCAAGGTCACAAAGAACTTTTGGTTTTGGAGAAGATATCCATTTATAAATATAAGGAACATCTCATGGACTTTGAGATTCCAAGAGATGAGGGCCTCATCAATAAATGTGGTCAGCATCCCCAAGAGGGCAACACGAATGTCCACGAATGTTGGTATACATTTAATGAATATGAATTGAGGATGGTCTTTGAAACTAGTTCAGGTATTTATACAGAAAGTGAAGTATAAGTGCTAAACACAGCTCAATATAATATCTTACATTTCTAGGTTTTTTAAATTCACTTGGAATGGGAAATACAATGAAGTGGAAGAATTATTAACACATATCTCACGCTTCACTTATGTACGCTCCATTATACACTCGCTATTACATTATTATATATTACTTACTAGTAACTGGCTTTGAAGAAGACTCCCTCACATCCTCAGCTACTCCCAGCTGCCAAACTTCTGTCTTATACCACCTAATGTCGCTGCTGCAGTTTAACAAGTTTTGCAATTGATAAACAGCAACAGCAACATTGGGTGGTACAAGATGGAAGTTTGGCAGTTGGAAATAGCTGAGGCTGATAAAGAGTCCTCTTGAAAACTGGTTACTGTACTTGATTTAATGTAACTTTCAAATCCTGACCGTTGCTTTCCTGCCATGTGCATTGCCGCTTGACCACGTGCAAAACATGCAGTCCATCAGTCAGTCATTCAAGCCGAACGGAAGAGGAGAGGTTAAGAGATAAAAGTTTTCTGTCTTACATAACAATGCATGACTATAAAAAGATTAAAATTGTGATGATGTAATTTTGATATTGCATAGGCTTTATTATAGGCTATAGTAAAAATCTCTCAACTTCACAACACAAAAAGGTATGGAATTACAACACACCAGTAAACTTTAGGGGATGCTAATTTTTCGTGCTGTATGAGAATAAGCGCATGTTCCATTTCAAGACCTTTACACCCTACATTATCATATTCTAGTAAGTTTAAATGTCCATACATAATATTGTTGATTTTCTCTGCTTTCATTTTTAAAATTTACCGTATTCCTATTATACTTACATTTAAACAGATAAGATTGAAAACTATTTCTGTATATAGGGTAAATTATAATTGCTAAATTTTTATAACTTACCTTATATAATTGCTAATTTTTTATAATTTACCTTATATACAGAATGTGACTATGTTTGTGTATTCCTGTCCGACAAAGTAAATCCATGTTGACCAAAATTTCTGGCTTGGATATATCACAAATAATTATATAGATACGTGATTTATGGTACGTTACGGGGACAAGGGGCTTACTCCTAGTGACGAATCACTGGTCTCTCCTTCTTCCAAGGTGGAATTGCTGCCGGAAGAGTTTATTATTTGCTGGACTCACTTGCAGAATTCCATCTTTTCTCCAAGCTTCTTTGGTGACTCCTCGAATATGCTCCAGCACTTTTGCCCAATTCTCTGCAGTGATATTCTCCACTCCTTCCTTGGTGAATCATTCTACTTCAGATACGGTAAATTTCTTGTTTTTTCGTGCCACATAGCCTTTCACTTGCGCATGGGCGCATTTGTATAGGGTTGAAGTGAGCATGGCAGGGGGGAAGGCGAATCATTTTATGCCCATGTTCTTTTGCCAGTTCATCTATCTCATAACGTTAAACTCGTGGTTTAGAAATATTCACGAACTCCATTAGTTCTGCTTTTTTTTAGATCTGGATCAATCTGGATTCTATGTTTCATGGTGACTTTGTTGAGCACCCACAATAATATGTCTGCTTATTTCCATCCCATTGATGGAGCCTAAGTACCAAAGAATGGTATTTTGCATTATCCATTATGATCATGGAATTTGGCATTAGGCTGTTAACAAACCAATCTGTGAAAGGTATTGCATTCATTTCCTTGTGGAAATCTACAGTTTTCCTTGATCTATAAAGGAGGAAACAGTTTGGGACAAAACCTTACGAAGATCCAGCATGAACAATAATTCTACCTCCCTTACCTACTGGGGCATTCATTTTGCTTTGGTTGGTGTTGTCGGTCCATCCTTTGGTTAAAGTATAGCCTGCATTTACCCAGGTCTCATCCAGCCAAACGATGGAGCTGAAATCTAACTTCCTTATCTCTCGCAAGTACCAACATCTCCAAGCTATAATATCTGTTCTTTCAGTCAGCACACTTCTGTTGGGATTTTTTTCAAAATTAAGTTCAAATTCATGAAACAAATGCTGAGAGAGAATTTGCTTCTATGAAAAAGATCTGCCTGAGCTGTAAAAAATGTAGCTTGTACAAAGTAGGGGACTCTTTTCTTTCATAATATATTGCCAGTTCATCTGTCTCATAAAGTGGAACCCTTGGTTTAGAAATATACATGAACTCCATTACAGTGTTTTGCAGATGACAAGCGGTTTGTTCTTCTCCTGCTTAGATACGCGGTCCAATCAGAGACGGCGAGATGGAAGGAAGACCCTTCCTGCTAGCAGTACTTCGTGAGCTCGTACACGTGATTGGCAGTGAAGGAAAACGCTTCTCATTTGAAAAATACTGTAGTTCTGCTTTTTTTAGATCTGGATCAATCTGGATTCTATGTTTCACGGCGACATTGTTGTGCACTCACAATAATAGGTCTCCTTATTTCCATCCCATGTTTGGAGCCTTGTTAAGTACTACAGATTAGTATTTTGCATTATTCATTACGATGGTGGAATATATATGTGTGTGTGCACGTGCGTGCGTGCGTATATATATATATATGGTGATGAATAGCTTCTATCTGGAAAGCATCTAAATCTGTAACAGTCTTAAAACGATGTCTGTTTTTTCCTGGGGTTTCTAAGAGTACTTTTGAAGATCCAGATTGTGATTTCTCAGCTTCTCCCTCTGTTCTTTCTTTTTCTTTCCCTATACTGACAACTGTACTTTTAATTATTTTAAGTGCAACTGCTGTTCTAACACTATATTAACATCAATATATGGTCCACCATTTTCTTTTTCTAGTTCGAAATATGCCCTTAAAGAATATAGCATCTCACAAGCTTGATTGCAAATTGCCTTATCTTGTCCAAGCTTACCATACTTTTTCTTTGGGGAACGTGTTTGTGGCCTCCCCCTACATTTTTGCTTGGAATCAGACATTGTCACTCACACAGCAATTGCAGGAAAGATTTTAATGTCTAGAATAATTACCACAATACCTGTCACTGCAGTATAGCTGCTTCTTTAGCAATAGTACCCAATTGCATAGTAATATTTTTATATTTTATTCTGTTGTAATGATTTCTGGTGTATAAAATAGGTCATTTAATGGTCGACAAGAAAACCTAGTAACAAAATATGTAAAATATTTGAGTGAAAATTACCGTCTATGCTTGACACTCGCCGAAAACAGACAGTTTATGAATTCCTATAAAAACTCGTTAATTAAAACTGCTGTACCGACGGTGTCTTCAATTCCAAATGCTCCAGAATTTTTTGTTTTGTTTAATGGAGTCCATCCTGCAGCAATTGATGCTACATAGACCTATAATAAACTGAAGTCGTATATTGCCATATAAGGCAAAGAATCAAAATACACTGTCAACAATGACGTGCAGGATGAACAACGTGACAGACCTATAATATAATTTACGTAATTAATACGTGGGCTATTTAATATCATAATTTGAATTATAAATTATATTAAAGGGCAATGATTTTAAAGGAAAAGTACTAGGCCTAGATACAGTCCTTAACAGTAGCCTATTTAGGTATTGTTTACCTCTTCTTAACAAGAATATAATACAGTATCTGTTTTATTATTTCTTAAATTTAAAATTAGACTTTCATTAAATAAAAATATTCTGTATTTTTTTCTTTTAACATAACATATTTTGCGATGTGTTTAGTGATTGGCTACTTCAAGGTCACCCACATGCCATGTACGGGACTCATGCCACAGAAAGTTGTCAGAATTCGGAAGTTACGTTAATTCAAGAATAGTAACTAGTTACCTAGTAGCAATTTAACAAGTTTCCCAATTGATAAACTGCAAGAGCGACATTGGGTGGTACAAGATGGAAGTTTGGTAGTTGGATGTAGCTGAGAATGAGGGGGAGCCGTCTTGAAAATCGGTAACTAGTAAATAATAAATAATGAAGTGTTGAGTGTATTGGAGATATTATATGTCAATAATTCCCAAATACCTGCCATGATACTATTATTAGTAGGTTTTAATTAGCTGAATTCAAAACTTCAGCACATTATCACAGTTGTCAAGTAGAGGCTGATGTTTCTTGGGAAGAAATGCCACTGGAAGGTGAATGGGGCCTCATTTAATCCTCAGTTTTGATATGGAACGCGCAGACCAAAAATAAAATAAAATAAAATAAAATAAAACATATAATACCTTGTTTAATTTTTATCATGAAGAGTAAGGGACAGTTTTCTAGACAATCCATGATAACTAATGTATTCATGAGAACTTTAAGAACATTAACATCTTCTGGTATCCCTGCAATTGTAATACACACTGGATTTACTCGCTCTCATGGATTATGTGTTTCACCATATTCTTGTGGAGGAGAAGAGCAACTAATGTGGGATACGAGAGACATGGATACCTTAGCCCAGCAGTTCCCAAAGTATCAAAACCCCCTCAAAACAATTATCTTTTTGTAAGGGACTTCCATGAAATATTTGAATAATATAATTCATCCTTCAACAGTCGGTGCGAGAAGTTGTGTGTGTAGTGTGGTGAAGAAGAGTTTGTATGTGTTCAGCAAGTCGGTGACAGCTAATACACTAATTATAGGCTGCAGAGTCATCAACCTAAGTTTGTGTAATAGAAGTGAAGATGGGTATTGATCTACTGGCTACAGAATTAGAATAGGGAGATATAATTAGGGATAGTCACATTTCATTAATCCCCAAAACACGAAATTAGTAATAGAAGTTCAAATTACTGTAATAAATTCGTTTCTCGTGTTTTTTATTCAAAATATATGTTTATTCATTCGTGAAGTTTCGCAAAATGTGATACTTTTCACGAAATACCCGGTTTTTAAGGTTTTATCCCATTTTTACGCGAAATACGGACAAATGTAAAAGTTCTATTTTAAATTAACTCATATTTGAATATATTGTATTTTTTTTATCCACGGAAAATATTTTAATTAAAAATGTGAGCCGTTGATGAAAACGTGAGTCGTCGGCTTTATTTGAAACACGAAGATGTCAAGGTCAACTGAAGAAGGGACTTTAGAGGAAGAGGGTAGAGGAAGGAATTTCTGGCACCAAGATGTCGGCAGTCGGCGGCGTAATTCACGGCCAAAACAAGTAAACAAACGGCCGATCTATTCTTCCAGTCTTTATATAATAGCAGAATAATAATAAAAATTTAATAATGAATTAAAACAACCTGTAAGTTACGTATTTCAACAATCTCGCGTTTAACGAAGTGGGTGTTGGAGGCTACAACCTATAATGTCATGCTTCCCGCCGAATCCCTCGTGAAAGAGACGGAAGTAGGGATGAACATCGGTTGTTAAAACATCGATGTTAAGATCGGCTGTAACCATCGATGTGACGATAATATCGATGTATTTTGACAGAAAACATCGATGTATATTTAAGATAAAAAATCATGGTTTCAGAAAATTAGGCAACATTCATAAATAAACTGAAATATTTCCATGAAAACTATCGATGTTTTTGGAAATTTTGTCAATACGTCCTGAATGTCCGACTCAGTATGTACAGTGAAACTTCGATTTTACGATTTCCGATTTTACGTTTTCCCCCATTTTACGTCAAGAATTTAAAATCCCGGCTTAACGCCCATAAGAGCAATGCATAAATTTTCGCGATTTTACGTTCTCCGATTTTATATTTTCCTCGACTTTACGCAGGAGTTTTTGGTCCCACGGTATATGAAACCTCGATTTTACACGGAATGCGGCAACTTCGGAACAAAAGCCTCCGTGGTCACCATTATATTCCTCCTTGTTCTGTTGAAGAGCATAGGTCGTCAAGACGCTATCTCGGTGTAGCTACTTCGTTTCTGCTTCTTTGCACATTGTGCGCACTTATAATACTTTCGTTTGTTATAAGCCTTTGTTTCTGCTTCTTTGCACATTGTGCGCAGTTCTTTATTAATAATGGTTTCGCGGGCTATAACGTTTCCTTTCCTTCTTGGCTCCGCGACTTATACTTCCGGTGGTGACGAGTTTGGTTTTTCTTTGTGAACGCTAGAAGAGCTTCGTCAGAAGATCAAATATTTTATAATACTGTTTCGTTACACTAAGTTTGTATCAAGTGTTGGTAATCATAATGGCTACAAATCCAGCAAAAAAACGAAAAGCGTTTTCCATCGCGGAAAAAATGGACATCCTTGCTAAAGTCGATGCCCACATGGGCACACGTGTTGATCTAGAGGCGAGTATGAATTTACCAGTGTCAACGCTGAATACAATAGTAAAAAATCGCTGTGACATTGAAAAGTGTTTTGCAAGTTGTGGAACATTCTCAAAGCAGAGAAAATCTTTAAAATCAACGCCGCTCGAGGAGCTAGAAAATACTCTCTCCATGCAATTAAATTGGCCGGTTTTGAGATTTGAACCATGGAACTCTAGGCAAACGCAGTGACTCATATCGGCAACTTAGATATTTTAGTAGGTCTGCTTCCCCCCCCTACCTGTACATGACTCTCACGTCATCACTCGCATGCTAGATTTTATCTAACACACTTTTTTCTCTTTCATAGCTCTTAAATTCAACTCAAACATATGGATTAAACTTTCTATAACATTCTCTGTAATCATATTAACAAGCAAATGTCATTTACTTTTCTTGTACAGGGTGTTAATGAACAACACCAAAATATCTCACCTGCGTATAGAGGGAACATAGCCATGCAACTTTTAATTTTTTGTTGTTTTTGTATTCTGCATATCATAATTGCATTAATATCACTGTTCATAAGCAATGTACAAGAAGCGTCATGTTCATCAACCTGCCACGCTGAGAAACAAAAAACATCACCCGTCCGTGGAAACCTGCGCACATCGCGAGATGGGCCCCCCTACATTGCGACTTTGCCTATGTTTGTTTATAAAATGCAGCATTAGGTCAGCTTTTAGTTTTTTATTTTTTACCTTTTGTGTGTTCAAAATTACGGCAGATCTATCTTTATTTATTCATTTGGTTATTAAAAAGTGAGTGAAAGGTATTTTAATAGTGTAGCCTATGCTTTGTTTTGTCTCCATGCTTCTCTCTTACTATTCCTCGATTTTACATTTTTTGCGGGGGTCCCCTATAGAAGTGTAAAATAGAGGTTTCACTGTATATTCATGAAAATTAATGCAAAAAACTGTGAATATTAAAAAAAGGTGTGTGTGGAACGCCACGCGACAGAAGTGAAACTTGTTTTAATTTTTTGATTTTTTTTTTCAATTTTGGATTATTGGATTTTTTCAATTTTGGCTTGTAGAACTTTTAAATATTGGGTTTTTGGATTTTTTATTTTGGATTTTTTAAATTTTTGATCTTTTAATTTTGGAATTTTCGATTTTTTAAAGGCCCTGTTAACTTAAAAAATGCATTTTTAGGTGAAAGCTGGTTTAAAAAGAGGATATTTAGAGATCAGTTTGAGCGAAAACCCGATCTTTCTATGTTTAACCGTTCGCCCGCAATCCAAGTTGAGAAGTTCCGGCAATAATGCGATATGACGTCATAGCGCTCTCACCACTGCACTGTGAGGAAGCATTGGAATGCCATAATATGTAGCCGACACATCAGTCTGTGTCTGCTAATTCATTGCTGGTGTCATAGGCGTAACGAGGGGGGCGTGTTTGGGGGTTTGAACCCCCCCCCCCCCCCCAGTGATTAAAAAAAGGAAAATTGTATAATGTTTAAAGTCTGTCCATAAATTACTTAATACAAGTATAAAGCGTAGGAAGCTTAAAACTCGTTATTGTGCGTCTTAATTTTTAAAATTTTCCAGGGCAGGACCCCCGGAAGCTTAAAACTCGTTATTGTGCATCTTATTTTTTAAATTTTCCGGGGGAGGACCCCTGGACCCCCCACAGACCCCGCGGATGTTATAACCCCCCCATATGGTCGGCCTGGTTACGCCTATGGCTGGTGTAATCTCATGTGTTAAAATTATTATAAATTTAAAGTTTCTCATGTCATGTCTGGAATCAGGCAATATCAATTCGAGCCGAGAAAAGTTTAATTATAAGGTCAGATGAAGAAAATACTGGGAATGCTGACCGTGTAAATAGTACTGATTAATGCAACTGTGGTGAATGTGTTTTTTTCAGCGATTCATAATGAATGTTTCTGCTGTTCTGAAAGTGTTATGATAAGAGATGTGAAGGGAAGTGCTGACTGCATGCATTACATTCTCATAATTCCCTTCATTCTGTTGTATTAAATAGGGACACATTGAACACTGCTAGGCACCTTATGATGGTGAGAGCTGAATCCAATTTTGAAAGGGAACAGTTACGAGTAGCGAACAATAGGAACATGCGTTATGTAGCTTACAGACAATTTGTCTACTGGATTAATTCTTGGACGCCCTTCGGAAAAGGCAATAGAAAAGTCATACCTTCATGCGTAGTTGAAACAGATTCGGGACGAATACCCTGAGCCTAACAAAGAGTACAGACAATTTCAACCTGCTGACGGAAGAGATATTTCGTATTTTGATTAATTGAAATTTTAACCCTGAATCCACAACTATGGTGAGGTTAAAAAATGTTATACAGAGTTTTTAAAGTCAACTCAATCTTCTTTTTACAGTACTAGGCTTATGTCTGTAAAATATTTAGTTTGGTCATTTATTTTCATGCAAGTGAAAGAACAATTAAATCCTAGAAAAAAAAGTATTATAATTTAAATTTTGCTGTAAATAAGATCAAAGTTGTAAGTAATATACTAAATTTAAACTAAGAATTAAATACTGGTACTGTAAATAAATATCGAAAGTTACTACTGGACAAAGTTGTTATTGCGGTATCTTTAAAGTTCTTGGAATCTCGAAAGAGAATCTCTCCAAAGCTTCCAGCGATTCAGGATGGGCCACTGGAGCATCTTTAGCCAGGTAAGGATCTTTCAAAAATTCAATGTTTGAATTATTCACGTAATGTAATACCCTGTTCACTATGTCATTACGCCACTCGTTACTTTCACTTTCACAAACTGAAACCATTACCCACTTTTTTTTGTTTTGAGTATTTCAGTTTTTCACTTGTAACGTTTCTGTTTACATTATAGTTATAATCCATAATCGCCAACATTGATCGTAGTACCATTCCGTCGTAACTAAAGTGAATCCTTTTCGGCTTGTATTTTAGTGCTACATTATGATAAGACTCTAAATGTCCTGTATGACATTAGTTCTTTGCGTGCTTCAAATCTTCAGTGAAATTCCTGTTTTTATAACAGATGACAGTAACATGTAATCGTTTGACTCCGGTCTGATCCATTCACTTGCTTCATCTTCAATAATGTCTTCATGTTCGCACTGATTAATTACGTTATTTCCAATCCAGCTATGTACATTGGAAATATGAAATAACACCGATTGAAATTTTTAAACCAACACGGTTTCGTCCCCTCCACAAGTCTGACATGACCACCATAGGTGGTTAACAATGCTGTCTTTCCAATAATAGTAATGGTGAATTTTTTCCGATCTCTTTGAGCTTTTTAGCAAGAGACTTAGACAGATGCCACACATCAAACTACAGCGACGGCGCACGGGCTGTGAGCAGCTAGAGCGCTCTGACGTCACTCCGCTGGAAGCCACATCAGTTTTTCTTCGAATTTGCGAGAACGAAGCATCGTAGAAACATGGGGTTTTCACTGCTGTATTTTACTAAACAAACTCTTTATTCTGAGAGTCACTTGATTTTAAGCTAAAGGGGAACTGAACTAAAAAATTACATATATATTTTATTTACAAATGAGTAAGAGCTCTGATTGTGCATTACTATGGCGAAAATAAAAACTCGATCCAACTTACCGTTTCCGAGTTGTAGCGGTCTATAGCAGCGTGTCGTGACGTCACCCGGCTAGCTCGGGTCTGACCGGGAGCATTACACACGGAACAGCCCCAATGCAACATAATATTAGTTTTATTTTTGCACTCTTTACTGTTGAGTATCCATTGTTGTAATTACACTTCTCTCCTACCGTAACTCACTTCAACTTATCATATTAATTTGTTTGTTTGCATTCTTCATTCACAAAGTTAATCCCATCCGAGAAAAGTACCTCTCTCTCATTTCCGCTTTTGAAGGTTTGGTTTTGTGGAGTGAACCCATATTGCATGGTATGTCATTCCGATCGGTAACATCTGGTATTACATACGGACACTTCAGAGATGTGTGTTCATTAACTTCATTGACAGTTTTCTTTACAAGATTTTGCCTCCACTCAAATGTTTTCTTGTCGTACTTCCTCTTATAAACCCAATCCCCACATGATTTAGAAAATTCCACTGAACCGCCCACGACTCTTTTTCCTTGATGGAAGTTGTGGTCAAGAGCTGCTATCATTGACCGTAAATACATGCCTTCAAATGAAAAATGGGTTCTTTTTGGTACATATTTAAGACGTTCGCTATGATAGGATTCAAGACTTCCTGTGTGACAAAAATGATTGAGATGCATAATATCATTTAAAAATCTGGTATTCATAATGATGTTATATAGGTCATGGTAGTCTTTCGAATGCTTACTGAGCCATTTAGTATTTTTAATTCTATCAGCACTTAGCACGTCGTGAGCACATGAATGGTATTTCTCATTACCCTCCCAGCTATGAATGTTAACAATGTGATTGAGAATTGAGGAAAAATTTCTCCTTTAGCAGTATACTGTCATTCTCACACGTAGACGATGCCCACCATAAATGATTATAAATTGATTGTTTCCATTCATGAATGACGGAGGATTTCGGCAAATTGTTAATCTTTTTCATTAGAGATTTAGCAAGGTGCCAAACATCAAATTCATGGTGTATGTGTGAAAATTTGTTTTTCATTAAAGCTCTAACACCTGTGTGTCTGTCTGTTAGGAACAATTTAATAGGGAGTTTCTCATTCATTGTGCTTATTATTTTTTCACAAGCAGCCTTTTCAATGTCACCAGCTACAGTTCCTCTTTGTACAATTACAAAATCTAGTATTTTATTCGTTGCTAAATTCATAATGGAATACGTCACATACTTGGCAGAAAAACCAGGCGAGTCATATTGTCCATCTCCACATAAACGTAAATTTAAATCACTCATAGCATCTACTTAGTTAGCTTCTTTTTCTTTTGACCACGTTTTGTGTACGGAAGGAAATACAAATTTCTTTACAAGCCTATAGAAGTATGATTCAGAAAAAAATAATAGCTTAATAGAATTTGAGAAAGCTGATAAATAATTAGATGTTAATCCGCATAGGTACATTCCTGAGGCTATGAACACATTACTTTTTAAACTTCCACCTATGCTTCCAGAAGACCACTCGTATGTATGCCCATTCACACAATGAGTTTTTATTCGTAACATTATTCCTCTCGTTTCAACTTTACGTTCATTAACTGGAGCGCCACATGTATGGCATATACTGAACAGTGTAAGAAGAGCACTTATACAGACAAACACAAAAGAATATTTTTTCGACAAGTTGATATTTTCTATGCCATCTTCTTCTCCTTCGCTGGTGATTTCATCGGGGACGTAATCTTCATTCTTTTCATCCGAGGTGTCATGTTCATCAACGTAGTTCATATAGACAGAATTTGCAGCTCTATAAATTTCTGTGCCTATCTCACACTGTATTTCTGCGTCAGTCTTCAACTCTACATGCATACATTCATAAACTTGTGTAGCTTCTCTTTCTTGTTTAGTATCAGTTATTGAATTATCAATTAATTCCAACACTTCTCTCTTTTTAAAGTAATTAGACTTCCTTTTCTTGGGAGAAGGAATTTCTTTACTTCCTACTAAAAACTTTGAAGGTACCGCATTGTCTTTTAGTCTAGGGCACCTGAATTTTTCATCCTTCAATACTCTGATTTTTAAAATATCCGATTCATTAAAATCATCTTCTTTAAAATGCTTTCCACATAGCCTACTCTATAGATCGTCCCAGCCTTAAAAGACAGTATTGAGTTAAATGTAGTATTTGCATCTCACTTGCACTCGTACGTTCTGCAATTAGCTTCGTCCTTTTCTATCCAGACAATGTTGCCATTTTCCAAAGTGATAAATGTAATAATGTGATTGCGTGGTCTGATAGGGAATTTTCCGCCCTTTCTAATGATGTCAATTGTAAAGCCATAAATAATTAATATGAGGCCTATTTTTCATAATTACGTTATTTTGGCGGAAGTCAATATTTTTGCACATTAATAACTTATCACGCGATAGACAGAAAACTAATAATCAAAACAAGTAAAGATTTTTTTCTTGGACTGCCTGATGGTGAAAGAAAGTACTCCCTTTCCGTCGGCAATAAATTTTACATAAGAAGAAAGCTATATATTTTTTTATTAAGTGCTACCTGAAAATTCTCGGACGGCAACACAGAAAAGTTAGGTAGTGAGTAACATACTTTGGTATTGACTTTACGTTGGTGACTAAGCGAGAAGAAATGTTTATAGATGTCTGAAAAAGTATTTAAAACAAACCAGAGCTCTCTATCATGTAGCATTAATAAATTATCACAGTTTTCCCGAGCTCAGCATTCTCGCGCTCATGACTTGGTTGCTTTGAGATTTTGTGTACTCAGATGTTTCTAAGACTATCGTGTCTTCTTCAGAGCTCATTGTTATATAGTAGCTGTGTAGTGAAGTTTAACTTTGATGTGAAGTGGTTCTTGTGTTTTTTAAAATTAAATTTTATATTAATTAATATTTTATATTAATTATGAATAGAGGAACTAGAAATCTTAGTGTTGACAAATTGCGCAGTAAAGAGCGAATTATAGTATTAAATATACTTAATTATTTCTTGAAGAAAATGAACGTTACCCAGGCAATTAAAGAGATAGCAGAAGCTACCGGGTGTCCAGAAAGTTTACTGTATAGAATAAGAAAAGAAAAAACGAAAGGCCCTCTGAGAAGGAATAATACTACTCCCTGAGGATAGTGAACAGGCCTAAAGGCATGTAATGTATTTTAACTATTACTTCCCTTTATAATTATATTCTTGAAAATTATAACACAATAATAGTAATAATAATATCAATAATAATGATGATGAAAAATAATATTATCGAAATGAAATTTAATATTAAATTTAACATTTATAAATTATTAGCTTAAAGGACCTGGTGTCACCTGGTTTTGTATTTTACTTGTACTTCGAAGTCAATTTTGGAGGAAGCCCCTTTAATTTTCAAAATTTAGGCCCTAGAGAAAGCACAACTTGTCACATCAAGGACCCTATTACTTCTAAAGACCTTGGAGGGTGGGGTTGAGGTAAGAAGAGACAGAAATTCCTATTAGTATTTCTTTTCTGTGTGTCAAGTCGTAAAATGAGCCAAAAGAATGTAGATTTAAACGTCATTTAATAGGGATTAAAACATTTAAGGGACTTTTTTTCCCCCAAATTTAGTTTTACCTAAGTTTTTCTCCTGGTTCTGTTAGCTCTGTGTAAAGTCTGGCAAAAATTGATCAGAGAATTTAGATTTAAATAACATTTATATAATAGGGGTTGCAACATTTAAGGAGTGGTTTCATCCAAATAAACTTTGGTTAAAAATTTCTCTTGATTCAATAGGTTCTTGGTATAAAGTCTGATAAAATTGGTCAAAGGATGTAGATAAATATATATCACAAAATAGGGGTGAAAGATCTAAAATGTGGTTTGTTCCAAAATTAGTTTTCCTACCATTTTCTCCTGATTCTATACGTTCTGTGTACAAAGTCTGTTAAAACACGTCAAGAATGTAGATCTAAATTTTGGTGGTGTAATAGGGGTAGAAACATTTAAAGGGTGGCTTCTTCCAAAATTAACTTCGCCTAATTTTTCTCTTGTTTTTATAGGGTCTGTGTGTAAAGTTTGGTAAAAATCGTTCAAACAATGTAGACTAGTAAAAAGATCACGAAGTAGGGATTGAAAATTTCGCAAGGGGTGTTTTTTTCGAGAATGATTGTCTCGTAGAATTTTTACTTGATTCCACAGGGTACACGTGCAGAGGTGTACAAATCTCGATTTTAGTTTGCCCAAACCCGCTTGAACGCCAGGCAAGCAAGTTGCCAGCGTCATAGCTAGGAAGCAGGCAGGTTTCTGTAATAGATAGATATATGAACCACAGATTATTGTCTCTGTTGGACATTACATGAGAATATTATAGGAGAAAAATTCCTCCGACACTGGGACTTGAACCCAGGACCTTTGGCTATTCGCGCCAATGCTCTACCAACTGAGCTAAGCCGGAGCTCAATTCACAGCGCCGGATGGAATTAGTCATAGGAGAGAGGTTCCATCCGGCGCTGTGAATTGAGCTCCGGCTTAGCTCAGTTGGTAGAGCATTGGCGCGAATAGCCAAAGGTCCTGGGTTCAAGTCCCAGTGTCGGAGGAATTTTTCTCCTATAATATTCTCAGGTTTCTGTAAGCTTGATGGGTCAGGTCAAACCCAGCCTAGGCAAGTCAGAATAAGCTTGCGACATTCCTATCAGCTAAACAACTGTAGTTGCTGAGTGTAAGTAATACTTTCTTGCTTTTCTACATGCTGGTAGAAGAAATTCACCATGCTGATAAATAAAAGGTGGAAAAAGTATTAAAAATCGTTTTAGCGTCTTAACACAATTATTATTTTTATTATTAGGTAGATTTTGAAGAGAAATCTAATGACTTTCAAAAAATTCGTTTATATCGTTACGTTTCATGCCTCCACCGCCTCTTAAAAAAATTGTGATATTTATATTTATATACACTATACGTATATGTATATATATATATATATATATATTTACGCGTATATATATATGCATATATATCTTTACACGCTAGCGGCCGTAATTTTCAAGATACTTGAATCAAATTTTATTATGTTATTTCTAGGCCCAATAGTTCAGACAAGTTCGTTAATGAGCAAAATTGGCCTAAGGGGGTGGTCGGGGGAGGGGGTTGAAATTTTAAAACATTTATATCTCGGCCCCTATGAAGTATAGAGGGAAACTTTGATTGAATGAATTAGAGTACTCCTTATGGAGTTCACAGTGACACCAACGATTCGGGGGTTTTGGGAGTACGAGTGGGGGTGGGGGTATGGGGATGGAAATTCGAAATTTTCTAAACTACGTCTTGTGGGGTATCGTTGAAAAGCTCTTAATGAGTACTCTACAAATCAATAACTAGTTTCATGATAGTTCTCATATAAGGCGAGATTTGAATGTTTTAAAAAGTTCTCTTTCCTCTTTTTTGCAGTTATTATTGCGGGTTTGTCATGCCAAGGCTAAAGAAGAAGAGTGCTATGCAGCGACAGTAAATTAAAACAAAAGCACTTCGAAATCTACCTCAGCTTGTAGGCTTGCCTAAAGGGATTTTTGTTATTGTTATTAATGATTTTATGATGTTTTCTCGAAAATGTTTGAAAATTTTTCCCATGCCGGACTAGTATCTTTGTTCATTGATAATTAATTCAAACTGTCCACATTTTAGTTTCTCCTCGGCTTCCTTCAGGGTAAAATTCTCTAAATACATCTGAAGTTCCTCAACTACGTAACTGCACGACTTACCAGTGCACTGCTATACCCAGTTTCATATTCTTTCCGCCAGGCCTTGCAGTTTCCTTAGGTCCTGTGCAACCCACCAAGTTATGAAGAGCTTGTGACTCATAGCGACAGTATTTCTTATTATCGTTGTAATCTGGCTTGCTTTCAAGTCAAGCAAGTTAAAAGCTGTGACTGGTTGCATAATTTCAAAGGGGCAGGCAAGCTAAAATCAGTATATGTACACCTCTATACACGTGTAACATTTTGTAGACATTGGTCAGAAAATGTAGATTTGTGGGCCTATAGAGAAAATATTACTCATGGGGGTTGAAAATAAGGGAAGAAGGGTGTGCCGTCGTTCTATCTGCAGGGCATGATTTACATTAATTATTATGTACACGAAACAAATTTCGATGTTTTCACGAGGTTTAAGAGCTTTTTCACATCATGTGCCGGGCCTTGTAATGTGAGTAGATCTGGCATCAGTGCGCTGCATAAGACCAATACTGTCTTTTAAGGTTGGGACGGTCTATAGAATTTTTTGTTGGAACAAAATGTTTACGCTTCATGCAAGAAACCCATTTGTTGTACAAACGTCTGTTCTTGTTTTTATCAGGGAATACATAGTAACCAACATTCCTATGGACACCAGAATTATTTGAGCAACCGTAAGCACTGCACGCAGGCATCTTCACTTACACTACACATTAAACAATACTAGGAAATACAGGACCGGCACCTTTCACACAATACAGAGCAAGCCAAACTGAAACTGCTGACTGCGCGGCGCGGTAGCCGCGTGACGTCACAGCCTTGCAACATTATAACTTAAATTGCTCACAGAATGAGAATGAGTGAACGTAAAAAGAAATGGTTTTCGACTCTGCACTTAGCGAGAATCATATTTTATTTTAAGATAAAGTAAAAAATTTGGTTCAGTACCCCTTTAACAGGGCCTTTAATTTTGGATTTTTTAATTTCGGATTTTTTATTTTTAATTTTTTTTTTTTATTTTTAAATCATGGATCTTGATATTTTTAATTTTGGACCTTAGAATTTTTTTTATTTTTGGATTTTTATTTTAAATTTTTTATTTTTTTAAATATTGGATTTTGAACTTTTTTAAATTTTGGATAAGCCTAATCATTGAGTTGATTGTTTTCTGTGCAGACCGTTCCATCACACCTCACTAATTTTGTGATGATTTTTAATGCAAGATCTCGATTTACCCCTACCGCGGCTAAAGAAGTTTCACTTCAAAAACATCAATGTCGGGGAGAAACATAGATTGTTTTCCATCAATGATGGTGATTTTGATGACAAGTGGTTATTTTAACTTTATTCGTACTTCTATTTTTTAAGTTTTACATGTTGAGGAATAAACTTTTTTAGGATGAATTTGTGCATTCTTTTAACTGCCTTAACCACAATGTAAATTAAGGAGTTTATTTAATTTTAAACTAAAATACAAGCACTTCAAGTAAATCAGGTAAGCTGTTTCATTTTTATTTCATATGAATTCAAGACATTGTCATATCACTCCTTGATGTTGCTTGATATATATTATCAGTGTACGGAAAAAAATGCAGTTAGATTTAAAAGCTGACTTTCAAGATTTTTTTTTGCCATTTTTATGACGAAATTCAATTTTTAAATAGCGAAATATATGTCGAAATTTTGCATTTTATTTGACGAAATCCTGAGTTTTTATTCACCACAAATCATCAACTCTAGATATAATATAAAGAGAGTGAAAAGAGACATAATAGAAGTAACAAACGGCAGCAGAGGTGGAAATATGTGGTTCATCTGATAATAATTATGGTGCTGCTCGTTATTGGTGGTGTTGAGCTAAATACTGGACTATCAATTGAGGAAACAATGAGAAGAAATGGGAAGAAGTTTCAAGGAGATAAATAGCGAAATAAGGAAGAACATATCAGAGATGAAAGAAATACTGCGAACGGTTTGCTAAAATACAAAAGAAAACAGGAAGGAACTTAGTTTACTAAAAGAAGAAAGTAAATTACGATTATCTGACCTGGAGTTTAATGAAAGAAAAAGAAATATAGTAATCTATGGTCTAGGTGGGACTAAATTTAAAAGAAAATTGGACATTCTCAGTTCAGTCTTAGAATTCTTTGTGAACACTTTAAGGTTAAATTTTAACAGATTCCAGACAGATGATGCATATAGACTGACCAGAGAAACTGATAGGCCTATCCTAGTAAAATTCACTAATATGATAGCAAAAGATGCAGTGATAAATAACACAGGAATGTTTAGGGGTTCAAGAATTAAAATTGAGCATGATTTCGACCCAGTAACAAGAAAAATAAGGAAACAACTTTGTCGTATATGAAAGAGGCAAGAAGAAATCAGAAATATGCGATTTTATTGAAAAACAAACTGCAAATCACAGATAATTATTTGATTTAGAGTTTTGCCATTAAAACATGGGGACAGAAAATTATGCAGGAGCGCACAGAACAGAAATAATGTTAATCAGGAATATGAGGTCATCAATAGTTTTTTGAAGCAGTGTTTCAGCAACAGAAGTCTACAGGGGGATTGAGTTCAAGAATGTGGACAGTGACATATTGGAAAAGACAGCCCAGCAGACAGCTTTATCATCACAACATTTTCCATGCAGGAAGCAGAGTTCTGAATCAGTCTTTAAAACACTCGGGGAGCCAAGTCAGCAAACCTCATGGTCATCACAACAGACAGCTGGAAGATCTCAGATGCTGGTAGCAGTAGTTTCCTCCCAAGGTAGTACAGTTGACTCTTGGTTGTCTGTGGGCGTTATCTGGTTTCAGGATTAACAGTGGCATATCTTTTATTTTATTTTTAAAAATTTACAATGTTGTACTGTACTTAGAACAGCAAAGTGATTCATTGTTGCAAGACAACCTATACTGAGAAATTGCATAGTGAACTGTTATGAAAACAAGTCAATGCATCCAAAAAACAAAAGAAGATGACTGATCTCTTTCAAGATACAAGTTCGTGAGGCATAAATTTACCTAAAAGTGTACTCTAAAGTGTATTATTATGGTACGTTCACACTGAGGAATTTGTTGCAGACACAAATACTCCAAACAAATTCCAGATCCATTTCCGTGATTCTTGTATCTGGATACTTATCCTAAGTACATGTTCTTTGCACAAATATCCCATGTGAGCGTTCACACTGAGGAATTTGTTGTCAGGCACAAGTATGGATTTAGATGCATAAACGTTTGCTTTTTTCTGCTTTAAATGAATTGATGATTCACCCAGAACAAGTGTGTAACCCACAAACACTCAATTTGCGGAAGAAAATGACAATATTATACTGTACTAATGCTGATTAAATCTTCCAAGCTATAGGATCACGTTAGTCGGCAGTAAAAAGCGGGGATTTATATTTATCTGGGCAGTCAGTATTTTTAATTCTGAATTTTACGGTAAGAATGGTTTATTAGCCATTAATATTTTAACTTTAAAGATGTGTTCGGTCGCATAAATTGTTGTAAATTCAAGCTTGCTTAACTTTCTTTAGCAGAGCGTGTTTTATGAGCCCGCAGTTTTGCAGTCAAGCCGATCGGCAGGTGTTGAAACGATAGCCGATAACTTCGATCCATTGTAGTCAATAGAGAAAGGGTTTGTTTAACCTAGCAAAATAACTGTATAATCCATACTAAAATTGTATATTATTGTGCTTAAACTGTTTATAAGAGGGGCTAGAAGTGCCTACCCTTCATTTACCACATATTAGGCTATATGTGACAGCTTCGTTGAAAATATGCTTCAAGATCTACACAGACACACCATCTGCCTAATCCCGCCTAGGCCTAATTCAATTCTGATACTGTTCTAATATCTTTTCTATTTCATCAATTTTTTCAGTAAGCACATGTAGATGTTCTCTTGATTATTTCATATTAAACACAGAATCTCTTCAAGGAAGAAGTGTGCCTATAACTTAGGCCTAAATTAAAATTTTCTGCAAAGGGATTATGAATGTGAGGGAGAATACTTCTACATCGACTAATGTTCTATTTAGAGCACTCCATAGCAAAATATCGGCGATTTCGTAAAATAAACAGCGTGAACATAGCAATATATCTCATGGGATTGATCATAACCACAAACAGAGTCAATACTGTCGCAAGAAACATGATATAGCACATTCGCAAATAGTATTTTTGCTGGGATCTGTTCAATGTTTTCGCTTTCGGAGCGTAAACAAGAACTTGTGGCGAACCCTTGTTTCTGATACATTTTATTCACTGTTTGTGTCCGGGAACTAGGAATATGTTCAATAGGTTTACGACTTGTGGCAAATAGGTTGCTATACATGTACCCGGACACATATTCTTGCAACAAATTCCTCAGTGTGAACATAGCTTTACACAATATTTTACTGTATCCTTTTGTATTTGTTTATACAGTAGTTGTTTTGTACTTTTAAATTACATATTCTTATAGCAATAAATATAGTTGCTCTAATCTTATAGATACTGCTATTGGGAAGAACACAGTGAAGTCATAACATATATATTACGGTTTGTAACACAATTAAACTTCACTAGATGGCATCCAGGAGCCGAGATTGGTTGTCGGGGGGAGCAGCCCTGCCAACCAAACTTCAGAGGTAGCTGACGATGGTCACAACGGTGATTGAAACTACGTAGTTCTAAGCTAAAAACTAAAGAAGGAAAGTTTAAGTATGTTACAAACCATAATATATATATAGTTGCTCTGCTTGTAGTTTTAAAATCTGCATTATTGTGTGCATTATGTATGGTTTTGAATTATCCGTGTTTGTTATACCTGGCATTACCCTGAATAATCCAGAGTCGACTGTATCATGGAATTGAGGAATGAAAGATATCAAAGAGGAGAGGGGGGCCTATAACGTCAGAAGTTGTATATTGTAACGGGAGACAAAAAAATTTGGAATCCCATAGATAAAAGCATGCATGTATTAGAATGTAGTTTTATAAATATTGATGGATTTTTACAGAAAAGGTATAATGGGAATTTACATCATAAAGTGTAGAAAATAGAAGTTTCACCCTCTTGGAGTCTACCCCTTTAAGTAATGGTATTATTTTCAAGCTTGCATTTCTTATTTATTGTAATATTAATCTTTTTTTAAAATTTAAATTACAATTTGAGCCTCGGGTGTCTGAAACAGTTATTGTAATTGTGTTGCAGGAATATTTCCAGAACCAGAACATGATCCAGTTATCCAGATTGCCAATATGGTTGTCCGGCAAGGGGACCATGAACCATTTCTCCGCAATGTTTTCACACTCAATACCTGTGCACCAATTGTTGGATGTCAAGTGCTGAGTTATCCAAGAGAACAAGAGATGTTAGATGTGAGTATTTTTCACACCACATTTAAAAATAAAATAGATCTTAATACAGTGGAACCTCGTTAAGACGTTTTTCTAGGGACTGAAAAAAAATAGACGTACTACTGAAAATAAAAAAAAATCGTAGGGAATATGTAGATAGGCCTATGTTTTCTAAGTTGCTCAGAACCACCCAAAAGTGCATCCTAATGGCTCTGAAATACCCACAGTGATACACAGGTGCTTCAATGCCAAGCCATTTGTTACGAGAGATTTATATTATGTAAACGAATACATAGGCCTAACAATTTTATCTGGAAAAAAAAACTTTCAAAAATTGATGGAATGTATGGGAGCCATATTTAATGATAAATCAAGACGAAATTCACAAAGAAAGCATCTATTTTATTCTGAAAATCACACATGAAACAAGTTGCACTCCACAATCTATTACCAAACACGAAATATTGTAATTGTGCAAAATTTCACATGTGCCAGTTCTGTAAACAGTCGTGTACACGGTCATGTTCACAGCCACAATTTGCTAATGAAATGCGATCCAATACCGACGTGAGAAGTACGATCTGCTTTTTTGGCATACATTTCTTCAAACATTCTAATATTTTCTTCTCCTCACCACACGAACCGTAAGAAATTTAAAATATATTTCACTACTTCAAAATTATCACGATATAAAATGGCGGCCTAACAGCTGACTCGGCAAAATCGGCACCAAGTCAAATGGCCAATGAGAAGCAAACTGCAATGGTTCAAAATGGCTGACGATTGGTCCCATAGAGCAAAGATTGAGACTTGGACACCAGAGAGTACAAGAATTCTGACATAGAGATCACACAATCGGATGCGCGTTCAAAGCTTATGTTTGACAAAGTGTGGTTGGCGAGCCAAATACGAACGTACTAAGCGTTAAACCAAAACGTGTTAAGAAACATTTAAACATGCAATTATTAAGATTGGGACCGGGACTTCCAAAAACCGACGTACTATGCGGGAAAACGTAGTAATGAGGAACGTGCTAACGAGGTTCCACTGAACGAGTTAAATTTAAAACTAAACTTACTTTTGGTATAGCTTACCTGTACTATATATAGACTCAAAAATAAAGACGTAAAGAGAAATTTAAAGAGAGATAAAAGAACATGGATTGAAAATCTAGCAGAAGAGGCACAAACAGCTGCGAACCAAAATAATGTCAAAGAATTGTATAGAATAACCAAAACCTTGTCAAGGAAACCCTTTTTATCAAATAGACCAATCAAAGACAATGATGGAAAGATTTTAGTAAATGAAGCTGATCAAGTAAACAGATGGAGAGATCATTTTAACCATATTTTAAATAATAATATGACAACTGTAACGGAAGAACATCCTGAATTAAACATGATAGAGGCAGATGGAAATCTAAATATTAATACAAATCCAATAACCAAAGGTGAAATCCAAAAAGCAATCCAAGAAACCAAAACTGGAAAAGCTCCTGGTATTGATAATATCAATGCTGAGATGTTAAAAGCAGACCCAGTAACAACAGCCAATGTTCTATATCCTCTTTTCCAAAATATATGGTCAGAAGAAAAAGTACCCAAGGAATGGGGTGAGGGTATAATTGTCAAACTCCCCAAAAAGGGGGATCTCTCTAAATGTGACAACTGGCGTGGGATAACACTATTGTCATCACCAAGTAAAATTTTTACAAGGGTTATGTTAAATAGAATTAGAGAAGCACTGGAAAAGACCTTGAGAAAAACACAACATGGTTTCAGACCTCAAAAATCCTATACAGATTTAATTAACACCACAAGAATAATTATGGAACAGTCATTGGAATGGAATAATCCTTTGTACTTGGTGTTTATTGATTTTGTTAAAGCTTTTGACATGG
The DNA here is from genome assembly GCA_964059195.1 of Ectobius pallidus. NCBI lineage: Eukaryota > Metazoa > Arthropoda > Insecta > Blattodea > Ectobiidae > Ectobius > Ectobius pallidus. The sequence continues at coordinate 128,831,581 of CAXKWD010000003.1, forward strand.
TGAACAGATGTTTTATTTGGAGGAGGCTCAAGAAGACTGGAGTACCGCTGAAAATTATCAATATAATTAAAAATATGCATGATAATAGTATCTACCACGTCTTGCACAATGGTAAACTGTCTTCTCCTTTCACTGCCGAAAGAGGGGTTAAACAAGGGTGTTTGCTATCTCCACTGCTTTTTATTTTGGCCTTGGATGACCTAATGAGGAACCTATGTAGTAGGAGGCGGCGTGGGATACAGTGGGGTTTAAATGAAAGACTGGAAAGTTTGGATTATGCTGATGATGTCTGCTTGCTGGCCCATAGATTCTCAGACATAAATGGTAAATTACAGGATATAAATGAACTTGCAGCTACAGCTGGCTTGGAAATAAATAAGTATAAAACTAAAGAAATGAGAATTTATAATAAAGTAAATTCTGAACTTAAACTGGGAGGAGAATTAATAGAACAAGTGAAGAAATTTTCATATCTGGGTAGTATAATCTCTCAGGAAGGTGTGGCAAATGAAGATGTCGAAGTAAGAATTAAGAAAGCAAGAGGAGATTTCATGCAATTAAAATCTATTTGGAGATCAAAACAAATTGCCTTAAAACTAAAACTCAGATTGTTTAATACAATTGTCAAGTCCATATTATTATATGGTTGCGAAACATGGAAAGCCACAAAACAAATTGAGAAGAAACTGCAAGTATTTGTAAATAGATGTCTGAGAAATATTATGGGAATTTGGTGGCCTCGGACCATATCAAATGTAGATCTGTGGAAAAAAGCTGACCAGAGAGAAATCGGTAAAGAGATCAAGTTTCGAAAATGGAAGTGGATAGGACACGTACTGAGGCAAGATGATGGAAACATTACAAGAGCGGCATTTGAATGGAATCCGCATGGACTTAGTAGACGCAGAGGAAGGCCCAGGACGACTTGGTGTAATACAGTTCGAGCTGAGGCAGGGAAGGCTGGAAAGAGTTGGAACGAGATCAAGCTGCTGGCCAGAAACAGAACCCGATGGCGTGTCTTCATTAAGGCCCTATGCTTCCCCGGGGAGTGAAAAGGACTTACTACTACTACTACTTACCTATACTAGTTTCGGTACCATCACTACCATTTTCAACAGTTATACAACTGCCATGGCATCCTCCCACGGAGATTTTGAGATGAGGTCATCATTGGTTGGGATGTCAAAGTTCATCAGTTGGTTCCCCTTCTTGTGAATAAAAATCCTCTCCCAGACCGAAAAGTCCTTGTGACCGTGGATAAATTTTAGTAGTTCTGGATCCATGTCAACTTCATGTCCTGCATCCCAAAAGTGTGCTGCTATTGCTGATTCGTCTGTATTTTGATATTCAATGAGTCTTATGGGTCTTTTGTTCTTACTTCCAATGTCCTCTTGGTTTTCTTACATAAACTTTTTCACAATCATTACATTTAAATTGGTAGTTGCCTGAATTTGTTATTGTGGGGGGGGGGGGGTTCTCTAAATTTGTAGATTTCAGCAGGTTTTTCCAAAGAATATATGTTTACGGGTGCTGTTGTGATGTCATGATTTTTTAAAACTTTTCTGAATTTATTGTCTGCCCAAGGGTGGAATGTAATTTTCTTGTATTTCAAGTTTTCTTCTATTGGTTTCAAAGAGTAACTTTTGTTTTTTGCACTTATTGTTTTTCTTGTCAATTAGTTCTCTGCTGAACCCATTGTGTTCTTCAGTGGAGGTGATTGTGTTGTATTCCAGGTCATATTCTGATTTGCTGAGAAGAATATTTATCAGTCTTTGTGTGATGGGATTGAATACAGCTTGTTTATGTGATGTTGGATTGAAGCTATTGGCTTTGATGTAGGAATCAGTGTAAATGCCGAATTCCAGCTAGTTTCCTTGTTTTATTATTTTGTTGTCTAGGAATGGCAGATAGTTTGCTCTTCTAATGTTAACTTCAGTGAACAATTTAAGGACTTCTTGTGTACGCTTTTTGGGGGTTATGGCAAAAATATCAAAGTACCTATATCTGTACCTGACAAGAAAATCAACAAGTCCAAAAAATAAATTAACCGATAAAGAAAACTTGAAGTAGAAGAAAATTACATTCCACCCTAGGGCCAACGATAAATTCAGAAAAGTTTTAAAAATTTATGGCATCACAACGGCACCTGTAAACAGATACTCTTTGAAAAACCTTCTGAAATCTACATATTTAGAGAACTCCCACCACAGTATAAAATCAGGCATTTACCAATTTAAATGTAATTACAGTGAAACTTCGATTTTACGATTTCCGATTTTACGTTTTCCCCCATTTTACGTCAAGAATTTAAAATCCCGGCTTAACGCCCATAAGAGCAATAAATAAATTTTCGCGATTTTACGTTTTCCTTGACTTTACGCAGGAGTTTTTGGTCCCATGGTATATGAAACATCGATTTTACACGGAATGCGGCAACTTCGGAACAAAAGCCTCTGTCGTCACCATTATATTCCTCCTTGTTCTGTTGAAGAGCATAGGTCGTCAACATGCTATCTCGGTGTAGCTACTTCGTTTATGCTTCTTTGCACATTGTGCGCACTTATAATACTTTCGTTTGTTATAAGCCTTTGTTTCTGCTTCTTTGCACATTGTGCGCAGTTCTTTATTAATAATAGTTTCGTGGGCTATAACGTTTCCTTTCCTTCTTGGCTCCGCAACTTATACTTCCGGCGGTGACGAGTTTGGTTCTTCATTGTGAACGTTAGAAGAGCTTCGTCAGAAGATCAAATATTTTATAATAGGCCTACTGTTTCTTTACACTAAATTTGTATAAAGTTGGTAATCATAATGGCTACAAATCCAGCAAAAAAACGAAAAGCGTTTTCCATCGCGGAAAAAATGGACATCCTAGCTAAAGTCGATGCCCACATGGGCACACGTGTTGATCTAGCGGCGAGTATGAATTTACCAGTGTCAACGCTAAATACAATAGTAAAAAATCGCTGTGACATTGAAAAGTGCTTTGCAAGTTGTGGAACATTCTCAAAGCAGAGAAAATCTTTAAAATCAACGCCGCTCGAGGAGCTAGAAAATACTCTCCCCATGTGAAGCTTTGCACATCGCTGCCAGACTTGGAATAGACAATTTCAAAGCGTCGATTGGCTGGATCGACAAATTCAAGAAACGCCACAATCTGGTGTATAAAGCTCTGTCTGGAGAAAGTGCTAGTGTGGCTCCCGAAACTGTTGAAGAGTGGAAGGACAACCTTCAACATTTGGTAGAAGGTTATGATCCCAAAAACATTTACAATGCAGATGAAACTGGCCTGTTTTTCAATCTTCTTCCAAACAAAACCTTGGCATACAAAGGTGAGGCATGTCATGGAGGCACAAAATCAAAGCAACGAGTGACTGTGTTGCTTGCTTGCAATGCAGATGGCTCTGACAAGTTACCTCCACTTGTTATAGGCAAGTATAACAAGCCACGGTGCTTTAAGGGAGTGAAAACACTGCCAACAAAATACAAAGCTAACACAAACTCTTGGGTGACTACAGGATTATTTGAAGAGTATCTCCTCCAGCTAGATCGACAAATGGGTGCTAAAAACAGAAAAATAATTCTGTTTGTTGAACAGTGTGCTGCACACCCAAAAAATACTGCACTGAAAAACATCAAGGTGGTATTTTTCCCTCCAAACTGTACCAGCCAGCTACAGCCTTTGGATCTGGGTGTAATCCAAGCTTTTAAATGCTATTACAGGCGACAGGTCATAAGAAAGGCTGTTGCATTAATAGATGGGGGACTGCTGCAAGATGCGACAAAGATGAAGCTAAGCATCCTGTCTGCAATGCACTACATTGCAGAGGCCTGGAGAAATGTAACTCCTACAACCATCCAGAACTGCTTTAAGAAATGTGGGTTTGCTGTTGAAGATGGCTGCATTGAGGATCCCTTCACACTTAGTGCTCAGGAAAAGCAGGGATGGGAATCCATTCATCCTGGAGTAGAATTTCAAGAGTATGCTGCTTGCGACGACAGTGTGAATGTTTGCGAAGTGCAAAGTGTAGATCAGGTGCTAGATGATAACCTTGCTGCAGTCGAGGAAGAAGAAGAAGAAGTAGAAGGCATAGATCAAGATGGGTGTTGTGAGGTTCAGGTAGAGAATGTCAACTTCTTAGATGCCCTTCAAGGCTTACAACAAACAAGAGCTTATTTTCAAAAGTTCAGTGTACCTAATGACATTCTTGGCATGTGCCAAAAAATGGAAAATGAACTGTACAGACTAAAGGCTCAAGAACAAACAAAGCAAACATCTTTGTTAGGTTGGATTAAAAAGTAAATTATGTTTGGGTAAAGTCGCATTGCAGGGGGGCCCACTTTGAAAACCAACTTTCTCCTCATAAAACGCTTAATACCACACGTATTTTGTTATAGATAGTTCTCTCGAGAGGCGATGTTGCCTCTGCGAATGATTTGATCCAACCCACCCTCCCTAAACGTTACACTTTCTTTTATAACATGATCTAGCGAAAAGTAACGTGAATTCCACCATATTTTTATATGAAGAAACTCGTGATTGGACATTAGAGGTGTGACGTCACACCAGCTGAACACGTTTAATTCTGGGAAACAGGTTCACCAATACAAGAAACCTCCCCTTCTGCAGAATTCAAAATGCCCTACTAAATTAATATCACCGTTCATAACCTAACAGAACCTGTCACTAATTAGTAACACCGTTCCTAACCGAACTGCCACTAAACTAGAATTTCAGGAGAATTTAGAATGCCCTACTAAATTAATATCACTGTTCATAAGCAATGTACTAGAAGCGTCATGTTCATCAACCTGCCACGCTGAGAAACAAAAAACATCACCCGTCCGTGGAAACCTGCGCACATCGCAAGATGGGCCCCCCCTATATTGCGACTTTGCCTATGTTTGTTTATAAAATGCAGCATTAGGTCAGCTTTTAGTTTTTTATTCTTTACCTTTTGTGTGTTCAAAATTACAGTAGATCTATCTTTATTTATTCATTTGGTTATTAAAAAGTGAGTTAAAGATATTTTAATGGTGTAGCCTATGCTTTGTTTTGTCTCCATGCTTCTCTCTTACTATTCCTCGATTTTACATTTTTTGGGGGGGTCCCCTATAGAAGTGTAAAATAGAGGTTTCACTGTAGCATGAAAAAGTCTATGTAGGAAAATCCAAGAGGACATTGGAAGTAAGAACACATAAGACACATGAAATATCAAAATACTGAGAAATCAGCAATAGCGGCCCACTTTTGGGATGCAGGACATGAATTTGACAGAGATCCAGAACTACTAAAATGTGTCCACGGCCACAAGGAGCTTTTGTTCTGGGAGAGGATTTTTATTCACAAGAAAGGGAACCAACTGATGAACTTTGACATACTGACCAATGATGGCCTCATCTCAAAATTTGTTCCATATCTGTGGGAGGGTGCTATGGCAGTTGAAGATTAGCTGTTGACAATGATAGCAATGGCACCGAAACTAGTATAGGTAAACTCTACCAAAAGTGAAGTTCAGTGTTAAATTCAATTCAATGTATGATTATTATGTTATATAACTTCACTGTGTTAACTTCCAATACAATTTAATATAAATATAGAATAAGATCTTGAAAAAGTAGGAATATAATGAGTCTCTTGACCAGCTATACATAGATTTAAAAAAAAGCATATGATTCAGTTAAGTAAGACAAATTGTACAATATCCTCATTGAATTTGAGATACCAAAGAAGTTAGTTAGACTGATTAAAATGTGCCTAAATGAAACCTGTAGCAGCTATACATGGATTTAAAAAAAAAAAAAACATATGATTCAGTTAGGCAACACAAATTGTACAATATCCTCATCGAGTTTGGGATACCAAAGAAGTTAGTTAGACTGATCAAAATTTGTCTAAATGAAACTTACAGCAGAGTCAAGGTAGGGAAACTTACCGTTTATCGGGTAGGTTTGCCATTAAAAGCGACTTGAAGCAAGGAGATGCACTATTGCCTTTACTTTTTAATTTCGCTTTGGAATATGCCATTAGGAAAAGTTTAGGAAAACAAGGTTGGCCTAGAATTAAATGGCAGTCACCCGATTTTGGCTTATGCAGATGACGTTTGTCTGCTAGGCAATGGCATAAACAAAATCGAAAGAAATGCAGAAAATCTTTTCAATGCCTGGAGGAATGTTGGATTGGAAATTAATACAGAAAAAACTAAGTATATGGGCATGAAACATCAAAGTAATACACTACAAAATATTGGAATAGCTGGTTAATTGTTTGAACAAGTGGAGAAATTCAAATATCTGGGAGCAATAATTACAGACACAAATAATATTAAGGCAGAAGTTAAGTGTAGACTCAAATCAGGAAATGCCTGCTTTTATGCAGTTCAGAAACTCTTATCTTCTTGTCTTCTGTCCAGAAATCTAATAATAAAAATTTATAAGACAATTATCATGCTGGTTGTAATATATGGATGTTAGACATGGTTGCTTACTCTTCAGGAAGAACATAATCTGAGAGTATTCGAAAACAGGGTGCTTAGGAAAATATTTAGGCCTAAGAGAGATGAAAATGGGACTGGAGAAAACTGCATAATGATGAGCTTCATAACCTGTATTCATCACCGGATATAGTAAAGGTAATTAAATCACACAGGATGAAATGTGGTGGACATGTTGCATGCAGGGGGGAGGAAATACATATCTCAAAAATATTGACTGGGAGACCCGAAGGGAAAAGACCACTTGGAAACCCTAGGAGAACGATATTGGAATGTATTTAAGAGAAGTAGATTTGAGAGGAATGGTTGGATGGAGTTAGCACAGAATAGGGTTGAATGGCTGGCTCAGGTAAGCGTGGCAATGAACTTTTGGGTTCCATAAAATAGATAATATTCCTTTAGCTTGCTTATTGTCTATTGCCATTGAGTAGTAAGTATAGAATAGATCTTCTAGTTCATGAATAATAATAATAATAATAATAATAATAATAACAACAACAACAACAACAACACCTCACTTCAACTTTGTCAGGGCAACATAAATGTTGCAACGAGACCCATACCAATATGACGAGGCATATTCCAAGGGGATTCGTTAAGTCCATTATGGTTTTGCATGGCATTAAATCCATTATCTACACTACTGAACACAAGTGAATATGGATTTAATATTAAGAGCAAGCAAGAAGAACCATACAAAATCAGCTATTTACTTTATATGCCTCTACCAAACCCCACCTCCAACACCTCATTTCAATCACGAAGACCTTTTCTTCCGATATAGGTATGGAGTTTGGATTGGACAAATGTAGAACCCAAACTGTCACTAGAGGATCTTACTCAGCACAAGGGACAAGTTTAAAAGATGAACCCATGCAACCATTAGAGGAGGAAGAAATGGATTCAAGCAGAGCACTTGTATGAAACATGCAGAGATCAAGAGAAATGTTAGACAGCAATACCTAGCACGCCTTGCCAAAGTACTATCATCAAAACTGACAGCTAAAAACCTTACCAAAGCAGTCAATACATATGCCATACCACTACTTACACACTCTTTTTGGCGTCATAAAATGGTCCCAAACAGAACTTCAACAACTACAAACGAAAACAGCAGTTTCAATTACCCGACACCGCATGCATCATCCTAAATCTGCAACCGAGCGTCTAACTCTTCAGAGATCAGAGGGTGGTCGGGGCTTTTTATCCATTGTAAATCTACACAACAAGCAGATATCAAGTCTACGAGAATACTTCCACTCCAGAGCTGATGCGTCATGTCTTCACCATGTGGTATGCACAGCTGACATAAAATATACACCCCTCAATCTATCGTCACTGGAAATGCCCGTCCCTGTTCCAACTACAAAGGAGACAAATGTAGCAGCACGGAAGCAAAAATCTCTCCATGGGAAATATCCTTACGAGCTGGATCAGCCTCATATCGAGAAGTCTGCGTCGCACGCTTGGCTGACCTATCCTGGTCTTTTCCCAGAAACGGAAGGATTTGTTTTGGCCATTCAGGATCAAGTGATAGCCACACGGAACTATCGAAGATTCATCATGAATGATCCAACAGTTGTCATAGACAAATGCAGATGTTGTTCTAGAGCTACAGAAAGCATACAGCACATTATATCTGGCTGCCCACACTTGGCTAACTCTGATTACAAGCACCGACATGACCAAGTAGCTAAAATTATTTACCAGAAACTTTCTGTAAAATGTGGATTTGTTCAGACACCACCAACTGCATATTGGAAATACACACCCCCACCAGTTCTAGAAAACTCTTCTTACAAGCTACTTTGGGACCGGGATGTTATAACCGATGTCATGTGCAGCAACAACAGGCCGGATATAATTTTAATCAATAAAGTAAAAAGATCTGCATTTCTCATAGAAATTGCTTGTCCAAACACTGTGACGTGCTCAGCGGACTGTATCTCCTTGAGTACTAATTAAATAGGCGCTAATATTAAGCCTAAGCACATCACATCCCGAAGGAATGAACTACAATGGGAAATTATAAATAATAAACCCTTGAATAGCACTGACACTAATTTTCTTGAATCACTCACACTCGATGAAGCTGGAGCGATGTCTTGATTCTTGCTTTAGAATGGAGCGATGAACCATTCCGCCGTAAATAAAGAGCTTGTTGGGTTTTAACACAGCTTTATTAACAAATCCGGAGGACCATTCGACCTTATTAGCGTCGAAGACTAATGTGAATATTAGTTACAAAATATATAAGCAGCAACTGTATGCTGTGATTGCAGTTTAAGGTTAATCCTGTGAAGCTTACATTCACAATTCACAAGGCGCAAAAACAATGTCATTCTATTGCTTGCGTGCAAATAAATCAAGGTAATGTAAACCTTTAAACACTCACAGTTATAATGAATCCTTTTCGAGGTGAATATCACATAAAGGAATAATCCTGTAGTTGAAACAGGCTACAATAAACCTGGTAGAAATCTAGCAGCAGCAAGAAGAAAAATTTCACCATTTAGCGATGAAATAATATATAAGTCTGCTTCTATGCAGTAAAAATCACTCACGACGAATCTTTGTATCGCTGAGGACGAAATAATGTGCTTAAGGTTGAATAACCACTGCTGATTGAGTTGAAAACAGGATTATAAATCCACTAGAAGGATTGTGCTAGTGATGACGATGCAAGACGAAGAAGGAATGAATAAATTTGAATAATAATGCTACGTAATAATATTAGCAAAAGCAATCCCATTGGACGAAGATTACGAGCAATTGAGCGATTATATTAATAAGAGAAAAAGATTGTGAAGCAATCATAGACAGTAAAAGCAGAATGAATAAAATATATTTATAGTTAATGACTGCTAGAAAAATAATAAATATATAGTTGAAAATAAAGGTTAATTTGACATCTATAAGAAAAGAATTTGAAGATCAATTGTTTTTTGACAATGAAAATAATAATTACTAGGCGGCAGTGAAAATTAGCATTGAATAAAAATATTATCAAAGCCGCAAGAAGACAAGAATAAAATAATATAGGATTATTAAGGTTAGACATGATAATAAAAAACTCTATCAAGGCTCAAGTATCAAACATAACTGAACATACTGCCCGCGATTATTCCACTTGTGGAATAATCTAACCAGAATGCGAAGTTATGATTGACCTTGAGAAAAGAAGACAAACCGACGAAAACACAAAAAACAAATGTTGATGAAATAACAACAATAATTACAAAAGTACATTAAGTACCTACAAGCAAAAACTAACTATCTAGTCTTCCGAGTCATGAATAGGTAGGGGTGCCAATTTAACAATTGACCTCTTGAATGAACCTGAGGGGGTACGAACAGTAACCACCCTGACAAGACAATCAGGACCAGGATGAACCTTCTCAATAACACCCATAATCCATCTCAAAGGAGGAACGTTGTCTTCCATTACTAAGACTGGAGTGCCTACTGACACATTAGGCATAGTTCTAGTCCATTTTGACTTCCTTTGAAGTGAATGGAGATAATCAGATGACCACCTCTTCCAAATGCAGGTCACTAAATGATTAAGATTGTTCCAACGGGAACTGAGAGTATACCCGCCAGAAAGATCTGGACTAGGTAAAGATATAATAGCCTTTCCAATAAGGAAATGGCCAGGGGTAATAAAATTAGAGTCATTGACGTCCTCGTACAGGGTGGTAAGAGGGTGTGAATTCAATAGAGACTCTATCTGAATGAGAAGAGTAGACATCTCTTCGTAGTCAAAATTAAAGGAAGGTGCCATCCTATTGAGGTGAATCTTCATGGAACGAACGGCAGCCTCATGAAGACCTCCCATATGTGGTGAATGAGGAGGTAGAAAATTCCATTTAATACGTAGGTGAGAAGTGGTATCCTGAATAATAGATTGATAATCATTAGATTGAAGTAGCTTGACGAGATTCTGTAAGTCAACTTTAGTGCCTATGAAATTACTACCATTGTCAGACGTAATGGAAGCAGGTATGCCTCGACGACAAGTAAATCTGGCGAAGGCAGAAAGAAAGGCACGAGCAGTGAGAGCGGTGACTAGCTCAATATGAACTGCCTTCGTAGACATGCATACAAAGATAGCTATGTAAGCCTTGATTTGAACCTTTGAGCGAGGACCTCCATATTTAATGAAGTACGGCCCAGCGTAATCAACGCTAACATTGAATGCGGACGTATAATTAACTCTTTCAGAGGGTAAGTCAGCCATCTTTTGCTGAAATGGCTGAGGATTAAAACGTAAGCACTTAACACAGGTCCTCAAAACACTGCGGATAGTCTTACGAAGAGAAAATATCCAAAATTTCTCTCTTAAATGTGACATGATTAGTTGAGGTCCAGCATGCAACAGTTTAATATGAGTATAATAAATAAGATGCCTAGTAAATTCATGCTTAGCTGGCAATAACATCTGATGCTTGTGTTCAAACGTTAAGTTCGAATGTTTGAGACGTCCACCAACTCGAAGGATACCATCTTGAAGCATGAATGGGCTAAACTGATGTAGCTTGCTTGTAATCGATACTTCAAGATCAGTGGAAAGAGATTGAATCTCTATGGAATAAACTTGACGCTGAATTATTTTAACACAGCAATTGATTGAATTCTCGATTTCAATAGGCAACAATGGACCTTCAAAACGAGTCTGAGCCTTACGGCAATTATTGGCAAATCTCAAAATGAAAGCCATAATGCGAACAGTCTTTAAATAGCTGAACTTAGCTAACCAAGTGCTAAGGTCAGAAACATCAGACTCAATAAGAGCTACAACCTTCAGTTCTGGAGGCGGAGTAGAATGAGAAGGAGAATACTTAGCTGGCCATTTGGAAATATCCTCAGATAACCAAGCAGGCCCAGACCACCATAATGGATTATTGAGGAGATCTGAGGGGGTAGATCCTCTCGAAATGATGTCAGCAGGATTGTCATTAGAAATAACATGCGACCAAGAATCAATAGAAGTAGTTTCTTGGATGTCTGCAACTCTATTCGCCACAAACGTTTTCAGTGTGGTAGGTGAATGAGTCAGCCAACTCAAGACTACTTTAGAATCGCTCCAGAGATGAATTGATTCTAAATTCAATTGAAGCATGGGCAGTACCTTGCTTAATAAGACAGACAAAAGATGAGCTGCCAAAAGCTCCAATCTGGGAATAGTAATTGCCTTTATTGGAGCAATGCGTGATTTTCCACAAAGCAAAGCGCTCTTAAAATTTCCAGATTGATCTGCAGAGCGTAAGTAGATGCAGGCTCCATATGCGGCTTCACTAGCATCGCAGAAACCATGAACTTGAATGGAAACTGCATTCTGCAGCAATGCGAGACGAGGAATGGCTATATTAGAAATAGCATTCAACTGACTATGAATCTTGCACCATTTGGTGGCAACTGAGTCTGGAATAAGCTCATCCCATGAATTGGTTTGTTTCCATAGAGATTGAAATATCATTTTGCAAAGTGATACCACCGGGCAAATCAATCCCAAAGGATCAAATATAGAAGCTATACAAGATAGCAAGTTACGCCTCGTACAACGAGTAAAGGGTTTTGAACAATCGATAGAAGTTTCTATTCTTAATACATCATTTGAGGGTTGCCAAATCAATCCAAGGGCCTTCAAAGCATTAGCGTCACAGTCGCCAAATGTGCGAGAATCAAGAAGTTCCCTGTCTTCAATTGGAATATCTTGGATTAACTCGGGCACGTTTGCACTCCATTTACGTGGTTGAAAACCACCTAAAGGAAGCAACTGTCTTAATTGACAGATGGTAGCCTTAGCCTCTTCAACAGTATCGGCAGCAGCTACGATATCATCTACATAGGTACAGTTGTTAATGACTGAGGATGCCAATGGGAAGTCAATACCTTCATCGATAATAAGCTGCTTCAAAGCTCTAGTAGCTAGAAAAGCAGCTGAAGCTGTGCCATAGGTCACAGTCTTCAGATTGTATAACTGTATGGGTTCTGCTTGAGAACTCCTCCAATATATTTGTTGAAATGGCTGATGATCCTTGTGAATCAAAACTTGCCTATACATTTTGGCAATGTCAGAAGTGAAAGCAATAGGCTTGAAACGGAATCGGAGCAATATAGAAAACAGATCTGGCTGCACTACTGAACCTACGGCAAGAATGTCGTTAAGTGACTTGCCAGATGAAGATTTCGCCGAAGCATCGAACACTACCCTCAACTTAGTGGTAGTGCTGGATGGCTTAAGTACAGGGTGATGAGGAATTACATATTCGTACTTAGCAGTACAATCCTCAATAGCAGGTTCCATATGACCCAGCTCTTCATATTCAGACATAAACTTGCAATACTCTAAATGGAGAGAGGGATTAGAAGATAGTCGCTTCTCCAAAGAATGAAACCTTTTTAAAGCTTGGGCTTTAGTACTGCCCAAAGTCTCTGGGGCAACCTGAAAGGGAAGCTTCACAATATACCTCCCATCAGAATCTCTCTGGGTATTGTCTAAGAAATGCTTCTCACAGAAGGACTCGTCAGGGAAAGGAGCGCAATTAGAAACCTTCTCTAACTCCCAAAATTTAGTGAGTTGATTACTAACATCTTCATTAGAAGTTAGGAAGGCTGAATAATTGGCAAAGGTTTCCCCGGAATTAGCAGGTTCGACTATGGGAGACTCATTCTGAATGAATCGCTTCCCGCAACGAGTCAAATGAGCATGACGATGTTGGGGAGAAGGAGAAGGAGGCAATTTGCCTGATAAATACCAGCCCAGCTTGGAATTCTGAATTGTAGGATAGTTGGGGGCAGATATCTGACCAGGAACTATGATTTGGGAAAAGATTTCAACTCCCAAGAGCAAGTCAACATATTTAGGTTCATTAAACTGCAGATCAGCTAATTGCAGATTGGGGGGAATATTCCATCCCTGAATGTCAATTAAGTTTTTCGGAAACTTGAATGTGGAGATTTCTGGGACAACAACAGCCTCAGTATCACAGTACCAAGGAGTGGCACGAGATCTAAGTGATATCGATGCAAGCCTTAGTGTGCTTACATTAGTGGACAGTACACCAGCCAGCGTAGTGCGATGTGGTAAAGGAGACAAGCCCAACTGTTTGAATAACCTATTACTGATTAGGTTACAGTCAGAACCGCTATCTAGAAGCGCTGTAGCCTCTACAGCACGACTATTTTTGTCGAGAATTACCACAGTGGCTGTGGGAAGCAAACATTTCTGCTGTGATTTTCCAGAGGACATTATATTGACTGTATTTTCTGCCTGCGAATTATTAGATGCATAATTGTGCAAATAAGTACTGTGTTTTGCGTTGCAAACACTGCAACGATAATTATTACAATTGGATTCATAGCTGTTTGCGCCAAGGCAAACACGACAACAATTGTGATCCTTCACAAATTGATCACGATGCGCAAATTTCATTGCCTTGAACTTGTCACAGCGAAAGAGAGGATGTTGCGCATTATGACAACAAATACAATTGTTTCTTGTGGGCTGAGGTTTGACCTTAGCCTTGGTAGTGACAGCAGAAGTAGGTGCAGATTTAGCAGACTGACTACGCAGGGCTGCCTCCGTCATCTGCAACACTCTGACTCTCGACTCCAAAAAGCTAAACAATTCTTCCAGTTTAGGAAGCCTACCAAGTTTAATTGAGGACTCCCAATCCTTGATTAGACTCACAGGGAGCTTATCCACAATTATACGGGAAATGATGAGGTCAGACAAGGGAACCTCAGTATTCAAAGCGTGCAGAGCATGCACGGTGCTTATAAAATGGTCCAAGTAGCGTTGAAGTGACTCTGCGGAAGACCCTACTGTGGAGGGTGCAGAGAATAGATGATCTAAGTGCGTATTTGCGATCAAACGATCATTATCAAACCTTTCTGCCAAGGTTTTCCAAGCTACTTCGAAAGTAGCAGATGAAACGGGAATATTTTGTATGACAGTCATCACTTCAGATGATAAACATGATTTCAGATACTGGAATTTATCCATATCTGAAATGTGACTGTGATTTATGATGAGGGATGTAAAAGTATCCCTAAATTCAATCCAATTCCTAGGATCGCCGGAAAAGTGAGGTAACTTTATTTCCGGAAGCTTAGGCAAAGTAGGGGCATGAGAGTCAAGCGATGAACGCTGACTAGTCGATTGAGACTGTTCAGGCTCATACAATAGCTTGTTGTCGAGAATGAGTGACTCAATAAATAAGAAAGCAGCAGCATATTCAGTTTGAATATGCTCTTCTAGATGCTCAGCCTCCTGATCCGAAACATCAAAGAATTGAGGACTTTCATCCCTATATCTATCCATAAGCCTTTGAAGTTCGGAACGATGAAACAAAGCTTTACGGTAGGAGAGCTTATCCTGAATTTCAAATTCATGTATGGTTTGAAATATATTGAAAAATTGAATCCTCAACCGTTCAAAACTAGCAAGAGCTTTAGCTTTGGCCTCGGCCCTATCGCGTTCAGCATTAGCCCTTTCCTGTTCGGCAATAGCCTTAGCCTCGGCCCTATCGCGTTCAGCAATAGCCCTGGCCTCGGCTTCCTTACGGTCGGCAATAGCCTTAGCCTCGGCTTTTTCTTGGTCAGCCGTAGCCTTTTTGAAAGCACTAACTTATTTATTATAATATTGAGTAGCTCGCTTGATAACTTCCTCGACTTCTAACCTGTAAGCTTCTTCATGCTCAGAGTAAGCTAGCTCATCTATTTCAGATTGGACTTTATCATAGTCATTTTCAAACTGGTCTAGTTTATTTTTAAAAATCAAGAAGTCTTGGTAAGATCCTTCATCATCAATAACTGAATTAAGGATATCATTAGCTTTACGCGTAATCTTCGCCTTAATGGGAGTACGCTTAGCTTTAAGGGACTTTAACACGACCTCAGGATTATCCATGTTGTGATATTCGCAATCAATTGTCCAAGAAAATCACAATACTTCACTTATTGAAGTTAGGAATCTTAGTTAACGTCTAACGTTAATTGTTGCCCGCATTCGGGACAAATACAAAGATTAATGGTTGCCCGCGTATCGGACAAAACACATGAAAAAGTGTAACTGGTTTTACAAAGGTGAGTACAAGCGTGTTAAATACAGATACCCTTGAAAAATTACACTGAAATCAGCTGTTGAAAATAGCCTCACACGTGTGAAAACACGGAGGCGAAGCACTAAAATTAGCTTGAATATGAAAGATGTAGTATTATTTACTACACTCAAACTGACCTTAATAGCCAGGAGAAGAATAATGTGCTTCAATTGTCAATTATATTGTTATAAATAGTGCTCAAACAGCAATACCTGGAGCACCAACAGCTTGATAGAAATGAACTTATATTCAATAAGTCCGGGCGGAATGAAAATGTAGTGTCGTTTTACAATGAGTGTGTTTACAATAGAGGTTCCATCCGACCCGGATAGGATCATAAGATGTGACGTGCTCAGCGGACTGTATCTCCTTGAGTACTAATTAAATAGGCGCTAATATTAAGCCTAAGCACATCACATCCCGAAGGAATGAACTACAATGGGAAATTATAAATAATAAACCCTTGAATAGCACTGACACTAATTTTCTTGAATCACTCACACTCGATGAAGCTGGACCGATGTCTTGATTCTTGCTTTAGAATGGAGCGATGAACAATTCCGCCGTAAATAAAGAGCTTGTTGGGTTTTAACACAGCTTTATTAACACATCCGGAGGACCATTCGACCTTATTAGCGTCGAAGACTAATGTGAATATTAGTTACAAAATATATAAGCAGCAACTGTATGCTGTGATTGCAATTTAAGGTTAATCCTGTGAAGCTTGCATTCACAATTCACAAGGCGCAAAAACAATGTCATTCAATTGCTTGCGTGCAAATAAATCAAGGTAATGTAAACCTTTAAACACTCACAGTTATAATGAATCCTTTTCGAGGTGAATATCACATAAAGGAATAATCCTGTAGTTGAAACAGGCTACAATAAACCTGGTAGAAATCTAGCAGCAGCAAGAAGAAAAATTTCACCATTTAGCGATGAAATAATATATAAGTCTGCTTCTATGCAGTAAAAATCACTCACGACGAATCTTTGTATCACTGAGGACGAAATAATGTGCTTAAGGTTGAATAACCACTGCTGATTGAGTTGAAAACAGGATTATAAATCCACTAGAAGGATTGTGCTAGTGATGACGATGCAAGACGAAGAAGGAATGAATAAATTTGAATAATAATGCTACGTAATAATATTAGCAAAAGCAATCCCATTCGATTAAAATTATGAGCAATTGATTGATTATATTAATAAGAGAAAAAGATTGTGAAGCAATCATAGACAATAAAAGCAGAATGAATAAAATATATTTATAGTTAATGACTGCTAGAAAAATAATAAATATATAGTTGAAAATAAAGGTTAATTTGACATCTATAAGAAAAGAATTTGAAGATCAATTGTTTTTTGACAATGAAAATAATAATTACTAG
Source organism: Ectobius pallidus (assembly GCA_964059195.1). Classification (NCBI taxonomy): domain Eukaryota; kingdom Metazoa; phylum Arthropoda; class Insecta; order Blattodea; family Ectobiidae; genus Ectobius; species Ectobius pallidus. Next base: position 128,848,573 of record CAXKWD010000003.1, read on the forward strand.
GCGGCAGTGAAAATTAGCATTGAATAAAAATATTATCAAAGCCGCAAGAAGACAAGAATAAAATAATATAGGATTATTAAGGTTAGACATGATAATAAAAAACTCTATCAAGGCTCAAGTATCAAACATAACTGAACAAACACTTCCAATCTACAAACAACAATAACTACAAAGATATCAAAATACACAGAACTAGCGATAGAAATACAACGCATGTGGAATCTAGAATCAGTTACCACAGTCCCAATAGTTATATCATGCACAGGAGTCATTCCAAAAAGCTTACACAGCTCCCTGGCAGCACTGAACCTGCACCACCATACGTTCGTTGAATTGCAGAAAGCTACTCTTCTCAGCACATGCCACACTGTCAGAAAGTTTCTAGGAGCAACTTTCATACTACATCAAACTGTACAACATGAGGATCCAAGCCTCAGTTCTTGTGGTATTGAAGGACAGAACCCGAAAGAAGTAGATGAAGAAACAATGACATAATTTGTTTAAATGTATACATTTATTGTATGTGTTCTGTAATTCATAATGTTGTAAATATTTGTAGATGTTGGCAATCTTATAGTTAAGAGGGGGACTCCTTGCTTAGGCCGAGTCTGCCCAATATGTTACCGTCGTAAGCCGAGCCTACCTAAGTGTCAATAATAATAATAATAATAATTTGTTTATTTATCCTGGCAGAGCTAAGGCCATGTGGCCTTTTCTTCCGCTTTGCCAGTCAAAATATTACAGTTAAAAATACAAAATCATATTGATAATTTTCTAAATTACACCCTAAGGAAATTTTTGGGCTTAAGACAAGAACAAAAATTTAAATAACATTATCCTGAATTAATTTACTGGTTTTTCTTTTGAATTGTCCCAGCGTTTGACAGCCTCTGACATTATGTGGGATGAAATTCCAGATGTGGGTAACTGAAACGGTGAAAGATGAAGAATACGATGATCGGTGTAAAGGGATAGAAAGTACTTGACTATATTCTGAACGTGTATTTAGGTTGGTTTTGAGAGGACAGGTGTAAGAAGTGACATGATAGGTATGGTGGTGAAGATGTGTGTAGAATTTTGAAAAGAACCTGAAGACAGTGACATTTTCTGCGTACGTTCAATCGAAACCATGACAACATTTCAAAGGATGGCGATACATGATCAAACAGGCCTACATTACAAATGAAACACACGCATACATTATGAACACGTTGCAGCCTTTGGGCCAGTTTAGAACTCAAGTCTGTAAGAAGGACATTATAGTAATCGAAGTGGGGCATGGCATGACGAGCGATTGTACTAGAGTCCTTTTTTACGGCAGAGGGTAGGGGCATATCTAATCTCTTCATCATATGGATTATTAAATTAACTTTTCTGCACGTTTCAACAATGATTTTCCCACGTTAAATTTTTATCTACAAGAACGCCAAGATTTTTAATGAAATCGCTGAATGGGACGACTGAATTTCTGAAGTACAGTGGTACAATATAAACTATTCTTTCACTTTATTTACAAGGTCTATTGTAATGCTTCATTATTATTTAAAATTACTTCAATTACATATTCACACCTGGAGTTATGTAGGGTTCATGCAGAATGTTTCTTGGCCAAAAGAAAATAGTCATTCACCTGGTGGACTGAAATTCTAATCCCTTAAAAGTAGTTTCCTTGAGCATACTTCTTCAGTGCTAACATTCTTGGAATGATTTTTGGAAGGCCACTGTTGGAATGGCATCAGAGTTAGGATGTCACACTCCTCACAGCATCCTCTTGCAACTCAAATCAGATCCCAGCTTGGGAGACAGCCAAAAATCACAGAGACTTGTCAGGAAAGAAGGGAGCCAGATGAACCAGAGGAATGTTATGCTCTATTGAAAAGAGTGAGTGGGTTCACTGTCAAGGTGCAGCTAGTGGGTTCTTCCTTCCCTTCAGTGGTTTGTGGCATATTACATCACAGAAACAAAGAACCTCGTAATATTTTGGTCTTGTGGTGAATACTCATAAAATGGGAATCAAAGAAAAATGATCAAATGCTTTTTCTGTGCTTTTTGGCCTTGGTGATGTTCTGTGTTAATATCTACCTTTGTCATATTCATAAATTCATGGCTCTTTCCAAGTGATGATTACAATCCAGATTTTCATGAAATTTCATGTTTTTCTTTAGCATACTGTATGTTTTAAACTCAAAGTTTTGATGAATTAGTCTACTAAAGTTCTTAGTACCTACCTATTTTAACACTTTATATTTTTACATATTTTGCATTAAATGTGAATTATACTGTGTGTTTCATGTACGAGTTGGCCAATCATGTGGGTCTCTGTATCATAGCAGCCACAGATCTAACTCCCGAGCGATCGGGTGAAATATCTATGCAAATAAAGCTGCTAACAGTGTAATAATTCAGGTTCTCACAATTACAGTTAAAAGTACAATAAAAATAACGAAGTACCTCATCACCTGAGATGTTGGAAATGTCCTCCTCTTGCATCCACACAACACTGATACCTATTTATTTATTTCTTAAAAAGGTCCCAATGAGCACATATGGCTCGCATAAAGGGACAGTCAAAAGTACATCATAGGCAGACTTTACAAAGTAATAGAATAGAGACTGCACAGATTATAAGAAAAATATACATATACAAAAACAAACAAAATATCTGTCAAAAATACATAGGAAGAAAAAGGAGAGTAGTAATTTATAGAATAGAACCAGAGTTCATTACTTATTAATAGACTAAACTTAAAAACGATTAATTTAAGAATACAAGAAATACTCATATATAAAATATAGAATATAATACAAGGGAGAAGAGCAATTAAGAGAGATAAATTTAATTAAGTAAAATTAGATTACCGGTAATTAAAATTAAATATAATCTACTTGCTACACAGAAGTTAAAACCATTAAACAATTTACTGAATACTAAATACTATTTAGGAAATTTTCTTTCATGTGCATAAGTTCAGCTTCCAGGATAGATTTAATTTCTCTTGTCATATTTTCTTCAAGTTCAAGTTCGGGTGAAATATCTATGTAACTGAAACCGCTGCCAAAGAAGCTGACATGTGTTGGCTTGCACTCCTCTGACCTTGGCCTCAATCGGGGTCTGGTGCACAGAAAAGGAATGCAGGATAATAGGCCAATATTTTTTGCAGGTAAAGTGACTGTAATTGCAGAGAGTTATAGGAATAACATACTTAAACCATTCTTTGAAGAACTGACCAATATTGCATGTTGGAGTGCATATTTCCAGCAAGACTCTGCCATTGCGCATGCATTTGATGAGTCAGTCAAGTTCTTTCAAGAAATGTTTGATGATTGAGTAGGCCTAATTAGTAGGAGTTCCCAGATCTAACAGTATGTGACTATTATTAATGGGGGAACTTTAGAAATAAAGTGTATAGGTCAAACCCCTCCATACATTAGAAGAACTTAAAGACAATATCAGAAGAGAAATTAACTCTGCGGAAGCTGGACTTACGCGTATAAAAGAAAATTTCCTAAAAAGGTCCGGTGTTGTGTGGATGCAAGAGGAGGACATTTTCAACATCTCTTGTGATGAGGAATGTGGTTATTTTTATTGTGATTTTAACTGTAATTGTGAGAATCTGATTCATTACACCGTTAGTGGCTTTATTTGCATAAGTATTTCACCCTATCTCTCAGGAGTTAGAGCTGTGGCCAACGCGATGCAGAAACCCGCATGATTGGCCAACTCGTACATGAAACACACTGTACATAAATTTTCATAAAATTAATATCTAATGCCAATGTTGTTGAATTAAATGACTGGGAAGAGAGTTATCAGTAATTAAGTTCAAACTAAAACAAAAATAAAAAAGTTTATAGAATCTTAAACCCAAAGTAGTCCTGACATTAATTAGTTGCAAATTTCAGCATTCGGGATGGGATCAGTCACATGTAAATACATATTTTTCTGGGATGGTTTGACAAGTAGAAACCCAAATAAAAATACAGTTACAGAAACTTTTTAAGTACACCTTAAAACACATTCAATTAATATTAAATTGTATTGGAAGTTAACACAATGAAGTTATATAACATCATAATCTTATTATATTGGGAGTAGACATTGACACATACTAAACACATTATCTTCAAGAACACTCTCTACTTCATTAAATTGACTACATACTAGTTAGCCGGCTTTCAGATGGACCTTCCACCCATCGTCAGACATCCCGGAGGAGAACGAATTGGGACTGATTGGGAAATTCGTGAAACCACCGCAGCGCCATCAAGAGGTACAGGATGGATGTTCAGCAGTGGGACATAGTCTGACGATGGGTGGAAGGTCCATCTGAAAGTCGGCTAACTAGTATGTAGTCAATTTAATGAAGTAGAGAGTGTTCTTGAAGATAATGTGTTTAATATTATTTCACTTCATTGTGTCTTCCCATTCCAAGTGAATTTAATTAATTGACACATACTTTTGGTATAGTTTGCCTGTACTAGTTTCGGCACCATCACTACCGTTTTCAACAGTTATACTTCAACTGCTGTGACACCCATCTGTGGACATTGAACGAATTTCAAGATGAGGTCATCATCGGATGGGATCTTAAAGTTCGTTCAACGTTCACATGAGGGTGCCACACTATTAAAATATAGCTGTTGAAAATGGTACGAAACTAGTACAGGTAAACTATCCCTGTGTTATTTTTTTACTTTTCGCTACTACTTTGCTTTACGTCCTCTTCACAGTCAGTGCAGCGCTCTCAAATCTTGCTTTACGATTACTGCAAAATGTCATGGCGGAGTAGGTGCTCATTGAACATTTCCATGATAGCATTAAAATCATTGTTCAAATTCCCAAGTATGAATGACTTCTGCAGCACAGTTAGTACAATTTGATTTTACCTGTGTATCATATTGTACAATAATTATTATTTCCATCCCGGCATAACTGCTATTTGCACATGTCTTGACTGTGTTGGAGGGCAGTACAAAGTTCCGATTTCGTTGAGCAAGCTCTCAGATGATCGACTTTGCCATTTTTTTTGGCTGCAGCAGTCATAAAGTGATGCTGTAGCACTCGTAAAGCGCTTTACAGGTTTGCTTTAAAAAAAGAACACATGGTATAGCAAAAGTGAACTTTACTGTTGATTTCAACTCCTTATGTAATTATAATATTCCATTAGTTGTGAAATCACACAGTATAAATTAAAATCACACTCCCATACATAATATTCTCATACCTATTCCAAACAAAATAATTAATATTTACTTTTAACAAATTTGACGTTTCTAAAGAATAATAAACACAGCTGATTAATGTTTCCCTTTACTAATTCCCACGTGGTTTGATATTGTCTAACAATCGCATTGTCGTGTGTTGGGATCTATTTAAACATTTTGATAGGATAGGCAGCCTAATACTGTACTTGATAGTAAACAAAATAACTGCCCTAACCTTAACTGTAATTGTTTTTACTCATATAGAAGATATGGCCTAAACAATAAGTTGATCTATGGTGATCTATCTTCTCATCAGCATGAATATTACTCAGACTGCAACACCGTAATTTTGGAATAATTAACTTTACTTACAACAGATCCTGCAAATCATAAGATAATAAATTCAAAATGGCTGACTATTGCAATCCAACAGCAAGGTCACACCCACCCAGGATGACAGCAGAGCGCAACTACAGCTTAGGGACCCTATTATATGGTGAAATAAAATGGTCTATACTGGTACTATAAAAGATTCCATAGTGGTGACTATTTCGCATTTATTTATGGTATTATGCAATATATTTATGCAAATGTATTGTTTTCAGTTAATTAAATAATTTAAAAAGCTTATAAACACAAGTAAATAAATTATTACACTACTACATAAACTCTTTCGTAATGTTTAATCAAGAAATTGATCTAGTAACTACACACCTGAGTTGTGGAAATTCAAATTGCATGTCCAAAATACATCTACATAAGCGCCTCAGCATTATCAGGGCGAAGGTTTGTTCTTTGCAGAGTCCCAATGTTAGAATAGGCTGAGAATCTCAAAGAGACTGAGAAAATCCGGGCATTTCATTCTTATTATGCGTGTTTTTCATGGTTTCGCTATTATTTCATTCATATGCCATAATTTTGCTCTAATATGCTCATTTTGTGACATTTTGCTCTTATAAATCCTTGGCAAATGGCATATTTATGCAATTTATGTCATGAAAATGAAGAAAAATATATTTATTAGAAATTTTGCGCATATCGTTATTACCACAAAATAGGGTCCCTACTACAGCTTAAGAAAATATAAAATAAATTCAATCAAAGCTATTAATTACCCTGCCAAACTTAATAATACTTAAAACAAATGCCTAACTACAATTATCTAAAATCATCAAGCTTTAGAGACTACAAACAGTGGATGCTGCTAGGCTTCCAAAAGCGGGAGAGGAGACACTAGTCATAATCTCATATAACTCTGCTTTACTGACATAATAAGAAATGCGTCTTGAAGTCAAGAGGATGAGAGTGAGCAAAAATAATACAATTTAGCAGAAAATTTTCCACCAAAAAGCACAGCATACAGTCATGGCCCTATTTGTATCATACTAATCTACAATTTTGTCATTCTGTCAAAATGCTTACAGTATTTAAGCATCTGCCTCCAAAACCAAAATAACTAGTTTCAGAACCTGCTAACACTATGGGCACGTTTTAAAGTCATCAGTAAATCCACTGGTGGAAAAGTGCGATGAAAGTTCAATGAATGTACAATGAACGCCATCCGCCTTTTTTCCTCTCGCTGAACCTGATGAGCCGTTGATTTTATGAACAGTTTGATGGATTTCAGCAGGAATATTTGAGTTGTGTAATAGTTATTGTATCGTGGATTTGCAAGAAGTGGAAATTATAATATTTGATGGGCAGGGAACTAATAACTGAGTGCTACCATTCTCATAAATCATGTTTTGAGCCTTTTTATAATCCGTAAAAATTTTGCATATTTAAATATGGTACCTAACCTCAACAGGCAATTATGGATAACCTGTGCAGTCAGTTTCAAGATATTTGGAAAACGACATTAATTAATAGATTTTTCTGTAGAGTATTTCTTCTTTCTTTTCTCGTCTTGAAACAAAATCAACTCATCGCTTTAATTTTCGGAGGACTCACACTCTGATGAAGAGCAGTTTGTTAGCTTTCAAACAAAAATGAACTAAATTTATTTGTGCTAGTGGGCAACTGTCGTCTGCTTCTACGCTCCACCACATTTGTCATCTAAGAAGCATCTTATTTAAAGTTCGATGAGTATGATTGCAATCGATGACTTTCAGCAGACAAACAGCGATGACTTTACGAACAGCCTGATGCTTTCCCGGTGGATAGTGCGCTGACTTTACAAACACCCTGATGGAAGTCCGATGACATCACTGGAATCAATCGATGACTTTAAAAAAGGGCCCTACCTCATTCTAGGTGGTTAAAACTTCATAATGTATTCACAGTATATGTATCTTCATTATATACATTGTCATTTTTAACCTGCTAATTAATGTTTTCTGCATTTACAGAAATGGGCAGCATTTGTCCGTGAAGTTGATCCAGACATATTTACTGGTTATAATATCAATAATTTTGATTTTCCTTATCTCATAAATCGAGCTAGCCATCTCAAAGTTAACAACTTCCCTTTTCTTGGACGTATAAAAAACATTAGGTAAGTAATTTACTATTGGTTGTACATTTATTTAGTATAGCTTGATGAAATTTGTAAAGGAAATGTAATGTGTATACAGTTGACTTGATTACGTGGGTTAATGTCACAACTTGAAGGGTAGGGAAAGTTATTTGACTTTATCATATCACATTAAAAAAAAGAAAAAAATTGGTATAAAAACAGTTGCATACATTATATTAATACCATGGCTAGGCTGTTTTGTTTGGTATAACATTATTATTCTAGTACACGCCTCTCCACTTTGGGAGGGGGCTACAGACGGTTTGGAATATAAAGTGAGTCCCTTAGCTAATCCTAACTAGGCCTACCATCCGACTACTCCATCTAACATAGGCAGGTGGCAAGATTGGGGGCATGTAGTCAGCATACTAACTTCCACGGTCATTTTTGATGGCTTTTTTTGACCAAAGCTCTGCTGCTTCTTAAAAAGTAGTTCCTCAGTTTGCGACACCCCATTCCGGACCTCCATACCTCAAAAAAAAATCCAGGGAGGACTGAGATATGGACCCAGACCTGTGGATCCATAGTCAACAAAGCCAACCACTAGACCATGCAGGGGGTCAGTCCTGTCTAGCATATATTTTTATGTTGCCTTACTAATAAAAGTTGCTTATACATGCATTGAACAATTGTTTGGTTGATCTTCGCACAAGTTCTAACTAACTAACTCTGTGGCGCTACATCCCTGAAGGGACAAGGCCTACCACCCAACCACTGCATCATCTACCATAGGCAGATGGCAGGATTGAGGGGCATGTGGTCTGCATGCCGACACCCATGGCCATTAATGGGGGTTTCCATGACCGGAGTCGCTACTTTTCTATCAAGTAGCTCCTCAATTTGAATCACGAGGCTGAGTGCACCCCTACCAGACCTCCCTACCTCAGAAAAATCCGAGGAGGTACCGGGATCGAACCCGGGCCAACGGATCTGTAGTCAGCAACACTAACCACAAGACCATGCTGGCGGTCTCTCACAAGTTCTACATATCACTAATAATCACTGCATTACTCCTAAGGGTTGCACCAAGTTTGAATGTGTAGCGTCATTAGACACATGCTGGGGATGACGTTTCTCGCCCACGGCAGTAATGGAAGCATGTGACTGCACTCTGCCAGTGAACAAACCGCAGTATGTTGGCTCCCAAGAGACAATCAAGTTTCATTATTTTATTAAATTCATTTCAGGGAGCTGTAATCATGGGTAAAATTAAGACAATATGACATGCAAACAAGAAACTGTTAACAATTGTTTCATAACAAAATTTCATCTCAAACATCAACTAAACAAACATATGTTACAGATATCGGTTTATTTTTATTATTTACATCAAATTTATACAAAGGTATTAGGCTGCGTAAGGTGTTGCACACATTCAGTCTTTTATGCAGATATTACTAGTAATTTTTTCTCCTCGCCTGTATATATTCCTGGTATAAATGTTACACATAGATTAATTATTAGCAATAATAAATTAAGCTTAAAGGCCTACACTGTTAGGGATATGAAATGAATTAACCAAATATGTGTGTGTATTTTTTATGTTGCCTTTGTTGTAGTGATTGCAAATTCTTCAAAGCTATTTATTAATTGATTTTATAGGTCAGTAATAAAAGAGCAGATACTACAGAGTAAACAAATGGGGAGAAGAGAGAATAAGCATATGAACTGTGAAGGAAGAGTTATATTTGATCTTCTTTTGGTATGTATATTAACGTCATCCTGTCCATTTAATTGAACATTTATTTAGACGTTTATGTAGCTTGATATAGTGAACATTGAGATAAATCATAACTAGAGATATCTGTAAAAAAGTAATATTGAGATGAGTTGCATACACTACTTCTAAAAATTTCTAGAATAGAGATACCTAGTTTTTGTGAGTGACAGATTCACAAATTATAGTCATTACTATTATTAAAGTGAACATCTGGGTTGTTTGAAACACTTTCAGAATGAAATATTGTTGTTTTACATTGTGAAAAAACACGAAATTTTGTGTTTTCAGTGAGAATTTTCGTGTTTAATAAGAATTTTTTTTAACAAAATTTTATTTTTCGAGGAAACCTCGAGTTTAGAAAGGTCTCTTTCTATAATTGGACTTAAGTGATTTGTTTATCAAAATTAAACCTTGGAATTTTAGGTATGAAAAATTGACATTTTAGGAACCTAAAATAGATTGCAAAATGTTGTAAGTAGGCACAATTATTTTATGTTAGGCAAGAAATTGTTAATTTCTGGTATCTAAAATGACCCACAAAAGATTAGTAATGAATAAAAGTAAGTATTTTTACGTTTTCATGGGTATGACTGTAACCATCACATGTTATTTGTTAATTGTTATTTGATAATAATAATAATAATAATAGGCCTAGTAATATTGATATTAATAATACTTTTATAACACAAGAAGAAAAGGTCTATGAGTTTACATTTCTTAAAAATAGACTTAAGCTAATTTGTGTCCGAGTGTTAGCCTTAAATAATATGAAAACACCACTGAAAATTAATAAATTAATTACTGGCTTGCCTACCCTAACAAAGAAAATGTCTAATTATTACCTTTTGATAGATAAACGAAAAAAAAAATCCCTTCATAAATAACATAATTATAATCCACTAGCCAGGAGTGAATTAAAGAAGCTTTCGAACACCAGAACGATCGTTTCAATGGGTCAGTATACCTAATAGTGAAGTTAGTGTGCATATTTCCGTACTCAATCTTGCTACAGATGTTAACACTTCACTGTGCGTTTTTCCTAGTAATATTAAAATTTTGAACACTTGTCTTTTGGCACTGTTCGCTATGCAATGCAGTTAATACAGTTCACTGTACAGTTTATGAGCACTAAATCATACGCAGAGAGAAGAAAACTAGAAATTAAATTTAGTAGTTGTAGTAGTAACTGATTTATTTTTCCTGGCAGAGTTAAGGCCATTAGGCCTTCTCTTCCATTCAACCTGGTTAAAGAATGTACCGTATTTATGCGAATATAAGCCACCCCTCAATTTAAGCCGCACCTGCCTTTTTAACAGTAAAGTAAAGGGGAAAAAATTAAATTAACCCCAAAGTGAAAAATAAATTGTTTCATTTTCTTATTACTAAAGTAACACATTTCTTAGCTGAAATAGGCCTGGAATAAGAAAAAGAAAGTATCAGCTGACTTAAACTATGAAATTATAATTTTATTTAATACTAGCATGTGCCCACGGCTTCACCCGCGATAATTATTTCAAAAATTAAAAATTAAGAGCATAATAGTTAAATCATTATATTTATTAACACCTAATTCACGTGGACTACATATCACGATTAGATAGCGTCGCCTGGTAAAAGCGACCTCAGATTCTAGTTCCTTGGCCCAGAATACCCCTGTATAGTGAGTTTCGTCCGAATTGTACAATGTTTGACCATATTTAGGCCTATATTGATTATCCCTCTTCCATGTAGGTTGAAAATTTCATATGTCTGCGGGCCTTGATATTCTAAACAAATGAATCGTCCAGGATGGACTTACAAAATCAAGTGATGGCTTGCGATAATTATTTCAAAAATTGAAAATTAAGAGCATAATAGTTAAATCATTATATTTATTAACACCTAAATCACATGGACAACATACCACGATTAGATAGCGTCGCCTGGTAAAAGCTACCTCGGATTCGAGTTCCTTGGCCCAGAAAACTCCTGTATAGTGAGTTTCGTCCAAATAAAACAATGTTTGACCATATTCAGGGCTTACAACATTCAAGCGATTGCGAAAGTTTTATTTCCAAGGTCTGACAAAAATAGCCAAAGCCAACTGTAATTGATTTGACATTTAAATGTATAACTGAAAACCGATGCTTCGAAAACGCAAAAAGTGCACGTTTTTTGCCCATTTTTCACTCATAACTCACGAATGAAAGCGAAAATTAAAATTCCTATGTTTAAAATTTCAGATCTCTGTGTTGAGTAGATTTCGCTGGGCATCGCGGACAGACAGACAGACAGAAGGAAGACAGACACTTCATTTTGTAGATAATTAAATAAAACTGATGGAAAAGAAACGAATCAAATTATGAAATTCTAATTTTATTTAATGTAATTAAATAAGTCCACTGCTGTGGCGTAGGGGATGCGTGAGAGGAGGGAACGCAGCAGGCCCGGGTTCGATTCCTGGTCGGGACAAGTTACCTAGGTGGGGGTTTTTTCTGGGGTTTTTCCTCACCTGTGAGACAAATGTCGGGTAACTTTAGGTCCTTGTGGTCCCCAGATATCATCTGGTCGTCATTACCATCTTCATCCCATCCTCGACTTCTTTGGAGTGAGTGTGTGTGTATGATGTGTCTCGTCCTATGTGTTTGTGTTGTCTCGGAGGTGGCCCTGGCACTCATCTGGGGAGGCCCTCCATGTCCTTGTCTGGTCAAAAAAGTACCGTATTTACTCAAAAGAGTTTGTTGGCGAATGTAATGCACATCAATGTTAGGATAGGTATTTTATTTGGAATTTTGTCATAGTTTTAAGGGAATAATGAACCGCCACGTAAATATTTGAAATTACCATTAATTCAAACTCTCTTCCTGCATTTCTAATATCATTTTTTTCAGCATAAAGAATTACTTTACACTTGAAAGCAGCATCATAAGATATTCTTCTCTTTTTTGCCCTCCATTTCGCGACTACTAACTAGTATTTTTATACGCTCTTTGTAAAGCTAGTAATAGGCCAACGATAAAATTAATGAAGTCTAGAATTACAGCAATGCATTGTTACGCAGATAAAAGTTACCGATACTGCCAACCTACGAAACGGATTTGTATTCAAATTTAATGTGCCCTCAAATTTAACGCGCACCTCAGTTTTGAAAGCTACAAATGGACAAAAAAGGTGCACGTTATATTCGAGTAAATATGGTATATGTGATCCAAAGATAATCTCTCTCCCGACAGGTCACGACCCTGTAAGGCCTGAGTGGTTTGGGTCGCTTAAATCCTAAAAGGGAGAGGTAAAACTAAGATAAAGAGTTAGATAAAGAAAGAAAGAAAGAAAGGAAAGAAATAATTAAATAAAATTGACTGAAAAGAAAACAGAAATCAGTACTTAAAGCTGCGTCTCCATTGATATACATTTAACACCAACATGTTGCAGTTAACATATGTTAAATGTTTACCATCAACTTGTTAATATATACAAGTCAAGTGCTTTGCCAATTAACAACTGTCTCCACTACAATGTTATAGGTTAACATGTGTTGGCCCGGTTACGAACAGAAATGAATAACATTCGAAGAAAGAAAAAAAAACGGCTCTGAAGAGGGCAGCCAACATTTCAAAATGAGAGAAGTTTTATATACTCGTTATTATCTTCTTGTTAACTGTCTATGACTTTCTTCAATACTAATTTTGTACAGATGTCTTGATCTTTTCAAAATAACTATCACATTTTTCAACAATGGAGTATGCCATAAAAAATAATTTTAAAAGTAGATGCAATACTATTGAGAACACTGATAAACCAAATACTCACATAATACAAAATGGATGCCGGGAATATTGAGGAAGCTGTCGACTGCTTTTTGTTCGCCCAGAAATTCCCAAACCAAAGCCGATTAAGCCGGCGATTGCTTTTTGTTTCCCGGAAATTCCCGAAACAAAGCCGAAATTGACCGAATAGTCAATTGACTTGACATGTTGTCCATTTTCTCCGGAAAACAAATTAACATCTGAAAATGTTAAGTGCAACACACTGGGTTTGCATGTCAAGTCAATTGGAATGCAAATTGCAATATACATGTCAATATCAACTTGTTTGAAGATCAATAAAAAGAAAACAAAAACCATGGTGATCGGAAGAACAAATGAAAATTTTAAAATCAACATACAGCTTGACGGTACAGCCCTAGACCAGGTCGAAAGTTTTTGTTACTTGGGTAGCATTATCAATAAGTTTAACAAGTGTGACACAGAAATTAAGAGATGAATAAACCTGGCTAAACAAGCATTTCAGAACAAAAGGAATCTTCTCACAAATAACCATTTAAGCATGGAAGTAAGGAAAAAATTTGCCAAAACATTTGTAAGTTGTGTATTAACTTATGGATGCGAAACATGGACAATAGGAAAAGCAGAAGCCAAGAAACTAGAAGCAGCAGAAATGTGGATATGGAGAAGGCTAACAAAGACGAGTTGGGTGGATAGGAAAACAAATGAAGAAGTGCTTAATGAAGTGATGGAAGAGAGATCCCTTCTGAATTCAATTAAGAGTAGAAGAGCAAAGTTAGTGGGTCATACATTTCAGCACAATGATCTACTCATTAACATTTTTGAAGGGAAAATACTGGGAAAGAAATCAAGAGGACGTCCAAGAAATTCATTTATTAAAAACATGATAAAGGATATGGACGTGCTGTCATACGAAAATCTAAAGAGAACAGCGATGAAGAGGAAGACATGGCTACTGCAACAAGGCATTGCCTTTAGATCTTGATGATGATGATCAACTTGTTAACCCTTCGCGGGCGGCGACGTTTTATGGCTGTGGGCGGAAAGCATTTTTAAAGAAAAAATAAGTTAATGAAAAACCAATTGAAAGTAACTTAAATCATGCATTCATGCATAAAATCAACATATACCTTGGAGTTTTTCCGAATTCTGCTCCTAATCTGCTCTAGGAACGATTTTTAGTATTTAGCGAGAAAATGTTTATGCGGAAACGGCACAAGTCTCACTGAGCGCATTATAAGTTTACATAGGCCTACAGTGGGCTGTGATTCTCAATTGGATCAGTATTTTGTTCAAAATCAGAAGGCAGAACTGGATATTATATATTGTAGTGATATATGTTGTGCCTGCATCAAAATAATCACTTCTATTGAGCTGGGAGCACGATTGCCTCCAGTGTCACTTACGTCGCTCTCACTCTCATTAACGTTGCCAGTAGCGATCTCGGAAAAACATCCCTTATTATCGCTAAATGATATTTCTGACACTTCACTTTCACTTTGAATACTTAATTCTTCAGTTTCAGGACCTGTAGGACACTTTCTTTTTGCAATTTTACCGAAAATAAGGGAAAAACACGGAACGAATAGTGCACGCTGTTCACTAGTTACCCACGGCCACTGAAATCCTCTACTAAAATCGTCCTGGGCACGTGTATTGGGGAATTCCCAAGTCACAGTGGATAAGAGAACAATCTCCTGCCATCTATTGAAGATTTTACGTACTTAGTGCGTGAGAAAAGCCGGTCACATTATGAGTCGATCAGGGGACCCATATATGGGATGCCGCCCTGTAGAATCGGTACAGGCGTCCCATATATGAGTTTCCGCCCGCGAAGGGTTAATATTGACATGTTGGTGTTAAATGTATATCAATGGAGACGCAGCTTTACACTTCATATAACTTTCAGTGTTGAATTTCCTGAGATTTTTCTATTTTTCATAACTGCACTTTCAGTTACCATCAGTTCAAAATTACCATTATTTGCATTCCCATATTTTAATTTTTTTATTTTTATTTTTATGGTATTTTTTACTTCTGAGCAACTCATATTACATGCATATTCTGTAATACCACTATAAAAATTGAAAAAAATACGCAAAACATATATCATTAAATGAACATCACTTGCTTATGCAGTTATATGCATTTTCTATGGTGCTTCCATTAAAAATCGATATATTTTCGATTACTATATCTGTTGGGTATGGATTGCTTCCGGAGAGATAGAAGCAAATGTTGAGGACAAGAACGGCATATGACCCTGCCGTAGAGGGAAATGATGGGTAGGGATGTTAGACAGAATTTCTGATAGCGGAGGACCAATTATTGCTTAAAAACAATAATAAAAGGAGTAGTAGAGCTAAGTGGACATAGATCGAGGTTGCTGGATACAGAGGTCCACGAATGTAACAATACGATGGAACTCTTTATTTCACACAATATAGGCTAAAAAGATGCACTGAATTAACTGAATGATTAATTAAATCACAATAAGCTGAAATAGGATTTTGTAACTTGCAATATACAAAGTACTGAGCTTTGGCGGGAAAGCTAGACATGTGGCGATAATTGTTCTATAATTATGCCAGTAATGAATTATATGTCAAAATGCTCGTAAGAATTGCTGTGTTCTGTTTAAGATGGATTAACACTAATATCTGTAGAATAATACACTGTATAGCTGATTTAAGGAATGCTTGGTGTTGCACAATACACTCGAATTAATACACGAGCTTTTAGAATAATAATGTGATGTGGCTATCAATCTTGTGTTATTGTAGCGATCACAAATCAATTTCCATGCTACTGGGAAATTGTCACTTGTCACAGGAAGATTTTCAACGAGCACGTGCGCTTGCTGCTGAAGCGCTGCTAACAAATAATGGTATTTCTGTATTGCATCTAGCGATTCATTATTCACAATGAGGCTAGTAAACGTACCATGAAAATGTTTGAATTTTGTAACATCTCCATCGAAGGTGGGTAATTCTACGGTAGGTAATGGTATAACTCTGCTCTGTGCATTGCAAGAATGAGAAGTGTGATGTGATATATCACTGTGATGAGAATTTGCACTATGCACTTGCTGCTCGTGGAGAAACAGAAGACCACTTAACTTTGCTTTAAGCACTTCGTAATTGTTTCTCACTTCTTCATCGTTCTGTTCGTGAAACTCTATGTCTTCTTCAGCTTCGATGAGAGATTCAATTTGAATTTGTACAGCTTCGTATTTTTCAAAAAGATCATTGAGGCTTTCGAATTTTACCTTTAGTTGAAACACATTAACTTCTTCTGAAATGCTGTCACAGTACTTCTGTATGTACGTGAATTTTCTTCTGATAAAATTACGTTTTCTAGTCAGTACCTTCAAATCTTGTTCCATTTCGGATGTAGAATGAAATACTTGTCGATGTGGAATGCTGTTATACTTCGCTCTGAAGAATCTTGCTGCTGTTCTATCTTCGTTGTTGAAGACCTTTTACTGCGCTAGTCACCACTGCTGGATGATAGCTTAACGCACTGCACACTGCAGCCTTGATGTGATTGCAGACTGACGCCTTGTAGTTCTACTTCTGCTTGGAGTGACTTGGGCACTGCCAACTTGATGACAACCTGGACCATGAATTCAGGGTAGCTGGAATTCTTATGCCGTCCGAAACGTGGTTGCTATGTGATCTACTGGGCGGACCCGAGGAAACGCTTGGATTCTGAAATCCGTTCCGATGGTAGAACAATACCGAGAAGAAACCGTATATGTGTGAGAGTTCAAGATTTATCCAAATTACATCCGGCCCGATAGAGGAACCATATCAATGCAACAACGGCATATATCCGGACCGAGAGGAGCAAATGAAAATCGATTTTCACTTGTCGGGAAAACTATACAATCTGTGATCTCACACGATATAACTGGTTAACTGAATGAAAAATAAGATGAAATGATTGCAACACTGGCAATATTCAAGGTAATGCACTTGGCGGGATATCTTGACACTTGGCGATAATTGTTCTATAATTATGCCAGTAATGAATTATATGTCAAAATGCTCGTAAGAATTGCTGTGTTCTGTTTAAGATGGATTAACACTGATATCTGTAGAATAATACACTGTATAGCTGATTTAAGGAATGCTTGGTGTTGCACAATACACTCGAATTAATACACGAGCTTTTAGAATAATCTAAGAAGCCGATAATGATGAATCTACTGTAAATAGTGTAGATTAAATACTCGCACACGATAATACTTGTAACTGTAAGTATTATGTATTTATTCGCGTTTAAGAACAAAACCACTTCGGCTATTATCTTGAAAGGCGCGAATCTGCAGAGCTATCCAACATAGACTGTCTCATGTGGATGCAGGCTTCTAACTGGCTTGGCTATGACGCTGTTTAGTATCACGAGGCGTCTTACAAGTACGCACCTGCCGGAAATAGTGCCGAGAACACGCGGCAATAACACATATCACTGCGCTACAATAGCTAACTAAGCGGGAATAGATTTAGCGGAGCGTTTGAATATAAAGACTAACTAGACACGTAGAAAAATGCTAGTAAACCTATAGCTTGCGTGAACAATATCGATAGTCCTGCAGATTCGAGATAATCAATAAGTGGCAGTGCTTGGAGGAGGGGAACCAGCCATGGTAGATCAATTGGCTATATTGTGCACATTTTTACCATTATTGCCTAAAAACACTTGTATGCAATTTTAAGCATATTTCGTTGGGCTTAATCTAGGCAAAAAAGTGTGGCTTATATACAGATAAATACAATATACAGTTTAGATTAATATTAATAACAGAGTAATGGATAAGAGACTAACGACTAATACTAAGACTTAGGTTAAGGCTAATCATAATAATTAATTAATTAATTAAGTAAAAAGCATAACTTTCATTAAAGAAAAAAATGTTACAAGTAAAATAAGGAAAATGTCAAATTAAGTTATTATGAAACTTTTAGTTTGTGAAATAAATTTATAGACAGTTATAAGTTATAAGAAGGTTAAGTAATGCTATGTACAATGAGAGATGAGTGATGGGCAGTAATTGTTTAATAAGCGCATATTTGAAAGAGTGTAAACTCCGACCCCCCTGATATCTTTTGATACGGAATTCCAAGAACAGATTGTATGATGACTAGGAATTGATAACAGAGAATTGTGCTGCGAACGTGTACCACAATTCGAGGGCTTAGAGTCAGACAACGTTAACTCCCATAACACAACATGGGAGTTAACGTTGTCTGACTCTAAGCCCTCGAATTATGGTAGGAGGATAGAAACGTAAATCAGGGAGCCAAGTAAAGAGGTATGGAAAACTTAAGAATTTGGTATAATAAGCACAGGGAGTAGACTAAACGTCTATTTTGCAATCAAAGCCAAGACAGTTGTTTGAAATATTTTGAGACATGATCGTGGAAACGAATTAAAGATAAAACGAACACAAGTATTGTGAACACATTGAAGTTTCTGTGACAATTCAACACTCAGATCTCCATACAAGATGTCGCAGTAGTCGAAATAAGGCATCACTAGGGTCTATTTTAGAGTTTGCTAAATATTCTAGTGAGAAGGAAGTTTTTCAGTTGTTTTAGAGCATGCATGATTGAGAAAGCCTTTTTACATGCTTGATTTGGGAATTCCAAAATTAGTCATATTTGGTCCTTGAATTCCACTGTCTTCATGTATATATTAGTTTAAAATACAATATATAAAATTTTACTCACAGTGAATAGTTAAAAGAATGCTGCACAACGTAACAAGTCTTTCCTCGACCCTTCCTCAGGTGCCTCCTGAATCACACTGCTCACAAAACGAGGAATCTTCTACATCCCCTGTTGGTTGCTGACTATCTCCCATAAATGTCGTACACCGAGCATACCTATTGATCCACTCATTTGGGACTCCAAAATCAACAGTCCTTTCAACCTCCTTGGATGGTGGGGAAAAAATAATGTTCGATTTATCAGGTGATAAATCCAAGGAGGAGATAAATCGAACATTATTTTTCCCCCACTATTCAAAAGGAGGTTGAAAGGACTGTTGATTTTGGAGTCCCAAATGAGTGGATCAATAGGTATGCTCGGTGTACGACGTTTATAGGAGATAGTCACCAACCAACAGGGGGTGTGGAAGATTCCTCGTTTTGTGAGCAGTGTAATTCAGGAGGCACCTGAGGAAGGGTCGAGGAAAGACTCGAAACGTTGTGCAGCATTCTTTTAACTATTCACTGTGAGTAAAATTTTATATATTGTATTTTAAACTAGTATATTGGGAATTCCAATTCATGTTTGAGTCGAGATAGATAGCTAGATTTTTTACCGTTTCTGTGTACGGGATAGTAGTGTTGTTCAAGGTCACTGGTAGCAATGTAGCCTTGTTGATGGATGATACGAGTCTTTGCTGTCGTAATACAATTACTTGGGTTCTGCTTGGATTAAGTTGTAAGCCAAATTTGTGTGCCCAGTTACCGATTGATTGTAGATCTTCGTTACGGAATGTTAAAGAGTCTTTAATTGCATCTGGGCGTGAGTTATATTCACTAGATTTGAAGGTCATCTTCATAGAGGTGGTGTTGTGAGTGTCTTGTGTGACTAGATATGTCTGTATTATGCATTGAAGTTGAAGCATTCAACATGATTGTAGTTAAACCTTTAATTAGAAGCATATTAAGTGGCAACCCAGTCATAAGTAGTAAGCTTTCCACTGTTTCCATGAATTCACCTGTACTCTTTGCATAACAATGTGGTGTTATTCTGTGCGTGAGACAAATTTTAAAATAAGTTTTAAGTAAACTATGATATTAAATCTTAAAAGTTCCTGAAATTCTTTAAAAAAACCTTAAAAATTACTTATTTAGGCAGGTTTAGGCACAAAAAGGAAGAAATAAGCACTGACTCCCATTTTAGGTCATTTTAGGCACTATTCAACTGCTCCCAATGAGTATATTTTTCCATAAATTGCAAACATCTGCAATTATTTTGCACATTTTCCTAAGGAACTAATAGTTTGAATTAAGTGAAGTTATATATGTTAAATCTTCATCTCAAGTATTAATGTATATTTATTAACTTCACTATATAAACTTCCTATAAATTTTATGATAAATTAGCAGACATGCCAGTGGTATAATATAAGCAAAAGGAACTAAAAAAGTACTTAAAATTATGCGTTGAGATGTTCATGGAAAAAGTTTTACTATAGCATAATAATTATATTCTCTCTCTCTCTCTCTCTCTCTCTCGAATCCTATGCCCCCACGTTGGGGCAAAGGGCCTCCAAGTGGAGGTTTCTGTTTACCTATGTGAATTTTGTCACGCTTATTTTCCTGGGGAGGGCAGAGGGACAGGTGCTAAGCCCATTGCCTCTCAACCCCCCTCTAGAAACTAAGGTATTACTTGGACGTGAAAGAGCTAAGAAATTTTGTCCAGAGGCTCTAATTTAGGCTTGGAGTTCTTTTACATGCCTTAAACCTATGACACGGGGCCCCCCCAGCTTAAAGTCCCTCTCAGAGGACTCCGTGCCCAGGATTTTTAGGTCCTGAAAAACCCATCGACTGCAGCTGGGATTGATCCCGCGACCTTGAGATCTAGAGGCGTGCACGCTACCTCAGCCGACTAATAATTATATTAATTAGCACTAAACACTTGTGAATTTATTTTATATTTTGTTTCAGTGTAGAAATACAGTCGAGCTTGTGTAATTCGAAGCATGAAAAATCAAATTAATCACAATTTCAAATTGTAAAACTTTTAATGAGATGTCAAAGGACCATGCTAAAAGTTAATTTATTGATGAATTCAAATTTAAAAAGTTTGACTGGTGCCCAGTAGTGTATATCTTTAATACGTAGTTCAAGGCAATTGTGTAAACCAGTTTATCTTCAGGCAAGTGTTAATAATTGTCAACTGGTAAGAATTGTGACACTCTTTAGGAGTAGCTCCCCTAATGAGTGCACCTGAGCTTCCCTGCGATCAGCAGGAGGCCTTTGCCCTTTAAGGTATGTCATAGGCTAAATTCAAATTCAAGAATTGTGAAAATCTATGTAATGAAAGGCCTCTTTTATGTGCTTTTGCAGGAATACAGTATTTATTTGGCTATAGGAGCCCCTTGCCTATAAGACCCCCTCTGATTTTTTAATCCATAATTTTGAAAATATTAAAAATCGTGAAAATCTATGTTTCAAATCTGGATAAAAGTTGCAATGTTGGACATTGCTTCAATGGAACATAGTGGTACATTCTTTAGCTTCCTCCTTGACCTTGAGCTTCTGTCTGCATGACTCTTCCCCTTCCAGTTCCACCCTTAACATTTTGCAGTAGCTTGTTTTGTGAGTACATGGATCATGGCATTGGGGTGGTCAGTGTTTAATTTGAAAGCAGACAGACAAATGGCATGTAAAAAATGACTGGTTGAAGAATGAGTTATCCTGTCTCTTGGAAATGAAGCATAATGGTGTTAGTGGAGCAAAATTGTGTGAGAGCTGGGAGTAGAAAGTTTGATGTACAACCAAAATGGTTAATTACTGGCACAGTTAACAAGCGCATGGGATTAGAATTTTTTTCTTCTCCTTCTTTCTTCTTTCTTTTCAGATAGATGTGGTAACAGTCTAGGCTGTAGTTCATTCAGCAACACATTCGCACATGCCACACACGTAATGGTGGCTATTTTGTATCTATCGTAGTTATGATTGTTTATGTTATTAATCAGAATTGAATGTTTTAAAATATTTTGTTCACTGCATTTTAATAAAGTAGTTCATATTAGTTTATAACCTACTGGTACTCCTATATTAATCACCCCCAATCTGTTGGTCTATTGAAGACATTTTCCCCTATAAGACCCTCTCCAATGTTAAAACAACAAATTATGCAAAATAAGTACATATACAATATATTTTCAAGATATGTGCCATAAGAAAGAATCAATATTGTTATGGTCAGTGGCCTTTATTGTTGGGACCGACTTTTAAGAAAAGCTTGTGAATGATTGTTAGAATTCCCCCTTAAAAATTACTGGTTAGATTTAGTGACAGATTTAATATTTTCTAACTGAGAAATTTTAATTTTTAACTTAGATACTAAAGCATTATTCTTTGATATGACATGCTGAAGCCTATGCAACTTTTGTGTCAAAAGTTTGATCATAAGATCACTTTTGTCTTGAGGCTGTTTGGCATAAAAGAAACATGAGCTTATTCCTGAACATTATCTGAATGAGTTGGTGTTTGCACATGGTCCTCATCAAGTCTGCTTCTTTTGACTGATGCTGGGTTGGCGATTATATTCTCATTTGGAAAGCTCTGTGATATTATAATCCCAGGTTTTAAGCTAAACGTAAACATATAAAGGAATATAAGCCACAAAAATATGAAGAATTAGTCGTGAAAAATAGGTCAGGTGTAGGCCTATATTTACTAACAAAGAATTTTATGTTCATTGCATTCTGTGTTTTATTTACATTCAACTTACCCTTGGCTGAAAAGTTGTGGTTTCCTAAAGTCTGTATTTATAAAATGATTTGAACCTATCTTGTAAGATTTGCAGAACTGAACAAATGGCTCTTTCTTCTTATACAGTTTATCCAAGTCACTACACTTGAACTTAAATCCCACTGATCACATCTGAAAAGACCGGTAATATTTACCAAGCACAAATAATCAGCCTTCTGTGTATTAAGCAATCAATATAGTTTAAGAAATGCATTATTTATTAATAGACTCGCTAAATTAAAAATAAACCTAATTAAAAATACTTACCTGATTCTTACCATGTGAAAATGTGAAGAAGGAACCCGAGTTTTTCTGATTTTCATATTTATTGCACCAAAAGACTGCACAAATTTTCTCTGCCATAATTATATATATTAAAAAAAAACATCAATAGCCTACTTAATTACAATATTAATTTAGGAAGCCCTCCATTGTTTAACTACA
The DNA here is from genome assembly GCA_964059195.1 of Ectobius pallidus. NCBI lineage: Eukaryota > Metazoa > Arthropoda > Insecta > Blattodea > Ectobiidae > Ectobius > Ectobius pallidus. The sequence goes on from CAXKWD010000003.1 coordinate 128,871,720, forward strand.
ACTACTATATTTGGATCTACACTTCATCTGCACCTGTATTCAGTAGTTTCCCCAGGTTCTGCCGCTAGATGGTGCTCATGACACTGTCCCTCAAAATATCTCAGAATGTCCCTGAGAGTCTATTGATATAATGTGATATGATATTTATTGTACCAAGAAAATTACAAGAGAGTCGTTTTACTAGTAGACATCTTAAAAAACACACTTTTTAATTGGAGGAATGTGTAGACATATAGTCAGTGCTGCTAAATGCATATAAACTTATTTCCCTCTCTACAAAAAGAGAAAGAGAGAAAAAAAATCACTAGGGAGTAAGAGAAAGAAATTTTTCTAACAGACTCGTCAAAATATGTTTCTTTTCTGTTTTCCCTATAGGCTCTCTTCGTAAGTCACTTGAAAGTTCGCATCATACCACCATTAGGCCACTGTTCTAATGATATTGCTGTTATCATAAAAAGGAACATTAAATAGTGAATAAAACCGGGCTTGTGAGGGATTCATTAAAAACTAACTGGACTTATAAACATAAATAGTGAATAAAACCGGGCTTGTGAGGGATTCATTAAAAACGAACTGGACTTATAAACAAACCTTACATTACAAATATTTGTTCAAATATCATTTAACTCAAACTTATTTGATTTCGCCACTGGCTTGTTCTCACTACTTTAATTGACTATCTATTGTACACTAGTTACTAGGTACCTGTTAATAAAACCAGACACATATTTATTTAGAGAGTCTATTGTATTTGGTAGGAGTTGCTTTATATGCAAAATAACATAGAATTTGAATTTTATTATGCAAATTAACTCAAAATTGTCATTTTTATTCACCATAAAATATGATCCCTAATCATAACAGTCATTAAGAATTAAACTGGTATAAGATGTTTTAACAAGACTTCAGTTGAGTTATTGAGCTACTTTAAAAGCTTATCTTCAGTAAAATATGTTTCATTAGTTTAGAAGAAAATAACCTGAAGAAATGTCTGCTACTTGTTTTTGTTTCCAACATTATCATTTACACCATGTGATGATGATTATTATTATTATTAATGTATTACAGGTTTTAGTTCGAGACTATAAACTACGTTCGTATACACTGAACGCTGTGAGTTACCATTTCTTGCAAGAGCAGAAGGAAGATGTTCATCATAGCATAATTTCTGATCTTCAGAATGGCAATGCTCAGACAAGACGCAGGTAAACAGATTGCTGGTAATTTAATATAGAATGACTAACTTTCTGATGATTTTGTCTACATCTAGTTGTGGACAAATTTTCCTCCGGCCTATCCTTCGAAAGTAGAGATCCATGAAAGATGCTTTATTTTTTAAGAAACATTTCTTTTAATATTTCAATATTTTGGTTAATACTAATTTTATGATGCTATTTTTTCAACATGTAAATTAAATTAATATGATAAAATTGGCTAATTGGAACTTTTGATTGCTTTTATTTTTGTTTATGTAGGAAATGTTAAATAAATTTGTAAAGAATATTACCAATAACTAATATTCCATATTAGATTTAATTATAGAGTAGATAAATTCAGTGATGGGAAAATTACAAAAAAATAGTAATTGGGCTGAATTACAATTACTTGAGAAAAATTTTACTTAATTACAATTACAAATTACTTTTTGAAAAAATAATCAGTAAAATTACAATTACAATTACTTTACAAAATGGCAGTACCTAAAAATTCCTTCTTTTTTGGGGGGCACAAAAAAGTAATCAGTAAAATTACAATTACAATTACTTTACAAAATGGCAGTACCGGTACCTAATTTTTATTTTATTTTTGGGGGATGGCACAAGGGCAGAAACTATTGGGCCATTCAGCTAATAAAGTTCCTTGGGACGTTACAAAGTCTAAAATATTAATGACCAAACAAACAAAACACATCAAAACCAATATTTCCATACACATTGAGTAAGTTTTGTTAATATTACCTCTAATCTGGATATTAGTTGTGACGACGTTAGCCTATAGCAATTGAGAATGAGAAGAAAATTACAAAATATACTTAAATAAGAAATGTTCTTACTGAAAACATTTTAACTGAAAAAGTTTTGAGAAAAAACAAATATAGGGTGCATTTTTCGTTCTTTTTTAAACCGAATCTGAAAATCGCTTCAGCTTCACTGGGGTTAAAAAGAAGGCCATGACAGTTCATGTAGCAAAACCCATAAAGTGACATTTACAATTGTGAAACCCCGCAACATGCGGCGTAATATTGCAGTATCACAATAGATTAGATTTGATCAAATTATAAAAAGACAAATACCGGGATCCAGAATCCTACTATCAGAATTATATGTGAATGTAAATCACTGGTCCTCATACAGCATAAATGATTTTTCAATGCCAGAAGCAGTATTTTCAACAGAGCCTCTAATGCTCGGTAATTAACTTTGAAGTTGAGGTTAGTTTGAGCTTAGTTTTATAATGTGGAACACATAACCTTCTTTTCAAAGAAAGGGATATAAATAAATTTTATAGGCTGAGAACAGCAATTTTAATTTCTTGAACACGTCTTGAAATAAATGGAAACCATACAGAAATCTAATTAAATGTAGTATCACTCCCTGTAAATTGCTCTGACTGTGGTCGCCATTGAAAAAAAAACACACACACACACAAAATACTTTCGACTTCCGCTCATCTCAGATGATGTCGCGTCTCCACGTTTTTCCGCAGAAATGCTGACTTGCCATGTCAAATGTCGCGTCACTGCTTTAAATCGCTACAGTTTCGCCGCAGCAAAGTAGTGTAAAAAAGAACGGCTGATAGCCCATGCAGCAAAACCCGTAAAGCCAGATCTGACTTCACTTCACCACCGCTGCAGCGACCTTACAGCGATGCTGCAACAGCTGTAATGTGCTCTACGTTCGCTTTAAAAAGAACGCAAAATTCACCACCGCTGTAGCGACTGCCAGCGAGTAGAAAAAAGCAACATTGCCAAATTCTCAATTCGATACTTTTCGATTACTAAAATGTAACGATTACTCAAAAGTAACGATTTCAATTTTATTTCCAGAAGTAAATTACCAGTAAAAATTACATTTTTTTTAAAAGTAACGATTACAAGTAAATGGGACCAAAAAAGGAATCGTTACTGTAATCCGATTACTTTTACTCAATTACTTCCCATCACTGGATAAATTACAAAATAGTTTGGTAGTACATACAAGTACTATAAGATAGAACCAATGCCAGTGTTACATTAAACAGAAATCGGCTTGGAGAGGAAATAGAGCCATAAAATGAAAACATTGGAAAATAGTATGAATAGACTGGTAAAGTTTGAAAGACCGTTTTGCAAGCAAGGGATTTATGGTGCGGCTTAAGGCATATCCCGTTAGGATCACTGAACTTCCTAAACTAGCGTCTAGAATAAATCACTCAAGACCTGGCAAATATAAGAAGCAAAAGAAGCTTTAAGTTTACTTTGTGAGATTTTACAATAATTTTAATTAGTGTGGCGAGTCTATTTTTACAGCTAGCCAATAGGAAACGATTGTTTATATTCCCAAGGCGAATGGACCTCGAGAATATAACCAATGAATGGATTGCTATTATGTGAGTTAGCAAGTTAGAGTCTTTATATGTAATGTGTATGTAGTTGGCTTTATCAGTATGAACATACAGTTTGTAGTATTCAGTCTTATAAGATCAGTCTGCAATCGCAGTCATGCAGTAAGCAGTTGTGCGTTATTAGTCGATCAGAAGCAGTTGTACAAAGTCTGTTTGCGGTAGTAGTGTACCAATCATCAAGTAGTGAAATTGTGATATCTTCATACAGAAACTGTAAGTACTTGTTGAGGCTACAAATGCCGTAGCTACTTAAATCAGTGAGATGATACGTTATACCTGCACTTTGTAAATATAGACATTACATAATCATATCGCGTAAGCAGATCAGATTCTAAATCATTAACTAGAAAAGATCAACCTATTGGCTAGCCTATAATGAACTCCGATATATTTTACTGAATAGCATACATAAGAACATTATCACGCAGTACTCTTGTGTATTACTTAGACTTTAATAAATGTGTTTGATAAATGGACATCCTGTTGTATCCAGTTAGCTGACTCCCTGAGATAAGAGGTATGTGTCTCCGACGAAGCTGGTGAAAATTATGTCGCGTCCTATAATTATAGCAACAAAATCGAACCCCACACCCTGAGATCAAATCAAACATTTCCATATGCGATATAATTGACTGTGACATCAAAAGTAACTCACACATACACATCTCCCAACTATAGCGCGGAATAATAAACTGTTACATATCGTCCCTGTATGGCAAACTAAGTAGACATTTGAACTGCTACATGCATGACTACACGACGCTGTGGTGATCTAAACTCCCACATACATGTCCCCTAATCGTGTGGCCATTAGAACTGTCACAAATTTGAGCTTTTCACAAGCTCATAACTATAAGGCTAGTTTAGATGATGACCAGGGCCTGGATTCTGATGACCTAAAATTGTTTGAAAAATGACCTATAAAATGACCTAATAATTATAAAAAATGACCTAAAAACTTATATTTTATTTATAAAAAATTATTACACACAAAGTTATAGACTAGTTTGTACATAATTGTAAAAACTGTAAATAACTGTAATGATGTGAATGTTCTTTTCTCACGGAAATTTACACTGGGGAGTCAAAATTCGGCATTTCCTTTTGTGGTCTGCCGGATTATATTGTTCTTTATTGAGGGTAAACAGTAGTTTGCACTCTCAAATCCAAGCAGGTGGCAGGATCTGGTGCCAAGTCAATCTAATAACAATAGTAATATAATACAACATTTTGGCATTTCTTTGATTCTCATTTCCGACAAAGACTTGACAACACCTAACGCTGAATTTTTCCTTCTTGCATTAAACAAACAACACTTCAAAGACAACACCGCTAGCAACGAAAAAAAGTTAATACACTCAATGTAAATACATGAAAATGACTAAATAAGGAAGCAAATAACACAAAAATGACAAAATAATGACCTAAAATTGAAATAAATGCCCTAAAAAGATAAAATGGCATAAAATGACAAAAAATGACCTGATAAAAATGCATTTCTATAATCTAGAGGCCATGATTAGGATCTATCTTCAAGTTGGCAATGTTTATGCAGCGTCAAATAAAAAGATGACATGTCATTAGAATCCGGGCCCTGATGATGACACTAGGTTTCAAGTCTACTTTCATGAAAGTAATTTCAGGAAACTAATTACACCTATTTTCTTCAAAAATAATTCCAATGCAACTGCATGTTTCACCGTATTTCTCTAGTTCAAGTTGTTAAAATCCCATATAAATGTTCGAAACACGTATAAATTCAGGCATTTCACAGTTTTCTCACTTCCCACTACATTTTAAAAAAATGTGAACAAGCTAAATAAGCATATAACCAGTTTCATGAAAAGTTGGAATCAGCCGAAATTGCATAGTATAGTCGCAGTACATCTCACGCTTGCGCATTCAAATAAAAAACAGTTGCAAAACTTAGTTATGAAGCCTGATTTTGTCATGTAACCTAGCCTATAGTGAATACTGGGAATTGAATAAAACAGTTTTTGCTAAAAATATTTTTAAACTGGCATTGTGTTTGTTTTTAGCTCCATTTCTGCTCATAAAAATAATAGTTTCAGTGGTGGATTTCTGCACAGGCACACAATGCGCATGCCTGGGTAAATCAAGGGCCTTAAAACTTAGCTATCAAAATAAAAAAAAATATTTTATTTACTTTTTTTAGTAATAAAAATAATAGTTTCACAGTATTCTCTAAATTAAATTTACAATTAAATAACGCCAACTATGACGTGTTTTTTGGGTCACTTTGAACCAATGCATTGACCACTCTGCAGATGCTACAGCTTAGTATACCGTATTTATCTGAATATAAGCCAAACTTTTTTGTATAGATTAAGTCCAGTGAAATATGTCTGTGGCTTAAAATTGCATACAAGTGATTTTAGGCAGTAATTGTAAAAATGTGCACAACATAGTCTGTTGATCTACCTATGATCTATACTTTTCTGGCGAAATTGCAAAAAGAATATGCTGATACAGAGACAAGTATAGCAGATTCTGGATAGGAAAATCTACGAGGAGGCTGCACCTAAATGAATTATGCTATAGGCAAGAATACGGACAATCACAATAGAATATGAAATATACAACCTGAGTGCCCTAGGTCATAATTTCACGCTGTGAATAGTCAAATGTGTTACTTTTTTTTAAAACAAACAATTTTTTTTTTTTTATTTCTAAGATATTCAAGCAAATACAATAAAACTCAATTAAACAATTCAGGAAAAATAATGTTCAGTATGATGAAAATGAAATTTTGCATTTGGGGAAATAATATTTAGCATGGGCAATTCGGGGATTTCTTGTACAATAATAATTATTCGTAGCCTTTAATCCTCTTCCTGGGTTATAGACTGGGGGTTTGTCAGTAGGTTAAGTCTTAAGTTAGGGTAGGTAATGTACAATGTGCGCAATTCCTTAATTATAAAATCAGTATAAAAAGTAGGCACTTTATTTTTCCATGACTTTCTTGACCTTCGTTACATTTCAGCCAGAAATTGTGCTGATGTTTATTGTTTTGGGAAAACCTAAATTAGCTATTGTAAATACTGTATTATTTATTCTGTTTCTGAAAGTAAATATTGAATTTTGTTACAGTAGCTCTGTTTTTACTTTATGCTTGCTTCAGTGCCATGCTGTGACTATGTTGTGTGACTGTTTTATGTCACAGTGTTAAATTATCCATTAATTATCCATTCAATGTTGTTTAGGTTGGCAGTTTATTGCTTGAAGGATGCATATCTCCCATTACGATTACTGGATAAACTGATGTGTGTAATTAATTACATGGAAATGGCTCGTGTCACTGGAGTGTCATTACCTAGTTTACTTACCAGAGGACAGCAAATTAAAGTTGTATCACAGTTATTGAGAAAGGTAATGTTTTTGTGTCTAAGAAACAATCTGCCACCAGATTTTTTTTCACTGTTACATTTCTATTATTTACCTGTTTGGAATGAGGGAGTAACTTGTTTTGATTACACTGTTGTTGATCAATTTGGCATAAAATTCTTTGTTTAGATTGAGAGATAGAGAGAGGTTTAATTTGTTGCATGTATAACTATAAAAGTACCTCTAACCTAAATGATGCTAGGAGAGGTAGGTAGGAGACTTCCTACCTTGTGCAAAAGATTGCTTTCATTGGGTCACCTGTTGTCATCATTTGCAGACTGAGCCAAATTAAAACTGAGATTTTATTGTTACTGTCTTGTGCTGCTGCTACTATCAGATGAATGTCTATCAAAAAGCTTATTTAAAAATTGATGATGATTTCTTTATTTTTGTAGATACAATTTTTTTTTTCCAGATCGAAGTCTTATTTGTTTAATTAATACTTTTTACCAGAATGGGTTCCTTATTTATTTAGGACCTTATTAACACAATCAGCTGTACACGTCGGGAGTCGCCACTACTCCCACTGAATGCATGCAACTTCCATATTGCTTAGATTAGTTGTTGTTAACTATATGTTAATTATCCACATTTTCCTGAAGGCCTGGTTGCTGTGCAAGAAATAAATAATGATCAGGGCCCAGATTTTGATGACCTAAAAATACTTTTAAAAAATGAGCTATAAAATGACTACACAAATACGAAGAAAAAAAAACTAAAACTAAAAGAAGAACCAAAAACCTGTACGAAAATACTACTTTATTCATCAGATTTGTGTCTTTTCTATATTTATGTTGTTTACCCTATTATAGGCTTGTAATTAGTTAATTGGTACCTACGGTTAAATGCAAACAGCATACACCGTCTTTCTGTGTCCAATTAAAAATTATAACAACATCTATTTATTTATGCTTATTTAGAATTCTGATAATATGTTGTTGATGTTGTTTTCTAATCCCGGACATTTGACAACAAAGTCATTTGTCCTCTTGCACTCCACTATTTTTCGTAGATATTCTCATAGGTAGCTGCGAAAGGGGGGTTTGTCAAATACAGGAGGGAGAACCATTAATTCCTTCTTACTGAAGGCTTAAAGGAACCAACCTGGACAACCCCCCAGAGTCCCTTCTCTAACTTTCTCGTGGTGCAGCTGTTAGTAAGCATAACCTCATATGCTGAACGAAAGAGAGGGGCTACTCATCAAATAGCACTGGTCAGCCTGGTGAGTCAATGACTGAATTCGGTATAACCTTTCCTCTATCCAATACCAAATTCTCTCTTTAGTCTTTCCTATCCAGTCCTCTGACTGAACTCTTGCTATTTCCGACCCCGATGGTATTAGAGCACTCGAGGGGTTCTCTTCACTTTCCTCCTCTTCCTCCTTTCCTTCTTAACACTACTCCTAGTGCTGACCTGCTACGGCACTAAAACCGCCCTCTAGTGGCTTAACCCATCGGCGCACTTACCCGTCTGCGGGACGGGTGATAAAACCAAGTCGTAACGCACTTTGCCGGCTGCCAGACGGGTTGAGCAACCGACACTTTTTCTTGTAGTTCTAGCTTTCTCTGAGTAGATGGCATAACATTCCATATACCATTTTAAAGCTGAATAAATTCTCTATGCAATGGTATGCAACACGATATGCTTCATATCGATCTTCAAGGTATAAATCGATCGTGAATATGTGGTCGATATGCACTTTGGCGGCTGCCAGACGGGCTGAGCAACCGACACTTCTTCTTTTAGTTCTAGCTTTCTCTGAGTAGATGGCATAACATTCCATATACCATTTTAAAGCTGAATAAATTCTCTATGCAATGGTATGCAACACGATATGCTTCATATCGATCTTCAAGGTATAAATCGATCGTGAATATGAGGTTACTCCCGCTTTCCGTTAGTAGATGGCATGACATGCCTTATTAGCGTAATATACCCACAAAAGTTATCTACCTTATTGTATTCAACACAATAAGTCAAGTTTAAGTTATAAATCGATATAATGATCACGTGATCATGGGATTCCGAGGCGCTCAGTTCGAAAAATGGCTTCGAGGAAGAAATTGTGTGTGGCGTTCCAGACTGTTTTAGGGTGTATCACACCACAAAATACCTGTAAACAAACATTCCAGGGATCAACAAAACATCACAGCATAAAAAGGGGTATGCAGTTTAGTCCATAAAATTGAATTTGCATGAAGTAATAATAAATGTAAAGAAATCAATTTTTGCCTGAAAATATTAGTGTTTATGGGTGCGCTGTGCATAAGAAAAGTAGTGTGCCAATGGGTTAAGGAGGAAAAAGTGGATGATCAACAAGATCTCTCAGCTAGGTCCAGTGGACCCGTCGACCAACAGCAGGTGCGGCCCTCCAGACACTCTGGGGGTTGTAAGTGAATGAAGTAGCCACCAAAATGTCAAAACATGGTGTTCACTTAAATCTGCTACACTACGCCATTTAAACACTCCTACATGAAATGAATTCTGATAATATTCAATGTAAGTAAATGCACAAAAACTCTATAATGCGAGAAACAACACAAAATAAAATAATGACTGTATATTTAAAAAATTACCTAAAATTATGAAATGTGGAAGAAAAAGACAAAAAAAAAAAGACGTTTAATTCTAAGCTTACTAAGCTTACGTGGAAAACACACTTAGAACACATAAAACAAAAAGCTGAAAAATGCCTGACACTACTAAAAAGGTTAGCAGGGAAAAAATAGGGATGCTCAAGAGACACATTAAACACAACATATAATGTGTACATAAAACCTATAATTACATACTGTGGCGAAGTTCTGATAACAGCAAATCTTAACACAATCCAACGTTTCCAGAATCAAATCCTTAGACTGATCACAGGCGCTGTGAAATCTACACCAGTGGCTGCTATGGAAATACTAACAAAACAGCAACCTATCCAATTAGAACTAGAAAAATCTGCTGTTATACAATACGAAAAGTTAATCAGACTTCCCTTCAACACTTGGCAGACAAGAAATTTTTCAACCCACCTTAAAACACAGGAGAGTTTCCTCACTAAAATACACAATATCAAAAAGCAGATAACTTTACCTCTTAACAAAGAAAATTTACTCCATAGAATAAACCCATTACAAACAATAGATATAGAATACTATACAGATCTAATGGAAGAAATTAAAAAAGACAACACTCCAACAGAAGTTTTGAAATTGTTAGCATTAGAAACAATTCACTCATGATTTCCAGAGGAACAATGGCTACACATCTTCACTGATGGCTCCCTTCTACCAAATCAATCCGGAGCAGGTGCTGGAGCCACATGCCAACTTTTCTCCTTTTACAAACCCCTGGGATTGGGCACTACAAACTTTGATGGAGAAGTCGAGGCTATTTACACATCACTGCAAAATCTATTGTATAGAATAACTAAATTTCAACAAGCAGTTATTCTCTCTGACTCAAGAGCAGCAATCCTGGCTGTAGCATCTACGTTAACACCAAAAAGCCAACAAATTTGAGAGTGCTGGAAATGCCTATACCATCTCAGCAAACTTAAGAAAAAAATAGTTTTTCAGTGGATCCCAGCACATTGTGGACTAGCTGGAAACGACTCAGCTGACTACCTGGCCAAGAAAGGCTGCAGCATTATTCAAAAACCTAACACACAATTATCCTATCATGCAACAAAAAGGATAATTAATTCTCAATACCACAAAATTGTATTGAATTATCACTCCCAAGCCTCAAAAAACAAAAGGTGGGAAGCAGTCTTAACTCAGAACATACCCTGGATACCCAAGAAAGAGTGCGGTTGCAATTTTCAGACTACTCACAGGTCACGACTGCCTTGCTAAACACCTCAACAAAATTGGGATACTCCCCTCACCACTATGCACCCTATGCGACCTCCAAGAAGAAATGGACCAAGATCACCTTCCACAATGCCCAGCCCTTACCAACTCGACATCTTTAAGTGAAAAATACTGGAGAGCTAGAGAATTAATGATTTCATTGTCAGAAATTCAGCATTAGCCAACAACAACAACAACAATTCTAAAAGTTACATGAGAATAAAAAATGGGGAAAATGTCTGCACTAGTTGGAAAGTTCATGATGACATGTCATCAAAATCCGGGCCCTGGTAATAATTATAGAACTGGAAATTTAAATAAATACTAACAAACAATAGATATGGAAAGGTAGAAAGGTAGTCAGACTAAAAAATTCAGTGCTATAGCTGGGATTTGTGGTTCATAACCTGGCTATTGCATTAAATTTTTCAGTCTGACTCTGCCATTTCAGCTTAGCAAGTGTGAAAGAATTATAATTCCATTGTGACCTATGGTGGTTTACTATAAAGCCCAGGTCTTAAAATACTTAGGAGTTTGTAAGTCACCACTGGGTTATCTCAATACAGTAGTGTTCTGCAAACTTGTGATCAAATATATTGTTATCATTTGTTGACACATATGATTTTTGTTTCAGAGAAGAGTAACATTATCCGTATTAACATATTTGATGCTGATGTTTAACGGTGTTTATTATATTTGGGGCCAATACACACATCCATAATTTTTGCAATAACAGTTTTAATTTTTAAGCCCTCATTCTCATTCCCAGTAACTCAGTATTTCGGATACTCAGTGCCCTTTCGATCCATATTAGGCTAAGATTGCAGGATTCTACTGTGTTGAGTACGCCTGGTGGTGTACTGCGATATGTGAGTCAGTTGGAGAATTTAATGTTGTGCCGACAAATTGCCATGGTAACTCAAGTGGCGGAGCAGTGGCATGGAGACCAAAGATCTGTGGTGCAAATTTTTTTAATTGAATGTTTCAGTCTGACTCTACCTTTCCAGTTTATCCTACACACATAGGCAAATGTGAAAAAATTATAATTCCCCTGTGACCTAATAGTGGTTTACTATAAAGCTTGGGTCTTAAAGTACTTATGAGTTTGTAAGTCGCCACTGGGTTACCTCAATATTTAGAACGCCAAACGTTGGGATATATGAGTCGGTTGGAGAATTTAATGTTGCCATGGTAGGTCAAGTGGCAGAGCAGTGGCATGAAGTGCTGAAGATCTGTGGTTCAAATGCTATCTATGACATTGAATTTTTCAGTCTGACTTTACTTTTCCAGCTTAGCCAACGCACAGCAAGTGTGAAAGAATTATAATTCAACTAGATAAGGGGATTGAAAGTAATGAACCCAATACTTTAAGTTCAGTGTGTGCAGTTCTGATCACATAAATGTAATAAATATATTATTTCCGGTGCTAAAATAGTGTTTCTGTACTTCTAAATCCCTTTTTTTAATTTAGTTAGTAATTTTGTGAGGTAAAGACTCTTTTACAATTTCCAGGCTCGTGACAAGGGCTATCTAATGCCTGCCTATGGTGGTGGTGTTCAAGAGGAACAATATGAAGGTGCTACTGTTATTGAACCAAGGAAGGGATATTATGCAGACCCTATAGCTACTCTTGACTTCAGTTCTCTGTATCCCAGCATTATGATGGCACACAATCTGTGTTACACAACATTGATCTCTTCAAGTGCACGAGATAAACTAGGGTGAGTACATAAGTGCATAGAGGTTTCCAGCCAAATTCTGTAATTGTGTCATCTAAATAATTGGCAAGTGAGCAAAGTATGGTACATGAAACTTCTTGAACTGAAAACTGAAACAACGAAAATTACTTTTGGTACAGTCATTCTGAGGGTGTGCATTTTTAGATTTTACCTATTTTTCTCCTTGTTATTCAATTACCGTAATTTTAGGACATTTATGCATTTTGTACTTCTTGAATCAAAATATGAATTTCATTTAACCAAAAATTCCTAAATGGTATACACTGAAACTTTATTTTACACTCTCCAATTTTACATTTTCCCGTATTTTACACCATGAATTAAAAATCTCAACTTGTGTCCACAACACCAGTACAAAAATGTTTCCAATTTTACCTTCTCTGATTTTATGTTTTCCTCGACTTTGTGGGGTAATTTTTTAGTCCAGCGCTACATTAAACCTCTGTTGTACGTGGGATTAAAGCAGATCACATCTTAGACCAAGCTTCTAGCTCCACTTCCTTAAAAATATGACATTGTTTGAGGTCTGTGCAAAAGCTCTTCTGCCGGTCATGCTTACTCCTCGGCAAAGCAGGTACCTGCATCTCAGCACATCTCCGCTTACAATAAACTCTGCCCTAAGGGATAAAAGTGTGGGAGGATGCTTGGGAAACCAACCCCAGGGAAGCTAACTTATTCCCTGAAAATGAGCCCACCCAAAGGTAAAGTAGGAATCCCGGAGGGGCCACAAAATATTAAGTAAAAGTTCCTGTTTCAAACAACAAGAACAAAATATATTTTAGAATAAATGGGTGATTCTACAATTAGGTGTACCTTTACTGTCCCTTTCATTTAATCTTTCTATTTGAAATTGCAATTCACTGGTAAAATTTTTCCCTCTTTTTCCTGATTAGAAAGATTCTATATTTAACTAAGATAAATTTGTATTTTCTTATGAAATGTCATTAGCATGGATGTCCCCAGTCACAGTTTTGAGAATAAATATCGAAAAACATGGAAAATTATAAATATTTTGTTAAACTTAACAGTATTTTCATTAAAGGCACATGCACCACATCAAAGAAAAAAATAAATTTCATTAGAACATAGGAACAAGCCAAAAACTTTGTCCCTACACTTTTTTGTCATTAGTATGGCCACTTTTCAACTTGAAGATGGAGTGGCAGAGAATTTTTTTTAAAGCATGTATTAATACATGTGGCAACACTATTCTCTTCTTCAGTGAACCTGAGTGTGATTTTAGCTATCAGGTGCTTTGTTTTCTGGATGCTGGATATTTCAGCTCTCAGAACTGGCGAGTACATTAATTGATTGTCATTAGCATGGACTGTGTAAAATAGCACACAAAGAAATTAAAATTTTATTAATCATGTGATGAAACATGTTAAATTATCACAAAACTGTCACCACAGTTTCAGTTATCTAGGTCAAAACTCAAACTGGAGGGATGCTATTTTGGCTTGTTTTGTCATTAGCATGGACATCATGTTGGTCATTAGCATGGACACAGGGTGATGTCCAAACAGTCGGATCAGCTGATGATGGTGGAAAATGTCCATCGAAATGCATTCTGAGGTGAATATACCTATTAAGTGAAGTTCGTGTGCAAGCCCCGATCTCAATATTTAAGTTTGAAATCACTTCACTGTATATCTTCCCAACCCAAATTATAATTTCCAGTTTGTTTAAAAAAATTGTAAAAAAATTCAGTTAATTTATTAATAAATTTCTATACAGATTCAGTTTGTTATTAATTTTGCTATTATTGCTTTCAGAAAATTATTGTTAGTGTGGATACAAAGTCATTGGCATGGATTTTAACGTCATTAGTGTGGGGGTGAGAAATATAAATAAAATAAAAAAGTCTTAAAACCATAATTTCAGCTCTGCTGGATAATAGGCTGTCTTCTACTACATGTCAGGTTGGTCTACGTGTAAATTTTTGGCAAATATTACTATTATTTTTTTTATTTTTTGAAGTTCGAAAGGTACACCTAATTGTAGAATCACCCAAATAAATATTACATCAAAATATAATAAAATGTACATCAAAACAGGCATTACAAAAATATAACCTGAAAAGAAAAGACCAAAAGTAATTTACATAAATATTTCATCAGAACTATTTCGTTGAAGAATTAAAATAATAGTGTGAGTTTAACTTTACTTTTGACAAACAAATTTACAGTGATGGAATACATCATATTATACAACAGCAAAGGGGGGACATGTTCATTTATTTATTAAAATAAAAAGAACTTTGTATTTACTTTTATTTGTTTACAAAGGTCAAAACGAAAGATGATGGCTTCTAAATTTAAGTACATCATCTTTATAAGTTATAACGCAAGTGACGTGCCGGACAAACAAAATGTAGGCCTACAAAATAAATAATTTCAAGGGGGACAAAATTTAGGAAAAGGCGGTAAACAATACTGCCGATTGAGATGCCTTTAAACTCTCAATCGAGAGGAGAAGGGCATGGCAAAATAAACACGGTCCAGAAAAATAATAACGAATAAAATAATTCAAAATGAACTTACCAGGCCGCGATCATCAGGTTTGCAAGCAGGCAGAAGAGGGATGAAGAGAAAGAAGCCTACAAGTTACACTTTTTAAAAGAAACCACCTGCAATAAAATAAACTGAAAACCCCTTAGAATAATTATTACCAAGCCAAAGGAGACAGAAACTACATGCTTGCTACTCAAAGCTACGAAGAATCTACACAAACTACACTACAATTTCAATTGAACGGACTAATGGCTAACAAGCAGAGGAAAGGAGGGGGGCACTCTATAATATGCCCATTCGGCCTTTCGGTGATAACCTAATCAACCGAGCCCACTTTCGCAAGTAGGGTGCCTTAGCAACTTCACCGATCGGGGAGGGCACCAACCTGTATCAATACAGATAAATTTTGTATTCCCGATCGGTTCCTCTTACGAAAGTGGTCAAGGACAGCCCTAGCTAACATTAGCTCAGCAGCAGTAATACTCTTATCTCGTCGTGGTTAACTGGAATTACAAGCTAGAATACGGGGAGAAATTTTATGACACCAAATTAATGAATATGTGTGATTTATTAGCACTTCTTTAAATACTTTTCTTTAGAAGCGACACAATGATTTCGTTGCACAGAGGAGTCTATTGTTTTCTCACTCACGGAAAAGTTATCCTTATACACACTGTATAAATTCCGTGCGGGCCTATCTCTATTCTTGCAACCTTAATATTTCTTACGCAGACTTGTACTTTCAATAATGGCAATGTCTATATCTCAATACGCAGACTTCTATATTCAACTATTACAATGTCTATATTTATATACGACGACTTATATTCAATTATTACGTGCCACAATAAACCTTAAAACTTATATCAAAACTTCCTCCTGTATTTGTACAGCGTGGAGACATTCACAGTTTACGTCTGTTCGGCCTCGCTTCCCAGTTGTTCATTTTCTCTCATTTGATTTAATTAATTTTTGTCCATAATGCATTTTCATTGGTCCATTTCTTATGCCTTCTTGTCTCGCAACCTCTTATTCGTTCGCTTGAATTGTAGGGTAGTCTTGTCCCTAGCTAAAGTTTCCGTTAAACTGTATCTCTTTCCCTGAAATCCATTTGTCACTTTTGACATAAATTGCAGGTGCCTTACTGTCGCATACAAAGTCATTAAGCATCCGGTCTTTAGTAACTGTTCAATAAGTCCTAAGTCATGAGTCTGGTATGAATTCTACATGCATATTCTTATAGGGTGTAATTTTACGAATGTTTTGATATTAATCTTCCGTCTGTCCGATGATAATTAATTCTTGTAATTAATTATAATTGAATTTTAATATGAAATAAATGATTGATAGTTCCATGCGATATGTCATCGTGTAGATCCTGTCACTGTCTTGCTGAAGGCGTGATTGGTTTATCCGTGATATTTGTAGTTATCGTGTAATTAGTCATAAATGGTCTCAGGTGTTGTGTATGTTGCGTCTATTAAGGGGTCCGACGTTTCGTAACGGTTTCATATGTCCCAATCAAAAATTTTAAAATCAGGTAATTAATTCGGAAACGTTTATGATTACGGAAATAAATGATTTTTAAATTTATGATTCTCCTCACTTTCAAAATTCCTCACATCTCTCTAGCATTTCTCGTTCATTGACGTAGCCAAGTTTTATTCCCTTTTCATTTACTCGGTCGTTTTTCTTTATTATTACTCATGTTATTCTGATTATTATCATTATCTTTGTCCTTTCCTATCATCTTATTCATTTATCTCTCCTCTGTGCAACTTTGTCATCGCCTAATTCTCATTGAATTTTCATGTTATAACACATACAAAAATTATTACACTCTTATCAACTAATACCTTTTGTTGGAGAATCTTCACACTTTCTGCAATATATTGTTGACTGTTCTCCTGTATAAAACAACATCATGTATCAATATTAATCCATAACACACCAAAATGTTGTTGAACTCTTAACACTTTCATTCTTCTTCCACTTATTCATGTAGTATTTTGCGCGAACGATTTATTTTCTTGCAGTATTCTGGCAAGTTCAATTAATTCACTTCATGTAATTAAACCTTTGCATTTTCAAACCAAATTCCTTTCCATCTTTGTGCTCACACCAATTAATTAGTTACCTTACTTATGCGCATCATTATTTTATCATTAGTTTGTACCCTTTTTATTTATCCTTTCAGACTACTTAAATTATTTATTCCATGCGTCTTTCGTCGATTCATCATATTCTTCATTTTCACATTTCTATTAATACCTTTCACATTCATATTACCTCAATACAGGTAATATTACCTCGGTAATTTGTTTTTACAACAGGTCAAATTGGTCAGCACTTGAAGGAATTCACTAAATATGCAAATAGTATAAAATAATTATCTTTTATATTCTTATTAACTGTTGCATTAAACTTGAAAGAAAAATACTACGTTCATCGGATGTGTTATTTACCGTATTGGCCCGAAAATAAGACGACCTCGAATATAAGACGACCCTGAATTTTTGAAGGGTAGTTACGAAAAAATAAATAAAATAGCTTCTTAATACATTTTGCTTCACATAAAACAGAATTTTGAAGTTCATGTCGTAACTGCTTTTCTTGCCTTTATTTACGCATTGAGACAATGTTCTGCCATGACTGGTGGTCAAACAAAAGATTTACGCGTGGATATAGAAACGCGCAGGCAAGTATAACAGTGCAGTCAGGATCAGAAGGTCCTGGTGAAGTACAAACAGAAGCACGAAGTTCGGTAAAGTTCGGTAATTTTCGTGCGGCTTTGACCTTGAGTCGGACGCATGTCACTTGCTTGCTTGGGGATACCCGTTGCCCACGTGCACAGCTGCATTCAGGGTTGCAGAGTTGTTGAGTCTTAAGGTGCGCGTATAAGACGAGTATAGTTTTTAAAAGTGCATTTTCAGGGAAAAAACATCGTTTTATATTCGGGCCAATACGGTATTCTTTAAAACATTATCATCTTCCTCATTTTATATATGTTTATAAAATAAAAAATCTGTCCACGCGAAAGTGTGAATTTAAAACTTATAATTAATCAAATAATTATGTGATGTCTTTGGTCGTTGGTATTGTCTATTTCCCCTCAACTTGTAAATTCGATACGGGAATTGGCCATAATATCTACACACACTTAAATACTAATTATTTACATAGTGGGCTTATGGAGGACAAAAATACCTCGATGTATTACTCCTTAGCATGTAGTGAGTTGCAATAACTAAACATTATATGTTTATTCATTGACGTTAGTCCTTCTGTCTCTTTTTCACTACACAAGGCACATTTAACTCTACCGCAGAAAATGTATTCGCATTTATCACTTGGATAAGATGCGTCGGAAATAGACATTACAACAAGAAATAATCACGACATAATTATTTTATTCGTCAGAGAAATCCATTTTTGAACAATCCAAGTCCTTGTCTTTCACTCGACTCCCATCCTTCACTTTCCAGTATTCCTAGTTAATGATGGTGTAAAATACTTCTTTAAAAGTTGTTTGTGGTATTTACCCTTCTTTTTGGAAGGGTCCTTTGCATCTGCTAATTCATGTGTGTCCGTGCCAAATTTAGCCCTTATCCTATAAGGGCCAGCGTACAACAAACTAAATTTCTTCTGCCGTTGCTTAAGTTTACTCGACAATATTTTCTGCCTCAACAATATGTACTCGTTAATCTGTGGCTCCTATTTAGTCCGTATTCTCTTTGCTCTTAGCTTTCTTTTGTCCCATCTCTGTCGCAATCGTCTTAAAATTCCCTGACAAGTTTCTATTTCACTTTTCTTGCACACTTGCAACACTGGTGGCGACTTCTTAAATAGGGGCTGAACCTTCACCCTATTCATTACTTCTAATGGGATTTCTTTAGTGACATGGTTGCGAGTTTCGTTTAGAATAGCCTGGATGGGCTTCAACCCAGATAGCGCGGAATTATTTTTAACACGTTTTCTTTTCTTAAATTGCATAAAACAGTTCACTTTAACTAAAGAATCATATAATAATGAGATTTATTGTTGTAACTTACATACTTTCTGAAATAATGCCCGTGCTTCTAGAAGGACGTCAGCGTAATGCACATTGAAATTAACCAATAACTGAAAATAATTACATACTTTTCTTCGAGTACTGTATTGTCAGTTATTCACTCTGCTTTGTGTGATAAGCAACAAAACATGCTACATGAAGTGACACAACACATTTCATGCACTGAGTTGTAGCTTTCTTGTGACATTGTCGGCAATGGAGCTGTTTTTTCTTTCCTGTAATACTGTCTGGTGGTAGGTTGGCAACATAATGCTCCAACTTGTCGAAACGAGAATCGACCTTTGATGAACCCAATGGCCGTCCTCGTGAAGAAACCATTCTTCTGTTCGACTCCAAAATAGCAGTGACTATTCTTCGGCGAAAGGATAGATGGTCTAATTTACCGCCATCTTGCCGGTAAAGTTGCCACGCATTTTGCTCCGCAACATCGATGCAATGCGCAACGATAGGGAAATACCATTTCTTGCCTCTGATTGATACACGGTACAAAGAAATGTTTTGGTCAGCTCTGTCAATGCCTCCCATGTGTGTGTTATAGGTGTGGATGACTTGTGGTTGATCAACACTAATTCACTTTTTTTGCTTCTGCGAATAGCGAGATACCTGACGAGTTGGTAAAACTCTATCAAAGTTAGTAGCCACATTCACCACACTATTATCATTCCATCTAGTGACGAGGACTTTGCTTGTGTCATCAGACCTGAAGTCGTATGTACCACGTGGTGTTTTCTTCATGTCGTCACTATTGGCCATTTCGCACTCTTTCCCAATTCTA
Source organism: Ectobius pallidus (assembly GCA_964059195.1). Taxonomy (NCBI): domain Eukaryota; kingdom Metazoa; phylum Arthropoda; class Insecta; order Blattodea; family Ectobiidae; genus Ectobius; species Ectobius pallidus. The sequence continues at coordinate 128,891,669 of CAXKWD010000003.1, forward strand.
TTGGCTCTTATGGTTCCAATGGCTTCAATTCCTCTCTCATGAAGATCCCTAAGTAGAGGTATTGACGTAAAGAAATTGTCAAAATACACTCTATAGGGCAATTGTTCCAGCTTGTCAATGTAAGTCATCACAACAGCATATCCAAGTCCTTTTTCGGCGTATTTCTGAGGTAATGTACCAGCTTCTTGATATGGCTCGAACCAGCTTAGGTACCCAAAACTAGGTCCACCACACCAACTTAAAGCCATACCTAATTGGCTTTCCATGGATGAATTGTTTTGCACCATGTTTACCAAAGTAAGGTACCATGCTCTCATCTACGGAGTGGTTTTGAATATGTGGGCTGTACTCTACACATTTTTCATTTATTTGATCTATTAGTGGCCGTACTTTAGCAAATCGATCACCTAAAGGTAGTTCATCATTGTTACAAACATGTAGGTTCCACATTATAAATCGGAATCGATCCCTTGCCATAGCTTCGGAAATCAATATGTTATGTGCATCTGGTGATTTTTCCCAATACATATCTTTCCGGGGCAGGTCGACATAACCACTCAATAATAATATGGCTATGAAACACTTCATCTCTTTTTTAAAATAGAGAGATTGTCCACCTTAGAACCCTTGTCGTTTCACTTATCTGGGGCCTTTTATAAAATATAAAATACCATAGAAGGCAGAAGCACATGTTAAAAACACTGTTGTCAAATTAATAAAAAACACTGTTGTCAAATTAATAAAACTTCTTCTTGGTCCCAGATGCGTCTAATACTTGAAAATGCATTTCGATGCAAGTTGCATCATCTTCAGTTCAGCTTGGAGACACAACAGATACAATGTCTGATGATGTACTAATGTATATTCCGGTTGTTTACTTGTTGCATGTTTTAGGTCACAGTTGTTGCGAGTTCAAACAGGTGATTATGGTCAATCGTGGTTTCGTTGAGAATGTTATTTTTATTTTTGTAGATTTGAAGATTTTCTAGTATATTAAGTCTATTACCTTTTTTATAATTATGGAGGATTTCTAAAGTATTGTCTATGTTATCTAATCTATGTCCAGTATTAAGGAGATGTTTAGCGTATGATGAGCGATTACCATTATATCTGAAGTCATTAACATGTTCCTTGAATCTTTGCTTGAACTTCCTACCTGTTTGGCCTATGTACACCTTTTTACAGTCATTGCATGTTAGTTTATATATTCCGCTGCCTTCCATTTTGTCTATATCGTTATTGTTGTTGTTATGTAGTTTTCTTTTTAGGTTGTGGTTTGTTCTGTATGCAATTTTGAAATTTTCTTTTCGTAGTATTTTTGTAATTGCATGTATCTTGTTATCTACGTAATTAAATGTAGCAAATTTTATGTTATTATTTTTCTCTTTAATCGGTGTGAGTTTGCTTATTGGGTTTTGTTTACTGTGTAGTTTCGCTTTATGTTTAGTAACCATATTTCTAACCACCCATTTACTATATCCGTTATTTTCAGCTATTTTCATTATTGTACTGTATTCTTTATTATAGTTGGTTTTATTCATGGGAATATTAACCAGTCTATGAATCATACTGTTTAGAGCAGACATTTTATGACTATTAGGGTGATTAGAGGATTTGTTGATAATGTTGTCAGAATATGTACTCTTCCTAAATATCCCGAATTCCAGTTTCTTGTTGTTTTTTGTTATGTTCAGGTCCAAGTAATTTAAGGTATTATTCTCTTCTTTCTCGATTGTAAATTTTAAGCAATTATTAATATTGTTGAATTCTTGGAAGATATTCTCTATTTGAGTCTTATTACATATTAAAAGTATATCATCCACGTACCTTTGATATGTAGTGATGTTATATTTGGTTATAATATCCTGTACATATTCTTTCTCAATGTATTGTAGATAGGCTTCTGTTATGATACCAGATAAAGGCGATCCCATCGCCACACCTTCTTTCTGCATGTAGATTTTGTTGTCGAATCTGAAGTAATTTTGATGTAGAATAGTGTTGAGTAGCGATGTTATCTGTTTGGATATATTGATGTTTTCCCCATTTTCAGTCAGTTTTTCTTCTATTATTTTAATTGAGTCATCTATTGGTATATTTGTATATAAATTAGCAATGTCTAGGGATATTATAGCATCTTCTTTGTTGATGTGGATGTCTTTGATCTTGTTAACTAATTCAATTGAGTTTTTTACATTGTACTTGTTAGGAAGATCTAGTTTTTGTTTTAGTATTCCACCCACTATTTTAGAGATCTTATAACTAGGTGCACTTATAAAGTTTACCACCGGTCTTATCGGGTTATTTTCTTTATGTGTTTTTATTTGTGCTTTTAATTCCGGAGCTCTAGGATTCATGTTTATACATATCTTCCTTTCTTTGTCACTAAGTATTAAGTCAGATTCTTTCACTGTTTTCTTGATAGCTGATTGAAAGTTGTCAGTCGGGTCTTTATTTAATACTTCGATATTGTTGTTGTTCATAAACTCAACTGTTTTGTTTATATAGTCTTTTTTATTTAATAGAACTATTGTATTACCTTTATCAGCTTTTACATGAGTAATATCATTGTCTTTCAGTTTCTTGTTGATATTATTTAAAGTAAGTAAGTCTCGTTTGGTTGTTGGGTTGGACTGTTTATTGTCAATATATGTCTTTTTGATTTCGTTGGCTAATTTCCGCCTTATATTGTTTTGGTCTTCAGGATGCAATGTTGATACTGCTGCCTCTGCGTCAATGATAATATTATCTATTAGTTTTTGCTTGTTGTTTGTCCTTAGGTTATGTTTGTAGCCCAACTGTAAGAATGCTTCTTCCTCTTTATTGAATGTGGTTTTAGTTAGGTTGATCAGTCTGGGGTAGAATATGTGTTGTTTGTTTTCATGGGTTTTCCGTTCGTTGTACGTATGGCTCCGTGTTAGGTTGTTTCTTTCATTTATAAGTTTGTCAAGTTTTTTGTTCATATTATGGTATTTTCTATCTAGTTCGGCATTCAATTTAATATGTATTTCATTTTCAATATAGGTCCAATGATGTTTAAGTTCCTTAGAAGCTAGTAGATGTAGGTTGTAAACTTGCTTGTTCAAAAAATCTTTCTTCTTATGTAAAAATTTAATTTCATTTTTTAGCCATAATTGTTTAGCTTGCTGCACTGATTTTACCGCTACATTGTTATGATTGTTGCACTTGATATTAATATATTTGGGCATAACATTATTAGTTCTGCATGAGTTATTGAATTTTAGGTTAGCAATGGTTTTTCCTAACTTCCGTTTCGCGTTTATGTATCGGTTAATAGATTTGGCCTGGTTGGCAGTATCATTATTAATGAATTTCATTTTCAGACAGGGTAAAATGGTTTTAAAATAGAGAGATTGTCCACCTTAGAACCCTTGTCGTTTCACTTATCTGGGGCTTTTTATAAAATATAAAATACCATAGAAGGCAGAAGCACACGTTAAAAACACTGTTGTCAAATTAATAAAAAACACTGTTGTCAAATTAATAAAACTTCTTCTTGGTCCCAGATGCGTCTAATACTTGAAAATGCATTTCGATGCAAGTTGCATCATCTTCAGTTCAGCTTGGAGACACAACAGATACAATGTCTGATGATGTACTAATGTATATTCCGGTTGTTTACTTGTTGCATGTTTTAGGTCACAGTTGTTGCGAGTTCAAACAGGTGATTATGGTCAATCGTTTGACCTCGCAACAACTATGACCTAAAACATGCAACAAGTAAACAACCGGAATATACATTAGTACATCATCAGACATTGTATCTGTTGTGTCTCCAAGCTGAACTGAAGATGATGCAACTTGCATCGAAATGCATTTTCAAGTATTAGACGCATCTGGGACCAAGAAGAAGTTTTATTAATTTGACAACAGTGTTTTTTATTAATTTGACAACAGTGTTTTTAACGTGTGCTTCTGCCTTCTATGGTATTTTATATTTTATAAAAAGCCCCAGATAAGTGAAACGACAAGGGTTCTAAGGTGGACAATCTCTCTATTTTAAAACCATTTTACCCTGTCTGAAAATGAAATTCATTAATAATGATACTGCCAACCAGGCCAAATCTATTAACCGATACATAAACGCGAAACGGAAGTTAGGAAAAACCATTGCTAACCTAAAATTCAATAACTCATGCAGAACTAATAATGTTATGCCCAAATATATTAATATCAAGTGCAACAATCATAACAATGTAGCGGTAAAATCAGTGCAGCAAGCTAAACAATTATGGCTAAAAAATGAAATTAAATTTTTACATAAGAAGAAAGATTTTTTGAACAAGCAAGTTTACAACCTACATCTACTAGCTTCTAAGGAACTTAAACATCATTGGACCTATATTGAAAATGAAATACATATTAAATTGAATGCCGAACTAGATAGAAAATACCATAATATGAACAAAAAACTTGACAAACTTATAAATGAAAGAAACAACCTAACACGGAGCCATACGTACAACGAACGGAAAACCCATGAAAACAAACAACACATATTCTACCCCAGACTGATCAACCTAACTAAAACCACATTCAATAAAGAGGAAGAAGCATTCTTACAGTTGGGCTACAAACATAACCTAAGGACAAACAACAAGCAAAAACTAATAGATAATATTATCATTGACGCAGAGGCAGCAGTATCAACATTGCATCCTGAAGACCAAAACAATATAAGGCGGAAATTAGCCAACGAAATCAAAAAGACATATATTGACAATAAACAGTCCAACCCAACAACCAAACGAGACTTACTTACTTTAAATAATATCAACAAGAAACTGAAAGACAATGATATTACTCATGTAAAAGCTGATAAAGGTAATACAATAGTTCTATTAAATAAAAAAGACTATATAAACAAAACAGTTGAGTTTATGAACAACAACAATATCGAAGTATTAAATAAAGACCCGACTGACAACTTTCAATCAGCTATCAAGAAAACAGTGAAAGAATCTGACTTAATACTTAGTGACAAAGAAAGGAAGATATGTATAAACATGAATCCTAGAGCTCCGGAATTAAAAGCACAAATAAAAACACATAAAGAAAATAACCCGATAAGACCGGTGGTAAACTTTATAAGTGCACCTAGTTATAAGATCTCTAAAATAGTGGGTGGAATACTAAAACAAAAACTAGATCTTCCTAACAAGTACAATGTAAAAAACTCAATTGAATTAGTTAACAAGATCAAAGACATCCACATCAACAAAGAAGATGCTATAATATCCCTAGACATTGCTAATTTATATACAAATATACCAATAGATGACTCAATTAAAATAATAGAAGAAAAACTGACTGAAAATGGGGAAAACATCAATATATCCAAACAGATAACATCGCTACTCAACACTATTCTACATCAAAATTACTTCAGATTCGACAACAAAATCTACATGCAGAAAGAAGGTGTGGCGATGGGATCGCCTTTATCTGGTATCATAACAGAAGCCTATCTACAATACATTGAGAAAGAATATGTACAGGATATTATAACCAAATATAACATCACTACATATCAAAGGTACGTGGATGATATACTTTTAATATGTAATAAGACTCAAATAGAGAATATCTTCCAAGAATTCAACAATATTAATAATTGCTTAAAATTTACAATCGAGAAAGAAGAGAATAATACCTTAAATTACTTGGACCTGAACATAACAAAAAATAACAAGAAACTGGAATTCGGGATATTTAGGAAGAGTACATATTCTGACAACATTATCAACAAATCCTCTAATCACCCTAATAGTCATAAAATGTCTGCTCTAAACAGTATGATTCATAGACTGGTTAATATTCCCATGAATAAAACCAACTATAATAAAGAATACAGTACAATAATGAAAATAGCTGAAAATAACGGATATAGTAAATGGGTGGTTAGAAATATGGTTACTAAACATAAAGCGAAACTACACAGTAAACAAAACCCAATAAGCAAACTCACACCGATTAAAGAGAAAAATAATAACATAAAATTTGCTACATTTAATTACGTAGATAACAAGATACATGCAATTACAAAAATACTACGAAAAGAAAATTTCAAAATTGCATACAGAACAAACCACAACCTAAAAAGAAAACTACATAACAACAACAATAACGATATAGACAAAATGGAAGGCAGCGGAATATATAAACTAACATGCAATGACTGTAAAAAGGTGTACATAGGCCAAACAGGTAGGAAGTTCAAGCAAAGATTCAAGGAACATGTTAATGACTTCAGATATAATGGTAATCGCTCATCATACGCTAAACATCTCCTTAATACTGGACATAGATTAGATAACATAGACAATACTTTAGAAATCCTCCATAATTATAAAAAAGGTAATAGACTTAATATACTAGAAAATCTTCAAATCTACAAAAATAAAAATAACATTCTCAACGAAACCACGATTGACCATAATCACCTGTTTGAACTCGCAACAACTGTGACCTAAAACATGCAACAAGTAAACAACCGGAATATACATTAGTACATCATCAGACATTGTATCTGTTGTGTCTCCAAGCTGAACTGAAGATGATGCAACTTGCATCGAAATGCATTTTCAAGTATTAGACGCATCTGGGACCAAGAAGAAGTTTTATTAATTTGACAACAGTGTTTTTTATTAATTTGACAACAGTGTTTTTAACGTGTGCTTCTGCCTTCTATGGTATTTTATATTTTATAAAAGGCCCCAGATAAGTGAAACGACAAGGGTTCTAAGGTGGACAATCTCTCTATTTTAAAACCATTTTACCCTGTCTGAAAATGAAATTCATTAATAACTTCATTTCTTCTTTAGAATAGTCTCCAAGCCTATTTCTCTTTGCGGCGTACTGATTTGTATATGTCACCATCAAATGTACCATGTCATCATCGAAAAATAACTCAAAGAATTCTAGTGGGCTTCTTTCTTTACTTTTAACTGTGCGCAATATTGGCCAATTTGACGATGGAATGGGAAGTTGTTGTTTTTTCCAATTAGACGTTTGTAGTGTTGAAACCGACTTTAGTTTCTTCTTTTCTTGTGTGGAGGGATCATTAGTTCTAGGGGTTGTAGAAGATGAGGGTAGTGTGATGGAGGGATTCGAACACATAGATGTTGAAACCAAAGCTGTTGTCAGTGAATGTGAAGTTGCAGGTAAATTTGAACAAGTAGCGACAAGTGCATTTAGTTGACTAGCTGGGACATTTTCAATCCGTGGGGCTTCCTCGTCGCCAGAATCTTCATCAGTTATATCATCTGTGCAATTGGTAGGGGGTAGTACAGCTACATCTAAACCAGTTTCAAGTATATCATTTTCTTCGGCATTTTCTAGCATATCCATGAGTTGATTTAGAGTTACTGGCAGCCTAGAAAAAATATATTCGGTATTATCATTATTATTTCTATCGTACTTATCAATATTTCTTAGTTCCTAAATATATTGTAGGGCCGCTTATAAAGGATACGACAGTTAGTTTGACACAAAGAAAGATATATTCATGTCATCTTCACATTAATATTTACTTACGGATATATTTTTACAATAATGAAACACCAGGTTTTATTCTTCAAAAGAATTTCACAAACAAATTTCTAGGCTCACATTACGCTGACATCCTTCTGGAAGGAAGGTTTACAAAAGTGGCAATATTGTTCGAAATGTTTGTTTGGTGAATCATTGTGGTAAAAGATATATTTGAGGCAATAAATTAATAACAATTTGCAAAAAAAAAAGAATAAGAAGAAACATAGATGACCCATCTATCCGGAGGTCTTCAATATATTCCATTTCGTTAGAAACGCAACTTCACAGCTGAATATCACCACTAACCTCTCAACAATGAAGACTGAAATAACATAAATATTAAAGCGTGAAGCTTCTAGTTACGAAATGTGATGCAGCACTCGGGCGAGTAATTAAAGAACCTTCGAAAAATAAACATAATACCAACTGCTGTTCACATCCTTCTGGAAGGACGTCAGCGCTATCTGGGTTAAGGGGAGATGGTAGTTATCAGTGTCAAAAAATCAATTTTTTTTCTTCTTAAGCTCATGTAATAGAGCATAGTTTTGTGAACATTTTTATATATTGGACTTATATGTTGCGTTATTATTAAGCCAAGTAGAGCGACCTGGAGCTTTCTAAAATGGATAAAATACCATAAGGCACTTCATTTTCTTTTCGCTCGCCTGTAAAATTACATTTTTTGTACTTAGGTACCATTTTCTAGAAAACTATTCATGCTAAAATAATGAAACTTTCAGGAACTCATTATAGATGGATGACAAATCTCCCTTAGCGGAATTATGGGAAAAGTCTTGACTATACAGAATTTTCAACTATTTTTATTTTTAAAAAAGTATTTTTTTTTTTTAGTCGTGAAGTTTTCATGCAGTAATATTGTACATATTAGACTGATTGTGCTAGTAAGCTCCCAAATTTTCACAAAAATCTAAGCTATAGAAATTGAATAAGGCGTACCTATGTCAAGGGAAGTAACTGTAAAACAAAATGATCACCTATGTGTTAAAAAGAATTTTCCTACCAAACAGCGAGTTCTAGAACAACCATTCTCTGCTTATTTTAAACTGCAGAATGCACTTGCAAAGCATAAAAAAATTCAACTAAATCTGACTGTTAACACCTGAGTTATGGCTTCTTGAACATACGCTATATTTTCTATCATTTTGCTAGCGGTAACTACCATCTCCCCTTAAGTGGCGGTACCAGCTTTTATGTTGTCTGTGCGACAATAGCCTCAAATACGACACTACTTGCTTAATATAAATCTCACTCAAGTTTCCCATGGGATGGTAGGCCGACGAATTATATTGTTTTATACTTAATTTGTTTAAGCCTTGCAGCCACTGCTGGCTTGAAAAAATACTTGCATTGTCTGTCAGCAGTACGGATACAGCTCCATGTGTGTTGTAATATTCTGTAACTTTATTCAGACAGTTCCTAGTGGACAAATCTTTCAGCGGATATAGTGCTACAAACTTACAGATTACGTCCACCATCACAAAGATGTATTGACATCCAAAATTTGATTTTACAAGGGGTCCTAAGATGTCCGCGCATACCAATTCATTAGGCCTCGTTACTTCTATTGCTCCGGGCGTCGTTTCGTATTCCACGTTTTTACTTTTACCTACTTGGCACAAATGGCAAGATCTTACATATTGTCTTATTTTTCTACCTACATGTTTAATGTAAAAGTGATCGCTGATAGAGTTAATCTTCTATCTGTCCCGCTGTGTGCAAGATTTTCATGATAACTAGCGATAAGGTCTGTTTCTAGGGATTTTGGAACATATGGCCGCCATGCTAATGTGTCGGCACCACATAATTTATAAATTAAGTTGCCTTTCTTTCCTAGGGTATTCAGTATTTTATCACCTACATTTCCCGGGGTATTTATTTCTGGAATTTCCTGCAGTTCATCTACAATTTTAGCCAGATAGTCATCACTAGCCTGCAGATTGGCTAGGTTGCTCAACTTGTCATTTAATTTATATTTATCATTAACTTGCATCTCCATAATCTTAACTTCTTTCTCCACTTGCCCTTCTACACTAGCCATCCCTGGATGACTAGGTAGCCTTAATAATAGGTCGGGAAGCCATTTAGAGACCCTTTTATGTGCTTGATCTCTATGTTGTATTTCGTTAAGCTGTGAATTATTCTACTGACCCTGGAGTTTGACAGCCTAACCTGATTGATGAAGCTTAAGCTCATACGATCACATAAAATAGTCACTTTCTTACCGTAGATGTAATGATTGTATTTATTTAGTGCTTCATGCACGGCATAAATTTCGAACTCTGTAGTGTACATTCTAGATTGCACTATAGTTAACCCTTTACTAGCTGTAGCGATTAGACGTTTTTCACCGTCTTTTTCCTGAAAGAGGATTGAACCAAGTCCTTTCGCGCTCGCATCAGTCTGTATATAATACGGTAATCCCTCGTCTGGTTTCTGTAATAAAATGGACTCAGCAAACAGCTGTTTTACCCTTTGGAAAGCTATTTCATGTTGCTCAGTCCAAATCCATTTTTTATTTTTTTTAAAGAGATTCTTTAAGGGGTAGAGTTCTTTAGAAAAATTTATAACAAAGCGTGACTGGTATTGACACACTCCTATGAAAGATCTTAGCTGTTTCAAGTTCTTAGGGGTTGGAATATTTCTTGTTGCTTCTACTGTCTCTTCATCTATACAGCATCCTTCTTTCGATATTTTATACCCTAAGAATTTTACTTGTTCCTGAAAAAATTTGCATTTAGCGATGTTCAGTGTAAAGCCTGTGTGTCTTAACTTCCCTAAAGTATAGTCAATGTGTTTAATGTGTTCTGATTTAGTTCGCGATGCTATCATGATGTCGTCTAGAAAGGGAATGATGAAATCATTATTTTCTCCCTCAAATGTTTTCGCTAAAGCCCTTAGTAGTGCTGTGGAGGAGGTTTTGCAGCCAAAAGCCACTCTTTTAAAACGGAATTGTTTCCCCGAATAACTAAAAGCAGTCAAATCACGCGAATCTGGCTCTAGCGAGATTTGCCAAAATGCGGAGATGAGGTCTGTCGTCGAGAAATAATTTCCCTCTTTTGCACGTGACAGGAGTTCGTCTGAAGTGAGTGGGCGGTAATTATCTTCAAGTGTCTGTTTGTTAACGCCCCTAGTGTCGATTGTGACGCGAACGTCACCTGATGGCTTTAATACAATGCATAACGGGTTGTTATAGACTGTGTTTGCATCTTCTATAATATTTTGTTCGAACATATCCTGTATTACCGCATTTACTTTGTCGCGTAAATCGACCGGAATGGGTCTGGGCTTATGCCGGATTGGAGTGTCAGAAGGTCTCAAAATTTTGTGGGAGTACACCTGACATTTCCCTATTTGATTCCGAAAAAGATCACGGTGTTTGTAGAGTACATCGTATAATTCTTGTCTCTCAGTGTCATTTAAATCATGTGCTTCGTTTACTTTATTTTTAAGTGTATCTTGGATATTTTCAGTAGTGTTAATTTTGTTGACATTTACTGCTTCCGTTTCGTAATATTCCTCTGGGTCGTCTGGTTCATACGGGTTGGTCAGCTGGGGTGGCAGACTGCCTGCTGTGTTGTTAGTTTCGCTTTCAGCCGTATTGGGGTGAATATTTACAATGTTCTGACCGCTGGCTGTTACTACGTATTCCACAAAAAATTCGTCTAGATCTATATCTGGGAGAAGGGGATTTTTTGTTTCAACTCTCTCTGGCTGGTTGAAAGGAATTATTCTTTCTGGTTCATTCTCGGTCCTAATTGCAAGTGTTTCATTTCTGAATTGATTAAGACTTGTAATTGTCTGAATATTTTGCAGCCAACTAGTATAGGCAGATTTAGGCCGGACACGAGAAAAAGGATGTCTATAGTTTGCCCTTCTATATTTATTGGCACTAGATATTGATGTCTTATTTTGCACCGTTTCTGACCAGCAGCTAACATGGCGGTCATGTTATGAACAGGTAATATTTGGTTGATAGCCTTGATTCTTTGTAATTCCAAAAAAGTTGCTTGGGATATTATTTCGACGTCAGAGCCTGTGTCAAGTGTTATTGGATATATCTGCGAACCTATTTTAACATTAATTACTGGCGACTGCGAATTCACCAGAGTGAATCCATTTCCCTGGAAAATTCCAATCGTATTATCTGCTAGTGGTTCGTTATTATCAGTATTTACATTGGTTGTGTTCTCTAACGGAATTCCTGTGGGCTTTTTAGTTGTATTATGTATACCATTTTCTTTTTCTATTGTTGGTGAGCTTTTCTTCGGGTCATGTACATTCGGCACGGCAGTTGACGTGTTATTGGAATGATTATTTACAGGGGTTTCTCTTTGTGGTTTATTATTTTCATCTTGTTTAGTGTGAGTTATTTCTAGAATAGGGGTTTTATTTACAGGGGTTTTACTTGAAATAACTTTTGCTTTCTCTACCATTTGCTGCTGACTTGCATCACAGGCTACCGATGAGCTAATCTGTCCTCCAAAATTGTTCTGAAATGCAGGTTTTCCATTAGGAGGAGCGTGGAAAACCTTTACTCGTTTAAAGCTTTTTGCCGGTGAGTTAGGCCTATTCGAAGTTTCATTCCTATTATTATTTGGAGACCTAGGACGACTCTGCTGGGGACCGTACATACCTGTGATTGTTATCGTTTCGAACATATCTATTATCGACAACTCTTCCTTTGAATTGTAAACGGATTAACCCTGATTTAGGTGTGGGCGATAATACCATGAAGGGGTCCTGCCTCTGCCATTTCGCCCACGCGAGAAGTTATTGTTGTATCCATTCCTACCTCTTCCCGCCTGAGCTGGGTAATTGCGATTGTTATTATAAGGTCTGTACCTAGAGAAACCATTATAATTAAAATTACCATTGCCTCTATTTCTCCAGAAGGAATTTCTTGTTCCCCTTTGATACTCATTGTTAGGCCAGTGCGGTTCTGGACTATTTCTTTGACTGTCCCGTCGGCCAGAATTTTCTCTTCTATCATACTGTGGTTGCCTATTATTACTGTCTGGTGTCCCCACCTCACTTTCAAAATTCTCAGATACTGCATGAACATAGTTTATAGCTTTCCTTTGATGGTCAGCTTGCGATACCTGAGGATTTTGACCAATCTGTACTGGTGGATTCGGTACCTCAAGCAACGATTTAAGTAGGCGTAGCATATCGCCTATATTCTGGGGAGCACCCACAATTAAGCTATTTTTTATGGATACTGGAAAGTGCAAGCATAGAGCCTGAATGAAAACCTTTTCGTCTATTGTGGGAATCAATAATTGCTTGTTGTCACACAAAGAAATGAAGTATTCTAAATAACTCATTCCGCAATTGCAGTCGAACTTACCATGAAAAATGCTATGACGTAAACGGTATTGCTCGGCCAAGGACCAATATTCATCCAAAAATGCCTCCTCAAAACTTTGCATATCTAATGACTTGGTATCATTGATTACATGGAACCACCTTAGCGCTGACTTTTGAAGTGAACAGGAAATCAAAATCATCTTGAGATTATCAGGTACATTCCTTAATCTAAAATAGGTTTTTAGATCGTGCAAGTACCTTACGGGATTGGTTTGTTGAGGATCTTCAAATAATGGTAATGGCAAGTCGCTATTACTCTAGGTATAATTACTCTAGGTATAATTACTGGTAGAAGGTAGGTTTAATCCGGTGTCGGCTCGGAGTAAAGGATTAGGCATCTCAGGTAGATTAGGACTGGGTGAATTGTTGTCAGGTATAGATGTGGTGGAATTAGTTGCCAGGACTGGTACAGGCAGATGTTCACGATTTTCAATTGCACTCTCATGTTCCCTTACTTGCTGTCTTAGCCTATCCACTTCAGATTGTAAACTCAATAATCGGCTACCATTATTTTCTGTCATGCGTTCCATCACACTTACCTGTGATCTGACAGAATCTATCTGTCCTGTTAAAACCTGTTCTGAAGTTGAAATTTGATTAGTTACACGAGAATCCAACTCTTTTAATTTATTTTCTACTTCAGCCCTTTGATTTTCAACAATTTCTTTTAATTGTTGACTTTGCTCTGTCAATTGTGTCTTAAATTCAGCTCTCAAAGTTTGGTTTTGTGTATTTATTTGTGTATTAATGTCAGTCTTCAATTGTTTCAATTGTTGGTTTTGTGTATTACTTTGAGTCTTCAATTGTTGGTTTTGTGTATTAATTTCAGTCTTCAGCTGTTCGTTTTGTGTTTTGATTTCTTGACTTTGTGTTGGGTCATTCCATGTCATTTCAACGAGGTCATGACACCCTCCATCTCAAATGTTGATGAAACTTGGTGTACACCCTTCCCTTATTATTGGAACAAACCGCCCAAAATATTTTTCCTCTATCTCAAATGGTTTCAATTTTATAGCACTTTGAATTTTCATGAAATCTGCATTGTCTGTCTTGTTCGAGACTCTTGGCACAAGATACCCTTGTGTACATTTATTTTTTTATCTCCATAACCAATGATCACATCTCTTTGAAATTTTACACAGAGGTCAATAAAATGATGAGATTTTCAGAAAAAAATACATCAATACTCAAAAGTGTGTATAAATGCCTACAAAAATATTTAAACACACTTGCAACTAGTTTTTTTGGTCGAAAAACTATGTTTAGAAAACTTTAATTTTCAGCATGTGGGCATGATGGAACCAAAAGTTTTTGATGTTGAAAATTATTACAAAGACATGCTCTTTCTTGTCAAAAAATAAAATTTATGGGTTTTTTATTCCTTGTAATGAAAATTTTACGTTTTTTGTAAATTTTGGGAAAAATGGCTATTGGATAGCCATTTTGTATAACTTTCCTACAATCCATAGCTGTAATAAAAAAAATGAAGTAAACAAAGTTGTTAATCTTAAAAGTAACCTAATATTGGTTATTATAGGCACTGAAGTAAAAAAAAAATTATCATAACAGACTAAACTATTACCATAATTACAAGTCTAATAGTCCTCGGTTTCTTCGCTGTTGCCTCAGTATCACCTCTGTATGTTATCCATTCTTTCTTGCATCAATTCCATACACTCATTGGTGAAGAGATATCTTCTGCCAGTTGTCTGTGGGGGTTGTACAACACCAAGAATATGAGGAAATGGTATTGCACAAGAATCGTCAACGGCTAGGCCAGCAGAATGAAGGTAAAGGTCCATTTGGGTGAAGAAATTTTACAAAAGCATCTCCTTCATCTTGATTAATCTCTGATATCATTCCAAAGTACCGCAAATGATCATACTTGCAAGCGACAAAACATCCAGGATACAGATCATCAGCGTTCACAGGAAGTTTGAGATGGCTCCGCATGTTGAACGAGAGGGAGGGTTCTTTATCAGAGCTCATTCTTCTTGCTTCAATTGTGCCTAAAGAACCGAGTGGTCTAAAGTTGTGGAAACTGCGAGTTCCAGGGAGTGTATGCACATCTTTGAAACGAGTTTCAAGGGAGGAGCGGGTTATGTCTACGTCTTCTCTTGCAATATTGTGGAATTTGATCTTTTCAATTTTTGTATCACAAAATTCAAAAAACGTTTTAGGAGTAGTAATTTGCTTGTCAGGGGTCTCTGAAGACTCTCTTTTCTAGCTAGACGCTTAGTAGTTCCACCAATACCGTCACATTCTGACTTGCCATGACTAGTGGCAAAGAAAGACCACTGTGCGTTCATTTGGAAATCCTCCTGATGATAACAGAGATTTAGGAAGTTTAACTTATTTTTGTACTGTTCTGCACAGCCATCACTAAAGTAGTGTACCTGTTGGATGTGAGGAAATGCACCTTTTATATACTTCAAAACTACGGTATTTCTTGATTTTTGTACACCATATTCACATCATGCTTTAAATCATCGGAAACAATACAATGGGACGAGATCATCTTCTCTCCATCAGGACTTTTATAATGCACTACCACAGGGTGCAAAGTACAAGAATCAGAAGTCCAGTGGTACCCTTGTACCTCATCTTGGATGACGAATGAAAAGTTTTCACTGAAATCTAGTAGAATAATAGCAGTGTTGAATGGAAGGTTTTCTTTTAAATTTTTAAGGAAGGAAGACTGTGACTTTGCTATAAAAGAATGAGGAATCAAGCATTGTATTTTGTCTGTTAGATCATTAATGAACTCATCTAGTGTTGAAATGGTTTTGATCAATTGAGTTCAATCTGTGGAAATCCATTGAGAAAATTCAATAAGATCATTTCTGTCAAAATCTTCAAATTGAGATTCCAAGTGCCTGACAAGATTATTCTTTGCAGGACATTTATTAGAGTGTCTGAGCATGCATTCCCTCTTTTGGATCTTCACAGAGTAGAAGTTTCATTATGTCCTTATACGTACCTTCTATTCGTGCTGCATGCAGAAGTAAAATGACATTCTGATGAATGGTACACACACATACACTGTGTGTTCCACTAGAACCAGCCAATACACACCACTTCGGCCTACTTTGGAGAAACCTACTTTAACGCTGGGATATTCCTTCTTGAAGCCTGCATACAGTTCTCGGAGGTTGCCCAATATTAGCCGCTTCCTATAATACTCTTTTCCAATGCTTATCACATCTTTCATTCCCGGCATTATTCTAGACTGCTCGTCACTGTGATAAAAGTCTAGAACCTTCTTGATAGTTTCAGATGGAAGCTTCTTTCCACCTCTAGGATCAGGTTCAGCTAAAATTCCTCTTTCTTTAAAAGGCTTCTTTGCTTGACGCACTGAATAATTAGATACAAAAAGTGTTTCTTGAATTTTTCTTTGTGGCCATGAAAGGGAAACAGGAATGTTAGCATCTGGATTTGCTTCTTCCTTGAGGTGCATTTAATGGAATTTTTCATCACCTCTATAAGTTTGTCCATGTCACTCGCTTTATCTTTAATTACCAACTCTGCTTCATTCTCTTTTGTTGGGATTTCAACCTGTAACACTTTTTTAATTTTGTCACGAACATTTACCTCAAAATTTTCTATTTTCCTCTTTCCATAAGGTGTATTGCTGTGTCCTGCTAAACCATGTAGTTTTAAAGGTGAACAACCTGCCTCGGTAAGAGATGTGTTCAGCTTCTCTATGGCTTCTCTTCTCTCCACACTGATCTTTTCTTCAAAACTCATCCCAGTATCTTCAGGTTGAATGCTACTGTCTTCAACATCACTCTCTTTATCTACATCACTGCTATAAATAATTTGTCTACTTCTCCTGCATAATTTTTCGCCTGGCTTTAATTTAACCCCTTTCTCTAGCAAATCTTTAGACTGCTGTAATGTTACAGGGCGTAGAGTTTTTCGAATTAATCCTTTGTGCTTTTTCAAAGGATCCCTACAGTGTTTTTTGGAGATTTTCAAATCTCTTCAAATAGCCTATACACTTTGGTGATGTAAGCAAATAGTTTCTAAATCTTCAGTTTTAGCTTCAGTTCTTACACACAACAATTCTCTGTCTTCTTCGCTTAAACAATTAACCCTCTCAATCCCTTTTCTGCGACTGAAAGCTAATTTATGACATTCACTAGCAGTTAGCTCTCCCACACTACATTTTGCATCTTCCATCTTTTTTCAGTTAAAAATACACAGATAGAATTAGCACATAAATATCAAATACACTGTATAAATTATATGCACCACACTACTTTCTTCACAGACACCAGAAGTAGACTGACTGATAAGCCAAGTCTTCATTCTATGAGATGCAGCTTAAGTATCACTGCATGATGAGTCATGAACTAATAGCTTACCTGCACTGCATGAACCAACATCAGCTATCCATTCACACAATGCAGCTATTCATTCACACAATTCAGCTATTCATTCACACAATGAATAAGACTATACACAACTAGCATTATGAAAAGCTTCTCTGAATTGCACTCTGAGAAAACATTTTAAAATAGGCCTACCTAATATCCGAAGTAATTTTTGTGAATTTTGTATGTATTCTTTAAGTAATTTTAAAGTTTTAAAAATGGTTATCCGGTTGCCATTTTTTCCCACAAAATTCAGAAAATCTAAAATTTTTGTTAGAAAGGATTAAAAACCCATAAATTTTATCATTTGTTGAGAAAGAGCATGTCTTTACAATGATTTTCAGTGTCAAACACTTTTGGTTTCACCAAGCCCACATCCTGAAAATTCAGGTTTTCTAAACCTAGTTTTTTCACCAAAAAAACTAGGTTACAGAATTTTTTTAGGCATTTATAAAATCTTTTGAGTGCTGATGGATTTTTTCTTAAATTCTCATCATATTATTGAGCTCTGTGCAAAATTTCAGAGAGATACGATGATTGGTTATGGAGATAAAAAATGTAATGTACACAAGGGTATCTTGTGCCAAGCGGAAGAAAATACAGATTTAACAAAACTTCGAAGTGCTATAAAATCTAAACCGTTTGAGATGGAGGAGAAAGCTTTTAGGGGATTTACTTTAACCATAAGGGAAAGGTGTACACCAAGTTTCATCAAAATCTGAGATGGTGGGTGTCGAAATCCTTGTTTTTCAGTTGAATTGATGTGGAATGACCCTGCATTCATGTTATTTTTAAGGTCTTGTAATTGGGCAGTTATCTGAGCCATAATAGCTCCCACTTGTGATAGAATGTTATTATTTAGCAATTCCATCTCTGTACTATTAACTGTGTGTGACTCTACAGTAGGCATATTTGGTACATTGGGTAAATTAGGCACATTTTGTACATCTGGTACACTTTCTACATTGAGTACCACCGGTATATCAGTTTCAGGTAGACTTTCACTTTCAATAAACTGGTGTGGTAGCACTAGGAATCTCGTTTGAAATTGAGGCCTCAGAATTTTCGGTGTCCATTTCTCTATAAATTACCTTACTATTGCGTAAACGCATAAAAATTTTGACTTCTTTCAACAAAACAAACAAACAAAAATTTACAACACCAAAATAGAAAATCCTAAGCTCTCTACATGAAGGAAAAAATGTGAACAATACCTGTTGTTCTCAGCTGTGGTAACCAGGGTTGTTATGAAAAAGCCGGCCTGGTTTTAACCGGTTTTATCCACTTGAAAAAAGCCAAACCTGAAGAATAACTTGGGACTACATTATCCCCAAAACGGATACACGAAAACTGCACAAATCACATTTTAAATAACAAACAAGATGGAGCTACCGAAAACAGGTCTGCACTGAAAGAAGCCATGCCGTGTTCTAACGCTAAAAAGAACAGAAACTCGCAGGAATCATATATCAGCACAATACACCTCCCCTTTTTCTTAAAGCCAGGGGTTTTAAATTTTAAAGAAACACTTAGTAAGTGAGGGAAGAAGTAACCTTTATCAAATTTACACAGGGAAACTACCAAACAAAAGCAAAAAATATTTCATTTACATAATTTACAACAACAGTGGACTGTCTGGGAGGAAAATGGGATGTCACATGCACTCTAGTTCCAAAAACGAAAAGACTGTTTTACTACACGCTCTGATATTTTTTTTTTTTAATAATCTTTTTCCACAACTTGCCTAACACGACAGCAAATATTTGCTACAACCAGCCAGGCATGGCAACACTGGGCTTGGATCGTTCTCCCAAAGTCCAATGTTTACTGGAGTGAAGAAAGATTACTAAAAGATGGATGGGTCACTTTAATATTAGGCGGTGTCATACCTGTTGTTGATAAGATTCGTGTCTGGTCCCTCTTATCACATTGGTTAAACACCCACATTCACTGGCGACCATCCCCACTTTACCAGTCTGCAGTGACTCATGTTGGCTGATATTTGTGGGACGAGGATCCCTTCACGTTTAAAGTCTCCATCAGTCCAACCAGCGCAGGTGACTGCCATCGAGTAATCATTTGCATTTCAGAGCTGTGACTTTGAGTAGCATGTGAATCTTCATCTCCACCAGATGTCCAGGAGTTCACACTGAAACACTTAAATTCAAGTGGCTAAAAAGATATCTAAACAAAAGGATTCCCTGTAGGTTCATACACAGTTACTATTTTCAAAATTAAATTTCTTTAAACATACCAGGTAATTCACAACCCAGGTCCAACTCTTTCCACCGGTTATAAATATAAACTGATTAAAACTTTAGTACAGTGGATAAAATTCTACCTTTGAACAGTCACTACATTTCAGCCTGACCTCCAGGCCTTCCTCAGGTGAACTAAAGTCTACTCGCATGTTGGTACGTTGTCCATGCTGGAAGGGGTCTCTGCCGTGCTCCCATGCCCGTTCGGAAAACCACCCTGTGCACAGTCATCCTCCATACCCTCAGCGCGTAACATAAAGGTGGTATCCCTGTGGTGTACTTCGATCCATTCTCTCGGGATTTCGTATTCTGCGGGCGTCTCTACGTAAACGGGGGGAAATTTTGGTGTTGTTGTTCCCTTTGCGAACCTCCTGACGATGTCCAACCAATCATCACCTAGGTCTCCTTCATAGTTGTTGAGGAGTTTCCCCGTTCTCCTGATAATATGAAAAGCCTTGCATATCTTCCTCCGAGTAACGTCGTTCTCTACCTCTAAAATATCAAAACCGCCGATTTGATGATTGTTTTCAACCATATGCTGACTTAGGCCGGTATTGGTATTTTTTTTCCATACATCGCGCTCATGTTCTCGGAGCCGTACGGTAAACGACCTCCCGGTCTCCCCAATGTAAACACCGTCACAATCTTTACAGTTTATTGCATATACACCTGGTTTTTCATTTTTCCCGGTTTCAATCCCAAACCTTTTATATTGCGAAAACATGTTCTCTATAGTTTTTCCTGACTTGTATGCCGGCCTTAACCCGTATTTGCATAATACCTTACCCAATCGTTCACTCGTCCAGGGCCGGAAGTTCAAGCTCACGTATTTTGCGCAGGAATCTTTCACTTTTACATCCACTTCCTTTCCACCACTCGCACCGTGCGCACTCTCCATTTTCCTCCAGATTTTTTTAATTACACACTCCCTGTATCCGTTTGCCCTTGCCAATGTTAAGATCGCATTCCTCTCTTTATGCAAATCTGTGGGGTTATTACATATTCTAAATGCCCTCTGCACAAAGTTTCGCCAAACGTTTAATTTAGTTGTGCGGTGGTGTGCGGATTTCTCGTGAATGTACAGGTCACCTTTTCCCGGCTTCCTATATACTCCTAACTTCACTTCCGGAGAGGCGATGCTGATGCTTAGGTCCAAAAAATTCAATTGTCTATTCACAGACTTTTCACACGTAAATTTAATCCTAGGGTGGCACTGGTTGAAGCAAGTCAACAATTCGTCAGATAAATCTCCCTTCGTTATAACCAATACATCATCCACGTACCTCATGTAAGTCATAATTTGGTCCATGTGTTTGCTAATGATGGGATTTTCAATGGAGTGCAAGAATATATCAGATATAATCCCCGAAACCAGGTTACCCATGGCCAAACCTTCATTCTGGCAGTAAATGACACCATTGAATTGGAATACATTATACTCGGTGCACACCACCATATATCTGTAATATTCATTTGCTACGATACTGTCAATACCCTTTCTGATCAACCATTGAAACAGCACCTCACCCGCTAAAGCCCTGGGCACACTAGGGTATAATGACGTCACATCTAGGCTGAACATGGTTGTTTCGTCCTCCACCGCTAGGCCATCCAGTTTATCCCTGGCCTCGTAGGAATTGGAAATAGACTACTCCATCCTCTTCTGTATTTACGTGAGACGTTCCACGAGCAATTTGGCTAATCCATACGCTGGGTGGCTATACATCGGCACAATGGGTCTCATAGGTACGCCTTCCTTATGGGTTTTTGGTAGCCCGAAGCAATTAGGTAATTCGGGTTTGTTACACGAAATCCTTCTCTTCGTAGCCTCACTTATCGATAGACTACTACTAATCACCCTGTCCACCTCCCTCTTAATGCTTCTAATAGGGTTCTTTGTCACCACTGAAAAATCTGGAGGTTTTAAACACTCGATCATCTTATCATGATATACGTCAGAGTCAATAAAAACAGGGTTATTCTCCTTATCACTTTTTATGACCAAAATCCGCTTCCTATCTAACCACTTTTTTGCATAGGCAATGTCCTTCTTAACCCTTTCGTTTTCACACTTTCCCACCTCTTCCAAGTGTATCTCTTCCAACACCACTCCAACCTATCGTGTAAATCTGCTTCTCTCCTCCCCTCCTTCTATCAGTTTTCCCCGTTCACGTAGCGACGCCCGCAGAATATGAAATCCCGAGAGAATGGATCGAAGTACACCACAGGGATACCACCTTTATGTTACACGCCGAGGGTATGGAGAATGACTGTGCACAGGGTGGTTTTCCGAACGGGCACGGGAGCACGGCAGAGACCCCTTCCAGCATGGACAACGTACCAACATGCAAGTAGACTTTAGTTCACCTGAGGAAGGCCTGGAGGTCAGGCTAAATCGTAGTGACTGTTCAAAGGTAGAATTTTATCCACTGTACTAAAGTTTTAATAACAGTTTTAATCAGTTTAAATTTATTTACCAAAAACACACTTTAAATTCAAAATTCACAATAAAGTTCTTCCCTCGTTGCTACAAAATCTATCATTTTAATCACACATGAAGTGTTTACAATTTTTTTTTAATTTCTTTACATTTATAAGCTCCCTTTTATTTCCTATAGCAAATTTTACTTTTGATAAAGTTAATAAACTAAAATTTCCATTGATTTGTATCAATTTTCAAAATGCCTTACTTGTGGGACCACAGACTTCAGAATGGCTGAAAAATATTTATAAGAATAATATGAATACACACAAATAATAAAAGTTTTTCCCCAGCTGGAACAAATCTTTAACTTAAACCTTTCAGTGGATCAAATACTGACTAGCAACAATAGCTATGGACGAGCTTAAAGAAAAGGAAAAAGGAATAAGTGGTGAGGGAGTGAAGATGAAAAAAACATCGTGTATGCTAAGAATTGGTTGAGTGAAAACAAAATACTGGTTATAAAAAGTGATAAAGAAAATCGGCCTGTTTTCATTGACTCTGTCACATATATACAAAAGATGAAAGAATGCTTCGGACAGTCGGATTTCACAATTCTTGGTAAGAACCCTATCACGAGTATCAGAAGGGAAGTGAGTAAAGTGATCAACAGTAGCATAACAATTAGTGAGTATGTTAAAAAAAAGTCTTATTACCAACAAATTTGAGCTACCATATTGGTTTGGTTTGCCTAAAACACATAAGGAGGATGTGCTTTATGGCCTATAATCCATATGTATAACCATCCATGATTTAAAAAGTGAAGAAAATTTACTCTTAGTGGATATTAAGCACGACATTTCAGCTCTTCCACCGAGCCTTCTTCAGGTGCGCTCCACTCAACGACTGAATCTCTGGATGAAGAAGACTCCACTCTCCACTAAATTTTGGCACTAGCTGGGAGGACATTTCGGACTCATTGCTAGAAGAATTCAACAGTTACCACAACAGGGTGGGGTTCACGATTGAGAAATCGGTGAACAACAGTATCAACTTTTTGGACCTTAGAATTACCCTACAGCAACAGGGAGTGTGTTTAGGTGTGTAAAGAAAAACAGGTAAAGGAGAAATGTATATACACAGGAGTTAAACACACCACCACGGAATTAAAAACAAGTTATGGTGCAATTTTGCTCATAGAGCCATTGGTCTGTGCAATAATAACAAAGATCTAGAAAAGGTAAAGAAAGAAGTTTTTAGATTAGCAGAAATAAATGGCTATTGTGGTAGAAAAATTGACCCTATATGGAAAAGTGTTGAAAAAGGAAGTGATAAAAAAGATGAAAGAAGGAAAGAAAACAATAGTATAGGTTATATAGGATTACCATATAATCCCCGCGTTAGCGAACGCATAGGGAAAGTTTTCCGGAAATACGGCATAGTGCCAGCATATAAAACGGAAAAGACCATTGAGAAGTTGTTTTCCCAGTACAAACATCTTGGCGCGAACAATGACAAAATGAATTTTCCCAGAGTATATTCGGTAAAATGCAGTGATTGTGAGGGAGTCTATGTCGAGGAAACGGGGAGGGACTTTAAAACTAGAATCCGTGAACATGAAAGGGATGTAAATAGTGGGAAATGCTCTACTGGACTCAGTCAGCATATGACGGAAAACAAGCATAGTATTGGTGAAGTAAACATTGTGAGAATCGAGGATGATTGCGTAAAAAGAAAGGTATATGAGGTATGGAAGATAATCGGCAAAAGGTATGAATAGGTATGATGGTGATATAGGGGATGAATGGCTGGATGTAATGAGGAGACTGAGAAGGGAAATTCTAGTGGTAAAAATTCCCCAGCTGCCTGCGGAATGCGTAGAGGAGGAAATGTTTGACATAGGACTGGAAAAACAGATATTTTAGGAACAATGTTTTTTTATTGATGGTGGAATAACAGGTTACCATGACAAAACTCAATGTTCCTCATGATCAGTACTGTTTGAGGTGTCACTTGACGAAGACTCAAGGGCAGAGTCGAAACGTCGTGTTTTAATCTTTTAACGTTTATCCACTGGTTTTGAAATAATTTAAAAACATATTTTTATTGTATTTGGCTCAGTGGAAATTGGGACCGATATGGATATTTTATTGACTAGCAACAACACTTCAAATGGAAAACTGTCACTGTACTTCTTTGCTACTGCAAATACTTATTTTACTAGTTGAAAACTATTAGAAAACTTGAACAGAGGAACTGACAAGAATTACTAAACTTGTTTGTGCCTGAGTTACTATCTTACAAGCAAATGCACTATAAGTAAATTCACTATACTTTTATCCGATGTGTAATTGCAGCTTACAATAATGTGAGGAAAACCATAGGCCGAGATAAGTCAATTAATTTAGCAGCATAACAACCAAACACCATCCCATACAGTCTTGTATCAAACAGGCTACCACCTCAACTCCACTGCTTTCATGCAAGGAGGAATGAACTTCCACCATATCATCCACCATACAAACTGCATAATACAAAATTGACCTCCATTGCCTCCATGAAAGGGGTATCAATAACATAGCATCACTGAGCTTACAACTCCACTACTTCCGTTGTAAGGATTATTAATCGACTTCATGTTCATTATTTCAAGTTACAACATGCTGCTAAAGAAATCAACACTAGTCATGCCACCAAAGTTTACTCACACTAACCTCAAAATTAAGAATAACACTGCCATAGCTGCACTAAATCTCCGTAATCATAATTCATTAATACAGGATTTACTTTACCTATTTCATTAATTATTACCTGTTGACATAATCAGGATAGTAAGCTAATCTAGCCTATCGAGTGGGGAAAACTACTGTAGACTTGGTCTCCCCAGCCGAACAGCTGATTAATAATTCACGATCCATATGTTAAAAATTAATTATATATACAAAGACTAATCCATGAAATTACCATATAAACCATCCATTTGAGGAGATTCGATTCAAAACGCGTTTAGTCCACAAATAATGATTTTTCAGGAATGACGAAAAACTGTTTGTGGCCAAACTATCAAACGAATTTGCAATGTTTTTTTCTGATCAGAATCAGTAATTATTATATAGTTAAATAAATGTATTGGGTATGTCAAATCATTCTTTTCATTTACATCTTTTATTGATAGAAGTTTCGAAAGTAATGGACTTATCGCGTTTTGACCCAATTGACCCCAATTTAAAAAGATGAAAGTTAGTATTTTATTTAAGAATTACAATCACATCTGATCGCACTAATACAAAGTGAACTATTGCCAAAGAACCAAATTGTCAAACAAGAAAACTAATGAAAAATTTGCAGTGAAATGTGATCTACGTTTATTACTCTTGTGCTTTTATTATTGACCGCTATGACATCTGTTTCAGCGTCTGGTGAATGCCGGTTTCATTAGAAAAACACCTGCAACAATAGACGTTGTAAAGCTCAACGCACCACCTGTTTCGCAAGTGATCGCGTCTAAAATGTGAACTCAACGTAATTTGCACCGAACCAAGTTCTGGACTGAACGCATTTTGCATCGAACCCCATATTTCAGGCTTAATTTTAATGGGGAAAGGTTGCGATTTGAAACAAAAGCGTTATGTAGTGTCATGCAGAACACCACAGAGAATGCAAATCCGCAAAAAACGACATTACGATCGGAGGTGGACTTAACGTGTTTTGAATCAACACTCCTCATTTATCCTACCACTAATATCACTATTATCACCGGAGAGTGCAAATTCGGGTAGACTTCTTCCTGTTGTTGCTCACCACGTTGAAATCTTGCAGAGCATGCCAGCATCCATCTCCACCAATTACAGACATCTTAACTGAAACATTAATTTGAAAGCGGCAACAAAAGTTCAAAAATACATTTTCTACAATTGGGGGAGAAATACACATACGAAAATCTTTACAAGATTACTGAATGTTCAGTTTGCTTTGACTTTAACTACCGTATTTACCCGATTATAAGACGAGGTTTATTCCCATATTCTTCATTTAAAAAGCTGATGATAGGTACAAAATTTTCGAAAATAAAGGAAATGGGGGAGGATGATAGATTAGAAGCAGCACGGGTAGATGTTTGGAAACATAACAATCATATAAAAATCTATGGGATATACAACCCAGCAAACAATAAACCGGACTTTAACTTCCTAGAGACCACATCCAAAACAGTCATAATAGGAGATTTCAATGCCCACTTTAATACAGTGGGGTATCAAGATACAAATGCAGCAGGAAAAGAAATAATAGATTTGATAGGTGCTGGTAATTTAGATCTCATATATAATAAAAATGACACTCCAACATACATGCACTATAATGGAAACACAACCAACCCAGACCTTACACTTGCAACGGCGGATATATCACACGCCATAACAAGAAAGATAATAGAAGATCCAGGGAGTGGCCATAGAATGATAATATCCTCAATACCTATTAAAACTAAACCAGAAGAACAACATAGACAGAAGAAAACGTCATGGAACTTAAGAAAGGCAAAATGGAAGGATTTTGAGGACCAAATAGAACGGAATGTATCCAAAATAGATTTTAATTTTGAAGAGGAAACCCCAGACAACAATTACAAAAAATTATGTGACCTAATATTACAGGCTGCAAAAGAACACATTCCAAGAGGCCAAGTCCAAAATTACAAACCTTTCTGGTCAAAGGAACTCACAGAATTGAAAAAAGAAAGGGAAGAAGCAAGAAAAATGGCTGAAAGAACAAAGAACCCAGAAGATGTAAAGAACTGGAGGTACAAGGCAGCAGTAGTAAGAAGGGAGATAACAAAATCTAAAGAGCAGACATTTAAAAAATTCCTAGAAAATATGGACTATAGGAAAGATGGCAGTAAAATACATAAATTCGTGAAAAAGTTAGACAATAAATCAGGAGTAAAGGAGAAACAACCAGTAATCTCAATGGGAAAGACTATTAACGAAGATGGCAAAATAGCTAGTGCTTTCACAAGACAGTATACCAAAACACTACCAACAGATAAAAAGACAAAAAGAGCAGAGAAACTAATGATAAATAAGGTGAAAAAGCAAAGCAGAAATAGACACATTAGTATTTTCAACACAGATTTCAGTATCCAAGAATTGAAACAAGCAATTGGAAAGCTACAGAATAAGAAACAGCCAGGACCAGACAATATCATGGCAGAATTTTTGAAACACATAGGTCCAAAGGGCATGGAAATATGCCTTAAATTATATAACCAAGTATGAAAAACTTCAGTCCCAACAATGTGGAAAAAGGCAGTACTAATACCCCTGCTAAAACACAATAAACCAGCAGAAGAACTAGACAGCTACCGACCAATATCCCTGACGAGTATTATGGGCAAAACAATGGAAAGAATGGTAAATACAAGACTGTGCTGGTATCTGGAAACACAAAATCTCCTTTCAACCGCACAAGCAGGCTTTAGATCCCACCATACAACTTCCCAACAAATTCTAAAATTAAGCCAAAGCATCAAAGATGCATTAGATAATAAAGAAACGGTATTAGCAATCTTCGTAGACTTCAAAGATGCGTATGGCAATATCTGGAGACCGAAGCTAATGGAAAAACTATGTACACTAGGAGTTGAAGGAAGGATGCTTAATTGGATATACTCGTTCATCAACCAACGCTTCTGTGCCACAAAATACGGAGAAGCCACATCCTCATATAAACAACAACGATGAGGCCTACCACAAGGCTCTGTCATAAGCCCAATGCTGTTCAATGCAATGATAAATGATCTCCCCAAAACAGTAACTCAGACCAGAGAAGCAAAATGCGCTCTGTATGCAGACGATCTGGTCATATGGATATCAGCACCCAGAAAATACCAAGACCAGCTCTCGGATAAAATGAACAACATCCTACGATCACTAGATGAGTGGTGCAAAACAAACAAGATGATAATTAATACAGCAAAAACATCATACAAGAATTTTACCCTAGCACACACTACCCCCCAGATGAACCTACAAATCAATGGAGAAAATATAAACCAACAGAGGGACTGCAAATATCTGGGTATGCATTTAGACCAGAAGTTAACATGGGAACCACATGTTGAACAAATAACAGCCAAAGCAAACAAGAGGTGCAACATACTAAAGCGACTAACACACACCAAATGGGGATGCTCAAGAAGTGTTCTGAATACGACATACAAAACCTACATCAAACCGGTACTTATGTACGGAGGGGAAAATCTAATTACGGCTAATAGAAGAACACTACAAAAATTGGAAACAACACAGAACCTTGCGATGAGAATTATCACAGGAGGTGTTAAATCCACCCCAGTTAAAGCAATGCAGATACTAACAAAAAATAACCCTATAGAAGAAGAAATTAAAAGAGCAGCATTAATACAGTATGAGAAACAGATTAGGATGTCCCAAGATGACTACTGGGCAAAATACCAAACAACCCAGAGGAAACTCAAAACTCAGAAAGGCTATATGCAGCACATAGAGGAACTAAGGCCAAAGGAACTCGGTAAAATTAAACCAGAAAAGTTACTACCCCCAAGATCACCACTGAGCTACCAGGATATCCCATACAGAATAGACCTAATAGAAAACATGAAGAAATCAGAAAGCTCACCAGAACAGTTAAAACGAGCAGCACTGGAAACAATTCACACACGGTACCCACAAGAGGAATGGATTCATATATACACGGATGGCTCATTACTTAACAAAAATGAGAATGCCGGAGCAGGAATACACTGTAGTCTCTTCAGCCAGTATATCTCGGCAGGACCTAACTCTACATATTTTGACGGTGAATTACTAGCAATAGATATGGCGCTTACACAGCTCCTTTACAGAATAAATGAATTCCAAAAAGCGGTTATACTCAGTGATTCATCAGCGGCCATACAATCCATTGTAACATATGATGTCATTTCGTCCAACAAACGAGCTCATGAGATACGAAGCAAAATAAAAACACTAACAGCACTTAATAAGTGCATTAAGCTACAGTGGGTCCCTGCACACTGTGGGCTGCAGGGCAATGAACTAGCGGATCAGTTGGCAAAGCAAGGAACAAAGATACAGCAAATCACACAATACGAACTTCCATACCAATCAGCAAAACTAATAATCAACAGAATGATTAAAGAAAATATAACAGAACAAAACAGAATTGCCAGTAACAATAAGCCATGGGCTATCCTAAACAACAAAGGTGTAATCCCAGATTCTCCCAGACAAGAAGCAATGGCGGTTTTCCGTACAACAACAGGACATGACTGCCTGGCAGCACACTTGCACAGGTTATCTATATACCCATCACCAAGGTGTGTCTTGTGCGAGGAAGAAAATTCCATAATGACAGCAGAGCATCTTCACACATGTCAGGCCCTATCCGGGCTTCACCCAGCGTCAACATCAACTTTATATTGGGAAGCAAGAAGGAGAATGGAGTTCATCCAAGTCCTTGGGCATTAGACTACTACTACTACTACTACTACTCATTTAAAAAGTCCGGGGTCGTCTTACATTCGCAGATTAAGCCAAATCAAACTTTAGTAGTTATGGCAACAGAGTAGAAACATGACATCATGGTTACAGCGATGTGACCAATATGATAGGGGAAAATACCAATATAAATTTGCGCTAGTTTCATTGTTTTCGTGAAGGAAATGGACAGGAGATGTTAAGTGTTACTAAATAGAGGTTTCCTTTTTGTTTTAGAGTAATAAGCACGAGGTGTTTACAAGAACTGATCGAATTCAATTTACTGATAAACATTGTCACATTGGCAGTAATGGTGGACCAGAAACATGCTTGCTCCCATGCGGCCATTGTTCTCTATCTCTTTTTTTCTCCTTTTCGCGGCGGGTAAATCTCCACGTGATTGTCACATGCTCGGCTGATTATTAGGGTTTGTTCTCCTTTGAAGTTAATGTGAAATTTGTACAGTTTGCTTCCACAGCCATCAAGAATGGATCCAAACCATAGGCCCCGTGACTGTTCATGCAGACATTATGACGCTAACTTTAAGTTAAGTGGATAATGAAGAGGGCGGGACTTACGCTATGATGTAGAACAATGCTAGCTCAGCGACTACCCGTGGCATTTGACGAGAAATTAATTTCATTTCAGCGTCATGTAATTTCTTTGCGGAAACAACACGACTATTAGGCCATATGGGCAATGCTGATCAGTAGGGACCAGATTCTTAGGTTTTTACCTATTTTTTTCCTTACTTCCAAAACGGAAAGCACTCATACACTTTTTCGTATCATGTCCATAGGATTCACCCACATTAATTGTATGGCACCTAAAAATACCTAAATGGGGCATAAAAACCTAAATATACCTAAACAGGATATAAAACCTAAATTATCTAATTTAGGCTACTTTTTTTTTCTTTTTTGTTTGTCAGTTGAGAAATCGATAGAGACAATAATTTTTGTCTGGTTGAAATTAATACCACCTGCGTTTCGTTCAACCCATTGTCGTCTAGGATGGACAGCATCAAGAGAGGAAGTATAAGAGTAAACGGCGTATTCCTTTTAAAATATTCCAGTGTCCAATTAACCTGCCGCAATTGCTTCGATGAAATTCACACCTATGACGTCATGTGTGGTTGAAAGGAAATTTTCTGCCTTCAAATGTATTCTAAGAGATAACAGGAAGAACTTCCCAGTTGAGAATCTTTAAACATATTTAGTGATATACTGTAACCAGGAACAATCTTATTTTCACTGCTTCTTTTGATTGTTTATGCTTTCTTTCTTCAATTGTATAACATTGTCCTAAATCAAGTTTACACAAATTTAAGTCAATTTTGATAAGTTAAACTTTACAAGTATTATGTATTGAATCCTATGTAGCACATTCAAATTCATTAAACCAATTATTCTATCCGACAACGATATTTTGGACAAAAAAAACTATTTCACCTATTTCACCAGTGTTTTAAAAAATCTAAAAATCCGGTCCCTACTGATCAGTAGGGCCCGGACTTTTATGTGCTAAAAAACTTAAAAATATTTATTTTTATGTGCTTAAATGTTTAAAATATGTGCTAAAATTTTAAAAATATGTGCTAAAACTAAAAAAATATTTTTCTGAAAAGAAACAAAAACTCCAGAATGTATACTGAAACTCACCAATTGCAGCTAAACATCAGATGTAAAACGCTGACTGGAGTTGCAGTGCGCAACAAATGTCACCTCCAGATTATGGCTCACAAATTCTTGCCTATTATCCGAGAATTACATTGAGAAAAGGAACGTTCTACATCTCACAATGTTAACCTTGCATATTTGAAGAGGTGTACTGTATATCACTAACACACACACGATCAAGTTCACTTACGTTTTGATCTTCCAAAACTTGAGCAACTTTGCAGAGGGTTTGGTAGCCACAATTTTTCTCAAACATACCTTTAAATTATGTTCTCAGAACTTCTATTTTCGAACCTGAGATAGTGTTAAGTTGCCTTTCAACATAGTGTATTTCTTCAACTGAACTACGCAATGTTGAGATTGGGTTCTGTTCTTCCCCGATAAGCAAGTGCAAGGGAATCACTCTCACCTCATTGCAAGGTGAAGCATTTGTGTTGAATTCTTTCGAGATACAACTTCTTGTTGTAAAATGTTAAAAGAGAATGAGGAAAAGTGCTAAAATATTTATTTATGGAGAATATACCGAAAATATTTATTCATATAACTTTTTTGTAAAACATGTATTTTTATGTAAAATAAAATTTAGAATTTGCGGTTTTCAGACCTTGATATGAGCATCAGGAAAAAAATTACATAAAAAATCCGGAAAAGTACTAAAATATGTATTTATGGAGAAAATATTTATTCACATAACTTTTTTTGTAAAATATGTGTTTTTATGTGAAATAAAATTTGGAATTTGTGTTTACCGGACCTCGATTTGGATATAAAACTTTGTTTTAGGAATGTACGCATCAGGGAAAAAAATATGTTTTTACATACAAATCCGGGCCCTACTGATCAGTGATACCTCAGACTAAGTGCTGAAAGTGAAAATCCAAGTAAACTATTTGCTTTTATTTATTTATTTTTAATTCATATAAATAAAACCATTTGTAGTCAGAATTTGTTAAAAATAAAATTCTCAAAAAGCCTCTTCAAAATAGGGGGGTCGTCTTATAATCGGGTAAATACGGTATTTAACCAATACCTTTTTGAAAATCTAACTATCTAACCCAGTGATTCTCAAAGTGGGGTCCCCAGGGGTCCGCGATGGTGTTTTAGGGGGTCCGCAGGCGGTTTAAGAAGAAATAGGATATCTCGTAATTTTATCAAATTAGGCCTACATTTCTTCTAAAGCAGCTTCACTGTTCGCATTAAGGAGTAAACTCTGTTTGTTACCATTGATATTGTTATTTTTTCTATTGAATTTAATAGATTTGAATCAAAGTATTTTAGTTTTTTTTTTTCAAAATCCAGAGGGGGTCCACGAAATTTTAATTTTTTTCAAGGGGTCCGCGGACTGAAAAGTTTGGGAACCACTGATCTAACCAGTACCTCATTAATAAAGCCCGGATTTTCATGCACTATCAAACTTAAAAACATGCATGCATTCATGCACTATCATATCTCCAAATATGCACAATGAAGGGCGAAACATGCACTATCAAAAATCCCCACTGTACTGCAATGTATTTAAATTTCTCTTAAAACAATATACAACAAGTATTTCCAAATTCTCCTCACTTAAACTCGGGCGTTTATCAGTTAGGAGTTTCTTGAACGCAGAAAAGGATCTTTCTGCTTCACAAGAAGTAACAGGTGCATACTTAAGGGAAGAAATTTGACTGAGGGTGAGATCGAATTCCATGTATTTTACATTTTTTCCACTGTTTTCAGAAGTTTAAGATCAGGATTTGAACTAAGTACCTTCTTAAGTTTTTCCCTAACTGTCACACCCATTTCTCTACAACACGATTCTAAAGTTAATTATTCAACAATGGCTAGTGACTGACAAATTCAAGCAGTGAACATTCTGTTTAGAAGTTATCTTTCAATGAATGGTGGTGGGGGTCAGCGAGTCGGAATTTTCTTTTGTAGCCTGTTTATTTAGGGTAAACATTAGTTTGCACTCTCAAATTCATGCAGGTGGCAAACTCTGTTGCCAAGTCAATCAAAATATAACAATGGTAATACAATAGGCCTACAACATTTTTCCGTTTCTTTGAAAAGCCGAGATTTTATGGAGGCACATTCATAATATGCACAGTTATGCATGATAACTTGATATTATGCACTAAAACCAGAAAATGAGGGTTTATATGCATTAAAAACGTCTGAATATGCTACATTAAACCAAAAAAGTCCAAAAACATGCATTATGCATGAATTTTGCCATAAAAAGACCGAAATATGCAAACATGCACGGAAAAAATGTGGTTATTTGGAATCCATAAGTCATGTAATGAGTAACTACAAAGTTTGAGAAGTGTAACCAAAGTATATAAAAACATGCATTTGCATGGAAATCCAGGCTCTACTCATTAATAAATTTTAATTTAGATAAAAGGTTAACTTTTACTAAATTATTTTTCTTTCACTTTAACTACGTAACCAATACTATATGATAAATTTTAATTTAGATAAAACTTTACTTTCACAAAATTATTGCTATTTTCTTTATAACATGACACAAGAGACAGAATTACTTGCTTTAAACATGGCTCACGCAACAAAAATTACTTTTACTTTTAACACTTTCCACGCCATGCCCGTACGCGATACATTCCACATTTTATTCCCACGTGAACCAAGACCATATCCCTTATGTTGCGTGCGTTCCCATGCTCAGCATTGGGAGAATATGTGATGTAATACAGGTTTTGAACAGATAAACATGAAGCTTAGTTTATGAACTTCCCAACAGAATGTGCTTCATACACTTTTGTCGATTCTTGTATCAATTTGTATCGACTTTTCTAACGAATTTATATCGCCCCCTTCAATTACCACAACATCAACAACAAGCTAGGTTAGCGTTCATGAAGATGTCCGACTTGGATGAATTCTGTTTTTATGCTTTTCTCCTTTTGATCAGAATGTTTATTCTTGTTCTTCTGGATTATATCAGGATGTATCTACTGATAAAGATGATATGTGTACATGCAAAGGAAAGAAAGAAAGTGGACAAAAAGTGAGAAAGGAGTCAAGATGGTGGAAAGTGTGTAATATTGGACTGTGTACACCAGAGTACCCAAAGAATATCACACACGTGTTAATTACTAGAGAATATGCATCCAAAATCTTGTCAGCATTCTATGTTATGTATTATTTCATTAATTTTAGTTGGTACTTTTGCAATAAATAGGTTTTTAACCCTCTAATCCTTGAAAAAATTATTTCCGGGGAAAAAAAAATCCTCAAAAACAGCCTCCCATTTATCCGCCTGTAATATATTTATATGAGAATAAATACAAAAGAGAATATCATTTCTACAAAGAGGAAGATTCAATATTCATGGCTTTATAATACATATTGTATATTTTTTTAAATCACAAAAACTGAAGAAACCATCCGGTTCACAGGGTGATAACGTTGAAAAATGGCATGGTGTGGAAAGTTTTAACATGACTCAATTGTAAAAAATACTTCTTTTAACATTACTCACTTGACGTTATAACCCTCCAGTGGACCCATGGAGACTTGAAACAGAAACTCAATATTATATACCAATCATGAACACCGGGTACAACCTAACCTTAAACTGAGAGAAATCTTTCAGTTAAACTCCATCAACAATATTTCCTCTTTATGCCAAGCCTACATTTACTACATTTCTTATCATTTCACAACACTTTTCAGATTATAAACTGGACTTAAAACTGATGCAGCAACTAATACTACTCCCTTGACGTTTTCTGTTCACTATTACTGACTTTACCGACGCTATCTGTCTATCTCAATAACTCCTGTTTACCGCTGTCAACATAACCTCTGATTACATCTGCCTAACTCAATCACCTTTCTTGACTGCTGTTAACCTAACCTCAAAACACATATACACTACAACACAGTCAACTGGAAGCTATAGTACAATCTGCTCAAGTCGCTGTAACTGAAAAGAAATGAAAACTTCCCTTTGGCTACACCTACCGAGAGTACATCCGACTTGGATGCACCAGCAAACTCCACACTTAGGCAGTACTTTTTCTGAGGTCGACACCTGCTCCTTCACCTTTTCCCCAGGCTAATGAGACAGGAAACCACACCAAGGAAAGAGAATACAACTCAACTACAGAGACAACAATGACAAACAATTACTAAGCCTAACTACACAATACCACATTCATACAAATACATTACCTAAGATTGTTTACCTATTTAAAAATTGATTTTCTACTCAAACAATAATTGAAACAGGTGCTACAGAACTACAGTCTCGCTCGACTCAGACACACTTCTATATACAGACACGTTCGCTCCATTTGTACGAACAGTCCAACCAGACGTTGGTAATTGGAGATGCAGACCGTGGCTCTGCTTGATATTATGCATGCCTTGATGTCCGGGGTGTGCATGATATCAGGGTCTTGGAGAAAAATGATCTTCACCTCTGCCACCAGACAGTCTCATGAAATATGGACGCGCACTCCACACATGTGCACAAAACAACCACACAGAAAACACTAGCACCTCTCACTGAAGTTATTACTTACAACATGTGATTAAGCTTCACTGCACTCTTCTCCTTATGGGGCTATTAAATTTTGCAAGCTCAATTTTAACTAACATTCTAACGTTGACAAATCAATCCTTAGTCTAAAAATATTGAGTTTCTGAATCACACTCACCCATACAGCTGAGATCCACTGGCACCCGAGCCATTTTCTCAAGTTTCCCCTTTAAAACTAGTACTTTCTCTGAACTGGTACTTGGCATATTTCTAACAGGCAACTCAGACAATAGGTCTTCCTTATTCTGATACGTAGGCAACACTTGAACACGTTTCATCGCAACAACATGAAACACACAAATTCAA
This sequence comes from Ectobius pallidus, assembly GCA_964059195.1. Classification (NCBI taxonomy): domain Eukaryota; kingdom Metazoa; phylum Arthropoda; class Insecta; order Blattodea; family Ectobiidae; genus Ectobius; species Ectobius pallidus. The sequence goes on from CAXKWD010000003.1 coordinate 128,927,721, forward strand.
CCTGTTAAAAATTGTTTGCACTAACAAAATTCAGTACAATTTTTATGTACAATTAAATTACAATAATACTCTTTCCTGAAAGAAAATTTTGATTATTTTACAATACAAAACAGAGAGAAACAAGAACCGATGCTGCTTAATTTACTACAGGACAGGAGAAATTATAAAAAAGAATGCAAAGCTATACTAATTTCACTTTAAGTTCAAAGTAGTTGTAAACAAAGCCACATAACAAGGGAGTGCTTCATTGGCTGGTAGGTGAATTGTAATTTTTCTGCTTAGTATGCACAGTCTTGCTGTTAATAAAATATTTCGGTTCAAACCGTACTTTTTTGTAGCTATTTCCATACAGAGAAATTTAAAAACACATTTCTGAAGCAGATCTGTTTTTAAAACAAAATTAATTTGGTCAGATTTACATGACGCATAATTAAGTGAACTAATTAAAACGTTACAACAGAATGTAAATAGTAGGCGTTTACGACGGCTGTGCGCATGCTCAAGCACACCATCATGGAATGAACATGCCACAGCACCAAGAAATGGGTATGACCTACTGAATTTGCGTTCATTTATTTATTTATATCGGCTATACAACACGTACGTGAGGACAAGAGGGTCGTGTGCTAGAACAAGACAAAAATTTCGGCAAGAGTTACATGTAACCTACAGCTCTGATAGGGTTCGGGCGGTTACAAACAGAAATTAATGAATAGTGAACAACATTCAAAAAGAAAATGCCTCAGAAAAGGGTAGCCAACATTGCAAAATGAAAGTAATTTTTTATACTCGTTATTACCTTCTTGCTAACTGTCTATTTATTTATTTATTTCTATGACTTTCTTAATTACTAATATTAAGCCTAATTTTGTACAGATATATTGATCTTTGCAAAATAACTAGAACATTTTTCAAGAATGGTGCATGTCATAATTTTTTTTTTTTAAAGTAAATACAATACGTTTCTTTCCACGGCGGGTAAATCTCCACGTGGTATTGTCACATGCTCCGCGGAGTGGTACATAAGAGTTTGTTTACATCTCCTTTGAACTTAAAGTGAAAATAGTTTAGATCACCATAGCAACAGAGAACTGTGGTCAGAACCACGCTCTGAAAATTACCATAAGCACAATCCTTCCACATTTTCCATAGGAGGGCTCAACCGAAATCTGCATTATAGACCTTCAAAGTTCATTGCTACTTCTCAAAGCAAAAATTTAATAGCAATGAAAGTAAAACAGAATAAAATAATCAATGTCAATCTGTAGGTAGTTTAAAATTGTTCTGATTGTACTAATAAAGTGCGGGAAAATAAGAATTGGCTGTCCTCTGTAGCCTACTTGAAAACAGTCTTTTCAGCATTAACTTTTACTGTTTAAATCCAGGTTTTTATAACAAAAAACTACATTTAATTATATTAAAATGTTCTGTAGGTGTTCCTACTTTTACCATTTGGTGTGTTTTAATTGATTGAAAGTATGTTATTAATAGGGACCGGATTCTTAGGTTTTTACCTATTTTTTTCCTTACTTCCAAAACAAAAAGCGCTCATACACTTTTTCGAATCATGTCCATAGGATTCACCCACATTAATTCTGTGGCACCTAAAAATACCTAAATGGGGTATAAAAACCTAAATATACCTAAACGGGATATAAAACCTAAAATATCTAATTTAGGCTCCTTTTTTGTCTTTTTTGTTTGTCAGTTAAGAAATCGATATTTTGTAGGGAGAGAATAATTTTTGTCAGGTAGAAATTAATACCACCAGCGTTTAATTCAACAACCCATTGTCGTCTAGTTTGGACAGTATCAAGAGAGGAAAAGAGTACCGGCATTTAAAATATTCGTACGAACGATTGTTGCCGTGTATGAACAAGGATATAGATTTCTGTGTTTTAAAGCGCTTGTTTTTTTGTTTGCCTTTAGTACTTCCCTGTTATTCATACTGAGTGGACATGTTAATTATGCCGAAACAAATGAAATCGAGTTTGTAACGGCAGTGGATTGGCGACGATCTGAATTTCGCGACAGATGGCAAAGTAATATTTTGTCAAGCCTGTCAGAAATACGTATTGTTTACCTTTCTAGAAAAGGGGGAAGTTTTCGTCCCTAGTTGATCTGTTGTGCGGTTAGCATGCGTAACAACCGAAAAAAGGAAAATAATCAGTTTCACATTATCCACATCCAACCATAAAGTATTTTACTCACTAAATTAGAAGCATCGGATTCGAATCCTAAGAAGGGTAGTGTCTAGATACAGTATTAACTATTAACCAATTGTAAGAGATGACAGGAAGAACTTCACTGGTTAGAATCTTGAAAGATATTTAGTGATATACTATAACCAGGAAATGTGAGGCAATCTTATTTTCACTGCTTCTTTTGATTGTTTATGCATTCTTTCTTCAATTGTATAATATTGTCTTAAAGCAAGTTTACACAAATTTAAGTCAATTTTGTGAAGGTAAACTTTACAAGTATTATGCATTCAATCCTATGTAGCACATTCAAATTCATTAAACCAATTATTCTACCCGAAAACGATATTTTGGACAAAAACCCTAAAAAAAACTATTTCACCTAATAGAAAACCTAAAACAGTGTTTTTAAAAACCTAAAAATCCGGTCCCTAGTTATTAATATGCAAATGAGTTAATTTCTAACTTCATGACTGGTTTGAATTTTGTTATGGAAAAGTGTTATAACAGGAATTAACTGTTGCACTGTCTTTAGTTTTGTCTGTGTGCTAACCTATTACTGTTCATCAATTTAAATATATATATATTTTTTTTTAAGACATGCAGACATGTAAAGTAGGGGTTTCACTTAAATATTTTGTAGCGATTATTATTTCTATTTATTCCTAAATATGGTTAGAACAGAATGAACTAAAACCTTTGAAATATCTGTTGTGTAAATATTTTTTAGTGTACTGACTTGTGGAAATTCAGATTTAACAGATAAAAATGAAAGTTTTGCCAGTAGTAGGAGTGTTATACAGAATCAAATATTTAGTTATTAATAAGAAACTTTGTAAAAATATTTATAATTCCTTGATACAACCTATTGTACTTAAATTAGATTATTATTTGGGGTAGCTGTAATAAAGATCTTCTGTGTGATCTTGAAGTAATTAAAAAAATTGTAATTGGCAAAAGGATAATGCTACTTTGGACTTGAAGACAGAGTTATATGAAATTACTGAAATTAAACCATATTATTTGTTTTAAAAAATACATTAATAATGTACATTCAATTGAAAACAATCCATTACCGATAAATCTAATATGAATTGAATATTAATTTATTTGTTCTAACAACAACTTTACATTAGCCCAAATTTCTACTTAAGAGAAGGATCCGTACCTACCTTTACGGTTTCTGAAGGATCCTTTTCAGCATATTACATAACTAAAATATATCGCACAAGAGTTCATCATGTATCAATTTAAACGTTAACGTTTGTTTACGTACACAACTGGGTCTGCACACTATTCCCGCTGCTGTTAGTTCAAGCCTACTCCACTCTTTGTGAACTGCCTAGAGAAAATATTCTACGGGGCACTTGCTACCCTGTACGATGGAGACGTGTGATTAGATGTCATTTAAACATTGGATAATATTAAGTCGCAACCCCCCTTTAACTACTTTATGCTTTACTAAATTTATTAAGATTATAATTGCTCTTGGTTATTAAACTCTCTTCTTTATCACTATTAATTTCACTTTCCTATTTTTAACTTCCACTAACACACTGATTTCATTCACTAACTGTGGCCTCCCTAGCTACGTTTTACCGTATGAAAACTTTTTAATTTTTTATGGCTTCTGGTAATTATTGGTGTTTCCTCCTCACTGCTTCCCCTATTGATGTCACTTGGTGCGTTCTTACTCCAAGGCCCCCAAGGAATCTGGAATCGTTGCATCACAGATGACGTGCTTGGTTTCTCGCTCGGCTGAGTTGTTGATTGTCTGCTGCCACCTATTGGTGACGTCGGCGCACGTTCCTTCTGACTTCGATGTTCGTTAACCTGAGCATCTGCACGCATTCCCCCAGTCTCTAATTCAGCTGATTCAGCTGTCGAGGTCATAGCACCCGTGCTGTTCGTTTCTGCACTGTTCCTTATATCTATCTTCCTCCCATCCACATACAGCTGTAAAATTCGAATGGTCGCCTTCTTTCCCTTATTCCTTTCAAACTTCTTTTTTCTACTAATTTCCTCCTTGTAATTCTCTCCGTTGGAGATAGGTCTCTGTTGATGTATATTGCTATCCCTTTCAATTTGTTAGTTCTCTTCAGTGTAGCAAAAACCACTTGCGTGGACGCACATTTTGCTATAATTACTCTGTTTCCTGGAGTTTTCCCGACTCTGTGGGCCGTAAGGAACTGCCTTGCAAGGCACTAATTCTTTTTCTCTCTTCTATCCCATGGAAAATTAAATTTAGCTGTTGATCTGCTTTTTCTGTCTTCTCGATTCTTGACTTCAGTTGTTCCACTTCCGTCTTCATTCTTGCTATTTCCTCTCTAATTTCTTGTTTAACTTCTTTTGTTGCCCCATTTATTTTATTAACTACTAGCATGTGCCCGCGGCTTCGCCCGCGATAATTATTTTAAAAATAAAAAATGAGCATAATAGTTAAATCATTATATTTATTAACACCTAAATCACGTGAATTACATACCACGATTAGATAGCGTCACCTGGTAAAAGCGAACTCAGATTCGAGGTCCTTGGCCCAGAAAACCCGTGTATAGTGAGTTTCGTCCAAATCGAACGTTTCACCATATTTAGGCCTACATTGAATACCTCTTCCGTCTATGTTGAAAATTTCATACGTCTGCGGGCCTTGATATTCTAAACAAATAAATCGTCCAGGATGGACTTACAAAATCAAGCGATCGCCCGTGATAATTATTTCAAAAATTAAAAATTAAGAGCATAATAGTTAAATCATTATATTTTTTAACACCTAAATCACGTGCACTACATACCATGATTAGATAGCGTCGCCTGGTAAAACCGACCTCAGATTCGAGGTCCTTGGCCCAGAAAACCCCTGTATAGTGAGTTTCGTCCAAATCGAACAACGTTTGACCATATTTAGGCCTATATTGATTATCCCACTTATAATAATAATAATAATAATAATCCTCTTCGGTGTAGGTTGAAAATTTCATATGTCTGCGTGCCTTGACATTAAAAACAAATGAATCGACCAGCGTGAGCTACAACATTCAAGCGATCGCGAAAGTTTCATTTCCAAGGTATGACAAAAATAGCCAAAGCCAACTGTAATTGATTTGACACTGAAATATATTACTGAAAACTGATGCTTCGAAAATGCAAAAAATGCACGTTTTCTGCCCGTTTTTCACTAATAACTCGCGAAGGAAAGCTAAAATTAAAATTCCGGCTTCGAGGTGCACTGTCCGACCCTTTAGTCCATCTATGTTTAAAATTTCAGATCTCTGCGTTCAGTAGATTTCGCTGGGCATCGCGGACAGACAGACAGACAGACAGACACTTCCTTTTATTAATATAGATTCTTTCTTCCATTCTTTCAAGGCTTTTGATGACCTCTTCAGAAACTCCTGGTCCTGGGTTCATTTCAACCCCTCCATTTATCAGCAGCACTATAATCACTCCATGTCTCCATGACAGATTGATCTTCTCTTACTGTTCCTTTGGTCCCTGCTCTCCTTTTTGACCCAAATGAGCCTATCCTCATTCTGTATACTTCGATTTCCTTGGCCATGTCCCTTGTGTCGTTTTTTTCTTAAATCCACTCCACACCTCTTCCACACGTCTGCACATTATCACTGCTTGCTTAGAACTGGATAAATCTAATAAGAAACTCTTAACTGTTCAGAAAATTCATGTTCATATTACAAGAAAACCTAGCCATTTTTATACTACCTAAGTACCAGTAAAGGGATTCAACTAATCACTGTCTCATGCAGTTCTTTAACTCATTACCTTTAAATATTACTACTACTCCAGATAATACATTTAAAATCACAGCATGAAATTACTTTTTTCCAAAGTTTGTTGAAATATGATTATACAGCAAACTCTTGATTATCTATGCGTGAAAATTTGAATTTCTTGCATTTAATTTTGAATTTTCTGCACGTTATTTCAAAATTACTGCCCTTTATTTTGAATGTCCCAAATTTTATTTCGTCATATTTGGAAATTTCTGCTCTTAATTTTGTCATATACGTGCAAAATGGCGACAGAAAGCGAGAGATTCAAAATTTAGTATGGGAGATTGTGGGAGATGCTTGAAAATTCTAAGGCGTGGTTTTTGTGGAATTGTGTTCTTAATCTTCCTTTGGTATTTAGTGGTGATTAGGTGAAAAATGTTTTACTCTCTATTATTGGATGTCTTATTGAAGCCATTCTTTCCTTCTTGAATATGAATATTACTAAGGAAATAGCCTAGTGAAGTGTTGACATCTGTAGCGAGATTGAATATGGAAATATACACACTAACTTCACCGTTAGGTATATTTACCCAGAATGTTATGTTTCAAAGGGTATCCCTTTCAACTTCAGCAGAAGGAATCAGGATACCCTTTGAAATACGTGTAATATTCTGGTTAAATATATTTAATATTGGAGTTAGTGTATATATTTCTTCCTTCCTTTCCATATTACTTATTTACATTGTTATTCTTCTCAATAGACCTTTTTATCTCTTGGAACTGGTTGGTTACCTTAGGAGTAACCTGTCAAATTCATAGTTTAATTTATGGGGAATATCATATTAGTGTGTAGTACTAAAAATTTGGATGCAGTAAAGTAAGGTTGTAAATAATATTTCTTCTAGATTAACTCCAGATAAATATGTGAAAACTCCTGCACAAAACTTCTTTGTCTCCAAGTCTGTACGGAAGGGTCTTCTTCCAGAAATCTTAGAGAATTTGCTGGCAGCTCGAAAGAAAGCTAAAGCAGACTTGAAACAAGAGAAAGATCCTTTTCGACAGAAAGTGCTAGATGGACGGCAACTTGCACTCAAAATAAGTGCAAATTCAGTATATGGTTTCACTGGGGCTCAAGTTGGAAAGCTTCCTTGCCTTGAGATTTCTGGGGTAAGTAGAGAAATTTTATTTCATATGTTTCTAGTTACATGTGCCGGTAGTTAGGTTCAGTAGTACTCTGAACATTCATTTTGTTTTGGGAGGTGAAATTAACACTAACTTACTTTTGGTATATTTTACCTGAACTACTGTAGTTTTGGCATCATCACTACTTCAACTGCCATGGCACCCTTCTGTGGATGTTGGATAAATTTAGAGATGAGGTCATCATCGATCGGGATATTGTAGTTCATGAGATGGTTCCTATTTTTCTGGAAAAAAAATCTTCTCCCAGACAGAAAGCTCCTTGTGGCCATGGGCACATTTTAATAGTTCTGGATCCCTATCAACGTCATGCCCTGCATACCAAAAGTGGGCCACTACTGCTGATTAGTCCGTATTTTGGTATTTCTTGTGTCTTAAGTGTTCTTTAAGTCTAACTTCCAATGTCCTTTGTTTTTCCAACGTAGACTTTTTCACAACCATCACATTTAAATTGGTAGACACTAGATTTCTTACTGTGGTAGGGATTCTCCAAATTCGAAGATGCCAATAAGTTTTCAAACAGTATTTGTTTACAGGTGCTAAAATGATTCCATGATTCTTGAAAACTTTTTTTATTTTTTTTGTCAACCTAAGGGTGGAATCTGATTTTCTTGTGTTTCAAGTTTTCTTCTATTGGTTTCAGGGTGGTTATTTCTCTGGTTAATTTCTGTTTTTTTGTATTCCTTGATTTTTTTTTTGTCAGTTCTCTGCTGAACCCATTGTGTTCTGTTGGAGTTGATCGTGTTATATTCTAGGTCATACTCTGTTTTGCTGAGTGGGATGTTTACCATCTTTGAGTGAGAGAATTTAGTACAGCTTGTTTATGTGATGTTGGATTGAAACTGTTTGCTTTGATGAAGGAATCAGTGTGAGTGGGCTTTCTAAATACAGAATTCTAGCTTATTTCCTTGTATTATTTTGATGTCTAGGAATGGCAGATAGTTATCCATTTGCTTTTCTAATGTAAAGTTCAGAGAACTGTCCTATATACGAGGGCTGTTCAATAAAGAATGATCATAATTTTTTTACGTTCATAGTTTATCACGCTAAACGTTTTCCTTCTGATATGTGATAACTTGATGTGTCATGCACGCGTGGTGTAAATTTCAACAGCATGTCTCAAGATTCCTGTCTGTGAGACGCCTGCAAGTTCAGACATGTTCAATATCACCTACGGCATTTATTACATAGTGGACATAAGTTAAATGAAATAGACGACACTATGGAAATCCTACACTACCAGGATAAAAGCATAAGATTGAACACGTTTGAATCTGTTCATATATACAAAAATAAACAATTACTACTACGCTTTTTGAACTAGCCTCTGATTTAACCTAGAAGAGGCATCTACAAGCGTTTCACATATAGTCCAATAGTCTACTCAGCTCACGACGGTTGGTAGCTTCCAATGCAGTAAAGGTCAGTTACAACTTATATTCATTCATTCCACAAAATATTAATTCATAATTATCGTAAGTTGTCATAACACAGTTATAAAATAACTTTTCTTTACACCGTTTAATTTTTGTGTTAATAGGGTTGAAAGTGTCATAATATATGTCGAAATGCATCCCCATAACGATGACCTAAGAAGAAAACTAGTGTCTTGGACAATTGGTTCAATTCAACACCAGAACTTAACCAGAAGTGACTTTTATTCAAGGAAAGTGCCCTTTCATGATTTTATTCTGAGCTTACATTATACATTCCATGAAGAGATTTTTAACAATGGACGTCTGAACTCTCATTCATCAAATGTTTTTCACTGTGGTTTTATACCACTAATTTTGTATATATATGTGTATAAGTTATTTTATCATTCACACTTTTGTGCATTAACTTTTAAGTTTTAATCAGCTTTATATATATAGGCCTACATCTAGTAACAAGTTAAATTTTAAATATATCTGCAGGTCAGTGTACAGGCTTTTAAGTGAATTTGGTTGATTTTACACTCTGTCAGCAATCATAGATGTATGTTCATATGGCCTAATAATATACTTAATTAATCTTAATAGCTGATATTCTTATTAATTCATAGGCCTAGACTTCTTAGGTTGATCCTAAATATTTTATATTAATGGGGGTATAAGGTGGAACTGTTCATACTTTTACTGATTCCTATTCTCTGTTGATTTTCATCTGAAGTGTAGTGTGTTTGTCTTCTTGAGTATGTCTGTCTTGTATATTAAATCCTCTATTGTAATACGTAGCTCTGTCCTTAAGTTCTGTAATCCATCTTATATTTTTCTTACTCTTACTCTTCCATAATTTTTCTATTATTTTTCTGCTAATTCTGTTTTCTGGTGTCCGTATATATGTCCCAAAAATGATATTTGATACATAATATTAGTATGTTTTTTTTCTTAATGATTTTTGTTGTGGGACATAATGCGTCTACTCATTCAGAAAGCTGTAACATAAAGGATATTGCATCTTGTTGGCATAAAGTACTTTATTTAAATTACATGTACAAACTTGTGTAAAAGTTGTTTTCATAGTAGCTATAATAGGATTATTATTTCTCTTTATAAACTTGTTTTTGGACTGAAGTTAGTATATTTCAGCTCAATGCACACCCACGTAATTAATCTAGCTATGCCTCTTCTTAACCTTTATTCATACTCGTATACAATGATATAAGAAATTCTTAAAATATGTAAAGATTTCACAAAAGTGTAGGTCTAAGATTCACTGACATGTTGGTTAAAGGTTTAAAGCAGCCGTATAGGTTATGAATGAATTCAATTCAGTCTGTCGGGAATTACATTAGGTCTATACATATGAGCTTGCCTTGTTTACCTTAATACGAATGCTAATGTTTGTGGTGGCTAGACCACTGATTGGCTGTCCTCGAGAGCCAATCAAAATGCTTCGGGTCTTCGGACGTCACACTTTATATAAGGTGCCCGTTTGCTCCTTTCTCGATCAAAATTGTATTGGGTACAGTTTTTTATCGTCACTTTCTGGAGCACCAAGCTTAATTAAGTCGAACATGATATTTGGAGGCAAAACTTAACCACTCCTGAGGGAGCGGTCATTTGGAATTGATCAGATTGAAGTTTGACTTTCACTTAAGGATTAATAGCTTAGGATTTACTTCAGAAGCTGTTGACTTTCATCCTCAGTTAACCTTGATGTTTCAACAAGTAGGAGGCATTATTTTTCAACATAATTACCAGGGCCCGGATTCTAATGACATGTCATCTTTTTATTGATGCTGCATAGACATTGCCAACTTATGGGTAAATCCTCATCTTGGCCTCTAGATTATAGAAATACATTTTGACTAGGTCATTTTTTGTCATTTTATGCAATTTTATATTTTTAGGGCATTTATTTCAATTTTAGGTCATTATTTTGTCATTTTCTTGTCATTTCCTTCCTTATTTAGTCATTTTCATGTACTTACGTTGAGTGTATTAACTTTTTTCGTCGCTAGCGGTGCTGTCTTTGAAGTGTTGTTTGTTTAATTCAAGAAGGAAAAATTTGGCGTTAAAGTGTTGACATGTCTCAGTCGGAAGTGAGAATCAAAGAAACGCCAACATTTTGAATTATATTACTATTGTTATTAGATTGACTTGGCACCAGAGTCTGCCACCTGCTTGGATTTGAGAGTGCAAACTACTGTTTACCCTTAATAAACAATAATATAATCCGGCAGACCGCAAAAGGATGTGCCGAATTTTGACTCACCAGTGCCTCAGTGCCAGTATAAATTTCCGCGAGAAAAGAACATTCACAACATTACAGTTATTTACAGTTTTTACAATTATGTACAAACTAGTCTATAACTTTGTGTGTACAATAATAATTTTTTTATAAATAAATTATCAGTTTTTAGGTAATTTTTATAGTTATTAAGTCATTTTCTTTAAAATTTAGGGTCATTTTATAGGTCATTTTCCAAACATTTTTAGGTCATCAGAATCCGGGCCCTGATAATTACACTTGATTTGTTCTTACATTGCAGTAATCTACTACTATTTTTTTTTTTTTTTTTTTTTTTTTTTTTGTTTGTTTTGTTTGTTTGGTCACATTACCTGTTGCTATGATAATGGATGAGAAAGTGATATAGTCTCAACAACATTTTACTGTTTATATATATTTCACTACACTGCATAGATTTTGTGTTGCTCTTTCTTTTTATAGAGTGTAACAGCTTATGGACGAGCAATGATTGAGCAGACAAAACAAGAAGTAGAGCAGCACTATAATGTTGCAAATGGATACCAGCATGATGCACAGGTATGTGACATGTCAAATTTGAGGCTACTTTATTCTTCATTCCGATTAAAAATGCTCAAATGCATGTTGATTTGTCTATTTAACTTTACATATGCATATCCTCACATGTTGTAGAAAATCCATATTCAATTGAAAATAATTTACGGTTCTATTCTTTCCACTATACTTTTATTAAAAAATCTATATTAATAAAAGGAAGTGTCTGTCCTCCGTCTGTCCGCGATGCCCAGCGAAATCTACTCAACGCAGAGATCTGAAATTTTAAACATAGATGAACTAAAGGGTCGGAAAGTGCACCTCGAAGCCGGAATTTTTATTTTAGCTTTCCTTCGAGAGTTATGAGTGAAAAACGGGCAGAAAACGTGTATTTTTTGCGTTTTCGAAGCATGAGTTTTCAGTAATACAAATCAATTACACTAGGCTTTGGCTATTTTTGTCATACCTTCGACATAAAAGCATCGCGATCTCTTGAATGTTGTAGCTCACGCTGGTCGATTCATTTGTTTTTAATGTCAAGGCACGCAAACATAATATGAAATTTTCAACCTACACCGAAGGGGATTATTATTATTATTATTATGATTATTATTATAGGGATAACACTGGGTAACAGCCAAAAAATCGTCCGGGGTTTCTCAGCGGAATTAGACTAATTTTGATGCCCTGAGTCCGAAAATGACCTTGGTTTTGCTCAATCAGGTCAACTTTTTGAGATACAGCCATAAACCTGCCTGACGAGCTATACATACATATGCTAATATCATATGTATGTATCACGGGTTTTGAGTTCAGTCATTTCTCTAAATTCGCTGCATAAAAATTAGCAGGAAAATAATCACAATTATTATTAATATTATTATTATTTTATAATATTATAATATAATATAATAATATTATTATTACTTTCTGATGGCTTCGGCGCGACGTTCATGCAGGAATAATCCTGACGTTTTCTGCTACATCTGCGGAGAATACACGCTGTCAGCGGACAGGAAGAACAACACAAGATTTGTGAAGCACGCATACCAGGCTTACTTTAAAGTCAAGCTAGGTGACCAAGATAAGTCGTGGGCTCCGCACACGGTGTGCAAGACGTGCGTGGAATACCTCAGGCGGTGGACTAAGGGCGCCAAAACTTCACTGAAGTTTGGGATTCCGATGGTTTGGAGGGAGCCGTTTGACCATGCATCGGATTGTTACTTCTGCGCCATCAATACTACTGGCATCAACCGGAAGAATCGGCACAGCCTCCAGTACCCCGATCTTCCATCTGCCCGCCGTCCAGTTGCTCACTGCGAAGAAATACCTGTACCAGCGTTCACACAGCTTCCTCACATCGACGACGAGGCCACCACTTCAGACGACGTAGGAGATACAGAACAGGAGTATGTAACACAAGACGGTCCGCAGCCCTTTTCACAATGTGAGCTTAATGATCTGGTTCGGGATCTCAGTTTGTCGAAGACTTCCTCAGAGCTGTTGGCCTCCAGACTCAAAGAGAAAAATCTACTTGGCGAGGACGCGCGTATCACTTTCTTCCGTAGAAGGCATGAGGAGTACATGGGCTACTTCTGCCAGGAGGAAGACCTCGTGTACTGCCGAGATGTTTCCGGTCTTCTTCATAAACTCGGCGCTCCTACATACGATCCGACAGATTGGCGACTCTTCATTGACAGCTGGAAGCGCTCTTTGAAGTGTGTGCTCCTCCACAACGGGAACCAGATCGCCTCAATCCCTCTTGCGCACTCCACAACTCTCAAAGAGAAATATGAAGCAGTGAAGTATGTGCTTGACAAAATCCAATATAAGCAGCACCAATGGATGATCTGCGTCGACTTCAAGATGGTGAACTTTCTACTAGGTCAGCAGTCCGGGTTCACGAAGTATCCATGCTTTATATGTATGTGGGACAGTCGAGACAGAGTCCAGCACTATGTAAAGAAAGAGTGGCCGGCGCGAGAGCAGTTAGTACCTGGGGCGAGAAACATAAACGAACCTCTTGTTGACCGGGAGAAGATATTGATCCCACCGCTACACATGAAGCTTGGGTTAATGAAACAGTTCACGTGCGCTCTGGACAAGGATGGGAGGTGCTTCAACTTCATGTGCCGAGCATTTTCTCGACTGACCATTGAGAAGCTCAAGGCCGGCATTTTTGATGGCCCACAGATACGGCAGCTCATAAAGGACACTGAGTTCCAAAACTCCATGAACACGCTTGAGTGCGCCGCCTGGAAATCGTTTGTGCAGGTGGTGAACAACTTCCTGGGGAACACGAAGGCAGCAAACCACGCCACACTCATCAGCAGCATGATAGAGGCCTTCCAAAAACTCGGGTGTTTGATGAGTATAAAGATGCACTTCCTCTTCTCACACATGGACAAGTTTCCTGAAAACCTTGGGGCGATGAGCGACGAGCAGGGAGAAAGGTTCCACCAGGACATGCGCCAAATGGAGGAGAGGTACCAGGGGAGGTGGGACGCAGTCATGTTGGCGGACTACTGCTGGTCGCTGAAGAGAGACAACCCAGCAGCTGCTCACACACGGAAATCGAAGAAACGCCGAAATCTGCCTTGAACTCTGAACTTTTGTGTCATGTAACGCTCATTCTTATTATATTATGATAATTATGCTTATCAAATTTCATGTAGTAAATAAATAATGAATTAATTTGGATACGTTGACTTTTATTCCTTGAGGGAAACGTAAAAAAATCGTCAGGGGTTTATCAGCAGAAATGAGTGTTTCTTACGAAAAACAGATTTTTTTGAAATTTCTGTAGAAAAAAATCCTGACCTGATTGAGCAAAACCAAGGTCATTTTCGGACTCAGGGCATCAAAATTAGTCTAATTCAGCTGAAAAACCCTGGACAATTTTCCAAAAGTTTTTTTTTGTTGCCCTGTGTAATCAATATTAGCCTAAATATGGTCAAACGTTGTTCGATTTGGACGAAACTCGCTATACAGGGGTTTTCTGGGCCAAGGAACTCGAATCTGAGGTCGCTTTTACCAGGTGACGCTATCTAATCGTGATATGTAGTCCACATGATTTAGGTGTTAATATAATGATTTAACCATTATGCTCTTAATTTTTAATTTTTGAAATAATTATCGCGGGCGAAGCCGCGGGCACATGCTATCTTAAAATAATAAAAGGACGTGTTTGTCTGTCTGTCCACGATGCCCAGCGAAATCTACTGAACGCAGAGATCTGAAATTTTAAACATAGATGGACTGAAAGGTGGGCAAAGCCGGATTTTTAATTTTAGCTTTCGTTCGCGAGTTGTGAGTGAAAAACTGGCAGAAAACGTGATTTTAGCGCTGTCGAAGCATCAGATTTCAGTAATACATTTCAATGTTAAATCAATTGCAGTTGGCTTTGGCTATTTTTGTCATACCGTGGTAATAAAAGCATCGCGATCGCTAGAATGTTGTAAGCCCACGGTGGTCGATTCATTTGTTTTGAATGTTCAAGGCCCGTAGACATATGACATATTCAACCTACATGGAAGAGGGATAATCAACATAGACCTAAATATGGTTAAACATCTTTCGATTTGGACGAAACTCACTATACAGGGATTTTATGGGCCAAGGAACTCGAATCTGGGTTCACTTTTATCAGGCGACGCTATCTAATCGTGGTATGTAGTCCACGTGATTTAGGTGTTAATAAATATTATAATGATTTAACTATTATGCTCTTAATTTTTAATTTTTGAAATAATTATCGCGGGCGAAGCCGCGGTCACATGCTAGTAATATAATATAAACGATGACACTTAGTTATAATAGTGGATAAAACAATCTTTTACAACACACAACGTTTCAACCTGCCCTCCAGGCAGATAATCTAAGAAGTACAGAATTTTTCTGAAAGATCTGTGATCTCACTTCAGGTCTACACATTTTCTTAGGGTTGTGTTCAACGCATAAAATTTCTCGTTATCTTAGATAATGAAAACTTGTTTAATACCATTATCTTCGATAACAAATCTCTTGAGTTCCATCACAACATTTGTTCCCGCTCCCAAGGTAGCTCGCAGGCAAAATAGGGATAGACGGGAAAGTCTCTCCGGATTGAAAGATGCAATGCTAAGTCAGGTTCAATAAATTTTTTATTGAGCCCCTTGATGATAAACAAAAAGAGCACAATGGACAAAAATAAAGAAAATGGACCCTTTTTTTACACAAGATGGAATCTTCTGATATCTTGCTTTACATTGCGTGATTTCCTCTTCCGAGTGGTGCCGGAGAAAATGTTGAAGTAGTGATGAGATCAAGGGGAAGCGACTTAGCAAGATCCTTCTAAATGGTAAGGCATGCTTGCCTTACAAGACTGGCGATGAGACGGAGGACCAGAGCAATTATTTAGAGTCGAACTTCCTCGAACGACTGAATGAGATTTCACCTTTGTGTGAAACGAATACTACCTTCAGCAATTATTTAAGGTCGGGCTTGCTGCAACGACCGAGATTAGTAGACGAACTTTAATAGGTTGCTTCGTCACTGCAATGATATTTAATTTTAAACTTATTTAAAATTAGTTTTATGACAATACTCACAGTTAGTCCTTGTTACTGATAAGATGCACAATTCAAGTCCATTCGGTTTGAACTGGGTGGTAAAAGAACTTGGATTCACACGCTCTATGCGAATCACATAATAAATTAATGACTTCAATGAAGAGATGAATTGCCTCTCTACGATATAACTGGGCCGGGAATCCTTTAATTCCCAGCACGAGAAATAAAACTGGATTCAGTATCCTAAACTGAATCGACCAGCATGACGAATTGTTTCGAAGAGAATTACAAAGGGTTAAGAACAAGAATGATAAACGTCACGACATGTGACATGAAAGCAAGAATCTCATTGGCCAAGAATACACGCATAAAAACATAAAATAAAGCAATCTTGGAAATAAACCAAATAAGTAACGTTAAAACTAGAAAATAGATAAAAGACTAAATTAAAATTACTTTAATACTGAACTCTTTCATTAAAAGCACAAAATTATGACTAAAATATACTAAAATAAGCAGACTGAAACGTTGGGTTGGAGGCTATAGACCATGACTATCCAAATATCAAAGAAGCGACAGTCAATTGTCTTTCTGCCGAGAATGAATGAGAAGATGGAACAAAAACAGATAATAAACATATTTAAATTACATTGGAAACACAAGAAATGAAAGGAGTGACGTCAACAAACTTGTCGCCATAGCAACTCGGCGAATGACCTCGCGAGCAAACAGCTGACACCTCAAATCCGGCAAATACGAAATGCTAGACGAAACATATTGCCCGCGATAATTCCACTCGTGAAAGAACTCTGAAAGAAGACAGGTGTCACTGTCCCTCTTCACTGACAGGCAGAGGAGCCAACTTGATGAGGGGCCTCTTATAAGTGCCTGAGACAGTGCGAACAGTGACGACTCTGACAAGGCCATCTGGGCCTGGGTGTACTTGGTGCACCAGACCAAGCACCCACCTATGAGGAGGTACATTGTCCTCGAGAACCAATACAGGGGTACCCAAAGGAACGTCTGGCAGTACCTTATGCCACCTTGCACGATGCTGTAGCGTGTGGAGATAATCCACGGACCACTTCTTCCAAATACAAGTGACCATCTGCTGAAGATGGTTCCATCGGGAACGCAGGCAGTACCCACCAGAGAGGTCAGGACTGGGCACCGATACGATGGCTTTGCCAATTAGAAAATGGCCGGGAGATAAATATCCAAAGTCATCCACGTCCTCAGATAACGACATCAAAGGACGTGAATTCAAGAATGACTCAATTTGTGTGAGAACAGTAGACATCTCCTCGTAAGTGTACTTACAGGACGAAGACATCCTCTTGAAGTGGAACTTCAAAGAACGTACTGCCGCCTCATGAAGCCCTCCCATGTGTGGAGAGTGAGGAGGCAAGAAACGCCAATGAATGTTCAAATTCGCAGTGGCGTCTTGCACTGCGGAGTGATGTTCTGATGACATCAGAAGCCTAGAGAGGTTCTGCAGGTTGGCATGGGCTCCGACAAAGTTTGTACCATTATCAGAAGTGATGGAACTTGGAATTCCACGACGACTTGTAAACCTTGACAATGCTGCTAGGAAGGCACGTGAAGTGAGCAAAGTCACTAGCTCGACGTGTACGGCCTTCGTGGACATGCAGACAAAAATGGCAACGTAGGCTTTAGTAGTCACCTTGGACCGCGGGCCACCAAACTTGAGAGAGAATGAACCGCGGGCCACCAAACTTGAGAGAGAATGGACCGGCGTAGTCCACACTAGAGTTTGTGAAAGGAGGGAGTGGATTTACTCTCTCAGGAGGTAGATCAGCCATTTTTTGCTGAAAAGCCTTAGCCTCAAAGCGGAAGCAAACACTGCAGCGCCTCCGAACACTGCGAACCAGCTTGCGAATGCAAGGGATCCAATACGACTCTCGCAAGTGTGAGATGACTAGCTGAGGTCCTTCATGACCTAGATGCAAGTGTACATGGAGAACCAACTGCCTGGTGAAAGCATGCTCTGCAGGAAGTAATATCTGATGCTTGTTGTCAAAAGGTAAGTTGGACCGACTTAGACGTCCACCTACACGCAGGATGTTTTCCTGAATAAATGGGCATAGTTGCCGGATCTTACTAGAAGAAGGCAAATCTTGCGAGGAAGACAATGCTTGAATTTCTTTTCTGAAAACATTCCTTTGAATGATTCTAATGCAAGAATGCAAAGCTTCAGTAAGCTCTAACGGTAACAAAGGGCCATTGGTGGGCGACTTGAGTTTCAAGTAATTATTAATGAAACGTCGCACATAAGCCATGACCCTGATTGTTTTCAAGTGTGAAAACTTAGTCAGCCATGGGCTTAAGCTAGAGGTTTCGATAGTGACCAGCGCTGCTATCTTCACCTCTGGGAGAGACGAAGACTCGAGCTCAGTGGGCAAACTGGGCCACTGAGTGGAGTCGGCAGTAAGCCAAGAAAGGCCTGACCACCACAGAGAGTTGCTAAGCAGGTCAGAAGGGGTGGCTCCTCTAAGAGATGAGATCAGCGGGATTGTCCTTGGATGACACATGCGACCAAGAGTCAATGGCAGTGAATTCTTGGACGTCCGCGACTCTGTTAGCCACGAAAGTCTTAAGTTTAGAAGGTGAATGGTTTAACCAACCAAGTACAACCTTGGAGTCACTCCACAGGTGTACTGAACATATAGGAAGTTGCAATGTAGGTAACAATAATAAAAGTTAAAAACGAAAGATAAAAGAATGATTACCAGTGGATGCAGTACCTTAACATGACGTTTCGACCCTCTCCTTCGGGTCTTCATCGGATGACTGGGCAGGACTTGGAAACGAAGACGCCTCACCACCCCTCCACTGGAGTGCGTTGTTACCCATGAAGCTCGCGTTCCTACTATGTTTGCAAATCCATTCCCAGGGCACACCATATTCACGCTGTTCGACCTCACATGTAGGGGGCGGTGGAAATTTAAAACTCCATTTCTCTTTTACAGATCTGATTAAAGCCAACCAGTCCTCTCCAATATCCCCTTCATATCTATTCATACACAAATTCTTATTACCAATGATGTTCCATGCTTCGAACACTTTCCTCACCGTTTCATCCCTCTCCACCCGCAACAGTTCCACATCCCCAATTTTATGTTTTGTTTCAATCATATGTTGGGCCAGTCCCGTAGATGCTCTCCCATATTTAATGTCCCTCTCATGTTCTTTTAACCTTATCTTCACGCTCCTTCCTGTTTCTCCCACATAAACTTTCTCACAATTTACACATTTTACGGAGTAGACACCCGGTAGGTCCAACCTATCTTTCTGTTTACCCAACCGCTTGTACTGAGAAAACATTTTTTCAATTTTTCATTGATGAGGCTACTTATATTGAGAAAATGGAGGATTGTTTTAAACCGCCTGACTTCACCGTTTTGGACAAGAATCCGCTTGCAAAGATTAAGTGTGAAACGAACAGGGTAATCAATTCTAGTATCACTATAAGTGAGGATAGCAAAAAGAAACTGATTAATGATAAACCTGAAGTGCCGACATGTTTTGGTTTACCAAAGTCCCACAAGGTGAATGTCCCAATGAGACCAATTGTGCCAATGTTTAGCCATCCGGCGTTTGGTTTGTCGAAACTATTAGTGGAGAGGTTAGGTGATGTAATGCCTAGAACAGAGTGGTCTATAAGTAATACTTTTGAGGCTAAAGAAAAGTTGGAAGGTGTGGCGTATAACGAGGACTATTGTGTGTTTAGTTTAGATGTGGTCGCATTGTACCCTAGTGTCCCTAGAGAGATAGCTGGAGAATGTCTGAATAGATGGCTCATTGAGCAAGGCGTAGACAGTGTTGTTGCCAATGAATACATCAGATGGTATAGGGTGTGCACTGACTTTAATGTCTTCCAGTTTAATGGGAAGGTGTATATGCAAAACGAAGGACTGTCTATGGGAAACCCTATATCTGGGTTTATATCAGATGTTTTCCTGCATTATATGGAAAGCACAGTGATCTGCAGGAATGTTGAAAGTATTGTTATGTACATGCGTTATGTCGACGATGTGTTAGTCATAACAAATGGAGATTTGTCCGATAAACTGTTGAATGAATTTAACGAATTCCACAACAGGGTCAATTTCACCTGTGAAAAGTCTGAAAATAACAAGATTAACTTTCTTGATTTGAAAATTGAGCTGAACCCGGGGGGTGTTAGATTAGGTGTATATAGAAAGAAGAATAAGGGGGACTTATACATTCACAAATGTTCGGCACATTATTATGGAACGAAGAACAATGTTTGGCGTAATATGGTGCATAGGGCTGTCAATTTGTGCAACAATATTGAGGATTTGGAATGTGAGAGAGGGGAGATAATAAGGATTGCAAACAAGAATGGCTTTGGGGAAAGGAAGATCCAGGGAATTTGGGACGATATCAAGAATAAAAGTAAAAGGGGCACTCAAGAGAAAGGAAAAAGTAATGTTTCCCCGGAAAGGAGGTGTGTTGGGATCCCGTTTGTACCAGGGATTAGTGAGAACGTTGGCAAAATCTTTCGAAAGTATGATTTGACCCCCGCGTATAGGACAAAAAAGACAATTGAAAAAATGTTTTCTCAGTACAAGCGGTTGGGTAAACAGAAAGATAGGTTGGACCTACCGGGTGTCTACTCCGTAAAATGTGTAAATTGTGAGAAAGTTTATGTGGGAGAAACAGGAAGGAGCGTGAAGATAAGGTTAAAAGAACATGAGAGGGACATTAAATATGGGAGAGCATCTACGGGACTGGCCCAACATATGATTGAAACAAAACATAAAATTGGGGATGTGGAACTGTTGCGGGTGGAGAGGGATGAAACGGTGAGGAAAGTGTTCGAAGCATGGAACATCATTGGTAATAAGAATTTGTGTATGAATAGATATGAAGGGGATATTGGAGAGGACTGGTTGGCTTTAATCAGATCTGTAAAAGAGAAATGGAGTTTTAAATTTCCACCGCCCCCTACATGTGAGGCGAACAGCGTGAATATGGTGTGCCCTGGGAATGGATTTGCAAACATAGTAGGAACACGAGCTTCATGGGTAACAACGCACTCCAGTGGAGGGGTGGTGAGGCGTCTTCGTTTCCAAGTCCTGCCCAGTCATCCGATGAAGACCCGAAGGAGATGGTCGAAACGTCATGTTAAGGTACTGCATCCACTGGTAATCATTCTTTTATCTTTCGTTTTTAACTTTTATTATTGTGACGTACAGTGGAAAACCGGACCATTATGCATAGTAATGTAGGTAACATCCTGTGAACTAACGTTGCCAACAAGTGAGCCGCCAACAATTCAAGGCGAGGGATAGTCGTTGCCTTCAAAGGGGCAACCCTAGACTTGGCACAAAGCAGACAGCTCTTGGCCTTATCGAGGTGATTAGTAGAGCGTAGGTACAGACAGACGCCATACGCCACCTCGCTAGCATCACAGAAACCGTGCAACTGTACAGATACAAAGTTCTGCTGTAATGCCAGCCGA
The DNA here is from genome assembly GCA_964059195.1 of Ectobius pallidus. NCBI lineage: Eukaryota > Metazoa > Arthropoda > Insecta > Blattodea > Ectobiidae > Ectobius > Ectobius pallidus. The sequence goes on from CAXKWD010000003.1 coordinate 128,949,139, forward strand.
GGGATAGCGATGCTGGAGATGAACTGCATTTGGTTGTGAATCTTACGCCACCTGTCGCCAACCGCAGAAGGAATGGGCTGGTCCCATGAAGTAGTCTCCTTCCACAAAGATTGGAAAAGAATCTTGCAGTAGGACACTATAGGGCATATTAGCCCAAGGGGGTCAAAAATAGAGGCTATACAAGATAGCAATTTCCTTCTGGAACAGGTGGTGAATGGCTTGGTGGGATCAACTGAAGTTTCGATCCTGAGCATATCGTCAGAAGGCTGCCATATCAGGCCTAGTGCCTTTATGGAGGAGGTGTCAGAATCACCAAAGGTTCTGTGGTCGAGAGACTCCCGCAGCTCAGGAGGAACGTCTTGGAGCAGCTCCACAGAATTGGAACTCCACTTACGGGGATTGAATCCACCTAGGGGGAGAAGCTCTCTCAGCTGAGAGACAATAACTCTGGCCTCAGACAACGTAGCAGCTGTGGTCACTATGTTATCGACATAGATGGAATTGTTTATGATGGAGGCTGCTACAGGAAACTTGCTTCCCTCGTCGATGGCTAGCTGTTTAAGAGGTCTGGTTGCCAGGAAGGAGGCAGAAGCAGTGCCATAAGTGACCATGGTTAGGTCAAACAGCTGGATAGGGTCTGACACAGAAGATCTCCAGTAAATCTGCTGGAGAGGTTGGTGGTCGGGATGGACTAAGACTTGTCTGTACATCTTCTCGATGTACGCCACTGGATTGAACCTAAAGCGTAGGAGGATCGAAAAGAGGTCAGGTATCACCACCGTTGCAAGGATGTCATTGAGTGACTTCCCGTTAGAAGACTTCGCCGAAGCACCAAAAACTACCCTGAGTTTTGTCGTGGTGCTGGAAGGCTTCAAGACGGGATGGTGCGGGATAATATACTCATATTTCCCGAGTGAACTCTGAGAGGCAGGCTTCATGTGACCCAATTTCAGATAGTCATCCATGAACCTGTTATATTCCTCTTGAAGGGTTTCATTAGAAGACAGTCTCCTTTCTAGCGAGAAAAATCTCTTCTGGGCTTGTAACACTGTGCCCCAGGGATTCTGGTGCCGATACAAAGGGCAACTTTACAATGTATCGCCTGTCGGAGTCACGCTGAGTGTTGACAGCAAAATGCTGCTCACAAGACGACTCGTCGGGGAAGGGGGCCGAGTTAGACACCCGTTCTAACTCCCAGAATCGGGAAAGCTGGTTACTCACTAACTGGTCTGCAGTTAGGAAGGCTGAGTAATTGGAAGACATAGCCTCTGAGCAGTCAGGCTCATTGGGGCCTACTTCTAGACAACTCTTAGCCGTGGCTCGGCGTTGATGACCATTGGAAGTATGGCAACGTTGTGAGGGGAAAGGCGCAGAGGGCAGTTTCCCGGCGAAGTACCAACCAAGGTGCGAGTTCTGAATTTTAGGTAACTCGCAGGTGGAAATTTGCCCTGGACACACCACTTGGGCGCAAATCTCCACTCCAAGAAATAGATCGACGCACTTAGGACGACTAAAGACTGGGTCAGCCAAGGGAAGATTCAGAGGAATGTTCCAATCTTTCGTCTCAATGAAAGAGCTCGGGAACCTTTTCTCCGAAATCTCCGGGACGACAATGGCCTGCGCATTGTAGCGCCATGAAGTTACTCGCGACTGAATCGCGATGCTGGTGAGCTTATGTGTGCTAATGTTAGTGGACAAAATTCCCGCTAGCGTAGTCCGCTGCGCATGAGGACCTAGTCCAAGACGCCTAAACAGCCTGTCGCTAATGAGATTGCAGTCTGAACCGCTATCCAGGAGGGTTGTGGCCTCAACAGGCGAGCCGTCTGAGTCCAGGATGTGGACAGTAGCAGTGGGAAGCAAGCAGCGCTGCTGGGTCTGACTAGAGGCCATGACACCTGCAGTGTTGGCAGCCTGGTGACTATCGCTAGCCGGGTCGTGGAGGAATGTGCTATGTCTACCAGCACATCTCCTGCACTGAAAAGTCCTGCAATTGTTGCCATGCCCTTGACTATACAGGCATACGCGACACAGTCTGCGGTCTCTAACGAACTGGTCTCTTTGAGCGAAAGTCATGCTCCTGAAGTCGCTGCATGAAAATAGCTCATGCACAGCAGTACGACAACAGAGACATTTAGGCCTCGAAGTAGAAGACTTTGACTTGGAAGGAGCTGGAGAGCTCGGAGCTGACTTAGCAGCCTGACTTTTCGTGGCAGCATCAGTCATCTGCAGTATGAGAACTCGGCTTTCCAAGAAGACAAATAACTCCTTGAAAGTAGGGAGCTTCCCTATTTTGACAGATGACTCCCATTCTCTGATGAGGTTCATCGGAAGCTTGTCAATGATAATTCTGGCAATGATCAGATCTGACAACTCCACTTCTGTGTTAAGGGAATTCAGTGCATGCACTGTGCTTATAAAATGATCCAGGTATTTCTGCAGGGACTCTGCAGAATACTTCTCAATCTGAGGGGGAGAGAAGAGATTGTCCAGATGGGTGTTGGCGATTAGCCGGTCGTTGTCAAACCTATTAATCAAAGTCTGCCACGCCACCTGGAAGGTCGCAGCAGAGACAGGAATATTCTGAATGACCGTACTAACCTCTGATGACAGGCAGGACTTCAAGTACTGATACTTGTCCATGTCCGAAATGTGCCTGTGTTGAATTACCAATGACGAGAAAGTGTCACGAAACTCTATCCACTCAGAGGGGTTCCCATTGAACTGAGGAAGCCTGATTTCGGGGATTTTCGGTAACAACGGTGTGACAAGGTCGAGCGAGGAGCACTGGCTAGCAGTCTGCGCCTGCTTGGGTTCATATAGCCGTTTCTTTGCAGCTATCAAGGAGTCAAAGAAACTGATGACTTTGTAATAATCAGCTTCCACTGCGTGAAAGTCAAATTCATGATCCTGGTAAACCTCGTCAATGGCCACCTGAGCATAATCTGACTTGTAGGCCTTGAAGACCTCTACGAATTCAGAGCGGCAAATGCACACCTCTTCGATTTCGTACTCTCGCATAATCTGCATTTGACGCAGAAATTGTGACTGCAAGTACTCGAGGCGTCTTATTTTAGCCTTTTGGGCAGCTTCGGCCTGGGCGTGGGCTTCGGCTCTCTTGGCCTCAGCTTCCTCACGGGCCAGGGCGAGCTGGGCCTGGGCCTGCCTTTCTGCAAGGGCCTGCTGGGCCAGGGCCTCCTTGTCAGGTAAGGCCTGAAGGAATTTACACAACTGAGAGTTACCTCTGGAAACAACAGCGTCGACTTCTGCCCTATAGGCTTCTTCAGCATCAGAATAATCCACACCGTCGATTTCAGTCTGCACAAGGTCGAACTTAGCTGCAAGTTCGAACTTAGCTGCAAGTTCGTCTAACTTGGACTCATACTTCTTGAGTTCAGGACAAGTGACATCCTCAATGGCTAAATTACTAATGACATTAACCTGCCGCGTAATCTGGGCCTTAATGGGAACTCGCTTGGCTTTAAGAGCCGTCAAACCGTCTGGAATTGACATAGTGACTTGCTTATACAATGTCTGAATTAAATAGGTTGCCCGCCTAGAGCCGGTGCAACAATGACAAATTAAAGTTTGCTTATAAGAATGGAGTCAGTTGCCCGCATAGGAGCATACGAGTAGACAAAGAAATAGTGTGTTGCTGTACAGGTGTAAGTACACAGATGTAAAATTTGACACTTTGAAAGAAGGTACAGAAAGCTGACTTGAAATCTGTCAAAGACCTCCCTCAAACGCAATGCGGAGGAGAACCACAGTTACTTATAGCAAATGACTTTAAGTTACTTATTACTGAAGGCTACTGATATTAGTGTCTCACACCGGCGGCAAACTATACCGGGAGAACAAGAGGGGTATATAAGAATGACTAGATTTGTGGCTAATCACTGATGTCTCTGTAATAAGTGACCAAGACAAATTCAAACTGTGAATTGAATAGTTACTTTACATTAATTCATAGGTCACTGAGCATCCATAAAATTCAACCATAGGCCTCTGAGCCTCATCCGGCCCAGAGGATCCACAAAGAGATGTTCTCGCTCCCAAGGTAGCTCGCAGGCAAAATAGGGATAGACGGGAAAGTCTCTCCGGATTGAAAGATGCAATGCTAAGTCAGGTTCAATAAATTTTTTATTGAGCCCCTTGATGATAAACAAAATGTGCACAGTGGACAAAAATAAAGAAAATGGACCCTCTTTTTACACAAGATGGAATCTTCTGATATCTTGCTTTACATTGCGTGATTTCCTCTTCCGAGTGGTGCCGGAGAAAATGTTGAAGTAGTGATGAGATCAAGGGGAAGCGACTTAGCAAGATCCTTCTAAATGGTAAGGCGTGCTTGCCTTACAAGACTGGCGATGAGACGGAGGACCAGAGCAATTATTTAGAGTCGAACTTGCTCGAACGACTGAATGAGATTTCACCTTTGTGTGAAACGAATACGCACCTTCAGCAATTATTTAAGGTCGGGCTTGCTGCAATGACCGAGATTAGTAGACAAACTTTAATAGGTTGCTTCGTCACTGCAACGATATTTAATTTTAAACACTTATTTAAAATTAGTTTTATGACAATACTCACAGTAAGTCCTTGTTACTGATAAGATGCACAATTCAAGTCTATTCGGTTTGAACTGGGTGGTAAAAGAACTTGGATTCACACGCTCTATGCGAATCACATAATAAATTAATGACTTCAATGAAGAGATGAATTGCCTCTCTGCAATATAACTGGGCCGGGAATCCTTTAATTCCCAGCACGAGAAATAAAACTGGATTCAGTATCCTAAACTGAATCGACCAGCATGACGAATTGCTTCGAAGAGAATGACAAAGGGTTAAGAACAAGAATGATAAACGTCACGACATGTGACATGAAAGCAAGAATCTCATTGGCCAAGAATACACGCTTAAAAACATAAAATAAAGCAATCTTGGAAATAAACCAAATAAGTAACGTTAAAACTAGAAAATAGATAAAAGAATTAATTAGACAACATGGTTGTCATGGTAGCTCAATGATAGAGCATCGGCGCGTTAAGCCGAAGATCCGTGTTCAAATCCCGGTTATGACATAAAATTTTTCAAGCTGATTCTTACTTGTATTAATATCCCAGACATGGATTTAATGTCTATTTCCTTTCCCTCCACTTAAATAATTAGAATTACTTTAATACTGAACTGTTTCATTAAAAGCACAAAATTATGACTAAAATATACTAAAATAAGCAGACTGAAACATTGGGTTGGAGGCTATAGACCATGACTATCCAAATATCAAAGAAGCGACAGTCAATTGTCTTTCTGCTGAGAATGAATGAGAAGATGGAACAAAAACAGATAATAAACATATTTGAATTACATTGGAAACACAAGAAATGAAAGGAGCGACATCAACAAACTTGTTGCCATAGCAACTCGGCGAATGACCTCGCAAGCAAACAGCTGACACCTCAAATCCGGCAAATACGAAATGCTAGATGGAACAACATTTATTATCTTAGTTTTTCAGAACTGAGGTTTTATCTACTTCTTCTCTGACCCTTTTCTCAAAGAGAAACCAGTCATCTGGCAAGTACTATGTGAAACAGCTTGAAAAAATTATTAATTCCTGGATGAATTGGTCTAGTCTTTAATCTCTTCTACTTCTAACCCTGAATCCTTACTAATTGACTGATTCTTCTACTTTGTGACTGTGTGTGCCAACCTTGCTGTTCAAGTTTCCAACAAAATTAAATACCTTGTACATCTGAATCAGTCTAATGTAGTTTCTAAGCCTTTGTAGAAGTCTTCTGATTTTTTCTCCCTACTGATCTGTGTTGGAACATATTCTTTTATGATTGTTATTGTACCATCTTCATGTGTAGAGTAAAAGCTCCTTATTCGCGGGGTATATGTTCCATAAATATGCTGCGAATACAGAAACCGTGAATACGGAATGGTAATTTATATGGGATTATAGGGGATACGTTCCTAGGTGACAAAATAAAAAAAACAAATATATACAGTACAGTAAAAAAATCAATTTAATTGAAGTTTTTTAACCAACCTTCCGATGCTTGAAATCCTCCACCTGTACATACAGCACTACAACTACCATCAGATTCTTCAAAATGAGCGTATTGACGCTTTGCCTTCTCCCAGACCATTGGACCACTCAGGGGCACCCTTTTTTGGTTGCGGTCTTCGATCCATAATGACAACGCCACTTCCATTTTTGTAACGAATGTGAAAGACGAAACAATAAAACACGCAAAGCGGCTTTTACCATAGAATGGATCAGCAACATTTAAAAGTATACTTTATTCATTGAGTAATAAGGTTGCTTTCATTCTGTTTGTTTACATTCTCAAAAACACCGATCGCGGCGAAGGCGGCTTATGTCAAGTCCTCGGCGATATCATTTAACAACAAAGGCAAAGTTGTATTAAGATCTACAGTACTGTATTTTACTTTTTTTATTAGTCCATTTGATGGCATTTACAAAGGATATTGGGTTGGATACCTATTGGAATCTTTTTATTATTATTAGATCCGCGAATAAAGAAATTTTTAACCGCGAATATAGGAATTGGGTCGCATTTTTTTCATCCGTGAATAGTAAAAACGCGCGAATAAGGAGCTTTTACTGTAATTTTAAGGTAGGGATTCTTTCACAATGTACCTTATTATGAAGCCCATTCCCCTTCTGCATGTAACACAATATGTCTCCATTATCTTTTTCAATTAAACATCTCCCATTTTTCTTACTTAAGGATGTGAAATTTGATTTATTGCAGTTTTTTTTTTTCTAGCTTCTCTTCTGTTTCTTCTGTTCTGAGTATTTTTAGATTATATGTTGCTATTTTGATTTCTTGACCTCGACTCATCTTTGGTTTGATGGATTGTTCCACTGGCTGCGTTGTGTAGTTTGTTGTTGGGTAGACTAGTATTGAAATAAAAGAAAATATTTTGCCCTACAAATAAAACAAATTAATTGTAAAAATATATATATATATATTAAAAAAAAAAAAAAAAAACTCTTCCTGATTGCTTCACGTGTATGATGTTGGCTCAACACAAACAGTGTAAACATGCATTTCATGAAATTGCACTCAAAGGAATTTGGGGATAGGGAAGTTGATAATAGTCCGCCGGCGTGGTCTTGTGATTAGCATCGCTGACTACAGATCCGTCTGCCCGGGTTCGATTCCCAGTACCTCCTCGGATTTATCTGAGGTAGGGAGGTCTGGTAGGAGTGCACTCAGCCTCGTGATTCAAATTGAGGAGCTACTTGATAGAAAAGTAGCGGCTCCGGTCAAGAAAACCACCATTAATGGCATTGGGTGTCGGCATGCTGACCACATGCCCCCCAATCCTGTCATCTGCCTACGGGAGATGACGCAGCGGTCGGGTGGTAGGCCAAGTCCCTCCAGGGATGTAGCGCCACGGAGTTTAGTTTAGTTTTAGAAGTTGATAATAACTGTTTGGAATCATTGTTTCAAACATTTTTTCCATCGCTCACTTGTAAATTTATGGGACAAGTATCAGAAACTGCTTCTATTGGCTAACAAAAACCAACTGCTGTTGGATGTTTCAAGGGGTAACCTACGATTTTTCTCCCTAGTGGTAGAAGTAGAACATTCTTTGTCAAGACTTCACTTGGCAGGATTTCTAAATTCATCATTAACTCTTTAAATTTCAAAATGAAAATATTCTCTCATACTACCAAGGAAAGTGGGTGTAGTGGTGAAGAACAAACTGGATAGCGTCAAAAACGTGAACCTGCACTACGAATTCTTTGTACAATGAAGAAGGTTCTTTGTTACCTGATACTGTCATAATGGTTGAAGTTTGCACTCATAATTTCATATGATGCGCCTACAAACTATGCTGACTGACAAGCACAGGATCTTCACAGAAAGCAAGTTAGAAATGTTGTTCTGTTGGTTGTTGATTGTGCTAGAAGAAAGTGAAGTGATGTAAGGAACACAAATAAAAGTGCATATTTTATTGTATTTTTACCTTGACTGTACATGTAGGGGGAAAAAAAAAAGCGGACCGACTCTTGTAGCTGATATCAGAGCCTTGTGATACGTAAATAAATGTAAGAGATGTAATGGAAACTTTTGTTTTCACAAGCAGTGCAAATTACATGAAATTATTTCTCAATTCAATCAATATTTATCAGCTGTAGTCTCCTTGTCAATACATTCCCTGCTATCCTGTGAATGCTGCTAGGCATGCGCAGTGGCTTATATCGGCAACTTAGATATTTTAGTCGGTCCGCTTTTTTTTCCCCCTACCTGTACATATTTCACAGTTTGATAGTGTATGAATGCATGCATATTTCAGGATTTTATAGTGTATGAAAATCTCATCTTTAGTAATGACTCATTTGAGATAACAGTGTGTAAAGTCTGTAAGGGCCAATAATATAAATCGTTTGATCTCAAATCAGAGGCTACACTGATCTCAGTTCACCCTGAACTCTCACACATTTGTTGTATAAACGTGAATCTGAGATCAATTCTCACTGAACCAGGATCAATTTTGACTGGAGAAATTTCTCCAGTCAAACTCATTAATCTCAGTTCAAGGAATTGTTTTCTTATTTGAGACCCTAGATCAGCTGATTAAAAACATATTGGCTGTGTTATTACAATAAATTGCAAAAAAAAAAAAAAAAATACACAAAAGGCTAACTACATACATTCCTAGCAATACCGTAATTGTTTTCTGTATATAGGCTATGTTATAATGCAGTGTACAACATAACCTCTATAAATTGCTAACGGTATTATATAATCTCCAATTTTACAGATGTAGGCCTAGATAGGCCATTTATCTTCTAATGACGAAAATGATTACATCGGGCTCCCTGTGTATTTTGTCATTGTCTAGAGCAAATACTTTCTTTGTTTTCTTTTTTATGTTCTCAAAGCACAACTAAGACTGATTAACGCTTTCAGAGCTGATATTTTACATTGGTAATAAGACAGTCATCAAGTGAAAACATCAGTGGGCTCTTAAGCATATAATCAATAAGGAGAATTTCAGTGAATGACAAACATAATAGATGAACCAAAATCCTCACTTTCAAATAAAGCATTCCTCTATTAGTCTTACGTCTCTGCTTTTATACAGTTCTTGAGGCGAAGCATTTATACAGGGTGGGCACAAAGTCCCGTCACCCCCCCCCCCCATAAATTAACACTATATGACAAAATCGCAATTTTGTGGTTTATCCTTAACATTGCCGGTAGAAAACAGTTTCTGTTCCCAACGCAAAAGTGTTCTCTTTGGAGGTGGTTCTCATCCGAATTACACTTGTTCCAACGTTTTTCTTGTTCTTGGCCTGTCATGAACCCAAGTGCTTGTGACAATCCGTTCTTCAATGGTGTAGTAACTTGTATCATCCATTGTTTATATCTGAAACAGAAAAACAAAATTGTGATTCCATCATATAGTGTTAATTTATGGGGGCGACGGGACTTTCTGCCCACCCTGTATGTCAAGAGCAAAGAAAATGTTAAGCCACTTTATATTGTCAGAACTGAAATCTGAGGTAACATTTTTCCACTCATTTTGCTTTCTCATGGTTGTTATCACATCCGTCTTTTTGGATTCTTCATGTCTTTATATTTTACCAAGACAGTTTAAACGAGGACATCCTTACCCTTCTAGGAAAAATTAGGGAACAATCCTTTTTCTGCTTAATTTTGGTCATATTTTCCCTTCCTTTCGCACAACACACAGGAATACGAAGGAAAGCGGAGTAACAATGCTCACCCCTCGCAATACTCAGCTGTTTATATGCGATGTTGCCAAACGCTCAAATACGAACTGAGATAAAAATTGAACTTTGATTAACTGATCTTAGATCAGGGTTATACAACACGATTTCAGTCTGAACTTAGATCATAAATGATCTCCAGTCAATGATGTTTATATGGTCAGGCCTAAGAGAATGATGTGTAATATGAATGGTAATTGTTGGATATTGTGATTTTGAAAATGTGCCTATGTAATAAAATAGTTATTAGCTTTCTTTAAATTGCTTTATTTAATTATTCCTGTTGGATGTACTAAATGAAATGAGTATACTGTATATATTTTTTTGGTAGTGTGTTTGAAAATAAATGATTTTTGTTCATTTTCAAGTTTTAGTATATAATTATAATTTTTCCTCCATTCCAGGTCATATATGGTGATACAGACTCAGTAATGGTGAAATTTGGCGTAAAGTCATTAGAAGAAGCAATGGAACTTGGGCGAGAGGCAGCAGGTTATGTGAGTGATAAATTTCCTTCACCCATCAGATTGGAGTTTGAGAAAGTGTATTTCCCATATTTGCTTATCAGCAAAAAACGTTATGCTGGTTTATATTTCACACGCCCAGACAAGTATGACAAAATGGACTGCAAAGGAATAGAGACTGTACGCCGTGATAACTCACCACTTGTAGCCAACATGATGAACACTTGCCTACAAAAGCTGCTTATTGACAGGTATGATTCTTGTAGTTTAGGTATTTATCGGTAATAGGAACTATAGGTGAGAGCACTTACTTTTGTTAAAGAAATTGATTAAGGAATCAAATTAGTAGTTTTTAGAACTTGATGTATTTTTACCCTTTTCAATCAGTTCATTTTTATTACGCATAAAACACGCCAGCCATATTTTGGTTCTTAGTGAAGCAAGATAGCATTAAGGTAAGTAGTGGCAGGTAGGTTGGTTAGGTTAGGTCATTTTAGGTTATGAACAGTAGTATCAGTTTAGTAGGGCATACCAAAATCATGCGTTTCGAAAATGTGCCATATTATATATCCTGCGAGGTTTGTTGTGTTGGTCAACCTGTTACCCAGAGTTCTAAGTCAAGTGGATAACATGGTCGGCAGTTATATCTTATTTTCATGAATTATGTATTTTAAGGTTTGAGAATTACAGGATGTATTCTTATATATTAACAAATTTTGCACCTAATTATAATCCTTGCACCTAGGGACACATAAGTCGTTTTGTTTCATAAAAATTAAAATTGTAATGTCAAGAAGATAGGGCTAGGCCTGGCACTGTATTCCAGGTTTTTGTAGAGTATTAGTAGGGGCTTGATTTTTTGGTGAAATAAAACAGCTGATTTTGGTGTTAATTTGCTTCTATTTCGGTGGATACTTTGCAAAATAAGTTATTTTATAACTACTACATTTGATATTTAAAAGTTTACGGTGACCAGTGGTGTAGCCAGCAGATGGATCAAGATTTAAATTGCGCATTTTAATTTATGTTTGTGTTCTTTTGAAAGAGAAAACTTCAACATTAGAAATAAACCCAGGATCCAGAGAAATAGTTACAATAGATAGAATTAAGATTAGAAGTAAAAAAAATAAATAAAAATAATAATAATAAATAATTGTTGAAAAGTGCAATTTTGATTTATAGAATGTTGTTTCCAAACTCCCAATACAAGAAGCCTGATTACCAGTAACTATAACCCACTATTAAACCTTGTTTTCTTTAAGTGGTAATTTGTGAGTTATTGAATTTTACCGGTTTATCATTGCAACTGTGCGGTCAACAGTTGCTAAGGCTGGATGGTCAAACCAGCACATTGTTGATGTCTTTTTCTTTTGTATAGTGTACAACTAGAACAAATAACAGGTGTGGCAGTGAAACGGGCGATTTGGCAACCCTGGAAATAGCAAGTTACATTAGGAATCAGAAAACGAGAGTGGTGCCACCTGGACAACAAACCTTTGCCATTGACCCTAATATCAGTGTTCAGTCAAGATGGCGTCGTGGACTGGTGAACAACATGCTTTTGCTGTGAAGACATTTTACAAAAACAATAGCTACGTGTCAGTGCAGCGTGTATTTCGTGCCCATTACAATCTCGCATGTCATACCCCAGTTCCATTGGTGCATGCTGTCAAATTGTGGGTACAGAACTTTGAGGAAGTGAGTAGTATGGCGAGAAAGAGGGATGGAAATCAAAACACGTGTGCACACCAGAGAATGTTGCAAGAGTGGAAGAAGCCTTCAGCGGAAGTCCTAGGCGTTCTGCATGCAAGCTTGCAACTTGATTGCAGTGTACGGCGAATATTGCTCAAGGAACTGCAATACCACCCATACAAAATGCAGATAGTGCAAAAACTGAATGCGGATGGCATCCCAAAGAGACTATGCTTTTGCCGAGAGTTGTTAGAACTCATGAACAACAACCCAGGCCTGTGCAAAAATCTGATCATGAGCTGTGAGGCCAATTTTTGTGTCAGGCTTTGTTAACAAGCAAAACTTTAGATACTGGTCACATGAAAAGTACTTCACAGTCAGAAAGTAGTAGTGTGGTGCGCCGTATCATCATTTGGAATCATCGGGCCTTATTTTTTTGAAGACGATCAGAGCAATGCTGTTACTGTGAATACAGAATGTTGAGCTCACATGTTGAACTATTTCCTAGTGCCACAGCTTGCTGGTCTTCCTGTAACTGCAAACACTTTTCTAACCAGATGAGGCCACATGCCATACCTCGCGGATTTCCATTAACATGCTACAGAACATCTTTCCTGGTCATCTCATCTCCAAGTATGTGGGGACATTCCTGGCCTCCAAGATCCACTGACCTTTCAGCGTGTGATTTCTTCCTTTGGGGTAATTTGAAATCTGAGGTCTTCCGGTGTCACCCACCAGACACCATGCAGGAACTGAAGGATCAAATTCAGGAGGAAGTTAATCAAATTCCAGTACCAGTCCTGCAAGATGTGATGACTTTGCAAGCATTGTAAATTCATGTTGTAATTCTTTTATTTTGCTGTAAATAAATTTGTATTGCTGGGGGAGGTTTCAAAATCGCCCGTTTCACTGCCACACCTGTTATCTTCCTTTAATCAGGGTTCGAATCAAACATTTTCACATGGGGGATATTAAATATGGGTCCAATGTATGTTCTAACATAATTATATTTCTTGCCAGTACAAGCATTTAATCTCTCCAGAACTGTTTGCTGAAAGGCAAAGTCAATTTGTTTTCCATTTCTCGAATCTCAATTCGTCTTTACATCTTCCAATTAGGCTACCACACTTAATATTACATTTTCCACTGCCAGTTTATATTTCACTGACACTTGTCCCTGCCACTATTGGAACATTTACCTGTTCGGTAGAAGACATCTAGCCCTAGTACCTGATGTTTCAGACTCTGTTACTTTATGCTTTTTATTAAAAATGTAGCCATGTTATTAATCAACTTGAACATCTGTAAAAGACATATTCCACAGACTTCCTTGAAACAACAATCACTACTCCACTCATTGGTCATAGCAAACATTCTTTAACAGTTACCAGCAAAAAGAAACAAACACAAAGCAGTAATATAAACCTTATGTCCATTGTGCTTCTGTTACACCGTGCATGCCAAAAAGGCTTATTAGATAAATTCTGTTGCTACGCATTGTGCTGGTACCGTTACATTATAAAGCAGCATTATGAAGAAACATAAGTGCATGTTTCTGAAATTGCATTGAAATTTTTAAACTGAAGTTTATGAAATGTAGAGAAATATATCCCTGGCAAGGAAGGAATTTTTATTTGATGAGAGAGGGAATCCCCCCCCATTCCCCTTGTTAATTCCAACCCTGCCTTTAATTTATTCTCTTCATGATTATGTTAATTATATACATTATTTTTATTATTTATATAGGTGAATTGATCTACACCATACGGATTTTTTGCATCCACGTTTCCATCTTCTTCTATCATTCCAGTCCTCATCCATCATTTGCCTATCTTCCATGGACTGTCTCTCATAATCACTCCACAGTAGTCTCGTTCTTCCCCTTTTCTTTCACCAAGGAGGCTGCCAGTTATATAGTTTTAATGACCACCTCTCAGGTGACATTCTTCTAAGATGACCATATCAACTTAGACATCTTGCTTAAATTGAGTCAATTATATTTACTGCTGTCGCTTGCTTCTGGTCCCATATAGTTTCATTTCTAATTTTCTGAAGTTTAGGTACACAATAACTTCTCCAACAATCCATTTCCAGAGCTTTTAATTGATTTTCATCCTCTCTTAAACCCCCATAACTCTGCACCATACAAAAAGATGCTATCAGCTATTGTTTTATAGATTCTTCTCTTTATATCCGAATGTATGATATTGTTCCAAATTATAGAATGTAATTGTTTTATGGCTACACTTCCTTTTTGTAGTCTTTGTCTAATTTTCATCTCACTACTTCCTTCGTCTGACATCATTGTTCCTAGGTGCTTGCAAGTTTTACAGCACTTGATAATAGATACGTCTTTCAATATTATGTCACTTCCTAAACTTCCATCAACCGTGTATTCAGTTCTAGATAAGTTTATTTCTAAGCCCAGTTTCTATATTCATCTTGTAATTTTCTGATCATGTAGTTTTTGTCATTTTCATCTTCAGCAAAAGTAATTTGATCAACCGCAAAATTAAGTGAATACAGCATATCATTTATCTGAATACCCATGGAGCCACATTTTCTTCTCCACTTCCTTAGAGCTTCAGAAAGGAAGATTTTAAACAATGAAGGTGCTAGGCAACAACCTTGATGGAGGCCTTTATCAATGAAGAAACTATTTGAGAGCATGTTTCCAACTTTGACACAACTCATATTTCCTTAGCAAAAATTTCTAACAGCATTTAGCCTATGTATACTTTTTTGATGCCTTGTCTTTTCATAGCTTTGCACGCTTTTAGCAATGGAACACTATCATATGCCTTATGGAAACTATTGTATACTAAGTTGGTATCTAGATAGAGTGTGCTAGTCTTTTATCAGTCAATTGTCTTAATGTAAACATATTGCCAATATAGGATCATTAGGGTGGCCCTTCCTTTACTAATAAGAAAAACTTTTTCAGCAATTTATATGCTCTGAGTAGTGTACTTTTCCCCACCTACCCCTATGGCGGCGCCCGATACAGTCCCACAACACTTGGCCGCGCAGGTCAAAGTCCATCTCGCAGCATGTGGTGGGGGTCAAAGTCTACAAATGACGTCATCCAATATGGCGGCACGCTAGACCACGTGACCGGAAGTAGGTTTCATATTTCATTGCGGTTTCCCACGAAGCGTAAATGCAACGTCATCATTATTTTAAGACTTCAAGTATGTTTATAATTATATTTCGTTATAGATTTTTCCCCGTAAGATGTTTATTTCCCTAAAACTTATCCCTGGGTTCGACTCAGCCTAGAGTAAATACGACCGATGCCTAAGGCTATTAACCTTAACGTACCTTATTATTATTATTAATATTATTATTATTATTATTATTATCAGACGCTATAGGAAGTGTAGAGAAGCAATATTTCAAACCTTCAAGTATTTTTTTATAATTATGGTAGCTAATGACTTGAAACTATATTTTATCATACAATTTTGCCATAAGATCTTATTTCCCTAAAACCTAGCCCCGGGCCGACTCAGCGTAGGTTTGCCGGTTAGCGTTTAATATAATTTTCACTTTGGTCCTAGGGTAAAGGCGGCCGGTGCGTAAGACTGTTAACCGTAACGTACATATTATTATTATTATTATCATTATCATATTACTTCTTTGTTTGCATATCGAATTGATATTATGATAGCATATATTTTAAACGTTCAATAATTATATTTCACTATACAATTTTTTTTCCGTAAGATGTCTATTTATCTAAAACATTAATTTTTCACTATAGCCCTGGGATCGACTCAGCCTGTAACAGAATCCTGGAGTAAAGGCGGCCGGTATGTAAGGCTGCTAACCTTAACGTACATATTATTATTATTATTATTATTATCATATTACTTCTTTGTTTACATATTGAATTCTAAAAGATATTACGATAGCATATATTTCAAACCTTCAAGTATTTTTTTATAATTATGGTAGCTAACGACTTAAAACTATATTTTATCATACAATTTTGCAATAAGATGTTAATTTCCCTAAAACCTAGCCCTGGGATCGACTCAGCCTAGGTTTGCCGGTTAGTGTTTAATATCATTTTCACTTTGATACTAGGGTAAAGGCCGCCGGTGCGTAAGCCTCATCCTTGGTCTTTAGAAGGAGTAATTATATGTTATACTTCATTATTTATAGGCGTTTTATGAATTATATTAAAAGCATGTTTTAAGATTTATTTTCATACGTTATAACAGCGACGATTTCTGCTAGCCTTTCCTCGGTGTATAACAGTGAGATGCTTCATCAGCAGAATTCAACCACTCATCTGTGATATGTGATGTGTATAATATTGTAGTATTCTTATCAAGCGCACAGGTGACACATTCCCATTCAGTCTCTTTAAATGTTCACTCAATACGTCAAAACACTCCTTTCCCTATAATACATCGTTCATTAGGCATTATGTTTAATTTATTAATCTTTCTGTTTTTCCTTTTTTATGTCTAATGCTTTTATTAATGCGTTGTTTCATTATCCGCTTTGAATATCCTAATGCACTGACAAATATTTCATTCATAATTAAGTACTATGAATTCTCACCGGTGAGGGGGAGAGTAAGTGGAAGGGTAGTCTACCATTACATTTCACAGTACCAAGAGCGCATATGCAGTCAAACCGTCTTCCTAGCTGGTCAGCTCTCTAAACTCCATGTTTTGTTTTTTTTTTACCAGTCTGAGAAGTAGTCATAGAAAAATGGCTTCTAGTGCAAGGTTAAGAAGACTTTTAGCGCGCAATTTAAAATTATGAACAAATGACATTGTGTTGGATTTGTAATATATTCTTACGAGAGAGTTCTCTTATGCGTTTCATTTCACAATAGGTATATTACCAAAGTCATCATTTTATTTTCCACGTAGCACATAAACCCCGCGTATCATATTAATTCTTTGTTCATATGTGTTATACGAACTAAAACATAATGCTATGACAGCATTTTTTTTTCAAATGTATACCATACGTATCTTCAATCAAAAGGTTAATTTCACAATTTCTTTATTCATATGCCTTGTGTGTATAATTTATTAATCTTTATGTGTAATATTATGCAGGCCACATACCCCCACAATCCTACCATCTGCCTATGGTAGATGATACATCAGTCGAGTGGTAGGCCAAGTCCCTCAAGGGATGTAGCGCCACGGAGTTTTAGAGTTTTTCTGTTTAAATATGCATTACCTATTTTTATGTACGCTGCTTTCATTCACTGTTTTGCAAACGGACTTGGTCAAAATGTTTACTCTATACATCTAATTTTAAAAAAAATCACGTAACAGTCCTATTACAAATAGTAGAAACTCGAAATAGCTGGAGGTTCGAGTTTTCAAAACTTACAATTATTTTCCATATTTAGACTTTGATTTAAAATTATGTTTTTATTTTGCAAAGTCGTTATTATATTCAAATTATATTTAGACTTGCAAGAAGCAATACCTTATAGTATATTCATATTATTTTATCCATCAAATTTATAAACTCAAAATCAAGATGGTAACATTGCGCACTTTTTTTAAAAAAATGATATATTTTAATTTCAAGATGGTCTGTGTTAGGGCTTGTTCCGTGAATATGTCATCTTCAGATCCATCTCCGTTTTAATTTTTGCTTCCGTCCGTATATATTCTCATTGTATAATCCACATGTTCTTCCACTTTGCTAATTACTCTTAAGTCCGCTGGATGAAGCCAAATTTATAGATCAAGTGGTTGGTTTAACATTTATCCTTGTTTACTGCTGTGTATAATATGACTGCTTCCTCTATCTTAATGATAATTGGACTTATTCCTGTTATCATGCACAGTGCATCATTTAACATGGTTCGAAAAGTTTTATCAATTCGTATGTTCATAAGTCTTTACACTCTCTTGTACTTTGTCCGGTTGGGTCTTGTCGAAACATTTATTCAAACTGAAGCACCATACCAATATCGATTGTCATTCATAAGTCCATTTGAAAATACGTGGTATAATATCATGTTAACTAATAGTTTTTCGATAACTTTTCCTACGATATGTAGCAAGCTTATTGATCGAATTTTGAGACTTTGCTGCTGTTTTCTTTTCCAGGTTTTAATATTGGGATTATTTTGGCTTTTTTCCCATAGCTTTAGGGAATTTTCCATTTGTTAATCATCCGCTATCCATCGTCGTTATCTTGTTCGCTATGTCGTCTTCTCCAAGAGCTTTTAAGTCTTCATTATGTTCTAAAACATTCATAATTTCTGAATGTATACAAATAACATCTCCGGTGTTTATTGGTATCTTTGTTTCTTCTCTCAATCTTCTCTGAAACTGACTATCTTCTTCTTTATTATCTACCGATGTGAAGTAGTTCAAAAGATGCATCATAGCATGTTCTATACTAGTTGTACTCGTTCCAACGATATGGTCGTTAACACTATGCTTTTCCTTATTTTGTCAGATCTCAGTTTGTATATTCCATTCCATGGAATGCATGATGTGGTTATATTACAATATTCTCTCCATGAGTTAAATTTCTGTCTTCGTAATTCCTTTTTACCTCAAAGTATTGTTCTCTACACATTTCTCGCACTAAATCATTATTCTTTATATTCTGCTGCATACTGCATACAGATAGAATGTTCTTAGTGATGACTTATGAAATTTTAGAGTCTGCAAACCTGAGCCGTCTGTTTTCTATAGTTTCTCGTTATAAAATGTATCACTTCATTCCAAATCCTGAAGCAGATATGACTATAATGGTGATGGTGATGTTCTTGTTCTTGTTCTTGTTATATTTCTTGTTCTTCTTCTTGTCCTATTTCTTGTTCTTGTTATATTTCTTGTTCTTGTCCTATTTCTTGTTCTATTTCTTGTTCTTGTTATATTTCTTGTTCTATTTCTTGTTCTTGTCCTAATTCTTGTTCCTGTTCTATTTCTTGTTCTTGTTATATTTCTTGTTCTTGTTCTTGTTATATTTCTTGTTCTTGTCCTATTTCTTGTTCTTGTTCTATTTCTTGTTCTTGTTCTTGTCCTATTTCTTGTTCTTGTTCTTGTCCTATTTCTTGTTCTTGTTCTGGTTATATTTCTTGTTCTTGTTATATTTCTTGTTCTTGTTCTATTTCTTGTTCTTGTTCTATTTCTTGTTCTTGTTCCTGTCCTATTTCTTGTTGTTCTTGTTCTATTTCTTGTTCTTGTTATATTTCTTGTTCTTGTCCTATTTCTTGTTCTTGTTCTTGTCCTATTTCTTGTTCTTTTTCTTGTTCTTGCTTCTCGGTCTCGATGTCATTCTTCTAGGAATGGACTTGTATATTTATCATACATCAACTCTCAGGACGTCTAACAAAAAGAACATTTTAATCATATCTTACACATATTACTTGCTGAATCATGAATATTTGTCATAGGTATAGAGCAACAGGCTAATGTTAGTAAGACCTCGAAGATTACAACACTTGTATTTAGAATGCAGTTTCAGAGGGATCGCGAACGTTCAACCATCATTCATAACTCAACTTATAGTGTAAGACATCGAGACCCTCTCTATTCAGTGTCAAGAATGGAATAACCTCCACTTAAATATTTCCGTTACATAGCCCTCTATTAACTGAATTTAGAGTTATTTATGTAAAAAGGAGTGATGAATGTTGGATAGTATGCTTCGTGTTATATCCTCTAGTGTAATGATGACAACCGGAGGATCTTGTACGCGTTTCTCAATTTCCTTCAATTCCTAGTTTAAAATAAAGTATCATTTATGAGTGCGAAATGTAGGTCTACGCGTTTCTCAATTTCCTTCAATTCCTAGTTTAAAATAAAGTATCATTTATGAGTGCGAAATGTAGGTCTATCTCCTAGAAATGAAGTGTTTGTGTTATGTGTGTGTGTGTAATTTTTCACTATTCTATGTATAAAAGTCGATATTTATAGTTATTTTACGAACAACCTTCGTTATTTTCGCTAATTTATGTAGAAAATTTGATACTTATAATGAATTTATGTAAAAACGTAGAGCAAGTACTTAAAAATATAGCGGAAACATAAAATAGTCGATAATTTTATATGTAAAAAGTAATTAAAAAATGATATCCACTATGTTGTACAATATATGAAAGATGTATAGATTGTGGGAAAAAGGTAAGCGTCTGATGGACTCCGACGAATATCTCGATATAATATTTGAAATGAATTGTGTATTATGTGTAAGAACCTGAAGAAACTCATCTATGATTTTTATTTTTATTTTACATACATGACTGAAATGTAAAACCTGAACCCTACATTACATTAGTAAGATAACTATGATGTTTCATATCTACTAGAATATTATTACCCTAGCGTTAAGGAGAAACATACAAAGAACTCTAAGAAAAGTTAAGGAAGAATATCTTTCATAATGTTCTACACCAAACCTGAAGTAATAAAAGAGAACTTCTTAGGGGTCGTAATGCTTCATTAGGTATGTTGCGGCGTCAGGAATATATTGGTGTCTAATACTAGTAAATGTAATTTAATTCTTAATGAGTACTGATATTTGTTATTTATAATGATAAATACTACAAATAAGTGTACACCGAAATTATTTCAAGTGGAAAAAGGAAATGAAAAGAACAAAGACAGATGGATGGATGAAAAAAGACTGTACATTATCGTTAGAGCTAATATCAGCGCTGTGGAGTGTAGTGGGTATATACCAATCGTGTACGGATTTTTCTGAATAAAAACCTTAAAACAGTATGTACTGACCTTTGTAAGGACTTCTGAAGATTCAGTTGTATAAAGAAATGGTAGCTCGTATTTGGAAAACCGTTGTGCTTACAACTTAGACCTTAATATTGTCACCTAATACCGATATGAAATATTGGAAAATGAGCAGTTGATACGAAGTAGGATATGACCCTTTAAGGCTATATAGCTTGACTGTAATAATAAAAGTAATACTAATAATAATGATAATTGTATGATCCACCATCTCGGATGTTTGAGTTGTGATCGTCGAGTTTCTAAAAAGAAAAAAAAAATCTAGCTTACAGATAGGAAGTTGAAACCTAGTCATGGTTAAAAAAGGAAATTTAGATATTAGAACTATATTTAAAGAATCCTTTTCCTAAGGTTTCTTAGTAGATGTTATAATGAGACGAAGTAAGTAATTGCCTTGGTCAAAGAAGCCTCATAAGTAGAACTGAAGTAGAAATGGAATATATAGAACGAACATAACCGAAAAAGTAAAATGAAATATTGTGAAGACTAACGGATGTAATGACTTTAAATTTAAAACAATATTACCAATAACTATTACTGCAACTGGTATAGACACATAGGTGTTCTGTAAATTACGATAAAGATCTCGTAAAAATTTATATTTGTGTCAAGTGCATTTAAAATATGGGACTAATGCCTGTTGCTCACGGTCAAATTTTTCTTTAAATTCATTGCACAACTATCACTTTTCAACAAATTGGTATTGCTAACGATCAAATTCGCCTTTTGGCAAACGTTTGGTTATTCGCGTCGGCATATAGGTCATGTTCTAATTCCAGCAAATAAGCTGTCAAAAGGCTGTCAAAAGCCAATCAGCGAAACGGACGTGAACAGCCCGCGCCCCGGGCGGTATTGTGGAGAACTTGCTGTCTGCAAGCCAAATGATTGCAAGTGCAGCCATTTTCCTTCCTCACATATACTTCTTTTCCTAGCGTAGCAACTACATCAAAATAGCATGGGTATATACCTGTGTAGATATCGTTATTCCGAACGGATTAGTATAAAAATCATGACGAGAACACGACTCGTTGCCATACAAAAACAAAATGAAAATTCGAAGCGGGATGGCAAAGGAGCCGTATTTGTACATGCACGATTCACGCTTGCTTCCATCATTTCTTCATAGCCTCGTGGCAGGATGCTAGACTGTGGTGCTAGAGGTCTCGGGTTCGATTCTTGGTGTAGTAATTTTTTTCTTTCATAATTATTTTAAATGATCGTAAACAATGTATGATTTTAATATTTCAAAGCTTCACGCATTGTTTGCTTTCTTTTATATGAAAAATTCAAATACACAGGGCAAAGGAAACAACAGGATGTGAAATTTATAAAATTACAATAATAATTATAAATAGCTAAAGTATTAATGTTCGGCAGATTTAAAGGACAACTTTAATAAAATCATGGCAAAAACCAAATATAAGGTGCATCGTCGCATGAGAAATAGCCCACCCCCAGCGAAGCACTTCCTTTTATACCACGATCTAGCGAATTCTTCGAGGATACACAGGCTGACAAACTGTTGGGTACAAGGCAAACCTGTGGGTACTCTCGAATTTTTTATATTTGGAACAAGGGGCACTCGAATTTTTAATATTAGGTACAAGGGTCACACTCACAGTTTTAATATTTTTTACAAGGGGCACTTCCGCATTTTTAATATTTGGTATGGTCGGGAGTGTCGGCGACAATATACAAGGATAGTTTGTCGCCATGCTGCGCGGAGAAACAAAATGTGAATATCGAGTGGGCGGAGCTTAAACCGCACGTTATATTTGTCTTTCGGAAATATCATAACACTGAAATAAATTATTTATAAGTTTTGTAAATTATCTTAATAATGTGATCTTGTTCCATCCCAATTAATCTGGATAATTGTTGTCTTTTAATGTAAGCGATACAACAAACTACCATTTGCAGCAGAGTATGAGTGGGTAAAAATTTAGAGTACAGGAGTCTACCACTAGGTGGCAGGGTAATACTACGATGTTGAGAAATTTAGTACACAGAGGGAGAATCATTTGCTAGTATGCATTTGATGACTCATTTTACCGTTAGCAAAGGTGGATTTGTTTAAACGTTTGCTTAAATTTGTTGTACAATAAATTTAACGAAACAATTTGACCGTGAGCAACAGGCATAAGACTGGAATGCTGAACAGGTCAAATTCAAAGTCATTGTGAGGACTGGTGTAATATCCCGTTATAGAACTTGTAAAAACAATAAGCATATTATTTTTACCACCTAGCTAGTGATGTATTATAGAAAAAAGTAAGTAAACTTGGTAATAAACCTATCGTGTGATGTTAATTAGCTAGATGGTATGATAACATGAGTAAAATGGTGGAAAATAGTGGAAAGCTATGAAACTAATTCATACATGATGGTGTAAATTAGGTAAAAATCTATGAATTTGGTACACTAAGGAATATGCAGCAGAATATAAAGAATAATGATTTAGTGCGAGAAATGTGTAGAGAACAATACTTTGAGGTAAAAAGGAATTACGAAGACAGAAATTTAACTCATGGAGAGAATATTGTAATATAACCACATCATGCATTCCATGGAATGGAATATACAAACTGAGATCTGACAAAATAAGGAAAAGCATAGTGTTAACGACCATATCGTTGGAACGAGTACAACTAGTTAAGAACATGCTATGATGCATCTTTTGAACTACTTCACATCGGTAGATAATAAAGAAGAAGATAGTCAGTTTCAGAGAAGATTAAGAGAAGATTAAGAGAAGAAACAAAGATACCAATAAACACCGGAGATGTTATTTGTATACATTCAGAAATGATGAATGTTTTAGAACATAATGAAGACTTAAAAGCTCTTGGAGAAGACGATATAGCGAGCAAGATAACGACGATGGATAGCGGATGATTAACAAATGGAAAATTCCCTAAAGCTATGGGAAAAAAGCCAAAATAATCCCAATATTAAAACCTGGAAAAGAAAATAGCAGCAAAGTCTCAAAATTCGATCAATAAGCTTGCTACATATCGTAGGAAAAGTTATCGAAAAACTATTAGTTAACAGGATATTATACCACGTATTTTCAAATGAACTTATGAATGACAATCGATATTGGTATGATTCTTCAGTTTGAATAAATGTTTCGACAAGACCCAACCGGACAAAGTACAAGAGGGTGTAAAGACTTATGAACATACGAATTGATAAAACTTTTCGAACCATGTTAAATGATGCACTGTGCATGATAACAGGAATAATGCAATTATCATTCAGATAGAGGAAGCAGTCATATTATACGAAGCAGTAAACAAGGATAAATGTTAAACCAACCACTTGATCTATAAATTTGGCTTCATCCAGCGGACTTAAGAGTAATTAGCAAAGTGGAAGAACATGTGGATTATACAATGAGAATATATACGGACGGAAGCAAAAATTAAAACGGAGATGGATCTGAAGATGACATATTCACGGAACAAGCCCTAACACAGACCATCTTGAAATTCAAATATATCATTTTTAAAATAGTGCGCAATGTTACCATCTTGTTTTTGAGTTTATAAATTTGGTGGATAAAATAATATGAATATACTATAAGGTATTGCTTCTTGCAAGTCTAAATATAATTTGAATATAATAACGACTTTATAAAACATCAGTGGAAGACATGATGGTGTTTGGACCCGCGCCACCGTTGTGGTCCATAGTAAAAATTAATGCTGATCTTGCAAAATAAAAACATAATTTTAATTTAAAGTCCAAATATGGAAAAAAATTGTAAGTTTTGAAAACTCGAACCTCCAGCTATTTTGAGTTTCTACTATTTGTAATAGGACTGTTACATGATTTTTTTAAAATTAGATGTATAAAGTAAACATTTTGACCAAGTCCGTTTGCAGAACAGTGAATGAAAGCAGCGTACATAAAAATAGGTAATGCATATTTAAACAGCTAAACTCTAAAACTCCGTGGCGCTACATCCCTTGTGGGACTTGGCCTACCACTAGACTGATGTATCATCTACCATAGGCAGATGGTAGGATTGTGGGTGTATGTGGCCTGCATAATATTACACATAAAGATTAATAAATTATACACACAAGGCATATGAATAAAGAAATTGTGAAATTAACCTTTTGTTTGAAGATACGTCTGGTATACATTTGAAAAAAAAATGCTGTCATAGCATTATGTTTTAGTTCGTATAACACATATGAACAAAGAATTAATATGATGCGCGGGGTTTATGTGCTACGTGGAAAATAAAATGCTGGCTTTGGTAATATGATACCTATTGTGAAATGAAACGCATAAGAGAACTCTCTCGTAAGAATATATTACAAATCCAACACAATGTCATTTGTTCATAATTTTAAATTGCGCGCTGAAAGTCTTTTTAACCTTGCACTAGAAGCCATTTTTGTATGTCTACTTCTCAGACTGGTAAAAAAACAAAACATATCTAGTTTAGAGAGCTGACCAGCTAGGAAGACGGTTTGACTGCATATGCGCTCTTGGTACTGTGAAATGTAATGGTAGACTACCCTTCTACTTACTCTCCCCCTCACCGGTGAGAATTCATAGTACTTAATTATGAATGAAATATTTGTCAGTGCATTAGGATATTCAAAGCGGAGAATGAAACAACGTATTAATAAAAGCATTAGACAAAAAAGGAAAACAGAAAGATTAAAAAATTAAACATAATGCCTAATGAATGATGTATTTTAGGGAAAGGAGTGTTTTGACGAATTGAGTGAACATTTAAAGAGACTGAATGGGAATGTGTCACCTGTGCGCTTGATAAGAATACTACAATGTTATACGCATCACATATCACAGATGAGTGGGTTGAATTCTGCTGATGAAGCATCTCACTGTTATACACCGAGACAAGGCTAGCAGAAATCGTCGCTGTTATAACGTGTGAAAATAAAACTTAAAACATGCTTTTAATATAATTCATAAAACGCCTATAAATAATGAAGTATAACATATAATTACTCCTTCTAAAGACCAAGGATGAGGATTACGCACCGGCCGCCTTAACCCTAGTATCAAAGTGAAAATTATATTAAACACTAACCGGCAAACCTAGGCTGAGTCGATCCCAGGGCTAGGTTTTAGGGAAATTAACATCTTATGGCAAAATTGTATGATAAAATATAGTTTTAAGTCGTTAGCTACCATAATTATAAAAACATACTTGGAGGTTTGAAATATATGCTATCGTAATATCTTTTAGAATTCAATATGTAAACAAAGAAGTAATATGATAATAATAATAATAATATGTACGTTAAGGTTAACAGCCTTACATACCGGCCGCCTTTACTCCAGGATTCTGTTACAGGCTGAGTCGATCCCAGGGCTATAGTGAAAAATTAATGTTTTAGATAAATAGACATCTTACGGAAAAAAAAATTGTATAGTGAAATATAATTATTGAACGTTTAAAATATATGCTATCGTAATATCAATTCGATATGTAAACAAAGAAGTAATTTGATAATGATAATAATAATAATAATAATAATAATAATAATATGTACGTTATGGTTAACAGCCTTATGCACCGGCCGCCTTTACCCTAGGACCAAAGTGAAAATTATATTAAACGCTAACCGGCAAACCTAGGCTGAGTCGGCCCAGGGCTAGGTTTTAGGGAAATTAACATCTTATGGCAAAATTGTATGATAAAATATAGTTTTAAGTCGTTAGCTACCATAATTATAAAAAATACTTGAAGGTTTGAAATATTGCTTCTCTACACTTCCGATAACGTCTGATAATAATAATAAGGTACGTTAAGGTTTATAGCCTTAGGCATCGGTCGCATTTACTCTAGGCTGAGTCGATCCCAGGGCTAAGTTTTAGGGAAATAAACATCTTACGGGGAAAAATCTATAACGAAATATAATTATTAACATACTTGAAGTCTTAAAATAATGATGACGTTGCATTTACGCTTCGTGGGAAACCGCAGTGAAATATGAAACCCACTTCTGGTCACGTGGTCTAGCGTGCCGCCATATTGGATGACGTCATTTGTAGACTTTGACCCCCCGCCACACGCTGCGAGATGGACTTTGACCTGCACCGCCATGTGTTGCGGGACTGTATCGGGCGCCGCCATAGGGGTAGGTGGGAAAAGTACACTACTGCTCTGACCCCTCAAGAATGTTCTTCTACATACAAAAATAATGTGTGCAAAGTTTCAGACGATTTAATTAATATTTAGGGGTAGCTCAATGAACTCAAAGTTTTATGTTATACAAATTACTGCCGAAATATTGGTGTATTGTATATTTTGATCAATTTCACACTGAACTCTTGATCAGTCTCAATTAAGTCCGTAACAGATAGCATTATAATGCTTAGAATTAAGTTTTTTTTGACAGTGAAGCGTTACTAATTATTCAAAAGTAGTCAGACGTTTAAAAACTTTTAGCTCATTTACGTACCATTAGGACATGTTTCAAGAGGTTGCTTCCCTCCTATCGTCGGCTAGCAATCGACTGGCACTCTGGCAATTTTGTTGTGTGAAGTTCTGTGTGCTGCCATCTTTATTCTTTGTGTTGAGTCTCACGACGTCAACTGCAGGCAGGATCTCGAAAACAACAAACCAAAAACTGAACTCTCAGGCATATACCAAATAGAATGCAATGACTGCCCCCAGGTATACATTGGACAAACTAAGAGGAAGCTAGAGACAAGAATGAAGGAACATCTAAGAAACGTGAGACTAATGCAAACTGAAAAATCTGCAGTCGCTCACCACTGCTGGACAGAAAACCACCATGTTAAGAAAGATATAAAACTGTTAAAACATGTGAAAAAAACATCTGAATTGAATGTATGGGAAAAAATCTTCATTATGAAGAATGAAGACCATGCCATGAACTTCGAGATCCCGCCTGCAGATGTCGTCGTGAGACCTACCACAAAGAATAAAGATGGCAGCACACAGAACTTCACACAACAAAATCGCCAGAGTGCCAGTCGACTGCTAGCCGACGATGGGAGGGAAGCAACCTTTTGAAACATGTCCTAGTAATGGTACGTAAATGAGCTAAAAGTGTTTTAAACGTCTGACTACTTTTGAATAGATAGCATTATGTTCATTGTTATTACTGAAATTACCATAATGAAGTGTTTCTTGTGACCCTACTCAAGGGAAATTAATTTTTTTCCTGTTTTCGGGATAACAAAGCCTATGTTGTTCCAAAACCTGTAATAAATATTGTTTCTGGTCTTCATTTCTTGTTATTAGGGCATTATGCTCTGGCATAAGAGCAGCACCTCTTTCAGCATTTTCATTAACAAATCTCTTGCTTGCTTGCTTATAGTCATCTCTGAGATGCCATATTTTAGGATCAAAATCTAAGTAATTTTTGGAATGCTAAAGCGATGAAAGAAATTTGTTGTATTTTTTCTCACAAAATTTTCAATCTTCATATCACAGGAACTCTTTCCACTCAGCTGGATATGTTTAAGAGGTTTATCGACCCTATCCCTTTCTTTCAGGGAATAAAGCATAACTTTTTGAACTTGTAAACACATTTTTATAAAAAAGAAAAACAAAGCCACTAGTTCTTCACTCAAACGCCACAGGTTTCTTGCTGGTAACTTTAGGGATTTCAGAATTAATCTTTTCATAAGCACTTAGTTGTTGCAGTAATTTGAGGTCATTAGCGGGTGCTGAAATAGGAAGTTCAGCTCTAAACCAAGCTGTCAGTTAAACAGATTCTAGAAAAATGCAGATGTTAAACATTCCACTTTCTTCGTTTGTAGAGACTGAACTGGCGACGAAACATCCATATGGAAGCATGATGGAAGGCCACAAGGGATATAAAGTGTATCCCATATGGAGAAACACCTCCCAAAAACATAATTGTAAGCTCTAGAAATTCTTTGTAATCATTTCTGACTTGTGTTGCCTCAAGATAGTTAATTGCAACATAATTGCTGCCAAAACTGTTGCAAGCATTGCATTACTGGTTGCACTTTTGTAAGATGATTGATCTATCTCATTCCAGGACTGTTTAAAATGTTTAAAAATGCCTATAACAGGGCCAGATGATGTACATCGCATAGGGCACGTTTTTAAAGTCATCAGTAAATCCACCGGTGGAAAAGTGCGGTGAAAGTCCGGTGAATGTACGATGAACGTCACCCGCCATTTTTTTCATCTGATGAGCCGTTGAATTTACGAACAGGTTGATGGATTCCAGCGGGAATATTCCAAATGTAAAATAATTATTGTATCATGGATTTGCTAGAAGTGGAAATAATAACATATGATGGGCAGGGAACTAATAACTGAGTGCTACCATTTTCATAAATAATATTTTGAGCATATTAAAATCCATAAAATATTGCATAGTTAAATACGGTACCTGACCTCATTATGGATAGCCTGTGCTGTCAGTTTACAATAATGTTTTATTCTACCTGGCAGAGTTAAGGCCTTATCTTCCAATCAATCAGGGGGAAAAGGGATACATACAACTTACAATATTACACAAATGAAATAAAATAAGTTTTAAGATGATAGGCCTACTTAACTATTTACAATTGCATCAAAGACCCTTAAAACTAAAAGTAAATTAAACAATAAATTATATTATATTATGTGATCAATTAAAATACCATATACTTATAAATATTAATCTGGCCTAATTAAAATTGTATATCCATTCCATGTTTAGGAAATCATTTACATTACAGTATAAAATGCTTTTGATATGAGCCAGCTTTTTAGGACTTTCTTAAATTTGTTAGTAGGCACTTCAACAGCAGAAAGGGCAAATTATTATAAAATGTATATTGCTTATATAGATGACTGTCAACACATTTCTTTAATCTGAATGACGGCAAATCTAATTTCAAATTGTTTCTAGTTCTGTGTTCGTGTATATAAAAGCGTTGTGTGAATTGTTGTAGGTTTTCTTTCACGTGTACTAAATTTATATAAAGACTAGGAACTGTGTTTGTTTTTAATTGACGAAATATCAGGTAGACCTACACAACTATCTCGATGTTTTACTCCTGCTAAAATTCTTATGATTTCTTTCTGACATAGGAACACCTTTATTGACCCTGAACTACTGCCCCATAACCGGATGCCATATAGGATATGTGGATGAAAAATACGCTGTTATTAACATATCTTGACTAACTGAGGCTTTTAGCTTAAGGAGTAGAAAAATAAATAGCTCGAGACAGCTTAGCAGTAGCATTTGTTTATTTGTTGGTCCCATGAAAGCTTATTATTCGAGATATTTGGAATTAATAGATTTCTTATGTAGAGTATTTTTTCTTTCTTTTCTCGTCTTCAAACAAAATCAACTCATCACTTTCATTTTCGGAGGACTCACACTCTGATGAAGAGCAGTTCGTTAGCTTTCGCACGAAAATAAACTCAATGTATTAATGCTAGTGGCAAGTGTCGTCTGCTTCTCTGCTCCGCCATGTGTGTCATCTAAGAAGCATCGTACTTTAAGTTCGGTGAGTCTGATTGCAATCGGTGACTTCCACCGGACTTTCACCGGTGAGTTTATGAACGGCCTGATGCTTTCCCGGTGGATTGTCCGTTGACTTTACAAACGCCCTGGTGAAAGACCGATGGCACCGGTGGAATCAATCGATGACTTTAAAAACGTGCCCATAGCCTCGTTGAACACACTTGCAAAAATAGTGACAACATGCTATGTAGAGAAGGTCCTTTGGCAATTTCTATTCCAAAAGTATGCAAGCTCCATTTCTGTGACCTGTGTTATTGGCAGTAGTGTCAAAGCACAATGCGCTTACTTCACTCTTAGTCCCCACTGTTCAAGCAAAGTAACTACTACTTCAGTACCTGACAGCAACTTTGGTATACCTTTATCGACTTGCCCAAAGCAACCATGGTGACCAAGTTCTCTTTATGCAAGAATAAAATCCTTGTCCTCTGAAATCTTGATCATCTGCAGGGCTTCCTGAATAGCAATATCAAATAAATTGTCTAGGTCTCTTAAGAATAAAATCTCATTGCTTTGCTGCACAGCTGTTTTCCTATTGGAAATTTTTCTGCAGGTTAGTCCACTTTTCATGAAGCTTCTCGAGTTGTTTTATACAATCCTGCTCATGTCGAATGGGAATACAAGCCTTCACAACGGTCCTACAGCTCTCACGAACTGTTTCCTTGAAGGTTTTATGATGGTAAAAACAGACACATAACACTTGTTTATTTACAGGTAACTTGGATCCTTTCAGTTCACTTTCTTCAGAGCCCATTAAGCAAATTGTGGAGGCCCGTCTAGAATTAGTCGCTGCTGCCATGTTCAGTTTTCACCATTCTTGAAAAATTTATAAAAATTATTACAAAATAATTTTTTCAGATTGATTGAGCAACCTCTAAATAATGTCTGATCTGAACAAAACTTTTCACAACATAGTTTTTTACATCATAGAACAAAATAAGAGGGTCAGGCAACAACATTTCAAAACTTCAAAAATAAGGACCACCCTAAGGATCATTCAGCATGGAAACTGCTTTGCTCTTCTGAATCAACAAAATCTTTTTCGATTCTCGCCTTTAACACTTTTCAGTACAAACTCCCAATAGCACTAAGGACAGTGATGCCATGGTAATTGGAGCAGTTCTTTCTTATTACATACGAGGATGTATCAATAAATAACCGGACTGATTTAATTGTATTTAAATAAACCGCCCTGGAACGAAACGGCTGCTAGCCGCGGAAAGGTGAATCCTTCGTCTAGCAGTGCTGTGAATCCCAGTCACCCAAAACGATTCAGTTAGGAGTTACACCCGGATATCGCAGGTGGTGTTTACTGTACCCAACATGGAACTGAAATTGCAGCAATGCGCATCAATAAAGTTTTGTGTTATTCTAGACAAAACTCCTACAGAAACCTTAGAAATGGTGCAGCAAGCATATAAAGACCATGCTTTAGGCAGAACTCAAATATTTGAGTGGCACAAACGTTTCAAAGAGGGTTATGAAGACCTTCAAGATTCTCCGCGCCCTGGAAGACCCTTAACAGCAAAAATGAAAGTTAACATCAACACAATTGATGCAACTGTGCAAGAAGATCGTCGCATAACAATTGCGAAGGTTGCAGATATAATGAATTTGTCTTTAGGAACCAGATCTTGCCAGGACAGGATGGATCTTGCACCAAGACAATGTGCCGGCTTATCGAGCGCGTGCAACTCAAGATGTCAAAGAATTGGACATTGAGATCATGCCTTATCCACTGCATTCTCCGGATCTCGCACCTTGTGATTTTCTCCTCTTCCGTAAAGTGAAAAAGGAGCCACGTGGTCACCATTTCCAAAGTGATAAGGAGTTGAACATCGATGCGCATTCCTGCAGTTTCAGTTCCATGTTGGGTACAGTAAACACCACCTGTGATATCCAGGTGTAACTCCTAACTGAATCGTTCTGCATGATTGGGATTCACAGCACTGCTAGACGAAGGATTCACCTTTCCGCGGTTAGCAGCCGTTTCGTTCCAGGGCGGTTTATTTAAATACAATTAAATCAGTCCGGTTATTTATTGATACACCCTCGTATATATATATTAAATTACATTAAAACTGCAAATTCTATAGAGGTAAACATAACATTTTGCTACCTTGCTATAAATTTTATTATTTCTGTATGGTATTATGAATGTACGTTTATAAGATTAATATTTGTCACAGTTGCATAATTATTATGTATAGCAGTGGCGAATCCTGGTTTTTTAGTTGTGTAGGATGGTGTGGAGAGAGCGAATTAACCCATGAACTGCTATTGACGTACATATGCGTCGCCGTAAAAAATACATAAAGGCTGAGATGTAAATTTAATACAATAATGCTTTATCCTAAAATATGAAAATATTTAACCACGTATGAAAACTGTCGTTTACGGAAATCAGCTATTCCGCTATAATTTTCATAGTTGATATCAAACTTGATATTACTCCAGGAATACTTATATTGAAATATAAACAGCACTGTAAAGTTTAATAGCTAGGCCTATAATATATACCAAGAAATGAAATAAATAAATATTAATAAAAATATTATCACTCCCCTCTTAGAAAACAAGCTATCGAACGTGAGGAAGGACTGTACTGTAAGACGTCCTCAACTTCCTCCATATGAAACTGGCTTCTCACAACATTTCCCTTTCCCGCCTCCCCCTTCACATGCCCCAGAGATCTAACAACGGCATGGACTGCGTAACACCAACACTGAGGACATCCTCGCAATTACCAACCTGCTCAAAACAGAACCACTAACTTCCATCCCGAGTGCTCTACAATAACGCTGTTTTGTCATTTTATTGTTTTAATTTTGACAATGAATGCTAGTAAACATTTATGTAGATGAATTATGAAGTGTAGGATGATCCTCACATCCTATATGGAATAATCGCCACTGATGTATAGCAACACTCAGTTAATGATATTTTGCTGTTCATATGACCCATTATTAGTTTATTGTTTGGTTCCGAGTGTGGTGGGACCGACTATTATAGAATCCGTCAGATTCAAGGGAACTCAGGAGATGAGTAAAGAAAGAAATAAAAAACTTGTAATGATGAAAATGAAAATGAAAATCAAAACGTGTGTGTGTGTGATTTATATTCTGAATTTCAGAACATGAGCACTACTCCAGGTTTTACAAATTATTCTGATCTACTTACACCAGGACAACAATGTCAAGCACAAGGCTTTGTAATTTAGCAATTCTATCCTTCGAGAGGTAGAAACGTTTGGTTTTGTTGGAAGAACCCATCATGAGTGATTGACAGATTCATTGCTAGGAAATCTCGACGGCTCCAGTTCACCTTATGAAACGTTTGTTTAGGGATGGCTTGCATGATTGTTTATCATAGATTTGCATGTTATTAATTAGATTTATGAGAATGAAAGTTGTAAGGATATGGCTCAGGTACTTTCATAATCATCATCTTCTTCTTCTTCTTCTTCCTCCTTCTCCTCCTCGGTGTTACAGCCCTGGGTAGACTTTAGCCTCCCTCACAACTGGCTTCCATCCTTCTCTAGTCTGAGTCTTCCCCCCCCCCTATCTTCCAACCCGCATAATCCTCAAGTCCTCCAGGTATTGTATCCATCTCTTCCTTGGTCTTCCATGTCTCCTCTTTCCATACTCCACGTCTCATACTTCCATGCAACAGCTTCTTTGGTATCCTTTCCCTATCCGTCTGCTTCACATGTCCTAGCCAAGCCAAACAACGGGACTTCACAAATCTCACTATGTCTTCACAGTTATGAGCCCTTTCTATTCCCCAACTCTTTGATGATTGTTTGTGGTTTCACATGTCACTAAATGTGATGCACCACTGATGAGTATCATGTAGAAACCAACACTGAAGAAACACTCAATTTCATTTATATGGTTAAGGAAAGCTGTTTTGTAAAATTTTGTACTTATTGCTGTTACCAAAAAAAATGATCCCTAAGTATTAGTTGATATAGAATCCTGTATACAGTAGAAGTCTTTCTGTATTTTCCATTCTCTTCTTGAATATTGATGATAATGATTTAATTATTCCCTGTTGATTGTGCCTGGATGTAAATATATCTTCCATGTGGTACATGCCAGAATCAAGATCCCTGAATTGTTTGCTTTGTTCAGAATATAATGGTCATTTTGTCTATGTTGTGCAGCTGTTCTTCATAATTTATTTATCACTGGAGGGTAGATCTGTATGCGCTAAAACGCTTGAATATATGCAAGCACTTAAGCAGTAAAACAAGAGAAAATGTGCTTAATAATATAAATAATATGCACGTAAAATATAAAAGTGTAAAAATTAAAAACCTCTGATTAATTTGTATTGAATAACACTGTTCTACAAATAAAAATGAAATTCATTTTTCTGGGTTTAACATTCTTGATTAATATGGAAATTCACCTCCTGAATTCAAATCTGTAATTAGTTTCTCTCTGTCACGCATAGTTTTCAAGTTATATGTAATTTCATGTTTTAAATAATTTTCGTTTCCACGCTACGTATTTATGTAGGCAAAACATGTAACTATAAATATTTTAGTCACTTGCAAAATTATTTACAAACATGTTATGCACTATGAAACAAAAGAAATATACACAAGCCTTAATATAATAATTATATTATGTGGAAAGACTTATTTAAGTTTAGAAAATATGAAAAAAATACACTTTTCTCTAAGAATTTAAAAGTTTTATTTTTTTCTCGTGTTCAATTTTGCAGTCTCTGATAATGTTCCAGCAGTAGTCAGCAAGCATCACAGGTATCCATTTCCCTTCATACCGCTTTTCCATGGACATTATATCTTTATGAAATCTTTCACCATGTTCGTCGGAGACATCACTGCAGCTCTCAGGAAAATAATGTAGATGTGAATCTAGGAAATGCACTTTTAAAGACATGTGACATCCTAGATCCCTATATGCATTTACCATTTGTTGAACCAGTTGTTCGAAGTTGTTAGCTCTTTTTCTTCCCAGAAAATTGTGCGTTACATTCTTGAAACAAGACCACGCTCTTCTTTCTTTTGAAGTTCTCTAATTTGGGGACCCACAAACACGCCCTCTTTTATT
The DNA here is from genome assembly GCA_964059195.1 of Ectobius pallidus. Taxonomy (NCBI): domain Eukaryota; kingdom Metazoa; phylum Arthropoda; class Insecta; order Blattodea; family Ectobiidae; genus Ectobius; species Ectobius pallidus. The sequence continues at coordinate 128,984,421 of CAXKWD010000003.1, forward strand.
TTTGCTGCAGAAAGACGAGGAAACTTTTTTGAAAGGCACATAAATCCTCTTCCAGATGTGTCCATGGTCTTAACAAATTGTTTAATAAGGCCTAGCTTGATGTGAGAGGCTCGCATTTGAAGTTCAAAGTATTCATTAGTCCACAAACATCATTGCAGAATGTCATCAAGTTGTCATTTGCAAAATAGGGAAGAAAAATGCGTTCCCTATGTCTAAACTCAGTAATTTTCGTATCTGGTTGCAATAAATTGCATTCTTGCAATCTCGAACCCAACAGTTCTGCTTTTTGTTTACTTAGGCCTAAATCACGAACTAGGTCGTTAAGATATGCTTGTGTCAAGAAACGTGGAGTTGAAGTGCTTGTGGACTGATAAGATGGGTCTTTTTTTTCAGGAGATGATGTCAATGCTTCACTCACACTTTCTGCACTATCTGTTTCACTGTCTTCATTTGTTGGTCTTCTAGGTACTGGAAGAGTTTCGGAGTGTGTACCCCAATTTTAAATCCTGTAACAATGACTTGCTAATTAACATAAAATTTTACTAGCAACAGGAATGCCACAATCTGAAAATGAAAATAAATGAAGGACAAAATTAACTGTTGCCAACTGTTGTTAAGCAAAGTTCACCAATTTTATTACAAACTTAAAATGTCAGTTAAATGAGACGTATATTCTCGTATAACTTAAAAACTGTGCCTGATAGCGAATTTCTGTTTTCAGATTTGAATGTACCATATGGAAATCCTTTAGAAACACATATTTTCATATAAGAAAAATGACCCTTGTAGAACAGTGTAATCTATCTATATTAATAAAAATGAATTTACAAAAGGGTTGTTACCGCATCACTTGAGAACGGCTCGACCGATTTGGCTGATTCATTTTTTGTTGTGTTCGTAATTGTCACGACAAGGTTTGTGTGAAAGAAAATTTTTGGAAAATCCACGGGAAAAGTCGGAAATTTGAAATGAGGCAAAGTTAGAGAGTTCTGATGTCAATTGTATACATAACGAAAGTATTGTTTACGATCTTTACATAGGGCCTTGGATACTATATTATAATACTGTGCTTTAACAAATGCTGATACTATCGAAATATTTAATACATAATTGTGAAAACAATTCTTGACGAATAAAATCCACGAAAATAAAGCAGTCACATAACTTTCTCTACCCTCGACATGGAAAATGTCATTTTATCACTTGACATTTTGATGTAGAATAAGTGGTCGTATTGTAGGGACAACTTAAGTGAGTGCCAGTGAGTATGCTATATCGGAAGTCGGTAAAAAATCCTATCCATTGATACGTCACTCATAGCTGTAGGCATTGTATTAGTTGAGAAATAGGCCTAGGGATGTTAATCAGAGGCCCTAAGCATCTAAAAGAAGACAAAATGGGATGGAACATTTCCAGTCCTACGCGCGCAGTATATTATGTCCCAGGTTTTTATGAAGAAAAGTATGAAAGTGATATTGAATTTCTTTTTTACTTCAGCCCCGAAACGGTTGTATGGTAATACGAGAATGAGAAATACAATTTTCTGTCAAGACAATACAATCTTATGTAACCGGAATTTCTTTTTCTTCTTATTTGCACTCCTTCCAGGCATGGTGTGTGGAAGCAATGGAATGCAACATTCGACATCCTCTATGAGCCATAAAAAGCTATATTTAGCGTTTTCTGAGGGAATAGTCTGAGTGCCATATGTCGTTCTTCCTCATTTCGAATTCTACATACATATTATATACAGACCTAGAGTTTCAACATCGAAAGTCCTCCATAAGTTAATTTCATCTTACAAAATACAAAACCCGGGCGACGCCGGGCCATTTAAACTAGTTTGTAATAAAAATTAAGTATTGATTTTGTTAGGTAAGAAGAATAATTTTATTTCTTACTCATTAATTAGAACTTCCTTATTGAGTAAGTATCACCATTCATTATCAATTCATCATTCAGTTTTTATTATTACAGTAAACAAATATTTTTCAACTTTTTCTTTGAGGAGAGCCTTCTGATGCTAGCTTTTCCTCAACTTTTTATTTTGTTTATTCCTAGGCCAGGGCATTTTAGTTTGTTGTTGTCTTGAAGCTTTATTATTTAAAGTTAACTTTTTCACTGCTAGCATACTATTCACTGAGCAAATGGGTTGGACTGAATTAATTTTCAAATTTGTTTTGTTAAAATAAGTGGACAAACAATTGCAAGTAATTTGTCAGTTTCCTCTAAACCAAAACAATGGTGCATATTTCTTTATATAAAGGCTGGTTTTCTCATCCCTGGGGAAGCCTGCATGACATCACAACACCACACAATAATATGATGTCTGGTGCAATACATCGTCTAAAATATTTAGCTACAGATGGAAGCTCAAAGCAGAGAACAGCTAACTGTTGGTTTCAGAATTTAGATAACAGATAGTACAATATGTTCACAGACTCTTGCCCGAGTGCACCATTCTCTGGTTTTCTCAGCTGTTTCGTAACCGGAGTAAAAGTAATATCGGCATATTCTAAGAAAACCTGTGCACCATTGCTACAATACTACGGTTTCCAAATGCTTGAATATATCGCGGATACTTTGCTATAAAGCCATTCCCATGGAGCAATTTGTGTTGGTTTCTTCCATGGCCGCTAGTTTCTCTCTCTCTGCTCGTCTGCCAGTCATGGTGACTCAGATGCCAATTCTTGGGAGCAATAAGATGCAATCTTTACAGTGTTTCTGTTCATTATTTGTGTTAATGTAATCCTCTTTACCAGTCTTTACATTTAAATAAAATAACATTATATTTTAAAGAATAATTCTCACACATGTGCAATCCAAGGCAACCTTACCAAGGCTAAGCAACACCACAGAATCTCTGTTCTGAGTTCGACATAGCGTCACTTTTATTCCCGTTCAACTAGTGGAAATTTTAGTCGTGTACATAGCCATGAAAGGCCTGTTATAAGTATTTTCCTGCACTTGCAAGTATGATAAATTGATTAATACCCTATATACCAGTACACTGGTTATATTATGATGCAAGCAGCCCTTCGTTGTAAATTGGGCCTAGGTACACTTCTTTTCCATATTTCATTTATTTGTTGCCTTATTGTTCAGTAATAAATATTCATAAGAATAAAATGGAATATTATATTGCGTATATATGTTTGTCTTTGAATTCAAACACCATAGATACTGTACCAGTCGTGATAATGGGCTGGTTATGCCTACTACAGTACTGGATTGACATGGTTTGGTTGAGGTAAGAAAGGAAAGTCATTTCAATCGATGTTACAGCACAGTATTTGCAAAGATATGTACCATCGTTCATTCTTCAAATAGATCCCACCTGTCTCTCATTATTCATTATGTTCAGTTAGCTTTTGGCCTAGATATCGAAAATATGATACATTACATTGATGTCCATCTTGGAAAGAAAACCACCGTTTTCTCACTTTACAGCTCCTTTATGCCGGTAAACATTATACAGCAGTAAAGGTCGAAACTGAGCATGGTGCAACAAAAGTTTGACTTTACCTGGGTAAACTAAGCAACTTTGCCACCATATTCTGAATACCAAGGTTGGTGCACTTGGCCATCTGAATGGCACCCAAGGAGAATTTCTTTGGTCTGTAGCCTTACAAAGAAGTTTGTCATAAATATTTGTCAATAAAACGGTTAACATTGATGCATGCTGACACATATACACGTTTGTAGCAGTTGAAAGGTTTAATAAATTCCTCACTTTATAAAATAACAAGATAAATGCACATTACGTACATACGTACTGGTGGCTATAATACCGGTATATGAAAAACTCTTGTAGGAAGCATGTTTTAACAGAATTAAGGAAAAGTCATTAATCAAGTATTTTTCTGTGCTGAGTTTGGCATTATGGTTTACTTTGTGTGTATAGGGATCCTGATGGGGCAGTGGAATATGCGAAACAAGTGATTTCTGACCTGCTGTGCAACCGGATTGACATTTCACAGTTAGTGATTACAAAGGAACTAGCCAAATCTGATTATGCAGCAAAACAGGCTCATGTGGAACTGGCTGCAAAAATGAAGAAACGTGACCCAGGTACTGCTCCCAAACTTGGAGATCGTGTACCGTATGTTATTATTGCTGCAGCTAAAAACACACCTGCATACCAAAAAGCTGAGGTATGTGGTTTCTTATATTATTCATACTTCATAATTTATTAAGTGCCAGAATGATACTTGATAAGATTGTGTGGGGGGGGGGGGGAAATGTCTGTCTGTCCATCCGTCCATGTGTCTATATATGCACGATAACTCAAATATGCTTTATCGGATTTTCATGAAACTTGGTATATGCATTTATAATGTCCATGGAAAGAAGTTTATTGATATTTGACCAAATCAGTTGACTGGTACCGGAGTAAAACCCAATTTAGTGTCTATTTTATTGTAATATATTAGAAAGAATTTATCAAATGCAAATCACTTATTATGACAACATATTGTTTTAGAGTGTTCATTTACGGCTTTGGAAGTTGCAATACAGTTAGCTTTTACAATTAACACTATTCCTTCACATATGCTTATCAAACTAAACTATTAAACTGAGCGAGGTGGCCGAGATGGTAATGTCTTAGACTCACATTCTGTCGGTCCCTGGTTCAAATCCCTTAGCCAGCCAATTTGACATGGTATATTTATATTTTTTTATTATTATTATTTTGTATTTTTATGTGAGTTTGTGACTGTAAAGATATCACAATTCTGTATGGTTCTGCTGATGCTGGATGATGTTAATCTGATTTTTTTTAAAACTATACCTTTGTTCTTCTGCAAGTCCTGCTTAATGATTCAATCAATGAATGAATCCATAGGCGCCGACTTGTTAAAGATTTTGGAGGGGCAGGATTGTACAATAAAATATTATACTAGAGTAAATGGTATTACTGATGTTAGTATACTACATATGCTTTTAATTGCTTGAAAATTAAATAAATAAACACATTAATAAATATTTGATTAATTTAAAGTTTGAAGTAAAAAATAATGTTAAGTCTATTGAGTCTTGCCTTACTGTTTTCCGGCAAAAGTATTGCGTCTCAGGTCGTTCCTACTAATAAACTCGTCTGCCACTGAATGAAGATCTAAGTTCATGTCCTCTTAACGATGGCAATGGATGACAGAAACAGCATTTAGGCGATCCTGCCTCATAACAGACCGAAGATAAGACTTTAACCTCCGCAACCCCGAGAACGATCGTTCAGCACTGCATGTTGATACAGGGACAGTCAACACTATTTTCACAAATTTCACAAGTTCAGGCAAGAGATCTTGCATATGTCTCTCCTTTTTTAGGTATTCTACCAGGCCATCAAAAGAATCGATCATACCCTCTCCCTTTCCCTGCAGGATTTCAAGTAACATAGTTCGATGAAGAAGCAAACGGTCCTTATCAACATCCGATTCATACAAACGCAAAATTTCATCACTATGATTGTCATCACCTAGAAGAAACTGCTCTATTTTCTGCAATAGTTTATATGCATTTGTATTAAACCGTGATGCCAGGCAGTGTTGCATCCATTACCTCACAATAAAGTTTTCGGTATTTGTCACAAGAATCAGAAAATTGATCCATGGCAGGGTCACTAGATTCATCATACCTTCGGGGCACTCTTCTCTTTCTTGGCAATTTTGGAGACTCGACATCCATTTTGTTAATCTTCTGTATGGTCTCATTCCAGATTTCTTCATAATTTTTTTCTCTTAGGTACTGAATTGTTGAAAATGTAGTAATCATTTTATTTGCCAATAAACACTGAAGGGCTTTTCCTTGCAGGGCAGTATTTACAGTGTCAATATGTCCAAACAGCTTAACCAAAACTGTCAATATGAAAAAGAAATTGAAGGATTGCATCTGCATTAAGAAACCATTGACCGCCGGCGTGGTCTTGTGGTTAGCGTTGCTGACTATGGATCCTTAGGCCCGGGTTTGATCCCCGGTACCTACTCGGATTTTTCTGAGGTAGGGAGGTCTGGTAGGGGTGCACTCAGCCTCGTGATTCAAACTGAGGAGCTACTTGATTGAGAAGTAGCGGCTCCGGTCATGGAAACCACCATTAACGGCCGTGGGTGTCGGCATACTGACCACATGCCCCCCAATCCTGCCATCTGCCTATAGGTAGATGATGCAGCGGTCGGGTGGTAGGCCTTGTCCCTTCGGGGATGTCGCGCCACGGAGTTTAGTTTAGTTTTAGTTTAAGAAACCATTGCTTTGGAACCTGCATCACTTTTATCATTCTAACAAACTGCATGAAAAAATTCCTGAAGTTCAGTATAGTTGGCTAAAACAGAAGACAACGCAAGGTACCTTACTGTCCATCTAGTAGGACAGAACGGTCGAAGATTTACAGTATCATCAGGTTTTAGATGAGCGAAGAGGGACATTCTTTTTGGCGATTCCTTAACAAAATTGATAATATCTTTCATCACTCCTAGTACATTCCGGTATTCCTTAGTTGCATACTGCTCTATGAGTATTGTTAAAGTGTCAGGTTTATTTATGTTTATTGCCAGTGAATGCAATGATTAGTGATAAAATATGTCGCAAACTGGAGTGAAAATCACAAGTAAAGATTAAACACTTTCGGATTTCTGATCTAAGGGTCTACATAAAGGAATCCCTGATAATGTCTCTGTCCAATCTAATGCTTTAACTATGCATTATTCAGCCTTTCTGAATTCAGATCTGGAAAATGCCTCTAATACGTCTATGAATACCAAAGAGTTTAATAGCGAGGTGCATTTCACCCAGAAAACTAAAAGAAATTCTGAGGGTAGATATGTAGTTAAGCTACCATTTAAGTCTGATCCGCAATCTTTGGATAGCACCAATCGCCAAGCACATTTAAAATTTGCATCTCTTGAAAGACGCTTTCCTTCTAATCCTGCATTAGCTAAGGCTTACAGGAAATCTATGTCCAAACATTTGAAGTTAGGACATGTGGAATCCGTTGGTCAGGTTTCCAACGAGAATTCCGACTATTTCATATCTCACCACCAGGTGTTAAGGACTTCAAGCACCATGACGATTTCACCCTGGCAAGGACGGTCTAGTCCAAGTTGCGACAGTTCGTACTGCCACAGGTCTTTTATGTGCGACCAATCATTAAATTTGCACCAATGCCAATCTCAGAAAATGACTAATGACTCGGTCATTCTCTACATTTACTCATAGTTTACAATTCATTGAGTTATTTGTTTTCATGTTTTGTTTTATTTTTATTCTTTTTTCTCTTTTTCTTTATTTGTTTTATTAAGTACATAACTCCACATGTGACTTTTTAAAATTATCCCACAAGTGTCATAATTTGCGGGCAATATGTTCCGTTATGTACTTGTTCTTAGTGAGTCATGCTTTTCTTTAATTCATTTTATAGCAGGCTTTGCTTGCTATTGTTTCTTTATTTATTTTTAAACAAGTGAATCTCAAGTGATTCTGTTTACGGCTATTGTAATATTTAATTATGTTCATTGTGGCTTGTATCCAATCAGAGACTGGAAATCATTTCTTATTGTTTTGATAGCCAATAAGGTTTTGGCTTCATTCTATTCTTTCATTATCACTTTCAATTCAATTTCTGTCTCATCAAGACATGAGTTCTTCTAGGCTTTAATGCCTATCTTTCAGCAAGCAAATAGGCTTGTTATCACTTTTCAATTTTAACTTCTACTCATCAAGACATGAGTTCTTCTAGGCTTTAATGCCTATCTTTCAGCAAGCAAATAGGCTTGTTATCACTTTTCAATTTTAACTTCTACTCATCAAGACATGAGTTCTTCTAGGCTTATTAGTGCCTATCTTTTACCTGCCAAATAGGCTTGGTGGTTTCATTCTCAATTGCTGAAGTAGATCAGCTTTTCAAGGTATTATTAAGGCTTTATATGCCTAATTATTCTGATGACTGCAAATAGTCTCAAATATTTCAATCACCCAGCATGCGATTCATCGAATCTTCTCTTCTGTGGTGTTGGCGTCGCAAGATCTTCGAGCCAGCGACTTAAGCAATTATCAAGAAGTGGTAATTATAATTAATTCAAAGGTACGTCATTCAACTACTTAATAAATCTGAGGAACATTTCACATATAAAGTTCATCAATGAACTAAGCTTCGTGTGGTTTGGATTGAACTGATTAAGCCATCTCGAGAATAATTTCATGACCTTTAACTAAAGGAATTGTATTCAAATAATTGTGACATTTTATAATTTCAATAGTGTTTCTTAATAACAATCTATCATACGTCCAAGTGATCCCGTTTTATAAACTCCAGACGAGTTATGTAATGTTCTTTATGGCAATAAATTGTTATATGCCAACATATTCTAACTAAAATGTATTGGGCAAGTGTAGCTTGATTTGTTCACAGGTTAAGTCTTCATCACAAGAAGTGTATCGCCTAAGGAAATTCGTTTACAGTCCGCTTGTTCTTTGCTTGCCCGTACAATATGGTTATCCTTATTTGCGATAACTGTATTACTTGAAATTGTAGAAGAATCGTCATTGCAAATCTTCTTTCTTTTGAAAAAATTCCTGATGTCCCATCGTTACAGTGAAGGGACATAACTAAAATTAAACACTGAACGGCAATACCACACAATTATAATTAAAATCTAATGCCAGCCGGACAGTCAAATGTTCTGAACGTTAAAACCGTTCATTGTTGCCTTTTGCAAGGCGAGCGCCGATGGTAATATTATACTTCCATACCTTGTTATAAAAATGTACACAGATAACACTGTGCTGCACGTAGAAACCAAATTTGTACTCTCTCACTAACAGACATGCCAGTTCTCTTGTATGTGTTAGTTTTCATTGTTGACAAGTTTTGAAATTAACAGATAATGTTATTTTGAGCAAGAGCTTCGGTGACAGATTATTAATTTATTCTAAATACACTGATAGTTATAACAATGCAATGCTTACTATACTCATTAAAAATATTTATGTTTTTTTATTCTCCCTGCAGCAGCTGCAGGTTGTCAGAAACAAAGATTACCAAGATTATAAGAAATTCCTGGGGGCCTGCGACATCCATGCTTTATTGTATTACCATTCTGATATTTTATGTTGTGTATGGTATATTGTTTGTTTATTATTTATCTATACTTGTAGATTGTGTTGGTGATGAGTTATACTTTAGTCCATAGCATCATTCACATTGCTGTTGATATAAATGTAAATGTAAATTTATGTTGCTTGTTGGTGCTTTAAGATAGGTTATTCATGATATGTAAGAAGGGGCTCCCCCCAGAGAAATTGATAAAAGAAGAAATGACATACAGTGAAAGAAGGGGCTGTTCAATATTTTCCAGGGAAAGAAGAAGCTCATTGTTTTCTCTCACTCATGGTCAACATGCATCGCATCGTTCAAATAATTCAGTAAAGTTATGCACGTTCCTTCTCCCGCCTATACTCATACGCAATAATTAGCAGCTGTTGATAGCTCATTGATATTCTGTTTTTAATAAATACAAGGATACAATATCATATTCCACCCCCATTCATTTCACTCATTGAACAACTACTTAAAGACAGACAACTCACCTTACAACCTTCTTTCTCTTTCCAGTCCACTCAATCTACCTCCTCCGGCCTCCCTCAAGGCTCTGCTCTGAGTCCTATCCTGTTTATTATTTACACAAGACATCTTACACAAGCACCTTTCATCAAAAGTCAATTATTGCTATATGCTGACGACATGATACTTGACTCCAGAGTTGATCGCACAATATTCAAAACTGACTGTACGACGGAACAAACTGATCTAAATACACTCAATAATTACATATTACACCTTGGTCTTACCATAAATGCCTCCAAAAGTCATACCATTCTTTTTCATACTACCAAAATGACTCATCAACCAAAATTATACATTAATAACAGCCCAATACCAATAACAGATACAGTTAAGTATTTAGGAATTCACCTCACACATAATTTAAAATGGAACATACATTGTCGTCACCTTCACAATCAAATAACCACAGCCAGCCAAATTTTTAAATACATAGCTGGGAACAAGTGGGGTTTTCATCCTTCTCATATGATCTCTTTATATCACAATTTGATACAATCAAAAATCGATTATGGCAATGTTATAGTTTATAGTCCCACAAAATCTTGGCAACAAAAAATCACTTCGCAAATTTACTCAATAGCTAAACGCATTCTTGGTATAACTGGCAACCCCAGTACTGTGAAAGTTTTACAAGAAATTTGTTTCCATCCTCCGTCTCTCAGACAACTAATAAAAAATAAATAATAAAATAAAAATAGCCTTCAATCCCTAAAGGGCAATGGCCTCTCCTAAAAGGAGGGTAGCTCGATTGTTCTTCCCACATTTGAGCTACGAATGTGGAATTTTCCTGTCTTTGTCTTTCTGAATTAGTTTGTCTTGGTCTCTGGTAACTTTTAGTCTACACTTTCTCCTTTTCACTCCACTATTCACTTATTTTCACTTTCACTGTCTTAGTCTGTTCTTAGTATTTTATGAGGTTTACGTGTTCCTTCCAAACTTCTCGGTTCCTCGCCATCCTAGTCCAGGTGCTGCCAGCGTTCGTCTTTATTTCGTCCGCCCATCTCGTTCTTGGTCTTCCTGGTCCCCTCTCTCCCTCTCTTGGGTCCCACATTGTTGCTATTTTTGCCCAGCGGTTGTTGTCCATTCTTGCTGTGTGACCTGCCCATCTCCACTTCGCTACTTGGGCTGCTGTCGCGGCGTCCTTTACCTGTGTCTTGTTCCTGATGTCGGCGTTTCTTATTCGGTCTCTTACTGCTATCTGTAATATCTTCCTTTCCATCTTCCTCTGTGTAGTCTGTATTGAAGTCCTTTGTTGCTGGGTTGTTGTCCACGCTTGTGCTCCGTATATTAGTGTTGGGAGTATGCAGCTGTCTAGGATTTCGCGTTTGAACTTTAGCTGTTGCGACTTGTCCATTAGGATGAAACGTAGGCTCCAAAACTTTCTCCAGGCTAGTGAGATCCTCCTCTTTATTTCTTTGTTGTTGCTGTCTTGAAATGATATGCTTTGACCCAAGTATACGTATTCCTGGACGTATTCTAGTGCTTCCGATTCCATTTGGATCTGGATTCCTCTCTATTCGTCATTGCTTTTGTTTTTCTGGTGTTGAGTTGAAGGCCTACCTTTTTGCATTGGGTCTGTATTTGTTTCAGCATGTTCTCTAGGTCTTCTGCAGACTTCGCAAATAAAACGACGTCATCCGCGAACCTTAGGTTCGTAAGTCTCTTTCCCTCTATGTCTATCCCGTAGTTTTCCCAGTCTATTCGGCGAAACACTTGCTCTAATAGGCTTGTGAACAGTTTAGGGGATATTGGGTCTCCCTGTTTGACGCCTCTTAATAATGTGAATGGTGTCCCTTCCTCATCCGTTTTGATCTTGGCTGTGTTGTTGGAATAGATCTTCGCTAGTAGGCGTATGTATTTTCTTTCTATTCCCTGTTTTAGTAGTGCCTCAAGTACGCATGGATGTTCTACGCTGTCGAACGCTTTTGTGAAATCTATGAATGCTATATATAGCCCTAGTCTGAATTCCTGTGCCTTTTCTATGATCTGATTTATGGTTTGCAGATGGTCTACTGTGGAGAAGCCTGATCTGAAGCCTGCTTGCTCAGGTGGTTGATTACCGTCTAGTTCTTTTGACATTCTTCTCGTTATTATCTTCGAGAATAGTTTGTATATGTTTGATAGCAGACTGATTGGGCGATAATTGTTTATGTCATCCTTTGATCCCTTTTTATGCAGCAGTATGATGTTGCTCTCTTTCCACTGTTGAGGTATTTCTTCTTTCTCTAGTATGTCATTGAATATCTGTTTTAGTGGTTCCCGGAGTATTTCTTCGCCGATTTTAATGCATTCATTTGTTATTCCGTCTTCTCCTGGAGTTTTTCCTCGTTTTAGTTCACTGATAGATGTTCTTATTTCGGACGCGATGATTGAGGGTACCTCTTCGGCCTCTAGGTTCCTGTATTTTTCCATTTCTTCTTCTCTGTCTTCTATGGTGCTCCTGTATAGGCCTTCGTAGAATGTGGTCGCAGCTTCGACAATTCCTTTCCTTGACGTGATTTTGTTTCCTCCTGGGCCTATTGTTCCTGTCATCAAACTTTTGTCCTGGAATATCTCTTTCTTCATTTCTCTTGTGGATCTTGACGTTTCCATTATGTCTCTGACTAGCTTTGTGTTGTACCTTCTTAGATCTTCTCTTATTGCCCTCTTCGTCTCTTTGTTTGCTTTGTTGTATTCTGCTTTCTTCTCTTCTGATTCATGTTGTTGTTCTTTTAGCTGCTCTCTTTTTTCTATCTGCTGTATTGTGTCTGTGCTAAGTTTTTTCTTTCTTTTTGGTGTTTCTTGGTTTTTCGCTTTGTTTCCTGCGTCTTTCAGGCATTTCTCTAACAAAGAGTATTTTCCTGTTGTGCTTTCTGTTGAAAAGTTCGTTCTTCTGATGTTTTCCTCTAGAGCCAATTTGAACTCCTCTTCGTTATGTTCCGTGATATTGATTCGTTGGGTTCTACATTTTCTTCTACTTCTTTTCCCCATTTTTATCGTTGCTCTGACCATTCTGTGATCTGTCTCAAATTGTAGGTTGTTAATAACTGTTAATTTAGTGATGTATTCTAGCTTGTTTGTCATTATGTAATCAATCTCATTTTTTGTTTTACTGTCTGGCGATCTCCATGTCCATTTACTCTCTTTATTACCGGGGTGGAAGGAGTTCGCTATCTTCAGATTGTGGCTCTCAGCGAACTGGACTAGCCTAGTTCCTCTTTCATTCCTTCCGCCTATCCCATGTCTTCCTACAGTTTCCTCATTTTCATGTTCTCGTTTTCCTATCTTACTGTTGAAATCTCCCATTATGAAATTTATCTCCGATCTATGTTTGTTGTAGGTTTCTTCTAACTTTTCGTAGAATTCGTCTATTTCGTTATCAGGGCTATTTTCTGTTGGTGCATATGCTTGAATTACTGAGATATTTTGTTTTCGTACATTTAACTTAAGGACTGTCATTCTTTCTGAAATCGGGATTATGTCTTCTATTTGTTCTTTAAAGTTCTTGTGTATTAGAAATCCTACTCCCCTTTGACCTTTTGTTTGTCCTATATAGCTCAGCCAGTCTCCATTCCCCTTCTCTATCAGTGCTTCGCCTTGTTTGCGTATCTCGCTGAGTCCTATGATGCTATATTCCAGTTTTTCAAGAGCATGTTCCAGTTCATATTCCCGTTCTGTTGTTCTAAGAGTTCTTACGTTGAGAGTCGCTATATGGAATGTGTGTTGGTTTGTGTTCTTTCTGGGGGCTTGTTCTCTGCTGTCTTTTCCGTTATGCGTGCAGTTTGTTGCTTCTCGTAGTTTTTTGGCTCTCTCTCCTCCCACTGTTCCCATTTGCCGTTGATTTGGATTTTTCGAAAGCCTATTTTAACTTCGTTGCCTTTTTCTCTCTCTAACTTTGCTCGCTTTCTTATTGCTGCTTGTACCTCACGTCCTCTTTTTGTCATGTCGTCTTCTATGAAGCATTCCTGTCCCTCGAGTTTTCTTTTTGCTTTCATTATCTTCATTTTTTCTTCTAGAGTCTTCATTGTTGCTAGCGCTATACCTCTTCCCCTCCAGTCTTTTCCTATGTACCGCACTCGTTCTGGCTTTACTTCTACTTCCAGTTTCCTTATGATTTGTTGTACCTGCTCCTCCACCTTGTCCTTTTTTTCTTCAATTTCTGCACTTTTGAGGATTATGTTGTTTCTTCTCTCGTTATTCTGTCTTCTTTCCTCTTGGTCTTCGATTCTTTGTAGTCGCTGCTGCATTTCTCCAAGTGCTGTTCTTGTCATTTTATCTGTGTTCTCTACTTTGCGTTTCGTGACTTCTTGTTCCTGGTTCCATATTTCTTCTCTCTTCTTAAGGTCTGTTTTCAATTCCTCTATTTCTTTTCTTGTTTGCTCTCTATATCCTTCATTTTGTTGTTTCAATTCTCTGATTTCCTGTCCCACTTTTTCGTTGTCTGTTCTCATTTCCTTTATTGTAGTGAGAATTTCCCTTAACATCTGTTTCGTGCTGTCTTCGTTGTCGTCTGTAGTCATCTTTTTTGTATTTCCTTGTGTCTGTCTCTTCTGCTTCGTCGTGGAGGTCATTTCACTGGCGTGCGCCAGGTGGCTCCAGCGTACTGTCTGTTCTGCTTTTACTGTGCTGGTTCCTCTCCGTCCTGCCTAGGTGTCGCTAGTTGTCGTGCAGTTATTCTCTCTGGTTGCTTGCTTCGTTTAATTTTTATTGTTGGCAGCCTTGTTCCACGTCTAGTTCTTTCTCGCTTCTAACCTACTACTTACTTATCCTGCTTTCCTTTTTGTTCCTCCTGGTTTGCGGTGTTTGGATTTTTATCTCGTTTGATCCCTCTTCCGTTCTACTTCTAGGTTATTTGTTCTGCTGTTTATTTCGGACTATCTACTTACAACTTCAGATGATTTTCCTTCGCAATTCTGCAGATGCGTTTACACTCCACACACACTGTTGCCAACTTCCCGACAACTAATAGCAACTCATAAAATTACAGGAAATCTCTTTTCTAGCACCCAGTCACCTCTTTACAATAAAATTCTCAGTTTGTATTACAAATATTGCTGCAATAATCTTCAAGCTTTACCCTACATTCCACCATTTATTCCTATCTTCCATCAATACTACACACATCAACACAAACAAACCTTTCCAAGACCACCTGCATACTGTATAGACTACTCGTTACATGCACACACAATTCATTCTGATATGACATCATTTCACAAACATGATCCTCATCCTTCATCCACTTTACATACGTATATTGATCAATATAAAGTAACACATAACATTCACTCCGTAGAACTTTTCTTCACAGATGGTTCAAAAATCTCTGGTGGAGTAGGTGCAGCCTATTACCATTCTAACACACACACTGACAAACTTTTTTCATTACACCCACATTTTTCCAATTACATTTTGCCATTAGACAAGCGCTTGCCTCCATCCATACACACAATACACACATTATCATTTGTACAGACTCACAAAGTGCTATTCAGCAAATAGTTAAGTATAACCCCCGCCCTACTCTAGGGTGGTGGGAAACAAATTGTAAATACTTCATACACAAACAAACAGAACACAACAATCACATCACACTCCTTTGGATACCAGCACACCGTAACATTACGGGTAATGAAAGGGCAGATAAACTTGCCAAAATGTCTGCACAATCATACACACATCACACTTTTCTAGTTCCCATTCAAGATATAACCAAACAACATATACAAGACCTTCGACAACGACACATATCCAACACACACATACGTCCATGGTTCTATAAGGCTGCAATACCCAGAACACATGTTTCTTTAATTTCTAAAATCAAACTAAATGTAGCTGTTACGCCCAAATACCTACACAAAATAAGAAAATTAGAAACCCCCCTGTGTGATTGCGGGGAAATAGGAGACCTTAATCACATATTTTTTGGATGTAGTTTATTCAAACAACAAATTGACCAACTTTATTATCATATTCATAAATACAAAGGTACAGGACCATTGACTATTACATCACTTATACATGACGATGAAATACACATGAGCCATATATTACATAAACACCTTACTAACTGCAAGATGAAAGTTTAAACAAACAATAGTACCAACCTCCCACATATACTTTCCCTTCTTACAATAAACTTCTTATGACGCTGATACTCCAAGACTGTGAGAGGGGCGTCGTAAAATAACCTGGAGGAAGAAGAAGAAGAAGAAGAAGAAGAAGAAGAAGAAGAAAGAAGAAAGAAGAAGAAGAATATCATTGTGTGAATAATGTGATTTTGTGTTCATTTGTTTAGTGTTTACATATAAAATGAATTTTCTAAAAGTGAAAAACATGAATGAAACCTAATGTGATGCTAATGTGTTTAGAATAACATCAGTGTTTACAAATTATTGTAAATATGCCTAATAAATCTGTTCAACTTTCATTCTAAATTCAGAGAGTAGAAAAATAATAATCCCCTGAAATGAACTCCTTTTTCCCACAAAAAATATAGTTATGGTGTGTTATTTCTTCTTCTATTGAAATGATGAGTTTTATAAATGATAATACCTTACCAACATGTTGACTATTATATTAATAATTGTATTCATTTTACTACAAACTCAGAGTTGACAAACAGTAGACTCTACCAGGCTTGTTGTCAGGGTCTTGTTTTTGAGAGGTCAAATCAAATTTCAGAGCGGGCCATCAGGTTTAGCATTTTTTTATGTATCACCACCCCAAAACAAAATGAACTGAATCGTAAAAGTAGGTAACGACTCTACCAGATAAAATAATTTGTTAACAAAAATTATGAACAATGAAATTAAGATAGACCGAATAGGCAGACACAAGATCAGATTTTCTCAGTAAGGACAATAATAGACAAATGGATAAGCCGAGGAAAACAAGCTTATTTAGCATTTCTGGACTTACAGTCAGCATTTGATATGGTTCCAAGAGATGAAATATGGAAAGCATTAGAGAAGAAACAGATACCTCCACTACTCATAAGAGCTATAAAGTCTATGTTTCGAAGAGTCGTTGGTAGAGTCAGACTTAATGGTAAGCTCTCCTCACCTTTTTATTTAGAAAAAGGAGTTAAGCAAGGAGACAGCTTAAGCCCATTATTATTCATTATTTGTATGGATGAAATTCTGAAAACATGCAAGAGAAGAACAAATAAATCATTAGTGGGAATGAGAAGACTCAGGCCGGTATACTGCCAAGCTTTTGTATACGCAGATGACGTGATCTTAATTGCAGACTCTGAAAGGAAACTACAGCAAGCAGTCATAGAATGGACAGAAACCATAAAAGAGAAAGGAATGTTAATAAACTTAGGAAAAAGCCAAGTAATGATGGTGGCAAGTACAGAAGCTCAAATAGAACAGATTAATATTGAATGCTGCGGGCAGCAGTTAGCACAAGTGGACAGTTATGAGTATCTAGGAACTGTAATAAGTCAGACGGGTAAAATACAAGGAGAAATAAGAAAAAGAGTACAAAAGGCCTCTAATGCATATTATTCATTGAGTAGATGCATATTCGGAAATGAAGAAGTCCATAAACAGACTAAAACTCGGGTGTATAATGCTGTAATAGTACCTATTTTACTATATGGGAGCGAGAGTTGGACAACAAATAAGAATGATATTAGTAAAATTAACGCTGCTCAAATGAAATGCTTAAGAAGAATAACAGGTAAAACAAGACGAGACAAGATCAGGAATGAAAGAATAAGAGAGGAGTTACGTTTACCTCCCATAAGTAAAAGAATTGAAGATAGACAACTCACATGGTTTGGGCATATAACTAGAATGGAAGAGGATAGAAAACCCCGTCAATTTATGGAGGCTAAACCACAAGGACAGAGACCAGTCGGCAGACCAAGGAAGATATGGGAAGAGGTTGTTCAGCAAGTAGCTGCTACTAGAGGGAAGACAATGGTTCAGCTTAAAGGACTGGCGAAGGAAAGAGCTAAGTTCAAAAAGTGGGTCCGAGGCAATCCCCTAACACCACGATAGTTGTATACTAGGGAAGTGGAAGTAGAAGAAGAAGAAGAAGAAGAAGAAGAAGAAGAAGAAGAAGAAGAAGAAATTAAGATATAAAAAATTATATCAAATTACCGGTATCTACTTTTAAAAGGAGTGTAGAAGGATTAAACCCTTATTTACCAGTGAAAATTATGAATAGAAGAGTGTAAAACTTATAAAGCTAACTTTATTGACATTGGTTTTGCAAACTGTAATACAAATTGATCCACACCAAGTCTTTTTGGTCATAATACATCCATCCACCACCAGGTGGACAACATAACACCCAACAGTCGAGATCAGCTGATGATGAGAACAATTAAGTACTCAAAAACTTTTTGGTGAAGTATATGTGTTTATTAATAAGGAAATGTCAGTACTAAGTAAGCAACACTTGAGAGAGGAGGTGTGTGAACTGAGCTCCGGAGATTCGTTAAAAGTGGTATAAGGGACCATGGGAGTAGAAATAACAGTTTACAGAGCTAGAATCAGATCTTTTGTGAATAGAAAGACGTAGTTGTAGGACCAGCAGGCAGACAGGGTAGCTTTGATGAGATAATTAAAAGATTAGATGTCCTAGAAGAGCGACTGAGTAACAAAATTAGTGTGGCGACGAAAGAAGTGAAGCAGGAGATCAGAGAGGAAATCAAGTATATGAAGAAGGAAGTGGAATAACACAGGATCAGGATTGAAAGATTAGAGAAGAAAAATAAAGGATTCAATCTAGTTTTCACAGGGATAGAAGAGAGAAAAGGAATCATGCCTAGAATGGAGATAACGAAAATTTTAGAGAAAAAACTGTAGGCTCCTGAACTACAGGACTGGGAAATTATCGAGGCCCAGTGCTTTTTTTGTGACGGTACGCAACGGTACGCAGTACCGGCACCTTTTTTTCCTTAAAAAAAATTGGATATTACCCGGAATATTCCTTTCACAATTTCTATAAAATTATGGCCTATTACTTAAAATCAAGATTGTTTGTTGGTTTTGTTAGATTTCTAGATCCAAAATAGCCTACATACAAGAACATTATAGTTTCTGTAAATTGCCATGGTTACTGGACTACAAGAGAGTTGGGGTTGGTTTTTCCAGCCCTTAGCAAGCTGCTCCTGTTGCCAAGGCCATTCTAACAGATCAAGTATTGCACCAAGTGCAGTTAATGATAATGTAGTAACAAACAAGTAGTAAATAGCTAACCACCATAATTAATCAGGGGTTAGTGCGTGTTTAAATTTAACTGCATTCGTTGCTTACATATAATTTGAAAAGAAAACCCTTCATTTGCGTTGCAGAGGCAAGTGAATTCACAGTTGTTTAGTACAATATTGTAGGATCAAGGTTTGCATGTGGTTCACAAGTAGAGAAGTGAAATTAGCAAAATATGTAAATATTTTGAACCGGTGCTCAATAAAAGAGTGCATGACGATGTTTTTGAAGTATCTCATAAACCTGCAAACAGTGAATAAAATTAATCTTTAGAGAACGTCGCAAGTACCGGTAATTTTACTGCAATTCAGGGGAGAAACATTTCTGGCCATGATAGGCCCGACTATTCGACATTAACTCAGAAAAATGACTTCTGGGAGAAGTGTGGGAGCCCCAGTGTGATTCAGTTAAAAAGTTTCGGTGAGTACCGCCACCTTTTTTGTTAGAAAAAAAGCACTGTCGAGGCCTATCGGATCGTTAATATAAAGGGCAAGCGAATGATAGTCGCATGATTTTCCACAAAGCAGGTCGTTCACACGACATTGAAGATGGCACCTAAATTACGGGATACGGATATTTACATAAAGACCTGTCTGAGCAGGAAAAAGGCATCAGGAGACAATTGGTACAAAAATGAAAGAATTAAGAAAAGCAGGAAAGAAGGCTATCATCTGGAATTTGGAATTGTATGTGGATGGAATTAAGCTGGAAGACAAAAGTGGGCTAAGTGACGGCAAACAGGAAAAGCGTCAGCAGATCCATGAAGAAGGGACAGACGTGGATGAGTTGGAGGCAAATGAACTCCAGACTCGTGACGTCGCCTCATATGGGAAAAACACCTCATAGACCAGCGGGAAAAACACCTCATAGACCAGCTCAGCCGATGCTGCAGATAGAGTCAGATGACGTAGGAACTAAGACAACACGAGTCAGTAATTTAACAACTGAGGATCCATGGATGAGGTTTGATACAGAAAGTGTGGGAGAAGAAAATGCAGACAAAGCAGCAGGGATTGGAATGAGAAGCAGAGGACATTTAAAATCTTTCAGCGCGAATGTTAATTGTCAGTAAACAGTGGGATCAAGGAAAGCAGATAAAATTAATGCAAAGAAATATAGCCTATGTC
The DNA here is from genome assembly GCA_964059195.1 of Ectobius pallidus. Lineage (NCBI taxonomy): Eukaryota > Metazoa > Arthropoda > Insecta > Blattodea > Ectobiidae > Ectobius > Ectobius pallidus. Next base: position 129,004,373 of record CAXKWD010000003.1, read on the forward strand.
CGAAGTTAATAATAGATCAGTGTGCAATAGTCAGTGCAGTTAAAGCAGTGTGAACACAGCTCCAAAAAATTAAATTGAAAGAAAGTGATACTTAAATAACGAATTACAGTGAACTCTCGACAAAGTGGGATGGGGTCTGTCCAAGTTATTAAGTGTCTGGCTTAATGGAGAGTAAATTAGGAAATGGTATTTAAGTAATGAAATTTTGTGTTTAAGCTGCAATAACAAAATGTATGAGGCAGAACATAATATCAACACTTACAATTGGAACAAAAAAGAATAACACTTCAGTTCTACATTGAAATTTCTAGTCAGAGTCTGAAATACACACTGTTACATTATTAGTACAATATGTGGCACTGTGAGAATATTTTTTGAGAAGATTTAGGCCGAAAGAAACTGTAAATGTTCTTCTGTGTACACATTGTTTCTGTTGCTTTTGAATAATTACTTCTCTTGCAGTTCTCAAATGGCCGTAGAATGGCTGTAGATCGGGGCCTGGATCGCCAAGAATCTTGTCCGAGTTTCCAAAGTCCGGCATACTGAGGTCCAAATTATCGAAAGTTCACTGTAAATGTTATGTGGCTCGGTTCAGTGGGTTATGCATAAAGAGTTTGATTAGTGGCTAAAAGGCAAATATTCTAATAAATATTGGTTTATTTCGAACATTAGTTCATGATTAGTTGAATCCCATAAAAAATGCAGTTACCCATTTAGTGAACTTCCTTTATGGTTACGACAAGAGCAATAAAATATAAAATGGCGATCTGATATGAACAGAAAAAAAAAAAATACGTACAAACATAGCTTAAAAGGAAGCAGATGAAAATTATTTCATTTTTTCTCTCAATTTTTACGTTTAAAGAAGCTCAGGAAAGATAACCTGTTTATATTGTTTAGCAGCCTTACACACACACAAAAATTTATTATTGTGTTTTAAGATGTCTACCAGTAAAATGACAAGCATCGAATCTGGTAGACTCTTTTGTAACTTTTCTTAGTACAATAATTGTATCATATCATATATCATGATAAGGAAATTAATGTTGCAAGTGCTTTAGTATGTTAACATTTCTTTCTTCTGTTCCAGGATCCTATCTATGTACTTGAAAACAGTGTACCCATTGATTCAAGTTATTATTTGGAAAATCAGTTGTCCAAACCTCTGCTCAGAATCTTCTCACCTATCTTGGGTGACAAAGCAGAATCCATTTTGCTGAGTAAGTTCGTATGATAAGCAACTCTGCTTTGTGTCATAATTTAACAGTCAGTTGTATCTATTGTTATTTGCTTCTTACTTAGCGATTTTTTGTTAAAAGTAAGATACGACTATTATGTAGGGAATTTTTCTTTTTTAACATGAAAAATTGGGATGCGACTTTTATGTGGGGGCGTCCATTATGTGAATAAATACTGTAGACCCTTGTGTGCTGTGTGAAAAAGATTGGAGTGGTATCTGATTTTTGAAAATTTTTCCATCAAGTCTTTTCAGTGCCTTTCCTTTTGATGGTTTTCACCATATCCTTTTAGATTCAACACTGACACAAATCGAACAAAGAAAGTGCAAGTATATATTTAAAACAAAAACAAAAAACAAACAAACAAACAAACAAACAAACAAAAAAAAAAACACTGATGTAGGGGTACTGATCTTACAATTAGAGCAGCCTTTAATCTTGAAGGAGATTGATGTCATTCAGGGGCTCTCAGCTATTGGAGCGTTGTTCTAGTAATGACCATATAAAAATTGACAAGTATGTTTATTCTGCGACTTTCTTTTTCTTCTGAGTAGTTTGATGAAATTTGTCCTTGCAGAACACATTCATTTTTAGGCAATACATTGTCGTTGCCATTCTTTGGGCTTGATAATAGGCATCTGGTGCACAAAACTGAACATCAGTTTTATCTAGTCTTCCAAGAAAGATCTGACACAGACTTAGCAGTTTGGATAGTCAATTCCAGGCTGTTGAATTTTTGTAGCATTGGTGTAGTACTTACATATATCATTTCGGAATTTAAGGAGATTCTCAGCATTACACAAGCTGTTGCAAATAATTATTGTAAAATTTTGTTGATCTATTCTCAGCCATTATTTCTGGAAATGTTTAAAAATATTTACATCTGCCCCCCTCCAAATATTGAAAAATGCTGGAGAGCATGACTTCAAAAATATATTCAAACAACCTCTTTATCAAGAGACTTTTAAATTAAAGAGCATACACCCAAGGTTAACTCTAGGTTAGAAACTACTGTCTCAAAGTAAAGAATATGTATTTGTGCCTTTAGCTTGTACTACTCAGGAACTTTTAAACAAGTATTGGTAGTTTTGCCTGTACCTTTTTAAATTGCTGGAACTTTCAGAAGTTTTTATAATCAGCCACCAGTGACAAGGACAGCCACGCAATCCATTTTTTGCTATTCCATGAACAATATCACATCAAAAACAAAAACCATCTTTCACACTGGCTGTGTGTAGGCTAAAGGTGGAAAGGTAGAGTCAGACTGAAAAATTCAATGCCATATCCAGGATTTGAATCAGGATCTTCGGCTCTCTGTGTTGCTGCTCTACCATTGAGCTATCATGGCAATATGCCAGTACAAAATTAAATTCTCCACCTTAGCCTACACATGCCCAGTGTGAAAGAATTATCATTCCACTGTGACCTATTAGTGGTTTACTATGAAGCCCAGACTTACAGGTTGTAAGTCGCCACTGGGTTATCTCATATTGAGAACGCCTGGTGGTGTACTGGGACATGTGAGTCAGTTGGAGAATTTAATTTTGTTACCACCATGTTGCCATGGTAGCTCAATGGTGGAGCAGCGGCATGGAGAGCCAAAGATGGTTCAAATCCCAGCTATGTCATTGAATTTTTCAAAAACCATTGCTATATATACCATAGTAACTATAGAGTGGTGATACTGGCAATTTCTTTAGTTATTCCCTAATTTTTGGTATAAACACCAACTTTTGATGAAGGAACAAAAAGTAGCTTGTGGATATTGAGTGAAAAAATGTTTATTTTTACCCATATAAAGTGGACCACCCTAACCTACTTCCTATGAACCACCATGCTGTCTTGACACCCATTTCCTGAGCAAGTCTGCAGAGATGACAGTGGCTGAGAAAATTTGATTTGGCTTATAGTTTTTTGAACCATTATTACTAAACAAGTACCATGTGTTATTTACCTCTGCAGCGTCGAATACTAAGTCTCATTTACAAAAAGAGCTTACAGTGTCAGCTAGCCTTTCTTGGACTGTGTCAAGACAACGTAGTTCCTACTTTTGCTTACATCTTAGTGATGGGTAGTTTGCAAATTAGTAGTCCAATCTAAACAACAAGGCAATCCAGATGAAGTAGTTTCCAAGTTCTAAAAAAAGAATTTGCGAACTAAATTAATAATTTCTTCCTGTAAAGTGATGGTAAAAATAAGATATGCTTCTTGTCACATCTGTAGTTTGTTATCTTAGAAGAGCAAACACTACAGGCATTGAACATTGGGCAAAACTGAACAGCTGATCTCCTCAACACATGTGACCTGCTGTGCACTGCAGTACTCTTTTGCCTCTTGATTGTATCTTGGTATCATCTTTTTTCTCTAGTTTGAGTGAACTAGATGAACTAAATGAATGAGATAAGCTGTAAAGCTTCAAGTCTAATTCCTTAATTTCATATTTAGCACAATTATTTTTTGATGTTGTTTACCAAGGAGCCTCTAGATGTCACTAGTGAATAAGCCTGCTTATTATCAGAATGAACGTAATATTGTGTGTAGCTGGCTACTGACTTTTATATCTGTTTCGGGCCAATACGGTATATATATGTAGTGATTGATGTCCATATTTATTATAGCTATGGTCCCAGTTGTGGAAGATGTGCATTCAAAGTTTGGTAAATATGTCCTGATAGAGATCATACATAAAATAGAGGTGTTTGCTTTTGTTAATAAGCTATAAAACGAAATGTTGTATTTCAGAGTTAGGATACATTTTCTTAACATTTTAGGATGTTGGGAATTATTTGGGGGTATAATTAAATCACAAAATAACGTTAATTTCATAAATAAAACCACAAAAGCCATAATCAGCTAAATAAAACCTATGTTTTATAATTTATTATTCTTTTCTGGTATTTTTATTCCTCAGCTGTAGTGTATTGCAAGAGCGTTTTAAAAAAAGCGGATTTCCATAACTCTTAACCCTTTGATTAGCATATTTAAATTTTTTAAAATTAAAATAGGTTATCTTCCCAAAGTTATTTTGCCACATAAGTAGGCATATAGAAATTTGTTTAGCGTTTGAAATCACACAGATATTTAAACTTTTGATATGGTTCCTTCATATTACTATGAATTGTGATATTATAGTGCCATTGGGTCGTATGAATAAAGATGAGAAATTACTTTTTACTCCGAGTAAAGAGAAAATTCTCTCATCCGTATCATTAAAATTGACTCATCTTAAGAGCAATTTCTCTGGCTAAGAGAATTTGATCAACAACATTCAGCGTTGCGCAATTTGCTCACTTTGGTATCATTAAAAATTACTTTTTACTCACAGGTTGGAGAAATTGCTCACAAATGTTGGAGTAACCTCAATAGGTGACTTCAAATAAACTGAGCAACACTAGTTTACTGCAATGGCAACGTATTTGATAGTTTAGATGTAAAAAAACTTGCAGAAACTCATCGGTGATTGATTATAAATAGGGTTCCGATGTTTATGAAAAAAAATATATAAAATATGACTGCAAATATGACCTTAAAAGTGACTAAATATGACCCAAAAATCCTAAATATGACCTCATAAAGGAACATATTTTCTAAAAATAAATGTTCCACATTTAAACGTTTAATGACACTAAATTATTATATCACATTAATTCAATCAGATAATCACTTTTTAACAATTTTACAGGTGATTTACAGTTTTGCTTGTAAAAACTTCTAATCTGTTAGTGTTTCTAGATGCCACTGCAAATGTGAACTGTTAATATTTTTAAAATATGTATATTAGAAGTTTTTAACTACAAGGAGGAAGAGGTATTTGTTCTATTACATGTTGTTGTCCCTTCACATTTCAGTTACAGTAAAACTAAAATATTTTATTCTTTTTTGGAAAAAATTTAAGTCGACAATTGAGTGCGCATACTGCATAACTGTGCTCTTCTACCGCGTTTATAACTGCAATATGACGTTAAATTACAAATATGACCAAGACCATGAAAATGACAAAAATATGACACTACATGCAAAATGAAAATGGTCCTATTAGGATAACAAATGTGCAATTCATGTTTAATTTGTGTTTGCGGCGAGAATGGAGGTCAGAATAAAAATATGACAGTTCATAAACATCCGAACCCTAATTATAAATGTGTACGCACATTTTGGAAAGAAAATGTCAGATGGCTACAACAAAACTTTCTGGGTCTGGAAATTAGTGAAATAAGAGAGGAAGAAACGATGTGAATTTTCTTACAATGCATAGACGATCCAGTAATTCTGACTGTAGTAGTAGAAGATGTCGGTGTGAATCAAAGTGCAGCACTTCTGATAATTTATTGTGTTATTGATGCAATAATAAGAAAAGCACACAATTTCCAAAAAATCTCCATTAATCTGAATCTGCAAAAGCTGAATAGCAGCAACGATATAGACTACTTTTCCTGCTGCAATAGGATCTATTTATTGTACTCATGTACCTATCCATATAGAAGCCTAGCATTCATGCAGACGACTTTTTTTCCCCTCCACCGCCCCCGGAGCCTCGACCATAGGCCATACTCCGGTCCCAACAACTTTTCGGCGCTTGTGTTCTATTGCTCTACTTTTCGCTCTTGTGTACTTTAAGCTTGTGGGACCTAGGTATTTTAACCGAAAAGTGGTGGCCAGTAATGTACAACCTATTTATAATTCTAAAGAACTATTCACTAGTATTGACACTACTTGGCCAGGTTCAGTACATGATTTGCGCATTTGGAAAATTCTGATGTGTATAAATTAACGATGAAAATCGAACAAATGCATATTTTCTGGGCGATGCAATACCTTTTCAGCTCATGCATGGACGTCCACAGAAATTTTGTCAAGGGGGGGAAATGAAGAAATTATTGCCACCCCCACCAACACTATGCTACTATAATAATAATAATAATAATTATTATTATTAGTATTATTATTATCCACATCATCATCATCATCATCATCATCATCCACATCCTTGATTTAATGTAGTTGGCCCATGAGTATGGATACATAGTAAAAATTTAATATATTATCTACCCCTTACAATTTCACAGATTGACCTACTATTCACATAAAATGGGTCAGACTACATCCATTGCTTTACCTTCATTGCAATAAATTGCTTGGCAGGAAATTATTTCAAGTTTAGTGGGATTAATTATTCCTAAATGTTCATATCAATCATATCAATTTCCTGATTCATATCTGAGAAGTCAGCTGTTACCACTCGTTTTTCTTGATTTTGTCCAAACAACTCATATTATAGTATGTGGAAACCTAAGCCTCACTTCATATTAGTTGTACCTAGTTATAATAATTTAGTTTACAGATTTATGTATAAATAAAATTTCCAGAGGGGGCTGCGGCCCCACCCATTACGCACGGCCATGGGCTCGTGGTATTCACCGAAATAGTATTTCCCCACAAGATAAATTTTATAATAAATGTACAGACTAAGTAATGCAAGTTTAACAACTGAAAAGAGTTTTAAGCAAGTCAAACAATTTCCTATTCTTCAAAGCAAAAGAAGAATAACAATAGCAAAAGTTCCGTCAGTTATGATGTGCAGTTTTTGTTCTCCATCTAAATTTAGGTGGGGTGGACTTCTCCAGTAGGCCTACAACTTGATGATCTTTAAAAATTATTTAATATTATATAGAAAAACAAGATTGTAAAATGCATTTAAAAATGCGTTATAACTTAAATGCTGGTATTTAGACAACCTTGAATTAATTAGAAATAGTAATAGTTACTTTTCCTGAAGGGCAGGGATGTGTTTGAAAACGTATGACCTAGCATAACACATTTATTTTGTGCATGTGATGTGTGTTGATAAATGAAGAGCTCCTTTGTTTGTTTATCTTAGTCATGTTTAGCTGTGAAAAGAACTGGTGGTGAGGGGAGGTAATTACTCCCATCGAGGAGTAATTAGTCAGCCGTCACAGGCAACTTTTAATGATACCAAATGGAGAAATTGCTCTTAGGTTGAGTAAATTCCTTTTTACTCAAAAGAGATTTCTCTGGAGAAATTGCTCACTTTTATTCATACGACCCATTGTGGCAGCATATTTTCTGCTCTCCTAGAAGGCAAAATGATAAGTTCTTGAAAGTTTTTAAGTTGCTGTGTTTTCTTTGGTTTCACAGAAGTGGGAAACTTCTTTTATTCAGTTTTGCTAGTGCATGCTTTCAGCTACATACAGTTATCTGGTATACAGTATACTTATGTGTAAATAAATACTGTCATTAAAATAACCATTATGTTAGATTTTACAGGCATAATGTCTTATATTTTCTGTGCCTCTAACAAATAAAAACATAAAACACCATACTTTGAATTTTAAAACAACAAATCTTCTAAAAAATAAAAACATTTTCAAACACCTTTAGACATAAGTATCTTGATATTTTTATTTTTCCAGAACACACACTCTGTATGTGTATGGTAGGTACTAATAGCATTAATGTTACATTTCAGGAGGTGACCATACACTTACAAAAGCAGTGGTTACGTCTCGTGTTGGAGCATTGTCAGCTTTCACACGTAAGAAGGAAACATGCATTGGTTGCAAAGCTGTGTTGCATACTAATACTGGGTCTCCATTGTGTCAGCATTGCCTGCCAAAGGAGTCTCAGCTGTACCAGCAGGAACTGGAACGTTTTGGAACTTTAGAAGACCGATTCTGCAGGCTATGGACTGAGTGTCAGCGCTGTCAAGGCTCTCTTCATGAAGAAGTCCTGTGCACAAGGTAAACTGTTAGGCATTTCTCCCTCCGTAGAGATGTAGCCTGCCAAAGGTTCCCAATTGTAGGTGTAATAGCCAGTATGGGCTTGCAGTTTATCTTTTTTAAATGTAGTTTTCTCTTGCTTCTGCTCTATATTACAGGCAAAATTATTCCGCATACACAATGAAATCTCCATACAATGATTACTCATATAATGAAAATGCTCTGTATAACATTAAAATTTTATGGTCCTGCCATTTATTCCATTAATATGATGTAAAATTTCCCTCGATTGTATGATACTCTTAATAACAATAAACCTCTTCATTACGATTACACTCAGAATCCCAGTAACAAACTTTTACCCTGGTACAACAATAAAATAGTTTGTGAAAGTGTAAATCAGAACTAACAGGCAGAATAAGAAGAGAGGGAAGAAGAGGATGAATATCAAATGTGAATCTATGAACCTTAATCACACTGCGAATCTCTAGTGAAATTTCTATCAACTGTTCCCGTGTATTCCAGAAGTTCATTTAGTGACCCTCAACTCTAACGTTTTTTGTAAATTCTCGATATTACAGTAATACCACAGTATAAGTATTAATACAGTAAGGAAACTGTGTGTTAAAAGTCCTATGACAACTTGTTAGCTGGGCGACACTAGCGCTCCATGCGGCGGTTGAGTAAAACTGCATTCTCACCATATAAAATAACTTGGGAAAATGCATAAACACATAACAAAATATGTTATAATAAGAGAAAAAAATCTTCTTTCAAAACTGAATTTTAAATTTAAGAAACAATGAAGCATGTATTATATTTTAGTTAAGATCAGGCACAATTTTTAAATGCCACTTACCTGTAACTTGCACTGCAGTTCCTAGGGCTATTCTTATTACAAGTTTTAATAACTTCAAGATGATTCTTGGAAAACCAATTATAACTCATTTTTATTTTTAAAAGTAGCCTAATATTACATTAGAATAGAAATGTCATCATTTTACAAAAATAATACAATATTACATAAGATACAATACAAAATTCAAATAAAAATATAGGTTTCTATCAATATTTCTCAATTTCTAATACTCCAAAACTGCTTTTAGTATACAGTCGGTACAGCAGTTTTAATTAAAGAGTTCTTATTGGAATTCATAAACTGGCTGTTTTCGAAGTGTTCCAAACATAGGCGGCAATTTACATTTAAATATTTTACAGTTTTTGTTAGTAGGTCTTCTCGCCGACTATTGATGACCCATTTTTTACACCTGAAATCATTACAACAATTGAAGGTAGATCGAAGCCGTAAGATACAGAAACAAAATACAATCTCAACAATGAAGTTGAGGACGAGCAGTGTGACAAACCTATATTCAAAGGTCACTCTTTAATATAATTTATAACTTAAACGTTGATTTTAAAGGTGGGAAAAACCTTGGACTAGATACGCTTCTTAACAGTAGCCTATTTTAGGTAAGCCTATTGCTTGCCTAGGTTTGGATAATGATGTCATGTTAGTTTACTGTCGCAAACACCTTAATGGCACATGTATCCGAGAATTTATTATGTAAGATTATGTTTTCGTCATCTTTACGCCTACATCGTGTTCGAGAAAATAAATATCGTACCGCCTGTAAAATCGGCTATGTGCACTTTTTTACGAAATTGAGTTATGTGCACTGATATTCCTTAGCATTGATCCTTACAACCGGGCATGTGGATCTTTGATTGTCAGGTTTGTGCAAGCAAAGAAAAGAAATCGGCTACATGCTGCAAAATGGCCATGTGCATTAGAGCTCACATAGCCATTCTTGACTGCCAACACGGCACACATGTTTGTATACATAACCGGCCCTGACATATACATTACAATGCACATAGGAAATAAGCTGCACCGCAGCAAATATTGTGTTATCTTAAGCGATCACAATACGACATCCTAAATATTGTTATCTTTAACCGTGATATAGACTGCTGACATTTTCATTTCATTGTTAGAAATTACAACATAATTAAAGATAAAAATATTACATTAAAGTAAATGTAAACAAAACCACACCAGAACATGTGTCAAGAGTAAGCCAGCAGGCATACAATAAATATTACGTATTTTTTCTTCTTACCTTTCTGGATCTTTTGGGAAAGTGAAGAAATGCAATTCAGGATTTCTTCCTTTATTGTTACTGCAATTTATAGCAGAACAATAACATCCTTTCCAAACACGCATTGCTATAAAAATTCAAAACTCCTATTTATTTCTTTTCTTCCCGCAGTAGTGATTGTAGTATTACTCAATGGCCGGTAGGATCGCATGGAATCTGCGCGCGCATGTCCATATGGCAGAAAAACGGACTGAGTTTCTTTACTGTATTAATACGTATACTGTGGTAATACTCTCTACAACAATTTTTTTTTTCTGGTCCATTCAAATTCATTCCATTAAGATTTCACTGTATTCTATTTCACATGGTTTCTTCTTAATATTAATATTCTACCTAAAGTATTGTATGCGCTTATATACCAGACAGTTATTGCTTTTGACCATTAAAATGTACTTGCTTCTACAAACTGTCCTGTAGTCGTGGATTTCTGTGTGGATACCATGTAATTAAGTACTTTTAGCCATAAAAATATTACCATTTCAGTCAGTTTACACCAATGTTGTTATACTACTTTCTATAACCAGCCTCATGATGTAGTGATCAGAGTGCCTGGCTACTAGCCATGAGGTTTTGAGTTTGAATCCCCAACAATTTTTATCTTTCATGGATAGGTTCCCATGACAGCCAGAGCTGGCAATATATATAAGATTTTAATAATAATAAGGATATTTCCCTGCAAATATGTATTTATTTAATTCGTTACTTATTTTATTGGAGAATGTTACTTCGTTACTTATTTTATTGGAGAATGTAGCTCTATCTGTTATGTGTCCCATCTTGAGAAATGGACTATACTTTTTCCAACCAAAGGACACTACTTACTTTTTCCAACCAAAGGACACTACTACAAACCCAAAGAAACGGTGCTAAATATGTTGCACAAACTTTCTCACATATACCTGTTAAGAATTGTATTAATTTATTATTATTATTATTTTTTTTTTAATTTTTATTTTTATTGACATTTAGGTAGGCTCGGCTTACGCCGGTAACATATTGGGCAAACTCGGCCTAAGCAAGGAGTCGCCCTCTTAACCATAAGATTGCCAACATCTACAAATATTTACAACATTATGAATTACAGAACACATACAATAAATGTGTACATTTACACAAATTATGTCATTGTTTCTTCATCTACTTCTTTCGGGTTCTGTCCTTTAATACCACCAGAACTGAGGCTTGGATCTTCATGTTGTTTAGTTTGATGTAGTATGAAAGTCGCTCCTAGAAACTTTCTAACAGTGTGGCATGTGCTGAGAAGAGTAGCTTTCTGCAATTCAACGAACGTGTGGTGGTGCAGGTTCAGTGCTGCCAGGGAGCTGTGTAAGCTTTTTGGAATGACTCCTGTGCATGATATAACTATTGGGACTGTGGTAAATGATTCTAGCTTCCACATGCGTTGTATTTCTATCACTAGTTCTGTGTATTTTGATTTCTTTGTAGCTATTATTGTTTGTAGATTGGAAGTGTTTGGCCAAGCAATTTCTATGAGAAATGCAGATCTTTTTACTTTATCGATTAAAATTATATCCGGCCTGTTGTTACTGCACATGACATCGGTTATAACATCCCGGTCCCAAAGTAGCCTGTAAGAAGAGTTTTCTAGAACTGGTGGGGGTGTGTATTTCCAATATGCAGTTGGTGGTGTCTGAACAAATACACATTTTACCGAAAGTTTCTGGTAAATAATTTTAGCTACTTGGTCATGTCGGTGCTTGTAATCAGAGTTGTTGTTGTTGTTATTATTATTATTATTATTGTTGTTGTTGTTGTTGTTATTATTATTGTTGTTATTATTATTATTCCTCTATATTTCTCAGCTGTTTAGCTGGTGCTGGGAGTATATGCAGGCCATAGCCAAAACATCCTCACTCTTCTACAAATTTGTGCACAGTAAGCGTAGTGTTCAGAATGACAGCTTTTTGCATTGTTCTAAACAGATTTGGATCCAATCCTAAGGCTTTGATATTCTCTTGCAAGGCTGATTATATGATACAGTTGAAATTACTACTGGCAGGATGTGAGCTTCGTTTAACTTCCATATACGTTTAATTTTGCACTTTAGTTCCTCATATTTCTGTGTCTTCTCAGTGACTGTGCTGCTTAGGTTGTGGCTGTTGGGGACAGCTGTGTCAATCAGACATGCTATCTTCTTCTTCTTATCTAGCAGTGAATGTAGCTCTGGTCTATTGCCTTGTACAGTTTTATCAGTAACAATCGTGCGATCATAGTATAGTTTGAAATCTGCTGATTCCAGTACTGTTTCTGGGTTATATTTATAGTAGGGTAGCTTTTCTGTTAGTAAATAGCTTTTCTGTTAGTAAACCTCTTTGGCTGGCCAATTCTTGATGGAGTATGTTGGCTACTTGATTATGGCGGTGGAGATAGTCAGTCTGAGACAGTGTCCTGCATGCTCCTGTTATGTGCTGGATGGTCTCTGGTTTCTCTTTGCATCTCCTACATTTATCGTCTATTATTTGTGCATTCTTTGTAATGAATTTCTGGTAGTTTCTGGTGTTGATGACTTGGTCCTGTATGGCAATTAATGCTTCTGTCTCCAGGTATAGACTACCGCTTTTCAACCAAGTTTGATGCATCTTTGTCGACATTATTGCAGTTGAGGTCATTAGGGTGTCTACTGTGTAGAGCAATGCTTTTCCATTGCTGGACTTTGTCTCAGTTGTTTGAATCCTCTCCTCGTCCTGGTGTATGGTTTTGAGGATGAGAGGCGTAAAAGATTCGTCAGCCACGCATATGCTTGCCTGAAGGGCCGATTCTGACTCTCTTTGTTGGAAGTATGTCCTCGTGGTACTTATCTGGTTGCTATGCAAATTATTGATGTAAAAGATTCCCCTCCCTCCCTCTGACCGGGGTAATGTTAGGCTATGAGGGTGATGTTTCTTGTACTTTGTGAGTGTGGTCCGAACTTTCCTCTGCATTCTTTCAATCTCAGTGTCATACCATGAGATAATTCCAAATGAGTTTATTATTATTATTATTATTATTATTATTATTATTATTGTTCTTGTTGTTGTTGTTATTGTTTTTGTTACTTTTATTATTTTTTAATTTTTTTTTTTAAATTCAGGCTTCTTCAAGAAAATATATTAATCTATATTTATGCCTACTATTTTCTTTATTAATAATTTCACTACTATGATTATTGTTGTAAATATTTTTATTGTTAAAGTCATTTTTATTATTATCATCATCATCACTATTATCATTATTATTATTATTATTCCTACTTTATTTTGCATGCATTAACTGCATATAGGTCACATCACATGTTTAGAATGTTTGTGTGTGTGCCAGTAGTTTCTTGTAATAATTCATTCGTGTGCATCCGTTTTTATTGTTCAATGATGTCTTCTTTTCTGATATTCAGTTTAAACAATTATAATATCTGGTGACATAGCGGCGATGAGTTATGAAAGTTAAACAAGTCCTACAAATCCGGTGTTTGCCTTTGTGAATGAGGAAACCATGAAGTACCCAAGTCAGTTTGGCTGGACAGATGATTTGATTTGAACCCAGGACCTCTTGCCTATTACCCTATACCACCTTGCTCTCATTGGTTTTGGTGTGTCTATTACAACTGAGGTATACTGCATTTCACAATTATTAGATTATAGTTTTCTTGTTACTATGGGAAACAGAAGAATATCATTCATATTTTAATGAATATTTTTTCTGACATTCTTCATTTAAGTCATATTTATTTCGTTTTTATCTTGATATCTAATAATTTTATAAAGAAAAACAAATAATGTTCATTTTAAAACATCCATATCGGTCCTAATTTCCACTGAGTCAAATACAATAAAAAGACGTTTTTAAAATTGTTTCAAAACCAGTGGATAAACATTAAAAAAAGTTAAAACATGACGTTTCGACTCTACCATTGAATCTTCCTCAGGTGACACCTCAAACAATACCGATCCTGAGGAAGGTTGAGTTTCGTCATGGTAACCCATTTGTCCACCATCGATAAAAACATTGTTTATAAAATAGCTGTTTTTCCAGTCCTTTGGAATGTCAAACGCTGCTTCCTCTATGCATTCCGCAGGCGGCTGGGGAATTTTTACCACTGGATTTTCCCTTCTTAGTCTCCTCTTTACCTCCAACCACTCCTCCCCTATATCACCATCATACCTATTCAAACACACCCCCTGGTTGCTGATTATACCTCATATACCTTTCTTTTTACGCAATCATCCTCGATTCTTAAAATGTTTACATTACCAATACTATGTTTATTTTCTGTCATGTTGACTGAGTCCAGTAGAGCATTTCCCACTATTTACATCCCTCACATGCTCGCAGATTCTCGTTTTAAAGATCCTCCCTGTTTCCTCGACATAAACTCCCTCACAATCACAGCATTTTACTGAATATACCCCGGGAAAATTCATTTTGTCATTGTTCGTGCCAAGATGTTTGTACTGGGAAAACATTTTTTTCTATAGTCTTTTCTGTTTTATATGCTGGTACTATGCCATATTTCCGGAAAACTTTCCCTATACGTTCGCTAACGCTGAGATTATATAGTAATCCTATATATCCTATAGTATTGTTTTCTTTCCCTTTTTCATCTTTTTTATTACTTCCCTTTTCAACACTTTTCCATATATGGTCAATTTTTGTACCCCAATACCCATTTATTTCTGCTAATCTAAAAACTTCTTTCTTTTCCTTTTCTAGAGCTTTTTTTATTATTGCAAAGACCAAATTAAATACAATGAACTGTTTGCCTGCTGTGCTTGTTAGGGTTGCCACCTGTCCCGAATTAGGCGGGACATCCCGCATTTTAAGGACATTTTCAGCGTCCCGAATTATGCCTAAGAGGGACGCATTATATTGCGGGACGCCAAATTATTTAAAAAAAAAAAAAAAAATGAGACAGCAATTCTTGGTGGCGTCTTTTGTGAATTTCGTCTCATGGTTAAGATATCGATGTCGTTCCATCGCTAAAATGTATCGTGTTGGCAGCATTGAAATCACCGCCCATGATGTTATTCTTTGTAATTTATTTGTATAAGTCGCGCGGGCATTCTTGGGGTATGTCCGTGATCTGTGCAACCAGCGTGCGAGCCATTAACTGGTGATCCGACGGGGAAGTACCGAAAACAGATCATATGACACTCTGCACTGATTTGCCAAGTACAGTTCCTTCTGGAATTATAGCACAGCAAGACGTGTGTAGTTGTAATTTGAATCCACGTTCTCTGTGTGTTTTATGTGTCGTTCGTTGAGTAAGAACTAATTAAATATTTCTCCTGTTATTCCTAAACTTAGTATTAAGCCATTATCTAGTCAGAGTCTGGATTGCCAATGTTCATAATTTTTTTGAAACATGTCTATGAGTGTACATTGTTTTTTGAAATTCTATGAGAAAGCTTTAAGTTCCTTAGAGAAAGTACAGTGCGCCCGAGAACAGTCTCCGCAGTTGCTATTTGCTGGAGAGAGGGCTAGCTGCAGCAGTTTCGTTGGCAACACGAGCTTTTATAAAAACAAACTGCCAGCTGTGTATGCAGGCAGGCAGAGGTCATTGTCACTTTATCAATGGGTGCATTGTCTAATTACTAATCAGTACATATTGCAGTGTGCAAGCATTTAGATTGAATATTGTGACAGCACTTCCAGCACCTGCAATAATCGGCTGTGGTGAATGCCAACTTAACTGCTGCAGCTAGCTGCCTATCCAACAAGTAGCCGCTGCGGAGACTATTCTCGGGCGCACTGTATTTGACTTCACAGAAAACAATCTTTATGGCACACTGAAGAACTTGAATCTTAAGAGTTCACTATCTTTCAAACATCTCAAAAACTCTGTGAAGGCACATAATGTAGAATCTGATGTTAATTTGGATGAGGTAGGGCCTATATGAGGAATTCTGCTTTAGTTCAGATATAATAAATGCTACTAAAGTGAACTATACAGAAGGCGAGACTAAGTATGAGTATGAAATGGAAAAAAAAATATTCAGGAGATTGGTAAAGATCACATTCCCAATCTCAATGCTTTGTTCTGAGAATTCCTGGTAGCAATGCCTTTGTGGAAAGTGTGTTCTCTCTCTTGAATCTAAAATGGACAGAATCCAGAAATAGGTGCTCAGCTGACCTCATAAAGAGTGAAATCATTTCTACAAATGTTACAGATACCTGCAAAGATTATTTAGTGAGGGTGAAACAGAACAAACAACTATTAGAAGCTGCCAAATCAAACAAGAAATACAGCCTCAAGTCATGAATTTGCCCAGGTTTTTTTTTTTTTATTAGTTTGCTAATCTTTTCTTTTCTAATGTTAATGTTACTGTTACATAGCGTCTTCAGTTTTGGCTTTGTAATATATTCCGTCTTTCGGTTATTAATAAATTGTTCCGTGTACAAATTTAGGTATGAAGATCGGCGATCTGCATATATTCGATAAGTGTCCCTCCTTAGCCTTACCAAAAGGTGGCAACCCTAGTGCTTGTCCACAGACAGACAGACAGACAGACATCATTCCAAAAACATTTTTTTCGGTTTCTAGTCATCGTAAAACATGTTTTCCCAATGTTATCTCAATTTAAATTTTTTGCCACGATCACAGAATTTTCTCTATACTGCGTATATGCGAGAAAGTAAAAGGGTAATTTTGGCTTTGAGTGAAAAAAAAAAAAATTACTTATCAGTGTTCACATATTATAATTTATTGTCAATAATGTTACAAACGAAAGCTGATTAACTGGACTTGAAAAGCTTGATCCTTAAAAGAGCAAGATATCATTGAATTAAATAGATAAAAAATGGGGCCTCACATTTCCATTGATGATTTCCAAGTGTTATAGAAGGATTAGAATGAAACAATTGTTTTATTTTAATAACAATTAAACAAATTTCCCCACCGTATATACTCAAATGCTACCCGCATGTTTTTTTCAAAAATCGCAAATGAAAAACTGAGGTGCATGTATTATTTGAATACTGAACTCTTCTCATCTGAATTTTGACATTTTGTACCATATCAGCTCAATATAGCACAATGCTTTGTAGTAGCATCACAGTATAGTATATCAGTAACAAAGCTGTAATAAAAGGAAAATGAGACAAAGAAGATGCTTTCTTATGCCCAAGGTCCGCATGACTGGCAGTGAAACAAAGCTATATGCTCAGAGACGCCAAGCAAGTAACAGTGCATTACAAGCAGAAAAATTTGATAAAGTTTGGTGAATTTCCACCTAACTTTGACCTTGGGTCAGACCAGGTCAGATGCAAGTCTTCGCGTATGGATTCCTGCTGCACAGCTGGATTCACGAATGGAGAGTGTTGTTGTTGAAAGTGCTATGCAAGTGTAAAGTATAAGACAGCAAGATTTTGGCTGGCTGTTACCATGCACGTTATTTTATAATTTTAGCCTACCATATTTAATTCTTTTATGATGTGTAATAATAATTTACGTTTTCTATAGGAATTTTATTTGGATTTATTGTTGTGAAATATAAATTGATTACTTTTCTTTCTTATTTTCAGTCGAGACTGTCCAATATTCTACATGCGAAAGAAAGTACAATTGGATCTGGCCAATCAGGATAAAGTTCTGCAGAGGTTTGGTGATCCAACATGGTAATTTTCCTTGAGACACTGTCGGATTTATTTTTTAATTTGCTCTTAGATATAATAAGAATGTCTGAAAATAATTCTCATCATAAATTAAATAAAATTTAACTAAAATTTCTCATGTGATCTGGACACTTTTATTGCATTATTATGTTCATTCCTTTAAAAGAAAATGTGAATTCTTCACACATTGACTTGCTATACACTCCATTTTCTCCTAGGCAGACTTCTTTCTGAGTGAGATGCATGAAATGTACACAGAGAATCCTGAAAATGTTGTAACAAGTACTCAACAGACATCAGGATATTGAACTGGTCAGCTGAGTTATATGCACCACTTTTTTTTCTAGAGTACACAAATTTGCCAACCCAAGTTCACATTAAGATCCACAGATGACAGGTTTTTTATTTCCTCTAATGTCATCTCCCCACAAAAAAAGATTTAGTCTTTTCTCAACTAATGCAAAGCCTACTTTGATGAATTAAGATATTGATTAAGCTAATTTTTTTTTTTACTAACTTCTGACATACACTACCTGTTGTTTCCACAAACTCAGGCTTTAAGTCCTGCCTTTGGATGAGGCTGACGTAATTGAATACGCATTTCCCATAATATGACGTCTTATTATGTATCAAAATGTGAAGTGAGAAAATGATATTGTCCATGCCCAGGTAGAGAAAGTTATGTGAGTGCATCACTTCTGATTTTTATTTATGTGGTAAAATTTTACGTTTATCACTGTTACCGGAAAGTACGGTCCTTACTTCTGAGTGAAGTTCCTTCCTCATATCCACTCGCTAGTATAAACTAGCACTACCTGCTCGTGTTTTACCCATTTCTGCCATTGACATTGCAAAAAAATGTAAAAAAAGAAATACTTTATCTTCAGTTGCATTAGATGGGAGCACAGTTGGAAAAGATACTGCATAACTGGTTATTCTTATTTGTGGCGTGGACAAACAGTTCTAAGCATCAGAATGACAAAGGTCATTAATATTCTTGAAGCCATCCAGAAAATGTTTCTGTGTTTCATTCATTATCATTAGGATGTGATGGTGTTCTTTCTAAGATGAGAAAGAGGAAAGTTTTTATATCACTACTACAAAAGGATTAAAAGTAAAAATATTTTCCATTGCCATTGTTTAATCCACCAGGAGAATTTTTACACAAAACTATTGGATTTGAGAATGTCATGCAAGATTTTGTGTTGTTTATCGATCAACTTAATGCTCAATATAATAAACATGTGCCATATTTCGAAATTTGCAAAGAAAATGGTGAATTTTATTCGTTCCAGGAGACTGAATCAATATCAGTTTTCTACTTTGATTGTGTAGTAGTGATAGGTAATGAATTTGAGGGCTTCCCATGCTATTAAGATGTTCAGTTATGTTGAGTTCTTCTTTCTAGTTGTTGATGTTTTTATAAGAGCTTTAATACGAAATGTTTAATTTTATTATGATAAATGGTTGGTTTAATTTCTTACTGTATTTCACCCGTTTTCAGGGGGCCTTTTGTTTCTTTTCCCTTTTCTGATCATGCATTTAGTTTCGCTTCTCCTCGTTATTTAAAAGACAATTGAACTTCACTACAATATGTATTTAAATCTCTAGCGTTCCTTTTTACTCTGGTTAATTTCAACACTATAAATTTACGTTTTAATAATAGTATTTTTAATTCAATTACTATTTATTATGTTCATTTAATTTATTTGATTTTCTTATGATTCTTTAGTCGCCGCTGTCTTCATTTAATCAATATAAATGAGGTTTTGACTCTCCTCATTATTCTTGGCCTATCAGAGCATTTTTGAGAGTATTGTTAGCTTTCTTCTTTTTTCTTCTTGGTTCGTCGCCATCTTCAATACGTCTAGCAATTGCCTTTACAATTTCTATTGGCAATTTATTGGGTCATTTCACCCAATTATTATTATATTCAGAAGCTAATGCTTCTTAACTTTATTTATAATGTTATCATGCATTTTTCCTCATTGAAGGAATATTTCTAACAAGATTTCAAGCATACTTGTGTCGACGCTATTTGTTCCAGAAGGATTATCCTTTCCTGGTTTAATTGGACTTCAAGAATAATGATATGAATAATTACAAGCTTGAAGATTATTACTTATCAAAACTGTGAGTTAATTATCTCAATAATAACGAATTGCTTAATATAGCTTGTAATTTAGCCATTGCGATGACATTTGCAGTGATTTTATTAATCAGTGGCTAACGTTAAATGCAAATGATATATATTTTAGCTGGCAGCAACTACTATTTAAGGAATCATTTATGTCTATTATTCGATACTATGAAGATTATTTATACGCCTCAAGTTCTGACAGAAGTGTCAGTGGTCCTCCTCATTCACCAGAGTTAATTAACGTCATGAAAACTACTGATGTCTTCGCATCGCTACCATTTAGAAAGGATTTACCTTGTTAGCGAAGAAGCCTCAAGATAAATATTGTATTTGTGAAAATTATTTGCTCATAAAGCCTATCGAATGTATGGTAAGTTTACAATAACCAACAAACTTGGACTCGATCTTTCTATAGTGGCAATTATTAACTAGGAGGGTTATAAGCTAAATGAATTCTCTTGTTTTATACTTGTTACCAGATAATAAATGCTTATTTTTAAGAACCCTCCTAGTCTATTATTCAAAGAAACTGTGCATGCCACACAATTACAGTCGGCTATAATCGCACAAAGAAGTTCGCTGGCTTTCTTGTCATCAAGTTTTAAAATGCTTTTGGCCTCATCAAGAAGAGATTAGTTTTCTTAGAAATAAAAGGCAAATTATCTGATAAGCTGTGTGACGATAGTAATTCAATTGAAGATTTGGTTTTCTTGGTAGATATTGCAAGGCATTTAAATTACTTAATTTAAAATTATAAGGGTACGAGCAGTTTGTAATTTTGTTGTATGATAATATTAATATTGTCATAGCTCATAGGTGATCCCACGAGAAATTACGAGTTTATTGATATAGCCTATTTGCGAGAATGAAGTTCGAGCAAATTTATTTCATGAAACTTAATCGGGAGTAGGATTTATTAAGACTCTTCCATGAATAAAATGTAATGGATTTTGTATTAATAATTATTTTCTTACTTTGTTGTCAATATTCTGTCAAACTGTGAGATCATGGCATACTGAATGAATGGACAGTTGTTGAATCGATTTGGTGGATTGATTATAGTTACCAATGCTGCCAATAGTGCGTACCACAAGATAGAAAGCATCGATGTTGATTGCTAACATCAGAACGTAATAAAATCACATGAACTGCCTTGCCATATTGTGTTTTCATTGTGTTCACTGCCAGCATGTGACATATTAATTACTGCATTGTTGATGCCTTACGTATCCAGCAATGTGCTGACATTTTATCAGTTAAAATTGTATCTTTGTGACCCTAAGAAGCGTATTAAAAGGTAAATGACCATGATTGGTGTATATTTCAAGGAATTGCTAAACGTTATTGTTCAGTATCAAACATGCGATGTGTGAATGGATAGTCAAGTTAATTATGTTCTAAAGTGTTCGTTGTAAACTGTTTGCACTGCAGAAATACAGGTTACTTTATAGTCAGACCTTGTATTGTCTTATATTCCTGCTTGCAGTATATTACTTAGGACAAAGTCAATTATAAATGATAAACTTCCATATATTTGTATCATAATATATTTTTTATGTATTCATAAGGCCTCACTTAACCTGAAAGTACACACGCTGGTTTATAAAATACACCACCTTAGTTATATATGCTTTTTCTACTATTTAAATTTTTCCTGTGACACTGTAGACCATCTAACCAATGCATGTCAAACTCAACATTTAGGTAGGGCCAATTTGACTTTATCATTGAAGTCCAAGGGCTGCATGCTGAAATGAGTTATTACCTTTCTTTAAGCATGTTTTTATATATTTTTAAAAAATATCCACCCAGCATATAAATTTGATCACATCATAGAATAAAACATTAAACATTCTTGCCATTTGATGCTGTTTATTAAAATCAATACATTTTAATTACTGTATATAGAAAATATATGGATAAACAAAATAACAGGGCTTTAACACGAAATTAGTTACAACTTTTAGGCTTACATTCATTATTTATTAACTGTTTTATGTTGGATGCATAATGACTGAAGTCAGGAGCAATGTGAGAATCTTGAAAATCCTGGTAATAAGAAAATTAATTAAGCTGCTGCTTACCAGTTGCCCTTCCCAAGGCCTGGGCTTTAATTTCATCACTTTACTTTCGTAAGGTTATATGTGCATTTCTGCCAAAAAGTTTTATATGCAATTTATGACTTTTGATTCTGGAACCATTGAAAAAAAGTGACATTCAACTATATGGAATACACATCTACATTAACTGAGAGTGATTTTCAACTTACAACCTTTCGGCACAAGATACAGTGTGTTTCACATAAGAGTTGGCCAATCATGCGGGTTTCTACATCTCGGCGGCCACAGCTCTAACTACCGAGCGATCGGATGAAATATCTATGCAAATAAAACCGCTAATGGTGTAACGATTCAGGTTCTCACAATTGCAGTTAAAAATACAATGAAAATAACCACATACCTCATCACAAGAGATGTTGGAAGTGTCCTCCTCTTGCATTCATACAACAATAGCACCTTTTTAGGAAATTTTCTTTTGCGCCCTTAAGTTCAGCTTCCGAGATAGAGTTAAGTTCTCTTGTGATAATGTCTTTAAGTTCTTATAAGTGAATCCCTGATACATTAGAAGAACTTAATGGCAATATCATAAGAGAAATTATCTCTATCTTGAAAGCTGAACTTACGTATGTGAAAGAAAATTTGCTTAAAATGTGCCAGTGTTGTGTGGATGCAAGAGAAGGAGATTTCCAACATCTCTTGTGATGAGGTACGTTGTAATTTTAACTGAAACTGTGAGAACCTGAGTCATTACACCATTAGTGGCTTTATTTGCATAGATATTTCACCCAATCACTCGGGAGTTAGAGCTGTGGATGCCGCAATGCAGAAAACTCGCATGCTTGGGCAACTCGTACGTGAAACACACTGTAGCTCACATATGTTTTTTTAGTGAATTACCATATAAACTCATTTTCAGTGGAAACTTGACATGCGACCTTCTGACAGTAAATTGACAATTTAAAGCCTTAAAGCACTGGCAATAATGAACAAAAACAAAGTGTACTGTTTTAATTCATATTCGGTGCACAAGTCATATAGGCTATAAGGTAGGTGAAAACAACTTTCCAACTTTACCTGACTTCTTTTCTTCTCCCTTGGTTTTGTCACAGACAATGGAACCTGTTCCATGAAATTTGTAAGAAGGAAAATTACATAATACAAATGAATTAAAACTTCATGTGAATGATCCTGCTTTTAAGGAGTGCATTCTCAATTGGTAGCAGTTTGTAATACACAAGACTGTCAGGAGATTCCTAGAAATGTTTAATGCCATACATTTGTAGAAACCGTACATACTAGTACTCAGAAATATGGTGTTAGAAACTGGCAGGTCTTTCACTTGATTCCAATACTAGAAAACTGTCATTGCATGGTGTTATGCAGGAAACATCCATACCCACAAAAGTTAAAATGTCTGAAAAATAGATCTGAAACTTAAAAAAATATATAATTAATTTTGGAGTGATGATAAAGCAAGATGGAAGCAAATACAGAGTGAGAACTGCATTTGAGCTTCGTTTTCATTAATTTTTTCTACTTCGGTTAAATTTATGTGTTCTGTGGTTGAGAATGTAAAAACAGCACTTTGTGGTTTATCTTTCTTCCTATAGAGTGCAGCATTGGAGAGATATAGGATCTGATTTTCATAGGAATGACCCATAGCTATATAGACAACACCAAAACCCAGTTTCTAGATATATATTCTCCAGTTTCTCGAGTTTTTAGGGTTGGTTGCATTCTGTATAACATCATTCAATATGGATAATGCTTTCTTGTGCTTCCAGCTGGTTAAGAGGATTGATTCCGAGCTTTCAGCAGCTTGCTTCGTTGCCATCTTCGGGGAAAAGTAAGCTAATTGGAAATTGGTCTGTGTTAGATGGAGTGGGGGGCCAATAGGAAATCTGGAAGTGGTACAAATAGCTCTAAAGTAATTGGTTAGCCAGGAAAATTGAATTCAACTTAATAATGTGGGATGTGTAAACAGTCCTTTTCATGAAACAGAACCCTATTTGGAAGCAAGAAAGGCCAATAGTGACTGCGAGGCCTGGCTAAGCTGTAGACCGCCATCCCTATTGAAGTACTGATCTTGGATCTGGATTTCCAAAAACTCTCATACAATACGGCCCCAGTAATGTAATAGGCAGTAGTGCCATTACACCCACTCATGATTTCTTTCAGTATTAGCTCACTCCTCCCACAAAATGGCAGATAAAGCTCAGAATCAATCCTATTCACTCAGTTGGAAGTACAAGAAACCATTTTCCCTTCTGAGCACCAGGTGTTCCCGCTCCCACGGTAGCTCGCAGGCAAAATAGGGAAGACGGGGAAACCTCTCCGGTTTGAAGGATGCAACACTAAGTCAGGTTCAAATATATTTATTGAGCCCCTTGATGAGAAACAAAGAGCACAATGGACAAAAATTGAGAAATAGACCCTTTTTAAACACAAGATGGAATTTTGATATCTTGCTTTACATGAATGAATTCCTCTTCCGAGCGGTGCCGGAGAAATGCTGAAACATTGATGATATCAAGGGGAGGCGACTTAGCAAGCTCCTTCTGGATAATAAGGCATGCTTGCCTTACAAGACTGATGAATGACTCGGAGGACCAGAGCAATTATTTATAGTCGAGCTTGCTCAAACGACTTAATAAGAATTTCACTTTGCTTGAAATGAATGCGCACTTTCAGCAATTATTTTAAGGTCTGCTTGCTGCAACGACCGAGAAGAAGACGAACTTTGATATGTTGCTTCGTCACTGCAACTAATATTAAGCACTCAATTAATATTAACTTCACAACAGTACTTACAGTAAATCCTTGTTACTTAATGAGTTGCACATTCAAGCCCATTCGGTTTGAACAGGGAAGTGAAAAACTTGGATTCACACGTTTGTAATCGAATCACAAAATAATTGACTTTGATGAAGATATTAATTGCGTCTCTACAATAACTGGGCTGGGAATACTTCAATTCCCAGCACGACAATAAAACTAGATTCAGTATTCTGAACTGAATGAACCAGCATGGCGAATGCTTCGAATGAGAGTGAAATGAAATGTAAAGAAAAGAATGACACGACATGTGACATGTGACATAAAAGCAAGAATCCCATTGGCCAAGAATACAATAAATAAATTAATCTTGGAAATAAATCACATAAGTTACATTAAAATACTAGAACATAAATAAGAGAATTAATTAGCATTACTTTAAAACTGAACTGTTTCCTTAAAAACACAAAATTATGATTAAAATATACTAAAAATAATCAGACTGAAACTTTGGGTTGGAGATTATAGACATGACTATCCAAAAATGAAAGAAGCGACAGTCAATTGTTTTTTCTGATGAGAATTGATGGGAAGATAGAACAAACCCAGATAATAAACATATTTAAAATTATATTGAAGACACAAAAAAATAAAAGAAACGAAGTCAGTACACTTGTCGCCATAGCAACACGGCGTATGACCTCGCGAAAACAGCTGATGCTTCAAATCCGGCCAGACACGGAATGCTAGACGGAACATATTGCCCGCGATAATTTCACTCGTGAAATTATCTAACAGAATGTGACGTCAAGCAAATTCGTGAATGCAGGGATCTAAAGCCAAAACAACTATAAAGTTGCAAGAAAGTCAAAATCAGTGGAGTGGGATGCGTCCGGCATCAACACTCTGAATGAAAACAGGTTTCACTGTCCCTCTTCACTGACAGGCAGAGGAGCCAACTTGATGAGGGGCCTCTGACAAGGCCGTCTGGGCCTGGGTGTACTTGGTGCACCAGACCAAGCACCCACCTATGAGGAGGTACATTGTCCTCAAGAACCAATACAGGGGTACCCAAAGGAACGTCTGGGAGTACCTTATGCCACCTTGCACGACGCTGTAGCGTGTGGAGATAATCCACGGACCACTTCTTCCAAATACAAGTGACCATCTGCTGAAGATGGTTCCAACGGGAACGCAGGCTGTACCCACCAGAGAGGTCAGGACTGGGCACCGATACAATGGCTTTGCCAATAAGAAAATGGCCGGGAGACAAATATCCAAAGTCATCCACGTCCTCAGATAACGACATCAAAGGACGTGAATTCAAGAATGACTCAATTTGTGTGAGAACAGTAGACATCTCCTCGTAAGTGTACTTACAGGACGAAGACATCCTCTTCAAGTGGAACTTCAAAGAACGTACTGCCGCCTCATGAAGCCCTCCCATGTGTGGAGAGTGAGGAGGCGAGAAACGCCAATGAATGTTCAAATGCGCAGTGGCGTCTTGCACTGCGGAGTGATGTTCCGATGACATCAGAAGCCTAGAGAGGTTCTGCAGGTCGGCATGGGCTCCGACAAAGTTTCTACCATTATCACAAGTGATTGAACTTGGAATTCCACGACGACTTGTAAACCTCGACAATGCCGCCAGGAAGGCACGTGAAGTGAGCGAAGTCACTAGCTCAACGTGTACGGCCTTCGTGGACATGCAGACAAAAATAGCAACGTAGGCTTTAGTAGTCACCTTGGACTGCGGGCCACCAAACTTCAGAGAGAATGGACCGGCGTAATCCACACTAGAGTTCGTGAAAGGAGGGAGTGGATTTACTCTCCCAGGAGGCAGATCAGCCATCTTTTGCTGAAAAGCCTGAGCCTCAAAGCGGAAGCAAACACTACAGCGCCTCTGTACACTGCGAATCAGCTTGCGAATGCAAGGGATCCAAAACGATTCTCGCAAGTGCGAGATGACTAGCTGAGGTCCTGCATGACCTAGATGCAAGTGCACATGGAGAACCAACTGCCTGGTGAAAGCATGCTCTGCAGGAAGTAATATCTGATGCTTGTTGTCAAAAGGTAGGTTGGACCGACTTAGACATCCACCTACACGCAGGATGTTATACTGAATAAAGGGGCATAGTTGCCGGATCTTACTAGAAGAAGGCAAATCTTGCGAGGAAGACAATGCTTTAATTTCCTTTCTGAAAGCATTCCTTTGAATGATTCTAATGCAAGAATGTAAAGCTTCAGTTCTCTGACGGCAACAAAGGGCCATTGATGGGTGACTTGAGTTTCAAGTAATTATTAATGAAACGTCGCACATAAGCCATGACCCTGATTGTTTTCAAGTGTGAAAACTTAGTCAGCCATGGGCTTAAGCTAGAGGTTTCGATAGTGACCAGCGCTGCTATCTTCACCTCTGGGAGAGACGAAGACTCGAGCTCAGTGGGCAAACTGGGCCACTGAGTGGAGTCGGCAGTAAGCCAAGAAGGGCCTGACCACCACAGAGAGTTGTTAAGTAGGTCAGAAGGGGTGGCTCCCCTAGAGATGAGATCAGCGGGATTGTCCTTAGATGACAAATGCGGCCAAGAGTCAATGGCAGTGAATTCTTGGACATCCGCGACTTTGTTAGCCACGAAAGTCTTTAAGTTTAGAAGGTGAATGGTTTAACCAACCAAGTACAATCTTGGAGTCACTCCACAGGTGTACTGAACTTATCGGAAGTTGCAACATAGGTAACACCCGGTGAACTAACGTTGCCAACAAGTGAGCTGCCAACAATTCAAGGCGAGGGATAGTCGTTGCCTTCAAAGGGGCAACCCTAGACTTGGCACAAAGCAGACAGCTCTTGGCCTTATCAACGTGATTAGTAGATCGTAGGTACAGACAGGCGCCATACGCCACCTCGCTAGCATCACAGAAACCGTGCAACTGCACAGATACGAAGTTCTGCTGTAATGCCAGCCGAGGGATAGCGATGCTGGAGATGAACTGAAGTTGGTTGTGAATCTTACACCACCTGTCGGCAACCGCAGAAGGAATGGGCTGGTCCCATGAAGTAGTCTCCTTCCACAAAGATTGGAACAGAATCTTGCAGTAGGACACTATAGGGCATATTAGACCAAGGGGGTCAAAAATAGAGGCTATACAAGATAGCAATGTCCTTCTGGAACAGGTGGTGAATAGCTTGGTGGCATCGACTGAAGTTTCGATCCTGAGCATATCATCAGAAGGTTGCCATATCAGGCCTAGCGCCTTTATGGAGGAAGTGTCAGAATCACCAAAGGTTCTGTGGTCGAGAGACTCCCGCAGCTCAGGAGGAACGTCTTGGAGCAGCTCCACAGAATTGGAACTCCACTTACGGGGATTGAATCCACCTAGGGGGAGAAGCTCTCTCAGCTGAGAGACAATAACTCTGGCCTCAGACAACGTAGCAGCTGTGGCCACTATGTCATCGACATAGATGGAATTGTTTATGATGGAGGCTGCTACAGGAAACTTGCTTCCCTCGTCGATGGCTAGCTGTTTAAGAGCTCTGGTTGCCAGGAAGGAGGCAGAAGCAGTGCCATAAGTGACCGTGGTTAGGTCAAACAGCTGGATAGGGTCTGACACAGAAGTTCTCCAGTAAATCTGCTGGAGAGGTTGGTGGTCGGGATGGACTAAGACCTGTCTATACATCTTCTCGATGTCCGCTGTGAACGCCACTGGATTGAACCTAAAGCGTAGGAGGATCGAGAAGAGGTCAGGTTGCACCACCGGACCTACCGCAAGGATGTCCAGTGGCGCCAACTTATATGGGCCCGTGGGGCTCAAGCCCACCCAATAATTTGCCGTGTACTATTATAATTATTTATTGCTATTACTCTAAACTGTGTTTATTTGTTGAATTTGTAAAAAGAAAACCAGGCTAATGTGGGCATATATAGTACGATCTTCTCTTGTTCAAATTCCCTCACGATAATTTGAAATCGTTCTACAATTCATTACATTTTGACATCTGTCAGTGCAGTTTCCACAGCCACCGCTGTTCTAAATACTGTATATTTAAGGAGAGCACAGAAAAGCTAGATTTAGAATTTAGACGATGCTTGTGAGAAAAATCACAGGAAAGCCATTAATGGACAAGGCAAAAAAATTGTGATATAATACAAAAGTGTGGACATTGAAAGAGTGGATGGAACATGTAGAAAGAATGAATTATAAAGGTCATCAAGGGACAATAAACCACGAAAAAGATAAAGTGATTGGGGAGAATAGGCTCCTGATCTAAGGAAATACGAAGAAGATAATTTACTCTAATCAGGAAAAACACATTTTTGGAACACGCGGTGCTACATATGCCTACTTATTTTATTTTAGTAGGTACCTAAAACACAAAGTTTATAATATAACATTATTAATTTTTAAAAGATTTCCGTTAATTAGGCTACACAATTATTTTTCTAGCGGTTGAATTACGTTTATTGTTATTTATTATTACAAACAAAGACATCGTTTCTTACAAAATTCTATATTTATCCGAATTATGGTACATTTTTACTCCTATGCGCGCCAGATTTTTGGAGAGGAAAGTATGAAAGTTAAATTTAATTTATTTCTTATTTTAGCCCCGAAACGGTTGTATGGTAACATGAGAGTAAGAAATAAAATATTCCATAAAGACAATACAATTTTATGTTACCGGCATTCTGTTTTTTTCTTATTTAAACCCTTCCCAGGCATGGTGTGTAGAAGCTATGAATTGCAAAATTAGACATTCTCTATGAGCCATGGGCTTTTTAGTATTTTCTGAGGCAATAGTTTTAGTGTGATAAGTCGTTCTTCCTTATTTCAAATTCTACGTATGTATATAAGGACCTAGAGTTTGAATATCGCAAGTCCTTCATAAGTTAATTTCGAATTACAAAACACAAAACTCGGGCATTTTAAGCTATATCTTTATATTGCGTATGTGCGAGAAAATAGAACTAATGAATCCATGGAAAAAATGCACTGCTTTTGGCAATAGTCTTGCGTTAGTGAAACTTGTATGTTATTTCGGAGCACTACGTCGCTGAGTTTTAGGGTTTTAAGTTGTGCAGGTAATTGATCAGTTAAAACTATGAACAACTAATCAATTATCCAAACATATTATAATACTTTTCATCATATAACGTTAAACAACACTGACATGTGTAAACTATTAGGTAACTATAATATAGGCTAATTGACATAAAATTACATTGAATGAAAAAAAATTTAATTGCGTACTTGAACGAAAAATGGAATGTTCATTATCGCACTAAAATAGTATTAAAATACATTATGCAATGAACCTAATATAATGCTACTGTTTGTTCGAACATACTTTATTCAATGTTTAAGTTTGACATTTTAAATTGAAAGAAAGAAAAACAAAACGGCTGAACGCGGCGATCAGCTGTTACTAAGTTCTCGTAGTTCTTGACTTCTGCGATAGATGGGCAGCCAATGGCGCCAACTTGTATGGACCCGAGGGGCTCAAGCCCACCCAATAATTTTCATCTTAATTATTCATTGCTATTACTACAAATCGTGTTTCATTGTTGAATCTGTATACAGCTAATAATGAAGCTATTGTTGACATAGGCCTACTTAGGCCTAGTACGGTATTCTTTTATTGCAATTCTCTCATGATCGTTTGGAATCGTTGGTGACTGGTTAAAAAGAAAGAAGTCGGTGGAACGAAAATATAGAAAGAATATATTAACTGCAAGAAAGATTGGTTAAATCAGCAAGGGACAACGAACCAGAGCGAAAAGGGAGCTCAGATCGTTCATGAAAAAGATGGTTTGATTAGGCTTCTGTTCTAAGGAAATACAAAGAAGATAATGGTTGTGACGAATGTATTAGGAAAACTCCAGTCAGGAGAAACATATTTTGTAACACGCCGTGCTACATATGCGTGAGACCATGTTTGTTTTTATATTATTTTATTTAGTTTTATTTTAACTGTTACCTAAAATCCAAAATTAAAAAAGAAATAAACTTCGTATGATTTTTAAATGATTTCTTTTAACTTGACTACATAACACTTTCTTGGCGGTTGATTTACAGTTGATTGTCATTACAAACAACGAAATTTTTTCTTGTACAGTTTTCTATATCTATCCGAAGTCATGTCAATGTTATATATTGTTCGTGCAAGCTCCAATATTAGGGGCGGGAGTATGAAAATTTTAAAATCTTGAGCCCACCCAAAGTTTTTCAAAAGTTGGCGCCACTGAGGATGTCATTGAGTGACTTCCTGTTAGAAGACTTCGCAGAAGCATCAAAAACTACCCTGAGTTTTGTCGTGGTGCTCGAAGGCTTCAAGACGGGATGATGCGGGATAATATACTCATATTTCCCGAGTGAACTCCGAGAGGCAGGCTTCATGTGACCCAATTTCAGATAGTCATCCATGAACCTGTTATATTCCTCTCAAAGGGTTTCATTTGAAGACAGTCTCTTTTCTAATGAGAAAAATCTCTTCTGGGCTTGTAACACTGTGCTCACCAGGGATTCTGGAGCTGATAGAAAGGGCAACTTTACAATGTATCGCCCATCGGAGTCACGCTGAGTATTGGCAGCAAAATGCTGTTCACAAACCGACTCGTCAGGGAAGGGGGCTGAGTTAGACACTCGTTCTAACTCCCAGAACCGGGAAAGCTGGTTACTCACTAACTGGTCTGCAGTTAGGAAGGCTGAGTAATTGGAAGACATAGCCTCCGAGCAGTCAGGCTCATTGGGGCTTGCTTCAAGATAACTCTTAGCCGTGGATCGGCGTCGATGACCATTGGAAGTATGGCAACGCTGTGAAGGGAAAGGCGCAGAGGGCAATTTCCCGGCGAAGTACCAACCAAGGTGCGAGTTCTGAATTGTAGGTAACTCACAGGTGGAAATTTGCCCTGGACACACCACTTGGGCGCAAATCTCCACTCCAAGAAGCAGATCGACACACTTAGGACGACTAAAAACTGGGTCAGCCAAGGGAAGATTCGGAGGAATGTTCCAATCTTTCATCTCAATGAAAGAGCTCGGGAACCTTTTCTCCGAAATCTCCGGAACGACAATGGCCTGTGCATTGTAGCGCCATGAAGTCACTCGCGACTGAATCGCGATGCTGGTTAGCTTATGTGTGCTAACGTTAGTGGACAAAATTCCCGCTAGCGTAGTCCGCTGCACATGAGGAGCTAGTCCAAGACGCCTAAACAGCCTGTCGCTAATAAGATTGCAGTCTGAACCGCTATCCAGGAGGGCTGTGGCCTCAACAGGCGAGCCGTCTGAGTCCAGGATGCGGACAGTAGCAGTAGGAAGCAAGCAGCGCTGCTGGGTCTGACTAGAGGCCATAACACCTGCTGTGTTGGCAGCCTGGTGACTATCGCTAGCCGGGTCGTGGAGGAATGTGCTATGTCTCCCAGCACATCTCCTGCACTGAAAAGTCCTGCAATTGTTGGCATGCCCTTGACTATACAGGCATACGCGACACAGTTTGCGGTCTCTAACAAACTGATCTCTTTGAGCGAAAGTCATGCTCCTGAAGTCGCTGCATGAAAACAGGTCATGCACAGCAGTGCGACAACAGACATTTAGGCCTCGAAGAAGAAGACTTTGACTTGGAAGGAGCCGGAGAGCTCGGAGCTGACTTATAGCAGCCTGACTTTTCGTGGCAGCATCAGTCATCTGCAGTATGCGAACTCGGCTTTCCAAGAAGACAAATAACTCCTTGAGAGTAGGGAGCTTCCCTATTTTGACAGATGATTCCCATTCTCTGATGAGGTTCATCGGAAGCTTGTCGATGATAATTCTGGCAATGATCAGATCTGACAACTCCACTTCTGTGTTAAGGGAATTCAGTGCATGCACTGTGCTTATAAAATGATCCAGGTATTTCTGCAGGGATTCTGCAGAATACCTCTCAATCTGAGGGGGAGAGAAGAGGTTGTCCAGATGGGTGTTGGCGATTAGCCGGTCGTTATCAAACCTATCAATCAAAGTCTGCCACGCCACCTGGAAGGTCGCAGCAGAGACAGGAATATTCTGAATGACCGTACTAACCTCTGATGACAGGCAGGACTTCAAGTACTGATATTTGTGCATGTCCGAAATGTGCCTGTGTTGAATTACCAACGACGAGAAAGTGTCACGAAACTCGATCCACTCAGAGGGGTTCCCATTGAACTGAGGAAGCCTGATTTCGGGGAGTTTCGGTAACAACGGCATGACAAGATCGAGCGAGGAGCGCTGACTGGCAGTCTGCGCCTGCTCGGGTTCATACAGCTGTTTCTTTTCAGCTATCATGGAGTCAAAGAAACTGATGACTTTATAATAATCAGATTCCACTGCGTGAAAGTCGAATTCATGATCCTGGTAGGCCTCGTCAATGGCCACCTGAGCATAATCTGACTTATAGGCCTTGAAGATCTCTACGAATTCCGAGCGGCGAATGCGCGCCTCATGTAGCGTAGTGAGATCTTCGATTTCGTACTCTCGCATAATCTGCATTTGACGCAGAAATTGCGACTGCAAGTACTCGAAGCGTCTTATTTTAGCCTTTTGGGCAGCTTCGGCCTGGGCGTGGGCTTCGGCTCTCTTAGCCTCAGCTTCCTCACGGGCCAGGGCGAGCTGGGCCTGGGCCTGCCTCTCTGCAAGGGCTTGCTGGGCCAGGGCCTCCGCTCTCTTAGCTTCGGCTTCCTCACGGGCCAGGGCGAGCTGGGCCTGAGCCTGCCTTTCTGCAAGGGCCTGCTGGACCAGGGCCTCCTTGTCAGATAAGGCCTGAAGGAATTTACACAACTGAGAGTTGCCTCTGGAAATGACGGCGTCGACTTCTGCCCTATAGGCTTCTTCAGCATCAGAATAATCCACACCGTCGATTTCAGTCTGCACAACGTCGAACTTAGATGCAAGTTCGTCTAACTTGGACTCATACTTCTTGAGTTCAGGATAAGTAACATCCTCAATAGCTAATTTACCAATGGAATTAACTTGCCGCATAATCTGGGCCTTGATGGGAACTCGCTTGGCTTTAAGAGCCGTCAAACCGTCTGGACTTGACATAGTGACTTGCTTCTACAATGTCTGAATTAAATAGGTTGCCCGCCTAGAGCCGGTGCAACAATAACAAATTAAAGTTTGGTTATAAGTATGGAGTGAGTTGCCCGCATAGGAGCATACTAGTAGACAAAAAGATAGTGTGTTGCTGTACAGGTGTAAGTACACAGACGTAAATTTTTACACTTTACATGAGAGTACAAAAAACTTAATTGAAATCTGTCAGAGACCTCCCTCAAACGCAATGCGGAGGAGAACCACAGATACTTATAGCAAATGACTTGAAGCTACTTATTACTGAAGGCTACTGATGGTAGCGTCTCACACCGGCGGCAAACTATACCGGGAGAACAAGATTGGTATACAAGAATGACTAGAATTGTGGCTAATCACTGAGGTCTCTGTAATAAGTGACCAAGACAAATTCAAACTGTGAATTGAATAGTTACTTTACGTTAATTATAGGTCACTAACTATCCATGCATCTTCAACCATAGGCCTCTGGGTCACAAATAGGCCCGGAGGAACCACAAAGAGATGTTCCCGCTCCCACGGTAGCTCGCAGGCGAAATAGGGAAGACGGGGAAACCTCTCCGGTTTGAAGGATGCAACACTAAGTCAGGTTCAAATATATTTATTGAGCCCCTTGATGAGAAACAAAGAGCACAATGGACAAAAATTGAGAAATAGACCCTTTTTAAACACAAGATGGAATTTTGATATCTTGCTTTACATGAATGAATTCCTCTTCCGAGCGGTGCCGGAGAAATGCTGAAACATTGATGATATCAAGGGGAGGCGACTTAGCAAGCTCCTTCTGGATAATAAGGCATGCTTGCCTTACAAGACTGATGAATGACTCGGAGGACCAGAGCAATTATTTATAGTCGAGCTTGCTCAAACGACTGAATAAGAATTTCACTTAGCTTGAAATGAATGCGCACTTTCAGCAATTATTTTAAGGTCGGCTTGCTGCAACGACCGAGAAGAAGACGAACTTTGATATGTTGCTTCGTCACTGCAACTAATATTAAGCACTCAATTAATATTAACTTCACAACAGTACTTACAGTAAATCCTTGTTACTTAATGAGTTGCACATTCAAGCCCATTCGGTTTGAACAGGGAAGTGAAAAACTTGGATTCACACGTTTGTAATCGAATCACAAAATAAATGACTTTGATGAAGATATTAATTGCGTCTCTGCAATAACTGGGCTGGGAATACTTCAATTCCCAGCACGACAATAAAACTAGATTCAGTATTCTGAACTGAATGAACCAGCATGGCGAATGCTTCGAATGAGAGTGAAATGAAATGTAAAGAAAAGAATGACACGACATGTGACATGTGACATAAAAGCAAGAATCCCATTGGCCAAGAATACAATAAATAAATTAATCTTGGAAATAAATCACATAAGTTACATTAAAATACTAGAACATAAATAAGAGAATTAATTAGCATTACTTTAAAACTGAACTGTTTCCTTAAAAACACAAAATTATGATTAAAATATACTAAAAATAATCAGACTGAAACTTTGGGTTGGAGATTATAGACATGACTATCCAAAAATGAAAGAAGCGACAGTCAATTGTTTTTTCTGATGAGAATTGATGGAAAGATAGAACAAACCAGATAATAAACATATTTAAAATCATATTGAAGACACAAAAAAATAAAAGAAACGAAGTCAGTACACTTGTCGCCATAGCAACATGGCGAATGACCTCGCGAAAACAGCTGATGCTTCAAATCCGGCCAGACACGGAATGCTAGACGGAACACCAGGAAAGCATCAATTTACATGCCATTCAATATGTTATCTGCTGGAGTGAGGGGGAATTAGAAGCATGAACAAATCAATTGCTCATCCAGCCTCTCCTAAGTTGAAATGATTAATACTGCATCCAGTCCCCCAGCCTAATTCTTGTACAATAATACCAAGAAATAAGCTGCATTAAGCCTCGTAGAGGACGGGTGTCGCCAGATGCCTTTGTCTCATTGTTGCTGGGTTTGCATTAATTGTTTTATCAAAGACCCAGCAGTTGCAGTGGTAATAGATTAACAATAATATATTAATACTTGATAGACACAAGTCACACATGATACGTATTACTTACATTCAGACTGAGATGCATTCTTTATATCCTCTTCTGTGTCTTATAGGGACAGTCATTCTCTTTGTTCAGCATTAAGTTGAAAAAATTAAAAGCAAACCAAAATAAGTAAACTAAACAAATGCGAAGTAAATTGTAGCCTCGATTGGAACATAACAGAATGCACCAAAATATGGAACATACAGTTTCGTTTTATTTAGAGAGAATAGAGCAGGCAAAAGTCATAAAGCAGAACTGGAATGTCGATCTGAATATAACAGGCATTTTGAGGTATGCGGACACCACATATGCAATGTAGTACTTGACTATCCTCTTATATTATATTAGAGAGTGTAGAGCAGGCAGAAGTCACCAAGCAGAACTGAAGCATCGATCTAAATATAACAGGCACCTCTAAGCCTTTCCACACTGGACACTTGTGACAGTCACCGGTAGAGATACATTAGTTTGAATTGGAGTTTTCATACTGGAACACAGCGGTGACCCACCCAGTCACAAGTGACGCTGCAGTGTCGACTCCGAACACATGTGACTGTCACACCAGAAAAGCTTTGCTTTTAATTGGAGCGTTTCACACCAGGACACAAGTGACGATCACAGCATTTTCGGATTACCAACACAGCCAAGTTTTATATATATAATTCAGTTGTATAGTCGAGCTCAGCGAAACTAGTTATCCAATCATGAGTGAGTATAAGTGAAGTAGAATGTTGACCTGCCATTTGAAATGTCAAAAGCGATGACTAATTGCTTTATCATGTAGCTACTATTGGCAATAATAGCAGTGACCATCACAAGTGATCCACATGTGTTCACTGCAAAAACCGGTGACCGTCACTTGTGTCCCAATGTGAAGAGGATCTAAGGTACCAAAATATGGAACATACTTACAGATTCCTGTTACGTTTAGAGAGAGTAGAGCAGGCAGAAGCCATGAAGCAGACCTAAAGCATTGATGTGAATATAAACACTTTGAGGTATGCGGATACTTGATTGCTTCCCTTCTCGGGTATCCAACCACGCATATGACATAGTACTCTAGTTTCCTGTTATATTGAGAGAACTGATGAAAACTCAGCAAGTGCTGAAAAAAGTCCATGGAGTAAGCTGGAGAACCATGGAAACTGCAGCTTTCTAGTTTTTGTTTTTGTTATACCTCACCAGAAGATGGCACAAGTTTGAATAAAATGTTGCTGATTATAACATATCAATTATTTTGTGTTTTAGTTGATGTATAAAAGTAAATACTATAACACATGACGTAATAAATTAAAACTGCTTATAGAAATACTCATATTTATTTGAATTAACATGGAAACAGTGAAGAATTTGGAGATTAATGTATGTCATGAAACATAAAAACTGTGTCAAATAATAAAATACATGTTATGTAAGGTAGAACTGGCCACTGCTTTAAACACCTAGTATGCAAGAAGAAAATTTCCTTCCAGTCATGCAATGATGGAATACCTCTTATAAGCAACATTCCGTTATGTGGATGCAGTAGACAGCTGTACTTGTTACACTCATCATTCCAAGAAGAAATATTTTCAGTTAAATTTAAATTACTAGAGTCCGGTTTCTGGTACACCACAGAAATCATCTAGTTGCTTAATGGCTTAGGTAAATTTAACCTTGTTCATAATTGCAGTGAACTGTAGATTGTAGATTCACAGGCATGTACGATAGGTAACCTTGATGGTTTTATTTAATTTATAAACTTTCAGAATAATTTGTTTCACGTTTATAGAAATTTACATGTACAGTAAAAGCTTTACAGTTTGCAATGAAAATTATAACTATGATTTGTGGAGCAATAGAAAGAAGAAAAGGAAGCATTTCTTACACGTTAGTAAAAACATTAAAAAGTTTCAATGATGAAAGCTAACTCCCGTTATATTGGAACCTTGCATGGAATAGTAAGGCACTGTTCTCAAGTTTGAGGTTTTGCTTCTAGTCCAGGTCAATGTCACTTAAATGTAGCATCCTGTGTTCGTAGATTCACAGGCATGAAATGAATTTGTGCAGGACAAAATTAAAAATATTTTCACTGTCCTAAATAACACTGGGTAACAGTTGAAATAACAATTACAAACGAAAAGTTTATATTGGGATTTATTACATTTTAAGTTTTTATGTAAATACTGCAGTGTAGGTCATTCAGATTAATTGGAGGCTAGAAGCCGGTACTCATTTTTACAGGACATTAAAAAATAAATGGCATGTTTCAATGCTTTATAACATACACCCAAGTACTAAGTCTTAATGTTAATATGACTGCAAATAACAGGAAAAATTGTCAAGTTTTATATTTATTGTATTTTTTTTTGGGGGGGGGGGTGAATGTGCTAGGTCAATTGATGCTCTCTGATCTTTGCATACAATTTTTTTTATTGTTTTAGAAAAAATTACAATATTATATCTACCGTTTTATGAACTTTCTTATTATCTAATATCTAAATAAAATTATTGTCCAAATTAAAAGTATTCTGAAAGGATTAAAAAATTTAAGGGTTCGGAATTTAATAGTGGTCGCACACCTATAAAATAACTATTGTTGACGGATGTTGGTTGGATATTCAGCATAATTCAGTAAAAGCTTAAAATATGACAGATGATCCTCAGCCAGGTGGAAGTGAAGAAAACTTACCAATATTCCTATTTTCCTGTATTGATATGCATATTCCTCAAAAGCCTCTGAAAATAATTTAAAAAAAAATCAATTAAAATCCTACTGCCTTAAAATTAAATATATATCTTCTTCATAAGGGTGATAGTTACTTATTTGCTGAATAATATTTTTATCAATGGTGCTCATTATATTTACTGTCTCGTAAATTAACATTTTCTAGTACAGTTCGCTCATACCAATTTTTACAGTTTACGTCCCCAAAGGGTGAATTTTGGATGAGCCGCCACAAACCATATTAACTCTTTCCTAGATGGCAGCACCAGGTATCACCATTAGCGCTCTACCGCATGTTTGGCCGGGTTGGGAAGTGGGATCGTATTCACTTGCTGTCGGGGATTCGTACTCCGTACGGTTAAAGACTTGTAGGTTATATACTTATATGTGAGGTGGTTCCGAATCAAACCGGTCGTCTGCAGAACTTACGGAAAATGGGTGGTAAGTAATACATTCCTTTTTGTTAATCTGTTCTGTGGATTTTCTCTTTCAGGTTTATACATTTTAAACATTAGAACACTCAGATTCTAAAGCCGTGCTATCACTGCCGTCCTACATGTGACTTTGGGAACGCCCATTCATTAGCTAGATCTACAGTCAAGTTCACGTGTGTGAAAATCTGTTGTATTTCTTATTCCCTAATTTTAGCTGTTGTATTTTCCCTATCTAACATATATCCTCCCAAATAGGATGCGGAAATATATAATAATTATGGTAATTAAAATTTGGGGTCTGGCTCACATGGGGACCGGCGCTACTGTGACGTTGAACGTTAAATCTTTGGAGGTCAATCTTGGGGCGACCTTGTCCTTAGTGTGAACCTTCAGGGCACTTGTAATAGAACCTAATATAGAAGTACCGTACATAAACTATTGCTGTAAATTACAATGAATGTTCACGTTACCACCATCTTCATTTAACACAGCATGCTATTTAGGGATGCCTGAATGGATTCACTACCAAACTTAAAATTTTAAACATATATCAGGGGTGCCCACAGGAGGGGGTTAAGACGCAGACTGCGTCATTGAAATTTCTGGGGGGGGGGGCAAAATATTATCGTTTTATGAATTTTCTGGGGGGGGGGGTTGAAAATTGTTGCAAAATTAGCGTTTTATATGTTAAAAATAAAAACGGTCAAGTTCTATAACTTCAAAAGGTCTCTTCTAATTCTTTATAAAGACAAAGATGAAGAATTTCGACAGCCATGGGCGCCCATACCCGGGGGGGGGGGCGCAAGGAAAAAATGTATATTAATAATTATTATAGTCGGGTGTTTTTCTTTTAAGACAATTATTTGAATTGCAGAAGTTTTACCAAATCGACAACATGGAAGCAGAATCCACAGTGGATTAGGAAAGGGGGTTCAGGGGGTTTGGACCCCCAAAAGTCAAAAACTAAAATTCTATATTTGTATTTAAAAAAAAAATTATTTAATTAAACAAGATTTGTTGGTGTGTCAAATAAGAATAGCAGTTATTTTCTTTTCATAACATAATGAGTAGGCCTATTATGTCCACTGTTCCATGCGTTATTCAACTTTTCTTATAAATAGTAATAAGTATTATAACCTAGGTAACAATTTCTTGTTTAAGTTGCCATGTCTTAGAGTATAGTAAACAAATTTGCTAACTAGTTTTTCAGTGCTAAAATAGCGTAAAATGTGATTTTCATTAATTCAATATTTAAAAATTTTCCGGGGATGGACCCCCACTTAGGTAATGATTTCTTATGTACATTGGCATGTCTTCGAGTATGGTAAACAAATTTCCTAACTAGTTTTTCTGTGCTAAAATAGCGTAAAATGTGATTTTCGTTAGTTCAATATATACAATTTTTCTGGAGATGGACCCTATTCCAAACCCCCCCCCCCGGCACTTCCGACCCTCCCTGCAATTATTTTCTGGCTACGTCATTGTTGCACTTATTATATTATTAATATAATGTTACAAAGTGGCCCAAGAAGTTAAAGCGACAAAAAAGAAATTAATTTAAAAAATTGCCCCCCCTAGAAAATATCATATGGGCGCCCTTGTCGATAGCCAATTGGGTTGGGGGATGAGCAATGAAGTTTGGGGGGGGGCCCTGTATATATCATGCGACCCCCCCCCCCCAATTCGCAGTCTGATTTAACAGCCTGTAAATTCCTGCAATGAGTATTGGGAAAGGGTGCTTTTGAGGATGGAAAGAGCAGTTAACTAATGATAAAGTTTCCTGTTTTTCCCTTTTTAATTACGGAGTAAATTACTGTAATCGAGTAAATTAAGGAAATTCGTAAAGTTAACTATAGTATTGTAGTGATGTACTTAATAGTTTTAGTACTAATTACAGATATGTTATGATTAGGGTTCGGATGTTTATGACCTAAAAAATTGAAAAATATGACTGCAAACATGACCTTAAAAGTGGCTAAATATGACCCAAAAATCCTAAATATGAGTTCATATAAGAACGTACTTTTTAAAAACAAATATTCTAATTTAAAACGTTTAATGACACTATATTATTATATCACATTAATTCAGTCAGATAATCACTTTTTCAATTTTACAGGTTATTTACAGTTTTACTTAAGTAAAGAACTTCTAATCTGTTCATGTTTCCAGATACCACTGCAAATTTGAACTGAAAATCTTTTAAAAACATGTAGGCCTATATTGGAACTCGTTAACAAGGAGGAAGAGGTAATTGTGCTAATACTTACTGCTTCTTCACATTTCAGTTACAGTAAAACCAAAATATTCGTGACTCACTTTCTGAAAAAAAATTAAGTCGACAATTTAGTGCACATAGGCTATTTTACCTAATTTATTACTGAAATATGACGTTAAATTACAAATATGACCGAAATATGACCAAAACCATGAAAATTACCAAAATAACTTTATATGCAAAATAAAACAGGTCCGATTAGGATAACAGATGTGAAATTCATGTTTAATTTGTGTTTACGGCGAGAATGGAGGTCAGGAAAAAAAATATGACATGTCATAAACATCCGAACCCTAGTTATGATTATCATATCAGAGCATCTAATGTGATGCACTTAGTGACTTTCTAAATATCTCGCATGTAACTTTATTCTAAATAAGTTTATTTCTTTGCGTATTTCCCAGAATTCGTGGTGGCCCATGTACTAAAACTCTATCTCTTAAGTGGGAGCAGGAAGTTACAGTACTGCAGAAATGCTCTTCATGTTCTGGGATAGAAGGACACTGCATAAAAGGACTCTTCACTATTAGAAAGATCGTAGTGCACTTTATCTTATTGCGTTTGTGGAGAACGGATGTCGAAAAGAAGCCTGTTTTCAGGCTATTAGGATTGTATGAAAACGACAATAGTGAAATATCCCGAAAAATAGCGCAATGCCAAAACGTTGCAACAAAATTAAAACCTAATTTAATCTCCGGTGTTTGAAATGGGTTTACTATAGCTCGTATCTGGGGTTCTACAAAAAGTGTTCCAAGCGGTTATGCGGGCCCTGTTGGCTATCTACGAGCTTTTGTCTCGTTGGTCCTTTAGGCACTGGCTGGACAAGCGCTTTATTCATGCGCCAATACTGCCGGACTGTTGCTGGCCATGTGATAAGTGGCCCGTTTTCCCCGCGCACGCTATATTCACGGGTTCTAGGTTAGTGGCAGTTAGGTTAGGAATCGTGAGGTTAGTGTTAGTGACATTTAGAGCTAGGTTTTTGCGAGTTGGGTTAGAAATATTGATATTATTTTATATCCCATTCTAGTTTGATCCTAGTCAAAACAAAGGGGAGAACTCACAGAGAGTTCGCGGAAAATTCGCATCATGTGACAAAACGTGATTGGTTAATGTCATTATCATGCGCCATTAGCAGGGTGTGGCTAAGGAGTGTTCGTAAGTTCATGCAACAATAATATCAACATTTACACGTGAAATAAATTCTCACTGGCATCGTCATCATTATCGCATATCAATTAGCAAACAAAACAAAGGATTTATTGTTCACGACGACCCTGCGTGTCAGTTGTACTGAGAATAAACAAACTAACATAAAAACGGTGAACACGTGCGTTCTCACGTGCGGGCTATGACAGCCACTCCTCTTTGTTTTGAACAGGATCGTTCTTAAATGGGATAGAGAATAGTGCTCATCGCAATCAAGTTTACAGCCCTGTTTCTGTTTCATGTGACCCAACGACTCCCTCCCCTCCCGCAGTTGAGCAAAATTTCTCGCGAATATGAATCACTTAATAGCACCATTTTAGGTTGATTTTGTATGAACATCTTAGCGATGTTATTTAATATTTAGAATATTTCTACGAGAAAAGTTGCTATGGATTTTACGTTTTTTCTAGAACAAGATAACGTGAAATTTGGCCGTTATTTATAGAGAAAAAAGAACCAGACATGAGCTATATAAACCCCCCTTGAAATTTACAAAAATAACCTTATTGTAGCCGTATCGTAGAAATAAAATAATCATTTTTTATTCTTAATTTAAATTTCGATACTAATAAGAATACGAACATAAAACAGGACTCGGCAGTAGCCATACTGGCAATCAGGGAGATCATTTGTATGTTGTACTCAATTCTAACCTGTAAAGACATAAAGTATCCAAGAAGACAAAATGAATTGTAAACTTTCTGACACTTCAGAGCTGACCTCACTATAATGTTATTCACCTGGGTTTCCAACTGTTATGCATCGAAAAAAGATTATGTGAAACGAGAGCTTAGGATTTCAGTGTTGTGTATTAGATTACTCTAGTTTCATCTTGGCGTTAGTATATCTAAAGTCTTTGGATCAGTAATACATTATGTGTAGAAACCACATAGAATAAAGGGAAATACATCGAAATGCTGTGTGTTAAATCCATTAAAGTTGTTTTGATAGAAATGATCGGTCTTGAACACAAACTCATACTGTCAGGGCATGTTATTCACCTGGGTTTCCATCTGTTATGCATCGAAATAATATTGTGTGAAACGAGAGCTTCCAGCTTGCAATAGAATAGCCAAGCTGAGCTTAGGTTTTCAGCGTTGTGTATTAGATTCCTCTCGTTTCATCTTGGCATTAGTATATCTAAAGTCTTTGGATCAGTAATAAATTATATGCAGAACACCACATAGAATAAAGGGAAAGACATCGAAATGCTTTGTATTAAATCCATTAGAGATGTCTTAATTCGAATGTGAAATTTTACTTTCAACTTTCAACGTTGAACACAAACTCATAGTCATGCTCATGGAGACCTTTTCTATTGAATATCTGAAAGTATGTTTAGAGAATCTAAAACGTGTAATTTTAGGGTCGTATATAATACTTTTTCCCCTCATGGGAGTAGGGACAGAGCAAAATATCGGTAGACCCGAGCTTCAGACTGATTTCGGAGTTAACTTAATGCTTGCTTGCTGAGGCCATTCAGGAATCAGGATAATCCAAATCTGAGTTATCTTTCCTCTTCATCCCTCAAAATTGTACTAGCTCATGGGTGGAAAACATAACTATAGAGAGTAACAAATTCATATTTAATATCTACTACAAATTATATATATAAATGATACCAATATTATGTCGTTAACTGATTGAATAAAAGTAACTTCTAGCGTTATCACCGCGCTTTGATTGACAGTGGGGCAGAACATCAAAGCGAAGTGCAAAGAGTTACGGAGACTCCATGCACTTGACCCACTGCTGCCGTGTTTGAGGAGCCAGGATATACTGATACAGTATGGGTACTTATCCTATCTTATGATACAACATATCTGGATTTTGTTTCGTGAGATATGTTCACGTGACTATAGATTTGTTAGTCAGGGTAAAGTATTCGGAGAGGGGAGTCAAATTTCAGAGCGGGCCATCAGGTTTAGCAGTTTTTATATGTAACTAAACTCCGTGGCGCTACATCCCTAAAGGGACTAGGCCTTCCAGTCGACCGCTGCTTCATCTACCATAAGCAGACGGCAGGATTTGGGGGGGGGGGCATGTAGTCAGCATGACGGCACTCAAAGCCGTTAATGGCGGTTTCCGTAACCGGAGCCGCTACTTCTGTATCAAGTAGCTCCTCAGTTTGAATCACGAGACTGAGTGATCCCCTTTCCAGTCCTCCCTACCTCATAAAAATCCGAGGAGGTACCGGGAATCAAACCCGAGCCTTTTAATCTGTAGCCAGCAACAAAAGACTCGTACACGGTTCAATCTTCAAGCCTTGCAAGTTTCATTTCAAACTGAACAATTAACGTGTAT
This sequence comes from Ectobius pallidus, assembly GCA_964059195.1. Classification (NCBI taxonomy): domain Eukaryota; kingdom Metazoa; phylum Arthropoda; class Insecta; order Blattodea; family Ectobiidae; genus Ectobius; species Ectobius pallidus. The sequence continues at coordinate 129,049,173 of CAXKWD010000003.1, forward strand.
TTAAAATAAAATAATTTATATTAGGTAAAAATTTTAATATTTTAATAAATTGAATTCATTTTGTGGATTTTAACTTGCGCTGCTTTGAAATTAAGATGTTCAAGCGAAGCTCCGCTCCCTGCTTGCGTTTGTAGCCTGCCATCATCTCAAAAGGTGAGAACAACAAACAGCTGACTGGTCACCAAGATAGTAATTTGTTTTATCAATTAAAAGGTATTCCAAAAACTCAAAACTTAGAAATTCAATTACGGTCGAACAAATTCAGTCGTATGCATCTTGACTATAATGCCAATTGATGTCTTAAACATAGTGCTGTCTTAACATAGGCCTATGCGATTTAGGTTCGTTGCATAATTTTGTATTTAAAATTCTTCTTTATAAGAATAGAATCACCAAACAAAAGCGAACTCTAGTAGAGGTTCACAGTTAACGCACTTTAAAAAAGAAGCACCAAACTAATTTCGTCGTTAAAATGCGAACTGTTGCTTAGTTTTCCTTTGTTTACTGATTTTTAGGTATATAGATGGACCCCAAAGAAAATTGTTAACGCAACGATTAAGTGAATAATTTAATTTGTGTACATTATTGAATAATTTTGCATGAACTTTAAATGTTAGTATTTTTACTGCCAATTTCTTTTCCTAATTTTATTTAAAATATAAGGTAAACTGAGATTTCCATCAGGATATGCTTTTAACTTAGAGGGTTCAAAACGCATGCGTGGGATATTTCAATTTTATGGTTGAAACACATCAGTCTTATTAGGGTCATTTCAGAAGTCATGGCAACTATTATTTATCAATCAATAAAGCTGCAGGAAAAAAAATCAGGATATACGATTGAAAGTCGTTGGAATGTTCTTCGCAATGCTGGTACTAAATTGGGATCCGGATACTTGGCGCTATGGGTAAGGGACATTGAAAGATGCGTAAGTAGAGATCATTGTTTTATTCGTATTACGCGTACTGTTTTGTGCATAATTATGTAATACGAATAAAACAATAATTTATTTAAGCATCTTTCAATGTCCCTTACCCATAGCGCCTTGTACCCGGATCCCAATTTAGTGCCAGCATTGCGAAGAACATTCCAACGACTTCCAATCGTATATCCTGATTTTTGTTTCCTGCAGCTTTGTTGAATAAGTAAATAGTTGCCACGACTTCTGAAATGACCCTCGTATTTACTCCATTTATTCTATAGGACCAAGTTTGATGTTGCAGGGCAAGCGTATATTTTGTTAAACAAAAAACAAGAGATGAGACAAATAGATGGAAATATTTTTTGTATAATCTTAATAATCGATAGACTCTCTCTATGAATATTTGTGTTGCTTATAGGAAGTGTGAATAACTGAGTAAATACTAAATACTGTAATGATTAACCTTGTAGATCTGCGTAGGCCCTAATCAACTTGACAATAAGGAATTTATATGCATATAATATTATTCGGTTGTGAATTACTAAATTGTGATAGCCTACGATCATGGGCGTACGGTGAAATTTTGTTCGGGAGGGATTCAAAGGGTAAAGTAGCCGGCACTGTGGTTCATGCTTAGTGCGTGGGCCTGGCATGCAAGTGAACCCGGGTTCAAGTCCCGAGGTAGGCAGGCGTGTCATTCGTGGTGGACAAAGCCGGGCGTAGGGAGTTTTTTCTCGAGGGCCTCCAGTTTCCCCCATTCATTCCACCACACTCTCCATCTCATCTTTCACTTTCCCCGTCATCATCATAGTCATACCATTTCCTTTTCCTGTTTTCGTTATGCCTCGCTCCAGCACCTGTTTTGGTCATGAAGTTACTGGGGGTCTCTTTCCCAAGAGGTACCAATGCAGCAGCACACGTGGCATAGAAAAGGTATCTGATCGATTAGGGAAGTTCCGTGGGGCTCGCGATGAGGTCTGTTGATGGGGGGGGGGGGGCACGCATATCATTCCGTTACCGGAGGATAGCACGGTGGGCCGAAAGCTAAAGTCTAAATAAATACTTTCTTTTGACAAAAATTAACATAATACTGCATGATGTATAGGGCACGTTTTTAAAGCCATCTGTAAGTCCACCGGTGAGTGTTCGGAGTTGTATAATAATTATCGTATCGTGGATTTGCAAGAAGTGGAAATAATAATATACGGTGGGCAGGGAACTAATAACTGAGTGCTACCATTCTTATAAATAATGTTACAAGCATATTAAATTCATTTAAATTAGGTTCCTAACCTCACCGGGCAGTTATGGATAACGTTTTGAGATACTTGGAAACCAACATTAATTGATTTTTATGTGGATATTTTTCTTTTGTCGTCTTGAAACAAAATCAACTCATCACTTTTCATGTTTATAGGACTCATACTCTGATCAAGAGCAGTTCATAGTTTTCGCACGAAAATAAACTCTATTTATGAATGGAAAAAGAAAATCGCACAATTGTGCATCTTTTTGTGCTAGTGGCACTTGTCATCTGCTTCTCTGCTCTGCCATTTCTGTCATCTAAGAAGCATCGTACATAAAGTTTGATGAGTCTGATGACAATCAATGAGTTTCATCACACAAACACCGGTGAGTTTAATATCAGTTGAAATTTACTCCATTTAGTACACCGACAATAGAAAAAATTGACAAGCGATAGTTCGATGCCTACCCTACTGTACAGACACAGATCTCGAACTCCTGATATAGCCTTAAAGGTAAAAGGAGTATAAACACAGCAGAAAAAAAGTTGATTGCTAACATTGTAATTTCGTAAATAGGCCTATATATATATTCAAATTCTGCAGGATATTAAGCTGAAATTCAATGAAATTCTGATACCCAAACGACCTCACCACATGGGTAACCAGACCACCGAATCCGAAAGGAATTTTATTCACTATTATTAAGCTGAAGAAATACCAGCACCACACCGTTTTGAAATTTGAATCTAAAATAAATTACGATGAATCTTAAATAACACATTGATATGTACGAAATTTAAAAATTTGTGACAACCGAACCAGTGATTTTTTACATTTCATTTCATAATGTTATAATCTTAAAAATATAGCAGACATTTCGGGGGGGGGGTTCAACCCCCTGACCCCCCCTTACCGTACGCCCATGCCTACGATACTGAATTTCAGCTCATTGATAGGATCAAAGAAAATGCTTTTAGCGTTTCAATTAGCCGACAAATAGCCCTAGATACTTCATGCGCAAATGTATAGTGTAAACAGCGAGTAATACGCATAACAAAATCCAAGGTTATTTTATACTTCGCAAAGTTTTATCAGTTTGAACTGTATGCTTCAAAAGCTTTCGGCAATGCACTTATCAATCAAGGGGCGCCGAGAAGATGAACTTGAGTGTGTTAGCCTAAGTCACTGCCTTCTAGACTGTATTACTCGTGTATACACTGCCTGTCCTAAAAGGCTAATTTTGCGTACGCGGCAACATTACAGATGGCACCACTTTTCACACCCAGCTGCAATACCCTTTACATTACCATATGCTCTGTGTTGCCCTCTGAAGTATAAACTCTGAAACTAAAATATCTTGGAATTTCATGCTATCTGGGTGTGAACTGTGTCGCCTCTAGTGGAGAAATGAGGCAATTTAACAATGCTCTGAAGTTTTGTTAAAATAAGCATAGGACAGGCAGCGTAATTCTCGAGACGGCGGTGGCCTAAGTTATACATCTTCATGCGGCATTCTTAATTTAAATATAGAATATTTAAAACTGGTTAAGTACTGATATTCACGACTGCAAACGCAAAGGATACTTTCCCATTGTATGCAGAGGAATATATTTAAAGTTTTGTATGCATACCAACTTAGAGTGTACTGATGCCCAGTGTGCATATTTAGATCATGGTTCAGTACTGCTCAGTTATTCACTTATCTGTTATTGCCCTAATTCCGTTAACAGTACGCAACGACTGCGTAACCTTCACCTTAGAGCGATGGGTTACATAATCGCAGAGATGTGAAGATTCGCAAGACAGTTATTTTAATTCATGTAGGTTATGCTTTTCAGTTAATGACAGAATAAGTCTTATGAACAGTGTAGAATAGTAATACAATAGTTCACATATCTTTTTTTATGTTAGAGGCTTAGTCTCATCACATGCTTGCGCTTTGTTGATTTGTTTTTATTGGTGTCTTACATTTGCGCCAGATTTTATGTTTGTAGTTGTGGAATATGGATATATAACTTATTAGGGAATGGGTTTCCGACAACGACATTATCTAGATAGACCTTTTTTTGCGAAGAAATCTGGTTTTCTTCGTTTTCCTACTAGTTGTAGGATCCCTAGATAGCGTGTTAATAGTGCTAGTTTAATCTTCCTTGTTGTGAAAACTCTGTTTCAAAATAACACTGAAGCTCGTACAGTACCGTACTTTAAATAAAAATGAGAAACAAAAACAAAGAACAAAGAATAAATTAATACAATGTAATACCGCATTTTTACCTTTAACGTTTCTTCCTCCTTTTACTGCTTGTGGTGCAACACAACTAGGTGTCTTGAAGAACTTCATCGCCCGAATCTATATTAGAATAACATTGTTTTGAACAGGAATAACTTCTTTCCTCTAATCATATTACCTTTCTTGGTTTTGTAGCTTGCTCCAGAGCTTCTTTTTTGCATTTTCAAGTTTTGTTTTTTCACGTTTACCGAAAACAGATTAAAATATAATTGAACCATTGTCACTAAGTAATAATTCTGAATCTGTGGACATTTTTAATTTTATAAATATTCAAAAAGTACAAAACATCATTATAATCTTATAACCAGCAACGCCATTACAAGCAGCTGCTGAGCCTGCTGTAATTGATATATCAAAACGAAACTTTTCTGGGAGACCTTCTGAACAATGGCGAATCCATAAATTCATTGAAGTAAAAAAGTTAAATAATGAGTTACGCCCATAATCGATCCAACTCCTCTAAAGAAACAAGTAAAACGCATTATCAATCAATTACTGTGTAGAACGGTTTTCTTCGTTTTACCGAATGTTATGAAGTGCAAGAAACTGCAAATTGCCACGCCTTCGGCCACGTAGGCCTATAAGGATGCGAGCTCAAAGAAATCTCCAAGACGTGGTAGGAAATTTTATAGGCTACCATGACTAGAGATTCACCAGGACCAATCACCCAACCCAAAGCACGAGAAACATCAGATTACGAAAAGAAACAGGCAGCCGCTCAACTTCGCGGAAAATACTGTACTACTCAAGCAAGCATTTTTGCTAGGACGACATAAGAAATAAAGCTTTCCAACGAAACAGTTTTGTGTACTCTTCTTTTTAAAGCAGAATTAACTTCATTCTTTTATTACAGTTGATAAATTTGTTGAATTGTATTGATCTCAAGATCCTAGGAATTCTCAAACAAAGAATCTAATCCCATTTTACGGTTTAATTTCTGCTGAGATTTTGAAGATAATTTACTTGGAAATCGTTTAAGCTTGGCCTCCAAATACACTTGTTGTGCGTATTTATCAGGAACTCTATGACGTATGTTACGTCTATTCTGTTTCTTTAAATTTCCATCTTCTTCACTCTTTCTAACCGATGTGTTTGTATACTTAACAGCTTCATCTTTATTGGACCTTTTGGCAAGAATTAAGTCTTCTATCAATGTAGACCAAAGTTTGTCACCGTGATCTGCTTGTGAATATAGACTCTTTCTGTTTTGGACTTTAACATTACTGTTGAAAGCGTCGGATTCTTTCTTAAGGTAATTTCTGTATGTCTCAGAGTTTGAAATGGAAGAAAAAAGCTGTTTTGTATCACTTCCTTTAGAATTTGAGTGTGTTAAATAATCATCTTCTACAGCACTTTTATCTGCAATACTTTCTATTGAGGGGTCCTTAAGTTCTGTGTGTTGTAAAAGAATATTAGGGAATGGGTTTGCTATTTCTGCCCTATAATTGTATGCAGCATCGTTAGAGTGCATTCTTTTGATTTCTGGATTCCTTGAAGAAAAATTTTCACCTTCATTTCTAACACGATCTTGCATGCCTATATCAATATTATTGTTTTCTTCCAGGTTAGATCCCTTTTTTGCATACGAGTTCTTACTTATCTTGCTTCCTGCATTTATTAATTTACAATTTTCATTAGACAATGAAGATAGACGCTTGTCTTTCTGCCTCAGTCTGTTTAAAACAGAAGCTGTAACATAGGAGGGAACTTGGATTCTGTCATCAGCTAATCGAACAGTATTTTTGTTTTTTTCTATCATTCCATCGGTTATATCATCCTCGTCCTGTGCAGTATTTGACCATAACTTTGTACTCTGACGTTTGCGGTTAATGCTTTCAGCCTTGTCGTTCTCAAAATCTTTTGGGGAGTTCTCACTGAACTGTTTGCCTCTGCGCTGAAATGATTTATGCCTGCAGGTGTCTTTAGTGAATTTCCTAGGTTTGGTTTTATGCTTAGTAGGCTCCAAATCTAAATAACTATTGTAATTTTCATCTAAAGCAACATTTCTATCATTAAACTGGTTAAATTTAGGGCTGTTCCTGTAACTCTGTGATTTGTGCCTCAAATTCACTGGTGACCACTTTCCAGTATACACATTTTTCTCATCTAGTCCTTTATGATGATTAGGCTGTTCAATCCATGAAAGATGATTCTCAGCATTTCGGACATCATTTAAAAACTTGTGAACTTTTGCATCGTACTTTCTGCTCTCTGAATTGCCTAAACAAACAGCATTTAATATCAGGAAATTTATAATAGCATACATAACCTCTTCATTTTACCTTTGCCTTCAATGAGTTGAATATTTTCCTAGGTATCTGATATTGGAAAAGCATAAGCTTGGATTACTTTCAACGTTTCTCAAACCTGGACCCTAGCCTCAAAAGATTACGTACTTCAATTATCGGTTTTGTGTGAACCTGTTTCCTAGAAACCACTGCCTTCTACACTGTATTACTCGTGTCGAGACGGCTGTGCTAGAAACTATAAGCACAACGAACGTTTATAAAAATGACGATCTAAATTCAGCATCTGAGTTGGTTTGACCAAGGACCTCCAACAAAATGACTTCCGCCAGCCAGGAGGAGTTAAATAGTAGCCAAGCAAACAGTTCTATGAATTTGTCAACTCTGCTGAAGCTGGGCCTGAACGGCGTTCCGGCCAAGTGAATATCTACTCTTCATAGCTCCGGCATAAACGTGGGGAGGGAAAAAGTACAGGTACAAAGAAGGCCATGTGCTTATGATTAAAATTTTCTGTCGAGTTCTAAACTCAAAAATAAAAATAAATTGGCGCCCTTTTCGAAAAAAAAAATGGGCTCAGTCACGATCTGGCTTATACAGTCATGTGCATATGTTTAAAATTTGGTGTCAATAGAACATAAAATTGCTTAGAACTCTCGTTACAATCAAACTTTTCTTTGGTCAGTAGGCTAAACGGTCGACCCGCTTCGCATCAATTAGGTGGAGGGAGGTATGCTCTTCATAAAGGATAAAGTCTTTCAAATAATTTTTAAAGTAATAGACTGTATTTTGAGTTAAAGAATTTGGCATGGAATGGTTCAGAAATGTCTCTAATAATGGGGAACTGAAGTTCATGTTGCATTATATGAATAAATAGCGCAGAAGGGAGTCGTGAGGTTATTTCCTATCAGAAGGAAGAGAACGGTTATGTGACTTACCATCTTCTTTTTATATCTCACAATCCTTTGGGATTTTTTTTACACCTTACACATCACATATGTTCGTATACAATATCAGTGGATTAAACGTTAAACTAAAATTGCAAATTCAGTCAACGTCTATTAGTATGCTAAAAATGTCTTTCACCTGTATTATTTAGTAAACATTATTATCTTCATAGGAAATGAACACAAAAACAGATATTCGTTGATGGAACTGCGATGAATGTGGGAATAATATAATTATATTTATTAAGAGAAATAAAATAGACTAATAACTATTTAGCCTAATCGTCGTTCGCGGATTCGAAAGTCCTTTCACATTGCAGTCATTGTAGCCTTGCCACATTGTAGCCTTCCGTTTACTTCTTGGCAAGCCTTACTAAACTCTATTTTCGAAGTGCATTAAGGTCGTTGAGTTTGTTAGGCGGGCATTCTCGCCGCATCTTGGTGAATGGTGATGCTAGGCGACATAGGGTTTGTAGGCTGTTTAATTCTCGGAAAGCTGGAAATGGTTTTAAACTCTTCATTTGCATATAAAAGGAGTTCATTGAAGTTTGCACCAATTTTCTGCTTGTTCTGTATGAGGGGTGTCCAAAAATCATGGACATTTTCGGAATTTTTCAGTTTTTTACTAATAACTCCTAAACGGTGCATTTATAGGAATATTTTGCGCTTTTGTAAATGAAAGTACATACAATTCTACGTCGAATGAATACCTTACATTTGAAATTACGTCAAGCCCTTAGGAAGATATGCGAGTTCAAAGAACAGTCAATTCCCTCATTTTATAAAAAATCGTGTTTTGAATTTTTACACCTTATTTTCGCATTGTAAAATTATTAAGAATATATGAAATAAATAATATACTTGTATATTTTCAACAAACGTCGTTTACTATTTCATTTTGCTGGCGAACCAAGAACCAAGAACCAATTTTGGTGAATCAAGGGATTTGTAATTAAAAACTCACATTGCCATGTAAACATGTACTGTACTTAAAAAACGTGATGTAAGGTTTGATGTGTAGGTAATTGACAAAAACTTGAATTAACATTAATAAAAATACAAGGTCAATTGAATTAGCTGCGTTTGGAAGTAGAAGCTGACTAGAGCAATTGGTCCGATTGAAGTTCCTTGTCAACCAGAAGGTCTTCTAATCCATCATTCTTAGGTAGAATATCTTCGAGGTCGTTCAAGTTTGGTTCGTCATCTGGTGTATTGGTGCAGGATGCTCCTCTGCAATTATAGCATATTGGAACATTTCATCCCTTGCTTCCTGCAACCACAAGCATTTCGACACCTCTTCGAACATTTGCAGGCAGTATTATTAATCAGTTCCTGCGGGGCTTGTTCGGCTGTTGATGATAATGGGAGGATCCCATGCGTAGCCTTCCAATCCCATTGAACTGGGTCCATCAAAAGACCATTCCACAGATTAATTTGTAGGAAAGCCCTCATTGCGTGCAGTCGAGCAGCTTCTTCAGTTGGAGGAAGAGTAGCAATGTTGAAAGCATTATGTTTGTAAGGATTTGGTGAACAGTTCAAAGCGTGTTTCATTCAGAGAGAAAGGTTGAAGAAACGATCCAGCATACAAAGCAACAATTACTTTTGCGCCGGCAGCACAGACTTCATCTGTAGTCGCATCACGGTTTTTAAATATCTCGACAGTCCTTTTACCTCCCCATCTTTGTCGAGAAGATTTGCCAACTTCATCTTCCCCTGTCTGAAAATTGCAGATGTTGAATAGCATCCGCCGAAAGCGTGAAGAAATAATATATATTTTTTAAACTTCGTTTGACATTTTGAAGCGCGTCGGAAAATAGAAGACGGTCTCTGACATTCCTTTTTCAGGCTTCATAAAAAACAACCAATCTCTATTAGGAGCTAATGCAGTAATAATTGCTAGAAAATATGTCTACTACTACCACAATCACAAATTAAGTCCTTCTATAGCCCTTCTGACAATGGTTGTGTCAGCATCCTCTGCAGCTTGCTCCACAGCGGTGTTTTCATCATATTGCAAATTTCTGAATTAACATTGATATGACACTTTTTTGTCCCGTTCATTCGAGAGAAATTTATCTTTTGACATTGTCAGTAATATCGTTTCTTCAACGTTCGCTGCAATAAACTTGTTCCTTCTAAGGCGTTCTGCAGATGTTGTGCTCTTCTCTGTAGGGTCTTCTGTATAGTCATCAAATACTATGACTGATCGCGCCCCGACGTATTTTTTGACATACTCTACGTATTTGTTGAGGAATGAAGAGAAGTTTTCTCTCAACTCCCACGGTACCGGAACTCGGTGAAGTAGGAACCCGCCGTCAATCACATCGAGAGCACTTCCGGTGTTTAAAAGGGTGTCCACTGGTTCAAATAGATCTTAGTAAATATACGTGATTTTCTCATCATTCCTTGTTCATCAAATAAAGAAGCCAGTTCATATGTAAAGTAATTTCTGAGGTCGGATTCCGTTTTTTTTTGTTTTGTGAAATGCAATTATGATTGTATAGTTTCATGAACTGCCAGTACGGCGTACCGGTGCACTTAATTTTTCTGGTACGAAGAACCAAGTATGAATTTATAAAAGTACGTAGTAGGCTACTGATTATAATTTCCCATTATCAGCTTTGTATCCTATACGGGAAGATTTCACTAGTGACGCATCTATAGTAAGGCCGGGCGCAAGTTGAGACGCAGTTTGGTGACGTGAGGTAGAGGTGACTCACCGTAAGTTTAACATAGAATTAAATACAACAACGAAGGTTCGCACGCAGGGTGAAGTGAAGCAGATTCAACGAGTCACGAGCTGCGGACGTTTGTGATCGTGCCACAGTTTCTCACTAGTGACTTTTCACTGCGCGTGAGAAGTTGTTTGTCCACCATGGACATTGAGAAGAAATTAATTGAGGATAAATTAATTATGGCAGGTCGAGGGAGAAAAAATTGTACGACACGTCAAATTAAAATTTCAGATTTGGGAAGAAATTGCGAAGGGCATTGGAAAGAAATGTGATAAAGTTGTTTATAATGTTTTTATACTTAAATAAGATGGATTTATTTGAAGGGAACAAGGGAAAAGCTATAGTAGTGTCCGTTTTTATGGACTTTGAGATAATAATGCTTTCTAATAGTGAATTTGGAATTTTGGAATTAGTTTAGGCAGAAAGCGGTAATATTATAGGGGAAAAAGGATCGTACTCCATGCAGTTTGAAAGATTGATGTCCGCTCTGAAAGTAAACAAACCCTCTTCAACTCTTCATATTTATTGTTTATCAGTTTGTTGCTATGCTCTTTTCAATCAAAAGCGTTTCTTGAATTAATTTCTATACAATGTGTTCAATTTGTTATCCTTTTTCGTTTTCCGCTGTACCCTTCATTTGTTTTAGATAACATTTTATATGCAGTAGATTTTCGACGAAAAGAAAAAGTTGCATAAGCAGGCATAAAAGTGTATATTTTCTATACAGATGTATATCATAACTAGTATAAACCATAAGAATTAATTAGTTGGGAAGTTTCAGATTTGTAATTAAAAATAAAATGAAGGAGTCATCTTGAAATTTATTTTCAACTTACTTTCATAAATGTTTTATAATTATGTACAGTAAAATTGCTCCATGTTCCTTAACAAACGTTTCTGAAATGAAACATTTTCTCAAAATGATTTTACCAATTAGTTCCGTTTCGCTTTATAATGTTTTCCCGTTCAGAGTTAAACTTAGTATCTCACCGGAATTTGAAAAGTAACCTTAATTTAAATTGAATTGAATGATTGAGTGTTATAGTGACATTAAAAATAAGAAATTAAAGGGTATTATATTTATTAAAAATTATATATTTATTATGTCTTAATGATGAATTTTCGTATCATAATTATTAATTATATGTATATATGATCGCTGAATGTAAGTATTCGCAACATTACATTATAAAAAATTAAATTTGTAGGAAATTAATACATTCTTCCCAGTGTCGACTCGTAGCTAAAATTAGTGCGATTGCTGCTTCATAAAATGTTTAGCCTTCGTTTTGAATATTGTGCAAAAGGAAATATACATATTTAAAAAGAAAATTGATTCAGAAACTTGAAAAGACCCTAAAAGAACAAAATCAAACTTTTTTACTTACTGTAATTTAAATTGTTACAGCTCAAGCTTGATCTATTCGTTTAAAAATTAAATCGATTATTCTTGTTTTAATTTCCGCGAAAAGATCAATAATTTTCTCATTATTATTGATAAACTTCATTATGCAGCTTAGTGTATGAATTCAACTAGTATAAGATAATTCAAGTTTTGGTAAGAAATTCAACCTGTATACTAGTAGTCTTAATAAACACCATATATTGTTTCGAATCCGATTGTGAATAAAAATTTTGGATTATATACATTCATTTTATTAAAGTATGTCTATAAACAATTGTCAAATACTAAGTTGATTTTATTTATTATACACATGAACATTTATTGAACATTGTATCTCTTTTTGTTTGTCAGTTGGTAATATTTGATAATTCTTTGTATAATAATCATAATGACACCTTAATTAAAATTTGACTTCTTTTCTTGCAGTATTGTTATTTGACGTATTGAAAAGTAATAAGTTAGGTTAGAAGTCACTCTGCGTCACCTCACGTCACCAAACTGCGTCTCAACTTGCGCCCGGCCTAAGGCAGAGTGACTTCTAACCTAACTTATTACTTTTCAATACGTCAAATAACAATACTGCAAGAAAAGAAGTCAAATTTTAATTAAGGTGTCATTATGATTATTATACAAAGAATTATCAAATATTACCAACTGACAAACAAAAAGAGATACAATGTTCAATAAATGTTCATGTGTATAATAAATAAAATCAACTTAGTATTTGACAATTGTTTATAGACATACTTTAATAAAATGAATGTATATAATCCAAAATTTTTATTCACAATCGGATTCGAAACAATATATGGTGTTTATTAAGACTACTAGTATACAGGTTGAATTTCTTACCAAAACTTGAATTATCTTATACTAGTTGAATTCATACACTAAGCTGCATAATGAAGTTTATCAATAATAATGAGAAAATTATTGATCTTTTCGCGGAAATTAAAACAAGAATAATCGATTTAATTTTTAAACGAATAGATCAAGCTTGAGCTGTAACAATTTAAATTACAGTAAGTAAAAAAGTTTGATTTTGTTCTTTTAGGGTCTTTTCAAGTTTCTGAATCAATTTTCTTTTTAAATATGTATATTTCCTTTTGCACAATATTCAAAACGAAGGCTAAACATTTTATGAAGCAGCAATCGCACTAATTTTAGCTACGAGTCGACACTGGGAAGAATTTATTAATTTCCTACAAATTTAATTTTTTATAATGTAATGTTGCGAATACTTACATTCAGCGATCATATATACATATAATTAATAATTATGATACGAAAATTCATCATTAAGACATAATAAATATATAATTTTTAATAAATATAATACCCTTTAATTTCTTATTTTTAATGTCACTATAACACTCAATCATTCAATTCAATTTAAATTAAGGTTACTTTTCAAATTCCGGTGAGATACTAAGTTTAACTCTGAACGGGAAAACATTATAAAGCGAAACGGAACTAATTGGTAAAATCATTTTGAGAAAATGTTTCATTTCAGAAACGTTTGTTAAGGAACATGGAGCAATTTTACTGTACATAATTATAAAACATTTATGAAAGTAAGTTGAAAATAAATTTCAAGATGACTCCTTCATTTTATTTTTAATTACAAATCTGAAACTTCCCAACTAATTAATTCTTATGGTTTATACTAGTTATGATATACATCTGTATAGAAAATATACACTTTTATGCCTGCTTATGCACCTTTTTCTTTTCGTCGAAAATCTACTGCATATAAAATGTTATCTAAAACAAATGAAGGGTACAGCGGAAAACGAAAAAGGATAACAAATTGAACACATTGTATAGAAATTAATTCAAGAAACGCTTTTGATTGAAAAGAGCATAGCAACAAACTGATAAACAATAAATATGAAGAGTTGAAGAGGGTTTGTTTACTTTCAGAGCGGACATCAATCTTTCAAACTGCATGGAGTACGATCCTTTTTCCCCTATAATATTACCGCTTTCTGCCTAAACTAATTCCAAAATTCCAAATTCACTATTAGAAGGCATTATTATCTCAAAGTCCATAAAAACGGACACTACTATAGCTTTTCCCTTGTTCCCTTCAAATAAATCTATCTTATTTAAGTATAAAAACATTATAAACAACTTTATCACATTTCTTTCCAATGCCCTTCGCAATTTCTTCCCAAATCTGAAATTTTAATTTGACGTGTCGTACAATTTTTTCTCCCTCGACCTGCCATAATTAATTTCTTCTCAATGTCCATGGTGGACAAACAACTTTTCACGCGCAGTGAGAAGTCACTAGTGAGAAACTGTGGCACGATCACAAACGTCCGCAGCTCGTGACTCGTTGAATCTGCTTCACTTCACCCTGCGTGCGAACCTTCGTTGTTGTATTTAATTCTATGTTAAACTTACGGTGAGTCACCTCTACCTCACGTCACCAAACTGCGTCTCAACTTGCGCCCGGCCTAATAGTATGAACGATCGTCTCGTGTGCAGTGTTCAGTGATTGAAGTGAATACGACGGGACTTATGAATATAGTATTGCATAGATCTCCAGGGGCAACTGCAAATCCTGTAATATAATTTGCGGCACATATGTAATTAAATTATCATTTATTCAAAACTACTATAATAGCAATTTATTGACCATAAAATAAATGCATGCAGGATTTAAAGGAACAAATACAAATTACCTCATTAAAAAAGTCATGCGCATAGTGTAAGAGGAAGTATTGTAATCGTATCCGCCGAGTAATCATATATTACGTACATAGGCTATTCCTGAATTAGAAAAAAATGGGTTTGGTGATCCTGTGTGTTCGTATTCGTATGCGTATATGGTGTACTAAGTTAATTAGTTCGAAGTCTAAAAAGACTGTTTGTTTATGGTTATATAAGGACGGTTGTGTATTGCTATTCCCTTAATCCATCTGATCGGTTTGGAAACCCGATATTTTGTCGTTGTAGTTACCATTGAAGTAGTGTGGTGTGTAATTGAGGACCGTTTTGATAAATCTCAACATGTGCCAAAACATAAATTGTTCAGGAGAAGGTTTCTTTAGTTTTTATTAACTTACAGAAGATAGAAACCTTGCATATTGAGGCTTCAAAATGAATTGGTTATGTTGACTTTTCTTATGTTCTTTTTCACCATCTTAAAGATCTCATTTCAAAGCACCTGAAACCATAAAAAAAAGAATTTGGCAAAAAATGGAGAGTTTTGTCAAAACGGTCCTCAATTATGTCGGATTGTAATATTATTCATTCTATGCGACGTTCTTGGCGGAGGCTGTTCACTTGGGGCCCGTGCTACTTTGGAATGCATATGTTGCGGACCTGGTATAGGCCTAAATAACTTTTTTAAAAAAATTAAGTCTGTTTACTTCAAAGGACGATCTATAACATACTCTTCCCATTTATAGGATTGTTATAAACTGCTTTTTATTAGGCCCTACTAGGCCTAAACAAATCATAAAACCCTCGTAGATAGCATGTATAAAATATCGGCTTCTTTTTGTAAACTGTTTTAAAGTAACATACATTTTTCAAGCATATTTTCATAAGTTTCTTAAAAAAATATTATCCGTTAAAACATTCGTCCTATTAATCGTTAGAATAATTCTTGACGAATGCAGAAATTCAGTACATTCCTATTGGCTTAGCTAGCAATATAATGCGCAGTGCACTGCCAACGCCAATGTGTGGATTTAAAAATATTTTATTTCGCTTGTTGCTTACGTCACAAGCAGAAAGAGCGGATTTAGTAACATAGAACAGAGTTGTATACAAGGCGTTGTTTACAGTTTTAGTTCGGCCATCAAGGTTGACTGGAACTTAATTTATATTCACTGGCCAGCAGTTGCTTAAATTCTGCATGTCACCGCGAAAGCCACAAGCATTCATAATATTGTCTTTTGAAATAATATTTCGATCATATGAAAAACTGGACCTCGCTTAATGGCATTACATATTTAATGTGCAGTCAACCCTCGATATAATGTCCCTCTTTACAGTGCCACCCTCGCACTGCGCTCATAAATGCAAGTGAACGGATCTTCTCCCTTATGAAATACATAAGAAACCTCGTTATTGTGCCAATTCATTTAGTGCCAGTGAATATAAGACAATATTTTTACAAAATATAGCTTGCAGTGATTTTTTCAGTTGCAGAATTCTTTTAAAATTAGCGTGAATGTAAGGGAGATTGAAACATACTGTACTGTATTTCCAAGAAGTGAGTGTAAATGTAGTGCGATGGAATGAGGAAGCAATGTTAAGAAGTCGGACAGACAACCTTCATGAGGGTGGAGCAAGTAGAAAGAGCCCTTCATAAAATGAGACATTCCAAACTTTCACTTCTTTTAGTCCAGTGTCCATTCAACTGTTAAGCACTATACTGCACGTACTCGGTTATAGTTATTCACTTCCATGATTTTCAACCCCTTTGTGTACTGTAGCACTGGAGATATACTGTAATAAATTGAGTTACTGTATATTATTTTATTTTGTGATAAAGTTCTGTATTTGCCTTTTATTTAATTTTTCTTTCATAATACAGTACAGTAAATTGATACAGAATGGGGCATTATATCGAGGGTTGACTGTAATTATAATATACTTTTTCTGGATATATTCTACAGGATCACACTCAGAGTAAACAAAAGTTTATTTACGACCTTCTAACGAAATAGTGTAATTGGGTTCTGGGGTTTCATAGGATGGAGTTATAAGAATCGAGGGGAGCGAAGCTATTTAGAAGCATGAATGAACTGATTAAAACCGAACTCAGTATCCATGCCAAGCTATTTTTACTTATTCTGCCCATAGGTACTATAGGTAGAGGAAGTATTCTTTTCGACCACAAAATTGGAAGTTAAATTTTTGACATACACATTTTGAGGTCCCATGAATCCAAAATATTTTTAGAAACATGTCTGTGTGTGTGTGTCTGTGAACATCCTAGCTCCAGAACAGAAAATCGTATGAAAACAAAATTTTGTATTTGGGTTAGGTACCTTCAGTGAATGTGGAACGTGGATGTTAACCTGGTCAAAGTGTGTCCATATGAAACCTATAGCAGTGCCAGGGTAGGGAATTTTTCAGATAGGTTTTCCATTAAAAGTGGATTGAACCAAGGAGATGCATTATCGCCTTTACTTTTTTAAATTTCGCTTTGGAATATGCCAATAGGAAAGTTCAGGAAAACAAAGTATGCCTAGAATTACATGGCAATCATCCGATTTTAGCTTGCAGATGGTAGTTGGTCGATGATATAAATGCATTCGGAAGAAGTGTAGGAAGTATTTTCGATGCCTGCATTAATGTTGGATTGGAAATTAATTCAGGAAAAAGGAACTTCAATATATTGTCATGAAACGTCATGTCTTGATAATGCGTTACAAAATATTAGAATAGCAATGAAGTGAAGAAATTCAAATATCTGAGAGAAATAAAATCAGGTAAACTGATGTAACAAAGTGCCAGTATGTTTTTTGTTTAATCAGTTATGACTGCAATTATGATATGCAGAATGTGTTTTTTTTTAAATTGATTTTCAAGTAAGCTCCAGATTTATTCATTAAGCAGGGCTTACGGAAGAAGAAAGGTCTACCATCTCGGCCACCTGGGTCATTTTAACGGTCGTTGGATAAGCGCATGTAAATCAATATGTTTTTTGTCATAGCTACCTGTATTTTAAATTCCAAGGCCTTATAAAATCACAGTAAAACAATAGGCTATGTTGTCAAGATAACTGGTTTTCATTTTTTTTATATAAATTCTTTCGAATACGTATATTACCAAAAAATAGGCACTAAATTGAGCATTACTCCGAAACAGGTCAACCGATTTTATCCATTATGAATAGACGTCTTCCCATGGACATTGTAAATGTGTATACCAAGTTTCATAAAAATCCGGTAAAGCGTATTTGAGTTACCGCGTCTTTAAAATATACACTAAATTAGGTTTTACTCCGGTACCGGTCTACCGATTTGGTCCAATATCAGTAGACGTCTTTCCACGTACATTATAAATGGGTATACAAAATTTCAGGAAAATCCAATAAAGCATATTTGAGTTATCGCGACTTCTTATATATTAACATAAAAACACTAAATTGGGCATTATTCCGGTACTGGCCTACCGATTTGGTCCAGTATCAATAAACGTCTTCCCATGGACATTATAAATGCGTATACGAAGTTTCATAAATATCCGATAAAGCGTATTTGAGTTATTGCGCCTTTAAAGTAGACACTAAATTGGGTTTTACTCCGGTACCGGTCAACAGATTAGGTTCAACTTCAATAGGGCACTTCTCATGGACGTCATAAATGGGTATACCAAGTTTCATGGAAATCCGATACAGCGTATTTGACTGATGGCGCCTTTCTATTAGAAAGGCGCCATAATCTATTAAAATAGGCACTAAATTGGGCATTACTCCGGTACCGGTGAACCGATTTGGTTCAATATCAATAGGGTTCTTCCCATGGACATTATAAACCTGTTTTCCAAGTTTCATGAAAATCCGAAAAAGCGTATTTGAGTTATCGTGCGTACAGACACACGGACAGACGGACAGACAGACAGACGGACAGACAGACGGACAGACATTTTTTCGTCCACCACACAATCTCATAAAGTACCATACTGGCACTTAATAATTGCAGATACAAATCATATTGAGGAAGAAGTTAAGTGTCGACTAAAATCAGGAAATGCTTGGTTTTATGTAATCCATAAACTTTTATCTTCACTTCTGTCCAGAAATCTAAAAATAAAAATAAAAATTTATTAGACAATTATCCTCCCGGATGTATTTATATGGATTTGAGACATGGTCGCTTACTCTTCGGGAAGAACATAATCTGAGGGTGTTCGAAAATATTCGGAACCTAAGAGAGATGAAAACGGGGACTGAAGAAAACTGTAAAATGACGAGCAACAAACCTGTACTCTTCCTCGAAAATAATAAGGGCAATTAAATCACGGAGGATGAAATGAACTGGACATGTTGACAGCATGGGGGAGGAAAACTATAAAAATTATTGACTGCGAGATCCGAAGGGAACACACCACTAGGAAGACCTAGTTGCAGGTGGGAGGACAATATTAGAATATATTTATCGGAAGTAGGATTTGGGAGGGGTGGTTGGATGGAGTTAGCACAGAATAAGGTTGAATCTCGGGCTCATGTCAATGAAACTCCGGGTTTCATAAAATATATACCTTTAGCTTGCTTCGGAATTATCTATTGTTATTAAACAAGTAATAATAACAAGAAAAATCATATTAATGATATAAATAATAAAGAAAGCTTAATATTACTATATTTTCCTGAACAAATCTGAATTTCAAAAAATGGAAAGTAGGCCTAGGCCGTTCAGATATTGTACCACGTTGATCCATAAAAATATCCTCACATAGAACAAAGCAATAATTTAAGTGGGCCCTAAGTTATATGTAACATTGAGTTTAATTTGCACGCTTTTATAATTTATTTTCTTCACCTAGGGAATCTAAATCTATTGAATTGTCAGGGAAATTATTTATTCAGTTAATATCTATGATACCATAAGAAAAAATCATATGAAAAATTCGCTAGATACCTAAATTTATTTAACCTGCGGGTTGAGCCATTCATTTCTGAATGGCTCACACCGGGTATCTTGTCAACCTAAAAACATTACTAATACAAATTGCTGTAGAGTCGCGCAAACACGTCTCTCGATAACCCGGCACTTCGGATCACTCGGCAAGCATGACGGGGAATATAAACAATTTTTTGGCGTGAAATGAGGTAAACTATTTTGTGTAATGTATTGAAACATATAATGATTGTTTCATGATTATTTTTACGGTGTTTGTTGTATTTGAGGCCAATAAACACATTTAAAATTTTCGCAATGACAGTTTTATTTTTTAAAGCACTTATTCCAGATAACTCGGTATTTCGGAAGCTCGGAGGCCCTTCAGTCCTCATTAGGCCGAGTTTTTGGGACTCTACTGTGCCTTCTTAACACGTAGGTATATGTGAGAAATTTTCTGCAGCACATTTTGCACAATTGATTGCATGTTATTCTGCAGGATTTCAATTTTCGTTTTGCATGTTCATCCATCTGCATTTTGATACCGGGTTGTGATATAGTTACACTTAATTACGAAATCAGGCCTAGCCGTATCTCATCAAATTCAAACTAAAATAGCCTGTTTTGATAAACTCCAACGTGTCATTGAAACGGAAGAAATAATCAAATGCGTTATTATTAGGCCACGGACATCACTTCTGTTTCACTGCCAAGGGATTGAAAAAGCTATTAAGTTCTGAGTATAGAGTAGGAGACACTAATTAAACAAGTTAAACAGATACTACAGTGTTTTTCAAATGAGAAGCGATTTCCTTCACCGCCAATCACGTTGTCGAGCTAACGCAGTGCCGCTAGCAGGAAGATTCTTCCCTCCGTCTCGCCGTCTCTGATTGGACCGCGTATCTAAGCAGGTGAAGGACAAACTGCTTGTCATCTGCAAAACACTGTAGTATAACTCGACAAAGATACCAGGTGTATCGGAAAATATGCGCAACAGCAATGATGTTGACGTTACTCATATGTCGAAGATACACAAATACAGCGCGAATGCAGAGCTTTGTCCTCATGGTCAACGCGCCTGGTCCATGTGCCGTGTAGTACAAAAAACCACATGGACGGACTGTCAATATTAGCTACCATAACCTCATTCAACAGACACGAGAAAGATGGTTTCATTTGTAAAGTCGAGTGCACGGAAACTTTCCGATGCTTCTGGCATTTTCTAGTGTTTTTATTTAAAGTTGGCGTTGAATCTCATCACTTCTGTTCCACACCAACCTTGGGTGAGCCAATCTCTTATTGGTCAAGTCCGACCATATAAATTATAGCCTATGAAGAATGCAGAGGCCTATTTGAGCGGTGAAAAGGGCTGGAAGGGTGCTCACAACGAATGTATAGTCAGGCTCGTATTGGTTTGATGTCAAAAGCCCGGTACTTAAATATTAACCAATGAACACAGGTCGGTTTAAGGTTTTGGAGCTAAAGAGGGAGGGGACTAGTGTTTTTGTGTTATATGTAGTCGCTTTAACTGAACAAAGGACATGGAGAACAAAGAAATATTTCTCATATCGAACAATTTTAATATTAATTGTAAAATAATTATATTCTCTCAATGAATGCAGAGGCTCTTAGCCGTATGCATCATCGCGAAAAAAAGAGGAGCTAGTTTGGATTTCCCTTGCGCCACGTTATTTGCGCGTCATTTCGGAAAGATTCCGTGCTCTCGACTGCATATGAATACAGAGCTGAGCATTTAAATGCAAAAGATGATATATTTTGTTATATTCAAAGAAGAGAGGAGGACTTTTATCCAGGTTAGGGGCTAGGGTGAATTTCTTTTTTTGGCCCGCTTGAACCGTAAATTACTTTGTACAGCACAAATTGAGAACAGTATTCCTCTAGCAGCTATTTTGGCTCCCTCTTCTTAAGCAACAATCTATGCTCACATAACCTGAATTCATGTCCGAGGCCTAGTTATGTCAGCGACTCAGCTATGAAGAGCTCTCCTTGAGGGCACTCCTTACGTTTGTCCCAATACCCCTCGTTCACTATGCAAAGACGGTGCAGAATTTGAAAATAAAGAACATTACGCAATGCAATTGCCGGGGTTAGTGGTAGTTGTATTGTGAAAGTTGCAGAAGCCTTGCTATATGTTTCACTGAACTTAGGAATTGAAGTACTTCTAGCTTATGTAATGAAACACTATAATATTTCTGTGAAGATATAATCTATAATAGTCAAAGTAATGGCATGCCACATCATTTTTGCTAACATTTGACCTTACACCAGCAGGCGCATGGTATTACAGCGGTCGAAAACCTAAATAGTGCTGCCTGATGGATTGTGGAAGGAATTAATTCGGTCATATGTACTTTTCTTACTTCCCAATTGCCAATATACTCCTAAAATGAAACATATCTCAGCAGAGGCGTAACCAAGAGTTTATGGGAAATACAACCCGTTCTCATATCTCAGGAAAATTAATAAAAAAACAATTAACTTCATGTAAAGAAGTCGGACCAATTAAGAAAATTAGTACTTCAGTCTATAGAAATAAACAAAGTTGCAATTTACAATTCGTGTAAATATGTTAATACCTAATATTAACTTAACATCGTAACTGTCCTTGTGGGCAGAAAAGAGACATGTAGGCCTATCCGCTCACTACTAACCCCACCACCCTGAAAACCGACGCACAGAAAATACACTTCGAAAAGCTTAACTACATGCTCATTATCCACAGGGAGATTGATTACAATTTTTTTTTTTTTATTATTTTTTTTTTTTTATATACTTTATATACTATAAGCCAGTATGCTTTGATTTCGTCGTCGATTTTCAAAATGAATAAAAGTGTACTTTTCTTAAGTAGGCCTATTGTACGAAATTGCACAGAAACCTCTTGGACTAGAATTTAGACTTTGCTAATGTAAGCTTTCTATTTTTTTTACTAATGTGCTTTGATTTTTGGCCTTATCGATTTTTCAAAACTAATAAAATCTTGTATTTTTCTTATTGTAAATAATTTGTTATTTTCTTCCTTAAAATTAACACTGGAGTAATAGATTATGTTTAACATGTCGTAAACCATGCTTCTATGGTTCCAATCTCTTCAAATACTTAGGTGGACTGACTACACCCCCCTCGATTTATCAATCCTAGTTACGCCTATGTATATCAGACTCGTACGACCTATGTAAAGATATTCTCTCGATTTCCTGATGTTATAATACCTAAGATGTAGGCTTAGGTGTTTCAGAACTGTAGTACAGTATAAGCGCCTTCCAAATCGTTTGGCAAATCATCAGCCCATGTATCACTGAGCGAAACAAAGTATCATTTAGGAAGTACAACGCTCTCAATTCCTCTTTTATAGCAATGTTTTAGTGTCCAAACTTCAGCCCTAATAAAACAAACTCTTTAGGACAAACTTGATTTCTTATTCATATGTAAAATATTCCGATACCGGAGCATTATTTGCATCCACAGCATGTTAAACTCATTTTAATTACAATTAAAATCACCATTCACAGTATGTAATGTATGTATGTATCTATGTATGTATGTATGTATGTATGTATGTATGTATATATATGTAAGGTAGGTGCTCCAGTTAAGGCCATGCTCCTGATAAGGCCACTAATACCTTAACGTAGAAGTATCACACTTTGGCCCCAGATTGCAACACCTACTTGAAGCTCGTTCTTCGAAGGTCAACTGACCAGAATTTCAGTGTTCCCTTTCCATTCCTCGAGGAAAGACAGAAACTTTTGTGAAATACGCGCTTCAGAAATAAAAACAAGATCAGAAATAAAATACATCTAACTATTTAAGTAGATTCGTATCAGCATAAAATTATACATGGATGTGTAGCTTACATTGTGATCTTTTTATGCATCTCTTTGTTGTATCTGCATTAACATACCAAGTTTAATAACCACGATTGCAAATAAAAATATATAGTGCACCTGTTAAGGCCACATACGATGCGATGCGATGAGGAGCGCTATTTCTCGGTCATAATTTTCAAGTTCTGTTTGTGAATATCTACTTAATTTATAACATTTAAACAATAATGTTCACACTTTTCATACGGACCTGGATTTGACCGCAAATATATACATAATTTGCTTAATTGTTCAGGCTTATAATTAATTAATTAATTAATTAATTGACTTTTTTATTATTTTTACACTACCTAACACATGTTAATGTTCCTATACGTTCAATTTATTTCAGATGGGTAAAAAAGTGAGGCACAGAGTACAGAGCTGGTCGGAAGATTACAGGGTACCCAAGTGGCCTTATCATGACAACATGCTCCTCATAAGGCCACTGTCACTTGATTTCATTTTATATTTTTTGATATCAATGTCATTAAGTAATATAATTGTTTCTTGCCCAAAACAACTTATTATAGTCATCAGTTGATAGCTGAGTGTGAAAATTATAAATACTTTGTTTTAGTTTTGAATTTTAACGTGGCCATAACTGGACCACCTAACGTATATGTATATGTATGTATGTATGTATGTATGTATGTATGTATGTATGTATGTATATGTATGTATGTATGTATATGTATGTATTTTTTTTTTTATACGTCTTTATTACTGCATGCCCCATTACAATGGTAATATGTAACACTACATGCATTGCTTCGATATATGTACATAATTATTTTGCTTGTATATAGTATTGTTACCTGGTTATTTTACTCTAAGGCTATTAATTAGTTATTATCTACTAGTGTTTTTCTATTCTTTCTGTTCTATTATAGTCTATTCTATTCTATTTTATTCTTGTCTATTCTATCTATTATATTCCATTCTATTCTATTCTATTCTATTCTATACTGTTCCGTTCTATTCTATTTTATTTTATTCTTGTCTAGTCTATCTATTCTATTCTATTCTATTCTATTCTATTCTATTCTATTCTATACTGTTCTGTTCTATTCTGTTCTTTTCTATTATATTCTATTGGATTTATGTATATGTATGTATGTATATGTATGTGTGTATATGTATGTGTATATGTATGTGTGTGTGTATGTATGTATGTATGTATGTGTGTATATGTGTATATAATGTATGTATGCATGTATATATGTATGTATGTGGGTCATTCTAAACAAAATTAGCAGTTTTGTCTCCTTGACAGGATCCCCAGATTGAAAATTCAACTTCGTTTTTTCTGAACGACTGGTTTTCCACGGCATCATACCACTATTGTAGTTTACGAAACCGCATAGGAATCATGAGTTTTCTCGTTTTGTGATAGTATATGAGTTTTCGAAGTTGATGGAACGTATTGAATTTGTAATGAGTGTTACCATATATCATGCCTTATTTCAACATGTTTTCAGGTTTTTTAAAATAGAAATGGACTGAGCGGTTGTAAGGTAGCAATACATTTGTCTTGAAATGCTGGAGACGAATGAAAATAGTTTAAAAAATACGTGACACAGGAATTTAAGTTAGGAGTGTTACCCAAAACGATTTTCCTCAATCTTATTTTGACTTTTTTTCATATACATCGGTTTTTTGAAAACCTTCACCATTTAATCCCAAGAACTGCACTTTGATACCACGAGGAAATGATTATGATGTTCATCTTGTGATAATTGTCGTTCATAATGAGCCAAATTTGAAAATTCTCCAAAGTACAATGAGTGTTACCAACATCAATTTTATTTAAATCGACTCAAACATTCTCTTCTATTGTAGAACATCTTCTCGGGTTTGCAGCCAGGTGAGATTTTCTACATAAGATTCGCCAGGAAAGCCTCAAATCCTACATTCTCTTCTATTGGCTTTATTATTTAGGAACACTCTGGAAATGACATGTACATGCCTGTCTGGACACAAGGCAGCTGATAATACTCGTAGAAAGAGGATAGACAGAGATCATGTAATCATTCATGTGAACTCAAAACAATTTTTATTTGATGAAATGTGAAAAAATACAAATTATACATATTAGAACCATTTTTCAGCCACTTCGTGTGACTTGTTTCTTATCGTCTGTATAGTCCCTCCCTAGGCCTATACACGAGATTGAATAAGGAACATCTGGTCCAATAAACTTTGAAATTTAACAGATAAATATGCAGCAGTAGATTATTCGTCAAATACACAACATGAAAATATATTTAAAAGCAAATGCCTTGTATAAATACGTCACAGGTTTGAAAAAATTGAATATTTTGAAACTTGGTCGGTCTTGAATGTTTTCAATTCTTCATTAAGGCACATTTCAAGCTAAATAATCAGTGTAAAATCACGTGCAGTCTTACAATTGAGTAAGTAGCTTTGTGAACAAGTACCTTTCTATCACATAGTGACTTAGAAGAATTATTTTCTCAGTTAACTTCTATTCGCAATCTTTAGACTGCACCAATAAATAAATGCTGTACGTAAAGAGATAGGTTGAAGAAGTAACACTTATCACTGAAAACATTCCTCCTTACAAACAATTTTTTTACGTTTGTCAATTTGACAGATGTCTATTCAAATTTAACGACTACTTGGATTTTCATAACATGCTCCATTATAGTTAATCAATTTCATTTTTCCAGTGGTATAGATATAAATATTAGAAGTATAGAAATATCCGCCTATATACCACTCAAAAGTAAGCAACATATGAGTCAAAGCAGGAAAAACAAGGCAGTACTAGATTGAAAAAACACGCATTTGTTACTTGTTATATTTGGTGGTTGTATATATAATGTCTTGAAGGATTGTGATTGCAATATACCCAGTATAGTGAATTAACAGTGAGCTCAGTGTTATGACTAGACCTGGGATTTTAGGCTCTAAAAAAATAGTTTTTAAAACAAGTAAAATAGGCTTTTAAAAGAGAACATAGACACTCAAAATAGGCTTTTAAAAGAGAAAATAAGCACTCAATATATGCTTTAAAATGTGTAAATAGAAATAAAATAGACTTCAAATAGTTTCAATATACACTTAAACTGTAACGTGATCTTTTTTTACTGTAAGAAATGTGGTATACCTATTCTTAACAGAAATAACGGCAAAATTAAGACAGAATTAAAAAGGAATTTATTAAAAACAGTTATGGATTATATGAAAAATCGTTAGTAGTAAACTAAAACCTTAATACTAAAATCACTGAACATAATTACAGCACTGTAGGCATCCCCTAACGAAGTATTTGCGAAGAACATTCACTTTCATTCGTAATTTGCTTCGCAGTACGTAACGATGATCTCCAAATTTTCCACAGTCAGGCTGTGTCATTGTCTGTTAAAATCATTTTGAAGGCAGAAAAAGAGCGCTCCACACTCACAGACGTTAGAGGGGCACAGGAAAATTTACCTACATTTTTCAGTTCAATTTCACTAGGTAACTCTACCTTTTCCCCATCCATTACCTGGTGTACTCTTTTCAGCACTGAATAACCTGGATTTTTCTGCAGTACACTAGCCCACTTGTCTCTTATTTTATCCCCTACCTTGCCCTTAGCACTCTGTATATTGTTCTCAGCTTCCTCAATTACAGAAAATTGCTGATTGAGACTGTTTCCTTTTTCCTCCATTTTTGTAACGGTGACTGGAAGAAATGAAAAATTTGCCTGAATATATGCAATGTCTCTCTGAACACTGGAATAATCCTTTAGCAGCTCTTTGACAGATGGCACACATGCAGAGTTGTCCGTTAAAGGCAAATCGTCTATCACAGTCATGATTTTCTCAAGATGTTCTGCATAATAGAGGGCCGCTTCCATCCAGGAACCCCAACGGGTGATGATTGGCTGTGGTGGTAGGGGAATAGAGGGGAGTTTCTCTCAAAAGATGGCTATTCTTGATGGAGCCTTACAGAACACATTCTTCATTGTTGAAATGGGGGTATTTACTGCAGGAAACTCGGCCCTAACTGTTTCTGCGAGTCTATGCAAGGCGTGTGCCATGCAAGTAACATGAATTAAAGAAGGGTAGATAGTTTTTAGGAGAGGTGCAGTAGCCATCATGTAGGAAGCAGCATCGGAGACGAGAAGGACTTTAGAATCATCAACATTCCCAGGATACAATTGCAACCCCTTGTTGATGAAGTATGCAATGCTTTGACTATTGACTTTCTCTAGCTGCTTAGAGCAAAGAAGGTGAGCAGTAGATCATAGATGCCTGATTGGGTTCCAGTTTTCCTACTATAAGATTAGCAATGTACCTGCCCACAGAGTCTGTGGTTTCGTCCACACACAACCATATGTAAGACTCCCCAATATCCTCCCTGATTGACAAAATGACCTCATTGTAGCAAATATCTAAGTAGTTTTTCTTTAATGCAGATGCTGATGGTATGTGCTGCTTGGTGTATTTCTATAAAAAATCTCTGAAAACCGGATTGTGCACAGCATTCCAGGGAATATTTGCTGCAACTAGGGCTCTACACATATCAGCATAGAAACCATTTTGGGTTGTGGGAGATATAGTTTGTGTGAGCAGAGTCTGTCTAATGTTACTTTTCATGGCTGCTTCGCTTTATGACTGGCACTATCTGCATGCTGCTGAAGGTGGCATTTCTTCTCATGTGAAATCTAAAACACAATAAAGGTGATGCAAATTAGAGACTAAAATGAGGAATAGAAAAGGTGAATAGCTTATTAGTTATTACACCAACACTTGTTAGGTGCTGTCCGCAGCACGACACAATGACAACTCATGAGGTTAAAGGCGACTGATATTTCGTGCAGAGTGTGCTGCACAGTGCGATGACATTGCTGATGATGAAGATACCGGCAGAGATATTTGTCCTGAGTTATAACTAGTAAATCAGTAACGCATCCTTCTGGATACAGTTCTTTACCTTGCATGTATAGAAATGCAAGGGAAAAGAAATTGGTAAATAAATCGGTTATGAGACTATTCATTATAAAAAATATTTTCTTTGCAGTACGGTACGGTTTTATAATCTGTGAGAAATTGAGTCTAGCCAAATAAAGGGTTAAGCTTGATATTGTAAACTACGGGTACTGATAGAAATTTTGCCCTTACTGATTTTCCTTTTATTCTTTACTTACGACGTCCATAGCACCTTCAATTAATGGGCTTGGAATGCAATCAACAGGCTTAGAAATATAATTAGAATGCCCCTTTAAAAAAATCGTGCCCACATAAAATGTACGAATATATATATTTTTAGTTTACCCTGGATGTTAAAAGTAATGGATTTGAGGAAATACTTAATTTGCCTTCCTTAAGCAATTTGATAACGTTCTAATTTTTATTCTCGTTACGGACCTGAATCAAGGGTTCTACAGTTGACGATCAATTTACAGCAATCTGCAATAGTCCTTAAATTACTAAGATAGGGTGTAAACATTAATAGCAGGAGATTCCTGATTGAAGTAATTCTATTATCCGGTATTCATTCACGGCTTTGATTCACGTCTATCCTTGGAAGGTCATTACAAGTTTGAGAGTATTACGAGGGTCATTCAGTAATTAAAAAGACATTGGTCTGGGGAAAAGACGGTTGGTAGTACAAGTTTGATGCATTTAGAATTTTAAGTTGGCATCACTGGGATGAGTTCTGATCAGCTGGTGGATCAACATTGCTCTGTTTATAACCTCAAAATTAAGTTTAACGATGTAGGGTCTTCTTGAAAATTCCACATTGGTTGAATAACATTCTGTGATTCGTTTTTTGATTGCTGAAGGTGAAAATCCAGCTAATATATACTCTAGAACGACTAAAGCGTATGATGAAAGTTGTATGAATCGTGGAAATTTTTATAAGGGGTAGAACAGTTCAGAAGTGGTCGAAAATCAGTGACTGACAAACACCATTCTGGCCGGCCTGTTGAAGTGGTAACTTCCTCACTTGAAACTCGAATTGTTTGGTCCACTGAAGGAGGCATTACGTGGGAAGAACTTCCAGGAAAACGAGGATGTCAAGAAATTTGTGGGAAATTGGCTCCGACACCAAGGCAGAGTTCTTTGCAGCCGATATAAAAAAAGAAGCTAGTAACCCGTAGGGACAAGTGCATAAATGTTGATGGGGATTATCTTGAAAAGTAGGAAAAGTCTTGTTTTCTATAAATAAACGGGTTTTTCTCCAGGTCAGTTTGTCTCTAATTATTGAATGGCCCTCGTGTTTGTGTGTGTGTATATATATAATTAGGCCTACAATTAAATATTGAAAGGAGCTATTCACGCTGTAATTTAATAAAGTAATCTTACTTACTACATAATAGTAAGTTATTGCATGACTATTTATCACGAATCATGATTATGAAAGTCATCGATTACTTCGTAATATTAAGGTTGCAGCAGTTAAAATGTAAAGCTTCTAAGTATAAAATATCACATAGCGTAACCTTGCGGCTGCTTAAACGTGTAGATTTGTGATATGGACACCTTGTTAGGATATCGTCATTGAAGAAAAGCAGACAACCTTGGCATTCGTGTTATGCGGAAACAGTCAACAGCCTACCTTAGTCCGCCCCTTCGTAGTATTCTTGTGTGTATTTTTAACCCGTCTTCACGAGAGTCTCAACACGTTTTATTTCCCCGATGCTTTCACTGTCCTCGCCTCGTCTTAGGACTCCCTATATTCTGATCATTTCCTTTTTAATATCTTATCACATACATAATAATTATATGCATAGTAAAAATGTAATGATTCATCTCTTTCTGAACGGGTTTGTAGCAAAAACCACTAACCTGATAGAGCTGAAATTCTGCATGAACATAATTATTATACCCAGAAAGATTATAGACTATAGTCGTTCACTTATCTCCGTTAATTCATATAATATTATTAAAATTTATCGGCCTTGGTGGCGCAGTTAGTATTGCGCTGGCTTTCTGTGCCCAAGGTGGCGGGTTCGTTCCCGGCCCAGGTCGATGGCATTTATGTGTGTATAAATGTGACAGACCCATGTAAGTGACATGTAAAAGGACTCCTGAGGGACAGAATTCCGGCACACCGATCACTGGTTTAGGTTGCAGTACATCCCCGTCGTTAAATAACCATACACCAATCATCATTAAAATTTAATTTCAGTTAAAATAAACACAAGCCATGAGACACAAAAAATAAAATCAGGTAAACTGATGTAACAAAGTGCCAGAATGCTTTTGTTTAATCAGTGATCATTGCAATTATGATATGCAGAAAAGTTTATGTTTGTAATCGATTTCCGAGTTAAGCTCCAGATAGATTCATTAAGCAAGGCTTAACTTTAGAACAAAAGTTCTAAAGTTTGATAAGCGTATGCGAAGGAATATGTGGGTAGTGTTATTTGTACAGTATTGCAATTTCCCAATGCTGTATATGAACACTGTAAAGCAATATGTTGCCATGAGAACTGATTTGTATTTGATAAATTCTTTCTAATGTTACCATAAAATAGGCACTAAATTGGGCATTACTCCGGTACCGGTCGACCGATTTGTCTTCTTCCCATGGACGTTTTAAATGTTTATACTTAGTTTCATGAAAATCCGATAAAGCGTATTTGAGTTATCGCGCATACAGACACACGGACAGACAGACAGAGAGACAGCCAGACATTTTCCCATCCCCTACACAATCGTATGAAGTACAATTCTAAAAGAATAATCAAATATTTCATGACCTAAGGTAAAACCAAAGATATGCTTCTCTTTTTATTGTTAGTGACAAGCACTAAGGGTAATACAGTTCAGAGTAATCCAGCACAATAAAATCATATCAATTAAAATATACTCATATTAAAACATTAGGTGATTAAATGGAGGATAATTATTATTCACAAAATAATATCAAATTGCCAATAGTCATGTTTGGTATCAGACTAAGCAGAATCAGGATAAAGTTTCATTGCAATTGTTAATAATTTACCTAATGTTTATAGTAATGAACAAACAGAATTTTCTAAATAATTACACTTTTCTGAATAAGCCATAGATGTGAGGGAACGGCCGAATAGCGCTGGAATTTCCCGGAACATGAGTAAAAGCCACTACGATCACAAAGCCGCCAGGTGTCAACCCTTTAAACAATGGTCTAACTGCATAGGCAGAAACTTTATTTGTATATTTCTAAAGGACTTGTAATTTTAAGATTTATGTTAAGATACTAGTCTTCTGTATGAAAAGAAGTGTGTATACCCATATTCACTAGCACAATGGCAAACTGGTGGTTATCGCTTAGGCCTTCTCGGAGGTGAGAATAATCAAACACTTAATGGGTTTCTTGTGAAAAGGTGCAGGGAAATCCATAAGTCCTTTTAGAAAGTTAATATTATACTATTGGCTGAGAGGAGAATAATTAACTTCCAATTAAATATATCAGAATAGTCACGTGGGGTTCAGATTATTGCAGTAGAGGGCGGTCCTTATGTGAATTTTTCAGTTAAAATTTATGCTAGAGTAAGAATCATCAATCTGCGATCACAAGTCTTCGGGGGCACTTGGCTCCATAGCACCGCGGTTGTTCGCGGAAACAATTTATTCAACTTAGAACATTTTCTAACGATAATATATTATACTTAAACATTTTGACGACATATATTTATTGGACATAGAAAATTTTTCATCCACGGGATATTTCATACTTACTAACTTTCGAGGGAATAATAAATTGGACTTTAAAAACTATCCCCTACAACTAAATATTATCTTCGGAGATTTTACTAAGAAATTTATATCAATAATAGCCGAACTTCTAAATTACATCAGTTTGCTATTAGAGAACTTACCAATAATAATTAACGAGCATTATATTAATTGTTGTATAACTTGTATTTCTGCAAACTGGAACTCTATAATTATTACGAATAAAAGCCTGATATTCAACTTAAAAACCCCTTATCATTTTTGAAAGTGAAGTGTCATTGATCTGCAAGCCTACCATTCCTGCCTTGAGAAGAGACGAAACCTCCTCGCAACCGACTTTGATGCTACCGGAGGGTCTACATTTACATCTTGATATAGTCAATATCTATATCTGGCGCCCAACACATCACATATTTACCACTAATCAAAAAGTGGAGTATACATTAAATCCGACCCGCCGCAAGGGCTGCCGCACATTGGGCGTTTTGTGGTCGTGTCAACCACCAACGCCGCCACTAAAAGCTTACACGACCACTAGTGGTCGCCACTTCTACCCAGAACTGCTTTCTCTGTAACAGTTCTGGATTAAAACAATTAAATCCACTCGAACATTCAAAATGAATACTTCATAACTCTGATTGTGAAGACCTTAAGGTTTGTGAATGCCCTTCTCTTAAATTGCAGAATTAAAATTTTTGGTGATTATTACTGATCAACATTTGAAATGGGATAAACACATTAAAATACAAAAAGCAATTTGTAAATCTCCGTAACTGTATGGTCATATTTTATTTAGCCCTAGTCGAATCCATTACTCAGTATGACATTGTTGCATGGGATAGCATTTCTAAAACTTTTCATACTCCATTACCTTGGTTACAAGAACGTACAATAAAAATTTAGTTAGAAAACGGCTGGACTAACCAACTTAACTAATCTATTCAGAGTTTAATGTGTTTAACATTAACCAAATTTATAGATGCTCTTTATTAAAATTCTACCATAAAAATAAGACAAAATTCTAGCTGTTCCACACGAACATTGCACGGGACGGAATAAAACTAGTAATTTAGTAGAACCAAAATGTTTCACTTCTGCTGGTCTGTCATATAGCTCTATTTTCGGTCCTCGTGTGTATAATTCTAAAATCACATTACATCCAGGTTTAATCTAATGTAGTTATGGAATCTTTAAATCTAAAATTAAAAAAATACAAACTTTAATTTCCTTATATCTTAAATATTCTCTTTCTGGTACTACCATCTACTACCATCATATTAATTATAATTATTACTACTATCGGCCAAGCACGAGTAAACCTCTGCAAGCGGAGTGCGGTGAGAGGGGTTGGTTCACAAGCAGGTGGATACTAGCGTTCTGATTGGGCAGAGAAAGACGAGCCTCTCTGTTGTAAGCGAGTTGTAAACATTAGCCTCCAGTGTGCAGTGTGTTCCAAGCTGCAAGGTGACAGTGCTTTCTTAGTGAATAGTAGCATGGTATGACGTCACGTACCGCTCCTCGTTCTGCTCAGAGTTTTTCTCGTGCTTGGCCGATAGTACTTAGACTATATCACTTGAATCATGCCATGGTTCTCAGCCTTTTCCATTCTCTTCTATTACCTTTTTATTATATTTTGTCTACTTCTTAGTTTTAAGATAAGTTTAGTTCAACATCACACTTCTACTGTAAGACATAGGCCTGTATGATTGTAACAATGGAACTGCCCCCGAGCACGATCTCCTTCACTTTCGGTGTTTCAGGACCAACATATGTATTATTTAAACATTTATGTAATTATAATTTTGAAATGTGTTAAGCAAGACTTTGTAAATTTTTATTTACATGATGTTTTATTTAGTTAATGAAATTATTGTAAATAATATAGATTGAATCATTTTTACTCCATATTAGTAACAATTAATGTAATATATTAGGCCTATATGACTTGTATAGAGAAATAATGAATAACCTATATTAGTGTATTTCGCATTGTCTAAATATGCTAATCTCTGGAGGAAACATTGAATAAGTAAATAAATAAATAAGTCCATAACAAAAACAAAATAAAGAACATAATTGTTAATAATGTTCATAGCAGCATAACAAACTATAAAGTCAATAGACCTACAATAAATATAAAAAACATGTTTATAGTAGGATACCAAACGAAGTAACATAGGACTTGTTACTTAGTTCTTTACTTCATTTTTACTTTCCTTATTTTATTAATGCTTCTTTCATTTTGTGTTTTCTTGTTACTTAGTTTACCTTTCGTGCTGTTTCTGTTTCTTCAATTATTTCAGACGAACCAATAGAAAAATACAAAAGGCAAAAGAAAATAATTTTCACTTGAGAATCTCCGTCCATTCAGATTTTCTGTATTCATTTTAAATTTCACAGATCCATGTAACCCAGTATCAATTAGATACATTATTAGAAAAAAAGAGTGATTTTGTTGTAAATTAAATATAATGCCCTCTCTTTTATTAAATTGCTCTCAACACATTACTTCCAGAAATCTAATTATCAGTAATGAGGGATAACTTATTGATTTTTAAATATTTTAGGTCATGAATGTATTTTTTGTTTTTAATATTTTCTATTTTTTATGCCTTGCCCTAGTCATTAGGGCACGCAATAGATTAGGAACCCAAGTTCTTCAGGAGGGAGCTCTATGCCAGTGTAGAACGCCAGAGGGGGATTAGACGCGACCACTAACGCCCAATGTGCGCCTACAATTGTAGACGCGACGTTTTGCAGCAGCCACAAGCAGCGAGACGAGTTCCCCCCCCCCTCCCCCAGCTTGTGGCTGATGTTGGCGAGCAGTGGTCGAGGGTGCTGCTACTCCAAGGCTTGTAAACTACTGATCTTGCTGCTACTCCATTTAAACTCCATGTATAAAAGCCTTCCCGCTGCTTGTGGTCGCCGACCACAAAACGCTCAATGTGCGGCAGCCCTAACTATTTACAGTACGGGAAAAATTTTACCAAGATATAAAATGACAAATGGTAAAAACACTAGAGAGTTAGGATGAAACAGAAAATACTTAGGGCCCATTTACATTTTAGATTACGTATTGTGGATAACATAGTCAGGGCATACCGTAATTTTTTCTTTAATTGAAAGTATTTTGTGTTAGAGCATGCAATAGCATGGGCCTCCTTGATTAAAGAACTTTTCACGACCCATTATTACATCTAATATCATGACAAGAAGCATTCATTAAGAGTAGGTCTAATGATTTTTCTCACACAATTATCAGCTCTTGTCTATCGATTAGATGATTATGGGCCCTTCGTTTGGTGAAAAGTGCACTGCACGGTTTTTAGACTTACCAGAGAAATATCATAAGGCAGCACCGTACTTCGCTTTTGTATTTCTGACGTTCTTTCATCTGACACCATGAGAAGCAAATGCATAATGCTTTTCCTTTGTCTTGGTAGAGCAATGGGAAATATGTCTTCTAGAACCTAATACTAATCTCTGTTGCATGGCTTTATCCGTTTTTCTCGCACATACGACATTGCTCTGGCTTTCGATCAAATATTTAAAATGTGCATACATACATAGGCTCAAATACTGAAATAGCCTAATACTTCAAAATAAAAAATAAAATAAAATAAAATAAAACTAGTGTGCATGGAGTTAGAAGCAGACAGGCGTCATTCCCGAACTCCAGGAGAACGCCAGGTGCACTGAAAAACTAACTACGGTTAGCCTACTTTTTCATTATGTTTCTCGCGTCAGGCTAAAAATCATGCAAAATATTTTTCACCCGTAGGAAGGACGGATGACCAGCTAATATTTTATATAAACATAATGCTTGGAAGACACATTTTCGTAAAATAACGTTAAGGAGAAAGGATATCCCATGACTTCGGTGCATAGTCATAGGCAAGCACCATAAAATGACTGCTATACGAAAAACGTTTAGGCCTACTATGGATTTCCAGTGGAGTTCACAAGATATTATAAAGCAAAGCTCCAAGTCTGTCTGTTTCCTTCGGGTTAAAAATAAAGTTGTAAGTTATAAATATTTAAATAGTAAAATTATATAAATATCTTACTATATTGTCTGCGACAATCAGACATAAAGGTCAGGTCTCAGAGTTAAATATTCATCAATGATATACAAGTAAGGGAATCCACAATTTTAAGTTTTCCCTAAACATGCTGCAACTTATAGGTCCTCCATTTTTAAGGTTTGGAAAGTTCATGAAAGTCTAAGCTGCCCAAGTATTTTTAAAAGTTCCCGTTACAGTAACTTCCTCGGTAATAGAAGAGTATCCCGAGATGAAATAATTTGCAGCACTGTTCTTGTGCCGGGACTCGTCCCAACACATGTATTCAACATTTTCCTGATCATGTTTAGTTAGCGGGTTAGTAAAAACATTTATGAAAGTAATGTCTAGTCCCGCTAATCCTGACCCCGCTCTTCCGGACATCCGGTTAATCGAAAAGGGATGAAAAAATTAATCAATAAATTTTGAATTTCAATCACAAAGATGGTTTGTTTTGTTAATCCTACACCAGTTCGTATTTTAAATACTTAGGTTTACGTATACAGTAATATTAAAACTACCGGTACAATTAAATTGTAGGAGAAGTTATATTTATTTTAAAAAATAGACTTTTATAGTTTTACCCATCTAAAACTTGTATTACAGTACGCCTACGTGCATTTTTAGGTAAATTCCGTTTAATCCGGACAGGGTCCGGTCCCATTTAGTCCGGATTAGCGGTGCTCTACTGTACCACTAAAACGAAAACTTACTGTAACAACTTTTCATCTAGAAAATAAGTAGGAGTAATTTCACAAGTGTGTATAATTTTAATTATTATACCACTTTTTTTTAAATCTTTTCGCAATAATAAGTTAAAAGGCAAAAAGAAATCTGATACAGAGACCTGCTTGAACAGTGGGCTTTTATTTGTAAATGAAGAGGGTCTATGCAATCTTTGGTTAATTATCTAGGGGCTGATCGAATAATGGTGGAGCTATGTGAAATTTGTAATGGACAAGACGGGGTCGGGGCAGGTTTTGTCGGGGCGCTCCCGTTTCCTGCCATATCATTCCACCGTTACTTCATTGATCTTAATATGGGCATTTGGTTGTAGTAAAGGAATTATTATCTAGGGGTTCGGATTTTTCTGGCGTAAAAGGGACCTCAGAAACAGAGGAGCTACTGGATAAAATAGAGGTGGGGGAGTCGGTTGATCCCACAATGACTCATGAAGACGCAGCGATTGGTTTTCTTACGGCCCTATGATCCTGTCCGTAATTAATATAGCGATTAATAATATTATAGTATTGAACATTATTTATTTATTGTATTATAAATATTGTCGTGAATGAAGATGATTGATTTTCCTGGCGGTTCGCTAAACCTTCCTTGAACTGAAACGCATCCGTTTATAAGGATCCACAAAACAGTAAGTGTGACCCCAGAGAAGTTGTTTTGAAAGTTGAGTTTCCCCTATTTTCCATGATTCTTTATAATGCTTAGCTTGCATTTCTAATGTTACACATTTTGGTGTCATTGCACTGAGATATTGAAACTCAGGAGGTAGTTACAGCTATCTGGAGGGACAGTACTGGTAGTTGCAAAAGAAAACACACAAAAAATGTCATTCATAATAATTTTCGCGATTGCTTTTCAATTTAGTAATGCACTAGGTAGTTGTCTAGTCCCTGTTCATGGCTGTCCTAATCGCCGTCCATCTTGAATATAATTCGTACATTTATGTCCCTGCGATAGGAACCGGAAGAAGTAACAACCTGTTCTGTGCTCGCTCGTGCCCGTTAAGTTCCGAGGGAGCTTGGCTAGCGTATCAGATGTAACTAGTAGGCATTAGTTATCGCTACTTGCTTGGTTTGGATTTCACAAGACCGGGTTACGAAAGGCCTTACATGGTATTGTGCGGCTGTCATAAAAGGAGCCAGTTTTATGTCGTCGGCTTTCGTCTGTTCGTTTATAATGCGCGGGCTTCCTCTGTTCTTGTTTCAGCTCAACATGTCAGCTTCCACTCGCAAGTTTCAGAACAAGATGGGCAGACTTTTCCCCTCAAATTAATTAAGAATTAACGAAGCAAGACAAATCCCCTTCGTCGCATCACCATGATGGCGCCCGAATTTTTTGAATTTATTTTTTATTGCCGTAATTCGAAAACTATTTACGCTCTCACAGATATAAACATGTCAGAGGAAGGAAAAACATAAGCTCTCCTGCCCCGAACATCAGGCATATCTCTAAATAGGATAAACAGTGGGTGTATTTGACACATTTTCTTTCAGAGGATCCCTTACAGCTGGAAATAACCATGTTGATATGATGAAAATGATAAAAAAGAGAGAAATTAAAATTAATTGTCTCAGGAATATGATATAAATATAAGGGACAAAGCAACATCTTCTGTTCATATTATAGAACGCATTAAAATCTTTGAATTGTTGGAATAGAAAACAAGATTTTGTGTATGCTGATTCTTCCAGATGCCAACAAAATCTCTCTGATACAGTGCCAACAGTATTAAAATAACTTCTTCTCACTTCATGAGTATTCTCAATTCAGGGTTACACAAACTTTTTTGACCGTTGCTAGAACGGTCATTTCACAA
This sequence comes from Ectobius pallidus, assembly GCA_964059195.1. NCBI lineage: Eukaryota > Metazoa > Arthropoda > Insecta > Blattodea > Ectobiidae > Ectobius > Ectobius pallidus. The sequence continues at coordinate 129,087,740 of CAXKWD010000003.1, forward strand.
AAATTGAATTTTCAATATGTTCACAAATTTCCAATTTCCAATATAAAGAATGTTATTTTAGAGAATCGCAATGTAAGAATTGAGTAGACTTCTCTTGCATATTTATTTATTTATTTATTTATTTATTTATTCACTGTTAAATTTACATTAAATCATGGCTTTGTCAACTTAATCTAGATATCAAAGTCTTTTAAATCTGTTCAAACTGTCCAAATACATCTATAAGGGTAAGTCAATATGTATCTGCACTCTTTTTTTTTAAACTTATTGCTACAACAATACAAAACTTGAAATTACCTCATTTTTCAACATAGTCCCCTTGCTTCTCAATGCACCTGATCCATCATTGCACAAGCTTCCTGATGCCCTCAGATTTTTTTTCTGAGCATTAAGCCATTTATGCACTCCTTCCTTCAGTTCTTGGTCTATGGTGAATCGACGGCCCCTTAAGGCATCTTGAAGTGGGCCAAAAAGATGGAAATCTGACAGGGCGAGATTGAGATTGTGATTGTATACAAAACCCAGTTGGGCGACTGTATGTGAGCATGCATTTTTTTGCAACAAAACAACTCTTTTCGACAATAGGCCTTAGGGTTGCCACCTTTTGGTAAGGCTAAGGAGGGACACTTATCGAATATTATGCATATCGCCGATCTTCATACCTAAATTTGTACATGGAACAATTTATTAATAAGAGAAAGGTTGTATATATTCATTACAAAGTCAAAACTGAATAGGCTATGTAACAGTAAGACTGACATCAGAAAGGAAAAGGCTAGCAAAATAATAAAAAAATATATAATGTGAACCTCTTAGGCATAATTCGGGACGCTGAAAATGTTCTTAAAATGCGGGATGTCCCGCCAAATTCGGGACAGGTGGCAACGCTAATAGGCCTTGTCGTTCGGTTTGAATTGAACGCTTCAGCTCGTTACTCAACATCTCATTGTAACATGCACTGTTTATTGTGGAGCCCTTCTCCAAGTAATGTTGCAGTATTGGTCCTTGTGGTCCCAGGAAAGTGTGAACATCATTTTTCCTGTGGACGGTAGACTCTTGAATTTCTTTTTGACTGGAGATGCAGAGTATTTCCATTCTATGCTTTGCTTTCAGGCTCAATGTGATGGATCTAGTCTTCAGTCCTCAGTCCTTCAGTGACTATTCATTTAAAAAAGCTTTACCTTCTTCAGTATGGCGGTCCAGTAAGCATTGGCAGATGGACACACGGTTGAGCTATGCTATTTCATGAGCATTTTGGGACCCACCTTGCACAGACTTCATGAAAGCAAAGCCTGTTATGAATAATGTCGTATGCAGAACCATGGCTAATTTCCATATGGTTTGCCACTTTGACAGTCACTCTTTGGTTTGTCTGAATCATGATATGCACTTGCTTAATGTTGGCGTCACTAGTGGATGTGGATGGGCGTCCTGTTCTTTCTTCGTCCTTCACATGTCTTTCCCGACGATTTTGAACTTTTCAGTCCATTTGTGCATGCTTCCTCGTGGTAAAACATTTCTTCCATATGGTGCGGAAAGTCTTCGATAGATTTTGGGTTCTGGTACACCTTCAGACGACAAGAAACGGATCACTGCATGCTGTTCTTTGGTGCACACGCTGAGCGGTGCAGCCATGTTTAATGTGCAACAGTGTCACACTCAATGAAGTCATAACGGTCTAACAATACATAAACGGAGACAAATGAACATTTTGATGTGAATGAGCACAAAGCGGTACAGCCAACCTACAGAAGATAAAAACAAAAAGTGCAGATACGTATTGACTTACCTTTGTACACACACATGCTCATTCACCTACATTGCACATATATATTCTATTTTGTGTACAATATTGATTATGTGGAAATAAATATCTAAGTAAAGAATAAGTACAAGGTTATCTGTAGCGATGAGTTATTTTGGAAATTTGATCTTTTGGCATGTATGGAACAGATTGTCTGTAGTATAAACATGCAAGTTACAGGAAGTATGTTTAATCTTTGTATAGAGGTCTGGTATGCGAACGAATAGGATTTCATTTCGCTAGTTTTTCAGTGATTGGATTTTTAGACATTTTGTTTGTGCTTGTCTTTGGCAAATCCCTCAAGCATATTGGCAACTTTATCTACCACACGCCACATATAGATAAACATTTCTTCAGGCGCATGGCAGCCCCTGGTAGAAATTTGAATGTTTGTACTGCATACTGTTCAGTCTCCAAATTTAGCTTCTTCAGTAAAGCCTTGCCTGGCAATGAAAGGAACTATGTTTTTTTCAATGTGAACCAGTGAAAACAATTTTTAATGTTTTAAAATCGTAAAAGTACTGGGCGATTTTCGACGTGTAAACAAATATATTAACAAAAAGGGGATCAGAAAGGGAAAGTTCCTAACAAAGGGAACTGAGGCCAAAAATGGAAAAAGGGGAACTTAAACGCATGGAAATTGTAGGTGAAACACACTCCATAATCTCCTATCAGGAATTAAGGAATATACTTTAAAATCTCGTCTTTTTTATAAGGTAGCATACTGATTATGTATTGTCCTTCAGAAGGAACCAGTATTTGCAAAACAGGCGTATCAAGAAAAAAGCTCCCTGTCTCCGTTCCGTTCAGTTGAACTTTAGTATTATGTCGACATTATAAGAAAGGAAATGCTGAAGCGCCGCACAGAACTGAAGCAGTGGGTGGCTGAACACTTCTTTACACTGTCAACATAATATCCAACGGAACCAAATGGAGGCAGTGTGCTTCCTCCTTAAAAGCTGTTTAGATGCATACTCCTAAAAATAGTCCAATAAGTGCAAGTACTTGAAAAGTTCAGTTGAGAATTGAGAGGCCAGATTGCTTTTTCCTTTGCTAAACACTTGAAAATATTATTGAATCACAAAATTGAGAAACCTCACATGTCCACTTCTTGGGCAAAATCACTTTCTGGCAGGAATGCATTGATTACCGTACACCTAGACCCATCTATACAGAGAGAAAACTTACTTCTCCTGTAGTTTCCTTGCTTTGTAGAGCAGAATGAAGTTTTAATGAAATTGAGATACCCAACATATCATAGACATGTTGATGTTGGAAATTCTGTTTGTGATCAAGTGGACATTCATTTGAAAAATGTCATACGCCCATGACTTTCAAATTTGATTTTCTCAAATACAAATATTATGCTTACTTACTTACTTACTTACTTACTTACTTACTTACTTACTTACTTACAGCGATGAAGAGGAAAACATGGCTACAACAAGGCATTGCCTGTAGATCCTGATGATGATTTACTCAATGGCAATAGAAAATTCCTCGGCAAGCTAAAGGAATATTATCTATTTTACGAAACCCGAAGGTTCATTGCCGCGCTTACCTGGCCCCGCCATTCAACCTTATTCTGTGCTAACTCTATCCAATCATCCCTCGCAAATCCTACATCCCTCAAATCTATCCTAATATTGTCCTCCCGCCTACGTCTAGGTCTCCCACGTGGTCTGTTCCCTTAGGGTCTCCCAGTCAATACTTTTGAGATGTCTTTCCTCCTCCATGCGCGCAACGTGTCCAGCCCACTTCATCCTCCGTGATTTAATTGCCCTTACTATATCTGGTGAAGAATCCAGGTCATGAAGCTCGTCATTATGTAATTTTCTCCAGTCCCCATTTTCATCTCTCTTATGCCCAAATATTTTCCTAAGTACCCTGTTTTCGAATATTCTCAGATTATGCTTCCACTTCAAATTTCACTTATCATCCTTAAAGTATTAGTGGCCAGGTAAAGAAAACATTAAAGTGTAGGCATATTCTCTTCTCCATGTTCCAAAATAAACTGCTTTGTCTCTCTTAAAAAATTTGCGTTGATTTCGTGATTCTATTTATATCAATATTTTCAATTCTCTCTTAAGAGAAATTTCCCACCTCTCATGTAATTGAAAGGATAATGCTTACAGCTGTATGAAGAAATTGCTGGATTTTCACATTTAAAAATGGAGGGCATGTACAGCTATTCAAAAAGTCTGACCTGGGTCAATCCATTTAAAATCAACCAATGATGGCCATTGACAAAATTTATTTTTTTCTTATTTTTTTTATCTATGTTTGTACTATATTGAGAGAGTTGAAAACAGGTATTCATTAATTTTTTAGCTGTTCAGTTTCCTTTTGAGCGGCCATTTTGTATTGGTGCGTCAGCCTATTTTGCAATTCACAGAGGTTTGCGTTAAACTCTGTAGCTTCTTTGTTTTTGTTTGGTTCAAACAAAAACCATGTTAAAGAGCATAAAATGTAAATATTTCCTGTCCAGTACGTATAGGCATTCTTAATTGTAAGTAAACGAAACAAAGAGGTAAATAATGGTTTCAAAATAACCTTCTCTTTTAAAATTAAAAAATTTAAAGACAAAACCAATGCTCACCTTTAATTTTTTCTAGATACAGACTTTATAGTGTACTACTGCCCTAAAAAGTTTCAGGCCTCGGAGTGGCATCCTTTTTTTAATGGGTCTTCAAATGTTGCAATTTTTCTAAAATCAGGTATTTTAAAATTAAAATATCTCAGAAGGGCCACGCTTTAAAAATCCAAAATTGTCAGAAAACATTTTTTTATTGTGTTGTATTAAGTGGTTAAAATCAGTGGCGCCAACTTATATGGGTCCGTGGGGCTCAAGCCCACCCAATAATTTTCCATTATCATAATTATTTATTGTTATTGCTAAATATCCTGTTCCTTTGTTGAATCACTGTACAACAAAAATCAGGTTATTGTTGATATACACAGTACAATCTCGCATTGTTCCAATTCACTGCCGTCCGTTTGAAATCAACTTAGTTCATTAAATTTTTACAACTTTCAGCGCAGTTTTCACAGCCACCGCCGAAATATTTTGTTACGCTTTGAAAAGACTAAATAATTTTTAAAAGGATTTGGTATATCGAAATGGGAAAACATTACAGCCTACATAAATCTTACATTTCTACTTTAATCAAGTATCAGTAGAGAAAAATTACTTATGGCGAGTTCCACCGACCTTCGTTACGGCTAAAACGCGTCGTTTTCTCCTGCTTGTGTCATGTTTACGTTCCACCGATCCTGGTTACTCCCTCACCCCCGTTAAATCTCGCGTTAACTTAATTCGGGTAATTCGAAATAATGTGCGGGTAATTCGAAATAAATTGCCGGAAATACTCAAAGTGTGGGAAATTCGCAAGAAAGTGCCGAATATTCAAAATTAAGTGATGGAAATTCAAGTTTTTTCGCACGGATAATCAAAGAACTAGATAATAGGCCTACGGATAATCGGGAGTTTGCAGTGTAAATATACATAGGCCTATATATGTACATATAGGCCTATATATATATAAATGTCCAGATTTTGAATTTTAAGTCAACAGGAATTGCTTAGCATAACTTATGTGTTATTTAGGATTTTACTACAAGCAATGTACGAGGGGTATTCCGAAAGTAAGTTTCGTCAGTTTGTCACACGGACACTTTATTGACCCAAAAGCAATACAGCATGGCAGCATGACCTATACACCGTGCACTATTTTTCGACATAGTCGCCAGCGACATTGAGACATTTGTCGTAGCGTGCGATCAGTTTGAAGAACCCACTGTGGTAAAACTCGGTGCGCTGCGATGCAAGGAATTGGCGCACAGCCTGCTCCACCTCAGCTTCCTGACATTACTAAAGGTTCCATACAGACCATTTTGAGTGACAAATTGATGTTCCATAAGGTTTGTGCGAGATGGGTTCGTGGAGGCCGCACTTTGCGGGGACGGAAATCGGGAGATCAATTTCAAACAGCTCTATCTCGGACAATAAAAGGTTCAGCGGCTGCAGCAATGGCTCGTTTGAAAGAGGGGAGATAGCGGTACATGACAGTGGCGCCAAATCTCTCGTGCCATCGTGAGCGGTACACTAATACCCGCGGGCACGCCAGTCTGCTGAGACTCGCTCTTCTACGGCGCAGTGCGCCTGCGTCATGCCTCCTCCGCTGACGCCACTTCCGTCGTGGAACCAGCCACGGGTGGGGATTCGTCTGGCGTTTGTTCGGTTCCCCTGGTGAACACGCCGCTCCTGCCATACATTGACGAAACTTACTTTCGGAATACCCCTCGTAATATCTGCACTTGAATAGCACTTCCTGAAATTATAGTATATTAAAAAGTCTTAAAAAGTCTCTAACTAAAAACTAACGAAGTCTCAATGATGAAATTTTAACCACTATAATTAAGATATAAGAATGTTTTCTGAAAATTTTCGATTTTTAAAGCGTGACCCTTATGAGATATTTTAGTTTTAAAATACTTGATTTAAAAAAATTCGCAATATTTGAAGATCCATTTTAAAAAAGGATGTAACTCTCAGGTCAGAAACTTTTTAGGCAAGTTTTTTTTTTTATTTCTAATGGTAGGTTTACATGAAAAGATATAAACCTCTGCAACCTAAAATAAATAAATAACATAACATAACATAACATAACATAACATAACATAACATTACATAATGCTTACAAAATACAATACATAACAATACAATACAATACAATATTACAGAGAGTTCCACTTTTGAGGGTTACACAGGATGTTATACAGTCGACATTTTTCTTCTTGCTTCCCAATACCGGTCCCATTGTGTTGTGCTTGAAAGGGCAGAGCAACGTTGTAAGTGGCTTCTGTCCATGTTCTCTTGTAGATTACATAATATGCAGTTGGGGTAGTTTCGGATTCCAATACGATTTAGGTTCTTCCCCAAACAGTCATGTTGGACACTTAGCCGGAAGATGGCAACCGCTTTGCAGTGGCGGCCGGTGACAAAAACATTGTGTGTGCTACAGTGTGAACATGCAAAAAATAAAACTTCACATGCCATTCACCTATATCGAAAAATGATGTCCATGCAATTCCATGTGTTTCCGCACTGCAGTGTCCAAATTCGAAACGAAATCTATCAGTCCTAAGAAGGTGCAAGGATTTTCAGATTGTTCGGTTTCGTCGTGACCTATCAAAGCAAGTTCAAAAGCCACACAGAACTTAATGCAATCAATAATTTTTTAAAGTACGTGCCTTCTTTTTCCACTTGTTGGTTGTGTTTCAATTTTTCGTCGTGATATGCCTGGCTTAGCTGTGCTCCAATGTTCACACTGTCTAGAGAACTAATATTTAATACATTATGCATGTGCTAAATGTTATCTTTATGCTGTTTTGTCAACTTACTAAGGTGTCCTAAATCCGTTAATCCCGTTCTACTCCAGGAATCGGAATCACCAAATAGAAGGCAAGGAAAACAGAAGAGAGCATTCCTAATTTTACAACCTCATATCCAACTGTTTTCGTACACCGCTCTATGAAATGTTCTGCTGTAAACGCAGTTTTTTTCCGCTTTTCGCTCTTTGATTCATAATCAACTCGGGTGTTGATCTCCCTAATTGTTTTATCTCGATTTTTTTCTTCCTTACTCCTAGAAAATGGATAAGTTATTAAACTATCTACTGTAATCATTCTTCACATTCACAGCAATAATTCTGAACATGAACACAAGCGCATCATTCCACTGTCGGTTCTGTCCGTCGCACTTTGCACAGAAACTAGAATGCAGTTTGAGAATTGAGAGGGTGTCTGCCACAATGTCCTGTCCCCCCGGAAATAAGATTGTACTAACTTACTCTTCGTCAGTCGCTGAGCTAACGTGCGCGTTAAATTCACTTTCCTCGGCGCTAAAAATTATTCCTTATACTGCCATTAAGTAATATTTTATTACAATGTTTATGAGTAGTTTTCAGCATTCACTTTCTTCTTTCCTGGGTAACTGTTAAAGTTCTCGCAATTCAACTCCACTGTATAATCTATGGAGGAAAATTTATCTTGGGTGGGAATGGAACTTGGATTTTAGCTCTGCACGTATTTATGTATTTACATTATTATTATTATTATGTATTTATATATTTGTATGTACTCATTGAATTCAGCAAACAAATCTATGAGGGTAATATTAAGTACAGATTTAGTTCCCAAAGCTAAATTGTCTCATAATTTCATAAAATTTAATGTCAAGCCACGGATTTGAATGCTATTAAAACTGCACGTCCAGAAAAGCCGCCATCAATAAGATGTGTTAACAAGGACTGTTCCCGTAGACTTGAAAAACAACCTTCAAAATATCCACCCCAACCATACCAAACAAGAGGTCGTCAACCTTCCACCCTAGCCAGCCAGTTTCTTGTGCGGCATATAGCATACCTATAGGGGGCCGGGTTCTATCCCACGAATAGCTCCAACGAGGCGGTTTTCATGCTAACAGCGACAAATATACACTTCGCCTCATGGCACTTTCCACGCTTTCGTTACCAAGAGGAGCAGCGCTACTGGGGGACAGAGCACACTGCAGTATAATGCTTAGCAACTCAAGCTGACCGCTCGACGTTGTAAGGGATATCGCATATTGTATAACGGTTGGAAATCTAAGATGATCAAAATTTTATAAAAGTATTTTTAACAGAATATTGGTAATTTTTATTTATGTAATCAACAATATTTTATTTAACGAAATGAACAGTGTGCTATAGCACAGTAGCACATTAACACCGACCGCCCCTGCCGCTTTGTTCCTTGGCCAGTCAGGAACTTGAGCAAAAGCACAGTAGCACATTAACACCGGCCGCCCCTGCCGCTTTGTTCCTTGGCCAGTCAGGAACTTGAGCAATTTCTTTTTTCCAATTTTTTTCACCTATTTTTTGTTCAATGTCTTTTTTGTGTATGTCCTTGTATATTTTCTTTATATACAGTTTTATAGAGTGGTATGAAGTTTCTTGTAGGTGGGTTTGCATTATTTTTGTTCCCTTCTTTGCCAGTTCGTCTGCTGCTTCATTTCCCGCAATCTGACAGTGTCCTGGTATCCATGTAGGGCTATTTCCTTGTTGCTGTTTTCCTGTAGTTTATGGATTAGGGCTTGTCTGTGGAGCTCACTGATTGTAGAGTAGGATTATTTCCACAAAGTCTCTGGGTTTTGACGTATATACCTTAGGAGCGAGTCTCACCGCTCGTAGAGTTCCTGGCTAGGGGAGGTAGCTGCACCCTGATTGGCTCAGCTCTCCTATCCCACTCCACGTGTTGTCTGTCTCTCTCGCTGCAGCATTATCCCTTCACTCAACTATTATAGTATTTTCTACGACTGGCGACATGCTGCATGACGTTCACTCTCTGCCCAGCGGTAGCTTACTGATCTTACGCGCAACGAATTCGCGCATCTTGGTAACGAGACGTAACGAGAAGCTCGCTGGCTGGGTTAGTCTTCAAGGCCAGAGACTTTGTGGGAATAATCCAACTCTATTGCTGCCTTCGAGTCGACAAAAGTGACAGCCTTTTCTACTTTGTCTTTTTGAATGCGTAATTGTTGAAGGGCAATGCAAATTCCTTCTATTTCGCCATCGTAGGCAGTAGAATGCTGTCCCAGAGGTTTGTAGAATGAGAATAGATCGCTGTGGATACCTCCTCCTGCGTGGGGATAGCCTTCTATTTGGGAGCCATCTGTGAATATACTCGTATGTTTCCATTTGTCTGGGGGGGGGGGGGTTTCGAGTGTTCATAGTTTCCAATGCTAGAGTCTTTAAAGTTTCTGGATGCATATATTTTTTGGTTATGGTTTGTATTAGGTCGAGGTGGGATTTGACCTGTGTGATTTCAGTGGGATTTCGTGGGTATTGCAGCAATTGTGGTTTGCTATTGAGCTGCAGTGATGCTTTGATTTCTTGTGTTCTTTGGATGAATCCTTGTTGTGTTATTAGCTGTCTACTGTAGTTTTTCCAGTATTGATCGCCTGGAATTCTTATTAACTTTTCGTGCAGTATTAGTGCCTTTTCTTGTATATGTTGTGTTGGGTACAAGAACGGCATATGACCCTGCCGAAAAGGGAAATGATGGGAAGGGATGTTAGAAAGAATCTCTGGAGCTAGGAGGACCAATTATTGCCTTAAAACAATAATAAAAGGAGTAGAGCTAAGTTGACTTATATCGCAGGATGCTGGATTCAGAGGTCCGCGGCATGTAATGTTGGAACAAAACCTTTAACATGTAATAAACGATGGAACTTTATTCTCACAATATAGGCTGAATAATGCACTGAATAAAAAATGATAATAAACTGAAATCTGATATTGATACACTTGCACTAAATAATGGAATGCGTTTTGGCGGTAAGCTGGTCACGTGGCGATTAATGTAAGGAATTTATGCCAGTACTGAATTATATATCAAAATGCTCGTAAGGATTGCTGTGTTCCTTTTAATATGATTTAACACTGATATCTTTAGAATAATACACAAAATAGCCGATTCACTGTGACCTCGTGGGATTACACAATGCACTCAACTATAGACGAACTTCACGACTGATCTATGAAGCCGAGATTAATGAAATTACTGTAAATAGTGTAATTTAAGTACTCGCACACGATAATACTTGTATCTGTAAGTATTATGTATTTATTCGCAGTTTAAGAACAATAACCGATTATGCTATTGTCTTGCAACTGGCGCGGAAAATGCAGAGCGATCCAACACAGACTGCCTTGTGTGGACGCAGGCTTCTAACTGACTTGGAAAATGACGCTGGTTAGATCACGAGGCGTCTTAAGCATGCACCTGCCTAGGCGGGAGACCAGAAAAAGGCGGAAATAAACTTGTATCACTCCGCTCCAAACTGCTGAATTGCGAAAATAGATTTAGCTGAGCGTTTGAATATAAAGACTAACTGGACACTTAGAAAAATGCTAGTAAAACCTATAGCTTGCGTGAACATGTTGGGTTGTTGGTTTAGTTCCTGTGATATAGAGCATTGCGTTATCGGGTGTAGTTTTGATTGCCCCAGTTATTGGGCGCAGCGCCTGCTTCTGTACTAATTCAAGTTTGGCTATCGTGGAGGGTGTTGCTGTGATTAATGCTTCACAACTGTATGTAATAACTAGAAGAACATATTTCTGATATGTTTGGATTAGAGAACGAGCACAGCCCCACTTACAGCCTGATAGAATATTTAGCCGTTTGGAGACTCGCGAGGTAGTTTCATTTATGTGATTATTCCAGTTGAGTTTGCTGTCAAAGGTGACTCCCAAGTTTCATTTTATTCGTTTGGGTCATAGCAGTGTTGTTGTACCTCAGAGATGGGTGTATTGGTTTGTGTGCTAGGGAGAATGATTGATGTTATTTCTATCACACCATTTTCCAAGGATGTTTAATGCCTTGTTGAGAGTTTCAGTTTTCTCTACTGCTCTTCTTTTGTCCGTTTCCGTCCACAATACTAGGTCATCCGCGTCAAGTAGATGGGAAGTGGTATACTATAAACACTACATCCAGAAAAAAAATTGTTGTTGAGCGTTGGTTTTATTTTTAATTTTTTTAATTTTAAAAGAGAAGGTTTCTATTTTGAAAAGTTATTATTTACCTATTTGTTACGTTTATTTACAATTAAGTAGGCTATATGTACTGGACAGGAAATATTTTACATATTATGCTCTTTAACATGGTTTTTGTTTGAACTAAATATCTTTAAAAATAAAGAAGCTACAGAGTTTAACGCAAACCTCTGTAAAATGCAAAATAGTCTGACACACCAATACAAAATGGCCGCCCAAAAAGAAACTGAACATCTAAAAAATTAATGAATACCTGTTTTCAACTCTCTGAATATAGTAAAAACATAGATAAAAAATTACATTGAAATGAGTGCACTTAAGCAATGTCAGGGTGACCTTAAGAGACACCCTAAGAGAAAAATATTTAGACGAACCATCAAATGAGGAAATTGAAACTACCTCCAGAGATTCTTTCAGAGTAAACACCTTTTTGGTCATCCTGGGTAGACTAAAGCTGAATTAGAGAGAAGGCATAATGCAAAATATGTAAACTTCAAAGGAAAATTTTCATTTTTGACGACATTGGGTGAACTTTCAACATCAACTCAAAGAGTCACAGAAAAAGCTCAGTCTCTTGTGCAATTTTATTCCAATGATCTAGTTCTAGAGGACGATTTGGTTCAGGAATATATACATTTTCGCAGTTCCTTTTCCTCTAGTAATAATACTGCAGAGAAACCTGAATCCACATCATTACAATCTCTCTCTGTTTTTGAGGAACCAATCTCTGTGGGTTTACCTAAACTCGCATCGAGCTTTGCACTCCAGCCACAAATTGTTCCAGAGAAAGGAGCATTTCTTGTTTAAAATGTGTAAAGAATTATCAGGGGGTATGCCGTAGCGTAGTGCGCTACAAATCGGAAGGTCGCGAGTTCGTTTCCCGATAAGGTCGTTGAGATTTTTCAGTTGGCCTAATCCTTCTGGCGGCACTATGGCCCTGGGCCTAACAGAAATGAGTACCAGGAGCAATCCTGCGGGTAAAGGCGGTCGGTGCGTAAGGCTGACAACCTTACCACCTTCATGTGCCGGATGTCCAAAATCTGGGAGCCTCAACCTCCTGGGACCCTCTGGGCCTCCATGGCCTGTATAGGGATCACTTTACTCTTTTTAAAAGAATTATCTAAGGTCTTCATTGTCTCAAGAAAAACGAAACTCTTTGGCTCTACTATACTTGGATGCAGAAATAATGAACACCATCAACAATGACGATATTATAGATGATTTTCCCTATAAAAATTCCCGTGAGAAATTGTAACTCTTGTTTTTACTTTTACTTTTAAATCCAGGTTCATATTTTAATATCTGTTGGAGGAGATAGTTTTCAATTTTGATTTTAAAATAATTAATTAATTTCAATGGTCTTATTACACAATCTTAGTAGCACAGTGTGATTTTGGAGCCATTGTGTGACAGAATCTTTATGTTTCTTGATCCATTGCAATTCAGTTCTTGTGACTTCTCCCAAAAACAACTATCTTCTTGTGTTCAAGTAATAGAAGTCAAAGGAAATACTAATTAATCTGTTCAATTGACTTTTCATTACCTACGTAACCTATATTTAAATACATTGTCTATTATCTAATAATGGCCTACAAATGAGTGTTTCTGTTAGGTGGAAAATTCTAGGAAGGAGGAAGGGACAGTGCAAATAAAGTGGCCTATTCTTATGAAATGTATAAATCTGGCACTGATACTGCCCCTAGTTATGAGCATTATTACTCCTTAGGGTCTTCATTAATGAATACATGAATTGAAAAAAAAAAAGTCCCCAGTAGTCGAACACTTTGATGTTTGTTAATGGATTTATTGCTGGATCCTAGGAATACAAACATAACTTGGAAATTAAATGTGGCAAAGAGAGATCTTACTGGAAATTTGGGAAAAACGAACTTTGCGCCCCATGCGAGTCCCTCACTCCAACTCTCTAACTCTGTAACTCCCTCCCCTAGCGGCGGCATTTGAACTACTAGTAGCGACGGTGGCGCCATCTCTTAATGAACTGATGAAACAGAAAAAATAATTTATTTCTTCTTTATTCTCTTCTTCTCTTCCTTTCCCGTCTCCTTCCTCTCTTCCTCTCACCTCCTCTTCACCCTACCTACCTACTTGAGACCTATTCCTAATAATACATTTTGGATCGACCGGGATTCGAACCCGGGGCCCCTAGCATTAAAGCTAGGAGTCTTGACCACTACGCTACGAGTGAATGTTGAGGACTGAAGGAAGCTTTCGTATATTAGAGTTATGTTAGGGGGATTTCATAAGTTTTAACGCAAGAATCGGTTTTTATAAGTAGAGTTGGTACAAGGGAATTTTCCTGCATCAATTAAGCCACATTTTATGTTATAATACGGCGTTTTTTATAATTATGAAATATTATGTATGGTAGGCTACAAGGGTATTTTTGGTATTGTGAAATAGCCTATTTTGTTGGAAGGGTCGTTTTTATAATTGTGGAATATTATGTGGAGGTGCAAGGGGCTTTCTTTATTGTGAAATAGTAGGTGACATATCAATTGTAATCATGCATTACCGGCGTTGAGCAACGGCTACAGGCATGAAGGTATGCGTTGCGGGGAAGTGGAGCAGGCGGTACGCGGGAAGCAACCGAGAGGGGTGGAAGCGGCCAGGCGAGTGGCGAGTGGAAAGGGGAGCAGCATGGGGCGCAAAGTTCCATTATGCCGGAAATTTAAAGGAGCAAATTTTTCCTCATTAAAAAAATGTTCTTCAATTACTCACAAAGCTGCTGAAAAGTTTTTATACTCTAAACAAACTTTATTTCAATTATTTTTAAATGTGAAACTTTAATGTAGAGCATGGTTCCTCTTTAAAGTTACTGGCCTTGTCCTCCTGTTGTGGTCATGCAATACTTGTTAATACCAATTTACTTTCATGTAGACAGTGAGCTTCTTGTGTTGTCTTTCCTTCCCGTGTCTCTCTTCTCCTCACAGACTTCATTAGAGGGAGGGAAGACATGTCCCATCGAATATAATTTTCTGTGTAATATCTAATGTCAATCATGTTAATTTTTTTATGTATTCTGCAATGGTACATGTATTTTGGATAAGTTGCAATACTAAAACTTAAAATATTATCACTAGGGACCAGGTTTATAGAATTTAAAAACTCTCCGTTAAATTTTTCATTGAATTAATTCGTTTTTTAAAGGTTTAGGTTTTTTGTCCAAAACATAGTTTTAAGTTATAATAATGGGTTTAATGAACTTTGAATGTTCATTTGAATATAATTCAGTAAGGTAATGTGTATAAAGTTAACTGAAAAATTTAGTTAAATTTGCCGAAACTTGTTTTTAAGAATTTCTTCTGTATAAATAAAAAATAAACTCAAATCGGAGAAATTAAGCCTAAGAGGCCAAAAAAGTGAATACTGGACCCCAATGAATGGCCAAATGAAGAATGCTTTTTTTTGTATTGGCTGTGGATGTGAAGACGATTGTTACTTTTTTTGTCCTTTTTCAGTTGTTGGCATACCAACTGCACATTAGATCAACAATGGACAAAATAAATTTGTTTATTGGTATGAATTTTGTCCCGCTGCAAAATATTGATTTCTCAAGTAGAAAAGGCTTTCAATGGCAATATACATTTCCTAAGCAAGCTGAAGGAATATTATCTCTATATGTTGGAACCCAGAGGTTCATTGCCGTGCTTACCTGAGCCCGCCATTCAACCCTATTCTATGCTAACTCCCTCCAACCATACCTCGCAAATCCTACTTTCCTTAAATCTAACCTAATATTGTCCTCCCACCTATGTCTAGGTCTACCAAGAGGTCTTTTCTCTTCAGGTCTGCCAGTCAATTAATGAATTAAAAGAACGAAAAACCTAATAATTATATAACGAAAAACCTGTTTGGAGTAAATGAGGAATTTTAGGTTTTTATATCCCATTTAGATGTTTTTAGGCACTAGAGAATTAATATAGGTGAATCCTATGGCCATGAATCAAGTAAATGTATTAGCTTTTCTGGTTTTGGTAATAAGGAAAAAAATAGGTAAAAACCTGAGAATCCTATCCCCTACAAGTTGTATTTAAACACTCGTTCTTAGAATTATGATATGGATCTAAGTGGCTTAATTGCATGTCTTCGAATATTAATTTTTTGTGTAACTATATATACAAGCTCGGTTTTTTAAACATAGCAAAAAATGGATAAATTTCTGATTAAAATCTCAACTAAAATATTGTCTCACTCTATAAAGCAGTATGAATGCCTAATATTATATTGGCAGTGCTTCAGATGTAAGTGCCTTAGCATGTGCTCAAAAGAAAAGAAAACTATTAATTAGTAACTTAGATTATTACAGTCTGATGTAAAATGGGAATTGTTTTTGGTGAATAAACTGGGACTTCCAATCACTTTGATATTGTTATTTAGTTTTATGGATAACAGTTTGATACCGCTACTTAAAATATAATTTTATATGTTCCAAGAAGAAACAAATAATGGCAGAAAAATTCAACCCTTCAATTAACACCAGGAGCTCAGATCCCACATGATAGAAAAAAAATCCCTTTAGGCAGGCCTACAGGCTGAGGTAGATTTCAAAGTGCTTTTGGTTTAATTTATTATCGCTGCGCAGCACTCTTCTTTTTTAGCCTTGCCATGGCAAACCTGCAGTAAAGAGGAAGAGCCTACAATCATTTGTTTTGACAACAAGAATAGGATATAATATTCTGGGAGGCCGTGCGCAAGATCAGCAATGAATAAAATTAGCAAAGCCGCTAAACAAGACAAAATTATGATATTATAATAATTCTTTTAAGTGTTATTATTTTCAAACATTAAAATCTCGCGTCATATGAGAGCTATCAAGAAACTATTTATTGATTTGTAGAGTACTCATCAAGAGCTTTTCAACGATACCCCACAAGACGCGGTTTCAAAAGTTTCGAATTTTCATCCCCCACCCCCACCCTCACTCGAACCCCCGAATCGTTGGTGTCACTGTGAATTCCATAGGGAGTACTCTAATTTATTCAAACAAAGTTTCCCTCTATACTTCATAGAGGCCGAGATATACATTTTTAAAAATTTCAACCCCCTCCCTCGACCACCCCCTTGGGCCAAATTTGCTCATTAACGAACTTGTCCGAACTATTGGGCCTAGAAATGACATAATAAAATTTGGTTCAAATATCTTCAAAATTACGGCCGCTAGCGTGTAAAGATATATATATATATCTTTATATCTTTATATATATATATATATATATATATATATATATATATATATATATATATATATATATATATCACAAAAAAATTTTTGAACGGGCGGTGGTTTCGTACTTAGGGGAGCATGAAACGTAAAGATATGAAAGAATTTTTCGAAAATCATGACATGGTATCCATTGCAATAGGTAGATTTTTCTTCGAAATCTACCTAAAAATAAAGCTGAGTAGAACAGATAGCGGAGATACTCTACAGAGATTTGGAGTGTTGGGCAAATTTTAATTGTAAAGACAATTAAAGATTAACAATTGATTAATTGTTAATTGTAGTGGTAGCAATTAACAATTGATCAATTGTAATTGTGGGGTTGCAATTAACAATTGATCAATTGTAATTGTGGAAAATTACAATTAACAATTGATTAATTGTTAATTGTAGTGGTAGCAATTAACAATTAATCAATTGTTATTCGTAATTTGCTACAATTAACAATTAATTATTTTTAATTATTTTATGAATTTAAATAAAAACTGACAATTAAAAAGGACTACTGTACGGGCCTGGTATCATAACAAAATGCGTAAGTAAGATACTGAAATACACATATTAACTTAGTTACATATAAAACACTGATATTAATACACATGAATGATTTTAATTAAACCTGATTACACAGATAACGAGAGACTATAATTTCTTATAATAGTTTAGATTGCATTTTAACACGACTCTCTTTTCGAACATACTGTCGGTCAATTTGTGACTCTTCGGCAGATTTGTCATTGTTGCAAAAGAAAAACGTCATTCAACTGCAGCTGATGATGGTAAAGGTGTGTTATATTTAATGAAAACGTTTTTTATCTCAGGATATCTGTTGAGGAGTTGCAAATCCTGGCTTTCTTCTGCAAAAAAGTGCAGCATTAAAAGTTCGGCTTTAGTCAGTAGTGCATCGAAGGAGATTTGGTTTGTTTCTGTCGATGAAATGTCGGGAGTCCGAGTCAGAGTTCAAGTTGAAAAAACTATTTTCTTCTGTACTTTTTTTTTTGTTGCTACTGATGTTTCTACGTTGTCATTCATTTGTTTGGAAATACAGGTCTTGAAAACGTTTAGAAGTTTTGTACGATCCGCGGGCTCTAAACAGGTTAACCATTTATTTTTAAATCTTGGGTACAATGCCGTAATAGCCGCATTTTCCGCTTCAGGAGTGCTGATGTCATACATTTTTTCAAATCTTTTTTCGACACTCTCCCTGTAATGCCTTGATCAAAGGGTTGCAAAAAGAAAAGTTCTTTTTCCTTTCAATTTTGTGTAGTTTTTTTCTTAATGCCTGAAAGCACGGCAGGACTATCCCATAATATGCGTTGGTCTCACTCTGCATTATGTCGAGGGCATCTGCCACTGGCGCAGTACAGGTCATGTCCGTCGCCGTGGGTGAGTCGGTAGCGCGCCTGCCTTCCACTCCGGCGGCCCGGGTTTCTTTCCCGGCCGGGTCAAGGGTTTTTCAGTAGTGAAAAATCCTTTTCCCGGGTTCAGTACTGGGTGTTTGTCAGTAGGTTAAGATAATGCACATTGTGCGCGATTCCTTAATTATTAAATACTCGGGTATGTAATCAAATTCGTTCTCTTTGATAGCATTTTTTATGTTTAATGATCTATGTAAAAGCAAGGTTTTTTTCTTTAATGTTGTAAATTTGCTGGAGCGCATCAAACAAGCTATTCCATCTTGTCTCGCCAGGTCGGCTTAACGTGTGTATTATTTCAGCATTCTTTGGTCGTCCTGCAGCCTTCCACAAAACTTCATGACTGTAGCATGCATTTCGGACAATGGGGTGTTTTGCTCGCTCAAAATTTTGTTTGCGTCCGTAGTTGCGCATAGGCTTAACGTATGTGCACAGCATCGAAAATGAGCAGGAAGTAAATGAATATTCTCAGGATCACATTTTTGACCAGACAAGGACATGGAGGGCCTCCCCAGATGAGTGATCATCCCAATGCCGGGGCCACCTCCGAGACGACACGAACACATAGGACGATACACACAATTCACACCCACACACACACACTCCCTTCAAACAAGGCGAGGATGGTATGAAGATGATAATGATGGTCAGATGATATCTTGGGACCACAAGGGCCTAAAGTTACCTGACTTTTCTCTCACAGGTGAGGGAAAACCCCGGGAAAAATCTCACCCAGGTAACTTGGAATCGAACCCGGGCCCGCTGCGGTAGAGGATTGAACGGATCCCCTGAGCCACAGCGGTGGACTTTTTTGTTATGTACTCGTACGATGTCAAAACATTGCACAAATTAAAAATATACATTAAAATATAAATAGTGGGTATAATGAAGGATGATATTCGTTTTTTTTATCAATAAGTAGTATTGATTTTTATTAATGTAGGTAAAATTTTCGAAATCTTGTATTACTTTTAACTGATTAGTTTTAATTGTTTCATAGAACAATTAAACAAGTTAATTGCAATTATTTTAATTGCGAGTTACGATTAACATACATTAATCCAAATAATATAATTGCAATATGCAATTAAACGTTTAATTGCAATTAATTTAATTGCAATATGCAATTAAACGTTTAATTACAATTAATTTAATTTAATTGCAATTAAATTTTTAGTCAATTAACGAGTTGATTGAAAAATTAATTGATTAATGCCCAACACTGCTGAGACCATAGCTCTAATATAGAATACATACTGAAATCATAAAAATTAATACCAAATCACTAATAGAGCTTTATAAGCAGATTTATTGTAGGTCAATAACAGAGTTTGTTTAGATTGCTAAGAGATACATTCATTTACAGAACTCTTAATGAATATTGTATTGAATTACAGATAAAACGGTGCATAATCTTTAAGTGTTGGTAATTTGCATTAAAGTGTCAAGTCAGAGAAAATTAATTACACTTACAAAGTAAAAATATGTATTTTTCATTTCATGTCTACTGGTTAGTGAAGCTATCAGTGTTACTACTAAGTTGTAGGATTCTAGAAAAATATGTATCAGTGAGGCTAATCACTAAAATGCCTTCCCAAGGCCAACTGTGATATCAAATTTATGTATTACATTATCATTTAAAGCATGTTCAAGGACATTGTGTAGCTAATGATTAGGGATTACAGGAAACAGATTGTTACATTGGGTTCAAAGGCTGTTAAAGCGTATAACACAATATTACAGTCTAGACAAGCATTTTTCTTCTTAGGTTGTCATACCGTTACAGGGCACATTTAAGGATCTTAGCCACTGTCTATACACAGGACCGTAGCAAGGTCCTTCTGCGCCCTTGGCGAGTTTGACAAATCTGCGCCCTCCAATACTGGGGGGGGAGGGGTCTGAACATTTTTTTTTTTAATTTCTGTAAAATTGTTTATTTAGTATAAAAACACTATTATTATCAAAGAAAACTAAGTGAACGAAGTGTTGAACTTTCAAGGTACTAAAACCTTATTTTCAGACGATTGAACTACTTAAAAAAGAATTAAATAATACAATCTAGTATCAAATGTAAATTACATAATAGGCCTGAGGCCTACTAAAATGTTTAACGCATTAATAGGCCTATAGGTAAGAATATTTTTTTCGAATAGTTGAACCACTTTCATCTCAATAATAACGTATATTTTAATTTTTACTGTCATTGTTTACTGTTAATGTCAATAAGAAACGTGTTAATTAAAAAACGTTGCATGACTGCTTTTTGTTTGTTGACAATCGGCATAATACTGCAGATAGTTCACGTGCAGTAATTTTTAATAACCTGAGCGATTTCTTCCAATAACGTGGATTTTTTATTGCTTGATAAATTGCACCACAAGAAAGAAAGAAAGAAAGAAAGAAAGAAAGAAAGAAAAAAAAGAGGGATTTTTTATGGTTAATTTTGCGCCTCTTTGCACCTGCGCCCTTGGCGGGGGCCCATCTCGCCACCGCCTAGCTACGGCCCTGTCTATACAGAGACATTTTTATCCTTATCAAACTGACTGCATGATTGGCAGAACTAAAGCACTGCCACCCATAACTGGGCCTGATTGTTTGGTACTGGTAAATCGCTGAAGAATTAAAGTTTGTACCATGTCTTATAAAAAGTATTATTGATGCTTAACAGTTCAAGTTAATTTGTGCAAATCCACCTCTTGACAAAAGAGCGTGTTGCAAAATGAGTGGACATTCAATTATTGTCCTATTTTGTGATTATTAGGACAAGGCATTTAATTACCATAAAACAGTGAAAAAATGCATTTATGCCCTAAAAATAGTAAAAAAAAAGAAGACAAAATTTTAAAAAATACCAATAAACTATCCATTATTACTTATAATTAGTTTTTTAAGAAGTAACGAGTTGATTTTAGAGAGCGATTTAATCAATGACAATATGTTACATTTAAATTTGCAATATAAAACACTCTTCTTTTGTTACTAACAAAGTAGGGCCTACACCATTTGCGAAAATATTACTTCTGAACTAGCAAGCACATCAAATTGCCCCTAGCAATAAATTCCTCACTCAACTTTTATACACAAATGAATGACACAGTGAAAGTCCTTCTGATGTACCAGTTATACTGAAAGTCTGCTTTGTTTCCTGTGGACGTTACTTGCTTATAAACCTATAATAGACAGGCATTAAAAACAGAAATAATAATAATAATAATAATATTGAAAAATTCAAAATACAGCATAATGTAACACTTTATTTTAAAAATCTATAAAACAATGTCAAAAATGACTTGAAAGTAACCAAAAAATGAACTATCTCTTGAAAATGACAGAAAATACAAAAACAAATTGTCCTTATTTAATCAATTAATTGATGATACACATTTGTATATATTCGAGCTATCTTTTCAACCTTCGTATAAAAACATGCAAAATCATCAAATGCCTTGCCTTAGTGATTACAGTATTATCTGTAGGAGATACTTAATAATTAATTTATTTCACTATCTTTTCAACGAAATAACTTATACTGAGCAAGAGAAGACTTTACCAGTAAAAATATTGCATGTGAATAATCGTCAAAGAAAGTTTGAGACAAGTTGTGTACAGTGAACGGAGACCACATCCAGCAGCTGCTGCTAACAGGGTGAGCACCCTTTCAAGTTTCATAGTGCAAGTTTTTAGATGTGTTTTATAGAGAAAACCTGTCTTTTATCCATTAACATAATAACATTTAACCAGATAATGAGAAAATATTATTTTAACTAATAATCCATTAACCCAATTAACTGTTAAGAGAATTTAGTTGACTGCAAGTACAGTCTGAATTAGTGCAAGTAGGTTGTTGAAAATGCTTCTTCATCAGGGCCCGGATTCTAATAACATGTCATCTTTTTATTGATGCTGCGTAGACATTGCCAACTTGTAGATAAATCCTAATCATGGCCTCTAGGTTATAGAAATGCATTTTTATTAGTCATTTTTTGCCATTATATGCAATTTTACATTTTTAGTGCATTTATTTCATTTTACGTCATTATTTTGTCATTTTCGTGTCTTTTGCTTCCCTATTGAGAAAGTTTCATGCATTTACATTGAGTGTATTAACTTTGTTTTGGTTTTTTTTTTTTTTGTCGTCTAGCTAGCCTCATCTTTGAAGTTTTGTTTGTTTCATACAAGAAGGACAAACTTGGTGTTGAAGTGCTGTCATGTCTCAGTCTGAAACGAGAATCAAAGAAACACCAAAATTTTGTATTATATTACTGTTGTTATTAGATTGACTTGGCACTAGAGTCTGCCACCTGCTTGGATTTGAGAGTGCTAACTACTGTTTACCCTCAATAAACAATATAATCTGGCAGACCACAAAAGGAAATGCCGAAGTTTGACTCGCCAGTGCCTCAGTGCCAGTATAAATTTCCATGAGGAAAGAACATTCACAACAGTTACAGTTAACAGAGTGATTTTTTATTTTATTTTTTACCATATTTCAAGTATGCACCCATTGTTGTGGCGGTTGTGGATAGGAGCTTCTCCATGTACAAATGTGTCCTTTCAGACAATTGGAGGTAATTTACCTTCGATAATTATAGATTATAATCTCCGTATGCTGACAGTGATTTACTGCAATCCTGAATAAGGTAGGGTTTACACAAGATCAGTAAACTATACTGTAGTTTACAAGCCTTGGGGTTTACAAGCTTTTTGCCCATACGGGTATTATTTAAATAAATTACTAGGTTACTATAATGCAACATTTCAGTAGGATTTACTTTAAAAACAATTTTCTTACTTTTCTTCTCAAATGTTCCAATCAAGAACAAAGAACAAAATTTGTAGTCCTACAACATTCTTTCTGCATTTACAGTTATTACAGTTATTTACAAATAGTCTATAACTTTATGTGTACAATAATACTTTTTTATAAATAAAATATTTTTAGGTCGTTCTATATAATTATTAAGTCATTTTCAGTGTCATTTTCCAAACAATTTTAGGTCATCAGAATCCGGACCCTGTTCGCCATGTTATATTAAATAATTTTTACAGTGGTGTATATGGTGTGTTGTACATATGGAGGTGCACAACAGAAGTGTTCAGTACTCTTGAGTGAGAATTAACCTTAGTTAACTGTCCATCTATGGTTATTGAAGTAAAAACCCAGATGACTACAAACAATATCAAATTAACCGTATGTCCAAAATAATAGTTAACTGAGTTCAACTGTTATCCAGTTATTTGTCCCAGATCCACTAGCTAGCATAGATCAAGTAAATAAAATGTTACTGTGGATTCCTTTCACATTCCTTGAGATGAATGGTGGTAGGAGATGGCAGGTTCAGGTATTGCGGGTCTTAGTGCCAGAGACCTCTGTAAGAAACCGTAACCAGAAAGTTTCATCTTAGTGGAATTTCAATTCACACTTGATCAACTTTGCGTTTATAATGCAACCATCAAAGCCAATGGGGGTTGACATACATTCACAGTGAGTGTGTTGGCTGAGAAAGTTGTGGGTTCAAAACCTGTGACACTGATCGGAATGAGGGCTTCAGGGTTTTTACTCACTCACATATAATAGTACATTATGGAACGAGCCATTTATTAGGACAAGAGTATGTTTATGGAATGAGCTATTTTAATTACCATTATACGCAGGTTGCAAAAGACTGTTTTTGTTCAATCATAAATAAGTGTCTAAGTTTTGAGTTTTTAGAATACCTTCATCAAATAAACTTAGAACACCTTCATCAAACAAACAATGCGGCTGATCTGGACGATCAGCTGTTAATAAGTTCTTGTTATATGTGATAGATAGCTGGTGATCGTGTGCAGGGAACTCAAAGCTTCTCTTGCCATTTTAACCTCAAAGCAACACATATTAAAACACACGAAATTAACATTTAGTATGATATTAAAATTAACATGGACAGAATTGATTTTAATTTAAATACAGTTTGAATATTGTGCAGTTGGAATAGTTGCTTTCAAGGCTTGAAGATTGTTTAGTGTACGATATTAATCAATAGTTGGACAACAGTGTTACAATGAAATTCTATCATAATGGATATCATTGTGATACTGTTACATCACATAATTCTAATAAATGTATTATAGTATATTTGAACAAAAAGTTATGTTCTATATTTGCAAGCTGCCATTACAAAGAAAATAAAACTAAAAACACAACATAGCATTTTTAAGTATGAAATAGATTACTTTTTAAGAATAATTTACTAAAATCAGGAGTAATAGGCTAATAATTAAATATGTCACTTATTAGAATTAATTTCTACTTTTTGTTTACCAACGCATTAATTTGTGCCATGCTTTTAAATAAGATGGAAGCAATCTTCCTTAAATGAAACAGCATCACAAAACTACAGTTTTATGATGCATGAAGAGAACTGTGGGGGAGGAATGAAACCAAGCCACTTCAGATGCATGTACATGCTAGGGAAAGAATCTATTTAAAGAACACAAACCATGCAGCCCTGTTAAGAATGTATATGGATGAGGTTAGTTTGTGGTATAAATAACTTCTGAATTTCGCAGAGCAGGAATGTTCTAAAAACACTTTGTGATAAAAAGTAGTATAACTTAACATTTTTTGTACTTGAAGATTGCTTATCTGAAGTCTAAAGCCAGTCTGATGTCTGGGGTTTAAATATACCTCTTCCTTGAGGAGACTTCAGAAATGTTCCTGTGGGGGATGGCTGTTGAGAAATGACACTGTGGTAAAGTCACAAAGTGTAAACATGTTAACTACTGCTGGGAATTAATTTTTATGTTATCATTCTTATTATCTAATGTACAGTGAAATCTTGTAATCCAAATCCCATTAATCTGAAATTTCAGATAATCCAAACATAATTTTTTTTTACTAAAAAGTAAAGGAAAGTAATAATGGAAAAAAATGCCAAATAAGTAAAGTAATAATTACAAATCAGAAACAAAGCAAAACTTAAAAGAAACATTTAAATTGGTATTTAAGAATGAATACTGCACCTTAATTAGTAGAAACAAAATCTGTTATCTTCTTTTGATGTAAGGAACTAAACCTGCTTGACAGTGTCATGTTGCACTAAATTCGCATAAACATCACATCAGTTGGTGTAGCCTTTAAGATGGCCACCGAGAATGAGGTGTTAACCACTTCCGGTTATCTCAGAGGCCTGTGTTTACAATACAGTTCTGTGCTTTTGTCTTGTTTTGGAAGTAATTATGCCGATTAACTGCTATATTTTCGGCTGTTCAGCCGTTGCAAACAAAAATTTAGGACTTAGTTTTCCAAAAGAAAGGGCTGTTTTTCAAGAATGGATGGTAAAATTACGCCATGGAGAAACACCGTCCCAGTATTCTCGTGTTTGCAGCTTTCACTTCACAGAAGATGATTTTAATGTTCCTTTGAGCAGTTTTGGCGAGTATTTCATGTTTTTTTTAGAGTGATAAAGATATTTTTGATATAGTAGATGTTGAGAAAAATATATAAGCCTATAAAATAATAAGTATACCTGACTAACTTAACCTCGTTTAGGCTCATAATCAAGTTTCATTTCCATGTTAAATTAGTATTTAATCTTTTCAGTGTAATTTTTTATGCCAATTTATTTGGTCATTTATTTTACATTTAAGAATGTCAACGTCAATCGAGATTTCTCCCGTAACCGATAAAATGGTCATTCTGTATTGTAATTGAGTAAAAAACAAACTACATACAAATTTTTAGGAAAACATGGGTCCGGGCTTGATGATTTTTAGGTAGATTTCGAAGAAAAATCTACCTATTGCGATCGATACCATGTCATGACTTTCGAAAAATTCTTTCATATCTTTACGTTTCATGCTTCCCTAAGTACGAAACCACCGCCTGTTAAAAAAATTGTGATATTTATATATATATATATATATTTATATATATCTTTACACGCTAGCGGCCGTAATTTTGAAGATATTTGAACCAAATTTTAATATGTTATTTCTAGGCCCAATAGCTCGGACAAGTTCGTTAATGAGCAAAATTGGCCCAAGGGGATGGTCGGGGGAGGGGGTTGTAATTTTAAAACATTTATATCTCGGCCCCTATGAAGTATAGAGGGAAACTTTGTTTGAATAAATTAGAGTATTCCCTATGGAGTTCACAGTGACACCAACGATTCGGGGGTTTTGGGGGTACGAGTGGGGGTGGGGGGATGGAAATTCGAAATGTTTGAAACCACGCCTTGTGTGGTATCATTGAAAAGCTCTTGATGAGTACAAATCAATAATTAGTTTCTCGATATCTCTCATTTAAGGCGAGATTTGAATGTTTGAAAAAAGTGCTCTTTCCTCTTTTTTGCAATTATTATTGCGGGTTTGTCATGCCAAGGCAAAAGAAGAAGAGTGCTATGCAGCGACAGTAAATTAAACCAATAGCACTTAGAAATCTACCTCAGCCTGTAGGCTTGCCTAAAGGGTAGCTTAAATGTACAGTATCTGAAAATGTCCAGATTTGTTGTATGCCTGTAATAGAAACTCTTGTAACAAGTAGATCAAAACCTGATAAAGAAAAATTTAATCATAATAGGCTTATAGTTAATTATAACACTAATTTTGTAAATGTCAAGTTTCTTAACATTCAAGGTTTTCTAGGTAAATCAGATATGTTATGTATTATGTCATCAGACAATAATTTGGAGGTAATTGGGATGGCGGAACACTGGCTGAGCCCGGAAAATATAAATTTGTCAAATACTCAAAATTTTAAAGTAGCCTCTTATTTTTGTCGTAGTCATAAATAGCATTGTGGTTCAGCTATTTTTATTTAAAACAAATCAAAAGAGAATAGCAACTGTACAACTAATCATTTTTATTGGTATTTTGCAGAAGAGGCAAAAATACCGGTTGATAATAAAGATTTACTTTATGAAGTAGACCCTCAGAAAATGATTTGTTAAATTTTATGTGTTGAATAATGATGCCCTTCTTAGTCCAAATAACAAAGTCACACCTGTGAATATCATTCAGTAACATCTGTGCCTGTACTTGTGCATAATGTTTCTTATTCACTAACTTGAACTTGATGAATTTTCTAATTGCTAGAGTCCGGCTAGCTTTCATACTGCTGCCTGCCCTACGCTTTTCGGACCAAGTGGTTATGGATTCTTCGTCAAAACGTTAAAACGTTCTTTCTTGAATTAATTTATCTTGAAGAAATTTGTCGAAGGAAAGTCGTGGGTACTTTCTGATTCTATAACCTCAACTTCGAATAAGGCAAAGTTTCTATCCGGATTTTTCTCTCACCTGAGCAACCTGCAACCAAACCAAACAGCGTCGTATATTAGACTGTGTGCTCAATAAGTTATGATACGAAAAAGTTCATGCATATTTGTAAAAAGCATGAAAATAAATCGTGCAACAGTATACAAAAATATTTGAGACCGCAGGCATATTGCACCATATTAGAACAGTTAGCGAACGTTTCAGAAGACAGGTAGCTTTGATTTCTCACCTTGCAATCAACTCTTGCTTTGTTAACTATGAAATATTTGTTGCGCCATCTTCGGATAACATCCTTTTTTTAACTCCTTCACTATAAAATTGGCGAACCGTCCCGAACTCATATTGAAAACACACAAGAATGAGGAAACCGGAAGTTGACAATACCTGAATGTGGAGAGCAGCGCGCTCCAGTGGCAGGAGGAAAAACTACAAAAGCCCAGAGCTCTATATCATGCAAGTGCCACTAGCTCTTTCCATACTCTTCACAGAGTAATACTCTGCTGCATGTAATATATCAAGAGTATTTTACCGAATTTCCCAAATAATTTTCTGGGTAGTCCAAATTTTCCGGAATCCGAACAGAGGTTCCAGTTAGTTCAGAGTTCTGAGGTTCCACTGTATTAGATAAATTTATGTAATTACTGTTGTAAATTGAAGAACTTTCTGTTGCAGAAGTTATTAATTATTTTTGTATTATATACCAAAGCAAACAACATTCATATTTCCTATTTCCTTAGGTATAAACATGAAGCAGAATGATGAACAGGACTTGGTTTACCCCTGATGCTCACAGATGTTGCTATGTAGCTTGCTACAACCATTATAGTTCATTCTTGTATTAAGTGTAGACTAGTGATTGTATAACGTATGACTTCACAATTCTGATAAAACTGATTATTATGCATGAACAGAACGAAGCTTCAGAGAATGTAGTGAACTGCTATAAGGAGGATATTCACATTACAGACTCATAAGACATCAACAAATAAGATCTCAACTTTTGCCAAAAATCTATGTAAAATTAACCCTGCAGTGGTCGCATACAATTCTAAGTCTTAGAAAGTCGCATGGAATCCAGGGCTGATGCCATTACATAATATTGTTTTATGTTATTTTAAAATTACATTAATTGTTAATAATTTTTTAAGCATGGCAATGAACCTCCGGGTTCCATACAATAGATATTATTCCTTTAGCTTGCTTAGAAATTGTGTATTGTCATTGAGTGAGTAAGTAAGTAAGTAAGTAAGTAAGTACGTATTTATATTTGTTTTATTAATGGTATTAATGATGAACACTAAGTAAAAGTAAGAACTGAAGCCTAGGCATATTACAAGACTACTGGTATGAAAGGACTACAGTATGAGCCAATAATGTCCTGAGGTTAATACCAATTAGTCAAAACAGCACTATGCACAATCTGGACAGATCTGTTATTCATGTTCACGTCAAATTATATTGTCTACAAGATCTGCAAGTTTATCTCATGGCTCTGTTCTTGGAACGGCCGCATTCATAACATATTTTCCTCTTGGTGCTTGGCGCGTCTTAATTTGTATAATTGTGGTTCATCTAAATTTTTGCACAAACTAGAAATGTCTTGTTTGAGTATGTCTTGATCATCAGTATTCGAATCAATTATTTCATCATTATCTTCATCTGCTTCGTCGAGTAAACTTTGCACAAGTTTCCACTTGAAATTCTCAAGGTTATTCCTTCTCTCCATTTATTTTCAACCTCATAAGTATGGGAAAGATAATTTTCAGCAAAAAACCGTGCAATCTACAATATTGAAATCAATAATTACTATGATAATTATACAAACAAGGAAGGTCACAGATACTGAAGATACTTCCACAACAATAACTTAACACCATGACAGTTAGACAGACATATCGCTTTGATATGTTGATTATGAAGATTAGTTTGAAAGGTAGATGGTAGGTCTGTACAAGGGTCCTACAAACAATCTTGCAATATTAAAATAATACAGTGTGGTATGTCTCATACACCTTGTGACCACTGCAGGGTTAAATGCAGTATTGCATTTGCAATTAAAATGACATCAGGAAGAGAAAACAAGCTATGTGCTGCAGCACTGTAGCACATTAAGTGAAACTGCCCAGCAGAAGGCTTTCAAATATTGTTAGTCCAGTCAATGAAAAGTTGTAGAGGGAAATGGAAGGAACACAATTTTTGACTTTGGGACTTTGTTTGGACTAGTTAGGAGGTAAACATACTAAAAGTCCTCACTCCTAGGAGGTGAGCGGGGGGCAGGGGGGCCCTCAGAAGATCCCTTTTTTCAGTTTTTCGCTTATATCTCGGGAACTATGGGTCCTAGCGATAATATTATTCTATACAAAATTAAAGCGGACAAAATGGTCCACAAGATTTATCCTATTAATTTTTTCGCTATCTCTCCGCGTTTCCGAGATATCCGCGCTCAAAGTTAGCTAATTTTGAAAAAAAATAAAATTGCCTCGCGTTTCATGCCATATATCATTAGCTATCTCTTCGGCCCTTCGTCCTACAAAAAAGTCATAAGGAAGAAAGTTGTAGAAAATTAAATGTCCTTTAAGAATATATTATACTTTGCGCTTTATCTTCAACCGTTCAAACCTTAAAGCAATTTTAACTTTATGTATAAATTCCGGGATTTTGTAGAAAATCCTTAACTTGTGTATTTTTCGTTGTTCCACTGCTCAAACTCTATATAAAATCCAATATACACGTATGATATATAGTTATATGTATATATTTATATGTTTACATAGTATATACTATATATGTGGCACATAAAGAAATTATATGTATATATAAGTATTTATACTATATTTTCAAAATTAATATTGTTTGGTGTAGTTTAATACCATTTTCCACACCCCGAATCTAATGGAACCACTTTGAGAGCTCCACCTCCTACCCCTACATAAATACAATTACTATATATATATATATATGATCGAAATCTCTGATAGTACTCAAAGTTGACAATTTATCGAGGATCGCTGAATCTTTATTGTTATTTTGGAGCCATAATAACCCCCTTCATAGGCAATAATACTTGTATTCAATGTATATAATATATATAATACACAGTTAACATAATATATATTAACTGTACATTCGCTCCGCAAAGGCATTGGGGTAGGGTAATTCCAGAGTCAAGAACAATTTGTACATAACTTTTTTATTAACACATTAACTAGTAAATGTTTCTTTGAAACTGTGTTACGTTTAATTTAATAATATATTTACACCTTATAGTAAAATAATTATTATATATTCCTGACTCTCTTGGAGCGGGATGGTCCTGGCTGGTCATGGGAACTTGGTTCTGGGGTGGGTTCTGCGTCGGTTTCTTCTTTATCCGTAGAGAAAGATACATCCGTAGATACATCTTCTTGGATAACCGGCAGAGGATCAATGTCGAGTTCTTCATCCTCATTGTCCATTAAGACAGTTCCCCTGGCAGTTTTGGCACGTAGGGGAACACTTGAGAGATGCTTTTCTGCATCCGCATTTGGTGGTGGCACAATCCTTTGTGCACCGACAAAAAATAGATTTTAATATTTCATCCGGTGCAGCCTGCTGCTCACTGTGCACCGGGGATAGAAATTTGTTGGTGGTTAACTCCCACCCATACATCTGAGGAGGCAGCTCATGGCCAAACCACATCTGGACTTGGTGATATGTCCTCAGAGAATGTTGTTTCGCTGCCCCCTCAGTTGGTGGGAGGCATGAGATGTCTGGTTTGATATTGGCTACCGATTTTACGAAGGATTGGTAACGGTAAGCGTTTAGAGATTTCTCTTTAGGTGGGGCCCCGTACCACCTCAAAATACACTTTTTCCCAGCTTCCTCTATATCATCCTTTGTTGAGGAAGGGTCTGAGAAAACTGCAGCTGCTCCCTGGACATCTGGAGACTTCAAATACAGTTTGAGAAATCCCAGCTTACTCTTTCGGAAGGCTGCTGAGGTGATATCGCACCCAGTGAAGGCACGTAGAAATAGTATGTCCCCTGGGTCTGAAGCTCCTGGGTAGAAAACAGTGTAGGTTTTATGTTTCCACGTCCAGGCTTGACGAAATTTATGTCCTGGTCACCAGGTATTTTGGCCATCAACAGGACTGTTAGGTCGACATCCTCACCAACAACAGCTACAGCGGTGGTACGTGACAACTCCACAGCCGTGACTACAATGAGGACATCCGCATCATTCTGTGTTTGAAGGGTTCTGACTCCATGTGCCTGTAGTGTGACCTCCAGCATCTTAATCAGCCGACTTTTATTGTGAGCATTTGACAGGAAGTCTTCCTGCTTCACAGTTATGACTGTCTCCTGATTGAAGTGTATGTCAGCTGACTTGCTGAGACGGTACCGCCTTTGCTGCTCAGAGACCTTTGTACTTGAGGATGAGCTTGTGTACCCATCAAACACTACAGTGATACTCCTTCCACGATAGTAACTGTTCACAAAATTGACATACCCATCACAAATGGCAGATATCGTGGAACCTCTTTGCCAAATAACCATAGTATCTGAGACATAAAAGAAAAACCGAAAAAAAGGTACCTTCTACGGACCCCCTGCCCCCCGCTCACCACCTAGGAGGGAGGGTTTTTAGTATGTTTAACTTCTAACTAGTCCAAACAAAGTCTCAAAGTAAAAATTTGTGTTCCATTTCCCTCCATTCATTCACTGAGTGGGCTATGCATAGGCATATATGTTATTTGAAAATTTATTATAAAATACATATATGCTTATTAATTCCTTTATGTACAACTTATATATAGTGCATACTATTTATGCATATAAATATGTATATACTGGCTTTTATATAGAGTTAGAGCAGTGGAATAACGGAAAATACGAAAGTTAAGTTTTTCTGCAAAATCCCGGAATTTATACATAAAGTTAAAATTGCTTTAACGTATGAACGGTTAAAGATAAAACGCAAAATATAATATATTCTTGAAGGAAATTTAATTCTCTACAACCTTTTTTCTTATGACATTTTCGTTGGACGAAGGGCCGAAGAGTTAGCTAATGAAATATGGCAAAAAACACAAGGCAATTTTATTTTTTTTCAAAATTAGCTAACTTTGAGCGAGGATATCTCGGAAACTAGAAGAGATAGCGAAAAAATTAATAGAATTAATCTTGTGGACCATTTTGTCAGCTTTAATTTTATATAGAGCAATATTATCGCTAGGACCCATAGTTTCCGAGATATAAGCGAAAAACCGAAAAAAAGATCTTCTAAGGGCCCCCCTGCCCCCCGCTCACCTCCTAGAAGTGAGGACTTTTAGTATGTTTACCTCCTAACTAGTCCAAACAAAGTCCCATAGTAAAAAATTGTGTTCCTTCCATTTCCCTCTACACCTCTTTTTGAGCATTATGTAGAAATACAGTCGAACTTAGATAATTTGAACTTTTAAAATTCAAAATTGTGAAAAATTCAAACTTTTAGTGTATGTCTTGACATTGCTGTACAAAGCAATCTGTCTGGTACCCTATGATCCCCAGGAGGGGCGAAGGGGCCTCCAATGGAGGATTCATTACCTATACTAATTTTGATATGCTTATTTTCCGAGAGAGGGTAGAGGGACAGGTGGTAAGCCCATCGCCTCGCAACCCCCCTCTGGAAACTAAGTATTTCTTGGACGTGAAAGGGCCGAGAAATTTTGTCCAGAGGCTCTAATTTAGGCTTGGAGTTCTTTTACGTGCCGTAAATCTACGACACGGGACCCCCAGCTTAAAGTCCCTCCCGGAGGACTCCGTCCTGAAAAATCCATCGACCGCGGCCGGGTTTGATCCCGCGCCCTGCGGATCTAGAGGCGGGTACGCTACCTCTAGACCACCGCGGCCGACTGTACAAAGCAATAACTTTTATATATTCAAAATTGTGATTAATTCGTTTTTTCTTGTTGATCCCTTGAGCTTCAAACTACCCAAGTTCAACTGTATTACAATTAATTCATGACACATACTCTAGATAGAAGTTTTTAAAAAAACTAAGAACTTTCAATAAATTCATCTTGTGAGTAATATACTTTATTTATCGGGTATTTTGTTAATTCAGATTTAAACCCACTAAAAAAAAAGTTGTACAATATTTTAATGCCCTTACTGACTGGGAATTAATAATTTTATATGATATACTTAAACTATGAAGTCGTCATTCCCTCTTGTGTTGTATTTGTGTAAAGTTAAATTTTGAACATTATTGAGTTGGTTATTATGTACAAATAATGCTCTTCTTAAAATAAAAATACTGGGAGGGAGATTTTAAAATATTTCCCTACATTAATTCTTTTGTGGAATGTTCAAGAGATGTCTGTCAATTTCTACAGACAAAGATTTTATTCATATTAGATTTAGTTGAAATGCATCACATTTTGATTCCATATACAAACTTTGAATAAATTAGTCAAATTGTGTGTAGTATAGCCTACCTAATACAGAAAACAAAAAATGGTTTTTGCAAATTGTATGAATCTAACTTGGGTATAATGTCGCTCCAATCTGAATGCAATATTTTTGTCTATTTTCAAGAATTGCACCAATATAACGTTTGGCAATTGAGTAAATTATTTTTCAACGAACTCAAATGCTTTTATTGTATACACTGACCAAAGCTTAATGTTCTAGTAAAAGAGGTCGAAAGGAGTGATCTATTTATTAAATCTACAAACTTCCATAAACTTAAATTAAATACATTAATTAAATTCATAAACTTTACTAATTATGTGGCTTTTGTGTGCCTCCATTAACATATGATTTATTTTGCCAATGACGGTTTACAGACGGTAGTGTATAAGGGCCAAGTGCACTGCCAGGAGGATTGAACGGCCTGGAAAATTGTTTTCCGAGAACATCAGTTTGCACACAGCAGTTACAGTGACGTAGACAAAACATTATTAAAGTGATTTAAATAAAAAGACAAAAAATAAATAAAATAAAATAAATAAAATAAAATAAAAAAAATAAGGAAAATTGAAGTGAATGTGCTAACATTAGCCTAAGTGAACCTCTTCAAGCAATTAGAGTTTTTAATCGTTTTTACAAAGTTGCAACAGAATAGTTGCAATTGTGTGATCTAGAATGAATTGAACAAGACTTACAGATGCAGTATTTCACTAAAAGCAAGAAGACAAAATAGTGCACCTTGAAAAAGTTGTTGGGGGTGGCAAGAATTGGATTTTTAGTAGTTATACTTGGGCCTTATATGCCATAGTCGTCACCTATGTGACAATAGGGTTGACAATTTTAATTACCTATGGCTAGTGATGAGCAAATGCAAGACCAAGACCAAGACTAAGGCGGTCTTGGTCTTGGTCTTGGTCTCGCACACTCAGTCTTGGTCTTGGTCTCGCATCGGTAACCCTGGTCTTGGTCTTGGTCTTGGTCTTGCATACTCGGTCTTGGTCTTGGTCTCGGTCTTGCATACTCGGTCTTGGTCTTGTTGCAAGAGTCTTGCATGTTTCTTTTACGCATCTTACTGTGATTGATGGCGTTTACGTGATTTACAGTTACACCGATTACATGTGTGTTATTGCTTGCGAAAGTAACGAAAGCTAATTGCTTTTAGTTGCTTGAACCGTGAAAACAGTAACAAAACAACTGAAAGCTATTTCATCTTTAGCCATTAGTTATTAAGTGACAGAATGGTACTTTATGAAATTTGTGTGGGGGACGGGAAAATGTCTGTCCGTCTGTCTGTCTGTCCATGTGTCTGTACTCGCGATAACTCAAATGCGCTTTATTGGATTTTCATGAAACTTGGTATACGCACTTACAACATCCATAGGAAGAAGTCTATTTATTTTCGCTGTTGCGTTTCTACTGGCTGCAACCCCTGCAAGTGATTAGCAAAATACCTTCCTTTCAACTTGCAAGCAGTCGCACAGACGAGTTACACGTTTTCATTCCTTAGAAAGTAGAAACAGCTATCGTTTCGTTGTGTTGTTGATTGTTGTAACGTAGTGTTTCAACATGAAACAAAAACGAGTAACCGTAACAAAACAAGGTCTGTGTGGCGTTACTTTACATATAAGAGATCAATTTTATAAAATGACTGTAAATGGATATACCATTAAAATGGTTTGTGTCCCGTTCTTATTTTAAAATTTGAAGAGTTCAGACTACAGTATAGTAGGATTAAGCCACCCACACAGCAAGGCCCATTTAATGTCCCGGTCAAGTACATATTTAGAAATCAGTTTCCCGGGGGTCCTAAACTGATGAACCAGAAATTACTGACTTCTTCTCTTCCTTTGTAATACAAAAAATATTTTTTTAACTAATACTTTAAAAATCTCATATTTGGGTGGGGGGGGGGGTGCGGTCCGGACCCACGTCCTTGCCTCCTGTCTATTGCCTTGCCTCTTGTCTATTTTAAATTCATAAAAAAATGTTGGTCTATACCTATCAAATTTTGCTGTTTTATTGCCATTGATATGCATATTTTAGAATTTAAAAAATGTTTAATTGGGAATAGGTGGAGCAGTTGATTTTATACAAGCATTAAAACTATCCGTCGACCGGTGTCTGAAATTTCTTATATATAAATATTAACAATAACAAGTTATGTCCAAAAAATTAAGTACAATGTCATTTGAAACGTAATATATATTTTTTGGGTAAAACTTAAAAAGGTATTAACAGTACCGAATGCATTTAAAACGTGTTGGATTTTTACTTTGCATTTTATTTCCTTATAGTGACTTGTTCTTTTTCTGTTACATGTAAACATTAATTTAGGTATTGGTTAAGAATTTCAATGTATTTAACTTTTTTATTAAGTAATTTCATTTAAAGTACTAATCAAGAAGATTCATTATTATGCTTGTATCAATGTGAGAAAACATTTTAACAGTTTTTCCAAGTTAAGGTAATTAGAAAGACCGCAAAGGACTATGGGCTGTGTGGGTTATGTTGGCACTGAAGTCATAAAACTACCCTGCCACTATTCAGCAGGTAGCCAAAAGTTAGTTACTCACTCCACTATCCCACTGGTTGGAGAAGGGTGTATAGAAAAAATGGGGGAAAACCAGAATTTCGAGGTTTAAGTAATCGCCAGATGTGTTTGCAGTCATATTGTCGTTTAGGAAAGAGACGTGGCGGCTTCTTACTGTAAATGGTGTTTATGTTAAGTCCTGATTATACAAATTCGTGGAGTGAGTAACCTTTCATAATAGTATGTTTCTATCTCTTTCTGTTCAATTACTGACTTCTGCCAAACATCTTCTGTCTCAATTTTCTGATCCGTCCCAACTTACAACAAACAGACTTTAGTGTCGGCATTACACCATGTCATAAATTTCTCAAGGGTCGGCGTAGCATATCTTTCAAATGAAGGTATGTGATTTACAATTGTCCTTGGAGACAATTTTCCTCTTTGCTATTTCTTACTATGAGGGAGGAATGTATTGTTCCTACCCCAAGAAGTAGTTTAAAACAAGTTCTCTGCAGGGCCGTGGAGAGAAAGCAAAGGACCTCAGTAAAAAATTTCCCGGGCCCCGTCAAATATTAATTTCACCACTGAAACCCAAAGTATGCAGCAAAAAGATTGTATAAAAATATTACATAATTATTATATAATGTATGTAATGGTATGTAAGTATCCTATTACTTGAAGACATATGATATTTTTGTTAATCACTAAAAAGTTAGTCATATTTTACAAAAAATAAAACCATGTAAGTTTAAAAGCTTTTCAGTTGTACACACAGAGGTAATAATACGTGTTTTGGCAAAATGCTATCAATAATCATAAAAACTAATCACTGTACAACTAGTGTCTTACTTTTCAACTATAAATAACAACATTTAAATTATATATCGGTACCCAACTATGTTTAATCACTATGAAAAATTTGCTTGTTTTGAACAACATAAACTGAAGATAAGATAAACATATACGATTGACAATAAAACTTGACACAATGACATAAGAACTCTTATTAAGTACCAGAATGGTACTTTCTGAGATCATGTGGGGGACGGGAAAATGGCTGTCCGTCCGTGTCTCTCCGTCAGTCTGTCCGTGTGCCTGTATGCGCGATAACTCAAATACGCTTTATCGGATTTTCATGAAATTTGATATACATATTTATAACGTCCATAGAAAGAAGCCTATTAATTTTGTACCAAATCGCTTGACCGGTACCGGAGTAACGACTAATTAACGGCCACATGCTTATTAAATGGCAAATCATCACTATACTACAAAGCCGCTTAGCTAATCACTGAGGGCCTTCACCACAATGCAGTCAGATGTTTGTAAATTTATTATATCACATCTTGCTTTAGATGTGAGGCATTCGTTCTGTTGTTATCCCACTTATTCCTTCACATGTGTTTAACGAACTTTCTCAAGAGTTCGGTCTAAAACTATATAGTTTCTGAAAAAAAAAGACCAATTAACTACATCTGGCACTTTTTTGTATCAGTTTACCTGATTTTTTATTATATTATGGCACAGTCTATCTTATGCCGATATCAGACAAAGGTTGAGCTAATAAAGTATTCAAAAGGAAAAATGTTATTGTTACTGAGACATGTAATAGGCTATACTACAAAGTAATTATTAAAAGAATGTCTTAAGAATCCACCGTCTTAAAAAATAGCTTTCCTAGCTTTTTACTTTGCAAAAGTATCAATAATACTATTATAATTCAGTTGTCTAGCAAAGATATCTCCAAAAACGTCAATGCTATAAGAGGTCATGAATTTCCTAGGAATCCCGGGTATAATTTTGCAGAGATTTGTACCAATTTTATATGTATTCTATGTATCAAAATTAATCATTTGAAAATTATTATTTTAAATGCCGAACGTTAGTGAGGCCTACTGTTGAGTCCAAAAGGATTTCTGCTTCTACTTTAAAAAAAATAATTTTTCTCCAAGAATAATCCGCTTCAGATTACCTGATTAATTCCGTGTCACCGTTATGCGACAGGACAATGCAGATAAAAAATAAACACATAAAACATAGCTTAAGCTGTTTGTTGACTTATAAAATATTTAAATTTAGAGTAAATTAGAAAGTAAAAAATAAAACCTGGTCGGCCGGGCCGGGGCCCAAGTCTTTAGTCTCGGCTGCTTCCCCTCTCGTCCTTGCCAGCCTAGCCGAAACAGTTCCAACAAAAATGCAAGTGAAACCGGTCTTTTGCAACCGTTTCATAAAACTGTTATGTGCGCGTAACAGTATCGGCTACAACCTTTATCTAGAAACAGCTTATTTTCCCACCTCTACCGGTAACGGTAACGGCACCTTTCAGTAGTGGTTGCTGGCTTGCTGCGTACAAAATCGAGCATTTAAAACATTTTCAATATAGCAAGACTGCAAGAGTCTTGCAGTTCGGTCTTGGTCTTGCCCGAGTCTTGCAGACTTGGTCTCGGTCTTGGTCTTGCACACTCGGTCTTGGTCTTGGTCTTGCTAACGCAGATGCGGTCTTGGTCTTGGTCTTGGTCTTGCATTTTCTGCAAGACCAAGACCAAGACTGCAAGACCAAGACTGGTCTCGCTCATCACTACCTATGGCAGGTTCGTGACACCACTCCTTGGAGTTAAACTAAACTAACCCAAACTAAAGTTACTATACTAGTTACTAAACTAAACTAAAGTTAACTCCAATATAGATAATTTTTTAAGTTTTACAAAAAATTATGTGATTCTTGAATATATCTCTGATAGATTGAAGCATTTAAAATGGGCTAATTAATAAATTAACTTTTTTCGATACATTAACGATTTTCTTTTATTGTTGCTCAATTCATGTTCTGTTTCTGACAGCTTGAAATTAATACAAAAGTTTTACTTTATTTAAAGAAATCAGAACATTATACATAAAAATTAAACTTTAAAATGGATTACCACTGTGCTTTTTTAACCTGTATTTCACAATAATACAGTGTCATTAGCTCATGGAGTGTAAAAAATGGAAATACTATGTTTAAAGGACAATATTATGACATCCTCTTATATTTCTTGAAAATTCTGTAAATTCTTGAAGAAATCATTCTTTTAAGAGCAGCAAATTTCTTTGAAGTTGGCAAAGCTGAACTGAACTATAATATATAAAGCGCTGACTTGGAAATATTCTTGGGAGAATTGTGCAGCAATATAATATGAACTTGCTGCTTCTTTAATTTTCATAGATATATATTTGGACTGCATTCCAACTAAAGCACAATCTGCAGGAAATTGTTTTGCATGACATCGTTAGAATGTGCTACTGTAGAAAATAACTCTTCAAAGTGCTATAAACCCAGAACCCATAAACATAAATCATGAAAGTATTTGCAAAGGCTTTCTATTTGTCTACTTTATTTACTCTTGTACTATATAGAACCATTCTTTTTGAGAAAACTTTGCAGGAGGAAAAATTTCTTCCTTATTTAGCATGAGTGGACATGGCATATTGTGCTCTCTAACTCACATTTTTTAAAATTAATTTTAGCATTTTATGTAATGCATTTTATATAATGTGTTAGGGCTGAATGTAAAGATTGGACGCTCCTAGGCCCAAGATTTTTTGCCACCCCCTCTTCATACTATTGGAGGGGGGGTCATTTGGTGTTCAGTTCAATTTGAGTTCTTCTCTCTTGTTGATATTTATGTTAAAGATCTAATACCAAATCCAGGTGTGCCCACAGGGGGGGGGGGGTTAAGACGCAGACTGCGTCATTGAAATTTCTGGGGGAAATACTATCGTTTTATGAATTTTCTGGGGGGTGGGGTTGAAAATTGTTGCAAAATTAGCGTTTTATATGTTAAAAATAAAAACGGTCAAGTTTTATAACTTCAAAAGGTCTCTTCTGATTCTTTAGAAGTGAATAGTCAATAAATTTGCGAAACGTATTTGCTTGTAAACAACTGCCGCGCCAACGAAATCGATCACTCTGTTCCGATAGCGGCGACTGCGAACTGAACCATTGTTGGTATAAGTCCAGTTACTCATTGCATACCCAGGCGGCTTCCTTTCGTTAGGAGGAAAAGTTTGCCGACAGCTCAACCCATGTTCTTTGTTTTACCGCACCAATCAGCTAGTTACCCCAGCCAATCAAAATCTAAGAATGTCCTGTGGCGATTTTGACAGCTACTCATCTACTCCGCGTGGAGTGAAATGCATGGTTGCAAGATCAAGTTACTGTAAACAATAACACGTGTGAATTGAATAAAGCGAAGGAAGAACTGAGGTCAGTGATAACAATGAGAGAATATTGCAACGTTGCTTTTGTTTTGGAAAGCGGAAGCCCAAGACCGATTTAGTCAGATCAATTAACATAAAGAAACACCGAAACCTTTGAAGCCGACTGGCCATCCAATGAGTATTATAACTGCACTGGGAGTATTAGTTCTTACTGGATTATTACAGTCTTTGTACATTGCCGCCTACAAGAATTATATTATTCTCGGAAGTGATTTTACTGCACTAAAAGCACGTGCCACCTTATAAGAACGGGAGGGAAGGTGTGGAAAAATCTGTCTGTAACCAATGCTGCATTCTTGAGGTTACGGCTACTTTACTCGTTTCAGTCCATCTCGGCATCTCGAAAATGCCGAAAATACAACAGCAATCTCTATATATAAAAGGCTTTGTCCTGACTGACTGACAGGAATCAACCTAGAGCCTAAACTATAACAGGTAGAGACTTGGAATTTTGACAGTACCTTCGTTTCATAATGTAGGTGCTCACTAAGAAAGGATTTTGAAAAATTCTGATTTTAAATGCCAAAAATCAAATGTTTTTGAGAATACTTAACCCCTTCTTACACAGAATTATCGAATCCGAATCACATTTGACATTAAAACATATTGTTGCCCGTGGGTTTCAGATGGGTTTGGAATTAAATTAAATGGAAGTTTGACAATTACAGTTGGCTTTGTCTATTTTTGTCATACCTTGAAATAAAACTTTCGCGATCGCTTGAATGTTGTAAGCCCTAATATGGTCAAACATTGTTTTATTTGGACGAAACTCACTATACAAGGGTTTTCTGGACCAAGGAACTCGAATCTGAGGTCGCTTTTACCAGGTGACGATATCTAATCGTGGTATGTAGTCCACGTGATTTAGGTGTTAATAAATATAATGATTTTACTATTATGCTCTTAATTTTTAATTTTTGAAATAATTATCGCGGGCACATGCTAGTTTAAATATAAGTGTTTAGAATTATTGTGCAATGCCAATAGGCATGACAATTGGCAAGATCACTGCAGAAAAAAACATCCGTATAAACTGAAACATAGTTTAGATATTATAAAATACAAGATTACTGAAAGTAAAAGCAGTGGCGAAGATAAATATGGAAACCGTATATTGATGTAAATCCCAAGCAGAATCTTCAAGATAAAGATGAAGAATTTCGACAGCCATGGGTGCCCATACCCGGGGGCGGGGGGGGGGGGGTTTGCAAGGAAAAAAAATTGTATATTAATAATTATTATAGTCAGGTGTTTTTCTTTTAAGACAATTATTTGAAAGTCAGTTAAGACATAAAAAGTTTGTAGAAGTTTTACCAAATCGACAATATGGAAGCAGAATCCACAGTGGATTAGGAAAGGAGGGTTCAGGGGGTTTGGACCCCCAAAAGACAAAACCTAAAATTCTATATTTGTATTTTTTTAAAATATTTATTTAATTAAACAAGATTTGTTGGTGTGTCAAATATAATATAGCAGTTCTTTTCTTTTCATAACATAATGAGTAGGCCTGAGTAGGCCTATTATGTCCACCGTTCCATGTGTTATTCAACTTTTCTTATAAATAGTAATAAGTATTATAACTTAAGTAACAATTTCTTGTTTAAGTTGCCATATCTTAGAGTATAGTAAACAAATTTCCTAACTAGTTTTTCAGTGCTAAAATACAGTAAAATGTGATTTTCATTAGTTCAACATTTAAAAATTTCCCGGGGGTGGACACCCGACTTAGGTTACAATTTCTTGTTTACATTAGCAGAGTATGGTAAACAAATTTCCTAACTAATTTCTGAGTGCTAAAATAGCGTAAAATGTGACTTTCATTAGTTCAATATTTAAAAATTTCCCGGGGGTGGACCCCCGCTTAGGTAATTATTTCTTATTTACATTGGCATGTCTTAGAGTATGGTAAACAAATTTCCGAACAATTTTTTCTGTGCTAAAATAGCGTAAAACGTGATTTTCATTAGTTCAATATTTAAAAATTGTCTTGGGATGGACCCCCGACCCCTTTTTGGGGGGTATTCCAAACCCCCCCGGCACTTTCGACCCTCCCCGCAATTATTTTCTGGCTACGTCATTGTTGCACTTATATTATTAATATAATGTTACAAAGTGGCCCAAGAAGTTAAAGCCACAAAAAATTAATTAATTAAAAAAATTGCACCCCTGCCAAATCTTTAATTTTATTCTGTTATTTGGTTTATTTTCTTTCTGTAATTCATCTGTATTCAGGAGGCCTTGTGTTTATTTTTCTCTTTACTGATCATGTGTTTAGTTCCCTAATTATTGTTGATAAGAAAACAATTGAACTTCATTATAATATATTTATATTTCTAGCGTTCCATTTCACTCTGGTTGGTTTCAATATTATATTTTTGCAATTTCATTACAGTATTTTAAATCCATTAATATTTAATTTATTTGATTATCATAATGATTCTTCAGTTGCAGCTAGTATACATTCTTAAGAATAATCCAGAACATCAACAAAAATTATCGGAATTTTCCAGCTGCAGAAGAAATTTCTCTGAATATGAACCCAAACTCTCATGAACTTTAGTAGTAGTAGTCCTGGTTACTCCACAGGGAAGCATAGGGCCTTAATAAAACACGCCATCGGACTCTGTTGCTTACCAGAGCTTTAACTTCATTCCAGCTTTTCCCTGCCTGTGCAGCTTCCTTTCTAATCGTGCTACACCATGTTGTCCTAGGCCTTCCTATTCGTCTGCTCGATCCTTGAGGGTTCCAATCGAATGCCATTTTTTTTATGTTGTCGTTCTCTCTTCTCAATACATGCCCAACCATTTCCACTTTCTGAATTTAATTTCTTTAGAAATTTCGTGCTGATCTGTTCTTTCCCACAGTTCTTCATGAACTTAAAAAGAGTTGGTATAGGCGTCACTATGAGGCTCAAGCACACTCTGACGATTCTCCGAAACTAAGCCACAGGGTTACCTCTAGACTCTGGATTTGAGAAAAGCCTTTTTGTCTGCAAAATCACAATGCTAAGAATTTATACAAAAAGTTATGTTGACGGTTTGGTATGCGTTTGATTAGTAAACTTAAACCAGCTCTAAAAGAAAATTTGATTGTCTAGTCAGAATTCTTTCATTTTCAAACTAATTCTTTGTAAACATTTTTGTGTTTGAAAGTGATT
The DNA here is from genome assembly GCA_964059195.1 of Ectobius pallidus. Classification (NCBI taxonomy): domain Eukaryota; kingdom Metazoa; phylum Arthropoda; class Insecta; order Blattodea; family Ectobiidae; genus Ectobius; species Ectobius pallidus. Next base: position 129,131,433 of record CAXKWD010000003.1, read on the forward strand.
GAACATAATTTAGTTTTAGTACACTTATACAGGCCTTAATTGCATATTGAATTTTTTCAAACAGTGTCATCAGTGGTAAGGGCTTGCATGAAGTATGACCTGAGGGGCTCATGCAAGATGTAAAGAATTCTCTCCAGCATATTTTGTAGATGTATATTGAATTTTGTTTGCGTAAAATGCTAAGAACACTCTTTTATACACTTCTTAGGTTTGCCACAAATTTAACCTGTTTGTAGACCTCTTTCATGTTCTTTGTAATACGATATTCTGAAGGGACTTGTGTCAGGAAATTTACACACAAATCTTCAAATGCAATATATTAATTTTTTCTAAGACAACATTCGCTCTTCTTTTCTCCACATGAATGAACACTGAAAAAAAAATGTAAAGCATATTTTAACCTTCCTTATTTACTTTCTTTGCAAAAGTGCTTTTGCTTCTGTCCAAAGCATCAACTGATGTGACTGTTTGAAAGAAATTGAAGAGAAAGGACTCTTGTGTATGAAAGTAAGTGAAATAGATTAAAAGAAATGTTTTAAATTAAATTAAATTTAAATATAGTGTTTAATATTTTATTTCATAATATGATGAACAGCTACCTTTATGTTACGTGCGAAATAATTCAATTCGCTAGCCCACAGTAATTTGAACGGCCCGCCCAGACAGTGCTCCCTGCTTCACTTCGTTTGAATGACGTCATGAGGTAGGCAGATTTGGAAAGTGCCTGTCTTCCTGAGTTCTGAGATGGGCTACATAGCAATCTGTCTGTGTGAAATATCCATGTCCAGCGCATGAGTAAACTGCCCTGGCCAGCTAATACAAATTCTGCCTACCCCATCACGAAAATGTTCGAGCCTAGCCGATATCTATACGAAGACTAATCCGTGCGCTTTTTAAAGGAACGTAACTCTGCTGCAGAATTGCTGCAGCAAGGTTGAAGTGTTTTTATAATTATTCCTTTTAAGAAAGAATGCACGGAAAGTCTGTTCCTTCATGAAACTTTCTGAAACTAGCCCATAACTTTACAAGGGCTCAATGCCATAGGTTAAGCGTAGGAAATTTTGCCGCTAGATATTATATTTATGAAATTTAAAATCAACGTTTTAAAGTGATTTCTGTAAGTAGGTTTTTTGTAGTTTAAGTATTTAAGTTTAAAGTTCTTTAACACCGTTCTCTCGTCTTGACGATGTAGAAAAGCGACAGATTTTGGACAATGGTCGACACATCCCTATGTTTAACACGGTTGTACGTCGCGTTTGTAAGAAGAGTGCTAGAAAATGTAATCTTTCGTGGTAGCCTATGATTCACACAGGACGTTATCTGAAAACCAATCTCTATTGCTGGCCACAGAGAACTAATTATGGAAGGTGCATTGCAATATAGAAGGATACTTTAATATGAAAAACTTATCAAATGCTATAAAAAACATGATCACATAGGCCAATTCCATAAGTCGTAAACGATTGAAAAAAATTAATCCTATTTACGAATTGTCAGAGCATTTAGCAACACAACTATAAAACAAGAAAGTGGAGAAAGATAGACAAATAATGAAAAGGCCGATGTCACTGTATTGTTAGGTAAGCAGGAACTACCCATTCTGAGTCACGGGAATTTTAAAGAGTTCGCAATAGCTTTAACCACAACGTTTATTGAACTGGTAACTAAATCAACTGGTAAAACAGGAATTCTGGTATGATGACATTATTAGACGTTATGCTGTCAGGTAAAATCGGCGCAGCTATTTGATTTTGAGGTGAATTCAGCTAAACTGAACGTACCACACTTCAGCTTAATTTATTCTCTAATCTCTAGTTTGCCTACCCTGGATACTTGGTCACGAGCCGCCACTGTAAATTACATTATGTAGTTTAATTGGAACTTCACAGTTTAAACTCTCTCAAAATAAAGTACCTATGCACAGCACATCTGGCCTTTGCAGTTTGATAAATATGGTGACGATATTGAATCTCTCAAGACTGCAATCTTACTAAACATAGGCATGTGTTGAACAATATCCCAGTGTAACCAACAGACCCATACTGTTTCCAAGACTCTACGTAAATTGATCTTTCTGTATAATCCTTTATATTACATAGGCTAAATATTTATAGTTCTATGGTTCTTCTAAAATGATATATGGTAACAAAGTTAAAGATAAGCCACCAGGCTCCCACCATCCGTAGTGTGTGGCAGTCTCTGGGGAGATGGGTGTCGCCATGGGATGGGGGCAAGGGGGCAACTGCCCCCCTCTAGAATGCCTTATGGATTCATTTATTTTTTTGTTCTCTAAAGTTGTGTGTCAACCTGCAGATGTTGCATGGAGAATAAAAACTGAATATTTTATATTGAGTGTAGCAAGTATTAACTTATTTTAATTATAAATGTCTCGGTGTGTTTAATAATCCATTACCAAGGCTGTTTCTTAAAAAAAATATAATCTGTTAATTTAAAACTTCGCAGCCTTGTAAAATTTAAGTGGGGTTCAAAACTACAGGCCAAGAACTACAGGGTGCGGCATTTATCGCTCCCCATTTTCAAAACCATGTAACACATTTATTTAACAAAGAAATAAGCTACATTGAACATTTTTAAATGTCTTACAGTATTTGATTTGCAATCCTCGTACACTGGCCATTATACGATGTGTGGTGTCTTGTGTAACATTTGAAATTTCCTGCAAATCCATGCGTAATCCACGAGCGGCCACTTCACAATCCTAAGGTCATGGTGTGGTGTGCTATTGCAGCGCAGGATATTATTGGCCCTTATTTCTTTGAGAGCAATAATGGTGCTTCGGTGACTGTCAACTCTGAACGTTACAATCACATGCTACAAGCATTCTTCCTACCAGAGTTGACACATCGTAACTGGGGTATTGAGAGATTGTGGTGTGCTGCTTTCCCTGGCCGAATTCTCTCCAGGTTTGGTGATATCCAATGGCCCTCCAAATCTCCCAACCTTACTGCACCCGATTTTTTTCAGTGGGGCTATCTGAAGTCTAAAGTTTTCGCTCATGCCCTCCATGACATTAACAGTCTTAAAAATGCAATTCAGCAGGAAATTGCAAATGTTACGCAAGACACCACACATCACATATGGCCAGTGTACGAGGGAGATTGCAGCAATGTGTTAAAGTTAATGGAGGGCATCTCAAGGACATATTCAAAAAGTAAGACCAGAATTGCAAATCCAAGACTGAATACATTTAAAAATGTTCAATGTAGCTTAATTCTTTGTTAAATAAATGTGTTATACAGTTTTGAAAATGGGAAGCGATAAATGGCGCACCCTATACGTGAATATTAATGTATTTAGCCTAATCATTTGTAATTGACATGAAAAATTGATTTTCAATCGATCATAATAAAACATCATTCGTATCACTTGTACGTGGTTTAACTTAAATTAGGAATCAGCTCACAGTACACTTGTTTCAATTGTTATCGTAATAACACTAATTGTTCAAGATAGTAAATTAATTCTTATTATAATGGATTATTGTATAATTTAGCCTAATTTAGTGTTTGAAATTATGTTGAATTTGCCCCCACTTAATAAATTTCTTTGCAAAGACCCTGACTAGGGATAGAGCATTCAATTGAGACAACTTCTGCTTCCTTTGCTTGTCAAAGATTCAAATAAGAAAACATCCAAGCCATCATTCTACAAGTAGACATACATACATTTATCCTCATAATTCATGCCATCGCATATTCATGCACTGGAAATTATGTAAAATCTTAAATTTCTGAATATTCTGGAATATTTCATACATTTACTATTTTGTGAAACCTCTTCCATGAACTAGAAATTACCATTACGTTGTAAATCAAAAGCATTGCTTTCATTGTGAATTGTGATAATAGGAGTAGTTTAGAAAATTTTCCCAAATACTACAGCAACTGTATAACGGTAGATTTTAAGCCTTTCTACCTTCTGGGAGTGGGATAAGTTTTATACAAGTAATTTGTATACAGGTAACTTAGTTCATGTGCAGTCATTAAGATTAAGAGGTCCAATTTCAATACATAAAGTGCATAAACTTACTGTAATGTCCAAAAAATATTAAAGTTATAGTGCAAGTTTCAAATTAGACTATTGTTCTGAGGAAAATATATAACGGAGCACTGTAATTTATTGCATGTTGTTTTAATCAAATAAGTCAAATTTAATTTGTAATGGATTAATAATTTCCTTGCATAAATTACGCATTCTATTTTAGATTACAAAATTAACATAAAAAATCCATGAATTACGTGTAAAAATATGGTATGTGATGACATTCAAAATTCTGGAACACTATTGAGTTGATATCCAACTGATAAAACCCACCATTACTGAAATCTGAAGAATAAAATGGCCATACTCTGCAAATACTCGTAATTAGTTATTATTAATAACTAATTATTTTCTAGTCATCAAACAGTGTACAGAGAGCAGCCATGGGGCTCTGGACTGTTGCTATGTGTTGTTAAAAGTATGCGTACTGCCCTTCTCCAGTCTCCATACTGAAAAATGGGATCAGTATTTCACTCATCAAGTTGCTTACTTATTTTTTTTATTATAGCATAGTGATTTGTGCCTGTGATTTGTCAGACCTGTTGGCACACCACAGTCCTACTTTTTCATCATGTAATAATGGACTTGATGTGATTCATTATTCATTTTCATAACCAATAAGACAATGTTTTCAGTGTACAGTATCTAGCCTATAATAATAAGATAAAGCCCACAACCATGCAAAAGGAAGTTCTTTAGTCTTTTCCATAGTCTTTCAGTGATTTAACTCTTTTCTTGCACATGTTGATGTGGTATTTGTCACATCAGTTCTCGCATAGTCTGCACATGCAATTTTTCAATTAGGGTGTGGTATTTGTCATTATTGCATATTTTATGGTGAAACCCGTGGATGGCTAGTCTTGTGAATAGGTGTCTTAGTCCTGGTTCTCCTTTTCCCATTTTCTGTCCATCATGGCGTCCGTCGTGTAGAATTCCAACCATATATTCTCTCTCTTCTTTCTTCTGGTCTCCAGGTGTGTCTGCTCTGCTGGGGTAGATGGCAGCCATAGCTTGGTGCGTATTTCTTCGATGAAGAATTGTTCTGAACTTAGGTTTTATATTTCTTTGCAGTGTATTACATTTGGGTTATTAGGAAATGGCAATATCCATATGTATTAAAGTGCATTGTTCATTACACAATACATTTCTATATCTGTTTCTATTGTACTGTTATTTAAAGAACTGCAAAAAGCATATCAAATGGATGCCAAGGGTACAAACATTTAAAGGTTGTGTAATATTAAATCCTACGGGGATGCCAATCTCTTGCTAGGGAAGAAAAAGATTAAGGTACCACCCTTCATACATAATTAATAGGCCAATTGGCCTGATCTTGAAGTAGTTAGTGATATTAGCTGATTAATAATAATACTCCCTTGTTTCTTTACAGGTTTTGCGTGGGTAACTCTGGCTACCAATGACTCTTACTCTCTTGGTGCTCTGGTCCTGGGACATTCCTTAAGAAGGGCAGGCACTCCTCATGATTTAGTTGCACTTGTCACGCCTGGAGTCTCAGCTGCAATGAGGTTAGTAATTTGTTCATAAAATTAAGATTAATTAAAGAAGAATTTTGAAGGAGATAACAAAGTATACTGTAGCATCTTATATGTAAACCTAAAGTGATCTACGCCTGGCATTCATAATATGCCAAGTAGATTTATATCAACTGATATATGATAATGTTTGTGTCTCTTAAACATGTGTCATTAATGCATATAAAATGAAAAAAATATGCATGCTAATATGCATCAAAATGAGTAAACATTAAAACATTAAATTAAACTAGATTATGACTAGATGTGACTTGAGGCTCTTCTGGTGTTGAGAATGGTTTTTAAGGGTTCCAACAGGGTGAGTAGGAGGATTGATTCCAAACTTGTGACAGCTATCTCCACTGCCATATTCTGGGAGAATGAGCTGATATTGGAAAATATATCTTATATATATATATATGAGATAGAAAATGCCAGGTTTCCCCCACCCCACTTAGCATTTCCTGTCTCTCATCAAATATTCCCCAAGATCAGCTCACTTCTCCCAGAAGTCATAATTTCTCTCACAATCCACTCTCTAATCTTCCTATTGGTCCACCACCCATTCTAATATATCCAGTCTTTTCCTTTATAAGAACAGCTTTTTCCCATCCAGCTCACTTCTCCCAGAAGATGACAGCAGAGATTGCTTCCAAAAGTTGGAACTAAACCTCCAACTCACCCGGTTGGAAGCTCGATAAACAATAATATAATATATATATCGTATTTCTTTCGGACCATAAGGTGAACTTTTTTACCTTGAAAACAGAGTCTTGAAAGTTGGGTGCGTCTAATGGTCCGAAGTAAATATTGCCTGTAATACATACCATAATCATAAAGAAGGTGTTGTAAGGATAAGTTAGTTGCAAATTTTGGCCCAGACTGTAAATCAGTGCACTTATCGCAATTGGTAAAATGAGGGTAGCGGGAAGCCAAATATGTTGGGAATGTTGGATTCTTTCATACAAAAGGAGTTGTCTCTGTGGGGTGGTCTAAACAGCCTGACATTGAGCTCTGATAGCGGTTTCCACTGAATCCATTGTAGAAAGTCATGATTTGTATATGCAATGAAGTATATTATTCCCATTAAAAATTTTCGTTTAGATTCACATTAATTTTTCTCCTTTAATTTCCATCCTAAAACCAAGATCTTATGGTCCAAAGCGTCTAATAGTCCGAAAAATATGGTACCTGTGTATGATTCTCAAGGTTTAGCATAAACCAGCTTATGAGACAGGTAACAAGCTGTAGGTCATGCAGAGGGTTGTTTATACTTTCTCAAAGTTGTTTTCAATTGAGTACTAGTGTAGTTACTTTGTTACCATCATGTTGGAGAGACATGGCGATGTAAGGATTACATTGTGTCAATTAGTACACAACACTTATCATGAGGTTTTATTTGTTTAAAGAACTTGCCTTGTATTTCAGTTGACAGCTAGTAATGTGCGTAACTATACTGCTACTTAATTTACTTTGGTATTTTGACAATTCATGCATGCATATGTAAAGTCAGTTAAATCAGAAAAAAAAAAACACTAAATGATAAGAACTGTTTGAAAGTTTGAAAATTCAGACAAAGTACCGAAATTTTTTGCTATAAATATTAAGTGTTATGGAAGGTTTTTACACATTGCATTTGGAATTTTCATTCAGCATTCATGAGATATATTAATTAACTTGTGCATTAAATTGGACTTAGCTGACTTGACATTAACAGAGATTTAACCTAACCTGTTTCGCACAATTGCTCTATTCTAAAAAACATTTTAAAAAACATTTTATTTTTGGCATTTAAAATCAAAATTTTTCAAAATCCTTTCTTAGTGAGCACTTACATTATGAAACGAAGGTACTGTCAAAATTCCAAGTCTTTACCTATTACAGTTTAGGCTCTACGTTGATTTTCTGTCAGTCAGTCAATCAATCAGGACAAAGCCTCTTATATAGAGACTAGAGACTATAGAGAGACTATATAGAGACTATATAGAGACTTATATAGAGACTATGGTATTATATTTTTAAAATCTGATGTGAAACTCACATAACTGCCCAAATAAAAGTTTGCCTCTTAGTTTAATATAGGCCTATTATGTATGACATTCTGTTCATGTAAACCTATATTAATAAAAATGAATTACCAAATGTATGTTGCTGCGTCACTTGAGAATGGCTCGACCGATTTGGCTGATTTCTGTTTTGTTGTGTTCATAATTGTCAGGACAAGGTTGGTATGAAAGAAAATGATTGGAAAATCCACGGAAAAAGTCGGAGGCACAGTTAGAGAGTTCTGCTGTCAATTGTTTACGTTAAAAAAAATTGAAGTGTGACAAAAGAAGTGTGACATATTCACAGTTTCAGAGTTCTGCTGTCACATGTTTTCATAACAAAACAAACAAACAAAAGAAAAGAAGTGTGAGTCTTGCAACCATGCCAAATCGAAAGAGTGTATGTATTGTATGTATGTGGGTATGTATGTTCCTTATACAAATCTACATTTCTTGACCAATTTGCACGATATTTTGCACACATACACAGTTAAGCCCGGGAAGTTACGCAGTGAACACTAAAATTCAAACAAGCCACTCCTTCCCTTGAAAACTTATATAATTTATGAAAATTTTATACTAAAAAATGAAATGCAATTCAGTTATCATGACAACAGTGTATTGTTTACAGTGTTTACATAGGGCTTTGGGAACTACATAATACTTGGCTTTAACAAATGCTGATGCTATCGATGTAATTAATACATTTGTGAAAATAATTCTTGAAGAATGAAATCCAAGCAATCACATAACTTTCTCTACCCTCGACATGGAAAATATAATTTTCTTACTTCACATTTTGATGTAGAATAAGCAATCGTATTGCAGGGTCAGCTTAAGTGTGTGCCAGTGAGTTTTTTATAAGTTATCAGAAGTCTGTAAAAAATCCTATCCACTGATATGTCACTCATTCATAGCTGTAGGCTTTGTATAGGGATGTTTATCATAGGCCCTTAACATCTACAAGAAGACAAAATAGGATGGAACATTTTCAGTCCTATGCCTGCAGTATATTATGTCCCAGGTTTTGGGGGAGGAAAGTATGAAAGTGATATTGAATTGTTTTTAATTTCAGCTCCGAAATGGTTGTATGGTAACATGAGAGTGAGAAATAAAAATGTCCATAAAGACAATACAATCTTATGTAATCGGAATTTATGTTTCTTCTTATTTCAACCCCTCCCAGGCATGGTGTGTAATGCAACATCCGACATCCTCTGTGAGCCATAAAAAGCTATATCTAGCGTTTTCTGAGGGAATAGTTTGAGTGTGATAAGTCGTTCTTTTTCATTTCAAGTTCTATGTAGGCCTACATATTATACAAGGCCCTAGAGTTTGAAAATTGAAATTGACCCAGGCGACGCCAGGCCTTTTAAGCTAATTGGTTATAAAAATTAAGAAAATATTATTACCACCTTATCCTCTTAGGATACATAATCCAAATAAAATCTGATTAATTTACTCATGCAATTTTCTTGACTTAAAACATGGCCAATAAGTTACATCTTTCTCACTTCACATTCTGATATAGAATAAAAGGTCGTGAAAAGTGCATATTCAGTTGTTTCAACCTGATGCAAAGCTTTATTGTTCATCAGGCAAGACTGAGTTTCTACAAATAGTGAGTTCTTATAAGTACCCTTCATAGAATGTTTGTGAAAAATGTGTCAAATATCAGTTTTAGACCTTAGTATATGTTCACCATGCACAAAGTATAAACAAAATAGTTTTGAGCCATCTTTTTGAAAATGGCAAAAATTTGAATTTTCTTCAATGTAAGTTCCCTTAAAAATATGAGAAAGTTGTCGCTAATCTTTGTGTCACAATTTTCCATTCTGGAGTTCAGCCGTTCGCGCGCACACACACACACACACACACACACACAGATTTTCTAAAATTAGTATTTTTGGATTCAGGGGACCTCTGAACATGTGTTTATGTTAAAAATTCAACTTGGAATTTCGGGGCCCAACACAATACTTCCTTTATCTATGGTACGAGCGGAGGAAGTAAAAGTCTTAAGTGGAACACATAACTTCTCTGCCCAAACAAAATTTTTTCCTCTTAATATAATACATCATCGTCATTCTGTCATAAGTCACTAAGTCCAAATTCTCAGTTTTGAGATAAGCTGTTTCAAAGTTTGTATAAACCATTCCATTTATGGACTTGGTGAAAATGGAAGTATTAGTTACTGGGAAATGGGTTGGGATATTAATTAGTGAGTTCTACCTGCCTATAAGCATCCTTTCAGCAATGTAGTAGTATACATAACTCAAAATGGCATTTTTGGGCTTAGTGACGTCTGCCATAATGACAATATTATGTATGACATTCTCTTTGTGTAAATTGGTTGTAAAAGTGAAGAGAACGTTGTTACCTCGTTGCATCCCTGAAGGATATACAGCCCAAATAAAATCTGATTAATGCACTCGTGTAACTTTCTTTACCCTAAGCAGGGATGGTTCCTAGTCATGCTACCATGCTGCAGCATGCCAAACTTGCTTGGTTATTCGTTTTTACTACCTTTATATTGCAAATTAATTGCGTTTCTTGACTGTGAGGGGTAGAAAATAGTTTTTTCTTCGGGGGGACTTATTTGCACAGTCAGTACAGCGGATGATCTAAGAAGCACTGGAGAGACTCCCCTTCCATCTCCATTCCCCTTCTCAATGTGCGGCATTTTCTGCAGATCAGTTGCTTGGTGAGAACAAAGGGTAGCTTCTCCCCTGTCCTTAACTAACTGTACTAGCTATTCCACGTTCTTCACAGCAAGCCACACGTTGAAGCTGGAATCCAGTGTGTACTTGTTGCATTGACTTACAGTTAGTGCAATTTTTTAAGTGAATCCATGTATTTTACTAGTTGTAAATTGTAATTTAATGCATCATTATTACAGGAGATATTTTCAAAATTAATTCTGTGGATACTTTATTAAAGCAGCTGTTTCCTTCTTTATTTTTCAAAGAGAAACTTCAAGTTAAAAGTTTAGAAAGAGCAACACCTGAATTACAGTGAAATTACTTCTTCCTGGCCCTGCTCAGAGAAATGCATAGTAGCATGGGTTAGTCTATATCGCAATATTGTCATTTGAAGGGGTGATGTTTTATTCTTATGGCAGTATTCAAGGAGGTCACATCTCCATAACTAAGGTATATGACTTTAGCTGTCATGACTGGTGGGGGAAAGATGGCTTGTCTCTCTGAGTTCAACTCCTATCTCTGAATGACCTTCCTCTGAATCACATTTCTCCAGTGCCAGAAAGAAAAAAAATTACTGTAACGATTGTTCAAGCAGCCGAGGAAGGACTGCTTTCCTCAACTCCTTGTTTCCTTTCCCTTTCCTGTTTCCTAGGCCATTTAAATGAATATGCTACCCACTTTTATCATACAGAATGCTAGCTCAAAATTTTACGGGCTGCCACTGACCCTAAGCATGGACAAAAAGAGACAAAATTGCAAAGAGCATGTTTCAGTTGTTTCAACATGATGCAAATCTTTGTTGTTCACCAGGCAAGACTGAGTTTCTACAAACAGTCAAGGCTTCAGAGAATATTTTAGAAAAAGAATGTTTTAAATTAAAGTTTTTGGTCTTAATATAAGCACCTCATGTACAAAACTTAAACAAAATCATTAGCCATTTTCGAGAAAATCTGGAAAAATGAAATTTTCTTCATGTTAAGGGGTTGTAAAAATAAGTCAAAGTCGTTGCAAATCTTCATGTCACATCCACATAAGGTACCTAACCCAAATATAAAATTTTATCATACAAGTTTTGGTTTGGAGCCAGGCTGTTCAGACGCACACACACATGCAGACGTGTTTCTGAAAATAGCATTTCTGGATTCAGGGGACCTTAAAACATGTATTTATGTTTAAAACTCAACTTTGAATTTCAGAGTTGAACACAATACTTCCTCTACCTATATTACCTATGAGTACAGGCAGAGGAAGTAATAAAAGTACCCAAAATGATATTTACCCCATCTCACTATATCCTCTCATCATAAAGCTCAGAACATTGTGTACTTTATTGAACTACAAACGTAAATATATTTAAATTTTTATGCCTTGACTGTTTGTACAGATTTTTGTAGGAGGGTAAAATCAGATAAGTCAAAGGAATTCTGACTTCACCTTCTTTACACACCAAGCTTTGAAATTTTGTTAGATGTCTGAAATGCACGGTTCCATATTTACCTTCAATATAATTATATGACTACTGCAATTGCTTATAGATAAACCTTTTCTTTATGGTTTTTTAGTTCATCATGAAAATTTTAACATTTAAACTCTTTGTTTAGTAATTATTATATGCAAATATTTTAAATTAAAAGTGTTTTTCCCATGTGACAGTTACCAAAGTTTGTACCAATGGAGTAACATAAGATTTTATAGCATTAGTGCAATAATGTACAACTTTTACTACATGTGTCTTGTGTTAGAAGTGCTACTGTCAATTGAAACTGCCTGAAAACATATGTAGGCCTACATGTGTATGGGTAGATATTGACCTGGCCATATTAACATCTATCTCAAACTTTTTTAACATTTTCACTGCTACAGCCATATACATCCATCAGCATGCATCACTGCTGGCCATGCTACTGACAGATATATCTGATGCACCACTTTGCATGCAAATAGACGAAATATATTTTCAGTCTGAGGGATTCTTAGTGTGTCAGCGTGTGATATTATCTGTTGTCTACTTCTTGACATCATCAGTTCCCCGTTCTCTGAATTTGGCTGCCATATGTAGCTAAATATTTCAGTTGATGTATTGCACAATCCATTAAAACATATGGTATCTAACTCTGTTGTGATCACATGCAGTTCTGGGTTGCATAAATCATGCTAAACTTTAAATACTTGCTGCTCTTGTTTTGAATGCAACTGATAAATTAATTGTGATTGCTTGTCTATTTACAGTGGCGCCCACTTTTGAAAAACATTGGGTGGGCTCAACATATTTTTAAATTTCCATACTCCCGCCCCTTATTTGGTTCATGAAATGGACAGGCCTAATAGTAGGCCTATTGATATGACTACAGATAAATATAAAACTCCACGAGAAACGATTTCGTCGTTTGTAATAACTAATAATAATCACATTTTATAATTCAACCGCCAGGAAAGTGTTGTGTGGACTAGTTAACAGAAATTCTGTATGTTTTGAGAGAATGTAGTTTTTCCATAAAATGAAGAAAACTGAACATCACTATCACCCGTGAGAAGAACAGGTTCTTTTGCTTGGATTAATTTTTTATATCCTTCTAAAACACAACATCGTAGTATTGGACTATTCATCTGTGAATACAACTTTTGTTACAACAAAGTCGTACAAGGTTACAATGAAATCTACAACTTAACAAGTGTGAGACAAAAGATTGAAATTGGAAGTCACAAGAGGTCAGCGCCATTCGTCATGGTGTTCGATTTATTTACTAATAAAAGCTACAGCTACTGTATCGAGCCTTTATCGATCGATTTACATAATCTTGTTTTGATTAACCCATGGAAATGACGGGCAGTGTGTGTCCTAGTGTGTGAAGCTGTGTTCTATTTATGTTTTATGTGACATATTCTGTAGCGACAGTGGTAAAATTAACGGTTTGTGATTACTGTGTCTTCATATTTTACTCGATGTGATTGGATTGACTGGACTACCTTTTCTCGTGGTGATTAAGCCTTGACTACGCCGGCCTAGTTCGTTATCGTAAGTAATAAATTCTCATCTAATTTTGTGATAGTGCAAATATGTTCATAGGTAGGTTAGGTAGACCGGCTGTCTTCATGTTGACAAGTTCGCTTGCAATAAATAAGAATATGGGGAGCCGCGGTGTAGGAGGCTTTGAGTTCGAGTCTCCGCTCGGGCATGGGTGTTTGTATGTGATACGGAAAACAAGGTAAAGAAATTGTAGAATAAGGTAAACAAACGGTAAGACAAGACCAAAAACTGGGGAAAATTTGCCTATGGCAGTCTAAATTTAAAAAAAAAGTTAGCCGTAAACACATGATTACAATAAATTATGGCCATGGCTCTCTTTATTTAGTAACATCCCTATAATATAAAGCCACATGGCTGACTCACTCACTCACTCACTCACTCACTGACATTAATGTTTGCCCACTTCCAGATGAGCTAGAAACTTGAAATTTGGTACACATATAGCTTTTAGGCTGTAAACCACAGGAACATTCCAAAAAGTTTTTTATTTTATTTTTAGCCCTAAAAACCCCCGAAAAAGGGCTCTGTTTCCAGGGCTCTGAAAGTGGCAAAAATGTAATAGCCAAAACAGCAGATTAAATTCATGCACTCTATCTCCCATAGATCTTTTAAAGAACTTTTCCTGAGAACTTCAGCGGAGCCCCCAATGAGTGAAGCGAGTCTTTATTATATTATCCGATATTCGGTGAGCCGAAACATTTTTATTGGCTCTCGAGGACATAGGTTAACCTTCAGTATTACAGAAGACCTATGGTTATTGTTATGACTCGTAATGATTTATATTTGAGAGTAAATGTTTATAATGCCTGAGCAAAATCACAAAAAGTTAAAATAGAAGTTTGTGGCAACATTAAGTTATTAAAGAGAAATCATATCGTGGGCCTAAAAATAATATGACTGTCCTTTTGAATGCAAATACTGTGCTAAAATATTTTTAATTATGTGAGGCTATCGTTACAGAACTATTTTGTGTTATATATTTTGCCAAGCTGCCACAAAACCTGAACTCCATGGAACTAGGCAGATATAAATTTCCCCTAATTCCAATAATTATTAATAACTTTCTTTTATAAACTTTTGTGAAAATCTGTACTTAATAATTGCATACTTAAGTAATTTTTCTGTAGTGATACTTGATTAAAGTAGAAATGTAAGATTTATGTAAGCTCTAGTGTTTTCCCATTTCGATATACCAAAGCCTCCTAAAAATTCTTTAGTCTTTTCTAAGCATAACAAAATATTTCGGCGGTGGCTGTGAAATCTGTGCTGAAAGTTGTAAAAATTTAATGTACTGAGGAACGATTTCAAGCGAATGTCAGTGAATTGGAACAATGGGAGACTGTATTACGTACATAAAAAATAGCCTGATTTTCGTTGTACAGCAATTCAACAAAGGAACGGGATTTTTTTTTAGCACTAGCAATAAATAATTATAATGGAAAATTATTGGGTGGGCTTGAGCCCACGGGCCCATATAAGTTGGCGCCACTGTCCATTTATGATTGCAAAAGAAATTTGCAAATTAATTCAGCACCAAGTAAATGTCATAAATTGAATGATAGTATAGAGTCAGGCTTTACACTCAACTTCATATACTACCTTTATCTAAGAACGTGTTTCAGCCACCATCGTGATCATCCTCAGCTTGAAACGTGTTAAACAGATTTTATAGTATCATTCAATCTATAGAATCACTTCATTGTAAAAGCATCCTGCATCAGATACTCTGAGCAAATGGCATGCTTTTTTGTATATTTTATGGAAATCAGGACTTGCAGAATTCGGCAGTAGCCTGATAATTGTTACAATTTTTTTGTAACTCTTTGCTAGTGACATTTTGTTTATTTCTCTGTATGCTTGTGATATCATTTGCATAAGCACTAATGGCCACTAAGTAGATGTGTCCAATCCTCAAGTAACTGCTAATTCTGAAGAAACTGTGCTATGTTAATTAAACTCATTAAGAAGAAATAAAACAAATTACTGGATCACTTTTCTTCTTTTTATGCATTATTCCGTCAAAAGTATTGTAACATGCCAGGGTAAATAAAATTAGAAGAAATGAAATCACATATTCATTTCCTATTTGACTGTTTCATTTAAATAAAAGAAAGCTTACTTTTGGTTAAATTTATTTGTAAATAAAGTACCAGTATAACGAAAATAATAAAAGCAGAAAACTAACTAGAATGGAAGAATCACATTTTTATACAGGTTTCCCACAAATATACTTTCATGTTTTGAACATTCATAACTTATTTTTAAATAAATCTCAGAAACACAAAACTGGTATTAATAAAAAGAGAAAGTGGACAAGCTTTTTTAATATTTTACGTGGGATTTTTGACAGTGAAGTGGTACTATAAATAAGATAGTATATGGTCGGTTATTTAAACTCAAACTTCACTTACTTGTTTCTTTTCAAGAATCATGATTTCAATCAGCCTCCTGATCATCCTCAGATTGTGTCCGAATGTCAGTCAGTGTCCCTGACAGTCTGACACAAGCTGATGATGATCAGGAGGCTGATTGAAATCATGATTCTTGAAAAGAAACAAGTAAGTGAAGTTTGAGTTTAAATAACCGGCCATATACTACCTTATTTATGGACAAGGTTTGTTCAAATATCTCAACAGATGTTCAGTGTGAGCCCTGTTGGTAATACGGCACTCATCAAACCTATGGTCCAATTCTATCCAGATATGTTGTAATCTTTAGAATCTGGGGGTCACAAAATGCAACATATCTGGAAGGGTAATGTGCTCTGTGCTCTAAGCCATGAGAATATGTATGGCTCGTTCTATTTTCAAGAACAAAAAAGTCATAGAATGTATGTACCTGGATATGTTACAACCTTGGCTCCTGTCTCAGCTGGAGGAGGACATGCCCATCTTTCAAGATGGTGCATCCTCACATTTTCACAATGAAGTCAGATTGGAGCTCAGCATCAGACTACCAAAAAATGAATTGGCTGTGCTGGTTAGGACGATAAGAAACTTCTTCATGGCCTCCATGTTCACCTGACCTGATGTCCCTTGTGGAGGTATGTTAAAGATATTGTGTACAAGCCACCCCTTCCACTGACTGTCCTTGACCTGAAAGAGCGCATCATCACAGCAGCCATCGCATCAGTTGACCATCAAATGCTTCAACATACGTGAACGGAAATGGCCTGATGTGTGCCTGTTACCAATAGGGCTCACATTGAACATCTTTGAGGTAATTTAACAAAAGTTTAGTTTCTCTTTGTATCAATACTAATTTCATTTTTCTGAGTTTCATAAAACGTGACAAGTGTTCAAAACCCAAAAGTGCATTTGTGGGAACCCTATACTAGGATTACATAAATAGAAGTAAATGTTTGTTTGTTTAAACTATGGTACTATTATTATTAAAGACTGATGTTCTCAATTTTCTTTATTAGGAGTCAGCTGTCTACAGTTTTCACCGTTGTACAAGAAGTTAATGTCCTTGACTCAAGAGATACAGCAAATCTTGCCCTGATGTCACGACCTGAACTTGGCATAACATTCACTAAACTTCACTGTTGGCGTTTAACACAATATGAGAAATGTGTTTTCTTAGATGCTGACACATTAGTAAGTATTTGTTCTTTGTCGTAATATTGAAAAAAAATTGTTAATGGAGCTGTCAGAGTTCAAAATTAAGTCTGTGCAACAGGAAGAAGGTAAAAAGTAAGAGATACATATTTTTCCGTTTTGTTCTGGGATATGCTGTTCTCGTGTTTTGAGTGAATTAGAACCATGGTGTTTTGATGACTTCATCTTTGGCTCTTCGCGCTTACAACAATACATATGGTGGCAGTACCATCAAGATTATCCCTTGCAGATTGTGATTAGACGATGAAAACAGTACTAATAGTTACTTTTTATTTGGACATACTTTTATTAGTGAGATTGTGAAACTGTTATTGTGTTTACAGATGTAAATCTGTTCGTAACCAGAAAAATTTGCAAGTTCTCTCATTCAATCACTTTCCAAGCCAGGAAAAGTCAATAAAAATTGTAGACAAAGAAAATAAATCTTAAAGATTTCTTTCTATCTAAAGTCATTCCTGTCTAATACAGACATTTCTCAGAAAGTGATTATGAGGAAACTTCTATTTTAATGCTTGAAGAGAAGTGCTTAAAATTACTTTAAAAATCTGCAATTCCTAACTTGTATTTGAAAAGAGAACCATCA
Source organism: Ectobius pallidus (assembly GCA_964059195.1). Classification (NCBI taxonomy): domain Eukaryota; kingdom Metazoa; phylum Arthropoda; class Insecta; order Blattodea; family Ectobiidae; genus Ectobius; species Ectobius pallidus. The sequence continues at coordinate 129,149,005 of CAXKWD010000003.1, forward strand.
TCAGGAGGGAAATGTTCAACTACTGCTTATTTATAAAATGAGATAGTGGAAGAAGTGATTTCAAGCACCAATATAGAAAATGAAGAAATGAAACTTTGTACATTCAAAGTGAAAAAAGTACCGGTATTGAATATGAACTGGGAAAATAAATTTTTTGGAATCTGTTATCCGATTACGTAAGTAATACAAGTGATGGCAACCACCAAGAAGGCCTGGACAATTCCTTTAATACTTCAACAATGGCTAATCAGCAAAGCCTTTTACAATTTAGATCAAGGCCGGGAAGGCAGGCACTGGAAGCAAGAAATGCTCTACCCTTACATTTGCCCCTTTTCCTTCTATCTGCCATGTGACTAATTCCAGAATCAACTAGTTTAGTTGATAAGAGTAGTGGGGACAAAAGGAAGGGTACCTTCGCACTTCTAGTGCCTTCTTTCCGGGGCCTGATGAATTTTTTGCCCTAAATTCTGTTGATTTATTTATTTATTATGTCATTTATGTACTTATGTAGCAGTGAAAGGGTTAACTTCTTACTGTCATAGTTTACTTCAGACTTCCTTGCGTCTGGTAGCTGTGTACTGGAGTTGCTAGTATAGTTGAGAACAATTATTTTCTGTATTTTCTGTATGTGTATGTATTGATTCAGTCTAAACTATTTATTATTTATGCTACGTTTATCACTTACTAATTTTGAATGTGTTAAGATTATTATGTGACTTTCTTTTTTGATCTGTCCTAAATTGTTACTTCAGAGTTCCTTGTTATTTATTTGACAAATTCATGGCTGGTAAGGGAAAGGAGGATAATTTTCTCTCAGTAAAGTTCCAAATCAGTTAATCAGAAATTGAAAGCATTAGCACATAATGTAATTTATAATACCTACAGGTCCTAAAGAACTGTGATGAGTTGTTTGACCGGGAGGAACTCTCAGCAGCACCAGATCCAGGCTGGCCAGACTGCTTTAACTCTGGAGTATTTGTGTACAGGCCATCACAAGACACTTACGATGCCCTTATTAAATTTGCAGTAGTCAAAGGCAGTTTTGATGGTAAGAATAATTCAATAGTTAAAGGAAACTGAATGCATTTGTATTTGTTTCCTCCCCTTCCACCCTGATTCCTTCCTTCTTTAAGTCAGAGGCGGATGGTGTTTTTAGAATGAAAAGAAAATGAAAAAATAACAAACCAGTATGAAGCTCCATACAACTCTTAAATGTTCAGAAATATGGATGAAAACAGCTTAAAAATTATTCAGCATTAAAGCTAATTGATATTAATACTTATTCAGAATTTTCCAAAACTAAACTTATTTTTTAGAATTTGATAAATATTGCAGTAAGTAAGCTTACTGTATCTAGTGATCATTTTCTCAATGGCGTGGCAAGCTCAGGTCGTACCCAGTGTGGAAAATTTCTTGTCTCTTCCCCCCCCCCCCCCCAAAGTTTGAAATTTTTAAAGGAAGGAACAATAAAATGAGTGTAGTATCAGTGCCGTCAAAAAACAATGGGTATAATGAAAAGTGATGAAAGAGCAGCTCCTTATTAACACTGACTACTACTTCTGGATTTCGCTTTGCATATTTTTTATCTAACAGCACCAAGTTCTGGTGACAGCTAGCATGGCTATACCCCTGATAAATCTTATCCTATTTTTACTCAATTTACTAGCATTTACTACGAGCACAGGGTATTTGATCACTTGTAGTAATGTATTAATATTTCTATTAAAAAATTATATATATACATATAACTCTATATTAACAATACAAAATTCCTGCTAATACCAAAGAAAGAAAGAAAGAAAGAAAAAAGAACATCAGTGCAGGGGTTTAACGCTTGAGAGATTACAGTGATTTACAAACTGTTATCTATTAAATTCTTGCTGGCTTGCTGGTTTTTGACAACAGATTGTGCCTCTTCTCTACACCTTTGTCAGTTTTACAAAAGTGAAATACGGCATATATCCTTAAAAATACAGGACCTGGTATTTTCGTCCAAATTAAGATAAAAATACGGGATTTCCCTGGGAATATGGGATAGTTGGCAACCTTATTCTGCACTGAAATTGTGTCAAAATGTTTGTTGATATCGAGCACTAGATGAATAGGAGCTAATAGTTTTTACTAGTTACTATCCCATCAGATTTACCTCTGAAACTATTTTAACTGACAGTTTCTCACAATATTCCAGTGTGCATAATATATTTAATTGCATATAGTTAAGAAATACATTTAGTTCAAGTTTTTGAATAAAAATTTACACTCATTGATAGACCTGATTGTAACAACAACCTTTTAGACCTTTCAACAAAATACCTGGAGCTAGATTTTCGTTTCCTTACAGATAACTTATATTGAGAATATCACAAATGTCACAAAATAATATTTGATAACATTTTGCATTCATCTCACAAACTCCTTCATGGATAAAAATTTTAAAATGCTGTTTCAGGAACTGTTGATAACATCCTCAGTCTAAGCCCTTAAGTGAAAGACTTTGTATATTATTAGTAGTAGTAGTAGGGGGGATTTTGCAGCTATTGCCGCCTTCCCATTGCTAATCGCCATCTGTCTCGATCCAAGGCGTCCTCTTCGTGGAGTCCTCTCCTATCAATGCTCTCTTTAATGCTTTGGTACCAGGATCTTCTCGGTCTGCCCCATCTTCCTCTTCCAGGTGGTTTCCACTGAAGCATTTTATTTGGCCATCTATGCTGATCCATTCTCCTTATGTGTCCGAACCATCTTAAACCTCTTATTTCAATCCTATCCAGGACTGTCTCCTCCACTTCCATCCTTCTCCTTATCTCTTCATTCCTAATCTTTTGGATTCTTGAAACTCCTGCACTTCTTCTTAAGTAATCCATTTCTACTGCTGATATCTTCCTTTTGTATTCAGCATTCAGTATCCAGGCCTCACAGTTGTAGCAGAGGACAGTTTCCACTAATGCTTTTCCCATATGTAATTTAGTTTTTCTAGATGTTTTTATCCCACCATACTGAGTTCAAGGATCCCAAAACTCTTCTTGCTTGTTCAATACGTGTTCTAGTATCTTCTAATCCAATTCCATCCCCAGTAACCAAAGTGCCTAAATACTTAAATTCATTAACCTGTTCAATTGTCCCTCTCTCAGTAATAGAAATGCAGTGCTTATTCCTTGAGTTAGTGACCAAATATTTGGTTTTACTTACATTTATGTTCATTCCATATTCCTGGTATTGCATATAGTCTTCTTATCATGAATTCCAAATCTTCAGCATCCTGAGCAAAAATTACTTGGCCATCCACAAAGCTTAAAGTAAATAGGTAGTTCTCATTAAGAGGAAAACCCATTCCTTTACAACTCCTCTTTCAATGTTGAAGTACTTTTTCCAAATATAGATTAAATAATAGTGGTGAGAGACTGCATCCTTGTCTAAGACCCTTAGTTACTTTGTATATTAATGTATATTAATTATTCTTTTGCCTTATTAATTCAAAAATGTAGACTTAAGTTTTGTATTTGCTTGATGGTGTTTATGAATTTTCATGAGTGTCTTAATTACCATTATAAGCAAGATGTATACAATAGTTTTTGTTTGACCGTAATCAAATGTCTAAGTTTTTAGGTTTTAGAACACTTTGTAATTGATAAAATAAACAACTCTTTCTCTTGGTGGTCAGCAGATCGTTGTTCTCATCTTTTGAGATAGATGGCAGGTGACAAACATGTGCAGGGAATATGGCTTTTCTTGGACTTATTGACCTCATAGCAATGCACATTAAAGCACATGAAATGAACTCAATTTATTGTAATAATTAACACGAACATCATTTATTTTATTTTAAATTTAAGTTAATTGTGTTGTTTAATATGCTACTTTCAAGACTTGAATATTGTTCTATGTACAATATTAATAGATATTGGGTATGCATAATTTGTAATTGATAATTGAAATAACAACAGTACTTTAATGAACAGCAGTATCGTACTTTAACGTATTTCATTATATACTGTCGCATCACATGTAATCATATTATAGCATGCTTGAAGAAAAATTTACATTTCAAGACTGCAATAATTTTGTAATTGAATTTTTGCATTACAGGCGGAGACCAAGGACTGTTGAATCTTTTTTTCTCTGACTGGTCAACAAAAGATATTAGTAAACACTTACCATTCATTTATAACATGGTTTCCTCAGCTACATATTCTTATTTACCAGCATATAAACAGTGAGTATTTTCTATCATCAGTATTTTCCGTCATCAGTCAGATAAATATTATAATTATCCTTGTTTATGAGCTTATATTCATAAGAATTGGCAACCATATTATCTGACTTCATTGGGACCATATTATTATAAACTTTTTCTTGATTTCTGGGTATCAGTTGCTTCACCCTGAAATTCACTGCTAATGTTTCAATCCTCTTGTTATGGTCTTTATGTTTAACTTGTGCCGTGGAAGCTAACGATCTTATCACAAGCATCTTAACCTTCAAACAAACATACAGAGTGGAAAGTGGATAAGTGTATTAATTAGAACTGGTAATAGGTTTAAATTAAATACAGAGAATAGTTTGAATAAACTTTTCTGTATATAATAGTGGTATTGAAAAAAGTATTTTTGAAAGATTGGAATTGCAGAAAAGAAATATATTTTAACATTTCATAATTTATTAAGTGCCAGTATGGTACTTTTTGAGATTGTGTGGGGGACGAAAAATGTCTGTCCGTCCGTCCGTGTGTCTGTACGCGCTCTAACTCAAATACGCTTTATCGAATTTTGATGAAACTTTGTATACGCGTTTATAATGTCAATGGGAAGAACCCTATTGAAATTGGACCAAATCGGTTCACCGGTACCGGAGTAAAACCCAATTTAGTGTATATTTTAAAGGTGCCATAACTCGCACACGCTTTATCGGATTTTCATGAAACTTGGTATACGCAATTTTAGTGTCTATGGGAAGACGTCTGCTGATGGTGGACCAAATCGGTTGGCCGGTACCGGAATAATACCCAATTTAGTGCCTTTTTATGGTATCATATAAGAAAAGGCGCGGTAACTCAAATACGCTTTATCGGATTTTCATGAAACTTCGTATACTCATTTATAACGATAATAGCAATAAGCCTATTGAATTTGGACCTAATCGGTTGAGCAGTACCGAAATAAAGAGTAATTAACAGTCACATTTATAATAATAATTTGTTCAATTCGAAGCATTTTGATTGACTCGCGGCCAACCAATCAGCACGCTCGTATAAAGCCTCTTTCAGTTGCCATGGACAGTTGACATCTACATGAAAAACAAATGTTCCCATATGTTCGATTATAGATTAAATACTGTTGTATAATGACTAATTATTTTGCTAAAATTGATTACAATTAAATTAAAGCATTGAATTTTACTTCAGCCTATGTCAGATTAATAATTCCTGACCTCTTAATAAATAAAAACATTAAGCTATGAGAATATGCTTACGTTGGTACCTTTGCTTCAGCTAGAGACATATCAGCATTTATCACAGGGATATCTAGAATATTATTTTACCTATGAATGAAATAATACAATAATGTAACATAAGGAAACTAGCAGGCTTGAAACATAGCCTAATTTCGAAATACGGTGATTTTTCTTTTCTGTGAGCTACGACGCGATAGTATTCTCTGGTATTGGACAATCAACATTCCCAGTGTGGTTTGGTCTTGGGGTAAGATGCTTGTCTAGTAACCAAGACATATCACGTTCGAGTCCACCCTAAAGCAAATTTTTTTTTTTATTATTATCAATTGTGTTAAATTGAGCCTATTCCATTCTTGTGTTCTATTTTGTCAATGTGCTTAAATAAGAATTACATTTTTCTTTAAAAAAACTGGGAATTCATTATCTTTCATTGACCTACAACATCAATCCTAAAGAATGATAACATAAGCCTATAAATGTTATTTCACGAACAGAAACTAGCTTTAAAGTTATTGCGTTGCGTTAAAATTGCATAAGCCTATACTCAGAACAAAACTGCATACCGCTAGGTGGAACTATCCTCTTCTTATTGGCTTACTGTACTATTTCATTGTCAATGCATTTTGTAAAATGTTTACATATTTTAAGAATTAGTATATCAGTGTATACCAATATGAATTAAACTTTAGACCTTTGTTCTTCCGTAAGCCCTGCTTAATGAATCGATCTGGAGTTTAACTCGGAGATCTATTAAAAAAATATATATAATATATTTTCTGTATATCATAACTGCAATTATAACTGATTAAAAAAGCATACTGGCACTTTGTTATATCAGTTTACCTGATTTTATTCTACTTTTATATGGTCTATAGCATCTTCTGAATGCTCACAAGAAATAAAATATTGATTGATTGATTGATAGATTTGAATGTTATAATGTGTATGAGGCACATGTGAGGTAATGCTGATAAAAGCAATTTCTCTACTTAGTTTTAGGTGTAGTTGGTGAAAAGATAGGCCTATATCACATAAGAGAGACCAAATAAGTTGAGAGCGAAATATTGAAGGTTACTGGAAATGTGTAAGCGTACGCCTCCCGTTCCCAAAATGTTGAATTTAGCAAATGATTGGACAATAGAGTTTAAACCTATCTTACATGCCATTCCTTTTCTGTCTTTTCGGCTGCCCCTATCTGCAACCACTTTCAACCAATGGGTAGGAGGGATGACGAATGCTGCCATATTTATTTACCCCTCTTTCTTTTTGGCTGCACTTACCTAAGGCCATTTTAAAACAATTACTGGCCCGTCTCAACCCCGCTACCCCTAAACATTCTAGAAAAGAACTGCTTGATCTGCTATCTCTGCACTGTCATTGTATAGTCATTGCAAAAGAATGATGCATCAGATTACAGGTCCTTATTAGGTATGAAAACACAGGAATCTATCCTGCATCTCCACAGCTCTATGGACTGGGAGACCCTGATTGAAACCGTATTTCTTTTACCTCCTGTTACTTTAGTACCAAGAGCAATCAATTATGAATTTACATTAGCTCTCGGCAACAAAAGTTTGATAATTTTGTTTTTCTTTCCTTTGTGCATACCAACTCATCCTCACAATAATAATGTTAATTACTGGAAAATCTTTGCTCTGCTTAATTCATTTGCATGTGAAGAAGTGTTTAGAAATTATTTCATTATAATGCGAGATTTGACATTGAGAATGCCATAGAGATGTTCGAATGTCTCTCTGGTTACCAGCCAAGTATGCATGTTGAGACATTGGAAATTATCGCTGGAAACCGTGAGATGTTCATACACTGTTTCGTTATAGTTTGCCAAGTGCATTATAATTATGTTGAACACTGGAATATTTAAAGCATTTGGTGGGTAACCTTCCTGAAAATTGTTAAGTTCAAATGAAAGTTCTGCTTACAGTTACATAAATACTTTATTTTCTTTTATAAAAATTAAATATCACAAATAAGCCTACTTAATGAATATCATTTAAGAATCTTCAAGAAATTCAGAGATTCCTATTCTGTATATTACATATTTTAATTAAAGTATGCAACTAAAAATCCTCCAAAAAAGTAATATGAGAATGAATTATGCCTATTAATAACAAAATGGTTAGAAACAGTTGAAAAATAAACCCTTTGCCATAGCCCTAATCATTAAAGTAAAAGTTCAAATTATTAATGTACATAACCAGATCCACATACAAACTATTTAAACTCATAAGGATAAGCAAGTGTAAATAAATACATGAGATTCTAAATTCGAACTAAACTAAATCCTCAACACAATCCAACAGACTTGTCTTGTTGCTTGTTACATTGGCCTTACAGTATTCAAATTTGCATCAAAATGTTATCAAAACAAGGACTGTAAATCCAGGAAAGGACTCGTCCTGTTCACATCAGCTGCTAGAAATAGTTTCTGTTTACTGCTACACGCCCTCTTAAAACAATATTACCTTACTCACATCCAACAGTTCCCTGGCTTAATTCGTGGAACTCCATTTCATGACAAAAAATGCATGTAGCAAGATAAAGGTAGGTTGGTTGGTTGGTTGGTTGGTTGGTTGGTTGGTTGGTTGGTTGCATGGGCGTCGGCATGGGGGGGCAACTGACCCCCTCTGGATTGCCTTATGGATTCATTTATTTGTGGTACTCTTTGTCAACCTACTGTTGTAGCATGGAGAATAAAAAAAAATAGAATTACTTTATAATGAGTGTAGCAAGTATTAACTAATTATAACTATAATATGTATTTATCATAATATCTCACCAAGGCCATTGCTCAAAAGAGCGTATTCTGTTAACTTAAAAAACTTTGTAGCCTCGTCGAATTCAGCTTGGGTTCAAAATAACGACCTGGTTAACTAAGTGAATATTAATGTGTTTAGCCTAATCATTTGAAATTGAGGTCCAAAATTGTTTTGCCCCCCCCTTAATAAAATTCCTGGCGACGCTGCTGGTTGGTTGGTTGCTAATGTCCAGCTTGTTGGAGCTCTTCCATTAGCTGTCTTGCTTCCCAGTAGCGTGTAGACAAGTCTGAGCTGTGTAATGCTCTGCATTGTAGTAGGTGCTCACTGTCCATATAACAGATTCTTGTTGTTCGCAAAGAACACATTTTGGAGAGTTGTAGATATTGAGTTTGTGTAGGTGAGCTGCCAAACAGTCGTGAAGAGTGCTACTGCATTCATTCTGGGGCTGTCTGGTGTGACTAGAGGTTTCCATTTTTTATTTTCACTTTCTTGATATATTTATTTCTTTGTGTTCTGTTTGATGGATTTATTGAGTATCTTTGTGGAATGGAATGGCATTGTTTGCTTTCTAGACTGTTGGATCTTAGTGCCTTTCTTCACTAGGAAATCTGCTTGTTCGTTTCCTTGTATGTCGCATTGTGAGGGGATCCATTGTAGTACTATTTTCTTCTGCAAATTCTGTAGGTGTTTTTCGATAGAATCTTTAGTTTCAGATACACGTATGCTTGTAGGGTTGTTGGCTGCTATTGCTTGTATGGCTGATTTTGAGTCAATGAGGATAACAGCATTCTTGAAGGCAGTATAAGTTAATTGTAGAAAAGTTGTTTTAGGGCTTAGTTAATGGCTTCTAATTCTCCGTCGAAATGTGTAGAGTTTGTGCCTAGGGTTAAATAGAAGCTAAATAGACTGCTAAATATTCCCGCTCCTGCTTTGTTATTATTACTCATTAATGACCCATCAGTATAAATGTGTAACCATTCTTTTCCTGGGTATCTAGTTGCAAGATAAAGGAAGAAAATATAAATTGAGGTGCTTGTTTTACACAAAGTGGTATATGACACAGCCTGCATTCAGTTTTTTTTTTAAATATATTTTAAAATTATAACTAATAATGAATTGTACTCAACTTACAAAAATCTAAATTAATGTAAATGATATTAAAATGACTTCAACATTTTCAACAATGTTTACGAATGTGATGTATTTTCACTGTATCAGCCACAACATCTTCTACGAACTCACAAAACATTCTCTATGCACAATATGATTAAATTAAATACGGGAAATTCAAATTGAAGTACGGATAATTATAAATTAATTATGGGAAATTCAAAATCTAGCACCCTTTTATATCAGTATTCTGCAAGCAGACTGTTAAAGTTTATATACTTTTATTGTTAATGAATTTCCAGAATGTAGAGAGTATTGTAACAAGGGCTCGTGGGGGGTCGAAATCAGAACACGTAATTTCTAATTGAAGAATGGAGGTTCCTTTATTTCCTATAACAGTGGTCAATACAGCCAGAAAACTCCTGAAGGTTCTCCAGTTCACCCTTCTGTTCGGTGCTCACTTCCACGTCACAGTCCAGTCCAGATCAGCTCACCAGCTCTTCCGTTCACTAGTCCCTCCGTTCACCAGTCACTCCGGTCACTAGTTCCCCGTTGACTAGGTCTTCCGTTCGCTGGTCCCTCCGTTGACTAGTCCCTCCGGTCACTGGCTCCTCAGCTTCCCAAGTCACAGTTACTTGAGGCCGCGCTGTTCGGCTCACTCCGTCCAGGTCCTCAGCTCCTCAAGTCACACTTACTTGAGGTCGCGCTGATCAGTTCTCTCCGTCACACTCTGACGCTGACTCTCTCTCTCTCTCTCTCGCTGTTGCTGACTGTTACTGACTCTCTGCTACTGACTGACTGACTACTCACGGACTGTCTCTCCTTGACTGACTCTCTGTCTACATTGGCTGGCTCATCACTCCTCGCGGACTGACTCCCACTGACTGACTGCTCTCTCCTTGACTGACTGCCTCTCGCTGTCCGCTGACGAGCTTATATAGTCCCGACGAATATTCTGGAGCCGATGTCTCGAAAGTTCTGCCCGCGTGGAGTCTGGAATCCGCTCGGTCTCACCCCTTAGCACGCGGCCCCTCCCACGAGCGCGCACAGTCCACTCATCGTGCCGTGCTTTGCGGTAGGCTGCGCCCATCGGCTCGTAGCTGTAATCAGCAATAAGAGAGCCGCCCCTTTTCTAGACGTGTCGAATTCTGGCATTTTCTGGGTGAATCCTGGCTTTGTGACATTGCCCCCTCCTTCAGGGCCTTCTTCCCGAAGTGCCCCATGGTATGCCGCCAGACGGTCCACGTGAACTACCAGCATCTTCCCTCTTGGCTGTCGCTGGATGCGGTAGACTACGTCGTTAATTCGCTCGATGACCCGGTAGGTGCCATCCCAGGACTGCTGCAGCTTCGGCGACTTCCCTCAAGTCCTGGTACGGCAGTACAACGACACTTGGTCTCCCTCGTGGAACCCAGCTGAGTTGGTCAGCCTGTCGTACCTCGCTTTCATCCGGTCACTGGCCAACTGGAGGTTCTCTCGGGCGAGTTGGTGGGTTTCCCTCAGCCTCTCGGTCAGGTTCCACACATAGTCCGTAGCCGGCTGTTTCTCATCAGGTGGGGTGCCGAACAGTAGGTCGCACGGTAGGCGGAGCTCTCTCCCGAAGACCATGTTGGCTGGTGTCATTCCGGTGGTATCATGGATCGAGGCTCTATATGCCAGGAGGAAGGGTGGGACCCGGACGTCCCAGTCTCGTTGGTGGCTTGAGACTACCTTCCGTAGGTGCTCCTCCAAGGTCTTGATATAGCGCTCCACCATTCCATCTGATTGCGGATGAAGGGGGGTCGTGCGGGTCTTGTGTACCCCCAGCCGTTGAAGCAACTCTTTCATGATGTTACACTCGAAGTTCCTTCCCTGGTCGCTGTGTAACTCCATCGGCACTCCATACCGGCAGATCAGGTTCTTCACCAGCATCCGTGCCACTGTTGCCGCTTCCTAGTTCGAGATGGCGTAGACTTCTGGCCACTTGGTGAAATAATCCATGGCCGGCAACAGGTACCGATTTTCATCATCAGTAATGGCGCATGGGCCTGCCACGTTGTATTGCCTCATGTCCCCACGGCTGAGAGCTCTAGGCCCTCTGCTGGCAGCACAGGTGTCGCATTGTTCACACCACCTCTCGACGTCACTCCATTCGTGCAACCAGTAAAACCTTCTCCGCAGTTTGTCGAGGATCCGGTTCACTCCCAAGTGGTCACCTGTCGCTCCTGCGTGGATTTCCTCCAGGACCTCCTGGACTCCGGCTCTCGGAAGGACTAGGTGCTCCGCAGTCGTCTTCCCATCCGCAGGCTCCCAGACTCCCTTCAGGACCCCGTTGCTGACCACTAGGGCATCCCGCTGGGCCCCACAGCACTCGTAGATGGCGCTGCGACTGGCTACCTCTTCCCACGTCGGTCCCGTACCTGACATGACGTCCCGCGGTGTCTGTCCCCCGTCCACGTCGTCACGCGGTGTCTCTCCTACGTCCACGTCGTCCCGCGGTGTCTGTCCTACGTCCACGTCGTCCCGCAGTGTCTGTCCTACGTCCACGCGCGGTGTCTGTGCTATGTCCACGTTGTCCCGCTGTTGTTCATTCAGGGCGTGATCTTCCCCTTTGGTAGCTGGTGGTATGGTGATGGCCATGACCTCTTCCTGCCCTTCTTTTTCTTCCACCACGGCCTGTCTTTAGTTCGTTCTCCACTGCCACTAATTCGCCGTCTGGTTCATTCAATCCTTCCTTAACCGGTGTCGCTTCCTGCTCGAGTTCCTCCTTAGGGCTTAAGTGCAGGTTCTTCATTTCGCTTATCATTTCCCTTAGGTCTTTTCTCATTTCGGTGTGATGCTGGTTAATTATCTCGTTCAGCTGGTTCATTTTCTCATTCAGTTGCTGAAATAACGATTTTAACAGGTCCTCCATTTTGCGTTCCTTCAATTATATCCCACTTCAGACACCAGTGTAACAAGGGCTCGTCGGCGTTCAAAATCAGAACACGTAATTTCTAATATCTAATTCTTTATTTCCTATAACAATGGTCAATACAGCCAGAAATCTCCTGAAGGTTCACCCTTCTGTTCGGTGCTCACTTCCACGTCACAGCAGTGTCCCAGTCCAGTCCAGATCAGCTCACCAGCTCTTCCGTTCACTAGTACCTCCGTTCACCAGTCCCTCCGGTCACTAGTTCCCCGTTGACGAGTCTCTCCGGTCACTGGCTCCTCAGCTTCCCAAGTCACAGTTACTTGAGGCCGCGCTAATCGGCTCACTCCGTAAAGGTCCTCAGCTCCTCAAGTCACACTTACTTGAGGTCGCGCTGATCAGTTCTCTCCGTCACACTCTGACGCTGACTCTCTCTCTCTCTTGCTGTTGCTGACTGTAACTGACTCTCTGCTACTGACTGACTGACTGACTGACTGACTGACTGACTGACTGACTGACTGACTGACTGACTGACTGACTGACTGACTGACTGACTGACTACTCACGGACTGTCTCTCCTTGACTGACTCTCTGTCTACATTGGCTGGCTCATCACTCCTTGCGGACTGACTCCCACTGACTTACTGCTCTCTCCTTGACTGACTGCCTCTCGCTGTCCGCTGACGAGCTTATATAGTCCCGACGAACATTCTGGAGCCGATGTCTCGAAAGTTCTGCCCGCGTGGAGTCTGGAATCCGCTCGGTCTCACCCCTTAGCACGCGGCCCCTCCCACGAGCGCGCACAGTCCACTCACCGTGCCGTGCTTTGCGGTAGGCCGCACCCATCGGCTCGCAGCTGCAATCTGCAATAAGAAAGCCGCCCCTTTTCTAGACGTGTCGAATTCTGGCACTTTCTGGGTGAATCCTGGCTTTGTGACAGTATGATGACAAAGTTATAGCATTATTAAAGCATATTAGCACATTAAATTTTATGTATAGCCCATAACAATATTGTCTGAAATTAAAATAATAATTCTAAAATCGTATTATCCGTTTTTTTATTGTTCGTGCATGTTATGGTCCCAATTAACACATATACAGTAAAACCTGTCTTAAAGACCACCCCTCTTTAGCAACCACCTCCTTTAAAGACTAATTTTTCTAGGAACAGACAGTAAAACCCATAAGGCCAATGTTATTTGTACCCCTATTAAACGACCACCTCTCTCCCCGACCAACGACCAGAGTTTCATTTGCGTTAAACTCCTCTATAACGACTAAAATCGTAAAAAATATGTACTGAAATGGTAGGCATTAATCAGCATTTGAACAGAAGATGTCTATTCAATTTTCAATTCAGCAGTTTTACAAGAGTGATGGACAGAAGTGAGAATATGGTTTAACAATGATTTGGGCTGTTTTCCCCTTTGCCTTCTGGGACAGCCTACAGTAGACAGCATACAAATATAGTGTTGAACTGAGCTTAACTATTAAAGACAGGGGGATGTATTGGTCTTTCCCCACATTCCAGAGGAGTTCAGCGGAGTCCAACACTGTACCGTACAGCACGCGGCGTGAACAGGACACATTCCAATATCCTACCTCTGACCTCCTTGTTTCAATACTCTTAAGAATTCATGCCTTTATTATCTACATGATTGCAGTGACTCGGAGGGGTAATTCTAATTTCTTATGAAAACGTTTATTCAATGGACATGAGGGGTTTTTTGAAATTCTCAATGCTAAGAAACTTGCTGGACGAGTCCCTTTCATTGTCCTTCAAGCAAAATGTAATGTAGGGAAAATAGATGAGTCTTTCTTTTCCTGAAAAATATTACCCCGTTATACTGTAAAAGTAGGTAATAATAAACTGTGTGTTACATAATACACCTACTGTATTGCTAAAAGGGCCTCAGTCCAAGCAACCCAGTTTCGAGAAAGACGAAAAAAACTGTTTCTAAGCAACCCTAATTTTTGTTAAAAACTAATTAACTTTACTGGAAGGTATTACTTACTTCAACGTTACCCTTTTTTACTATATGAACATTTATACATGAGAACCTTTTAGAGTAAAAAATGCCATTTTCATGCTTAACTCAGTTTGCCATTTTTTGTGACTGAGGCCCTTTTAGCATGTGCCGATTCATTTATTCTATTGTATTTTCAGTTTCAAGACACAAAAATGCATTCCCCATATTAAGAGACCACTTATTCATGGAACCAGCGATGGTCGTTATATAGAGGTTTTACTGTATTTTGGAGTTTGTTGTATTTTGACAATGTTTCCACTTTTCAATGAATGAGTAAATGCAATTAAAGCTATATTGCAAGGAACTGTTGTGTGTGAATAATAATCTTTCGAGAAGGTACAAGACATTTGTTACTGTGAATGGAGATCACTTCCAGCAGTAACTGTGAAAAGGGTGAAACCCTTAGGTTCTAAAAAACACAACTGTTTATTTTATAATGCACACTTAAGAGTATCTTAACCAATGCACTGATCAACCAGACAAAGCTGCAACAGGCAGTGGCAAGGATACTGTGGCTGACTGTCTGTTATAAGTAGATAAATATCGGCTCCATATAGGTATACATAAAAATATAGCCTTCATGACCAACTCTTGCTGTGAGAATAATAAATATTTTAATGTTGCAGCGCTAATGTTTTCAAACTGCTGCATATACCACTGGTTGAGGGTAGAGATAGCTCTTCTAGGAATCTTTATTTTGCATTGGTAGAAGTATAAAATAGCCGATGACATTCCACCGACATCTGTTGAATTGTAGACATACTTTTCAATTTAAAGTTATCCTTCTCAGTCGCTTTCTGTTTCTTGCAGGCTCGGTCTTCTCGATAGGGTCATCAATTTTATTAGTTCAATATTGCCAATACCGATATCAATGTGAGTGTAACCATATTCTCATAAGTAAATTTAGTTCTTCTCAATTAAACATGTGTAGTGATGTTTCAGTTGTGTTTTCTCTGTAGAATTGAAAGAAGTGTATGTATACTTGATTTATTTTAAAGATTTTTATTCATATTTATAAATAAACTTTGTTGTTGCTAACATATTCCAACTGTAAATGTGTTGTTATTTGTAATTTGCATTATAAGGTATTCCTCAGGTTCGTGAGCGACCCCTGGTGATTCCATAAGGAAATATTCTCAGTGGATTTGTTACCGGGATACACCACTCCCCTACCTACTTAAACCTAAGGACACACACACGCACCCAGTCCTGATCCCGGGAAAGGAATTGAACCTGGGCCGCCGGAGTGGAAGGCAGTCATGCTACCAACTCACTCATAGCTGCGGACTCAGCTATAAATACTTGTTAACACTACAGCTGTAAACAGAAAAAATACTTTCTGAAATCCTAGCAGGCTGAAATATAAATAAAACCTGTAACAGGGATCTTCTGAACTGGTGAAACTGAGAACAAAAATGTTTAAAACCTGAAAGAAATCATTAAAGTGATCATTTACCAGGATCTTGAATATTGTAGTTGTGCCTAGTTGTTTTCATGCATAAAATATGAGGTATAAAAGAACTAGAATAGAACTACACATACATAAGAACATACTACTTTTTACTATTGTAAAGAAAAAGAGAAACTCAATAGGCCTTAATGTACTAACATAATTATAATTCTGAAAATCTATAATAACTATTTGATTAACTAGATAAATTAAATTCATAAAACACTGTAGGCTTTCATGGCTGCAGTCAATATTAAAACCATTATTCGGGCTAATAGGCCATGGTCCAATTGACATTTGTGTGCCAAAGTGTGAACATCGCCTATCGATCAGAAGTTAGCACAAAGAATCCTGGTCCCACCACACAGATTATAAATACTGCCGCAGATCAGAGCCCCAAGTCAGTCAACAGCCTGCCACCAACCAGAACGCTTTGGCTGAGGATGTCCGCCGCAGTTGCAGACGAAACGTTCAGCACACAAATGTCAACTGGACCACGGCCTACAAGCCCGGATAATGGTTTTAATAAATTTAATTTGTCGGCAAAACTTCTGACTGCCTTCCCTTCTCTTTCCCAACGAGAGAATAATTATTTTCCAATTAGAGATAAAATTAATTCAAGTGAAATCATGCTGTATTACATTACAATCATTTGTAGCAAGCAATAAGTTAGTTGAAATGTCACACAATGTAATAAAACAAATATCACATAAATAATTATAGCTTAATGATAGCTTGACATAAATACTTTTAAAGCCTAATTTAGGCCTATAGATTTAAATCAGCTGCTCAGTATTGATACTAGAATTTTACAGAAACTTTCATAATTCATATAGATTACATATAGCTATTACTAACATATTCTTATGGCTATGTGTTTTATAAGTAATTGAAAACATTATTATGCTCATCAATGTAATTGAAACTGTTATAGGCCATATAACCTTCTAGATGGTTTACAAGACTTAAAAACAAAAGCTAAAGATGGGAGTAATGGCTTCAGAAACACGTTTTTGGGTAGTTGTTGACACTTTAATTAAATATCAAATTTTATACATTAAGGAGCATCGTTTCAAATCATATTATGTCCAAAAAACAAAACTTTATGTCTTAAACTGGACATGTTTTTACAGAGCAAAAAACCTAAAGTTATTATGCTTGAAGCATTGCTACTTCTAGGAAATTGCAAAAATGAAATCATCAATTTTCAATTGTGTTCTACAAATTGAAGGAAAATGTGTTGGGCATAATGTGTTTTGATCCGGTAATCGTAATAAAGTACCGGTACCTATTCAAAAACCTTTAATGAGAATAATACATCAAAATCAATCATTATGTTATTGTTAAAGAAAAAAACATTATTTCTTTGTACAAGATAAGCATTAAACATGTTCATAACATCCTTCTTGATGACATAATGCTGGATTCATGGTATTTGAATATTCTTCACATTTTTCCCAATCCTTCATCAGCCTTCTTCGGCAGTAGTATACATTCTCTTTCCCTAGCAGTGAGAAAGGTGTAAAAACCTGTAGATTTTAATATTGACTTGGCACTGTATTAAAATGATAAGGTTAAGCATGAATTAAAATGTTGGTAGAGCCTGAAGGGCTCACAATTCAGCATGGGAAGTCTCTTTTTTTGGTACCTTGCCTTAGATTTCAATGCTTTCCTTGCATTTGCCTCTTTCAGCTTGCTCTTGAATTTCCACCTACCAATTTCTTGCTCCATGTCAGAAGTAATCTTCTGCCACACACAACTGAGAAGAAAAAACTTTATGTTCGGTATTGAATGTGTACCTTTGTCGAGAAATTAGCCTGGAGTTGACAGTATAACTAACAGAAAAAAGAAAGAAACTAACAAAAATATAATTACACCAACACGATAGAGTGAATATTGGATGTAATATGGTTTGAAACAGACGCTATAAAGGACTAAATTCAACTTGAAACAATAGCTGTTTTAGCACAGTCATTTACACTGTCAGTAAATATGATTTGAAACAGACAGACTTCACAGCAAGAAAGAGCCCATCTTAAACAAAGTGAAATTAATCAAACTCAATTTTGTAGACTGGTGGACATAATACAATTTGAAATACACTCCTCAATTGCTCCCCTGCCCAATGCTGACAGATAGTGATACTGATCATTATGCTTTCTCCAGAGAATGAATAGCTTATTATTCGTTATTGTATTTGTAGGTATAGATTTAAATACAATTTAAATTTGAATAACACACAAATTTACAAAATGAGTAGAGTAGATAAATAATTTTATTAAACAGTAAGCTATATTTCTGGTTAGGATTCATTTATGTCAGTGGCTGTTCTCCATTGAAACATTTCAATTGCCGAGTAACTTATTTCCTTAAACAATATGAAATTAATTATTTTATTTATAAAGATTCTACAATTCCGTAATGCCTATTTTGTTAACCAGCTTTTTTTTTTTGTAATTTCCTTGGCATTTCCTCCACCCCAGGCTCTATGGATGTGTTTTCAAATAACCTGACCTAACACTTCAAGAGAATATTCTGACTAGCAAGAGGGAAATGAGGTAGTCCCTTAGTTGTCATGACAACTCAATTTTCAATGACTCGTTTGGATTTTGTGAGACATTTCATCCCCATTCTCAACTTATAGTTTTTCCCCCTTAGATTTTCTTCACTCATTCAAGGCAAGATATTATGCAAGCTTGTTTTTGGTGGCAGATCTAGTGTGGTCTCGGTTATAGTGAGGTTTTAAATGTAAAATTTGTTTATTTTAATGGTGTAACTAATTTTAGAAGTATTAACTAACACAATGGCAAATCAAAGTGAAATTGTGAAAGACTGTATTGTCATAATGCTGCATGCTGTGGGACTGTCTACTGTATTAAGCTAGTTATTATACAGAAACATTATTTTTGCGATGTGCTGCTGGAGTGTCTCTACTGGTCGACGGCTTGCTTCCAGGTCACTGGACCGTGTGTT
Organism: Ectobius pallidus; assembly: GCA_964059195.1. Classification (NCBI taxonomy): domain Eukaryota; kingdom Metazoa; phylum Arthropoda; class Insecta; order Blattodea; family Ectobiidae; genus Ectobius; species Ectobius pallidus. The sequence goes on from CAXKWD010000003.1 coordinate 129,167,683, forward strand.
CTCAGCATATAGCATAAATAATCTCTCTGTACGAAAAATAATATTGAGATAGATCCATACACTGCTTCCCTAATTTTAATTACTAACCTGAACCCAGGTTTCGGTGAGCCTTCCCACCATGTTCACCAGTTATACTCCATCTCTCTGTAGTTTGAGAATTTGCTTCTTGCTTGCAGGAAAACAGTTGGGGTTCATTCTGTTGTACAAGTAGGGACTAGACATTACTTGTAGAAGTACAGCTAAGAACAGCTTTACTGATTTTGGGAAGTCATAATTTATTATTTGTAAACTACCTTTAATTTCATTCTTTAAATTTAGTTGAATATTCTTGCAACACTTTCTGTATTCGACTGTCAATTGTCAGTATTGTAGGATCAATAAGAAATGTATTGGTGCTCTAATTCTTGCATTATCAGAAAGCAAAGCTATAATAAAAAAGTGATTTATTCGATGTAAACTATTTTCAGATATGGTGAAGGTGCAAAAATTGCACATTTCATAGGAGCAAATAAGCCATGGCTTCAGTATTTTGATTCTGAAACTAGATTGGTTCGGCCACCTCAAGGATCAGAACATTTACAATCCTTGCTCCAGCTATGGTGGGACATTTTCTGTTCCACTGTTCACCCAAGCCTGTCTCCCGAAATGGTAAGACCTCACAGGTAGTTAAATACTAACACCTTCCTTTGTTTTGTTTTTTATTATCCATTACAACCAGACAAAAAGTAAACTTAAAATCTACACTAGTACTCAGTGTGTCAATCAAAATAGTAGACCTGCAGTAAGAATCAAACACGAGAAATAATTATTTGTAAAAAGTTTCAGCCTTATAGGTTTCACAAGGAAGTGTCATAACAAAAAAGGAATAATTTAATGAAATATTGTTAAAGAATAGAAATTGCCTCAATATAAATATTAGATGGAAATTTACAGTGAAGTGTTCAAATCTGTAGCAAGATTGAGATCGGAAATATACACACAAAACTTCACTAAAAAGGTATATTTACCCAGAATGATCATTTCATCGGGTCTTCCCGCCATCATCAGCTGATTCCGACTGGCCCTCTGGCGGCGGATGAATGAACTTGTCAATCAAGGTTCCATGTGTCAAAGTTTAAAAGATTTTCTCGGTTCTTTTTAATGAATATTTTTTCCCATACCATAAGATCTATTGGTTTTTCAACTTGTTTTAATAATTCAATTTCATTTTCAATTTCATGGCCTACTTCCCAAAAATGCATTGCCAAAGCGGATTTTTCAATTTGTTTATTCATAATGTTCCTAAAATGTTCTTTTCTCCTTGTGTCTAAATTCCTTTTTGTTTGGCCAACATAAAATTTTCAACAATCTTTACAATTAATTTGGTAAATTCCAGCTTTTTTGTAATGAGGGACCTTATCTTTCTGGTTGGTTTTTATTAGATTTTTCAAACTGAATTTATTCTGTGGTGCCAATTTGATGTTTACAATGTTGAAAATCTTCTGAAATCTGTTGTTTGCCCATGGGTGATAGGCAGTGGCGGACGCAGAGGGGGGGATTGGGGGGATAGTTCCCCCCCGAAATTTGAAAAAGGGCTATATATGCACTCTAAGTGGCCAGTTTTATAAACTAATTATGTATGTAAGTCTTTCTACCTATTCAAATCCCCCCCCCCCCCGAAAAAAAAATTCTGCGTCCGCTACTGGTGATAGGTGAATCTTTTGTGATTTCTGTTTTCTTTTTCATTTAATAGTGTAGTTGTCTCTTTAACCTTCTTCTGTTTTTTGAATTCCCTTACTTTTTTGTCAATCAGATCTTTTTTGAAACCATTCTCTTCTGCAATTTTTACTATGTGATTGTACTCTAGTTTATATTCATTTTTGCCCATGGGAATGTTGACCAATCTATGTGCAAGACTGTTAAATACTGCCTGCTTATGAGAAGTGGGGTTGTAGCTGTTAGCTTTAATGTAGTTGTCTGAGTGGGTTTCTTTTCTATAGATTCCAAATTCTATTTTGTTGTTTCTGTTGTAGATTTTCAGGTCCAAGAAAGGTAAGTAATTTTCTGTTTGAATTTCCATGGTGAAGTTAATTTTTTCTTCTTGAATGTTGAGAAGTTTTACTGAATCATTTAAATGTTTTTCCTTTACAACAGCAAATACCGTATTTATCCGAATATAAGCCGCCCCTGAATTTAAGCCGCACCTGCCTTTTTAGCAGTAAAGTAAAGGAAAAATAATTAAATTAACCCCAAAGTGAAAAATTTAATTGCCTCATTTTCATAATGTTAAAGTAACACATTTCTTAGCCAAAATAGGCCTGAAATTAAAAAAAAAAAAGTATCAGCTGACTTAAGTTATGATATTCTAATTTTATTTAATATAATTAAATAAAACTTACGAAAAAGAAAACAGAAATCAGTACTTGACACTTCATATGACTATCAGTGATGAATTTCGCGCGATTTTTCTATTTTTCTTAACTGCACTCAGTTACCATCAGTTCAAAATTGCCTTTATTCTCATTCCCATATGTTACGGCATTTTTTTACTTCTGAGTATTTTATAATACATGCATATTCTGTAATACCGCTATAAAAATGACAAAAATACGCAAAACGTCAATTTTTATGCATTTTTACGATGCTTCGATTAAATCGATATATATTCGATGTTAAATCGATTAATATATCGATAGTCGTGGAGATTCGAGATAATCGATAGGTGACGGTGCTTGGAGGTGGGAAACCAGCTACGATGGATCAACCGGCTATATTGTGCTCATTTTTACCATTATCGCCTAAAAACACTCGTACGCGATTTTAAGCCGCAGGCATATTTTGTTGGGGTTAATCTAGGAAAAAAAGTGCGGCTTATATTCAGATAAATACGGTATGTCATCTACATATCTAAACCAGACTCTGAACATCCAAGGAAATGCTTTGTTGATGTTTTTCTCAAAATTACTCATAAATAAATTGGCCAAATAGGGGGAAAGAGGATTGCCCACTGCCAAACCCGATTTTTGTTCATAATAATGTCCTCTGAAACTGAAGAAATTTTGACTAATACATAATTTAGTTAATTCAATATATTCATCAATGACTTCTTTTTCCAAATTTGTGGTTAATAACCAACTTTTTAGTACTTCCATCAATTTTTCCTTTGGAATGCTTGGAAATAGTGAACAAACATCATATGAGACTAATCTGTCTTCTGTCGTCAATTGTAAGTTCTTGATTTTGTCCACAAATTCTAAAGAATTTTGTACACTCAAAGTATCAAATTTTGGGAGGCCTTGAAAGTTACATTGGAGCACCTACCTACAATTTAGCAAAATGGTTATTGAATAAATTTCAAGGCCTCCCAAAATTTGATACTTTGAGTGTACAAAATTCTTTAGAACTTGTGGACAAAATCAATAACTTACAATTGACGACAGAAGACAGATTAGTCTCATATGATGTTTGTTCACTATTTCCAAGCATTCCAAAGGAAAAATTGATGGAAGTACTAAAAAGTTGGTTATTAACCACAAATTTGGAAAAAGAAGTCATTGATGAATATATTGAATTAACTAAATTATGTATTAGTCAAAATTTCTTCAGTTTCAGAGGACATTATTATGAACAAAAATCGGGTTTGGCAATGGGCAATCCTCTTTCCCCCTTTTTGGCCAATTTATTTATGAGTAATTTTGAGAAAAACATCAACAAAGCATTTCCTTGGATGTTCAGAGTCTGGTTTAGATATGTAGATGACATATTTGCTGTTGTAAAGGAAAAACATTTAAATGATTCAGTAAAACTTCTCAACATTCAAGAAAAAAAAATTAACTTCACCATGGAAATTCAAACAGAAAATTACTTACCTTTCTTGGACCTGAAAATCTACAACAGAAACAACAAAATAGAATTTGGAATCTATAGAAAAGAAACCCACTCAGACAACTACATTAAAGCTAACAGCTACAACCCCACTTCTCATAAGCAGGCAGTATTTAACAGTCTTGCACATAGATTGGTCAACATTCCCATGGGCAAAAATGAATATAAACTAGAGTACAATCACATAGTAAAAATTGCAGAAGAGAATGGTTTCAAAAAAGATCTGATTGACAAAAAAGTAAGGAAATTCAAAAAACAGAAGAAGGTTAAAGAGACAACTACACTATTAAATGAAAAAGAAAACAAAAATCACAAAAGATTCACCTATCACCCATGGACAAACAACAGATTTCAGAAGATTTTCAACATTGTAAACATCAAATTGGCACCACAGAATAAATTCAGTTTGAAAAATCTAATAAAAACCAACCAGAAAGATAAGGTCCCTCATTACAAAAAAGCTGGAATTTACCAAATTAATTGCAAAGATTGTGGAAAATTTTTGTTGGCCCAACAAAAAGGAATTTAGACACAAGGAGAAAAGAACATTTTAGGAACATTATGAATAAACAAATTGAAAAATCCGCTTTGGCAATGCATTTTTGGGAAGTAGGCCATGAAATTGAAAATGAAATTGAATTATTAAAGCAAGTTGAAAAACCAATAGATCTTATGGTATGGGAAAAAATATTCATTAAAAAGAACTGAGAAAATCTTTTAAACTTTGACACTTCAGTTGGCATACATGGAACCTTGATTGACAAGTTCATTCATCCGCCGCCAGAGGGCCAGTCGGAATCAGCTGATGATGGCGGGAAGACCCGTTGAAATGATCATTCTGGGTAAATATACCTTATTAGTGAAGTTTTGTGTGTATATTTCCGATCTCAATCTTGCTACAGAAATTGCCTGTTTTCTTTCTTTCTTTCTACCATCATTTATTCCTCATACCATATTTCTGTTGTTTAAATGACATTGGAGTTACATGTTGGACATTGGCCATGGCAGTAAGAACAAATAGGCCTACCAATAAGCAAATAATGGAAGGAGAAACGTCAACCAAAGAATTTTTGAAACTCTTTCATTATTTTTTCTGAAATTACTGAAAGTGGATTTTGACATAGTCTCTTGGCAATTATTCTTATGCAACATTTACAATAATTTCCCATGTTAAATTCATTGGTCCACTATTATGATTTCTACATATTTCCACTATTTTATTCTGTTAAATGTACTTTTCTAACTTCTAGAAATATTTAAACAGTGTTGTATTTTTAACAGGTACTCTTCTTCACAAAAAATGTTAATGAATTGCTAAATAAAATCTTGCCACTTCTCTTACTTCACGACATATAAAAATATTAGAAGTTTCAAAATCCTACTCCCCCAGATTTATTTTACAGATTGTGGATACTACAGCCTATATTCACATAAATCTGTAAAAGAATAACATATTATTTAGAATGCTGATAAGTACAAATAGTTGCAAGGACAAACGTTTCCGCGATTGCTTTTGACATAGAAACTTCTTTAAAATTGGTCTTGCTAAAACAGCATGTAACAGAAATAGATGTATTAAGCTGCGTCCCCATTGATATACATTTAACACCAACATGCCAATATTAACAAGTTGATATTGACATGTATATTGCAATTTCGCGTTCCAATTGACTTGACATGCAAATCCAGCGTGTTGCACTTAACATTTTCAGATGTTAATTTGTTTTCTGGAGAAAATGGACAACATGTCATGTCAATTGACTATTCGGTCAATATCGGCTTTGTTTCGGGAATTTCCGGAAAACGAAAAGCGATCGCCAGCTTAATCGGCTTTGGTTCGGGAATTTCCGGGTAAATATAAAGCAGTCGACAGCTTCCTCAATATTCCCGGCATCCATTTTGTATTATGTGAGTATTTGGTATATCAGTGTTCTCAATAGTATTGCATCTACTTTTAAAATTATTTTTTTATGGCATACTCCATTGTTGAAAAATGTGATAAGTTATTTTGAAAAGATCAAGACATCTGTACAAAATTAGTATTTACGAAAGTCATAGACAGTTAACAAGAAGATAATGAGTATATAAAGCTACTCTCATTTTGTAATGTTGGCTGCTCTCTTCAGAGGCATTTTATTTTTGAATGTTATTCATTTCTGTTCGTAACCGCGCCAACACATGTTAATCTATAACATTGTAGTGGAGACAGTTGTTAATTGGCAAACCACTTGACTTGTATAAGTCAAAAAGTTGATGATTAACATTTAACATATGTTAACTGCAGCATGTTGGTGTTAAATGTATATCAATGGAGACGCAGCTTTAGGAATACATTAAGTCAAGACAAATTAATGTAGAAACCATGACTTCAGTATGCTTATTCCATTTATGATATTAATCGAAGAGAGGGCCTAGATTACAATTGTATATTATGTCATGCAGTGTGTCAGATTTACAAATTTAACAGGGATTGTATCTTAAATAATAACTATTAACTTTAATATTAACTAAATTGGACTGAGAATTGAGTATACATTTTGCCTCTACAAATTTAACAGAAAAAAGTACGGTATATTGAATTACTATAGCTATATTAATTTTAAAATATTGACTTAATAGTAGTCTTTAACATACAAGAAGCCTTTTCTGTTAATTACAAACATTAAAATCGTAACATATGGACCATGCTAAATTTAGATTCAACATGCACAAGATTTTTTTATGTACCCTGTGGCTGTATCCTCGTTCAGCCTACCTGACTGTGTTTTGAGCATTGTTATAAAAAAAATTATTTTTATATAGATTCAATGAAAGAAAACGCGGCATGATATTATAGGTAATAGTTCTATATTCCTGGTGTTATAATACAGATGCCCAAGCATTTTGAAATCAAAGAAACTCTTAAAAGTATTTTAAGAGAGAAAAAGAAGTTAATGTTGCAAACTCTAAAATTATATTATTGAGAATTACAAGGGCCATAGCATTCTGAAACTATGCGGACTTAAAGGTACATTTCATATTTTTAAAATGATTTCTTTGGCCAAACATAGTCTATCTCTTTCTTTGTTTTTTCTGGATCTGTATGGTCACCTGGATTGCCAGGCAGATGACTTGAATAAAGTATTTCTCTCTCCCAATAAATTTGTATAAGTTCATATCTCAGTGGATGAATTAGTCATACTGACTATTATGATGGCACTGTGTTATGCAGTTTACTTTGCTGCTGAGATCTCGTAGGATGAAGAATAGAATGAAAGATTTTAGTCTGGTCTCCCACATCAATATGTGGGCCCTGTTGCCAACTGTTTTGATGGCCGGGGGATATTCAAAAATTGTTTTTGCGGAAACCCTTTTCCAGAATGGTATACGTTTAACAGAAACATTTTATTTTTGAAGCATTTTCCATGGTTTAAACCTGAAACATACTCCATATACAGTTTTAATTCCAGAAAATTATTTTTTTCTATCTATATACCATTGAAAATAACATTTAAAGCAACTGATTCAAATAGAATTTAAACTTAATAATAGTTCATAGAGAAAAATGTAGGCCCATAAGTTTCCATCTTGAAAAATAAACATGAATCAATTACTTTCAATCTTCTTGCTTTTATCTCTGAGAATTCATTGTGCTTGAACCATGTTGGAGTGGCAGGGATTTTTACATTATGATATGACATGTGATAAAGGTATTTATTAAAAACTAACTTTGCAGAGTTTATAAGTCAAGTGTACTTTATTTGTTAATAACATTGAAAATCCATTTTGTTCTAATCTGCATTCACACATTAAAGCCCTTCATTGAAACAACAAGTCTTTCTTGATGTTAACACAGTGAAAAAACTGAACTCAACACATGGTGAACACAACTACTTCTTGTAACGGACATTTCCGAGCAACAACTAAACTGTCCTTAGAGGGGTCAGCCTAATGACCCATTAAAAACAAAACACACACACTAAAATGGTGGGTCCAATGTTGCCACCATTAAAAAACGTTTTTATTTTATTTGACACATTTGAAAACTTCATTTAACACTTTCCCTTGTCAACTAAAATAAAAACTGACTTTACAATAATCCCATTTGATTACATAAAATCTGCAAACGAATCTTGTTCAAAGGTTTAGTCATTACGTCTGCAACTTGACACTCTGTTGAAATCTGTTCTACTTCAAGTTTTCTTTCAGCTAGTTTTTCACGAATGAAAAAATACTTGATATCTATGTGCTTAGTACGACGATGAAATTCAGGGTTCTGTGCTAACTTTACTGCTGCTGCATTATCAATATGTAACATGGGGATGTGATTCAGCTTTGTAATCTGATTAAATAGTCTAGATAACCAAATAACTTCCTTCACAGCCTCATGAGCAGCAACTATTTCAGCCTCTGTAGTTGAAGTTGCCACCATTGCCTGTCGCTGACTTAACCAAGAAATAATTCCTCCAGCATAGTTAATAACAACTCCAGATGTTGAACGCCCTGTTTTTGTACATCCTCCGAAGTCTGCATCACTGTAGCACTCTAAACTGTCACCTTTTATTTTTGACTTATATGTGATTCCATAGTTAATTGTTCCTGCCACATATCTGAACACTCTTTTTAATCTTAATATATCTTCAGCGGTAGGATTCTCAAGAGTCCTTGACAAGACACTCACACTGAAGGCTAGATCAGGCCTAGTCCCAAGCATCAGATACATTAAAGCTCCAACAGCTTCTCTGTATGGAAACTTCTGTTTTTCATTGTCTTCTTTCCCTGATTGTTGAACATCCGAAATTTTCAACATTGGAGTAGACACTGCCTTGCATTCTGAAAAATTGAAACGTTTCAAAATGCTCCTTGCATATGTTTCCTGATGAATCTTGATGTTACCATTTTTGCTTTGTTCAATTTGTAAGCCTAAGAAATAAGTTGCCTCTGACGTTGTGACCTTAAATTCTGCTTTCAGTTTCTCGAAAAAGTTTTTCAAATCTTTCTGATCAGTAGCTGCAACTAACCCATCATCCACATACAAAACTACTAGTAATTGTTTGCCAAGTTGATTTTTAACATACAAGCACGGATCAGCTTGACTCACTTCAAAACCAAGACCAAGTAAGAAATTCCCAAATCGCTTATTCCAGCATCTTGGCGCTTGTTTTAAGCCATACAAGCTCTTCTTCAGTTTACATATTCTGTTAGTGCCATCTTCATACCCTCTTGGCTGTACCATATAGATTGTCTCTTCAAGTTCTCCATACAAGAAGGCCGTTGATACATCAAACTGTGCAATATGCATCCCTTTATTTGCTGCAACACTTAAAATAGATCGAATAGTTGTCATTTTTGCAACTGGACTAAATGTTTGACTGTAGTCAACACCCTCGCGCTGATTGAAACCCTTGACAACAAGTCGAGCCTTATACTTGTCTATGCTGCCATCTGCATTGGTTTTTAGTCTGAAAACCCACTTACATGGTATTGCCTTGGCATCCTTTGGCAAATTTACAAGTTCCCAAGTTTGATTTTCCCTTAATGAACCAATTTCCTTGTCCATTGCTCTTTTCCAATCAATACTGTTTTCTTGTTTTAATGCTTCTTCAAATGTTTCAGGAACATTATTCACATTAATAAGATTTTCTACTGCCATTACATATTCATTCAAGAAATTTGGTTTCTTCAAGGATGAGCGATCTCTCAACCAAACACCTTGTTTTTCTTCATAATTTTTATGGCTTTCATCATCCATCTCTGTATCGGTCTCAGTTTCATATTCTTCCTTATTACTGGTATCTTCTTTGATGGTTTCTTCATCACTCTCTTGAACTTTTTCATCTTCATTGTTTACATCTTGAAATGGTAATTTGACTTGTTCAATACAACAACCAAGTTTTTATTCAAATTTGACATCTCTGGACAGAATAACTTTATGATCTTCTTTAATCCAAATTCTGAACCGTTCATCACCATCATACCCTATGAGGTGTCCTTTTACAGCTTTCTTGTCCATCTTTCTTCGTTTCTGACTTGGAATGTGTGCATAACACTTTGAACCAATAATTCTAAGATGTTTTGTTCTAGGCTTCTTTCCTAACCACAATTCATAAGGACTAACACCATCTATAGATGACTTTCCTGTTCTATTTAAAATGTAGACAGCTGTATTAACCAACTCAGCCCATATTCCTTCAGGATAGATTACTTCTGGATTGGAGTACTTCAATGTTCTAGCCATTTCAACTATTGTTCTATTGTCCCGTTCAGAAATACCATTTTGCTCAGGAGTATAGGGAGCTGTCAAGCGCTGTGTGATCCCGTTTGCTCGTAAAATAGACCTAACTTCTTCATTGTCGAATTCCCTGCCGTTGTCACTTAACATTTCTTTGACAGAATATCCTAGTGTCTTTGTATGCCTAAGAAAGTCCTTCAATGCATCACTCACTTCTGACTTCTGTGCAAGAAAATAGCAGTATCTAAACTTTGTATAATTATCTTTGAACAACACAAAGTATCGCTTCTTTTGGAATGACTCATCAAAAGCACCACACACATCTGTTGATATCAACTCACCAGGCTTACTTGACTTCTCTCTTGTACCAAAGGGTAGGCGATGTGCCTTTCCATACGTGCAAGGTTCACAAATCTCTTCATTTAACTTAACCTCAATGTTGAAGTCTCTCTTGAGTTTCATTTTAACATGACGTTTGTCTTTGTAGGGTTAAGGTTCTGGTAGGATGGACTGTATAAGGGAAGGTAGAAAACTAAATTTTGCCCCTACATTAGAATACCAAAAAATAAAATTTCAATAAAATTTTGAGGTTAGTTTTATTTATTAACAAACACTGGAGCTGATTATTTGTTAGTAGACTATATGCACTATTGAATCATTAATTAAAATCCTTGAATTATATATGTATATATAAGCTTATGAAAAAGAAAAAGAAAAAGAAAATTCACTGTTACTTGCTGAGAATTACATAGAAAAAAAATTATGAAACACAGTCACTTGAACACCGTCCATAGGCCTACTATATCTTGAGATTATTTCTTGCACTGTTGAGTTGATGTTCTTCTGAGGTTGAAGGTTGACGTTCTTCTGAAGTTGAAGGTTGACAAGTGAAAAATGCGTTGCAATAAATGGTCTTTACCTTGCAGTGAATGATTTCAGCATTTAAGATGTTTAGAATAGTGAATATTAATTGCAGTGAGTACTTGCTGTTACATTACAGCGTGGAATGTTAGGTTGAGAATGAGGTTATGTTTGTACATAGTTGTTTGCACTTGTTGAGTGGTACTGACTTGATGCACTTGAACAACTGCACTGGAGAAGTGTGTTAAAAATGCGCTTATTGAATATGAATGTTGAAGATTGCGTACCGCATGAGCGATGTAATAGTGAACTCACAGCTCGCAGTGGTGTGGCTGTGTTGTGATGAACAAACCTACATGATTTGAGGTTACTGCGTTGAAGATTGTGTACCGCATGTGAGCGGGTGAACTCACAGCTCGCAGTGGCGTGGCTGTGTTGTGATGAACAAACTTACATGATTTGAGGTTACTGCGAAGATTGTACGAAAGTTATGTTTCACCCGTTACTTGAGGTTCTTTGTTCTCTTGCCGCTCAAAAGCGGCAAGAAGTTACGTGCACTTCTAGAGATGAATTTTTGACGACTAGTGGGGCGGCTTGCCCCCGGGCGATTTTTATACACGTTGGTTGCGCAATTGTTATAACATAAACAAATTATGTCATCTTAATTCTGATTCGATGAGATTTGCCGCCCTGAGTTAGGTTTCACCAATAAGGTTAATTCATTACGTCATTATCAGAATTACCATAAAATTCATTAGTTGAAGTCCCTAATTAAAGACAAAGACTTGTCCCTTAATTGTTTAGTCAAACAGTCTATGTACTGAAATTATGTATGAATAATTGAGTTTAAGAACAGGTGTTGTAATAACACACGAGATTCCGTTTTCCAATGAGTGGCTTCAGAGATATTTGACATGCTTTATGCTAAGGCGTCATTACGGAAAACTATTGATTTAACGTATGGAAAACGTTGCATTCATTTACTGCGCTATTTTTGACCACCTTCTATATGAATCCATAAGAAGTTTCTAAATTCCAATCACACAATGTATCGAAATTCATAATTCGCTGGATTTCAAGCGCTGAGCTAGTTTCAGCTTAATTTGTGTTAAGTTTGTGATGCTGAATCGATCACAGCGCCTCTAGTGAGCATTTGATGAACGATGCTTGTAAACATAGATGGCCGCTGTCTTAAGCATGAAAGTATTCAATGTTACACGAAATAATTCCTTATACTCACTAAGGCAAACAAAATTACATGAAAATGTATTAATTAAGTTAGCACAGGTAATGGCAAATGTGAATTATATTAAGTAGAAAATATCTGCATTACCTAGAAACCTTAACCTTAAATTCTTGGCTATATGCTTATGTTTCAACATACTCGCCTGCTGGATTGAAACGCGGTGCGTTCAATCCATTTAATGCACATGACAATATGAAAAATAATGAAAAATGGAAAATAGTAGTAGAAATAGACACTGGTGAACATACCAAGCATGCACGAGTGACTTAACCCAAGACACCAACAGGCTCAGTGCCCTGGGGGACATGTTCAATAACGCTCGTGGCGTCGCGATAAGGTCAGGTCAACCTGAGGGGTTGCCTGCCAAGTTCCGTCGATTATAATGAAAGGGGTGATAAATTTTCACAAAGGTTCGTCCGAGAACGGATTTAGATCAAATTTAGACGCTCCTTTGATTAAGTATTCAATAAACTTTGTCAGTAAAGAGCGAGAGGTCAAAACAACTGCCGAGGAGATGCTGGAATCGCAACCCTGGGGCTCCAGAAATCACCCATAATATGGGAGTGAAGCAATGTATAAAACTGTTGAATGTATGAATTAATTGAAAGTTAGTGATTGAAAATTGTAAGTACATTGATACTAAAGCTTGAATGAGTTTATTCGTCTTCAATAGGCAATGGAGCTAGTTTGACAATGGGGCGTTTGTACAGACCGGTGGGAGTCCGAACTGTTACGACTCGCACCAAGCCATCTGGACCTGGGTGAATCTGATCAATAATGCCCAAAATCCATTTTAGAGGAGGAATGTTATCTTCAATCAACAATACTGGAGATCCAATTTTAACATTTGGTAAAGCTTTCGTCCATTTCGAACGTTTCTGCAAGGTACAAAGATAATCAGTTGACCATCTTTTCCAAAGATTAACTACAAACTGGTGGAGCGTGTCCCAGCGAGAACGTAGAGAGTAACCGCCGGTTAAATCAGGTGTAGGCAGTGAGACTAGGGGCTTACCGATGAGAAAATGTCCTGGAGAAAGGTAATTGAAGTCCTCAATGTCTTCGTGTAGTGAAATAAGTGGACGAGAATTCAGAATGGCTTCTATCTGAATCAGCAATGTGGACATTTCTTCATAGGTAAAGGTGAAAGAAGTGGACATTCTTTTCAAATGGTATTTAGTAGATCGAACAGCAGCTTCGTGAAGACCGCCCATATGAGGAGCGTGGGGTGGCATGAAAAGCCAATTGATGTTCAAGTGCGCAGTGGCATCTTGAACCGAAGCTTGATGTTCATGGGAGGAAAGTAGTTCGCTCAGTTGTTGTAAGTCAGCTTGGGCACCAACGAAGTTGGTACCATTGTCCGACGTGATAGAACTTGGAATGCCTCGACGGCCTGTGAAACGAGACAATGCGGCTAAGAAAGCACGTGATGTAAGAGTAGTTACAAGTTCTAAATGTACTGCTTTAGTTGACATACAAACAAAGATGGCAATATATGCTTTAGTAGTTATCTTAGAACGGGGACTGCCATATTTAATTGAATATGGACCTGCATAATCAATACTAACATTTGTGAACGGGGAGATAGGTGTGACTCTTGCTGAAGGAAGATCGGCCATTTTCTGTTGGAACGGCTGAGCCTTGAAACGAAAGCAAGTATTGCACTGCCTCAAGACAGAACGTATTACTTTCCTAAAGGAAGGCACCCAGAATCTCTCTCGTAAGTGGGCAATAATCAGCTGAGGGCCGGCATGACACATTTGAAAATGGGTGTGACGGATAAGATGTTTGGTAAAGGAATGATTAGAGGGTAGTAACATTTGATGTTTAGCATCAAATGGCAGCTCAGACCGTTCAAGGCGTCCGCCAACACGCAGAATGCCATCTTGATCTAAGAAGGGAGAGAGACTGAGTAATTTACTAGATTTTGAAATGTCATTTCCAGAGGTGAGGATTTGAACCTCCTCTGAGAATGCTTGTTGTTGTACGCCCTTAACACAATGCTGGAGGGAGAGTGAGATTTCATCAGCTGTTAAGGGGCCCTTCAACTTGCTTTGAGGCTTCTTACAATTATTTAGAAATCTGAGAACATAGGCCATGATGCGAAGTGTCTTTAGATATGGGAACTTCGATAGCCATTCATAGAATGTACAAGTCTTGGCTTGAATGTGAGCTACAACCTTGGTTTCAGGTAAAGAATCAGGGACAACTAGTGGATTGTTACCTGGCCATTGAGAAATGTCTTCTGATAGCCAAGGGGGACCTGACCACCATAGGTTGTTTTGTACTAGGTCTTGAGGAGTGGCACCTCGGGAAATAAGATCTGCAGGGTTATCTCTGGATGCGACATGACGCCAAGTGTGATTTGCAGTGTATTCTTGAATATCTGCAACTCTGTTGGCTACGAAGGTTTTGAGTGTGATGGGTGAGCGATGCAACCATCCCAATACTACATTAGAATCGCTCCATAAGTACACTGATGTAATGTGCAATTGTAGAGTGGGAAGGACTTTGTGGATTAGGTTAGCTAGCAGATGTGCTGCTAAGAGTTCTAACCTCGGTATGGTAGTGGCTTTGATGGGCGCTATTCTAGATTTAGCACAAAGTAGTGAGATTTTTACATCGCCGTGTTGGTCAATGGAGCGTAAGTAGAGACAGGCTCCATAAGCTACCTCGCTTGAGTCGCAAAACCCATGCAGTTGAATGGAATTGGAGTTTTGTGACAATGCTAGTCGTGGAATGGTAATTTGAGAAATTAAGTGGAGTTGTCCATGAACCTTGATCCATTTCTTGGCTACTGGTTCAGGAATACATTCATCCCATGACGAGGTCTCCTTCCATAAGGACTGGAAGATAATCTTGCAGTAAGCAACAATTGGAGAGATTAGACCCAGAGGATCAAAAATAGAAGCAATGCAGGACAATAACGCTCTTCTAGAGCAAGTGACGAATGGTTTAGAAGAGTCAATGGAAGTTTCGATTCTCAATAAGTCACTAGAAGGCTGCCAAATGAGACCTAGTGCCTTAATTGAAGTGACATCGGAATCGCCAAATGTGCGAAAATCTTGATTTTCTTGCAACTCGAGAGGAATGTCTTCGAGAAGTTCTGGAATGTTAGAACTCCACTTTCTAGGTTGAAAACCACCTAGTGGAAGTAGAGTATTTAGTTGCGATATCATTGACCTTGCTTGTGACACAGTAGGGGCTGAGGCTACTATGTCGTCCACATAGGTTGCATTGTTAAGAACAAAGGAGGCTAATGGAAAATGTGTTCCCTCATCAATTGTAAGTTGCTTTACAGCTCTTGTGGCTAAGAAAGAAGCAGAAGCGGTACCGTACGTGACAGTTTTCAGGTTGAAAACTTTGATTGGGTCAGTAGGCGAGCTTCTCCACAAGATTTGCTGGAATGGCTGATGGTCAGAATGTATCATAACTTGACGATACATTTTAGCGATGTCCGCCGTAAATGCAATGGGGTTTAGGCGGAAACGCAACAAGATAGAGAACAAGTCGGGTTGAACTGTAGGACCTACGGCAAGTATGTCATTAAGGGATTTGCCGTTTGACGACTTCGCTGAAGCGTCAAACACCACGCGAAGTTTCGTGGTAGTGCTTGAAGGTTTCAAGACTGGATGATGTGGAATAAAGTAGTCGAAGGAAGAGTGAATAGTAGGGTCCGCTGGCTCCATGTGGTCTAGGCGTTCGTACTCCGCCATGAAATTAACATATTCAGTAGAGAGAGATTGATTGCCAGCTAGACGCCTTTCTAAGGATAAGAGTCTCTTATGAGCTTGTAGTCTAGTACTACCAAGAGTTTCTGGTTCAGCAACAAACGGTAGTTTGACAATGTATCTACCGTCAGAATCCCTCGTAGTGTTTTCTACGAAATGTTGTTCGCAGAATGATTCATTGGGAAAGGGGGCTTCATTGGAAATTTTTTCTAACTCCCAGAACTTAGTTAACTGATCGCTAACAGCCTGGTCCGAAGTTAGAAAAGCAGAGTAATGTGACGAAGTCACATGCGTGGAAGGAATGTTGTTGGGAGTGGTCGATGACTTACGACCTGAATGGAATCGTCTTGAAGATCGAGATTCTTCACTAGGATCAGCTGGAGGCAATTTTCCAGAAACATACCAACCTAAGTGAGAATTTTGCATGACAGGTAGCTGCGAGGCAGTAATTTGCCCTGGACAGACAATTTGGGAACAGATTTCCACTCCAAGTAAGAGATCAACATATTTGGGAGTGTGGAAATGTGGGTCGGCGAGGGTAAGATTGGGCGGAATGTCCCATGTGCGAGTATCAATTGGTTTACTAGGTAGTTTTGTGGTAATGATTTCTGGTACGACGATGGCATCTGCATCATAATACCAAGAAGTCGCATTGGAATGGATTGAAATTGGTACCACTATATGAGTACTCACTTGGGATGAGATTATTCCCGTGAGGGTAGTACGCTGAGAATAGGGTGGCAGATGAAGACGATTAGACAATCGACTGCTAATTAAGTTACAAGTGGAACCAGTATCGAGCAACGCCGTTACTTCGACTGGATAACCATTGGAATCGTTAATGAGAACTGTAGCTGTGGGCAATAAACAGCTCTGCTGTGATGTACGAGAAGCTACAACACCAG
This sequence comes from Ectobius pallidus, assembly GCA_964059195.1. Taxonomy (NCBI): domain Eukaryota; kingdom Metazoa; phylum Arthropoda; class Insecta; order Blattodea; family Ectobiidae; genus Ectobius; species Ectobius pallidus. The sequence goes on from CAXKWD010000003.1 coordinate 129,184,498, forward strand.
CAGTATTAGCCGGTTGGGCATTTGGATCGTGAAGAAGAATGCTATGCCTGAGGGAACAGGTTTTGCATTTGTAAGTGTTGCAATAAGAAGAATGACCCTTTGGCGAAAGGCAAACATTACATATCTTGTGGGATCGAACAAATTGGTCTCGTTGCCTGAGATCCATTGCTCTGAAAGCATCACAATAGAATAGGTTATGTACCATGAGCTTCTTGCAACAAATGCAACGAGAATGATCATTGGATTTATTCCTAGTATTATTTGGGGTGGTAGTAGGAGTAGTCTTCACATTATTCTGAGAATTATTATTTGATTGTGACTTTATGGCTGAATCAGTCATTTGGAGAACCCGCACCTTGGTTTCAAGAAAGTTGAAAAGATCCTGAAGAGAGGGTAATCTGTCCTGTTTGATAGAAAATTCCCAATCTTTAATGATGTTAGGTTGAAGCTTATCAAGAACAACTTTAGAGATGATTAAGTCTGTCAAGCTAACATCCGTGTTGAGTGACTGTAACGCATGCACAGTACTAACGAAGTGGTCTAGATATTGCTGCAGGGATTCTGCATTATTCCTTTCAAGATGCGGAGGCGCGAACAAATGTTCCAGGTGTGTGTTCGCGATAAGACGATCATTGTCAAACCTTTCTGACAACGTACGCCATGCAATGTCGAAAGTGGCTGATGAAACTGGGATGTTTCTTATGACTGACATAACCTCAGCCGTTAGGCAAGATTTCAGATACTGAAACTTGTCCATTTCTGAAATATGCTGATTATTAAGAATTAGAGAGGTAAAGGTGTCACGAAATTCGATCCAAGCTGCCGGATCGCCTGAGAACCGTGGAAGTCTAATCTCTGGCAATTTTGGTAACGTTGATGGTGGAGTATCTAACGACCAACGTTGACTACTAGAGGAACGCTCAGGTTGATAGATCTCCTTGTGTTTAGTAATTAGAGAATTGAGATAGGCCAGAGCCTTACGGCAATTCGCATCGACGTCGTGATACCCTTCAATCTCTTGAAATTGAGAATATTCAACCTCGTATTGTTCAATAAGCTTCTCAAATTTGGTGCGAAGAATGACACACTCATGATAAGCGAGTTCATTCTCTATGACAAACTCATAAATGATTTGACTGTAATCATCTAATTGAGATTTGACACGGTTAAGTTTAGCAAGATTAATTTGCGCTTCCTCATGGGCAGCGGCTTGGAGTAAACTGTCTTCATGAGCCTTAATTAGGCCCTTGGCATATGAGACAGCTTTAAGAACTGCATCTTCTACCGAATCTGCATATTCCAGTTCGGCATCTGAGAAATCTAATTGAGTGATTTGAGTTTGTATTTCCTCAAACCTCTTGTGTGTTTCTTGTAGTTTTTCCTTTCGAGAGAGAAGCTCTTGAAAGGACGCTTCATTAGTGATCACATAGCCTGAGATGTGATTCACTTGGCGAGTAATTTGAGCCTTTAGTGGAGCACGCTTCGACTTCAAAGTATTAATGTTTGACTCTACAGTCGCCATTTTGAAATGAATACAATGAGAGCAAATATCTATAAGTTAAAAAAAAAAAAAAAAAAAAAAAAAAACCGCTCGCCTGCGTCTTGGCTTACTGGGGCCTAGCAAAGATTTCACTATGTGATGTGAAAATGTTTATGTGTTGAGTTGCCTAGCACTTTGTAGCTATAAAGGCATGAGTAATGATAATGTATTACTTGAGAGTAATGTTGCAAGTGTAAGTGTAGCTTGTGTTTGAGTATTGTGTTAGGCGTTGGCTGCACAACCTAACCTTAAAAACTAACACTTTGCATGCAACTCACTGGGCATGCGCATGCCACTGCTTACCTGCACTCAAACTGGCTAAGCAATATGCCAGGAGAAATATGAATCATTCACTGCACTAACCACTGCACTGAACACAGATGAAACAATTAACGAGCTCCAGGTTTATTTAACTAGTGCACTGAGAACACGTGCGGCCGGAGGACCATTATGTAGGGTTAAGGTTCTGGTAGGATGGACTGTATAAGGGAAGGTAGAAAACTAAATTTTGCCCCTACATTAGAATACCAAAAAATAAAATTTCAATAAAATTTTGAGGTTAGTTTTATTTATTAACAAACACTGGAGCTGATTATTTGTTAGTAGACTATATGCACTATTGAATCATTAATTAAAATCCTTGAATTATATATGTATATATAAGCTTATGAAAAAGAAAAAGAAAAAGAAAATTCACTGTTACTTGCTGAGAATTACATAGAAAAAAAATTATGAAACACAGTCACTTGAACACCGTCCATAGGCCTACTATATCTTGAGATTATTTCTTGCACTGTTGAGTTGATGTTCTTCTGAGGTTGAAGGTTGACGTTCTTCTGAAGTTGAAGGTTGACAAGTGAAAAATGCGTTGCAATAAATGGTCTTTACCTTGCAGTGAATGATTTCAGCATTTAAGATGTTTAGAATAGTGAATATTAATTGCAGTGAGTACTTGCTGTTACATTACAGCGTGGAATGTTAGGTTGAGAATGAGGTTATGTTTGTACATAGTTGTTTGCACTTGTTGAGTGGTACTGACTTGATGCACTTGAACAACTGCACTGGAGAAGTGTGTTAAAAATGCGCTTATTGAATATGAATGTTGAAGATTGCGTACCGCATGAGCGATGTAATAGTGAACTCACAGCTCGCAGTGGTGTGGCTGTGTTGTGATGAACAAACCTACATGATTTGAGGTTACTGCGTTGAAGATTGTGTACCGCATGTGAGCGGGTGAACTCACAGCTCGCAGTGGCGTGGCTGTGTTGTGATGAACAAACTTACATGATTTGAGGTTACTGCGAAGATTGTACGAAAGTTATGTTTCACCCGTTACTTGAGGTTCTTTGTTCTCTTGCCGCTCAAAAGCGGCAAGAAGTTACGTGCACTTCTAGAGATGAATTTTTGACGACTAGTGGGGCGGCTTGCCCCCGGGCGATTTTTATACACGTTGGTTGCGCAATTGTTATAACATAAACAAATTATGTCATCTTAATTCTGATTCGATGAGATTTGCCGCCCTGAGTTAGGTTTCACCAATAAGGTTAATTCATTACGTCATTATCAGAATTACCATAAAATTCATTAGTTGAAGTCCCTAATTAAAGACAAAGACTTGTCCCTTAATTGTTTAGTCAAACAGTCTATGTACTGAAATTATGTATGAATAATTGAGTTTAAGAACAGGTGTTGTAATAACACACGAGATTCCGTTTTCCAATGAGTGGCTTCAGAGATATTTGACATGCTTTATGCTAAGGCGTCATTACGGAAAACTATTGATTTAACGTATGGAAAACGTTGCATTCATTTACTGCGCTATTTTTGACCACCTTCTATATGAATCCATAAGAAGTTTCTAAATTCCAATCACACAATGTATCGAAATTCATAATTCGCTGGATTTCAAGCGCTGAGCTAGTTTCAGCTTAATTTGTGTTAAGTTTGTGATGCTGAATCGATCACAGCGCCTCTAGTGAGCATTTGATGAACGATGCTTGTAAACATAGATGGCCGCTGTCTTAAGCATGAAAGTATTCAATGTTACACGAAATAATTCCTTATACTCACTAAGGCAAACAAAATTACATGAAAATGTATTAATTAAGTTAGCACAGGTAATGGCAAATGTGAATTATATTAAGTAGAAAATATCTGCATTACCTAGAAACCTTAACCTTAAATTCTTGGCTATATGCTTATGTTTCAACAGTCTTGATGACCCCACCTTTCATGATATAGTTGCAAAAGGTCTGATTTCTCCTCAACTAAGTTTACGTCAGCACCTTGCTTAGGAACTAATGGTTTAATTGCCACTTTATACAGAGAACCATTTACTTCACGACTTCCAACCAGTCTTACTTGACCATTAATTTTCAAAGTACAGGTTGTAGGTGTCGACTCAAAAATGCTGTTCTCGTTACGGTCTTGAGCAGCTAAAACTGAGAAAAGGTTTTTAGAGATTTTTGGTACATACCAGACATCACTCAGAATGATTTCTTCAGATCTGTTTCCAATTGTTGACAAGACTCTTATTGACCCTTTTCCTATTGCATTCAGAGACTCTTGTCCAACTGCCTTGACACTGTGAGGAGATTTAAATATCTCAAAACTGACAAAATAATCTAAACACTTTGTTACATGTTTTGTTGCACCATTGTCAATCCACCAATTATCTTCATCAAGTTCTGTAGTACAAGCCTCACTACAAACAGATAGTAATGTCACATTTGTTACCACTGTTTTGTCTTCTTCTCTTTTCTTTACTGCATTCTTGGGCGGTCTACCATCAGCTATCCATTTCTTACACCTTTTGATCCAATGACCTGGTTGCTTACAGTAATAGCAATTACCCTTGTAAACAAACTTCTTTCTGGTTACGTTATCTGCATTTAATTTGGCCACTAATGCTTCTTGTTCAACTTTTTCACCACCTTTTGTGAAGTTTCTTTCAAACATACAAAGCTGTGAATGTAATTCTTCAAACTTTTTGTCTTCACTTTTTGATAACAACATCCAACTTGATTTAAATGTTTCAAAATTAGTTGGCAAAATATGCAAGATTTTACATACCAGAATCAGTTCAGGTAAAGCAGCCTCATCTTTAGCTTTAAGTCCGTTATTTAATTCATTCCATAAACTTCTTAACTTTGCAACATGTGTTGACACATCCTCTGTAAATTTCCAACTAAAGGCGAAGAAGTCTGTACATAACTTGAAAAGTTGATCTCTAGACGAAGCTTCAAAATTCTTCTTTAAAGCCTCCCATGCTTCATAAGCCGTTTCTGTGTCCATGATCTTCTGATAAACTGCATCAGTAACTGCACTCGTTATCGTAGATTTTGCGTAACTGTTAGCTTTCCTGTACAAATCCGACTTTTCTTTGTGAGCTCTAGCTTCTGCTTCATTGGCTCCTTCTAATAGCGGATCTGGTTTCTTCAATTTACCCTCAATTACGTCTAAAGCTCCTTCATGGTAATCCAGCAGATCTCGAATTTTCCGTTTCCACATAGGCCATTCTATTTCACTGTTTAGCGGTTTTATGTGCTTTGCTAGATCCATCTTGAATTTTCGTTATAACCTTGAGAAATTCCTTGACTTATTAGACACACTGGTCTCGTAACCTGGGCCCATAACCTATTAAAAACTAACTTTGCAGAGTTTATAAGTCAAGTGTACTTTATTTGTTAATAACATTGAAAATCCATTTTGTTCTAATCTGCATTCACACATTAAAGCCCTTCATTGAAACAACAAGTCTTTCTTGATGTTAACACAGTGAAAAAACTGAACTCAACACATGGTGAACACAACTACTTCTTGTAACGGACATTTCCGAGCAACAACTAAACTGTCCTTAGAGGGGTCAGCCTAATGACCCATTAAAAACAAAACACACACACTAAAATGGTGGGTCCAATGTTGCCACCATTAAAAAACGTTTTTATTTTATTTGACACATTTGAAAACTTCATTTAACAGTATTAAATATTGTTGCCAATGTTATAAATTTTGTTTTTTAATCACATTTTCTTCCTCCTTCACGGGCCCATCTTACCCACCGGCCTCATTGTCATGGCAACTGAAGCATTGCCCAAGTTGGGATTCTGATTTTAGTAGTGGTTGTTATCAAATTATTTATTAAGGGCCAGGAAGCTTATTGGCTGGTAATATGTGCTAGCAAGAACTTTAGGCAGGGATATTGTGAGGGAGTAGGAGGATTTTGGTATGAAATTGATGTCTGTGAGTTGTGTTGTGATAAAATTTTAAATACTTTTAAACACTAATAAGTGCTTTCTTTATTGGCTACCAATGGCTGTGGAGAGTGTCAAAAACAGGTAATCTTTTTTCCAGTGTTCCTCTGTGCAATCAAATTTCAAAGCTCTTGTGGGAGAGGTCTTCATTACTGGTACTTAGAATAGTTATTTCTCTTATCTTTTTTTTGTCAACTTTGCATCAGGAATATTGTGTAGTACTCAAAAAAGAAGTGTGAGATTCTATTGAAAACAAATTTTTCAAATTTTTGAGGGTTAGTTGGTTTTTCCTTTGGACACTTACACCATTATTAAATAATAATAATATTATTATTGTTGTTATTTTATATTTTAGCATTTTAGAACTCTGTACTTCCCTTTTCTAATATGCATAATTACCATGTAATTTATAATTTTATTTATGATTAAGAGTTTCTACAAGGATTTTGACAAGTTTTATCATAGGTATAACGATATTGTACTGCCACCAATAATTTTAAAATTAGTTTAGTGTCCATATGCTCTAGTTTTTTCTTATATTAGTATGAAGATGATACATAGTGATGGAGGAAAGGCCACTCTTCATGCTCACTTGGTAAGTAATCTATATTTTCTTGTGGCCTTAAAGCAGCGGAACATGCTGTGTGTCCATTTTGGATTGGAATGTTGCGAATATAGCACTAGCACCGTTTGCATCAAGAAAAATTGCTTTATTAAAAATTAACCTTTGTTTTGATCACTTACTTTCTTAGAACTAAAGTCCACACTAGCTCTATTATCCAACATGACTATTGAAAAGGGAAAATAGGTGATTCGACTGATTCCACAAACACAATGAAGTTGAGAGTGTTTATGAACGTGTCATTAAGACAAAATCTCAAAATCAATTTTATGTTTCTTATTCTGGAACAGCAATTTGTTTTTCTTTTCCTCTTCTTTCTCTTCTTCTCTTTTCTCAATTTAGTCTTCCTCATTCTTTTTTTTCCTAATCTTTCTTTTATCTCTACTTCTTAACCTTTTTTCATTCTCTTTTCTCCTCCTCCTCCTCTTCTTCACTTCTCCGCTTCATCAGTTTTCTTTGCCTCTTCAGTTTCCTCTGCCCCTTCAGTTTTTCCTCTGCCCCTTCAGTTTTTCCTCTGCCCCTTCAGTTTTTCCTCTGCCCCTTCAGTTTTTCCTCTGCCCCTTCAGTTTTTCCTCTGTCCCTTCAGTTTCCTCTGCCTATTCAGTTTCCTCTGCCTATTCAGTTTCCTCTGGATCCTTTTCACCTTTATCTTTGTCTTCTATCCCTCCTTCACTTGCTTCACCTCATTTTTCTCATACTTCTAATCTTCCTCTTCCTCTTTTGACATTATTGTGCATTTATTAGATTTAGCTTTCTTTTTTCACAATCTACCAGAACTGGTACTGATTGTTCTCTTGGCCATAGTTAGACCCACGCACTGTTGGAATTTTATTTCAGTAAGTGTACTGAAATGTGAAATAATTTCAGAATTTCTTTGCAGTGGCTATGGATGTATATTCAAGAGGTTATAGAGTTGAAACTTCTTTGGAATTCTTTGGATATAAATTCTTAAAAGAGAAGACAATCAGTATACAGTGAGATCTCAGTTATATGTTTTTGAAGGGGAATCGTTTATAGTAACATACCAACATCAGCTATTAAAAGATAGCTTATTGCTGTGATAATCAGTAGCATCAGTGTATCAATGTCATTTCAAAAGAGGTGTCAATTAACTTGACACTACTGCGAGCCACATGGAAAAATGTACAGGTAGGGAAAAGAAAGCAGACCTATTAAAATATCTAAGTTGCCAATATGAGCCACTGCGCATGCCTCGAACCAGCTAGGCAAGTGCAGTGGCTCATATCGGCAACTTAGATACTTTAGTAGGTGTGCTTTTTTTCCCCTACCTGTACATTCCTTGTCCTTTCAATGAACAAAAAAATGACAACATAAATTATAGGAAAAATTCTAGAATTTCATATGTAGGGACTGAAAAAACTATAACAGAGACAAATTTTAGAGGTCAATGCTTAAAATTAAATGCTACTTATTGCAGTAGTTTTAATTAGCCTTCGCCAATAGATACATGCTGGATATTAGAAAAACCACTTTGTGAAAGCTTACAAAACTTGCTAGTGTATTATATTTAAGTTGTTTGAAACCTGTGTGTAATTTTGACGTTTTTTCAGCTTACATGCATGTTAACACTATGCCTGTTTTATTTATAACACTCTTTTAAATAATGTTGCTTTAAACATAGCAACATCTCCACAACCTAATCAGGTGGTGTGATAATAATCAGAAAATTTCCTAGGTTCAAGACAATTTTTCATTTTTATTGTAGGTAATTCAAAAAATTAAGTCAAATAGCATTATGCCTACTTGTACATAGGAGCTAGTAAGAAAATTTGGAGAAGAAAGCCCAAAATTGAGTTTCTTTCACTAGATTCCCAAACCATGCTATCGTAATTTATAAGGAAGGGGAACTTAGTAATTATTAGAAACCTGATTTTATTAATTTAAAATCTTACTCTTGAAAGAAGAACAACAAAAAAGTGGGGGGGATTGTCAAAATGGTTAACTAGTGAGAATATTTTAGGAAAAAATTGAACTAACTTACAATTTAGTTATTTTAATGAAGTAGTGAGTGTTCTTGGTGAATGTGTTTTATATTATTACACATCATTGTGTTTCCCTATTCCAAATGAATTAAATTTTTTAAAAATGAACCTTTAGCTTTACGTGCCGATCTAGCCAGAGTTCAACTTAATGGTGCATACCAGATGGAATATCTCTTCTATGGGTAAATATTGATGTCATGTGAATGAAACAGTTACAAAGAATACAAAACTCTGTTGTTTATTTTATGCTGACATTGAAATATTAAAATATTTCCCTTTTATATCTGGTTACTGGTATTCACTATTAACTAAACACTTATTCTTTCACAACTTCAACTTTTCAACCAACAGAAGAATTTTTTCTTTGTACTGTATGAGTATATCCAATTGTTGATTGTATGGTTTGGCTTTCCAAGGGAGTTTAAAACAAGATGGTTGAAAACAGCTTTGGGCTTTTTTACAACCAGTCCTACTAGTTTATAAGTACAAAGCAATGTGATCATAATTCTTAAATGAACTACACATTGTCCATCTATTGCAAAATTAGAGCCATTCACATGCTTTCATTACCATACTTACATCCTTGCATTGGCTTATTACTTAAATATTAATCCATTTCTCAAAGCAATCTCAGAACTTCATGTTCCTTTATTTGTCCTTTTTCATCCCAACAAGAATTGCGTTTTATTATGTCTCTTCTCATTGCAAGAATATAAAAACAATTAAGTACTCTGTTTATTTTATATCTAACTAATTTTTTAAAATGAAAGTGGTATTTTTTAATAATATACCTTAACATTATGAGAGATCTGAATTTTTCTCGACGAATACTATTGTTGAGATCTTCATGGGCTATCGGCAGAGTCGGAAGGTTTAAAGGTTTCCAAGCTTTTGGATTACAGCTCTGAGTCCATCTTCTGAGATCTGTTTGAGAAGACCGGCTAGGTGTTCAAGAATGCCTGTATATTATATAGACAAGAGCATTTGGTGGGTGCCTGTCAATGTTGTTGGAATTAGCCTGACCAAAAGGTAGATGTCATAGAGAATAAAGTTTTTGTGTGCCTTTTCTTTAAGATGTTAAGGGCTGGTTTCCATGCTTCACTGACGGGAAGGCCTTTGACTCTGTTCATGTTGTTGGTCTTGGATAATTTCAGTTGCCTCTTTAATCAGCCGATACTTGTACGGCTTTTTCTTGTCTAGAATCTATATACAGGCATTCTTGAATACCTAGTCAGTCTTCTCAATCAGATCCCAGAAGATTGACTCGGAGATGGAGTCCGAAAGCTCACAAACCTTTAAAACTTTGATTCAGCTAATAGCCCATGAAGATTTCAATAGATTTTAACATTGTTTCTTTTCTATTTATTATTATTTTTTTAATTTATTTCTTCTTGTAACATTATACATTGCACGTAGTGTATATAGGCTATGCCAAACAGTACTGATTTGAAAGAAGTTTTTTCTTGTAACTTTATTTTGGTTGGTAGTTTATTAAACAATTGAACCCAGTGTGAATTATTGCATTTTGATCAATTCCTGTATTTGCCCTTATCACATGAATGTCAATCTTCTGCTAATAGTTTCAATGGATGTCAAGTAATTGTTTTTAATTTTCATCAATAGAAGTGGTTTTTAGAAGTAGATAAAAGTAAGGGGTAGAATTTTTAGCTTTTTGAATAAAAGTTTTAACAAAGATTTCTCTTTTACCCCTCTCATTATTCTATTCTTTTTTCTGAAATTTGAAAACTGGTTTGCAGAGGGGAAAGTTACCCCAAAGTAGAGTACCATTCTGCAGGTTTGAATGGATTTGGTCAAAATGAAGGATCTAATTGGGTCTGTGTTCACACAGTAGACTAATTTTCTAAAGTAGTAACTTATACTTACCATTTTTTTCATTGGTCACTTTTGGTTGCTTTGTATCTTTAAACCTAACAATTACACAGAGTCAGCATTTTTTATTTCTTTGCTGTTAAAGAATATATTGCACTCTGTAAAATGTTTATTTTGCATATGATGAAAATGCATAGTTAACGTTAAAATATTTATGTTAAATGAAGTTACTAAGTACAGAGGTATTAATATTAGTTATTCTCTTCTTAAACACAAAAACTAACTGAAAATTACTATGTAAACACTTTCCAGACTAAAATGTACAGGGGAAACACAGTTCCCAAATTTTAAACAAAAATATCTTAATAACAGCACAATTGTTTGTAAATATAGTCATTAAATGATCAAGATTCCCTTAAAACCCATATGGCTGTAGTTAACTATGCAATTGGTAAATAACTATGTAAACTAATGGTGCATATTTCACATGTTACCCAGTTGCTCAGTAAATTAGACCTCATTTTTCTGAAAGTCTCAGATTTAGTTGTAGGCCCAAAGCCAGAGGTGGGTTAGGAGGGGGCGCTGGTTATCTCCTTGCTTAAGATTCAGTTCATTTTATTTTGGGGTGGTGATATATATAAAACATGCTAAACCTGATGGCACCTCTGAAATTCGATTTGCTCACTCGAAAAGTTTACCCTGGCTACAGGACTGCTTAGTTGAGAATGCAAGTTCTTTATAGATCTCACACATCACACAGATGTAGGGTGGCCAGACGTCCGACTTTCGGCCGGACTGTAAGGCTTTTTGCTAAGCAGTCCTCCGTCCAGCACAGCTTTATGCTGGACGTTGATTTGTCCCCCTTTTTGAGACTCTGATGGATCGGTAAAGCGTATTAATAAAATTTTTATTTTTCCGTATGTTCCTGCCAATCTTAAGATTGGCACACTTGTTGATACTATTATTTGTTTAGTTGGTGCCGCGGAAAAATCTGAATCTATTCCTAACGTTGGCACACTTGTCCATACAATGATAGCGATGGTGCAGTACATGGCGTTGGCCGTACTGTTGATTGTTGTTCAATTCTCCAATTGTATTGTACATTCTTTGCAGTTTACCGTGTTTTTCTTCAATTACCAGAATGCCAAAACGAAAGACTTCTTTTAATCCTCAGTGGGTCAAATAATTTCGGTACATTTCAAAAAGCAGTAAAGCAGTGTATAAACATTTATTTTACATAAATGCAGTTATTAAGTAAAATTAATCTGGGTTATACCATGTAATATCTGCTGTCCATGCCCGAAGCTTTATACTATGCTAGATTACCGAAGAAGTGTCCTCCTTTCTGACATTTTAGAAATGGCCACCCTACACAGATGGCACTGACATTTTGGGAAATATGACATTCGTAGATCAGTGATTTATGAATATTACTTTTTCTACATTCACAAATACACAGATGGTATGCACACATTTACACATCTGTATCTGTATCTGGTACCCTATGATCCCCAGGTGGGGCGAAGGGGCCTCCAATGGAGGTTTCATTACCTATACTAATTTTGATATGCTTATTTTCCGAGAGAGGGTAGAGGGACTGGTGGTAAGCCCATCGCCTCGCAACCCCCCTCTGGAAACTAAGTATTTCTTGGACGTGAAAGGGCCGAGAAATTTTGTCCAGAGGCTCTAATTTAGGCTCGGAGTTCTTTTACGTGCCGTAAAGCTACGACACGGGACCCCAAGCTTAAAGTCCCTCCCGGAGGACTCCGTGCCCAGGATTTTTACGTCCTGAAAAATCCATCGACCGCGGCCAGGTTTGATCCTGCGCCCTGCGGATCTAGAGGCGGGCAGACCACCACGGTCGACCACACATTTCACATGCAGATACACATATTCAGGGTGTTTCAAAAGATTGGTTACAATGTTTGGGGGATGATAGAGGAGCTAAAATCAAACATTTTTATCTGACACAATTCAGACAGATGCTCTATTTTGGTGCTACGATGCCATTTTATTGTTGTTACAAGATAGTGGTTTAACAACCGTTTACCTCAATACACACATGAATGGAATATGTTTAGGTTATAAATGGTCAATCTTGTATCAGAGGTGGAAGAGGTTAGACGTTTTATGCAGAGTTGCACTGAATGCGGAAACGATTGGTATTGACATAACTTACCATGTGAGAATAGGCCTTCACAGAAGGCTTAAATCAGATTTATCTAACATCAACGAACAGGTACATGGTCCCTCGGTTAATAATTGGTTTTTTGGCCTAATTATAGCAGCACTGTTATTAATTGGAGGCATCGAGACAAATCCTGGCCCAGGTTCAGGCAAGAGAAGTGAAAATAGTGCAGATAATGGGAATGTAGCTTCGTTAATGGACTTGATAACCAAATTAGATGAGAAGTTAATTAATAAATTCTATGAAATTAACTGTAAATTGGAAGATGTGAAGGGATGGATCAACAATATTAACAAGGGATACAACGAATTAAAAAATGAGATCGCCACACTAAAAGAAATTAGGTAAATGGACAACACAGAGGCTGGAGAGAGAAGCAAGGATGAGGAACATCATCTTCAGACTAGAGGAAAGCTAACAGGAGAGAAGCAAGGATGAGGAACATTATTATCATCAGACTAGAGGAAAGCTACCAGGAGAGAAGCAAGGATGAGGAACATTATTATCATCAGACTAGAGAAAAGCTACCAGGACAGAAGGCGAGACACTTGTGGAAAGGTGCTTAATCTTTTTATCAACGAACTGCAAATGGAACTTTCTGAACTTCATCTCGATAATGTGTCCCGTCTAGGGAAAGGAAAGAATCAAACAATGTTAGTGAAGTTTACTAGTCTGTTTACTAAAGATATGGTGTTGAGCAGGGCTAAGATGCTGAGAGAAATGGGAGTGAGGTTTGCACAAGATTACAGCATGGAAGTAAGGGCCAAAAGAAAAGAACTACTCCCTTAAATGATACAGGCTCGTAATGAAGGGAAATTTGCTGTGTTAGTGAAGGACAGGCTTCGTATAGACCAGAAGGTTCTTGACATTGAGTACTCCAGAAAAAACATAATTTTGACCAGGGAAGCTAACGGCCAAGGGCTCGCCCCAATTAGGCATAGCAACAGGGTCCCAAATTCTCATAAATTAATAGATGTGAATGCAGCGAGCATGATGAACCAGGTATAGAGGAGACAGAACAGCAAAACACTTACACAGTACACACCGCCTGGCAATATGAGTTCATTGCACCAGGAGAGGAATTACTCCACATCAGCGGTTACCAACGCATGAGACCCTTGAAAAGGGAAGCGGCAGAGAAGACCGATGATGTAAGGCATAAAGAGAGGGCACAAGAGGTAGCTGAGAACATCCAATCACCTCGTGACAGTTAGGTCCCTGTGCATAGAGGAAGGTCAAGAAGTGTTAATCAGCCATATAATTTAAGAAACTGGTTGACTGTTTCGGATTCTCTGTCAAATAAAATGAAGAAATAGGTTCAGTACTTCGAGAATAGGTATAGGGGTGATTTTCCCAGGTCTAAGGGTGCTAAAATAAAAGTACAGTATGAAATATGGAGAAGGATGCTATAGTCAAAGGTAGACCAATCCTCCAGTCATGAAAGAGTAAAGACTTCACAAAAGTATAAATTAATCCTTTTAGGGCACATAATTTGCTGCACAGGGCTTAGGTTGATCAGAGTGCGGAAGGTAAGTAAGTGTACACAGTTAAGGTAAATAAGTCACGTATTGAAGAGAAGTGCACGATATTGAGATCCTAAACAGGTTCCCAAATCGAGATTAAACAAGAGTGATGTAAAAGGGAGGCGAAAAAAAAAATTAACTCCTCATTTGTAACTTCTTACTAGATTAGTATGTAGCGCATGTAAGGATAAAATGTTACCACAGTATAAACTTCAATCTCATATGTAATTAAGAGAGACCAGTCAGCTGAGTAGTAGCAGAGAACAGCAAAGTTAGCATGTGTGAATGGAGTGGTATCTTGTTATAGAACTTGACAAACGAAAAGCATATTTTTTTTACCACCAAGCTTGCAAGGTACCTTTGTGCAGCTTGCAGAGTACCTCACTTGGCAATAAACCTAATGTAATGCCAAGGAGGTAAATGGGATGATACAAGAATAAATTACAATTACAAAAAAATATAAATGGTGTTCAAAGCGTCTTCCATGTACCTGCACATATAGGTCACATCTTCTTACTAATGACTGTAGGACGTGTGTAAAAATGTCAGGCGAGTGTTGAATGCTTTGTGCAGCTGCAGCAATTCGAGCAACTAGATCTTCTGCCATTTGTACAGGTGTCTCATACACTAGCTGTTTAATTCCCCCACACAGGAAGAAATCAAGTAGTTATATCAGGCGATCGAGGAAGACAACAGTACAGTAAAAACTCATCCAGATAAACACACATTACTAGTAATGCAACCTTACCTTCTGTAGGAAGCAAATCAGAAGCTACAACCAGTATACTGTACAAGTTGATAAACGTTTTGACTCTGACCAAGTCACACTGTTGTCATAACAAAAGTGGAAAGTAATGTTCGACAAGTCAAGGGAAGCAACATGTAGGGCCACTTTGCAGGAGAAGGTTGAACTTTCAGTACAGAGGGATGTTGTCTGCGGAAACTTTCAGACCTCCTAGCGGACAATTGGCAAAACTGTCAGAATTGTGTCAGATAAAAATAGTGTTTCATTTTACTGCTATCATCCCCAAACACTGTAAATGGTATTTTGAAACATCCTGTATACACTTGTACACACACAGATGTATGCACACAGACACATACACATGTCAGCTAAGTATTGGAGTGGACTAATTTCACTTTTTGAAAAGAAAGAAAAAAAAAAAAGTAGATAACGTATATTTCAAACTCTTAGCAGTGGCAGGGGTCTGTCTGGACCTCCCCCAAAATCAAACCCTAAAATTCTATTCGTTATTTTAAAGCTCTATTTTGTCAAATATTTAATTATTTTATTTACTAATAAAATACTGAACTGGTAAATGTAGGCCTATTATTTCCACTGTTTCATGTGTTATTTAACTTTTCTTATAAATAGTAATAAGTGTTATAACTTAGGTAACTATTTCTTGTTTGAGTTGGCATGTCTTGAGTATAGTAAACAAATTCCTAACTAGTTTTTCAGTGCTAAAATAGTGTAAAGTGTTATTTTCATTTGTTCAATAATTTAAAATGTTCTGGGGGTGAGCCCCCAAAGCCCCATTTCTTGGAGGGTATTTTATACCCCCCACACCCCCCCCCCCGTACTTTCAACCCTCCCTGAAATTATTTTCTGGCTACGCCATTGACTCTTTAGATGAGGTACATATTATATGCATATACTGTGAAACCAATTTTTCACCTCTAAGTACCAAAATAAGTATTACAAAAAAGATTGCTATGGAGCACTCAACTTCACTAATTTACATGTACTTACACATGACGCGTTTCACAAGCATCTTGCTTGTATCCTCAAATGAGGTCCTCATGCAAGATGCTTGTGAAACGCATCATGTGTAAGTACATGTAATTTAGTGAAGTTGAGTGCTCCATAGCAATCTTTTTGTAATATTTGATTACTTCACTGTGATTCCCGCCTATAATAGTGTTAATACCAAAATAAGTGTTGTATGTCATGTTAATAAGAGTCTTCTAAGTATTTGTACCTACTTACTTTATTTTCTCAAACCTTACATTACATGGACATGGTACACTCCAATACTTGGATGATGACACGTGCGTAAAGACACATACAATATTAGCATGCTACATGCCACTTTTACTCATCAGTACATTTGCATGATAGGTTATTTTACTGGGGAAAGTTGCCCTAGATGAAGTGAGGCTTTGGTTCTTGTATCAGCATTGAGACCAGGTCGATTAGAATGTTTGTGTAAAATTGTAATGGTCCCATGTTTGTACATAAGTAGGGGTACCAGATCTTTTAATGAAATGCAGGGCACTAATTGTCTAAAATGTAGGACATTATAGAAAAATGTTAAATGTAGGAAAATTGAACTCCAAAACTAAATTATTACCAAAAGTCAATTTACATTTTCTCTTCAGCATCTTAGCATATGCCTTACAACCGAAGAACTAATTATAAAATTCTTGCTTCGGCATTCCATGACAATCAAAATGCAAAGGAAAGAATGTAGTTTTGTTATTGTTGCTGTCCACTCACTACTACAGCACTCTTGGATATCCACTGCACTATTGCAACATCTTCCTTTCACTTACAACTGAATCACTAAAATCAGAAACCCCTCATGTCTACATTTTTGCCAAAATAGTGGCACATTATGTGTCTTTGAAGGTAATGGCATAAATTGCGACAGAAATAACTAATATGCTATGAGATGGTAAAATTTCATGTTTGTTCAGAAGCTCATGTCCAGTGACAGTATGAATCCAGAGACATGAGGTGTTTCTATACTCAATGATTATGGTGATTCCTTTCTTATGTATTTTGTATTCTTTGACTGCTAAACAGTTCAAACTCAGTAATATACATTATTGTAATATAATGTGATTATGGTGACTCTAAAGTAGCCTTTATTCTGAAGTGTCTTATTACATTATCTAATTACTATTTCTGGACTGTATATAATGTCTGATGTTATTCGCACTACAACAAACAGTTTTTAATTCATTTAATGCAGAAACACCTTATGTCTAAATTTTTCAGCAGAAATCCCTTATGTCCAATAGTTAATATATTAATATATCGATATAGGTACACTTGACATTTTTGGTCTAAAATAACAAAATAAGATTTTTAGGTTTTTCTCAACAAATTCTAGATATGTATTAATGATAATCAATTTTTTGCTTCTCCTGAACAAATTATAGTTTTGGACACATGAGGTATCTGATTTTAGCAATTCAACTGTACCTAAGGAAAACTAAAGTCTTTGATGATAAGCGATACTGTTATGGCAAACTGCTGCAAATGCTTTTTTAATCTTTGCCTGGTTTATAATCCAATTGAAACCAAAAAATCCCTTTAGGCAGGCCTACAGGCGGAGGTAGATTTCGAAGTGCTTTTGGTTTAATTTATTGTCGCTGCATAGCAATCTTCTTCTTTAGCCTTGGCATGGTAAACCTGCAGTAATAAGAACTGAATTCGGTAAAGAGGAAGAGCCTACAATCATTTGTTTTGACAACAAGAATAGGATATAATATTCTGGGAGGCCATGCGCAAGATCAGCAATGAATAAAATTAGCAAAGCCGCTAAACAAGACAAAATTATGACATTATAATAATTCTTTTAAGTGTTATTATTTTCAAACATTAAAATCTCGCGTAATATGAGAGCTATCAAGAAACTATTTATTGATTTGTAGAGTACTCATCAAGAGCTTTTCAACGATACCCCACAAGACGTGGTTTCAAAAGTTTCGAATTTTCATCCCCCACCCCCACCTCCACCCCCACCCTCACTCGAACCCCCGAATCGTTGGTGTCACTGTGAACTCCATAGGGAGTACTCTAATTTATTCAAACAAAGTTTCCCTCTATACTTCATAGGGGCAGAGATATACATTTTTAAAAATTTCAACCCCCTCCCCCGACCACCCCCTTGGGCCAATTTTGCCCATTAACGAACTTGTCCGAACTATTGGGCCTAGAAATAACATAATAAAATTTGGTTCAAATATCTTCAAAATTATGGCCGCTATCGTGTAAAGATATAAATATATATATATATATATATATATAAATATCACAAAAATTTTTTTTGGACGGGCGGTGGTTTCGTACTTAGGGGAGCATGAAACGTAAAGATATGAAAGAATTTTTCGAAAATCATAAAGTGGTATCCATTGCAATAGGTAGATTTTTCTTCGAAAATCTACCTAAAAATGCACTACTGCAGGAAAAAAATTATGGCATTCTGAATATGGCAGTACACTATTAACATTATTAAACAAATATATTCTGAGGTAAAATTTGGTTTCCCAATATATTTTCAAGGGCGTTTGATCTATCTCTCCTTAACACTTGAGCTTTGTTGTAATTTTATTACGTATTGATTTAATATGCAACATACAACAATACAGGACTTTTTTTTATGTTAGACATCTTTGTATCTAAATTATGTAAAGCAGTATAGTAATATTAAACTATAAACCAGTGTTTTAGTGATACAAATATTCTGCAGTAAAATCAGAATAGAAAAGAAATTCAAAATCACTTTGCATCTATTAAAGATTATACAAATATTAAAATAAGTGTAAGTAGTCAAATTGCTTCAATTGCAAATCAAGTTTTGTTTCTGCTGATTTAAGGCTGTAAGTGCATGTTCTCTATAAGTTAAAAGCTAATATCACTTCCTGTCCTTCAAAATCTTCATTTTCCATCCTCATTTTCCCTGCAGAAGTCAATCCTTGATCATCTCATTTCTAATCTCCATCTTAATTTTACACTCATAACAGATACTGTAATTAAAAAGAATGGTGCAAAACTAAAGCTCATTTATTCTTTACTGAAATGATATACAGAAACAAAAGTGGTATGAAATGATAGAAGATTCTTAAGTTTGCATGGACATTACAAGTGTTGGATATGAACACCACAGGTAACAGGGCAAATGTCTATCCGGTACTCCATTTCTTCCCAGACGCGAGCCAACATATCCTCTGTTATCAGGTCCACTGCAGCAGTTGTGTGTTGCTTCACATCATTCAAGTCCTGTGGTAATGGGAGGACTTACACATTGCCACACTGAGTTCTCTACTTGTTTGGATGTCGATTTTCTTGGACTTCTTTCAAATGAGGCTTGAATTCTCTCCACTCATAGGTGTAACCAGGCCGACCATATGGGGGGGTTATAACGTCTGGAGGGGGTATGGAATACTCCCCAGGGAGAGGGAGGTTCGGGGGTCCTCCCCCCGGAAAATTAAAAAAATTAAGATGCACAATAACGAGTTTTAAGCTTCCCAAGCTTTATACTCATATTAAGTAATTTATAAGCAGATTTTAAAAAGTTGTACAATTTCCTTTTTTTTAATCAATGGGGGGGGGGGTTTCAAACCCCCAAAACCCCCCCTCGTTACGCCTCTGTCTCCACTTTCTCCCTCGATGTTTGTGGGTGTCCAGGACTTTTCTTAGAGCATAAACATCCAGTGGATTCAAACTTCTCTACCCACCATGAAATGCAGTTTCTATGTGGTGGGAGCTTATTGAAATTTGTTCTAAAGTGTATCTGCAGTGTTACAATATAGCCCAATGTTATAGCCCTATTTGTGCAAGTTCCAAGACACAATACGCACACTCCACGTTGGAGGCAAACAAAACCTAGCGCCTCTTGTGGCTTTTGCATCAACTTAAAAAAGCAGCTATCATAGATAAGCAAACTTACGAAGTTCTTCAATCATTTCATGCCATTTTTGTTTCTTTATGTCATTTCAGTAAAGAATAAATGAGCTTTAGTTTTGCACCATTCTTTTTGAATGGCCCTGTATATTTTTTAGAGTTACTGGTATGTAGAAAAATAACTAAAAAGTTTTCCTTGAAGTGCAATGTTGATTTTTTATTTCATTTATTCGGATTACCATATATGTTAATTATGGATATAACTAGTATATAAATTAGGGTTGGCACCTCTTGGTAAGGCTAAGGAGGGACACTTATCGAATATATTCATATCGCGGATCTTCATAACTAAATTTGTACATGCAACAATTTATTAATAAGAGAAAGATGGTATATATTCGGTACAAAGCCAAAACTGAATATTCTATGTAACAGTAACACTAACATTAGAAAATAAAAGGCTACCAAAATATATGCGTCCCTCTTAGGCATAATTCGGGACTGTGAAAATGTTCTTAAAATGCGGGATGTCCCACCAAATTCGGGACAGGTGGCAACGCTAATATAAATAAATAAACATTATGGAGATTTTTTACCAGCTACAGATAAAATACAATTTTTAACGTAGTAGGACCTTGATTACATCCATTGAACAAGACCTCTAATAAGAAAGATTGGTATAAATTAAACAGGCATAGGATTATGGCCAGTGCAATTGGTCAATTCTATTCATGAGAAGCATTATTTTAATATAGTATTAGTTTAGCTTAGGCCTACTGCTGTTTGTCATAAAGCGTGTTAGTAGCATTTAGAAAGCACTCTGGCTGACATTATAAAATTAAGTGTGCCAGTTACATTTCACAGGATATGATTATTACCTCATTACTAAAATAATTACTTTGATTCAAGTTTCAGAATAAATGTCTCATTTCTTGATATAGTTATTCTGAGTATATAGCTAGATATTACAATAATATATGAAATTTTGCAGGTTCAGTTCACTTAAAAATATTAATAATCATTATAATAAAAATAGTTAATTTAGAATAATGTAGAAGTTTTCTGCATTCCTAAATTTGCTATAAAACTGCAATGTTATGAAATTTCAGAACTAATGTTGTGTTGAGTGTGAGTAATAGAAACAATTTTATATAATTTTAATTTTGTTTGCTTTTGCATAGTTTCAGTTTTTAGCTATTTTAGATGAATTAAACGCGTGCTGATAGTTGAGAACAGTATTCATCTATAAAGCCCCCCTAAATATTAAAGTCACATTGCTGCTTCATTGTTTGTTTATTTTATTAATTCAAAAAAGCATATTTTCTCCTCACCTTTCTAGAAGCAGGTTTGAATTAGACCTCCGAAAATAGTTACCTTTTTTTTGTGTAAAAAATGTTGCCCCCTCCCTCATTGAAAGTCAGGTAGCTAAAGCAGTCAGTAGGTATGGGGTTCTTGGGCTTGGTTCAGCTTCATGCCTTTCTCCTTGAAGTCTCTTACATTATTAGGCTACATAGAACATAACTTATATGCAAAAGTTTGCAAATTGATGTGCTACAAATATTAGTTATAATAACGCTGATTTTATTCTTATTATAATTCCATGTGGTTAAGCATTTTAGTTAGTATTACCATTCAGTGATGTAATTAGACATTCAGCACCCTGAAGCAGTTTCCTCCCTTAAAATCATAGCTTTATTCAGGTAATCCATTTTTACTGTTCCCACACCCTCCAACACACCTCAGAGGCATTCTTACTGATTATTCTGTTTCAGTTTTTTGTTTGATAAAAATAAAAAGACGAACTTACTAATAATAATAAATTAAAGAAACAACATTGCAACAACATTTTGTCATCTAAAGAAAAGCAATTATCATTGTCGATTTTGCCACAAGGACTGCGGTATTTGCAGTAACAGTTTTACAGGCGCAGGGAAATGGGGCTATTTGACATTACATTCTTTATCGAAGGTGACTGTTCCACCTGCTCCCCTTAGTTATGCTGCTGTTAAGACAGAATTTTGTACAAGAATTTTCCCTTACATGCTATAATATTAATAGCTGTATTCAGAATTATTATTTATATTCGAACAATTTTCCTTAGATTAGCTAAAATAAATCTGCCCAGGATCCTGGAAAAGTTTGTTTCTTAATACCTGTGTATTCAGTGTACTGTTCTTAACACGTCTGCTGCTTTAGGCTGTAATCTGATACACAATGTGCACAGTTTTGTTTACACATAACAATTATGATTTTGCTTGGTATGTTTTTAGTTAACACTATAATTAATTCCAATTGCATATATTGTTCTCTCTGATTACCCCGAAAATTTTAAAATACATAAGCCTCTTATTTAATATCAACAGAGCCAACTAGGATTGGATGACTGGTTTATTCTTCATATGAAGTGAGTAGTATTGTTCATGTATTTGGAATCAAAACCATGTCTCACTTTATGACAGCTATTTGTACCTAAATGTTGAGGGGCCTTCAGCTTACTGATTTTAAGGTAATAAGTACTGTACATGAATTTATTTTATTACTTTAAAAGTTTATAATGTAAATCACGCTCAGAAAATCACAATGAATCCTGAAATCCAGTGAAGGAAGTGGGGGGGAAGAAACCAGAGATGGTATACCATCCCAAGATTTTTCCATCATACCTCATTTTGAAGATAGCATGTGCCCCCCTAATGACATACCATGTGATATTTAGAAAGTTGTTCTCTACACTCAATAATACATCAAGCTTAAGTAAAACATTTCATTTTTCAGTTAAAGAATATAAATGAGAGTTATTATTTAGGCTACATAGTAACGTAGATAATTACATTGTTCACTGTCTTGTCCACATACAACAAATTTATCTATGACACTACAACTGATGCCACTAAAAATATTTTTGTTACAATCATGCTGATGGAAGCCTAAACATACTGCCCGCAACACTAGTTTTTAATGACAGAGATGAGAAACGCTGGTGTTTTTAATTATTTTCCTCCATGAGTAACACTGCTTTATAGATGATGCCAAGCAACAGTCAAGAAAATCTTGTCCTGTTGATTGACAGAACGTTAATTCAATGTAGCTGATATTTTAAAAGTATTTAAGACCTATTTAAACAGTATAAAAGTTAATTCTGTTACAGAGAAATATTTTTAAAACATTAGATCTAGCAGTACAGTTGTTAAGATGGCAACAGATGCCATCAAAGTTATCAGTCCACAGCCTTCTATACTGCAATAGCTACTGGTGAATGCATACCAGTGGATGAACAATACTGAAAAGTAATTAGATTATGATGCAAAAAGTTAATATGGCTTACTCTTTGCTGCAAAGGAATGTTAACAATTTTTTTAAGAACACAGTTTTTCAGTGGTCTTATTCTGTTTGACAATTGAAATCAATGGGGGTATGCCTCTGGGTCTATGAAACCTCTCACCTCTTACACTGCCAAAATTCATTTATGAAAACTTAAAATATAAGATCAAAATCGAAGGCACTTGCAGGTATTTTTTCTGTTACATTGCCAATCTAGTATCAGTTGCATTATACATCCACACAACACATGTGCAAAAACTTGTGAAAAACATGTAATTTGTGATACAAAAACTAATTACATTGGATGTTCCTAGTGCAAAAAATAAATTAGTTCTTTAAAGAAATAAATGAATGGATATGAGCCCTGTGAAACTTGCTTCATTCTAATTGGCCTGGGCCTTAATCCAGGCCTCCTGCTTAGAACTGAAAACCCTCTTTCTGCTGAATACTAGCTTAGTGACAAAACATAAATGTATTTCCTTGTTCAATGATTTCTTAATATGGGATTAATATTATTTAGCAATTACTCTAAATTTCTGCCTCTCTCTCTTGTATGCCCAAAAATTCAATCTGGGTATTTTTCCCACCATGCCTGGCAAATACCATATTGAGCATTATGTATACTACTCAACAATTTTATTACCACTCACACTACCAACAAATTTTAAAAGAAGTCATAACCTTGCTTCTGTTGAAATTTAAGGAGCATCTTGTCTTTTATCCAGGATTGTCTAGAAGGTTCCCGAATTTGATTTCTTGGTACTGGATCCTGGATAAGCATAGATTGCTACTTTTTTTGTTACTTCTAAAATTCAGATTTCTTAATCTGATGGTCACAAATATTTTTTAGTTTATATAAGATTCACAGTACTTCCTGGATAAGCATTTACATCAGTTATCTCAACTACTAGCACTGTTTAATTGAAATATGTTTGGTTGGCTTTGTTCTTATTTTTTGTTTATTTTGCATGATTTTGTTTTCGCACCTAGGCTGACAGCAGCACATTTGAGAATCGAGCATACATGCCTACGCCTACAGTTTCACACTTCATCTTCGATCTGTTCCAAAATTTTCAACCTATGTCTGTGTATTCAGAATATCAACCTATATCCACGACTCCTTACAATGAAGATCCAAGCATAGGTTTCTGGGATCCTTGGGAACACTATGCAGAACAACCTAGTGGTAGTGCCCCACAGCACTCCACACTTCTAGAATATTATGGTTCTAGGCAACAACTCACAGCTTTTGCAAATGATGCAAGGCAGTCAGGGTGGAAAAGGCACAAAACTAATAATGAACAAGTCCAACATTCTAGTAACAAGTTCCACAATGAAGAACATCACCATCATGACCACCATGATCATCACGAACCACATGAGCACTATCATCATCACCAATCTCAGCATTACTCTGATCACAATCATCATGAACATCAGCTTCATCATGATCACAATCATCATGAATCTCAGCATCGCCATCAACAAAAACCTGAACCTTATCACCATCACTATCATCAGCATCATGAACACCAGCTGCATCGCCATGAAATTCAGCAACATCAACAACATCACCATGAACATCAAAATCAGCATGAACATCAGCATCAACATCATTATCATCATCCTCATGAACATCAGCATCATCATCATGAACATCAGCATCAACAACATCATCATGAACATCAGCATCAACAACATCATCATGAACATCAGCATCAACAACATCATCATGAACATCAGCATCAACAACATCATCATGAACATAATCAGCAACAGCATCACCATGAACTTCAGCATCAACAACAGCATCATCATGAACATCAGCATCAACAACAGCATCATCATGAACATCAGCATCAACAACAGCATCATCATGAACATCAGCATCAACAACAGCATCATCATGAACATCAACAACAACAGCATCACCATGAACATCAACATTACCAACATGAACATAAACTTGAACACCATCACTATGTACCTCAACATAATAATGAAACGTACAATCATCATGAGCACCAGGAATATCATAACCACCAAGAGACTCATAAAAACCATCATAGTGAACATAACAAACAACACCGTGATGAAGTGCCACAAATTGAAGATCATGGGGACTACCACATATATAATTTACCACCCCCACAATGGGATTCCGATAAACATAAGGTTGAAGAACAGAATCACAGACATCCCATTCCTCAACACTATTCCCCTCCCTCTGATATTAGCAGTAGTACTAATAACCAGTATGTTAAAGTAGCCAATGAGACTGAATGTTTAGTAACTCAGCCACACAAGGATGTCAACCAGTCCACCACAGAAAATGATGTAAGTACCAAATGAATCTTAAAATATAACCTGCTTAGTTTTAAGTATTCACACAATTTTACAGTATAAGGATAGGCTACATAGTTCAGTGTCTGGCAAAAACTATGGACAAACTTGAAATAATGTCATTGCATATCAATCTTTGATAAAGCTGCTTAAAAGTTATCTTCTTGGAAGAATTGAAGTTCTAAGTATGAGTTTTGTTGTGATATACTAGTATAAAATTCAATGGTGCTATCTTTTAGAATTGTACTAGTTCTGTATACTTTAGTTGAGAATTTCTGGGGGATAACATTGAAGTATGGTAATTGCGCCCAGTTCCAAATAATTTTTTCCTCTTCCCTAAATCTGTTTAAATCTGGAGGTTATTGAATAGTGCATACTGATTTCTTTGTCAACCTAAGAACCTCGTTAATACAAATCTCATTAATACGTATATGTAAAAAATATTTTTCAACATTTATTTTAATTCGAAATAGTTTGTTGTTAAATGTGAAAATATTTTAGCAATGCAGTGTATTTTCTTTATAAACCTGACAGCTGTTTTGAGAGTATTCTTGCATTATCAGCAGAATGCTAGCTGGTATCTTCTAGCTCAGAGCTTAAGTTGGGTATAAGAATGAATAGGGGGTAAAACATATGAATATAGCACATAAATCAAATTAAGAAAAGATCCCTTTAGGCAGGCCTACAGACTGAGGTAGATTTCGAAGTGCTTTTGGTTTAATTTATTATCACTGCACAGCACTCTTCTTCTTTAGCCTTGGCATGACAAACCCGCAATAATAAATGCAAAAAAGAGGAAAGAGCACTTTTTCAAACATTCAAATCTCGCCTTATATGAGAGCTATCGAGAAACTACTTATTGATTTCTAGAGTACTCATCAAGAGCTTTTCAACAATACCCCACAAGATGTGGTTTCAAAAATTTCGAATTTCCGTCCCCCACCCCCACTCTTACCCCCAAAACCCCCGAATCGTTGGTGTCACTGTGAGCTCCATAGGAAGTACTCTAATTTATTCAAACAAAGTTTCTCTCTATACTTCATAGGGGCAGAGATATAAATATTTCAAAATTTCAACCCCCCTCCCCTTGGGCCAATTTTGCTCATTAACGAACTTGTCCGAACTATTGGGCCTAGAAATAACATAATAAAATTTGGTTCAAATATCTTCAAACTTACGGCCGCTAGCATGTAAAGATATATATATATATATATCACAAAAAGAAATTGTTGAACGGGTGGTGGTTTCATACTTAGGGAGGCATGAAACGTAAAGATATGAAGAATTTTTCGAAAGTCATGACATTGTATCGATTGCAATAGATAGATTTTTCTTCGAAATCTACCTAAAAATGTAATAATTAATACAATTCAATTCATTTATTAGCAACCATTCTGAATTAACTGGGTTAAACAACAAACAACTTAAGTCTAAAATTAGAAAATTTATATAATTTCTAAAATTATTTAATTATTTATCTAATTGTTATAATATTTTCTATATTAAATTATAAAATATAGATATAATTACTTTACCTTAAAATTAATGTAGCTTAAAATTTTGTAGATCTATATAATTATTGTAATATTGTATCATTAACTCATACATTTCCATTGTTGTAATTATAACATGTTCCATCCTTACTGTAAATATTATTTACTCATACTCTTCTATGTTCTGAATGATTTTTTGTATTACTGTAAATAATTATATTAGTGTATTTCATTGTATTGAACTGAAGAGCCCCCCGAACACAAGTTTTGCTTTGCAGGTGGCATTCAAATTCATGTTATTTTGTAAAAATTTTATATTGTAATTTGTAGTACAACATTTTATTTATTTATTTATTTATTTATTTCAAAAATAGATAATCTGATCTCGTGATCTCATGGTCAGAGCTTCTGGCTATTAATCATGAGGTTCTGGGTTTGATTCCCAGTCCAGCTACGGGAATTATTTCTTCCATGGATAGATTCTCTGGCTGCTTTGGTCTGGTTAGTTACTATAAGGGCCCTCTCATCTCTTTGGGTTATTGTAGCTCCACCTAAAAGGTGTCCTGAATAGAAAAATGGGACTACACTTCTACCAAAAACCATAAACCCTACCAGGTGATGTTTGATTTAAAAATACATATATATTTACACAACAATGCATATCAATATATTTTAATGTTTGTGTGTGGCGAATGCCAACTTCGTTGCTCTGACACATTTGGGGTCAGCACTGAGGTGGATAGACAGCAAGAGTGTAGCCCATTTTAGAGTTATGCCACCACATGGGTGGGCCACATTACATGGTAATGTGTAACTGGAAGTTGTGTAAGCTGTGAAGAGATGAGTGTTTGTTGTGGTACTTGTTTCATTTAGTATAGTGTAGTTTGTAGTATAAATGGTGATAGCTGAGGAAAGGTGGTGAGGAAACCCTGTCTTAGCATTAGCCTACTCTTGTTGATAGACATCAAGAGGACCGCCAGGCTTAAGTCTCCATCCAATGGATAAATCACTTTCAACAGGGACTTATGCCTTCATGTCATATGCACTACAGAGAGGTTTGGGATTGGACCCAGGTATGCTTGATGCACAGACTAGCGATGAGAAGCTATCACCTCTCTTAAATCCAGCTCTCAGGATCAGATTAAAATCCACCCATACCGGGAATCGAACCCAGGCCATCAGGATGGAAGGCAGACATGTTGCCAACCACACCATGGTGGCAGACTATAATTTAATGTTTCAAAGTTAAAAGAACTTTTTTCCATAAAATTGTTAAAAGTAGGGATACAACGTTAACTGATTAAGCTTGCAAGTAGAGGATATTGTTTTATGTTTCCTTTACTGATCACAGTGGTGGAAGCAGAGGGGGGGATTGGGGGGATAGATCCCCCCCCCCGAAATTTGAAAAAGGGATATATATATATATATATGCACTCTAAGTGGCCAGTTTTATAAACCAATTATGTATGTAAGTCTTTCTACCTATTCAAATCCCCCCCCCCCGAAAAAAAATTCTGCGTCCGCCACTGACTGATCATAATTAATATAGCTGTAAGTTTCTACATGACAGTATGATTTTTTACTTTCAGCTGGGTCTGGCCGGAGCCTTAGCACAACTGACTCTTGGTGTTCCTCGCTCAGCTGAACAGACTGCACTTGAGGAACACATGAGGAAACAGGCTTGGGAGCACGGCAGTATGGATTACATGGGCCGTGATTCATTTGACAATATCTGGCGCAAAATAGAAGAGACTCTGGCGGAGGCACCATCCAAACCGGAAGCCCAGAAACCAGCAACAGGTGGGAGTTCGGGTGTTTGAAAGAATCACTGCTACTACTTACCATTGATATTTTTCTGGATTTCTTCCTCCTTCTAGAGGCTAATTCAACAGTGCTTTGCTGTATTGTAGTGCCTGTATGCAGGTTTACTTGTTTTATTAATTATAATATATTTTGTATACTCTAATAGTTTTAGTATTAATATAACTGAAGAGAGTAAAGTGCCAAATTGTTTGGAAATAATAATCCAGAAAGAATTGTCCGGATGACAGTTGCATGAATTTCACAACTACCTGTTGAGAGATATAATTTGAGAGATGTGATAAAAAGCTTTAATAATTATTACAAAAAGAGATTTTTATGAAAGATAATTATTGTGGGAATCTCATAACACTCCTACCATAAGCCATGAAATTAAAACATTCCAATCATAAGTCATAAAAAAGGCCTACTCATATTTTTCTGCATAACCATAACACGTCTTTTTCAGTTAAAATTAGCATGTGTATGTACTGAACTTAATGTATAATATATATTTTTCTATATAATCGTATTTCAAAGTTAAGTGTAAACGTTAAATACCCTCTAAGATAAGAGTGATTTTCAGAAATGAGGTTTCATGTCATTTGAAAGAGTTCTTTAATTTTCAAATGTGTAATAATTATTACGAAGTTAATTATGAATTTATTAGCATAAGAAATATTAGATGTGTCTCAGCTCCATTTTCTCCAATTTTGTTCTTGTACATTTTGTTTAGCATACTGTCATCAGAAAGCAACGACCAAACCTTTGAATAAATCATCTTATGTAATTGCTTTTTGCAGATCAGAATTTGCTCCTTTTTTCAATCATCTGACCAAACTTCTTTGGGTTTACTGTGCTGTTTTCCTCCCTTTGTCATCTTAGGTATAGGCTTAAGTTATTTTTTATTTTATTTATTACTTATTAATTGGATATCACTTAATAATTGAAATAGCAGGAGCAAATTAAACAAATCACAATATTCTTTTGTCCATTCGTAACTAACATGAATATTCATAATGTCTAGAACAGAAATGTGAACAAGAAAAAATCGTAACAAAGAAGCATATCACTTAAACAAAAATATTTTCTTACAAAACAGGGTCGTGCATTAAATCTTAAGTAGCATATCTTTGAAAATCTTACATCCATTAGTGTGTTATGCCAATTCATGAGTAGTGATTCTTTCTACACGAATAAAAAAAATTAAAATTATATAATATCAGATTTAAAAATAGTTCTTGGTTAAATATGACAATAAATAAGTAAATAATAAACACAGGAACAGTAGGTGTACGTAGACGTTACGCTCTGCAGCAACAGAAGTCACCACCCAATCAACAGGAAACTGAGGGTTCTGAGTATGAAAGGCAGCCTACTTCCAAGAGCAGCAGTGAACTAGAAGTTTCATCCATTCCTGGACAAACCATACTGCGATTTTGGAAAATAATGCTAGGAACAATTATTATATTAATACTAGTAATCATATTGATAAACTGTGATGAATAAAGATATAATTATGCATAGGTATTGAAAAATAGCCCTTAAAATGAAACTTGTATCTTGACTGATGGCATTTTTAAGCCATTTTATTTGTACTATCAGCAAGTAGCTATGGTCACACCGAAAGAAGAAAAAATATATATACATATGTGTGCTTTCATAATACCCATATAACTTTTATATCAAAAGCATGATTATAAATTGCCTTACAAAGTAAATTTCATATCTCTGGTCTTAAAGTATTATTAAAAATGTTTCTTTTTATGAAAACTAGTAATCTTAAAAATCACTGTATTATTTTCTCTGTATGTGAACAACTATTTTAATAAAGCTTAATGCTTTGTATTACATACAATAATGCATGAATAATTTATTTATCCTTTTCTTCTTAGTACTATACTCAATACTATAATATAATCAATTAATAACTGAGGATAAGAATAAAGAAGAAATTTCTAAAAATAATTGTCCAGGTCAGTTTTATTTTTTTATTTCTTCCTGCAACACCTGCAGGTATACCCACAACAGCGGGTATATGTATACAGTAAAAAAACAGATTAAATAAATATTGAAGCATTAATAACTATTATATAAATAAATCACAACTTAAAACTAGAAGTCATTGTCCAAGTATGATTTTGAAAAATGGCAATAGACCCTATGTCTACAAGGATGGTTTTGTGCAGGCCGAAATTTTTGGAGAACTAAACAGTAGTTTTGGGATGGTACCGGTACCACGTGCTCCAATTCTAAAGTGAAGTTCTGAAATCTACAATTATGTTTTCATAAATACCACTATTTTAGGAAAATGTTTCAGAACATAATAATTAGTCAACAGGGATGGAAAATATTATATAATGTGGTAATGCAGAATCATGAATGCTTGAAATTTAGATAGTTATCCAGAAAGTTAATTCACTTCAGAGATTAAATCTTTGGTGCACGGTCATAAGGGCTTAAGTCAAAAACATTAGTTTTTCAGGGGAGCAAAAACAAACTTCAAAGTCTTCCCAAAAATAGAATTTTTAAATTTTTTTTTAAATTAACATTTTATAATTACATTTTGAATGTTCCTTATTTGATGGCTCAATTTCCAGTTAACTCATGAATTTATTTTTTACCATTTTCATCCCCTAAAACTCACTTGTGCCCTTTTATCCATTCTCAATATAATTTTATGCATGGTCATAAGGGCTTAAGTCAAAAGCATTAGTGTTTCAGGAGAGCCAAACAAACTTAAAAAACATAAAAATCCATGTTTATTTGTTTAAAGTAGCAGTAAATTACATTTTGAATATTCCTTTTCTGGGGCACAATTTCCCAATAAGCCTTAGATTTATTTTTTGACATTTTCATCCCCTAAACTCACGTCTTCATTTCTGTCCATTTACATATGATTTTATTAACTTGTTTAATACGACTTGTGACTTCAATATGACAATTTATTAACAAAATCACACAAGCTTATGCAGATAGCATGAAATATTTTATCAAAAATGGAAACACTCTGCAAATTGTTTCGATTAGACCATGTTATTAATGAAATTTTAATGCTACTCCAACTCAATTTCATTTAGACAGGGGTGCCCACCCCCCCCAAACGTCATGACTCACCCCCCCCCCCCAAACTTCCCCCCCCCCCAAACTTCATTGCTCATCCTCAACCCAATTGGCTGTCGACAAGGGCGCCATATGATATTTTCTAGGGGGGGGGGGAATTTTTTTTTTAAATTAATTTTTTGTCGCTTTAACTTCTTGGGCCACTTTGTAACGTTAAATTAATAATATAATAAGTGCAACAATGACGTAGCCAGAAAATAATTTCGGGGAGGGTCGGAAGTGCCGGGGGGGTTTGGAATACCCCCAAAAAGGGGGTCGGGGGTCCATCCCCAGAAAATTTTTAAATATTGAACTAATGAAAATCACATTTTACGCTATTTTAGCACAGAAAAACTAGTTAGGAAATTTGTTTACCATACTCGAAGACATGCCAATGTAAATAAGAAATCATTACCTAAGTGGGGGTCCACCCCCGGAAAATTTTTCAGTACTGAACTAATGAAAATCACATTTTACGCTATTTTAGGACTCAAAAACTAGTTAGGAAATTTGTTTAACATACTCTAAGACATACCAATGTAAACAAGAAAATGTTACCTAAGTCGGGCGTGCACCCCCGGGAAATGTTTAAATGTTGAACTAATGAAAATCACATTTTACGCTATTTTAGCACTGAAAAACTAGTTAGCAAATTTGTTTACTATACTCTAAGACATGGCAACTTAAACAAGAAATTGTTACCTAAGTTATAATACTTATTACTATTTATAAGAAAAGTTGAATAACACATGGAACAGTGGACATAATAGGCCTACTCATTCATAGGCGTAACCAGGCCGACCATATGGGGGGGGGGTTATAACATCCACGGGGTCTGGGGGGTATTCCATACCCCCCAGGGAGAGGGGGGTCCGGGGGTCCTCCCCCGGGAAATTTTAAAAATTAAGATGCAAAATAACGAGTTTTAAGCTTCCGGGGGTCGTCACCCCGGAAAATTTTAAAAATTAAGACACAAAATAACGAGTTTTAAGCTTCCCACGCTTTATACTTGTATTAAGTAATTTATGGGCAGACATAAAAAAATTACACAATTTTCCTTTTTTTAATCAATGGGGGTGGTTCAAACCCCCAACCCCCCCCCCTTCGGTACGCCTATGTACTCATTATCTTATGAAAAGAAAATAACTGCTTTATCATATTTGACACATCAACAAATCTTGTTTAATTAAATAATTTTTTTTAAATACAAATATAGAATTTTAGGTTTTGACTTTTGGGGGGTCCAAACCCCCTGAACCCCCCTTTCCTAATCCTCTGTGGATTTTGCTTCCATGTTGTTGATTTGGTAAAACTAATGCAATTCAAATAATTGTCTTAAAAGAAAAACACCTGACTACAATAATTGTTAATATACATTTTTTCCTTCCGCCCCCCCCCCCCGCGTATGGGCGCCCGTGGCTGTCGGAATTCTTTATCTTTATAAAGAATTAGAAGAGACCTTTTGAAGTTATAGAACTTGACTGTGTTTATTTTTAACATATAAAACTCTAATTTTGCAACAATTTTCAACCCCCCCCCCCCCAGAAAATTCATAAATGATAATATTTTGCCCCCCCCCCAGAAATTTCAATGACGCAGTCTGCGTCTTAACCCCCCCCCCCCCCTGTGGGCATCCCTGATTTAGATCTGGATCGTCTGTAATTTCATCAGGATCTGTAGGCAGCAGATCCAAAAATAATCCTTCTTCTTTTCTTTGGATATAGGCACGAGTGTTTTGTACCTTTTTTCCACTTGTTCCATTGACAGCCTCCCTCTTCTTCTGAAGTTCAACATCTTGAACGGTTCGTCACCCAAAGAAATCTTGTAGTAGACCATTCCTTCATTTTTAATATACGGTACTGGAGCCATTGTACAGCATGCCATGAGAAAGGTTCTCCATCTGTGTTGGTTTTCCTACAAATCAAATTTGATTTGAGGAGTCCAGCAAAGTCATAAAATTCCTCTTGGTTTAATTCTACAACATTAAATTTGTGTTTTTTCCCTGTGCTCCTTGCTCATGTGGATGGTAAATTGGAACATCACATTTTCTCTTTTGTTTCTCAATCATGGAATGGTCAATGTCATATTCCATATGCATGTGTCCAGCAACTAGGAATTTGTTATTTTATAATCTTTATGTGAGGAAAGTCTGTCAGCGCCTTCATAAACATTGCAGCTATGTGAGAGTTTTTATTCTGACCCCACATGTATCAGAATAAAAGGTTAATTCTGAAACATTTTCGGGGATACTAGACAAATGTTTGTATAAGCAAGAAGCTATTTAATTTGCTCCTCCACCAGCTAAGGCTTCATGCCACATATAATAAGTTGATTTACATGTAACATTATCATGGACTGTCAAATTAAATGTCCATAACTGGCGTTTGTAGAATGCTACAGAAGACCCAAGGCATGACGTAGGAGGGCATAGCTGCAGATCAAAGCTATAAATTTTTTTTCCAGTGATCGTTTTTACATACTTCTTTATAATTTGATTTTGACAAGTAAGCAAAGTAGCTGCCTCTTGATGTAGATTCAATTCGGTAGAGAAATTTTATTCATCTGATGTATTACCAGCTTCTTTTGTAACTTTTAGTTTCATGTGTAAGACATCGCATTTATGGCAAGTATCTACACTGGATTTCTTGAAAGAGTTTCAGAGCATGAAATTCTCTTTCGTATATAAGCCTTGACACAGGTTTTGTATTGTTCTGTGCATACAACTGATACATTTTCTGCAGGTTCAGATAAGAAGGAAGATATTTCTTATCATTACTTCTTCTGGTGTAATGACTTTCCCAGGGGAAGACATCTTGAAGCACTTTCAATAGTAATAATTTAGTGAATACTGCTACTTCTTCTTCCATAAAGCAACAATAATGCAAATATTAATCTGAAAATCTTCATCATGAACACAGTGTTGACACAACTTGAAAACATTAGAAATCTTGAGTGGTACTAAGGACTTAAGACAAGTAAAAATTTTTCAGAATATCACACATTGACGATACCAGGGGCATAAGTCGACATAAGCCCTTAATACCAAATAAATGTAAAATATGACTTAAGGCATAGTGATCACTTGATGTATTATAACTTTTATTGCACCTAGACATAAGCCCATAATACCAAACGAAAGCTTGTGTTTTCCTCGTCAATACTGTATAAAAAACTAAAAATGACCAAAAAGTGACTTAAGCCCTTATGACCATGCACCAAAGAAATATCCATCTGGTACAAGCTAGAATCAAGTCAGAAGTTATCACTAACTTCTTGAACATTGGAAAGGTGAAGTCAGAATGAAAAATTCAATGCCATAGCCGGGATTTGAACCAGGATCTTCGGCTCTCCGTGCCGATGCTCTAACCAACTGAGCTACCATGACAATGTGCTGGTGCAACATTAAATTCTCCAACTGACTCACAATCATTCTTTAACATTGTATCAAGCTTTGTGTGGGTACTGGTAGTCATTTGTAACTGTGACTTTGTAGCACAATGTTTGTCTCAAATATGCTGTGACTGTTGTGGTGTGTGCAAGCCTTAATTGAAAATATAAATCAAGAGGTTTAGGTAGTTACATCGCTTATAACTAATAAATCTCACTTTACCGAGCGAGGTGGCTGAGATCGTAATATCTTGGACTTTCATTCGGATAGGGACAAACAGATGATGACATAGACAATGAGTCTTGAGCAGTTCCAGTTAGGGTTACCATACGAACAATTTGAAAAAAAGAAAACACTTTTTATAAACACGTTACAAATTGTGTTGTCAGAAAATTATTGACTCTCATCCTCATCACATTTGCAGATCATTTCACCACTGCCCTGTTCAGTCTTGTTCTTGTATCATGAATAGGGGCCGTATTTTTTGGTAATAACGATAAGCGCGAAATTTTATAAAACAACCTCCCTTAGCTATATTTAGCTTTGATATGCTTAAAATACCAATATGAACCAAACTGAATCCACGAAATATCGCGAAATTTACTCGATTCTGCGAAATGTGTCTATAAGCACGAAATATGCCCCTTCTGTCCGTAAAATGAGAAATGAGCCCGAAAAAATGCCTTAAAATCACAATATCGTGTTTTGGTGTACTGTATTTTTATTTGTTAGCAGAATGTTTCTTTACTGCTGTTTCTGTGGCTGTCGAAGATTTACCGATATATTGATATTTGTGATCGATTACAAAGATTGCAGAATTTACGCAAAGATTGTCTGTGACCTGGTTTGTACTGTTGAGTACTCTCCTTTCCTGCTATCTCTTTGCCAAGTTCGCGATGCCTGTGATCGATTACAGCAGAAGAGTGTAGAATGTTTGTTACTTGTATTCAAAAGATTTCGTCTTTTATCCACAGTGCTATGGTTGGCACTTCTGTTTGCAAATGGCTATCTGTTTAATAGAAATTATGATAATATTTCTCGTCATTATACTTTAACATTACGCTAATCATGTCTAAATCGAAAGTTATTTCAATTCATACAAGGTCAGAAGAATATAGAAATGAGGGGGGGGGGGGTGTTAGTTCATGTAAATAAAGAAGCCAAGTTTATCATTGCGCAATATTCCCAATCTCTATATATAAAAGGCTTTGTCCTGACTGACTGACTGACTGACTGACTGACAGGAATCAACGTACAGCCTAAACTATAATAGGTAGAGACTTGGGATTTTGACAGTACCTTCGTTTCATAATGTAGGTACTCACTAAGAAAGGATTTTGAAAAATTCGGATTCTAAATGCCAAAAATTAAATGTTTTTGAGAATACTTAATCCCTTTTAACACAGAATTATCGAAACAAAATCACAGAACATATTGTTGCCAGTTTTATCAGATGGGTTTGGATTAAATGAAATGGAAGTTTGACAAATTAGAGAAGGTATCAATACACGGCCTCCTTTATTGTACGCCTCCTTTAGGATGCCGTGATCAATATAATTCATGTTATCTATAGGTATATTAATAAAAGGAATTGTCTGTCTGTCCGCGATGCCCAGCGAAATCTACTGAACGCAGAGATCAGAAATTTTAAACATAGATGGGCTGAAGGGTCGGAAAATGCACCTCAAAGCCGGAATTTTAATTTTAGCTTTCGTTCGTGATTTATGAGTGAAAAACGGGGAAAAAACGTGCATTTTTTGCGTTTTCGAAACACCAGTTTTCAGTTATACATTTCAATGTCAAATCAATTACAGTTGGCTTTGGCTATTTTTGTCATACCTTGAAAATAAACTTTCGCGATCGCTTGAATGTTGTAAGCCCTAAATATGGTCGAACATTGTTTTATTTGGATGAAACTCACTATACAGAGGTTTTCTGGGCCAAGAAACTCGAATCTGAGGTCACTTTTACCAGTCGATGCTATCTACTCGTGGTATGTAGTCCACGCGATTTAGGTGTTAATAAATATAATGATTTAACTATTATGCTCTTAATTTTAATTCTTGAAATAATTATCGCGGGCGAAGCCGCGGGCATATGCTAGTGTAGTATAAAGTAATTTATTTCACGAAATACCCACCGAAATAGAAGGAAGTTAACACCAAAATCAGCCATTTTATTTCACCAATAAATCTTGGCCCTAATCATGAATTGTTTTCGAAAGCAGCAATCTTCTTTAGAAGTGTTTTATTTTCCAACAAATACTTACAGAATGTTTTAAGTTTTACTGAACATGCACCTAGGGTTGCCACCTTTTGGTAAGGCTAAGGCGGGACAATTATCGAATATATGCATATCGCCGATCTTCATACCTAAATTTGTACATGGAACAATTTATTAATAAGAGAAAGATGGTATATATTCATTACAAAGCCAAAACTGAATAGGCTGTGTAACAGTAACACTAACATTAGACAAGAAAAGGCTAGCAAAATAATAAAAAAAATATATATGCGTCCCTCTTAGGCATAATTCGGGACGCTGCAAATGTTCTTAAAATGCGGGACGTCCCGCCAAATTCGGGACAGGTGGCAACGCTATGCACTACACCCTTTACATTTTCAATAATGAATCTGTTTCTGTCCTTCGTCCACTGTGCAGTGATCAATGAGAATACATGTTCTGAATTTGCAAGCTAAACCATAAACATCAAACCAAAGAAACAAACAATCGTCAAACAATCTAGATACAATTAGAGGAGCAAGCTGTAGTACAGTCAACATAATGACTCTAAATCGTAGACATAGCCAAAGAGTATATATTACTCTGTGCTCTGCTATGCAGTACTATGGCGCTGCAATCACTCTTGTGAACTACAATATTGCATTGTCTCCACAAAAGAAGACATTTCCCCATTTTTTATAATCCGCCCAGATGCTTTTCTTTAAGCTAAATGAGGATATGTCCAGGAAAAGAGGATGTACAGTAACCCTAATTCCAGAGGATTAAAGTATCTCATATTTAATTTATTTTAACTAAGTCCAGCATTTAGAAACCTAAATAGGCTGTAAAACTATTAAAACTCTTACTTAATATAAGCATAATATTTTTAGGAGTAACGAGTTTATTGTTACTATTATGAACTTATACTTATTTGTTATTGAGAACAGTTAGAATCATTGTACATATTCACTTTGCTGTAACATGTTACATCATTACAGCTGAGTGTGCAAGACAGAACTATGTGATGGTGAGAGAGGTGAGGTGAAGAGGGGAATCTGGCAAATCTGTGCAAGTTCTTGCTTGTAGTTCATTTCTGACTAGTCACTTACCATTTGAAAAATGTTATAGTTCCTATTACACTCTAGAATTATTTTTTTATAATAATCTTAAACCTTTTAATGGTTTTCATGTGTAAAGAGTGCCACTATCATTTTTACCTGAAATTAATAATATCCAGACTACAATAACAGATTTTCAGTCACTAGAGACCATGTGAAATTAACATATTTTTTGAAATTATAGTACTTATTTGGGTAGTTTGGTAGTTTGTAGTTTCCACTCGCTAAGGTATTGGATTAATTTTGAGTAGTTATGTGGGCGGTTCGTATTTTAATTTAACATGAAGTAAACTGTTGTGTTAATAATTTATCTATAGTTATTTGGACAATTCTTTTAGTTTGAATATATTTCCAAACATTTTCTGTACAAGACTTTCCAGTGTCACTTTGTTCAGTTGTGGACTGTGTATACGAGCGTATAATGAAATTAGCTTTATGTTTGATGTTTGTCTTATAGTAAATGTTATGTGTTTTGTGTTTACACTGTATGTTTGTGCACAGGACAAATTGTATTAAGGTGAGTAATAAAGTTCTTAACCATTTTAATATCCTGTGCTGTGTATAGAGTTGTCAGATGTATGGGTTCTACCTGAAATAGTACAGAATATTTCAGTTTCTTCTGCATACAATTCAAATGGTGAAATGTATGTCAAATATCTGAACTTTAAAAATAATGAATTAAGAATTCCATATTTAAATATAATACTGAACTAGTAATTATTATAAATGTCAATTGATTTTTATGAGAGCTATGAAGAATCTGCAAGTTTACAAACTAACCTCTGAACGAATCTCAGTTACACTCCCAAAACACGAATTTAAGCTATTGCAGGTTTCAGTTTAACTAAAGACAACACAAATTAAAATTCTGCTGTATAATCAAACTGCTGGATGATGGCTACTTAACTTGTCCCAATATAAATAGAAGAAAACTACCTTAAATGAGATTAGGAAAATTATTTGCGTTTTCTTATATGAGTTGCTTAACACCAAGACAGACAAGTTTATCAATTCTAGCAGAACTATTTAAATTTATTAAATACATTTGAAAGTTGGCATTAACTCTGAACCTGCCAATGCCAAATTTATAAATTTTAAAATTGAAATTCAACTAAAAAAAAAAAAAAACAAACAAACAAACAAACAAACAAACAAACAAAAAAAAAACTAATATCTCAGGCTTCATGTATCGGTCAGTACTTGTGTTCCTATATTTTATTCCTGAAATCTGGCAACTCTAGCTGAGAATTTTGTAATCTGTACAGTAAATATGTTTGGCTTTGTTATTAAGTATTTTTACTTCATGCTTGATACCATTTCTTCTGTTTTCAAACATTCTAAGTGTGGCATCCTTCCTTTAAACAAAACTGTCCATGTGTTATTTTTGTTAATCCAAAAATTTTAACAGTATGAATCCTAACAGCACCTAATGTTTCAGTAGCTCTCCAATCTATTTGTTGTATGTAGGCCTGTATGCATTTATGACCTTAATCTTATCTGGATCTGCTTGGGCAAAAATTGTTTCCCTACTTACGAGATCTAAGCAAATGTAGTGAGTTTTCAAGTTCCGATTATTTATGAATTCTCCATTTCAGCAGAAGTTCCACCCACTGAGTCTGTGCCTGACTCAACACTTCCTGAACCAAAACCCAGTAAAACTCCTACAGACACTAGCGAGACTACAGGATTATCAAGCCTGAGATTCGAATCGACATCCTCAACACAAGAAACTAAAGCACCTCCACCACTGGCAGAAACTGTAGCTCTGGGACAAGACAGTGCGAAGCCAATGTCAGATATTCCTAATACCCCATCAGTGACTGAAGCAACTCCTCCCACTTCTCCCCCTGTAGTTCCACACACAGCTCCTATTGCTGATATTCAGGCACTTAAAGTAGATGCTCCACCACCAGAAACACCACCTGTAGGATCTGAACCTGTGAAGCTAGTAGCAAACACAGAACATATAGAGAGTCTTAAGGTTGCAGAACAACCAAAAACAAAACAGGAAGGAACTTCACCAGAAACTGTGACTCATATTACACAAGAACCAGTACCCTTGCAGCCATCTTCTGAAGCAGGAGGTTTGGGTTCCCCTCTATTAGGGAAAACCTCTGGAAATGAACCTCTAAAAAGTGCAGTATCATCAGAAACTGAGAGTAGTCATTCACCAGAGGTTCCTGTACTTACAGAAGCAGCTCCACCATCAAAAATTCCTGAAACATTAACAGATGAAGCAAAGTCTGCCACTTCACTTCATCAGGTATCACCATCAACACAGGAAACCTCTGTTGTAACAGAAGTTAAATCTGTAGCAGTTCCTCAGCCAGTAAGTAAAGTAGAATCCCCTGCTCCTTTGACAAGTATTGAAACCTCTCAGCCTACCACCACAAAATCTGTTCCTGAAGCAAAGACAGAAACACTTCCTCAGCCTGTAAGTGAAATAGAACCTGTTAAGCAGCAAGAACCCCCTGCTCCTTTGATAAGTATTGAAATCTCTCAGTCTACCACCACAAAATCTGTCCCGGAAGCAAAGACAGAAACACTTCCTCAGCCTGTAAGTAAAATAGAACCTGTTAAGCAGCAAGAACCCTCTGCTCCTTTGACAAGTATTGAAACCTCTAAGCCTACCACCACAAAATCTGTTCCTGAAGCAAATATAGAAACAGTTCCTCAAGTTGCTGAGAAAGATAAGTCAAAATCTCTAGAAAGCACCGCTGCAGTTAAACCAAAGGTACAGTCAAAACCTGAAGAAGCTTCAAAAGCTCTCCCCAAATCATCAGGATCAACTCCTCCATCCACACCAGATGCACCTCCTTCAGAACAAGCCCCAATACCTCCTAAGAGGAGAGGTCATAAGGCTGGGGGTTCAGCTCATGCTGCAGAACAAGGAGCTGCTAGTAAACCTACATCTCATGCTCAACACCAGCAACCAAAAGGTTCTAAACCAAGTCAAAAGGGCAAGAAATAAGTTTTGTGTTCGTGGTTTCTGTATTGGGAAGATTTTATGAACTGATTTCTGTTAACTTAGTGCCTTAAAGAACCTGCACAAAATTCTTGTGGCTAGTACTGGTACTTATACAGTACTTATACACTGGAAAAATTTAGTATCTGATCGCTAAGTCTTGATACATGTTTCTGTCTAAGTAAGAATGAGAAATACATATTTTGATTGGTTAGTAAGAAAGAGAGAAGGGAATTTGCTAGCTCTTGGTGGCTGATATTTTAATACTCTTTGTACATTGAAACATCCTCATGTTAATGTTATTGTTAAATACAAACCTGTGACATACCGGTACTGCCATACTGTGCCAGAAGTTTTTATCAATTTTTAATGGAAGGTTTTGTAAGCCAAGCAGTATTAACAGAGAGTCATGTGCAACAATATTTATATATACCCACATATATAACACATACATTTTATTAAATATAGAAAATATTAGGGATAGTCTGAAAATAAGCCTACCCAGCCTGCCATCTGCAAGAAAGTTAAATGAAGTGATACAAAATTATGTGAGCTGAAGTAGACATTACTCCTCTACTTTTCTTTATAATCCTCAAGGACTGGTAAATAAGGTGCGGATTTATAAGCACTACAAATCATACAAATATGCTCTAAAAATTAGAAGAAAAAAAACATGCATTAAAAATATAAAATATGCACAAACTAAAGACAGCCTTTATTTTAAACCAATAATCCTTCATATTTTGAAAGATGTATGTTCCTTCCAATTCTTATTATTGTAAATTGCAATATATTTCTCTACATAATTGCAGGTAGTTATTTTATGTTTATCAGCAAAAATATTCTTATAAACAGTTACTACTTCATATAATTTCAGTGGGCAGTACTTGAAAGCTGCTAGTTGGCCTCTGTGGTAGTGGTAGTGTGTCCACCTCTGGATCAGAAAGTCACATTTTCAAATCTGGCCAAGGTTGATGGATTTTCAGGAAGTCCTGAGCACAGAAGTTCTCAGGGAATGAAGATAAACTGTGGGTCCCGTGTTGTGGACTTATGACACACTAAGACCTAAATTAGAGCCTATGAGTCTAATTTCCCAACCCTTTCACGTTAAGTAATACCTTAGTTTCCTCTAGATAGTCATCCTGTCACTCATCCTCTAAGGAAAATAAACATAATTAAATTTTCTTCAGTAAATGAAACCTCCACCTTGTATGCTCCATATGGGGTGAAAAAGATTCAATTCAGTTTACTTGAAACCTGCAGCTGTGTAATTTTGACCTGCATAGAAGAATAATTGCACTAATTATATTTTCGTTCTATCTAAACCTGGATTTCTTTCCTCTGTGAAGTTACAGTTTCATATTAATCCTTCAAGCCAGGTTTAAACTGTGCCTGTACTTAAATACCACGATTAGCTTTATATTTCAGAATTGTGATTTATTGAGTTTTTAAAATAAACTTTTATTTTAAAAGTTACAAAACTTTCAACAAATAGATTCAATATGCATGTCATTACTTTGTGAAGTATTCTGTATTCTTTTATTTTTCTGTCAAACTACGCATCGTTTCTTTTTTTCTTTATGAAATCTTCCCCGTGGGCAGTATTTTTTCTAAGAAATGTTTGTCTGCAAGACAAGGCAAGTAGGACAGGATTAGTGGAAGGATGTGCTTGTTGGCAAGAGTTAACTGTTGTACCATATCAACTGAAAAGGGAAATTTCAATAGGGGAAGAAGTGGTTTGCAGAGATTGAGAATTCCTTTACTACTGTGAACTCTTTCCCCACTCCTGATATTTTCAGTTCCCAGAACGAAAAATATTTAGTCCTGGACTGAGAGTCTAGCTTCATCCTTGTGAAAACAGTTTAAAAATTGGCCAATTCATGACTGAGTTGTTCAATGCGTGCCTGGAATGTCAAACTGCCACAGCAGTAGAACACATCCACTGCATGCTTAGCACATCAAACCGGCTCTAAGGGTTAAGATGTTTAATATGCTAATATATGCTCTTATGTTTTAAATGTGCTCTAGTCACTGTAAATATGCCCAAATATGCACAATAAAATGTTACATAGTGATCGCAAATAACAAGAAATGAGTTAATACTCTGTAAGCATATCCTCAATCATATTTAAGGAAAAAGCATGCAATTATGCAAAATGCACACCCTATGTCTCACTACTTCACAAGCTAGAAGAACCCCAGTTCGTTGTGTCTATATGGCTACTTTAACTCCTACATTAGCTGGGAAATGTTAGCCTTGTAGTGCCTTATTCAAAATAGGGATGAAGTGGATGTTACTAGGACACAATATCAGGACTGTAAATGCTCCCAGTTGAATTTGACAGCTAGCTTATAAACTTTTTTCAAACTCACCCCCGAGGTGTTCATGAGACTGGTTTACAAAGGTTCAGAGACTTTCCATCACTGTCTTAGATTTAATATCTAGTGTTTTAAAAGGTGTTCGTTTGTGTTATATTGTTAATAACACTAATGCAGGTAGGCCTACTTCTGATATTTGAATTGAAAACGCTCAATGTTATTTTAGGTAACTTCATTAAATGCCAAGGCTATCCCATTTCACCTGAAGTTTTCACTGGCTATAATAACTCCACAATGGAAAGCATTTATAACCTGGGCCGTTGTAACTTTGCACTTTCCAGTTTCAACTATATGCCTACTTACGTTGGCTGCACTGGTTCTATTGACTGACAAACAGAAGCCATTCGGATTCGAACATTTCATGTTTGTATTAGTCTATTCTCTCTCACTTTTCCGCTCTTAAATGTATTACGTCTCAATATTAATAGTATTCTTATAAATACAAATACAAATACAAAATTAATAAAAAACTGTACGGTTCCTATACAAAGGCTTATGATATAAGAGAAAGCATAACGGTTTACATCCATGATATTCTCGCTCATTTGAGA
Organism: Ectobius pallidus; assembly: GCA_964059195.1. Classification (NCBI taxonomy): domain Eukaryota; kingdom Metazoa; phylum Arthropoda; class Insecta; order Blattodea; family Ectobiidae; genus Ectobius; species Ectobius pallidus. Next base: position 129,228,772 of record CAXKWD010000003.1, read on the forward strand.
AACTTACAAGTGGCGCAACGGTTAAGATGCTTGATCGTAGAACTGGAGGTTCTTGGTTCAAATCCCTTTGCTGTAATTTTTTTTTTTTGCATTCATTATATTTTTAAGATTTAAATGCAGTGTTTAATTTTTAAAATTACCTCCCTTCCACTTTTTGTCAAATCTATAAGAGCAGATCCAGATTTCATGTACTTTGCACCCTGGGCAAAACTTTGTTAATAGCCCCTTTATTTTTTTTTACTTTTACCACCTACCTTGAAGTTACTGTTTTGGTGTTAAGTTTGAGTTTTACCGAAGTATAAACCAATAATATCCCGATAGCATTTTATGATTGCAAGTAATCCCAAACTTTACAACATTTATTAAAAAATAAAAGTAATTATGTTTTGGAGCAAAATGAATGATTGCTATTGCAGTTTCATTTCCAAAACAATTACCTGAAACCTCTGAAAATATTGTAATATGTAATGGAACGCCCAGTGGCAGAACAGCGAGAACGGAGCTGTAACAAGAAATTTATTTTTCCCATCTGTGCACGACAGATTGAAATGTAAACAACTGGTACCAAGTTATGTTACGACACAGTTTTATACAGGACATGGGAAATTCCAACAGTATCTTCACCGATTCCACATAGGTAACAATGCTGTCTGTAGATGTGGAGAAAGTGAACAATCAGTTAACCACATATTATTCTCCTGTCCGATCCACACATTAGAAAGATTTGCACTCATCTCTTACCTGAACCAACTGAACATTCAGTACACTATCCCCCTTCATAACATACTCTTTAATAAAGCAGGATACAAATTTTTCACATCTTTTGTTAATAGTATATATTCAAAAATATGACTTACATTCACTGCTTTCACTTTTATATTATTGTTATGCTTGTTATCTCCCACCCTATTTTCTTTTACATCACTTCTGTTTTAATGTATAGACTAATAATTTATGTTAATCATTATTATTGAATTTCTTTGAAGACAGTGCTCAGATTAAGACTGTATACGTATATTGTAAACCTGTAAGTGTATCATATCTCTAACCCTAATATACCTTCGGGTGAAATAGGGTTTATTTCAATTTGGATATTCAATAAATAAATAAATATAAGCGATCTTTGAAATTTTCAAAAATATTTAATATAGGTTATTTGGTAATTATAAAACATATGCTAATTTAGAATAAGTTATGATATATACAAAATATGTATTACAGGTACCGTGTATCAAAACAAATATTTTAGAACAAAATAGTTATTTATGACCCAAATGTTAAAACGAGATTTTATTTTGCGAGTTGGCTAAGATTGCGAAACGAGTCCGTAAGGGCGAATGCAGAAATCCTAAGAGTAAAATAAAATAATTTTATCACGTGTATCATATACTATTTTTTAGACAGTTGGTCAAATAATAATAATAATAATAATAATAATAATAATAATAATAATAATAATAATAATAATAATAATAATAATAATAATAATAATAGATGATAGATTTATGATAAAGAATTACGCCATATTGGAAAGCAAAGACAACCTGTTACTGATTTCCTACAATTTCTGAGAACTTTCACATTTAAAAAGGCATAGTGAATTTTAAATTTTCTTTATCAAACTGAGTCTATTTAAGAATCATTTGTAAATATTTTTAACAAAAATATTTTTTCCATGTGAAGCAATCAAAGTTGGTAACACTTTAATGTTATAATTTCATACCACCCAGTAGCATAAAGTTGGTAACTCTTTAATGTTATAATTTCACACCACCCAGTAGCATAATTTTCTCCTTTTAATTAATATCATTTAAGATTAAAAGTGCTTTAACTTCTATTCTCTAAAAAAAATATTACCATTTTTCTACTTTCCTGAGAAAAGTACCTGACCCCAAAACAAAATTTTGTTTTCATACAATTTTTCGTTCACAGACAGACACTGACACACTCACACACTGAGACACGCACACAGATATGTTTCCAAAATAGTATTTTTTTATTCGGGGGCCTCAAAACGTGCATTTATGTTAAAACTAAAGTCGGAATTTCGGAATCGAAAACGACACTTCCTCTACCTATAGTACCTATGGTACGGGCAGAGGAAGTAAAGGAGTATTGTGCAAAACATGGGACATCTTGTCCCTCTACCTGAAAAGAGTTTTAATAGGTTTCACCGCTAAAGGCAATCTTTAAATTGGCCGAGGTCAAGGTTTCACTACTGATGATAAGGTTTTATACACTGCAAATTATATTATACAATAAAATATAAGACAGCTAATTTTAAAAATTAAAAACCATAAACTGTATTTGCGTCTTAAAAATAGTATGAAAAAAAAAAAGAAAAGAACCTTGCCTAGGATCGAACCCCAAGCTCCTGCATAACTATCAAGCATTATAACCACTGAGCTACGACATCACGAAGTTGAAAATGTGAATATTTATTATCCGAAGGTATACGATGTCCCACACATTGGACGATAAATCTGTGTACATGAACGATAAGGGTTTTTTTTGTGATACTATAGGTTTGGAATAATATTATATTGCATAAATATCGAAAATTAAGAATAAGAATATTATAGGAGAAAAATTCCTCCGGCACTGGGACTTGAACCCAGGACCTTTGGCTATTCGCGCCAATGCTCTACCAACTGAGCTAAGCCGGAGCTCAATTCACAGCGCCAGATGGAACTTCTCTCCTATGACTGATATATTCTCATGTAGTGTCCAACAGAGACAATAATCTGTGGCTCATGAATGCTTGTATATCTATCTTGAATGTTAACTGTACAATAACAGTGGGAGCCCGGTCACAAAAATCACTACTTAGTGTGCCTCACAGTACTGCATATGACATGACTTGTCTGTCTGTGAGGTGGACCATTAGGGCAATCAGTCATAGGAGAGAAGTTCCATCTGGCGCTGTGAATTGAGCTCCGGCTTAGCTCAGTTGGTAGAGCATTGGCGCGAATAGCCAAAGGTCCTGGGTTCAAGTCCCAGTGCCGGAGGAATTTTTCTCCTATAATATTCTCCTGTAGTGTCCAACAGAGACAATAATCTGTGGCTCATGAATGCTTGTATATCTATCGAAAATTACTGAATGGAAGAACAGAAAAATAGTAATTGAGGGATTGGAAATAGTTTTGAATGTTCAAGCCCGAATACTGCAGATTGGCACCTCCATGTCTGTACAGAATGAAGTCGAGTAGTTCATTTGTCAATCTTTGATACTGGCAACCTAACTTGTAGTATGGAAAGTGCAAACTTTCAACGGCCCAGGTATATGTATAAACCCAATGACAGTGTTAAAAACAGCTTCATATACAGTAATAGTAAATACTGAACTCGGTAGAACAGAAAACTAAACACTTCTTAAAACCACCATAAATAAAAGAGACTCAATACAATATTAAGAAACACATCACTTCAGATGGCCAAAACACAATTTAAATGGATCTCTATTTAGACAAATTTAATGATGATGAGTGTTCTGAGGTCCAGACCTGGATCAAAGCCATGGGATGTTTACCACGACTTTCCAAGACTTTCTTAGGCAACAGTGATAACATGGACATTTGCCACTTACTCTCCCAGGATGGGAATGAAGGGACAACACAACGCCCAGTCCTGAACCCAGGAAGGAAATTTTTCTACTGCAGAAAAATGCATATACTGGCCAGGAATTTAATCTGGGCCGCCAGAATGGAAGGCAGCCATGCTACCAACCCAATGAACTGCTAGAAATTAAATTCTTAATCTTGCAACACACAACTACTGGGAAACCTTGCTGGAATGTAAATTCAGCAGAAAGAATTATGGATTTGCATTGCCGAATCACATTACGTAGTTTACCAGTTCACAACATGTGTATGCATCTGGAGTGCAATGATTGTTTCTCAATGTTACTGAGTAAACTTTTATTTTCCTATCAGTAATATTACACGACATAAAATACAAAAAAGTAATAAATTCCAAATTACAAAATACAGTAGAGTCCTGCTATTCCCAACTAATTGGGAACAAACACTGTTCGGTTTAGCGAGAATTTGGAATAGGCAGATTTCATGAATAATATCAACATATTGACTTAAGGCAGTGACCGGCATGATCCGTGCTCCGTGACGTCATACTACAGAGCAGCCACGCTCTTTGCTCGGCAATATCTCCGTACTGAGCACAGCGTGGAGAAATTGTTCTCCTGGCCAGTGGCGGTACGACGTCTATGCACTGCCAGAGTGCACTCCGTTTTCGTAGATAGTATGGGAATAGCACAATTACAATACATTTGTACGAAAACAAAAGAGTACAACTGTGATAAATCAATGTAACAGAACAGTTTTTTTTTTGTAATGAAATTTAATATAGGCCCTACTTACAATAATCTGAAATGCATAATACATCCAGGTGCGGAAGTGTCCGCATATTTAAATGAGGCTCCGAAACTGCTATAAACTACAAATACATAAAATATGAGAATACTTTAAGCAGTACTGCAAAACTTTGTCTACTCGGGAACTGAAAAATGTTAAAGTATACAAAATATACAAAATACACAAAATATATAAACTACACAAAATATACAAATTAAACTATACACCTTTGTGAGAAAAGTAGCCTATAGGCCTATTCAGACTTGTGATACACACCCTTACTTTGTGTCACTATCGTGCCCAAGCTCAAGGCATTGTCGAGATTTTTTCCCCTCTTTTCTCATCCACTGATTTTGCAATATTTGGCGTCATAGTCTGGCTAACACACAAACGAAGAACATTTTTTAAAGTTCTGATCAGATAGGTGATTTCTATGTAGTGGTTTGTAGACCTTCATACACGAAAAGAACTGTTCACATACATAGGCCTACGTCTATCCAAATATACTCAACATTCTATTATTGATCCCATTCTAGTTTGATGCTAGTCAAAACAAAGGGGAGGAGAACTCACAGAGAGTTCGCGGGAAATTTGCATCATGTGACAAAACGTGATTGGTTAATGTCATTAGCATGCGCCAATACCAGAGCGTGGCTAACGAGTGTTCGTAAGTTCATGCAATAATAATATCAACATTTACACGTGAAATAACAAACTCTCACTGGCATCGTCATCATTATAGTATATCAATTAGCAAACAAAACATAAAGGATTCATTGGTCACGACGACCCTGCGGATGAGTCGTACTGAGAATAAACAAACTAACATTAAACATGGTAAAAACGTGCGTTCTCACGTGCGGTCTCACGTGCGGGCTATGACAGCCACGCCTCTTTGTTTTGAACAGGATCGTTCTTAAATGGGACAGAGAATAGCAGCAAATATATGTAATCGATGGAATCTTGCCTGGGGAAATCTTCTATAAAATATAGATAGATCCTTTTTGTTTTGAAATCGGTCTTTCATTTTCATATCACTTTGCAAATCAATGACTTCTAGTTGCAATGGCGTTGAAACACTGTCAATATCCACAGAAAATGGTGTCGCAAATATGCAAATATCAGATTGGAGGTTTGCAAAATCTTGAAATCGGCAATCAAATTCCTGATCCAGTTCTTCTAATATTTGCACACAATTATTTATGGCTGTAATTGGATGACATACTGTAGACAACTTTGGAAAATGTGACGTGTCTCCGAGGGTGAGCTGACGTTTTCATAAGTCTAGTTTTACTTTGAATGCACTAAATTTACCATACATTTCTACTGCTGCACTGACGCCACTGCGCTGGTGCGTATTAACAGAATACAACTCAACTGCTCGCTCTCCGAAGCTCTTGCGGGATGACTGGCTCTTACGTCACAACTACAGCATCTGCCGGACACTGACTTAAGGCATAAATTATGTGTGGGGACATCTGCTAGTGTCAGCTCTATACAGTGTCGATCGGCTCAGAGGAAAGTGAGGAGGAGGTGAACGCTCAAACTGAACTCATATCACACAGAGACATGGCAAATGCTCTTGACTTCGGCTTACGCTATGTCGAATAACATGCTTCATCAACGCCAAATGATGTTATGTTCATGAGGCGATGACTGAACATTGCATCCTCAAGTCAATTCAGTGCTTTTCGTCAGAAAAAAATCACTGACTTTACTTAAGTGCAACCGCCGGATTGGTCTAGTGGTTAGTATCGCTGACTACAGATCTGTCAGCCCGGGTTCGATCCCTGGTACCACCTCGGATTTTTCTGAGGTAGGGAGGTCTGGTAGGGGTGCACTCAGCCTCATGATTCAAATTGAGGAGCTACTTGATAGAGAAGTAGCAGCTCCGGTCATGGAAACCACCATTAACGACCGTGGGTGTCGGCATGCTGACCACATGCCCCCCCCCAATCCTGCCATCTGCCTATGGTAGATGATGCAGCGGTCGGGTGGTAGGCCTTGTCCCTTCAGGGATGTAGCACCATGGAGTTTAGTTCATTACTTCTTAAGTGTGTGTAAATTAGTTATTTTTTGTGTTTAGCAGTGATTAAAATGATTCTACAGAATTGAGTAAGTGGAGCCAACATGTGCTGTAAGTAACCAGCTTTCATTCCAATTTGGAATAGGTGGATTTTTGGAATAGCGGGGTTCGGAATATTGAGACACTACTGCATTCCCAAATACTTCAAAAATCTAAGTGCATATTCTTCAAGCCCCCTCGACTTTAAGCAACAGTCTCTAGTGTTTGTTTGCTAACATGACGTGGGCTTGATGATCACTATTTTTCAGCACAATGTCATCATTAAATTTTATCTGTTGTGATTATCAAAGAGGTTGCTGTATCTAAGGCCATCTACTTTTCAAATCTTGTTACATCCTTCTTCTTTCCCACTTTAGTGGACTGATAGAGTACTAAAATATTATTACTGTAGTTCATTTCTTTGTTGGTATCTCAAACAGATATAGATATTAAATTTCGCCAGTGTGTTCCAAATAAAAATGCTTCAAAGTTCCTGTTACTGTTTCAGTAGTATTTGCAGCTAACAACTATTACAAATTGCACATTACTTGATGTAAGTAGCTTGTTTAGATAAAATGAAGCAATAATTGTTCAAAGTGAGGTTAAAAAGAGAGTGGTATGTAGTGTTACTAAGAAGTGTGTAGTACTAATAAAGTTGATATTGACAGAAAGGCCAATATAAAAATTGGGTATTATAAATTAATTTTGAGGTTAAAAGTAACTAATTATTATTTGATTATATGTTTATAAATTGTGAAAAAATTTATTTTAACAATTCTATCTAGAAGCAAAACGCTAATCTCTTAGGTTTAATTTAATTTTTAAAAGCATATTTTAAGTGTGTTGTATTTTGTATGTTATAATGTTGTAATAAAATATTGTAAACAGACTCATTAAAGCAATCTTCAGTTTGTAGAAGTAGTTCAAAGGGTACCTTTACCTTGCATTAATAGATCCTGCAAAATCTACAGTATGGTACAGTACTTACATTTAAGAATTTATTGGAGGAGGAACACATATGGGTGTCGCCACTCCCTTTTTTCAGAGGAGAACATAGTCCCCTTATTTACATTGTTTTTTGTGTTAAGTAAATAGAACCAATATGTAAAGTGATCAGATGTCCTGTTTTGGCCAGGACAGTTCTGATTTTTGGATTTAAGTCGCCTTGTCCTCATTGAGTTCTGCCGGGACACCTATATATTCTGGTTTTTAGAAATCAAATCCAATTCCCGGTTTTTTGAGGTTTCAACATATAATTTTTATTTCTCTAGCAATGTCATAACTAGTGAATTCAGTTCATTTGCTGCAAAATTCAAACCATAACACGCTTTGTTATGAAATACATTCATTCTCTTAATTTATGATCCATCCAAGTTGAAGAGCTGCAATGGTTCTGAAATCTGTATTTTTGGACTAATTTGCTTTAACAATATCATGCAATGGGTACAAATGACCAAGGGATCTTATAAAAATATTTCTTGCATTGTAGAATTTGTGTTATATCTTCCCTGTACATTAGGCAGCAGTGGTCTGTCTAGAGATATCATGCCCACCTCTAGATCCAAAGGTCACGGGATCAAACCTGGCTGTGGTTGATGTATTTTTCAGAACGTAAAAATCCTTGGCATAGAGTCCTCCGGAAGGGACTTTAGGCTGGGGGCTCCAAATTTATAATTTTTTTAGTTCTTTATTTATTGTATAATTTTTGTTATTATTATTGTTATTGTTATCATTATCCTATGCCAGTACTGCTGGTCTACAGGATTGCTAAATATTTACAGCACATAAAAGAACTCCAAGCCTAAATTATAGCATCTGGACAAAATTCCTCTGCTCTTTCATGTCCAATTAATAACTTAGTTTCCCGAGGGGGTTTGTGAGGTGGTCCTCGATGGTCCTCGATCAAGCTAACACTTGGTTTAAAGCATATTACTTTTTACTAAACAGAAGTAAAACACAATCTCTCACTTTTAGTTTAAGAAATAAACGATGAGTCATGCAAGTTGTTAGGTGTAATGCTTGGCTCAAAACTGACATGAGAGAACCATATAAACTATGTTTGTAGTATACTGTCCGGAAACTTGTTTCTTCTTAGAAATTTGAAACTTCATGTAACAAGGAACTGTGTTCAAAGCGCATATTTTGCTTATTTCCATAGTGTAATACGGTATGGTATTCTACTGTGGGGAAAGTCAGCCCATGTTAAAAAGATCTTTCTTATTCAGGAAAGGCAGTCAAGTTTGATGACCAACTCTAGACACAATGAACATACTAAACCACTCTTTATACAAGAAACAATTCCGACAGTCGCCAGCATATATATTCTTAATCTTTCTCTGTTCATCAAACAAAATAGTAGTTCTACCAACTCCAGAAGTGACATTCATGGATATTACACCAGAAACCATCACAATCTTGACATTCCCCCAATGCAGGTTACCAGTACATAAGACTAGCAACAATTGTAATATTCAAGCTCTGAAAGCATACAACAGGTTACCCAGACACGTTACTGAATTACCATTACATCAGTTTAAATATCCCATTAAGCAGTGGCTAATCAGCAAAGCATTTTACAATCTAGAAGAGTTTTTTGTCTTAAACTCTGTTGAACTGTATGCTTGCTCTTGGTTGATACAAGCTTATTATAGTTCATGGTCTTTCTTTCACTTCAGCAATTCATGTACAGTATTCTTTTCCATTTTTCTAGGTATAGGTATTTTCTCATAATTTCATTACGTATCCCTTTCCTGATGATGACATGCAGTTATGTAAACTGAGGAGCTTGCGTTCAAAAACACGTTTGTCCATGAAAGATGAAACTGAGAAAAATGAAAAAAACTGTAACACTTAAACAAAGCATGTTATAATTTTTTTGCATGATTTAACTAATTAGTGGTACTTACGAATATTGTTGCCGTGGATCGTAGCTTGACATTCCCGCATGCAATCTGGTTGCTATAAAAACAAAAGAAATCTCCGTGCGGTAAAAATTACAAAAAGCACAAGTGCCGTAAGTAAAACCATCATAATACAAACCTTTATGGAAGACCGGAACCAAGGCCCCCCAGTTTGTGGAGACTTTAACAGGACAAATATTTGGTCCCCATAACAACCAACATATGTGAATCTTCAATAGTGTATAAACATAATATTTTCAGCTAATATCTCAATTGATATAAATAATCATCATGCAAAAAGTAGCATGCAATACTCGTGCCGTAAGTGCATAACGGATCTCGGAAATTGAAAAAACTCTTTCCTCGATCCATATGCACTGCTTACGGCACTTGTATCGCAATATACTATTGTGTATTGTGCCACTAACTTGGTTAAATACTCAGTGACAATGGGCTCACTCTATAAAATACCCTTACAAAGTTTTGAAAACAAACTGTGGACAAACAAAGTTTTATTGAAAAAATGGACTAAAAAAATAACAATTTAGAAACAAAAAAAAACTAATATTAATATTGAAACACTGTCTAACGTAATACATTAAGGAAATTGTCTACAAAAAAATATAACTGTCATGAATTAAAAAATTAATCACATTTTTACAGTGTGACCCCGATATTGTCCTCCTCACAATCACAAGTGCTTTGATCATCTTCTTTCCCTACAAGCAATAGTGGTTTGTACCATCCCAAACCTAGTGCTTCATTTTCTTGCCAGTTGTCTCCTGCAAAACTTCGCAGGAGCTTCAGTACATCATTTTTCTTTTCCTGTGAAATAGGGTGCTGGAGTGGCATCTTTTGTAGTCTTGTTTCTTCTAAGGTACAACCTCGTTTCACTATGTTCCTCCACATTTGGATGGATCCTGCATTCTGTATTATTCTGCATTCTGCATTCTGGTACCTTTTGTAGGATTTGTAGCAGGCCCTTAATATCATATAATTTCCAATCATCTCCTATTCCCTATAGATTTCCCTGTACCTCTGATGAGTCAGTTTAGTATTTTCTTTTCTTAACACTTTTTCAACTCTTCCAAAGACATGGTCTGCTGGTAAATATGTATGTCCACAGACTGGGAATATTAAAACTAATTTCATTTACATTTTCTGGTGCAACCACATACATCCACAACGACAAAGCATGAACAATGTGTGTGTTCTTGTTTTGACCCGAACATCCATCGGCAAACAGTTTGATCATTGTAGTTTCCCTTGGTATTTGCAAGGTCCTGAGACAATGTAGTATTTCTGAGCCTACTTCATTTGGTCCTCTTGCAGCTTCAACTTCTGTCCATGCATAAAAAACGGGATGAGCATTCTGAACATCCATAATGCATAAGGAGTAAAACCCAAGTTGTCTGGCATAAAATGCTTCTTGTATAGATAGCTGTGGTAAGTTTTGTACTTGTTGTAAGTCAAAACATAATGATAATGTTCCCTCATGTGGTTCCTTCATCAGTAAATGGAACTGTTTAGCTCTAAGAGTATGCACTCTAAGTTCAGTCATTAATTGTATTTTGACCTTATCATCCTTTGTTGTTTTAATTCCATTTTTCATCCCATAACAGAAACTACATTCATCGGTAGCTGGAGTCCCAAAACCAATGTTAAATTGCGTTGAGAAAACTTTGAAGAACATATTTCACTCGGAAACTCTCTTCCACTCCCTGATTATAAATTCTGGTAAGATGAGCAATATTGAGATTAGGACACAAGTAAAGGCATTTAGATTTATTCCTTGAACAGTGATTAACTTTTTAATAAATTCAACAACTTTCATCTTATTCTCCTGTTGGTTTGAGTTTTCCTGTCTCCGCCACGGAGGTCTTTAATTGAAGTACCAGCTTTAATTTTTCTTGCTGTATTTAGCACGCGAAACTGTTTGACACCAAATGCTGCTAGAAACCACTTCTGGCAAACTGATCTCTGTTTTCCGTCTGCCCATATCTGAAATGAAAAAATAACTTTACTACTATTTTGTTATGGTTACCAGTACTTGTTTGTTTGGCATTACCTTTCTAATGCATTTTGATAACGGATTGGGACTAATAATGCTATATGAAAAATGAAGAAAATGTGAGTTTCTTACATTAAAGTGGACAAAATAGTTACCTTGTATTTTATCGAAATTCCATGTGAGGTTCCTGTATTTTTTCTTAATCTCCTTCGTTTGGGGGTACAAACACTCATCATATGTCCTAATTTTATGTCTTGGGATTGTTTATTTTTCTAACTGTAAAGTTTTCTCCTTGCTTCAATTATTCTGTTTCTTCCAATGTTATTACACTCATATTGATCAATTCTATGCTTATGTGGACTCTCAAAATTTTCTAGTGAAGGGAAATGATCTGTGTACCTGTAATATAAAATACAAACTTTAATGTCCTCTATGCTTAAAAAGAAAATTATTAGCATTTAATGTATTTCATTGGTGAAGTTAGCTACCTACTTCATTTCCTTTTGCTTATCCCTTTTCTTTTTATTTGTTTGTCTTTTTCTGCTTCCAATACTTCTCTCTCCCACTACTTCCATCTTCTTACATTTAATGTAGTTCGTTCACTTATAATAAAATTATTTCTTTTCTAAAATAATTATTATTGTGTTGTGATACTTTCTTTTGCTATACCGCATAAAACAAGTGTCATTGTCGAGCAGAAAGAAAACAGTGTTCCCTACTCGCAAGAGAACGAATAATCACTGAATTGCAGGAAAACTGTGTATTGTGACCGACAATGGACTAACGAAGTTCTGAAAATTAGAAAGTTGTGGACATACCTAGTTTTGGCCGAAACACTATATTTCTCTCCTATATCACAGTGAGCCTAACAGAGTTGTGAACATGAAAGTTTTCCCAATGATGCGGATCCCTTTTAAGATCACGTTCCCATAGATAACTCATTTTTGTTCGTGAGAGGACAACCGTGGTTTTGAACACTAGCTCCTCGACTGTCATACGAATGAATGAATTATTATTATTATTCATTATTTATTATTATCAGGGCCCGGATTCTAATGACATGTAATCTTCTTATTGATGCTGCCTAAACATTGCCAACTTGTAGATAAATCCTAATCATGGGCTCTAGATTGTAGAAATGCATTTTTATTAGGTCATTTTTTGTCATTTTATGGAATTTTATATTTTTAAGGCATTAATTTTACTTTTAGGTCATTATTTTGTCATTTTCGTGTCATTTGCTTCCTTATTTTGTCATTTTTATGAATTTACTTTAAATATATGACTAGGTTACTATAATAATAATTAAGGAATCGCGCACAATGTGCATTATCTTAACCTAAGACTTAACCTACCCAGTCCTGAACCCGGGAAAGGGATTTTTCACTACTGAAAAATCCCCGACCCGGCCGCCGGAGTGGAAGGCAGGCGCGCTACCGACTCACCCACGGCGACGGACTAGGTTACTACAATGCAACATTGTTGTACCTAGGTAGAATCTACTTTAAAAACAATTTTCTTATTTTTCTTCTCAAATGTTCCATTCAAGAACAAAGCTTTTAGACGTACGATATCCTTTCTACATTTACAGTTTTTAGAATTATGTACAAATTAGTCTATACCTTTGTGTGCACAATAATAATTTTTATATAAAAAAATATGAGTTTTTAGGTCATTCTTTGCAATTATTAAGTAATTTTCTTTAAAATGGAGGGTCATTTTATAGGTAATTTTTTTAACAATTTTAGGTCATCAGAATCCGGGCCCTGATCATTATTATTATTATTATTATTATTATTATTATTATTATTATTTCTAGTTCAGTTTTGATATAAATCACACATTCATCTATAGACAATAAAAAAGAAATAAACTAGTGTAAAAATATTTGTAAACAAAGGGCCAATTAAATAACTGCTTTCCACCCGAATCCATTTTCTAAATTATTAAATCTTACAATGAACTAAATAAAAGACACCAGTAAACATAAACAAAGCATAAGCACATTCATAGTTAATGTACAGTGAGTCCCACGCACGAGTTAGCCAATCATGCGGGTTTCTGCGTCGCGATGGCCCCTGCTCTAACTCCCGAGCGATTGGGTGAATAATATCTACGCAAATAGAGATGTGAACGGTATAATGGTTCAGGTTCTCACAATTACAGTTGGAATTACAATGAAAATAAAATCAGGTAAACTGATATAACAAAGTGCCAGTATGTTTTTGTTGAATCAATTATAATTGCAATTATGATATGCAGAAAATTAGTTTTTCTAATCAGATTAAAATAGACCAGCATCAGCAGAACTACAGATTTGTGATACCTGGATAATCGCTCACTCACATAAAAATAAAAAATAAAATAAAAGAAATCCATGTCACATCGGCCGGCTCCGGGATTTGATCCGAGCACCTCCAGAATACGAGTCCAAGACGTTACCATTTGGCCAACTCAGTCAGTTTGACGGTGTTGTTTGATAAGCATATGTGAAGGAATAGTGTTAACTGTCAAATTATACCGGTAGACAAAAATTAAAAAACATGTGACTTTTAATTAGTTGTTACTCTGGTACCGGTCAACCGATTAGGTCCAAAATTAAAAGGCTTCTTGCCATGGACGTTATAAATGCTTATACCAAGTTTCATGAAAATCCGATAAAGCATATTTGAGTTATGGGGCCTTTTGTTATATAATACCATAAAAATGCACTAAATTGGGCATTATTCCGGTACCGGCCAACCGATTTGGTCCAACATCAACAGACATCTTCCCATGGACATTATAAATGTGTATTCCAAGTTTCATGAAAATCCGATAAAGCGTTTTTGAGTTATGGCGCTTTTAAATAAAAACACTAAATTGGGTTTGACGCCGGTACCGCTGGACCGATTTGGTTCAATATCAATAGGGCTCTTTCCATGGACATTATAAATGCGTATACCAAGTTTCATGAAAATCCGTTAAAACGTATTTGAGTTATGGCGCGTACACGGACAGACATTTTTCCGTTCCCCACACACAATCTCATAAAGTACCATACTGGCACTTAATAACTAGGGCCCGGATTTTTATGTGCTAAAAAACTTAAAAATATTTATTTTTTATGTGCTAAAAATGTTAAAAATATGTGCTAAAATTTTAAAAATATGTGCTATAACTAAAAAAAAAAATCTGAAAAAAGAAACAAAAACACCAGAATGTTCGTAACTTACTAGAACAAATTATATTGAAACTCGCCATCATCAGATATAAAATGCTGACAGGAGTTGCAGTGCACAACAAATGTCATCTCCAGATTATGGATCGCAAATCCTTGTCTGTTATCCGAGAATAATGCCTTATATTGAGAAAAGGAATCTTCTACATCACACGATGTTAACCTTGCATATTTAAAGAGGGGTATATCACTAACACACACACACACACACACACACACAATCAATTCAATTATGTTTTGGCCTGCCAAAACTTGAGCGACTTTGCCACCATTTTTCTCAATCATACCTTTAAATTGTTCTTAGAACTTCTATTTTCGAACCTGAGATAGTGTTAAGTTGCCTTTCAAGGTATTGTATTTCTTTAATTGAATTACGCAATGTTGAGATTGGGTTCGGTTCTGTTCTTCCCTGATAATCACTCTCACCTCATTACAAGTGAAGCATTTGTGTTGAATTCATTCGAGATACAAATTTTTGTTGTAAAATGTTAACAGAGAATGAGGAAAAGTACTAAAATATTTATTTATGGAGAATATATCGAAAATATTTATTCACATAACTTTTTTGTAAAACATGTGTTTTCATGTAAAATAAAATTTGGAATTTGCGGTTTTCAGATCTTGATATGAGCATCAGGAAAAAAAAAAAAAAATTCATAAAAAATCTGAAAAAGTACTAAAATATGTATTTATGGAGAAAATATCGAAAATATTTATTCACATAACTTTTTTTGTAAAATATGTGTTTTTATGTGAAATAAAATTTATAATTTGCGTTTGTCGGACCTCGATTTGGATATTAAACTTTGTTTTAGGAATGTACGCATGAGGAAAAAAAACATTTTTTACATACAAATCCGGGCCCTATTAATAACCATGTACCTCATCACAAGAGATGTTGGAAATGCCCTCCTCTTGCATCCACACAACATTGGCATCTATTCTGAACATAAGTTCAGCTTCAGAATAGAAGTTAATTTATCTTGTGATATTGTCTTTAAGTTCATCTAACCAGGGGTGCCCACCCCCCAAACTTAATGACTCACCCCCCCCCAACCTTCAAGACTCACCCCCCCCCCCAAACTTCATGACTCACCCCCCTCAAACTTCATTGCTCACCCCCAACCTCACGACAAGGGCGCCAATATGATATTTTCAAGGAAGGGGCAATTTTTTAAATTAATATATTTTTTGTCGCTTTAACTTCTTGGGCCACTTTGTAACATTATATTAATAATAAAATAAGTGCAACAATGACGTAGTGGGGAGGGTCGAAAGTGCCGGGGGGGTTTGGAATACCCCCCGCAAAAGGGGTTCGGGGTCCATCCCCAGAAAAATTTTAAATATTGAACTAATGAAAATCACATTTTGCGCTATTTTAGCACAGAAAAACTAGTTAGAAAAGTTGTTTACCATACTCTAAGACATGCAAATGTAAATACGAAATCATTACCGGTACCTAAGTGGGGGGCCCACCCCCGGAAAATTTTTAAATATTGTACTAATGAAAATCACATTTTACGCTATTTTAGCACTCAAAAACTAGTTAGGAAATTTGTTTACCATACTCTAAGGCATGTCAATGTAAACAAGAAAATGTTACCTAAGTCGGGTGTCCACCCTCGGGAAATTTTTAAATGTTGAACTAATGAAAATCACATTTTACGCTATTTTAGCACTGAACAACTAATTAGCAAATTTGTTTGTTTATTGTTTATTGTTTAATCCTCTGAGCAAATACATGCTATGGGATATTTTTAAGCATTAACGTACATTAATACATACATAACATGTTAGGCAATACATACATTAATTCAATGAAAGAAAATAGATTATAAGATACAAACTACATTATAAGATACTATATAGTATGCAATTTCACAAATGTACCAATTATACAATAATATTGTTTTAATTTGGTTTTACAGATTCTCTCTCTCTCTCTCTCTCTCTTTTTTTTTTTTTTTTTTTTTTTTTTTTTTTTTTTTTTTTAAATTAGGCCTTCTAGAAAAGTTTTAAGGTAGAATTTACAGGACAAACTTGAATTTACAAAATGACTACCGGTAATATTTACAAAAGTTTACTAGATTTATCAAGTTGTTCTGAAGTAGCCACATGCATGACTAAAAAATAAAATAAAAAATAAATTAAATTAAAGTAAAATTAAATAAAAATAAAATTTACATTTGTCAAGCTTAGAATGAAATGTAGTATGGTTATATACTACATAACAATACACTTACATAGAAATATGGTTACATAGAATATCAGTGATGGGAAGTAATTGAGTAAAAGTAATGGGATTACAGTAACGATTCCTTTTTTGGCCCCATTTACTTGTAATCGTTACTTTTTTTAAAATGTAATGGGAACAACCCTGGCAATTTTGCATTTTTCTGGAACAGCTCCCTTCAGGAAGGAATAATAAATGAATTCTGAAATGGCATATTTTAGTGATTTTTTAGTTTTCTTTAGAAATATGTTTGTTATTCCATCCTTTGTTGCATTTCTTTTGTTTTTTAAACTGTCAATATGCTTTTCAACCTCATGTGATGTTTGTTGCAGTTATTATTGCGGGTTTGTCATGCCAAAGCTAAAGAAGAAGAGTGCTGCGTAGCGACAGCAAATTAAACTAAAAGCACTTCGAAATCTACCTCAGCCTGTAGGCTTGCCTAAAGGGATTTTTTAAAAATGGTATTGGAATAACTATGTATATCTTCATTATTTGATGTTTAAAGACTATGCATAATTTTGTAAGCCGTGGGAAAATAACTAAATATCTATTTCTTCCCATTTAAAACTTTCTCAGTTAAATGTTTTCTGTAAGAACATTTCTTAATTAATTATATTTTGGAACTTGCTTCTCATTCTCAATTGCTATAGGCTATCATCGTCATTACTGTTTTCACAACTAATATCCAGGTTAGAGGTAATATTAACAAAACTTACTCAATGTGTACGGAAATATTGGTATTGATGTGTTTTGTACGTTTGTTTGTTCATTAATAATTTTAGACTTTCTAACGTCCCAAGCAGCTTTATTAGCTGAATGGTCCAATAGTTTTTGCCCTTGTACCTCCTCCCCCCCCCCAAAAGAAGGAATTTTTAGGTATTGCCATTTTGTAAAGTAATTGTAATTTTACTGATTACTTTTTTGTGCCCCCCCCCCAAAAGAAGGAATTTTTAGGTACTGCCATTTTGTAAAGTAATTGTAATTGTAAGTGTAATTTTACTGATTACTTTTTCAAAAAGTAATTTGTAATTGTAATTAAGTAAAATGTTTCTCAAGTAATTGTAATTCAGCCCAATTACTATTTTTTTTGTAATTTTCCCATCACTGAGAATATGGTTACATAACAATAGACTTACAATAGAAATTATATTAAGAGTATAATACAATACCGGGTACATTAATTTACATATATATTACAGATGAGAGAGAATGGGATGAGATAGTTCAGTAACAAGATATTTCCTTTTCTTTTGAGTTATCAAGAGATTGAGTTACAGTATTCCTCAATACTGTAGAAGCATGATTGAATTAGGAATTTTTTTAGGGTGCTTTTGAATTTGATTGGGGATTGTATATTTTTTAAGTGTTGTGGTAGTTTGTTGAACAAATTTACTCCACTGTATTTAGCTCCTTTCTGAAATTGTGCTGTGTTATGAGTAGGAATAGAGAGATTATTTCTGAATCTGGTTTTGTGCTCATGATTTGTTCCATTTGTTTGAAATTCGTTTAGGTGAGCTTTGACATGTATCAGTAACTCATATATGTATAGGGATGGAAGCGGTAGGATTTGCAAGGTCTTAAAGATGGGTCTACATGAGTCATTTTTGTTGGCTCCAGACAGTATTCGAACGATTCTTTTCTGAATTCGGAATATTGCTATGCTTTTAGTGCTGTTTCCCCAGAAGATTATGCCATATCTCATAATGCTTTGGACGTGGGCAAAATAGAGAGATCTAGTCGTGGGTGCATTGGTAAGTTTTTTAATATGGTAAAGCGCATAGGTGAATTTTCCCAGTTTTTTAACAACTTCTCCTATATGTGAGTCCCAAGATAGATGTTCATCTATAGTTATGCCAAGAAATTTGGTGGATGGAGCATATCGGATTGAGTTTTCAAAGCTAATAGTTGGTTTTGGTGGGCTATTATTTCTATACTCTATACCACCATTTCTGAACCTATGGTCCGCGGACCACCAGTGGTCCGCACCAGATGGTGCAGATGGTCCGCAGACATAATTAAAAAATTATAAAGCAAGTGGAAAGTAAAGAAGTAAAATTTTTTCACATATTTCATTATAATGACCTATAATTAATACCCCAAATATTAAGAATATAGGCCTTCTTTTAAAAATGGGATGTAAAATTAGGGGTCCGTAAAATTTTTTAGACATTTTACAGGTCCTCGGGTTCAAAAAGGTTGAGAAACGCTGCTCTATACTATACTATACTCTAAGACATGGCAACTTAAAGAAGAAACTGTTACCTAAGTTTTAATACTTATTACTATTTATAAGAAAAGTTGAATAACACATGGAACAGTGGACATAATAGGCCTACTCATTATGTTATGAAAAGAAAATAACTGCTATATCATATTTGACACACCAACAAATCTTGTTTAATTAAATAAATATTTTATTTTTTAAATACAAATATAGAATTTTAGGTTTTGACTTTTAAGGGTAAAAACTCCCTGGACCCCCTTTCCTAATCCACTGTGGATTCTGCTTCCATGTTGTCAATTTGGTAAAACTTCTGCAAACTTTTTATGTCTTAACTGACTTTAAAATAATTGTCTTAAAAGAAAAACACCTGACTATAATAATTATTAATATACATTTTTTTTCCCTTGCGCCCCCGCCCCCGGGTATGGGCGCCCATGGCTGTCGAAATTCTTCATCTTTATCTTTATAAAAAATTAGAAGAGACCTTTTGAAGTTATAGAACTTGACCGTTTTTATTTTTAACATATAAAACACTAATTTTGCAACAATTTTCAACCCCCCCAGAAAATTCATAAAACGATAATATTTCCCCCCCCCCAGAAATTTCAATGACGCAGTCTGCGTCTTAACCCCCCCTCCTGTGGGCACCCCTGATCTAACAGTATGTGACTATTATTTATGGGGAAACTTGAAAAATAAAGTGTATAGTACAATTTCCAATACATTAGAAGAACTTAAAGACACAGATAGAGATTAACTCTATCTCGGAAGCTAAACTTATGTTCATGAAAGAAAATGTCCTGAAAAGATGCCAGTGTTGTGTGGATGCAAGAGGAGGACATTCCCAACATCTCTTGTGATGAGGTACATGGTTATTTTCATTGTAATTCCAACTATAAATGTGAGAACCTGAACCATTACACCATTCACAGCTTTATTTGCGTAGATATTTCACCCGATCGCTTGGGAGTTAGAGCAGGGACCACTGCGAAGCGGAAACCCGCATGATTGGCCACCTCTTGCATGGGACTCACTGTATAACAATACACTTGGTTACTGCACAGGGCACTTACGTCTGTAACCAGGGATCGAATCAAACATTTTGACAAGGGGGAAATTAAATGTGAGCCCAAATTGAACTATGTTATAAACCACTCTCTGTAAAAGACATACTCAACAGACTACCACAGAACACCAGTCATACTGCATTCATTATTATAGCAAAACTATATTGTTGTTGGCAAAAAGGAAGCCATCATGAAGTAGTAGTATAATCCTTATGTCCATTGTCGTGTTTCTGCTACTCCATGCACGTCAAATGCTTGTTAGATAAATTTTGTTGCTACTCATTGTGCTGGTGATACAGTTGCATTAAAAAGGGAATAATGAAAAAACATAAGTAAATGTTTCCGTTAATTGCATTGGAATTTTAAAATGAAGTTTGTGAAATGCGGAAAAATATATCCCTAGCAAGGAAGCAATTTTTATTTAATGAGCTTGGGAAATTTTTTCACAAGAGAGGTAAATACCCCCATCCCCCTTGTAAATTCAAATCCTGTCTGTAACTACACACAGCTTTTAATGCGAATGAATTTGATTCTGGAGATATTTGCTTCCTTTTGAGAAGTCATGGAGTTCTGTATTTCAAATTATCAGTCACCATCAATATCGCTTTCAAAAGTTTTTATTTTCATTTTAGTTTTCTCAGCTGTCCATGCCTTATTCATAAAAGAAAACACTCGCTTGACTGCTTTATTTGTACCAGGAAGTCTGTCTGTTTTTTCCTTTTGCCCATGGGCATCCGCAGAAATTTTGTCAAGGGGGGGCCAATGCACGAATTACTGCCGCCACCACCATCACTGTGCTACTATACATGGGCGTCCGCAGAAATTTTGTCAAGGGGGGGCCAATGAACAAATTACTTCCACCACCACCATCACTATGCTACTACAATCACTTTATTATTATTATTATTATTATTATTATTATTATTATTATTCATATTATTGCTATTATTTCTATTACTATTCATATTATTATTACTATTATTACTCACATTATTGCTATCATTATTATCAGGGCCCGGATTCTGATGACCTAAAATTGTTTGAAAAATGACCTATAAAATGACCCTAAATTTTCAAGAAAATGACTTAATAATTATAAAAAAATGACCTAAAAACTGACATTTTATTTATAAAAAATTATTACTGTACAAACAAAGTTATAGACTAGTTTGTACATAATTGTAAAAACTGTAAATAACTGTAATGTTGTGAATGTTCTTTTCTCACGGAAATTTATACTGGCATTGAGGCACTGGTGAGTCAAAATTCGGCACATCCTTTTGTGGTCTGCCGGATTATATTGTTGTTTATTGAGGGTAAACAGTAGTTTGCACTCTCAAATTTAAGCAGGTGGCAGACTCTGGTGCCAAGTCAATCTAATAACAATAGTACTATAATACAGACAAGTCAGCACTTAATTTTTCCATCTTGTAATAAACAAACAACACTTCAAAGAAAGCACCGCTAGCGACGAAAAAAGTTAATACTCTCGATGTAAATACATGAAAATGACTAAATAAGGAAGCAAATGACACGAAAATGACAAAATAATGACCTAAAATTGAAATAAATGCCCTAAAAATATCAAATTGCAAAAAATGACAAAAAATGACCTAATAAAAATGCATTTCTATAATCTAGAGGCCATGATTAGGATTTATCCACAAGTTGGCAATGTCTATGCAGCATCAATAAAAAGATGACATGTCATTAGAATCCGGGCCCTGATTATTATTATTATTATTATTATTATATAATCAACATCCTTCATTTACTGTAGCTGGACTATGGCCATGGACAAAGAAAACATCAGATGTACACTCACATGACTTTTCTTACACCGTACAATTTCTACTATTCATATAAAATATAAAATGCCTTATCTTCATTGTAATAAAATGTTTGGGTATAAATGGTTTCAAGTCTAGAGGAAGTAATTATTCCTATATACTCATATCTAGTCAGCTGTTACAGCTCGTTTACATCCAAACACCGTGAAGAAACTTAAACCTCATTTCACATTAGTTGCTTATAGTAATTTAATTTAGAGGTTTATGTGTAAACAAAATTTCCAGGGAGGGGCAGCGGCCCTACCCTGCCCCCCCTTCCGGACGGCCATGCTACTATAATCACTTTATTATTATTATTATTATTATTATTATTATTATTATTATTATTATTATTATTATTATTATTATTATTATTGCTATTATTATTGCTATTATTATTACTGTTCACATTATTGCTATTATTATTATTATTATTATTATTATTATTACTACTACTATTATTATTACTATTCACGTTATTATTATTATCATAACTATTCACATTATTATTATTATTATTAAGTGCCAGTATGGTACTTTATGAGATTGTGTGGGGGACGAAAAAATGTCTGTCCGTCTGTCTGCCTGTCTGTCCGTCCGTCTGTACGCACCATAACTCAAGTACGCTTTTTCGGATTTTCATGAAACTTGGTATAAACATTCATAATGTCGATGGGAAGAACCCTATTGATATTGAACCAAATCGGTTCACCGGTACCGGAGTAATGCCCAATTTAGTGCCTATTTTAATAGATTATGGCGCCTTTCTCATAGAAAGGCGCCATCACTCAAATACGCTGTAACGGATTTTCATGAAACTTGGTATACCCATTTATGACGTCCATGAGAAGTGCCCTATTGAATTTGAACCTAATCTGTTGACCGGTACCGGAGTAAAACCCAATTTAGTGTATATTTTAAAGACGCGGTAACTCAAATACGCTTTACCGGATTTTTATGAAACTTGGTATACACATTTACAATGTCCATGGGAAGACGTCTATTCATAATGGATAAAATCGGTTGATCTGTTTCGGAGTAATGCTCAATTTAGTGCCTCTTTTATGGCAATATACGTATTCGAAAGAATTTATTAAAAAAATGAAAATCAGTTATCTTGACAACATAGCCTATTGTTTTACTGTGATCTTATAAGGCCTTGGAAATTAAAATACAGGTAGCTATGACAAAAAATACTATTGTTTTACATGCGCTTATCCAACTAGACCGTTAAAATGACCCAGGAGGCCGAGATGGTAGACCTTTCTTCTTCCGTAAGCCCTGCTTAATGAATAAATCTGGAGCTTAACTTGTTGTAAACAATTTCCAGGGAGGGCCTACCCTGCCCCCCCCCTTCCGGACGGCCATGCTTTTGCCCCCAGTGTTGGGAAATAGGCCTCCAGGTGGAGGTTTCTGTTACCTAGGTGAATTTTGTTAGGCTTATTTTCTGGGAGAGGGCAGATCTGGTCACATAAAGTGGCCTGAGCAAATTCTTTGTTTTCAAGTGCATTTAAAACATATAAAACTAGGTCAATGAGGGCATCAACTGTACTTTTCCCTGATCTAAAACCATACTGTCTCTCAGAAAACAAGTTTGTTTCTTGTAGGTAGTGGACAAGTTGAGATTTTATCAATTTTTCATAGGTGGTAGAGAAAACTGGCACTAGAGATATTTAGTTACTAGGCTCATTCTTGCACCCTTTCTTGTGCACAGGTATTACTTTAGATATTTTCAGAGAGTTGTATGTCCTATTCTAATGAAGGAATAATGCACCTTGTCAACGAATGGAGAATGCACTGAATGACACTTTTCACTATATTGTTCGACAACCCATAGTAGTCACATGAGTCAGAGTTTTTCAATTGATTCACCACTTGCAATACATCTTCCCTGGAAACTGGGTGCACTCTGAAAGTTGTTTGAGGAGATCTGAAGTATTGAAAAGAGTCATCTGCACAGACATCAGGTTGAGCAATTTGCAACAGAGTTATTTCTGCGGCGTTCAAAAAGTAGACATTCAAATCATCTGGATTTAGTGAGGCAGCTTCTATTTTATTTGTTGGTTTGTTGGATTTTGTGATACTCCATCAGCTGAAAGGGGCATTCAGTGGTATACATTAAAAAAATAACATTTTTGAAGTATCATACTTTTGAACGAACAATATGAACATGTGGGTGTTTCAGAAATATTTAATGGTGTTATACTATTGCTGTTATGAAATGAAAAATTTATGTTATTTTATACTTTTAAAAGTACCGGTAGTAATAATAATTATTTATTTTTATGTATTTCTGATTTATGACAATGGCTTTTGACATTTTGATTTTTCAGAGTTTGTATATTCGGTCAGTACATAACAAATCTATTACGAGATTTTAATGATATTTTGATTGACTGGGGCATTTGTTTATTCATAGTTATGGCTACAATGAATGAAGACTTCAGTTCTTCCCTAATGACATATAGTTTTTATAATTCATGAGTATTGTGATCATTTGAGGATTTTCTGATTTGTCATGGAGCTTTGAACAATACAAGAATTTGTATTATTTCAATATTTTGAAAGCTGAATGGAATATCGAGGATACAACAGGTGCGGTTCTACCTATAGGTCACAGGGTCACATGGCTGTCCCATCTATTTTGAATATGAACTGTACCAGCAATGTATAAAGTTATATAATATTTATCTATTTCAAACTTTGTGCATTTGTTTTGCTTGTTCATGGTATAACTCAAGTTTGGCAACATAGCATCGGTCAAATTTCCGTTGTGACTGGGCTGCCCATTGAGCTAGAATAGAACTGGAGTTAGGAGTCCAGCACAGCAAGTGAGGCCAACTGTTTCGACTAGCTCCGCCTGGAAAATCTGGCAAGAAGCTATTTGTCTGCTCAGCAAGAAATGTCAAGTAGGCATATATGCCTGAAAATTTATTACGATAGAGTGAACATTACCTTACCTTTAGCTTTAGTAAGCGACCATGTCTCACATAATGTCTCATATAATACAACCGGCAGGATAATTGTATTATAAATGTTTATTTTTGGATTTGTGGACGAGAAGTTAAGAGTTTCTTACCCGCATAAAAACTACCATTTCCTTATTTGTGTCTACGCTTAAATTCGGCCTTAATATTATTTGTGTCTGTAAAAATTGCTCCCAGATAAACAATTCTTTAATCTACTTATTAAATAGATTACACATGAGAGCCTTTTACAAATGCTTCTATAGGCCTATTGTTCTACTTCAAAATCGTTACTTTAATTAATATATAATGCATTTAAACTAAAATTAATATTTGAAATATGAATGCTGACAATGCTTTACATAACCCTTGCACAACGAAGAGGATCTGTTCCATCCTTTTATGCAAAACTAATTCTGCCCATTGTTGTGTTTTTTATTAGTTCTTCGATTTTTCCATGCATTGCCATCCTACCTGAATTATGATATAGGCCTATCCTGAAAATTGCTAAAATCTGGATTAAGGATTAATTACTAAATATTATATTAAACGTTATTATCACAATAAAATACACTTAAAATGAATGATGACGATTTTGAAGTAGAACAATATATTTCAATTTCTAAAGATTTGAACGTAATACTAATTTAATGTAATAATGTAATACTGAATACTTGCTATTTTGTCGGTTAGGCCCACATGTATGGAAACGACAGAAGTCACGTAAAAACATACGTATTAATATTAATCTTAATTATAATAATGACATACTTTAAATATATTAATATTAATTATTCTTAGAATGGATACAAGAAGAATTGTCTTACAATCATTCGTCAACAATATCTTCAATTTCCAAAACCAAACGTGTGATAATTCCATACAAGAAAGGCGATTTGACGTTTCGTATTGAGCAGACAAATAGTTTCTTGCCATAGTTTCCGGGCGAGACTAGTCGAAAAAGTGGCCTCACTTCTTAGTACAGGGGAAAGGCTGTAGTGCTAACTCCAGGTATAAATTCTAGCTCAATGGGGCTGCCTGGCTGTCTCTCATCTCTTTAACATCATTCCCTCTCCTAAAGTTGGAGGAGAGTTCAAGGAGGGGTTGCGGCTAGCTTAATTTATATAGGGTCACAGTAATGTTAAAACGCGACACTTTTGGCGCTGTTTTACATTCTTGAAGTCTTCTACATGATTGGACGCATAGCCGCTAGATGGGGACTGATCCTCCACGGGGTATCACAACACCTTACCAGTCCACTGGCACATTTGTGAAGGGAGGATACAAAACTTCCCAAATAAGCTAGAAGGCCGGAAGTAAATGCATGTTGAGTGTTACTGTCTGTGAGTGTTCATTATGCTACTCATTTCTTCTCGTGTTCTTTTAATCAGTGAAGAACTTTTTTAAATACTTTACGCAGAGTATAGTAGGCAGTGAAATGAATGAGGTAAGCTAGTTACAAAGAAAATATCTAAATTCGATGACCGAATAGCTTTCAATAAGTCTAACTTATAATGATAAAAACAGAGCATATGATGGAATTTTAGTAAAAACACATAGGGGAAAACTGGAGTGGATCTGGGATTATCTGATAATGTGAAAACTAATTCA
Source organism: Ectobius pallidus (assembly GCA_964059195.1). Lineage (NCBI taxonomy): Eukaryota > Metazoa > Arthropoda > Insecta > Blattodea > Ectobiidae > Ectobius > Ectobius pallidus. The sequence goes on from CAXKWD010000003.1 coordinate 129,255,268, forward strand.
TTGTTTTGTTTTTCATGCATTTTCTTTGAAGATAATGGATTAAAACCTATATGAAGCCTTGAAACTTGAACCTGATAGAAGTAAGAAACACCATTGGTCAAAACATTTTAGACAATGAAATGAGTCTTAAGGAAAAGCTGATATCCTAGTACAACTTGATGGTAGCTACTGATCACCTGTTTGTAATGAGCTTGTTGAAAAAAGATCTTTGTCATGTGTTGTTGATGCTGTAAAATTTTGCTGGAAATTTGAATTGGGCATAATGAGACAGGTAATTATAACCCAGGTTTTTTAAAGGTTTCATTAATTATAACGCAGCATTTGAAAATGTCCTGAAATATCATTTAGATAATTCATGTGTATTCAAAGGTACAACAAAGGACATTCAAAAAAGAATTTTTGGATGCAATTTTGACTATTTTCCTCCTAACATTTATAGCTAGAGGTGTTTGAAAATGTATTTATTTGTTGTAAGATTTGTTGTTTTAAAATTCAAAAGGTGGTGTTTTGTGTTTTTATTTTTTTAAAGACACTAAAGACTTAGGACGTCATGCATATATGATTATTGTTATTATTATTATTGCTAGGCCTATCATTATTGTTATTGTCATTATTATTATTAACAATAAAAAATAAAAATAACAACAATAATAATAACAATAATAATAATAATAATAATAATAATAATAATAATAATAATAATAATAATAATAATAATAATAATAATAATAATAATAATAATAATAATAATAGGCATGTGTTCAACAGAACAAGAACATTTCTGCTACTTTTTTAAAAAGGTTAAAGAAACAATTTTTAAAAGTTTCGTTTTTGTTTCAATTTTCTGGTTGATTGCAAAAATGTTGCCAAGAAGTAGAAGTTAGAGCAAAATAACTACAGTTAGTTAAAAAGATTGTTGGCTACCACAATGGAACAGAACAATACACGCATATAGTTGTGGAAAAACTGTTCTTTTTGTGAAACTGTTCCAACTGTTACTGCTTCTCAAACGAAACTGTTTCAAAATAACCTGCTATTCTGTTGCGGCGGAAGAAACTGTTTTGCCACCATGGTGTTATTTTTCTATTTATGTGCTAAGACAAAGCTAGAAGAAGAAGCTACAAAAAAAATTGCAGCAGGAAGCGGTTACATACAGTAGTTACAGGAAATAATCCCATGAGGACCCAGTGGCGTTGCAAGCTTAGGTGGTACCCGGTGCGGAACATTTCTTGTCACCCCCCCCCCCCCATTTAAATTATTAAAAGATGGAATAGTTCCAAGTGTTATTTTTTGGATAGCCGAAGGTAATCCCACGAGAGTTTAGAATTTATCGATAGATGCAACTGCAACGAATTTATCTGATGTAACTCGTAAACTCAACGGATTATGCAAAATTAGTAATAATTACTTTGTTATATAAAAACAAAACTAAGCTCCGAAATCATGATATACTATGAATCAACCATCCATAAAGCGATTCGAGTTACCATGTTGTCGCCATGTTGTAACCAGTGCTACCAATGGTGCATATAAGACTTAATAGTTAACCTAATTCAGCCAAGTTTGTTAAGATTAAGGAAAGACATACATATCAAGTACATTATGCTGTACATTGTACATTGTACTGTTAAACGACAGTAAATTCTATTATTAATATTAAACTAAAGTGCGTTATAGACATACAGATATAGCCTACATTGTTTTCGTGAGCGACAGACTGTGGGTGTTACCGTTAATAAAGCGAACATCTAGACCAAAATACACTCCCGAAATTGTGCAAATTCTTATTTTTTGAGTGATTTTTTTATATTTTTATATTTTGTTTTCCAAGCGAAATCTCGAATTTTGGAAAGATGAATTTTGATAAAAGGACAAAATTTTATATTTATGTCAGATACCTTTCAATATGTGAACCGAAGATTGGAGACACGTTTTCCTTATTTTTACATAAAGAAAGTTTTCTCGAAAACGGCTCTAACGATTATCTTTAAATTTTTCACGTGGGTTGGTTATACTAAGAGCTAAAACTTTTATTTGAAACACTTTTTAGAAATAATTCTCTGAAGGGTAGTTATAAGCACCCACTCTGAATACGCGCTCTTTGCAATACGGCATCTTGCAACGAAAAATCGTACGAAAACAAAATTTTGTATTTGGGTTAGGTACCTTTTGGGGATGTGACACGAAGATTGGCGACAACTTTCTCTTATTTTTAAGGGGAGGCTAACTTTTATTTGGATAGGGAAAGTTATGTGAATTATACATCAAATTTTTATAGGTTGATCCTAAGAAATTTCATAAACAAGTAATGTGACTATTTTACGGAACTGTATTATTAATAATCTATTCTTAAATATGCGCACATCCCAGTTCAAAATCTAGATTGAAGAGTCTTCGGAGTCAACTCACATTCGAAGTTTATTTTCGTTAAAGTCATGACTGCCGCAGCGGGTAGAATTACTTGCGGCTTGAGTGATATAAAATATCACCGATTGTTGAAGTCTCATTTAAATTAATAAAACTGCAGACACAAGCATTGACATAAATAGACACCCCTCCCCCTAACCATAATACAGGGTCTTTATTATATGTTGAGACCGGGCGACGGAAGGCTTGAAACCGGGCGACGGAAGGCGCGCGCAGCCGGTCTGACCTTGATGCAACAGCGGCACGTGCAGTTATTGTTAAAGTGTCAACATGGTGAGACCCATTTCGCTGCAGCATCGTAGTTTTGTGTGTAAACATTATTTTAAGTACGAGTCTGCTAGACGTGTACGTGATGAATTTATTCGGACATTTCCTGCTGATGTGCCACCTTCAAGAGCACAAATTCACAGAATTGTTAATAAATTTGTAAATACTGGCTCAGTGCAAAACAAAAAGCATGTGCGCACACGAACAGTGTTAACAGAAGAAAAGCTAGACGAGATTGGCGCTTATCTTGAACATTCACCAAATAAATCACTCTCAAAATTTGCCCAACAAGTAGGGGTTTCAGTTTCTTCTGCACACAAAGCAAATTAGGGGCATTACAGTGGAAGAACTCACTCGCGTCAGCCAGAATGTGGTTTCCAGATACAATGCCTGTATAACACAGATATGTAACACTTTATATAGCCTACACTTTAAGCAGGGAAGCTGCGCGCGCGTCACCGGCGGCTAATGCGGACTCCGTAGCGGAGAGTGAAAACACCGGTCGCCCGGTCTCAACTTATAATAAAGACCCTGTATTATTGCTCGTATCAACACAGCGGCCAGTTCAGCCGCGTTTTATTACCTTTGTTGACTGAATTTAAAACTAAAAGAAGTTTCAATACGCATGTTGACTTGTAGAACGTCGTTAAGCTTATTTAATTGTTTTAAATAATATTATTTTATTTAAATTCCCTTGAGCGATTTTTTACTTACAAAAACACATTTTTATTTTGTCACCCCCCTTCCTACGCCACTGTGAGGACCCAGACAATGTGCAGGCCTGGAAGCAGCTATAGAGCTCTGGGCTTTTGTAGTTTTTCCTCCTGCCACTTGAGCGCGCTGCTCTCCACATTCAGGTATTGTCAACTTCCGGTTTCCTCAATCTTGTGTGTTTTCAATATGAGTTAGGGACGGTTTTCCAATTTTACAGTGAAGGAGTTAAAAAGGATGTTATCCGAAGATGGTGCAACAAATATTTCATAGTTAACAAAGCAAGAGTTGATTGGAAGGTGAGAAATCAAAGCTACCGTCTTCTGAAACGTTCGCTAACTGTTCTAATATGGTGCAATATGCCTTCGGTCTCAAATATTACTTCCTCTACCCGTACCATATGTACTATTTTTGGAAACATGTCTGTGTTTCAGTGTGTGTGTGTGTCTGTGTGGAATATCTGTGAACAAGCTAGCTCCAAAACGGAAAATCGTATGAAAACAAAATTTCGTATTTGAGTCAGGTACCTTCCGAAGATGTGAGCTGAAGATTGGCGACAAGTTTCTCTTATTTTTAAGGGGACTTTACATGAAGAAATTTTAGTTTTTGGCGATTTTCTTCAAATTTTGCACATGGGTTGCTTTTACCAAGAGCTAAAACTTTTATTTGAAACTTTTTTTCGAAAAAATTCTCTGAAGGGAATTATAAGCCACCCACTGTGAATACACGCTCTTTGCAATACGGCCTCATGTAAAGGAAAGTCGTACGAAAACAAAATTTTGTATTTGGGTTAGGTACCTTCTGAGGCTGTGACACGAAGAGTGGGACAACTTTCCCTTACTTTAAGGGGACTTTACACGAATAAAATTTCGTTTGTCACGATTTTATCAAAAACGGCTCGAACGATTTCCTTTAAATTTTGTACATGGAGTGCTTATACCAAGAGCTAAAACTTTTATTTGAAACTTTTTTCAAAAAAATTCTCTGAAGGGTTGTTGTAAACTACCCACTGTTTGTAGATACTCTGTCTTGCCTGGTGAACAACTCAATAAGCCGACATTCACGGCCTCTTATTCTATATAAGTACGTGAAGTGAGAAAGATGTATTGTTGGCCATGCTTACAGTAAAGAAATATCTGAGGGGAATGTTCGATAAATTTCGGAAATTATTCTGAATGGCGGAAAGTTCAATAAACGTTTTCAGTCACTTGTTTTTTCTTCTTTTTTTAGTTCGTCCATAGCTGTGTTTTTAGTCGCAGCATTCAAATGATGGGCTATAATGTATTTACAGCATAATTAGCGTAAAATTGTGTCTTGCGATTCTGTACAAGGATATGTGGATACTGCTAACTTTTATTTGGGCAGAGGAAGTTATGTGACTTTCACATCAGATTTTTTTTATACTGTTGCACGATTTATTTTCATGGTTTTTTTTTCAAATATGCATGAACATTTTCTTATCATAACTTATTGAACACACAGTCTAATATACGACGCTGTTTGTTTTGGCTTCAGGTTGCTCAGGCGAGAGAAAAATCCGGATAGGAACTTTGCCTTATTCGACGTTGAGGTTATAGAATCAGAAAGTAAACACGACTTTCCTTCGACAAATTTCTTCAAGATAAATTCATTCAAGAAAGAACGGTTTAAACTTTTTGACGAAGACTCCGTAACCACTTAGCAGTATGAAAGCTGGCCGGACTCTAGCAATTAGAAAATTCATCAAGCTCAAGTTAGTGAATAAGAAACATTATGCTCAAGTACAGGCACAGATGTTACTGACTGATATTCACAGGTGTGACTTTGTTATTTGGACTAAGAAGGGCATCATTATTCAACACAAAATTTAACAAAACATTTTCTGAGGGGCTACTTCATAATGTAAATGTTTATTATCAAACAGTATTTTTGCCTCTTCTGCAAAATGCCAATAAAAATTATTAGTTGTACAGTTGCTGTTGTCTTTTGATTTGTTTTAAATAAAAATATCTGAACCACCATGCTTTTTATGACTACGACAAAAATAAGAGGCTACTTTAAAATTTTGAGTATTTCACAAATTTATATTTTCTGGGCTCAGCCAGTGTTCCACCATCCCAATTACCTCCAAATTATTGTCTGATGACATAATACATAACATATCTGATTTACCTAGAAAACCTTTAATGTTAAGAAACATGACATTTACAAAATTAGTGTTATAATTAACTATATGCAGTGCTTTAGTTGGGCCAGTACGCACCGGTACTGCGTACCGGTATAAAATTATTTTCCTTCTACCATACCGGGAAAAATATGTGCTCCGGTATGTCGTACTGGCAGTACAGGAACGAGATTGTCCTAAAATACTTATTAAATGTCCAATTCACGAGAGTGTATTTGTTAATAATGACAAACACTATTAAATTCGCAATACATATGCGTTCTATGGAAGTTGAGTACCCCCATAAAATATTTTCCAACTAAAGCACTGACTATAGGCCTATTATGATTACATTTTTCTTCATCAGGTTTTGATCTACGTGTTACAAGAGTTTCTATTACAGGCATACCACAAATCTGGACATTTTCAGATACATTTAAGCTATCCTTAGGCCTAGGCACACATTCTACTCTAAAAAATCATCAAGCCCGGACCTATGTTTTCCTAAAAAATTTTATGTAGTTTGTTTTTTACTCAATTACAAAACAGAATGACCATTTTATGGGTTACGGAAAAATTTCGATTGACAGTGACATTCTTAAATGTCAAAATAAATGACCAAATAAAATTACACTGAAAACATGAAATACTAATTTACGTGGAAAGGAAACTTGATTATGAGCCTAAACGAGGTTAAGTTGGTCAGGTATAATTATTATTTCATAGGCTTATATATTTTTATCAACATCTACTATATCAAAAATATCTTAATCTCTCTAAAAAAAACATGAAATACTCGCCAAAACTGCTCATAGGAACATTAAAATCATCTTCTGTGAAGTGACAGCTGCAAACACGAGAATACTTGGAAGGTGTTTTTCCATGGCGTAATTTTACCATCCATTCTTGAAAAACAGCCCTTTCTTTTGGAAAACAAAGTTCTAAATTTTTGTGTGCAACGGCTGAACAGCCGAAAACATAGCTGTTAATCGGCATAATCACTTCCAAAACAAGACACAAGCACAGAACTGTATTGTAAACACAGGCCTCTGAGATAACCGGAAGTGGATAATACCTCATTCTCGGCGGCCATCTTAAAAGCGCAGAGCTTTATAGAGCTCTGCGCTTTTAAGATGGCCGCCGAGAATGAGGTATTATCCACTTCCGGTTATCTCAGATGCCTGTGTTTACAATACAGTTCTGTGCTTGTGTCTTGTTTTGGAAGTGATTATGCCGATTAACAGCTATGTTTTCGGCTGTTCAGCCGTTGCAAACAAAAATTTAGGTCTTAATTTTACAAAAGAAAGGGCTGTTTTTCAAGAATGGATGATAAAATTACGCCATGGAAAAACACCTTCCCAGTATTCTCGTGTTTGCAGCTGTCACTTCACAGAAGATGATTTTAATGTTCCTTTGAGCAGTTTTGGCGAGTATTTCATGTTTTTTTAGAGTGATTAAGATATTTTTGATATAGTAGATGTTGAGAAAAATATATAAGCCTATGAAATAATAAAATCAGGTAAACTGATATAACCAAGTGCCAGTATGTTTTTTTTTAAATCAGTGATAAACGCAATTATGATAGGCCCATGCAGAAATGTATTTTTGTAATAAATCTCAGAGTTAAACTCCAAAAACAAAATGTGCTGGCAATAATAATAATGATGCAATAGGCCTACGATTCGCTGATATGTCAGTTTCAAGTTTAAAGCTGCCTTAAAAGTTATGAATGAATAAAGTGTCAATGTGAAATCTGTCAGGAATTACATTAGGTATATTGCTGCACAGAAACGAATATAAAAAATACTCACATTAAAATATAGCCTAAAGTAAATATCGGTAGCTACATAACCATAGAATACACAATATAATATCAATATTCAACGGCTAGCTGTTATAAATCGTTTATTTCCATTATTTAAATTATTATTTAGCCCACACTGACATCGTTATGAAGAAACAAATCAATCAAGGTTGCTAACAATATCAATATACGATTGGCCATTTGTTACGTTTATTAATATATTGTGGGCCATGAAAGAATATTCATTACAAAATTAATATTGATATACTCGTTATTTCGGTACCGGTCAACCGATTTGGCCCTAATTCAATAGGCGTGTACCCAAGAACGTCATAAATTCGTATAACAAGTTTCAAGAAAATCCGATAAAGCGTATTTGAGTTATCCGCGCCTTTGTGATATATTACCATAAAAAGGCACTAAAGTGGGCATTATTCCGCTACCGGCCAACCGATTTGGTCCAATATCAATAGACTTCTTCCCAGGGACATTATAAATTCGTATACCAAGTTACATAGAAATCTGATAAAGCGTATTTGAGTTATCGCGTCTTTAAAATAATCACTAAATTGAGTTTTACTCCGGTACCGGTCAACCGATTCGGTCCATTATCAATAGAGTTCTTCCCATGAACATTACGAATGCATATACCAAGTTTCATTAAAATCCGATTAAGCGTATTTGAGTTATCGCGCGTACAGACACACGGACGGACAGACAGACAGAAGGACAGACATTTTCCCTCCCCACACACAATCTCATAAAGTACCATACTGGCACTTAATAAGTATATCTGACCAACTTAACCTCGTTTAGGCTCATAATATGTTAAATTAGTATTTCATCTTTTCAGTGTAATTTTTGTTGCCAATTTATTTGGTCATTTATTTTGACATTTAAGAATGTATATGTCAATCGAAATTTCTCCCGTACCGATAAAATGGTCATTCTGTATTGTAATTGAGTAAAAAACAAACTACATACAAATTTTTAGGAAAACATGGGTCCGGACTTGATGATTTTTTAGAGTGAATGTGGGCCTAGGCCTAAGGATAGCTTAAATGTATCTGAAAATTCCAGATTTGTTGTATGCCTGTAATAGAAACTCTTGTAACAAGTAGATCAAAACCTGATCTAAAGAAAAATGCAATCATAATAGGCCTATAGTTAATTATAACACTAATTTTGTAAATGTCATGTTTCTTAACATTCAAGGTTTTCTAGGTAAATCAGATATGTTATGTATTATGTCATCAGACAATAATTTGGAGGCAATTGGGATGGCGGAACACTGGCTGAGCCCAGAAAATATAAATTTGTCAAATACTCAAAATTTTAAAGTAGCCTCTTATTTTTGTCGTAGTCATAAAAAGCATGGTGGTTCAGCTACTTTTATTTAAAACAAATCAAAAGACAATAGCAACTGTACAACTAATAATTTTTATTGGTATTTTGCAGAAGAGGCAAAAATACTGCTTGATAATAAGCATTTACATTATGAAGTAGCCCCTCAGAAAATGCTTTGTTAAATTTTGTGTTGAATAATGATGCCCTTCTTAGTCCAAATAACAAAGTCACACCTGTGAATATCAGTCAGTAACATCTGTGCCTGTACTTGTGCATAATATGTCTTATTCACTAACTTGAACTTGATGAATTTTCTAATTGCTAGAGTCCGGCCAGCTTTCATACTACTGCCTGCCCTACGCTTTTCGAACCAAGTGGTTATGGAGTCTTCGTCAAAGGTTTGAACCGTTCTTTCTTGAATGAATTTATCTTGAAGAAATTTGTCAAAGGAAAGTCGTGGGTACTTTCTGATTCTAGAACCTCAACTTCGAATAAGGCGAAGTTCCTATCCGGATTTTTCTCTCGCCTGAGCAACCTGCAACCAAAACAAACAGCGTCGTATATTAGACTGTGTGTTCAATAAGTTATGATACGAAAAAGTTCATGCATAACTTATTTGTAAAAAAACATGAAAATAAATCGTGCAACGTATACAAAAATATTTGAGACCGCAGGCATATTGCACCATATTAGAACAGTTAGCGAACGCTTCAGAAGGCAGGTAGCTTTCATTTCTCACCTTGCAATCAACTCTTGCTTTGTTAACTATGAAATATTTGTTGCACCATCTTCGGATAACATCCTTTTTAACCCCTTCACTGTAAAATTGGCGAACCGTCCCGAACTCATATTGAAAACACACAAGAATGAGGAAACCGGAAGTTGACAATACCTGAATGTGGAGAGCAGCGCGCTCAAGTGGCAGGAGGAAAAACTACAAAAGCCCAGAGCTCTATAAAGAAACGGTGATTGCTACATGAAGCAGTTACAAAATAACAGTTCCAGGAGCAGAAGCAGTGACTACTTCCTGAAGTTGGTTGGCATGAAGCTGTTATTTTGCGAAACAGTTTTGTCATTTTTGTCTCGCGCATTTTGCGTGAGTCATGTGATACCCGTACCAATTTATGGGGAAAATGAAAAAATGCCAAAAATAGGTTTTATTTCGCGGATTATGGCGTTTGTGGTTTTATTTACGAAATTCGCGTTATTTCGCGGCTTGCATTTGCATGCAAATGGTATCTAACATCTTAATATATCAAGATAATGTAATCTTGACATCAGAATACATCATTTCGTTTTATCGCTAATCAACAAAAACAAACACCTCTATCTATAGCCTTTATTGCTTTTCCACACTTTCTGGTAATTTTTCTTCCTTTGGCCATGTAGGCAACCCTCTTTAATTATAAAAATAGTCATTCAAACATTGCTGTATTCAATCATAAGCACATAATTATATACGTAACTCATTGGCAGTCATAGAGACAGCATGAAAAGAGAGTATGCTAATAAGAGAATTAAAAATCCCTTTAGGCAGGCCTACAGGCGGAGGTAGATTTCGAAGTGCTTTTGGTTTAATTTATAGTCGCTGCATAGCACTCTTCTTCTTTAGCCTTGGCATGGTAAACCTGCAGTAATAAGAACTGAATTAGGTAAAGAGGAAGAGCCTACAATCATTTGTTTTGACAACAAGAATAGGATATAATATTCTGGGAGGCCGTGCGCAAGATCAGCAATGAATAAAAATAGCAAAGCCGCTAAACAAGACAAAATTATGATATTATAATAATTCTAAGTGTTATTATTTTAAAACATTAAAATCTCGCGTCATATGAGAGCTATGAAGAAACTATTTATTGATTTGTAGAGTACTCATCAAGAGCTTTTCAACGATACCCCACAAGACGTGGTTTCAAAAGTTTCGAATTTTCATCCCCCACCCCCACCCTCACTCGAACCCCCGAATCGTTGGTGTCACTGTGAACTCCATAGGGTGTACTCTAATTTATTCAAACAAAGTTTCCCTCTATACTTCATAGGGGCCGAGATATACATTTTAAAAAATTTCAACCTCCTCCCCCGACCACCCCCTTGGGCCAATTTTGCTCATTAACGAACTTGTCCGAACTATTGGGCCTAGAAATAACATATTAAAATTTGGTTCAAATATCTTCAAAATTACGGCCGCTATCGTGTAAAGATATATATATATATAAATATCACATTTTTTTTTGAACGGGCGGTGGTTTCGTACTTAGGGGAGCATGAAACGTAAAGATATGAAAGAATTTTTCGAAAATCATGACATGGTATCCATTGCAATAGGTAGATTTTTCTTCGAAATCTACCTAAAAACAAATTAATGATGTAACAGTAAAAACTATATCATGCTTTCATACCCATTTTTCAATATTTGTCCTGAAGGGGCCATATTTCATGAAATCCAACAAATTTTGCAAAATTCTGTGGATATAGTTTGCTTGGTAGTGATATATCTATGAGGAAAGTTGATTTGTAAAATTTTGCACTTACTACCTTAAAAAATATGGTCCCCACTTATTAGACATTCTTAGGAATTATTTATATGGATGCTAATCAATATCTTTCTGTTGTCCAGATCTCTCCTTTCATTGACATATAGATACATTCATTTTTAATTGTAATTTTCTAGTCTTCTAATTTCTCTCTTTCCTGATTATGTTTATATCTCAATTACCTGATGACTTAATGAGAACAGACAACCACTTTTTTCAACAACTAGATTTGAAGATTTCATCATAGGACAGTTCAATAATTTATTATTTTTCTGTCACTGAAAAGAAGTCGATCAGACTGGTGTTCGGCAGTGTTATATTTCAACAACAGCAGACGGAGGTACTAAGTTTAAAGCGACAGGAAGATATTTTTGTATCAATATTACCACTTTTTTCATGTTTCTTCAAATTCTCCCTTGAAAGCTGGTTACAAACCCTATTCGTCACATGTATATGCCTAGAGGTACATGTACCCAGTGCAGACACAGAACTTGATTTTGTTGTGGCCTAAAAACTCCTAGTGCTGCATCCCTGAATGGAGTAGGCCAACCATCCGACTGTTACCATATGCAGATTGCAGAATTAGGGCCATGTGGTCACAAGCCAACACCCATGTCTGTTAAGATAGTTTCCATGACTGGAGCTGCTCAGTTTGAATCACGAGGCTGAGTGCACCCCGTTTCAGACCTCCCTACCTCAGAAAATTCTGAGGTGGTACAGGGATTCAATCCGGGCCTGCAGATAAAGTGATACTAACCACGAAGATGTCTTCATTGTGGCCCCAGCTGCTTAAAAAATTATGCCCCCCTTAGCTCTTTCCTCCAAAGCTGATCACTTAAACATTTTGATAAACATTAGAACTCACCTTCTGTAACACTTGTACAACGTTGAGACTCAAAACTTAAAAATTATTTAATACCTGTTAAAGGACTCAAAACATTCTCTCATTTGTGAAATTAGAAGTCCAACACTTTAAAATACCGTATTTTACGGACCATAAGACACACTTTTTTACTTTGAAAACAAAGCCTTGAGAGTTGGGTGCATCTAATGGTCTGAAGTACATTAACAAACGAAAAATTCAATGCCATAGCCGGGATTTGAACCTGGTCCAAATCCCGGCTATGGCATTGAATTTTTCATTCTGACTTCACGTGTCCATCTTAGCCTACACACGGCCAGTGTGAAAGAATTATCATTCTACATTAACAAAATTAAAATTATGGTAAATATTGCAGGAATACCATAGTTATAAAAAAGGTGTTTTAAACAATAAGATTGTTACAAATTTTGGCAGACCTTAGGTATACTTCAGTGCACTTGTCACAATAGTAAAATGAGGGTATACAATGCGAAAAGAAAGGAGTGTTGAGTTCTTTTACACGAAAGGAGTTGTGTCTGCCGGGTGGTTAAATGAAGGCAATGACCTCTAAACAGCCTTGTCCCATTACACTTACCGTATGCTGAATTGAGGATTAGAGGATGTAAAAGTATTTTCAGTCTTTCATGAGAAATCAGTTCAGTTGTTAAAATTTACATGATGCCACCTGTGCAGAAGAGATTTTTGTACAATGTAGGTTTTAAGTTAGAAGTGATTTGCACTGATTCCATTGTACAGGGTTATAATTTGTTTATGCAAAGAAGTGTATTATTCCCTTTAATATTTTTGGTTTAGAATCACATTAAATTAATTTTCCTTTAAATTTCCATTCTAAAATCAAGGTGCGTCTTATGGTCCGTAAAATACGGTAAACCTCTTCTTAGAACTTGTTTTCGCTGCCTTCAGTCATTAAATCTTGGCTAAGTTTATCAATGTGTGTGTTTATTTCTTTATTTACATAATAGAATCTCTTCTTTTGAAAATCAGAATCTATTCCCAAGTAAATGGAAGTTCTGTACTTGAGCCCTAAATTTCTTAAAAAAAAAGAAGTCCCTTATTTTAGCTTCTCATAAATATTGATGATGTAGGTATTGGCGTAAGTCAGTAACCTTTGACTGAAGATACTTACTTAGTGGGCTTATGAAGGATATTAAAATACATTGCTACTAAATAAATTAAACTGAAGTTCTCAAGCTGTCTTTTGAGATAAATGTTAACTTTTTTTATCAGCATTTTCATTGCACTTACAAACCTTCTCCACCCCTCTCTCCATGCTCTCTGTTGTATCTCCGCTGCTGACTTCATAGAAATAAGTGATACTTTCAATTGGAAGAAAGATAGTTTCTTTCAAAGGTGAATATTTTGTTAGCAGCCTAAAAACCTGTGTTATTAGGCCTATATCCAATGCAGGAAACTAAAATTGAGACCACAATTGTGATATGTTTATAGCTTTCTTTTACTTTTTAATCTTTTTAAAAAAAATCTCTATACCCTCTACACCTCATTAGAGATTCATTCACTGAACAAAACAATTTCTTGGATCAATCAGCATCTTACTATTGCATTATAAACTACAGGTCCCAGCAGTGATGACTGAAAGAAATGTGTTATTTTTCCGATTCATTGCGACTTGTGGAATGTATTTACTGTAGTTTGTGGAGAAAAGAAAGAAAAAAACAAGACTTCACATCGTTTGCACGTTGTTTCCGAAACAATATTTGAGTTTCCTGTGTTCATGCATACAGCAGCATTTTAATTTGTGGTGGGACTTCCCCAATGAAGTGTCCCTCCATTAGCCTTGGCACCCCCCCCCCCTAGTGATCTAATAAGAACTGAAAACTTTTAGCTGACTATTGCTTTCAAGGACCCTGTGCAAACTGATTTCTTTTTGCCTTACTAAACTGTTTTGAAAGGAATACCCAAGGTTCCCTAAAAAAAAAAAATGTTTATGGCATTTTCATTTATATTCCTAAACCTTACATGTGTAAGATATCGTAGTCTACGTAGGTAATCATTAAAACTGCAGAAATAAAGTTTGACATAATAACATTATTCATATAGTGCTAGGATGACCAACTGTTCTGCATTTTAAGGTATTTTGTAAATGTCCTGCACAGAACCTCATTTGTCTCACAATTGCTTCGCTTTCTATGGGAATGAATTTTGGTTTTATTGCCATTGGTACGAACGTTCATCTAGCTTTAACTAAACATAGCATAACCGTTGCCAGTAGTATGATCTTTGGAAGTGCAAAGAAGCGGGTTATAGGATCTCTGGAGAAGCATTCCAGATGTATATTCAGACTTCCAATTTACCGTTAGTCTGTGGCATGGCGTGTGTGGCCATTCTGTAACATGAAACACATGAACATAGATGAGTTGTATTAACTAGCATTAGCACTGACTTGGAGGGGGGGGGACAAAGTACTTTCTGCCCCTCCAACATGTAAGAATTCATTCTATAAGACTTATGTATAACAACTAAAAATCCAATTCTTGCTCCCCTCAAAAAAGAAAAAATCCCTTTAGGCAGGCTTACAGGCTGAAATAGATTTTGAAGTGCTTTTGATTTAATTTATTGTTGCTGTGCAGCACTCTTCTTCTTTAGCCTTGGCATGACAAACCCGCAATAATAACTGCAAAAAAAGAGGAAAGAGCATTTTTTCAAACATTAAAATCTCGCCTTATATGAGAGCTATCGAGAAACTAGTTATTGATTTGTAGAGTACTCATCAAGAGCTTTTCAACGAAACCCCAGAAGACGTGGTTTCAAAAATTTCGAATTTCCATCACCCCCATTCGTACCCCCAAAACTCCCCCAACCCCTTGGGCAAATTTTGCTCATTAATGAACTTGTCCAAACTATTGGGCCAAGAAATAACATAAACTTTCTTTCAAAATTACGGCCGCTAGCATGTAAAGAGATATGAAAGAATTTTTCGAAAGTTATGACATGGTATTGATTGCAATAGGTAGTTTTTTGTTCGAAATCTACCTAAATATATATATATATATATATATAAGAGAATATTATAGGAGAAAAATTCCTCCGGCACTGGGACTTGAACCCAGGACCTTTGGCTATTCGCGCCAATGCTCTACCAACTGAGCTAAGCCGGAGCTCAATTCACAGCGCCAGATGGAACTTCTCTCCTATGACTGATTGCCCTAATGGTCTACCTCACAGACAGACAAGTTATGTGATATGCAGTACTGTGAGGCACACTAAGCAGTGATTTTTGTGATTATATCTATCTTGAATGTTAACTGTACAATAACAGTGAGGTAGACCATTAGGGCAATCAGTCATAGGAGAGAAGTTCCATCTGGCGCTGTGAATTGAGCTCCGGCTTAGCTCAGTTGGTAGAGCATTGGCGCGAATAGCCAAAGGTCCTGGGTTCAAGTCCCAGTGCCGGAGGAATTTTTCTCCTATAATATTCTCATGTAGTGTCCAACAGAGACAATAATCTGTGGCTCATGAATGCTTATATATCTATCTTGAATGT
Organism: Ectobius pallidus; assembly: GCA_964059195.1. NCBI lineage: Eukaryota > Metazoa > Arthropoda > Insecta > Blattodea > Ectobiidae > Ectobius > Ectobius pallidus. Next base: position 129,270,886 of record CAXKWD010000003.1, read on the forward strand.
TAACTGTACAATAACAGTGGGAGCCCGGTCACAAAAATCACTGCTTAGTGTGCCTCACAGTACTGCATATCACATAACTTGTCTGTCTGTGAGGTAGACCATTAGGGCAATTAATCATAGGAGAGAAGTTCCATCTGGCGCTGTGAATTGAGCTCCGGCTTAGCTCAGTTGGTAGAGCATTGGCACGAATAGCCAAAGGTCCTGGGTTCAAGTCCCAGTGCCGGAGGAATTTTTCTCCTATAATATTCTCATGTAGTGTCCAACAGAGACAATAATCTGTGGCTCATGAATGCTTATATATATATATATATATATATATATATATATATATATATATACACACACACAAACACACACATATATATTTTGAAGTCGGTACCTCTGTAAACTGATGTTTTTTCTTTAAGTTTTTGTGATTTGGCATTGGATAGTGACTGTACTTCTACTTCGTCGCAAGAAAGAAAGTCATTATTTAAACTCGAGAAGGCAAAACGGGAAATAAATGCATATGTGCATATAATGATATTACCTCAGTAAGAGCACTCTTGGTAAAATTTTTTGACTGTCTTGACCCCTATTTCTTCCTTCAACAGTTGGTCATCCCATATGATGTCAAAAAATTTACTTTTTCAAAACCATAACATCTAAAATCTATATCAGATGTGTCTAAAAATACATATTCTGAAAGAGTGAAAGTTTATCTAGAACCTAGTTTACTTCTGCTTTCCATAACTTTAAAACTGTACTTGTGAGAACAAATTATATTTAGCTATGAATGGTTCTATACGATGGATGGAAGCTGCCCGGAGGTGAAGAAAATAGGGTCTATGATAAATATAGAAGATGGCATTGAGGGGTTAAGATTTAATTCATCCATCAGCTAAGCAAGATGCAACTAGTGCAGTAGAGCTAAAGTAATCAATGTATTGTTCGCCACCAAGATTAAAATACAGTAGAGCCTCGGTAATTCGAGCCCCAGTATTTTGAGGTTCAGTGTAATTCGAGCTGGTCTTAAGAAAATTAAAATTTTCCATAAAACTAGAGTAAAATCCCGTTTTTATACGTTGTCCACATGTAAGTTTTACGTAGTTCCGAATGTGTTACATTTTGAGCTTTCTTTCAATTTTTCCAAGTACAAAATTGTAGGTAAAACTGTCCCACTTAGGTTTTTTGTTCATAATACAGTACACAGAAATAACTTTGGCTTCAGACTGGCAATGCATTTCTATTACAGATTGACAGGAACCGTTAGGTTCAATCTTTCTTTGTCAGGATCTCGTGTGACTCAATTGTACAGTGCACACCATCCTTTCAGAAAAGAATACTGTATTGTTACAGTAATCCCTACTCAGCAATAATGGTAATTGAAAGTGTTTTCCTAGTAGTGCCGCTTTCCCGTTCCACTCCATTAAGGGTCAGACAATGAGTTAATCTTTAAAGGATGCCGATGTAGCAAACTGGAAATGTTTGCCAATATACACACAGGTGTAACACAGGTATGTAGGCCTACTATATTGTTTATTTATTTTTTAAACCATTATTGTGCTCATTAAACATTTATTTATGATTTACCCATTGATTTAGTGATATTTCCATATAAACAGAGTTTTTTGTAATTCAAGGTACCCTCAGCCCCAATTAGCTCTAATTATCGGGGTTCGACTGTAGTCTCTCCTCTTGAAGGTCAGCATCCTTTCAACTTGACCATTTTGAACAGCTGTTAGCGATTAATTATATTTCATGCAATAATTTTATTATTCACTGTAATTGTAAAAATTGTATGCAATACATGGGCATTAAGTGCATAACAGTCACAGGGATTCCTGCATAAGTTACAGAGCACTTTTCGGCTTAATATTGCAATATACTATAATATATAATATACTATAATATATAATATAATATACTATATATATATATATATATTTTTTTTAAGACGTTTCTATGTGATATAAAACTTTAACAGGGTGTCCACCAAGTAATGCTGAAGAAATTCCCAACTTATACCCTGATTTTCATTGATCATTTCAGAAATTCCCGACCAAAGATGATTATGAAGCACTTTCTAATAAATGTGTGAGAAAAATTATAGGATTATACATACTTTAAATAAGAAAAACCTTTAGTATCAAAAGTAATTGCAAACAATAATTACTTAGGCTATAACAGATACAAAAGTAAGGAACTGTAAAATAAATTAAATATACCTTCATATAGGGCTATTATTGTCTAGAAGTCTTTTTAATCCCACTTATTTTTTCTTCAGCAACTTAATTTGTTCATCTAGAGCAGCTACAGTTTTTTCCGACTGTAAAAGTTGTTTTCTTTTCTTCTCTTCTAGTTCTCTGGCCAGAAAATTTCCTTTCCTTTTTTCTGCTTTCACCTTGTCTTCTTCTGTACGTTTCAACTTATTACTTTGAAGTGCTTCTTTGTATTTTGCATTGGCATTTCTCTTAGAGAGAATTATGCCTTTATTGATGAAAAGATGCTCTAAACCTCCTCCTTGAGCAACTGCATCATATACGTAAATAAATAAATAAATAAATACCAGGCGCTGAGTAACTATGGATTCTTCTTTCAGATTTTCCACCAAACTGTCACTGTTCACAGAGAAGCCATGTTCCACTGAAGCATTTCCATGTGAAATTGGAAGTAATATACAAACTACTTTCCTTAAAGTAGGAAACTATCAAGCATTTTCATTTTCATTTTATAACCATCAAGCATTTTCATCCAAAATTTGTCCAACCTTGTGTTTTTAGAGTAAGATTTGAACTCAACTGCTGCAGTTTCCTTCGAAATAAGATCCCTATACTCATGATCTGCATTCTGAGCAATGGAGGGAGTAATCAAACTCAAATGAATCAAAATATCCATCTGTGAAACAGCCTCTTCTGGAGTGAAGACGATTTTGTCTGGACTCATAAAAGACAAACCCTGAGTTAAGGGGTACTTCAAAGGTGACTTCTCCATCAGCTTGTCAACAACACATTTCAGACAGTCTCTGCACTCCCTTTGAAACATTAACACGTCTAAATCCTTAAGTCCATGACACTTTCTTAATGCAGACCTTGTGCCATAACCAAGGTCAACATCTTGGGCTCTTAAATTTTCAATTTTGTTGAGGTCGATGTCTAAAGACAAGTCTTTTTTAGAATGTCGTCTTTCACAACTCTTTCCATACACTTCTTTACAATTTTCAGGAGGTCACCATGTAGGAAAGTGGCCATTGAAGTGTCAGCTTGGAACTTCTTAGAAATGGTTGTAAATCTTCTGCTAAAGATAAGCAGAAAGCAATTTTTGGCAGGAGAAGTTTATCTTCAAGAGCAGCTGAGATTTCTTGGAAGCTGGCAGAAGAAAAAAAAAATCCCTTTAGGCAGGCCTACAGGCTGAGGTAGATATTGAATTGCTTTTGGTTTAATTTATTGTCGCTGCACAGCACCCTTCTTCTTTGCTATCATTGATAGTAGCATTAAATAGTCAGCTATTGTGAGCTGAACAAAACTTTAATAGTTGCTTATTTAGCACTATTCAACAATGATTAAAAACGCACTCCCATTGGTGAAGAAAACATGAACGATTTAGCAATGATATTCTTAAAAGAAAAGACGTAGATTGAGAAGCAATCTGACAGTCATATGATGAGAGGATAAATAAAATATATTCATAATTATTGCTTAGTTGAAATAATAAAAAATAGCAATTGAAAATAAATGTTGAACTGAATTCAGTAAAGAGGAAGAGCCTACATCAATTGTTTTGGCAACAAGAAAAGGATATAATATTCTGGGAGACCGTGCGCAAGATCAGCCATGAATAAAATTAGCAAAGCCGCTAAACAAGACAAAATTAATGATATAATAATTAATAAAGAGAGCCATGACTGCAATAACTCTAACAAACTCAAGGTATCAACATAACTGAACAGTAGTCCCAATGTTCTTTGAGCACAACACTCTTTTTTTCATTGAGCCGTAACGTTCATATTAAACTTCTTTTTATTGAGAATTATTTTGCAATTTCAAAGTGTACAATCCACCATATGAAATATAAATAAATCTGAAAACTTTTTTATAAAAAGAGAATTGTTTATTATGTTTTAAATTGATATTATATTTAATTATTTATTTTTGATTTTGCCATGCGTTATTGTTCTAAAGGTGTGAAACTATTATTTTTAATATTTCAAACTCTATTACATTGGTAATTTTATCCTTAGTCGGTCCTCACACATTCCTTTCGGCTGAGGTATATTTCTAAGTGTTATTGTTTTTCAAACATTCAAATCTCGCCTTATATGAGAGCTATCGAGAAAATAGTTACTGATTTGTAGAGTACTCATCAAGAGCTTTTCAATGATACCCCACAAGACGTGGTTTAAAAAATTTTTTAATTTCCATCCTCCCCACCCCACACCCCCACTCGTGCCCCCAAAACCCCCGAATCGTTTGTCACTGTGAACTCCAGAGGGAGTACTCAAATTTATTCAAACAAAGTTTCCCTCTACACTTCATAGGGGCCGAGATATACATTTTTCAAAATTTCAACCACCTTCCCCGACCCACCCATTGGGCCAATTTTGCTCATCAACGAACTTGTCCGAACTATTGGGCTTGGAAACAACATAATAAAATTTGATTCAAATATCTAAAAATTACGGGCGCTAGCGTGTAAAGATATATATATAAATATTTAAAAAAAAAAAAAAAAAAAAAAAATTGAACGGGTGGTGGTTTCGTACTTAGGGAGGCATGAAACTTAAAGATAATGAAATAATTTTTCGAAAATAATGACATGGTACCAATCCCAGATTTTTCTTTGAAATCTACTTAAAAATTGTATTCATTTTCACCTTTTTATGTGGGCCACAAATTTTTCGAATTTTCCCGGATATTTTAACAAATTCATTGACTTTTCCCAGATTTTCCCGACCATACGAAATTCCCGGCCAGTGGACACCCTGTTTAAATACACGCTGAGGTTTAGAATGCAAATAAAAATTTATCTGCATCAAGTCCTATTACATACCACAGGGCACGTGCTCCACATTTGGAAAGGAATGTCACCTGCATGTGGCTAGGTTGCTTTAGGCCTGTGTACGCCCGAAGTGAAAGAGAATTTCAATAATCTGTTTTGCTTAATCTAAAATCAGGGGATGTTAGCTTTATCCTGTACACCCCAAATTATCCAGTATTACTCCTTTACCCATAACAAACATACAGCATTATTCACGAGTTTTGTTCATAACTTGAGGAAATGATGATTCCACTTGAAGCCTATAAATAATGTCATATTCATAAAAGCTAAATCTGTTTTTTATTTTCAAAGATATGATTCAGTTTGAACCCTGTATATGTTAACCAATCATTGCTAAAATGTCATAGTGGCATGGTTTAGGCTAAAGCATGTGGTTCACGCTTGCAGATTATTTTTTTTTTTGCAGCAGCAGCAGTTGGACTATTGTTGAAAACACATTATGTTCTGAAAAAATAAGTGGATTCAAATTAATCATTCATGTAAAACGAAATAATTATTCCTTCTCTTGAGTTAACTACCATATAAATCAACATGAAAAATCGATGAGAGATTTAAAGGGGTTTAAGATATAACTTTATATTTGTTCGAAAGAGGACACTTGATTGTAATGCATTTTTTCTTGGAAATGTATGTATTATATTCTGAAATGATGTACAAAACTCAAAAATAATTTTGTATACAGTATATATAATGTCTTATGAACATTTCGCTTAGGAATATGCCATTAGGAAAGTTCAGGAAAATAAGGTAGGCCTACATTTAAATGGCAGTCACCCAATTTTAGCTTGTGCAGATGATGTTTGCTTGTTGGGCGATGACATAAACACAATCGAGAGAAATGCTGAAAGTCTTTTCGATGCCTGCAGGAATGTTGGATTGGAAATTAATACAGAAAAAACTAAATATATGAACATGGAACATCAAAATAATGCTGCACAAAATATTACAATAGACGGTATACCGTTCGAACAAGTAGAGGAATACAAATATCTGGGAAAAATAAATACGGACACAAATAATATTAATGCAGAAGTTAAGTCTCAACTCAAATCAGGAAATGCTTGTTATTATGCAGTTCAGAAATTCTTTATCTTCTAGTCTTCTGTCCAGAAATCTAAAAATTAAGATTTATAAGACTATTATCCTGCCGGTTGTATTATATGGATGTGAGACATGGCCACTTACTGATCGGGAAGAACATAGTCTGAGAGTGTTCGAAAACAAGGTGCTTTGGAAAATATTTGGGCCCAAGAGGGATGAAAATGGGGACTGGAGAAAATTGCATTAACAACGAGCTTCATGACCTGTACGCTTCACCGGATGTAGTAAGGGTAATTAAATAGCGAAGGATGAAATGGGATGGACATGTTGCATGCATGGGGGAGGAAAGACATATCTCAAAAGTATTGACTGGGAGACCCGAAGGGAAAAGACCATGCGGAAGACCTAGATGTAGGTGGGAGGACAATCTTAAAATGGATTTAAGGGAAGTAGGATTTTCTAGGGATGATTGGATGGAGTTAGTTGGATGGGTTGAATGGCAGACTCAGATAAGTGGCAATGAACCTTCGGGTTCCATAAAATAGATAATATTCCTTTAGCTTGATGAGAAATTGTCTATTGCCATTGAGTAAGTAATGCAAACACGAAGAGATGTAATTTTTCCCCCATATAGTGACGAGGATGTGAAATTTTCTAAAGAGGAACTTGAAAATGTTATCACAGCACAAAATGACAACAGGGCACCGGGAATGGATGCCATTTCGGCGAACATTGTTAAAAATGTTTATAAGTGTGCCTCCACGATCCTTTTGAATATGTATAACAAATGTCTGGAACTAGCGACCTTTCCTACAGTTTGGAAAGTGGCTATGGTAAAACTTATACCCAAGCCAAATAGTGTGGATAAAACGAGCGTGAAGGCATTTAGACCAATATCTCTACTACCAGTTATGGGGAAGATACTGGAAAAACTACTTAATGACAGATTAAAATTTCATTTATATAATAATCACCTTCTTAACAGCAACCAGTTCGGTTTCACGCCCGGTAAGTCCACTGAAGATGCTGTATTTTTCGTTACACAATGGGCACAAGAGGTGTTTAATAATAAAGAAATAGGCATACTTATATCATTGGACATTACAGGTGCCTTTGACCATGCTTGGTGGCCTGGTATCTTATACCAATTAAAGAAGATGCAGTGTCCTCGTAATCTTTATGTCTTAATACAAAGCTATTTTAAGGAACGCAAAGTTCATTTACAGATTGGTAATGCAACTGTTGTTAAGGAAGTGAGCGTGGGTTGTCCTCAAGGATCAGCCATTAGCCCACTTTTTTGGAATATATTATATAATGATATGCTGGAACTACCACTCTCAGAAGGAAGTAAAATAATAGCCTACGCAGATGATGCATTATTGATGTGTACTGCTAAAACTGTACCTATTCTCAATAGCAATGCTAATTCAGCATTGGAAAAGATATATCAATGGGGCAGGAGTAATAAACTACAATTCAATCCTAGTAAAACAACTGCAATGATAGTGTCAAGAAAACGGAATCTCGCAGAACCAAACATTCGAATGAATAAAGAGAAAGTCAAATTAGTTAAAAATTTTTCGTACTTGGGCGTCATTTTGGATAATCACATGACATTTAGACTGCACTTTGATCATATAGCAGCTAAATGCAACAAACTCCTTGCCGGCTTGACATCGGCATCGAGGCCAACTTGGGGGATAAATTCAGATGCATTGAAAATTATATACAGAGGGGCTGTTGTACCTCTCATACTGTACTGTGCCCCTGTCTTTGCTCACTGTTTCAATAAGATATGGTATCAAATTAAGCTAACTCAAATACAAAGAGGTTTTATTCTTAGAATAATAAAGGCATATCGGACTATATCAACGGATGCCGCACTGATTATTGCGGGCATCGAACCTTTGTTCCTTACTGCAATAGCTAAAGCCGAACTTACTTTAATAAAGAGAGGAGACCAACAGGAGGGAAATTTCACAGAATTGCAAGTGGAAAAGCCTGTGCATTTCAGTAGGACTGGACATCCGGCCTTCTATCAAGAATTAGGTGACACAAACATCTGCGATGAATTTCATGAAGTTGAGATTTACACAGACGGTTCAAAAATCATTAAAGAAGGTAGTGCAAATCAGGTAGGATGTGCCTTTGTGGTTTTTCGCAATGATGTCGAAATTCATTATCAAATGTTCAGATTATCACCGGAATGCTCTATAGTGCAGGCTGAATTACTGGGCATTAAAGAAGCAATGGCTTGGATAACGACTAACACTTTGAACAGTGGCATCATCCACAGTGACTCACAGACAGCCCTTAAATCTATCAATAATAAATTTAATTTAAACCCTATAGCGGAAACAATCAGAACAAATCTTCGAATATATCAAAAACATATTTGTCTGACCTGGGTTAAAGGACACAGTGGTCAATATGGTAATGAAAGAGCTGACGAATTAGCCAAAAGTGCTGCTGCCTCTGATTTAGATTTCAACTACAGTCTGTGTCCTCTCTCATATGTTAAAAAGCGTATTAAAGAACATATTCTTGTTAAATGGAACAATAACTGGCTCAGTACCACAAAAGGATTAGTCACCAGGGAGACTTTCTTTCCGACGGTTGAAGCTCGTCTCAGATGTGTTGTTAAACCAGACTTTATAGTGACCCAATTTCTTTCTGGACATGGTAACTTTGGCTCCTACTTTGAAAGGTTCAAAGTGATAAGGGAAAGTGGATACCTATGCAAATGTGGTGAACAACAAACTGTGGATCACCTTTTATTTCATTGCCCAGTATTTGAAAGAGAAAGATATATTTTAATAGGACACTTAGACTATTGTAAACTTACTTACACCAAACCATTATTTCATATTTTGTTTAAAAAATGCTGTTCTAGACAATTTTACTATTTTCTTTCTCATGTATATAATCAATTATAGGTTAAAGGCATTATGTGATCAATGATACACAGGCTTTGCTAGTATAGAGCAGATGGTATATCTTAGGTTAAATGACAAGGATAATTAAGAAAACACTGTAATTTTGTAACAACTATAACCCTAATATACCTACGGGTCAAATAGGGTTTCGTTAAATTGTATATTCAATAATAATAATAAGTATATATAATGTGTCCCAGAATTGAACAGAAAAAATCGAAGGGATTGAGGAGTAGAATCAGAGAAACATCAAACATGTGAGGAACATATTTACAGGGTGTAATTACTGAGCTGGATGCATTTTTGGCAGACTATGTTTATACTGATAAATCGTTATTAATGAATATGTAGTACAGACAAATCTGTACTCCTCATTCCATTGAAATTGTCTGTTATGAAAATGGATTTTTAGTATTCACTGAACTGTACTTTGAAAATTATGGGCATTTTTTTGGTTTTATTAAAATTGGCCTATCTACTGAAGAATGTATGCAACGTCAAAAGTTTATGCATGGCCAATTGTGATTATACAGCAAATTAAGGCATTATATAATATGATAAAGTTTACTAATTGATTGTCATCTACTTTCACCATGTTAGATGGGAAGTCTATAGTCTAGTCAGTGGTGTGCTGACCCTTAACACATTTTACACTACTGCACCGTATTTAGAACCCATACACTACGAGTACCTTAACTCAAAATAAAAAGAGTCCATTCCTATGGTGGCTCCAGGATTGTTTCTGCAGGAGGCTATAAGTGTAGAGTAGGATTACCTCCACAACGTCTCTGGGTTTTTACGTATATACCTTAGGAGCGAGTCTCACCGCTCGTAGAGTTCCTGGCTAGGGGAGGTAGCTGCACCCTGATTGGATCAGCTCTCCTATCCCACTCCACGTGTTGTCTGTCTCTCTCGCAGCGCCATCACCCCTCCACTCAACTATTATTGTATTTTCTACGACTGACGAAATGCTGCATGATGTTCACTCTCTGCCCAGCGGTAGCTTACTGATCTTACGCGCACCGAATTCGCGCATCTTGGTAACGAGACGTAACGAGAAGCTCGCTGGCTGGGTTTGTCTTCAAGGCCAGAGACTTTGTGGGAATAATCCAACTCTATGTACTTGCAATAAAATTTATATGTCTAAATTAATAAATAATTAAATTTGTGCCACCCTAACATATGGTGAATATTTCGCGTTGTAGAACAGTTGGATAAAGAATTTAATAGTTATTTACAATGTAACACCATTATATAGAACTTAACTGGCAAGCACAAAGTTAACAAAATTAACCTCTAATGGTAATTTTGCATGTAGCAGAATTCAGACTCTCTTGGTTGGCAACAAGTTTGAAACAAATCACATTATGAAAACGGTGGAACATAGCAGGAACATTTGCTGAAAATACTGAATCTTGAACTATTAGTAAACAAATGTATGTATCTCTCTTGAAGTTAAAGAAAAAAGGCATATGACGAATTAATAGTGAAAAATCCTTTGCTATGATATTGTTGTGTTGGCAGTCTAGTTTATGTACCAAATTATCAAGGGTGAAATATACATTTGTGATATTTTAAGTGATTAATAGATACATAATAATAGTTGTAGTAGGAATAAAACTATTCGTAGTGGTTAAAATGAAGGAAATGGATAATTATTCACCTGTATGAAAGGGAAGAGAACTGTGACATCTGGTGATATCAATAATCGCTATAACATGCTAGCACCTTTTTCTTTACCCTTAATGGGCTTGCACTTTTTTTTCTACAGCCCAGCCTATAAAGTGGAACTCCACACAGACGGAGAGAGTCCTGTTGAACAATTTTTACAATTCAAAATAACATAAAAGTCTTTACAAGAACCTTCGTCTTAGGAATTGCTTGGATTCAATTCTTTTATCAGCAACTATACCCTCCCTCCCCCTTTCAAATTTTTAAATGTGAAGTGTTACTGGCACTAGATGCTTTTTCTCGTTCCAAAATTTCAGTTAGCTCTATTGCAGTAACTTTTGAAAAGTACACAGATCACATGTAATAATAAAAAAAATAATAATAAAAAAAAAACAACTGCTTAATACTAGTTTTTAAAGTTAATTTTCTTTCCTTAAAAAAAAATATATATATTTTCTAAATCTTTTATAATTAATTTTGTATAAAGCAAAGGGGGGGGGGCCTCAGGACCCCCTTGACTCTCCCCTGGTTCACTCTACAATCCCTTTTTTTATCAGTTGAATTCTGGCACACCCAGAATAATTGGGATCAAAATAGTGAACAAGTGTTCCTATTTCTCTAAGAATGTAATTTCAACAGGGAAAGGATTAACAAGGAAGTAACCCCATTACACAACACAAGGAAGTGTTCCCTTTTATTGATTACTACGCTTACTCAAATTAGCCCATTAATACAATGAAGAAATGTAATACAAATTTATTGTTCTTCATGTTTGCTGCTATCTTGTAAATATGTACAAATAGGGAAAATCAAAAGAAAGATTAATGAATAGCTATAATATTATGGCTAATATAAAAATGCCTCCTCCATACTCAAGACCATTCACTATGGTAAACATAGCTGCCATAACTGACAACAGTTCAGTGTTCCAAGAAGGAAGCCAAGGCACTAGATGCAATGCCACTATTTGAGCAATTTACAACGCTTGTTTCTAGCTAGACTCACAGCCCACAGGTATTTGTGTAGTCTTTGTTTAATTATCAGCTTAGGCCCAAATAAGGACCCCAAATAAAGGTGTGGTTCACGACGAGTGCCTCACTTTTAAGACAGATACAAAGCTAAATAAAACATCTCATTTATTTTATACCATTGTTCTTCAAATTTGTAAAATAGTATTATTTACGCATAATTATTTATGTATTGTTAAGTCTAATTTATAATATAATGCGTATATAAATTAGATTTAAGGCTCTAGAATTCACATTTATTAATCACAGTTAGGGGCCCCATTTGGACCTTTTGCAGTGAGGTCTCTGAGAAACAGCTACCAATCTGTGAAGACTTTATCAATGTAGTGCATATTAATTATGTTTACAGGTCTTTCGATATTGATAGGTAATTCAGGCCTATTTTTTTTATCCAAGCTTATTCTAAACTCAAAGGTAGGAAAATTCTATCTAGTTTTTGCCTTTGGATGTAAGAAAAAGCATGAAACCCCTTCAAATAGGATTTGAACCTACAGCTTCCGAGATGTTACTGTCTCAGCCACCTCATTTCGAATCAATAGACTAGATGCCAGACACTGGCGAGGATGTGTTGCACATCAGAGATATTCTGAATTTTTTTTCTTTTTTTTTTTTCTGGTGAAGCCTTGTATGCGAACAATGATCGATTTTGGCATTATACATGTAATCTATTGTAGTGTGAACTCAGAAGTCACATATATCAAATGAAGTAGATTATTGTGAGATCTACTCTAGTTTCAATGGATGCTTTAGACGAGAAGAAACTAACTGCATTTCATCTCAAGTGTTGTATTATTGAGAATACAGATTTAACAGTTTTTTTTTTTTTTTTTTTTTTTTTTTTTTTTTTTTTTTTTTTTTTTAAATTCTGATTTCACAAAATGATGTGGATATTATATATACGTTTACATGTTTATTAATTACTGAGTAGGGCATGGAGCAAAATGGGTCTGAACAGCTAATATTGTACTTATAGATCACAAATTGTATACCTGTGTAAACAGCAATTTTAATGTATACTGCAGGGTATTTAAATTGTATATTGTATGACGAAGCCAAAAATTGTAATATTTTATATGGTGAATAAACAAACAAACAAACAAACAAACAAACATTATAATTATTGGCATCCAACATAATACTTTCTTTTTTGGTCTTCTGAAAAGTTGCAATTATGGAGATACAAGTACCTCTTCTTAACAGATTATACTGAATTGCTGATAAGCCAAAGAGAGGGGCAAGCTGCATTAGAGGCAGTTATACATTATGTCACAGAACAGCCTGAGGCGGCCCTAATTTAAAAAAATCAAATTAAATGTGTTTTTGTTTTAATAAGCCCTGCAGTGTTTAAGTAGTTTTTTTTTTTATTTTCACCTGAGAATTTCTTTTAGTATAAGGCAATCTGTACATTTTTGTTTTCTGAACTTCTGTGCTGTAATATTTAGCTTAAGTAACTTATTCTGCTTACACAGACTTTTTCGTGAAATTTTGTAACAAAGTTTTTTTTTATTTTTTTTATAGGTTGTAATAGTCTTGGTCCCATCCACCTCGAACTACCGATCCAATATTATTCAGTATTTATTTGCCTCAAACTATTTTTTGTTTTCCAACTCCACTTCTGTCTGTCTAATCTATCAAAAAATGCCTGTATCAGGTGATGACACCTTCACGGCGGATTCAAACCACGTTGTATGCTTCACTTCACAGGAATTGTTAGAGTTGAAGCCAGTAAAATGCATCCTAGTGCTGTCCTGTTACAGCATTGCTTAATCCATTGATCAGATTGAAAATAACAGACCACTAATCTGCAAGAGGTCCGAACGTAACATTGGTGACATGTATGATTTAAACTGGTGGAAATCTGAGACTCTAGCACCAGTGCAGCTCAAGTTATAGCTGTGATGGTAGGAATAACTGAGAACTGTGAGTAATAGAAACAAGTTTGTCTGGAGACAGTCAAGGCTTACTTTCATGGCACAAGGAAATGTAGCAGCACATTTTCATTTTTATTCTTTTTCATAACATCACTGCATTGTTAAAGTTATTAACATATGTTTTCTCATTGTCTCTCATATAACATACATGTCTAAAAGAAGATATTATCATAAACCCAACACCTGAAAATATTATAATTGCAATAATAAAAACCACTACATTATCAAGAAAAATGAAATAATATTACAGAGTACATCTCTTTAAACAAGTTAATAACATAACATTATAAACTGATAAAGTTACAGTTTTCTTTGTTTTAAAAAAAAACTGCCTGTTATTTACAGGTGCTGTTTAGATTTGACATAAGCACAATGAAGATCCACTGCATAAGCACCATGTAATACATCATTTTTGTGTCCAGCAGTGTGAGGCCACTGCTTAAAAACATTCATTGCACCCATTGTACTCAAACTGGTACACAAGTCAAAACAGAACAAACTGAATTGTAGTCTGGTGTAGGTTCATTCTTATTTACACTGCTGACTTCAACAATAACAAACAAAATTCAATAGATCTGATGGCAAGATTAAGTTCACCTTTTTCTACTAAAAGCGGAAATCAAGCCATTTGATATTTGAGACAAGGAGGGCAAGATTTCTTTTAGTGTTGGTGATCTCTACAATAGAAATTCTAGTAATATATTTTTAAGAAAGGCACTAAGTTACTTGTGATTGTCGTGATGAAAAGTGAGTATTCAATACTATTATGGATGCAGTTAACTATATAATATATAAAAGTGTGACTTACACTCCAAAGGCAATGGATATCTCTCTCTATATATAATTATAATAAATATTAATCATGTTATAAAGGCACCTATTCTGGATGGATGAAGTATCTATTAAAAGCATATTTTGCTTTCTGTTTGAGCAGCATCAAGAATATCTATCATGCTTTAATTTCATATCTTAAAAATTAGTATTATTATTACCATTATCATAATAATTTACGACATGTCCATGATTGTGCTATTCAATCCAAATGCTCTTGCAAATTATCACACCGATTTTAATGACAAAGCACTGTGAAATATGGTATATGATCAAAAAGTGACTTATAAGAAATGGTGTAACTATTATACTATAATAAAAAAAAGTGTGTAAAATACAGCAATGAACAAATTAAATACATAATAAATTGTGATTCAGCACCTGAAAGAACTAGCATGTAAAAAGTATTTACAATTTATGACAGAATCTAAAGAATTTGCACTGACCAGGTTGCATCCTATATTACCAGTATGTATTCACATCTAACATTTCAGTGATCAGTAACTGTGATAGACCAAACTTAACTCATATGCCTGGATTCCATAAGGCACGTATTCTATTACTCTCATTTGCTTTCACCCACCCGCACTTGGTTCCCCCTCACCCTGAATTGTGATTCTGGGTTTGGCCTATGGGTATCATATGGTAAAAATGCAATTTTCGTCTAAACAACCCAATCAGTTGTGAAAGTTAGAATGCACCACCTTCAACATAAAGCACACATCCTATGAACTTATGTGGAAAACTTGACAGTTTAATACAAGAAAATCATTGTAGAAGCATTTACTCTGTAAATATTGTCCAAAATATAGCTGAACAGTTTTTTCTTACACACTACACGACATATGTCAATTTCAAAATGGCTGTCAGAAAGTCTACTTCAGTCAGCACTCCTCCAACTGCGTTTGGAATCACACTTGCTGACAAAACTTCTGAGTGCAGGTGCAAGAGTGTACATTTTAACAAATTTTGCAAGAATCATCTGATTTCATCTTATGTCATCTGATTTGGAAAAATATAGTGCTTTTTCAAGTATCCTACTATTCTAAAGCTTTATTCTTGGTCTAAGTTCTATAAGTTATACAGCAGATTTAATAATGTTTAAATCTGTTACATATCTTGGACATATTCATTCTACAATACAGCTGTAAATTCTCCTTCAAGAATTCAATTATTTTCAAGAGTATCATAACAAGAATTGTTCAAGTTGAATTCTGCTACTAACTATTTTGATAATTTTACAGATAAGCAAAATATCCTATGCCCAGTGCACCAATTTCAGTGTTCAGAATATCATGGTAAAGTTATTTGTTAACCCCGTCATACTTCTATTGCACCATGCTAGATTCAACTTTTAAACGGTAAAAGTTAGAACTCTGCCAGTCGTTAGAGGACAGTTTTCATTCCAAAAGGAAACTCAGCAATTATAAGTAATTTGTTATATCTTTGATATCTAAAACTAAATGAGCGTAATGAGAAACAGGTGGGATCTATTCAAAGAACATTATTACAACTGGGATCAATGGTGTTCGAATTTAAAATTATATAAATAAGAAATTACAATTTTTGTCTTATGAAAATCCAAAGCAACAATAAGGTAGGGTATTAAAGAAATAAATAGGTGGTGAAAAAACCCCCAGGCCTTAGGTATGTAGACGTAGGTCATCAATTTACTATATTTCTGTCTACACAAACATCTAACAGCCCTTTTATGGATATGTCCATGCCTGGCATCTAACATTTGCAATAGCTGAACAGTGGGGAAAAGGGAGTTAGCTGAGAACAGAGATTCCCTGGTGGATTGTACACATGTATCTTTAAAACTGTGTTAGAGTACTGTGGTGTTGTAGCAATGGCGCACCGCTTTTCTTACAATATCCTGGTTTTACTTTACTCTGGTTTTGAAATGGTTGACAAAACTGGAGAATGGTACACTTGGGCATTAAAGTCTTGCACACTGTATGTCACTCTTAGTCTGACCAGTATTGGGAACACAATTAACACGATTTTCCACAATATGAACTACATTATTTGTTTAACATTTTAGGGAAACACTCAACAATGCTATTGTATGTAAAATGTTAATAAATGAATTGGTATTCACACTAACTTTAGGAGGTAAAACGAAATTTTTAAAAAAGGTACGCAAAAGGGTGCACTGAAAATTTGACTAACGAACAACTAAAATAATACCCATCACTGTAACATACTGTTTACTGTTAAAACACATAGCTCTCTTCTGATTAACACTGAAAAAGATAGGAGAAAACAACGGTTACAGCTCACACAGGCATTCAACAAGATCTGAGGGATGGACTTTAAAACTAAATCTGTACAGATCATTTTGAATCAAACTATGGGGAAAAAAAAGAACGTGTGTGTTTCATCAGATTCAAGAATTATGGAGGAATGTATAATAAAGGGTATGAAGAAAGAATAACTTATGTACCCTTGGCAATATCGATGCAAATCAAACCTTGGAATCATCTCCAAGGATGTAATGTAGAAATACAGTTGTATAGTGAAAAATAAATTAATGGAATGTATTTTATTACCTACCTATATCTTTAATAAAATGTAGAAAAACTATTTCTTCCCAACAATAACTGCAAATTCTTTATACAAAATTATTTTAGTACTTTCAAAACATTTTGCAAAACAATAGAAAGGATATTTTGCATGTGAAGAAGATAAGGAGGAATGAAATATAAATATCTCTATCTTTCACGTTTTGTGTGTGTACTTGATACAATATCATCCAAAGTAAGATTGATAACAATTTGTCCTAAGAATATACTGAGATTAATAAATCTAGATCTCAACAGAAGAAGCCCATATCCTCTTCAAAACTTACAGTGCAGAACATTAAAATCCTACAATCTGCAAGAGCATGGATTTGTAAATAATTATCCACAAACAGAATGCATACAACAGGATTACTCCACAAATATATAAAACGCTTGGAGCACTGAGTGCATTCTAATTGCATACTGCAAAGCCAACTATAAATTCAACAGCTTTATACATAATATAATTTAAATATCTTAATCCATTTCTAACAAGGAACTAATTCAATTCTCTGAATTATATCTGCTCAAATGACTTGAATTTTGTGCCCTTGTTCAGTCTGAATTTTATAATAAACTGTCGTACCATCTCTATGGGACTGTTTTCAAGTAACACTGCCATAGGAAAATAAATGCTAAGAGAATCAAGGGGATGTCTATTCAACTTTAGTTTCATTTAGCATTCTTTTAGTCACATGGGGTTGTTCAACAGTCTGTGTCAAATAATTTTTAACCTTTTAGAATTCATATCCTAGAAGTTAGATGTGACTAATGATGTACGAGTTAGATTTGTGACTTAAATGAACTGTAAATCCTCACCACTGCAATTATAAACCTACATTAAAAAATATTCATCTTATTCAAGGTCTCATTCTTGAAAACAACAATGCTTTCTGCCCAAATTAGATTTTATTCAGGTCAATTACATGATCTGATTCTTATGAAAGCTGAGGAATCGCACAAGTTTATTGCTATTTTTACAAATGTTGAGAGCTCGATAGAGGAAATGGGAAATATATGGTGAAACTATAAAATGAGAAAGAGCTGCAGGATACAGTCTTAAGTAATACTCATTATCCCTCCA
This sequence comes from Ectobius pallidus, assembly GCA_964059195.1. Lineage (NCBI taxonomy): Eukaryota > Metazoa > Arthropoda > Insecta > Blattodea > Ectobiidae > Ectobius > Ectobius pallidus. The sequence goes on from CAXKWD010000003.1 coordinate 129,289,012, forward strand.
TCAGTTGCATGGGTAAGTTATCATACTAATATAAGCATGCTTCTACATGCTGCAATTTTTTTTGTTTTTTTTTTTGTTTCATTATTTAGATGTTTCTGTTACAATACCTCATTTCTTTCACATTACAGACTAGTACCACTTGACTGCTTTTACCATTAGTTGTACATTCTCTGGTGCTTCTTGTATCAGATTAATACATTGGAACACAACTGTAACGTTTTTATCAGTTCACCTAATAAGTGGTTTTTGTGAAATTCAAATTAATGCTATGGCACATAAACTGGTATATAATTTAGAATATAACAACAATTTTAAAGTACAAAATATAGTATTCTATGCTACTAAGAACGGTTGAGAGAATGGTGAGCACACAACTCACAACTGCGGTCTGCAAAGAATATTACCCGTGGCTTCAAATATATATGATTTGTCAGTTTCAAGCAGCGAGCCCGGGTTTGATTCCCAGTCGGTACAAGTTTTCTAGATGGGTTTTTTTCCCACCTGTGAGACAAATGTCAGGAAACTTTAGGCTTTTGTGGTCCCTAGATATCAATTGACCACCATTATCATCTTCGTCCCATCCACACCTTGTTAAGTTCACATTGCTTCAACATGCATTTAGAACTGGTATATTAACTTGACACATTTTTCATTTGTTTATACATGCATTATTAGTATTCTAAACTCAATTAAGTGACATTATATCATTTGAAACACAACAAGGTGTATGATGGAAACAAAACTTGCCAAAAATACCATACTGGCACTTAAACATTTTTTTTTCTAATTGAAAGTCAAATGTATCATCATGATACAATGCAAGTGATTTATAACATATTTATGTTGCAACCGATGGAGGGTTACATAAAAGTGTATCAATGATGTATCTCTTATGGGGAACCTGGTTTTAAGTAATGTTGATTGTTCACCATCTCGTTCATAATTTAGATAACTATGTAGTATAGTCTAATTTAGTACAATAATAAATTTATAATTAGTAATACAACATAATGCAACATATAATAAAAGAAAATCAATACCCCACGCGATTAATTACAGAAACAAATATACTTAGTTCAGAATTAACCAAAAGCATAACTTTTCATACAGAAATAAAAGTTCAATATTAAATCATTATAGTGCCATTACCTCATGAATAGGGGAACAATTCAAGTCACTTGAAGATATATAATAGCATCACCCTTAATTCAATTAATAAGAATTTCTTTAGAGTTCAGACTGATAAGCACTGCTGAAGGGAAAGGATTTGAGTAATAAGAGACAAAAGCTCATACAACCTCTATACAAAGCATGATTGTAGAAATAACCTAAACTCATTTCACACTAAGAGTTTTCAAAAGGTAGAACATTTTCTTTTTGCATACAAACATTAGAAGTGATATCTTGAAAACAATATTACAATCTATTTTACATAAATCAGAATTGTTAGAAAGGGCAATGCAAATAAACTGATGCAGTCAATTAATTAAGTTTAATATTCTACAAATTTGAACACCAAATATACTGAGAATTGGGATTAACACAACGAGTCAAGGTTAAGTTTAGAAAGTTTTGGCTGCAGTACTTCTCATTAATACAATAACAAAAAACTCAAGCACTACTACATTAAAATTAACATAATTTTATCTATCGTGATCTTAACACCACACTATAATATTCTTAATAAGAACAATGATTTATGACTGCTCGAGAAAGATAAACATAACGATAGATTTCAATGTAATATGTAAAAAATTTCACTATTTTATAACAATAACATTTATACCAGACATATAAAATGAACAAAAGCTGAGATGTATCAGGTAAAGCATGCCAATCTACAGCAGCACTACACAAAAACAACTGTTATACAAATTTAAAACACTTTTGCATAAACTTCATGTTATAAACAATGTGTGTACAAATCTAAAAACTTTACTATGTGTAAAAAATATTTCATTTTGAAGAAGAAGATATAAAGTTTTTTCTACAGTCAAAGTGTAACTTTTATGTGAACATAGCTATTATACAAAAAAAACTACAAAGATATTGCTTAAGAATGTGGACGGTCTTGATTTCAGTTTTTAAAATATTGTAAGGGTTTGTTAAAATTAAGTTCTCTTCCCTTAAATGGGAAGATAACCTGATTGTACATGAACCTTCTTTCTTGCTTACTGACAAATACTGAGGCCTGTCAGAATCAAGTTATTGCTTCACTTGAGAGTAAATTCTAGGGTTTATTATTGTCTCTTTAAGAGATTTATGTGAGCAAAATATTAAGATGCTTGGTGTGTTGAACAGCTCTCGACTCACTTTGTTGTAATATCACCGTCATTTATTGTAAACAGAAACCACAGTATGTGATTCTTCATCCTGCTACTCATTTAACTTGCATGAGTTCATGACTCCATTCACTTGCCATGTCCTTGTAAGCATGAAGATGCTTTACCTCTTATCTTCATTACATAACTAAGCTGCCTTTCAGATATCTCTGCCTACAACAGTAGCTGCTCCAATATACATTTTTAGAATTCTTTACTTCATAAACAAGCAAAGCAAGAAATTGCCATTCTGTATCTTTTCACATTTCATTTTCCTCCAATCGGTACTACATTACTGTCTTAACCAATCAAGAAGTCAGTCGATTGGATGAACTATCTGAATATATATATTTGTATGCTGAAAGCACAGACTCAATGAAGTGGCACTGTATCCTATGGGGGATAGGGCCCATCATATGAACACCTCTGTCTATATACTTCATTGGTACATGGCAAGACTGGAGGCATGTGGTCAGCATGCCCATTCCCATGGCCGTTATGATTTTCTTGATTGGAGCCGCCTTTTTTATCAAATTGCACATCAGTTCTCCTCATGAGACTGAGTGCACCCCGTTCCAGACTCCCTGTCTCATAAATATCTGACAATGTACCGGGGATCAAATCCATGCTTCTAAATTCGTAGTCAGCAATGCTAACCACTGGACGGCAGAGGTGGTTGCCTTTTGTTTCTAATCTTACAAGAAATTTAATCAATTATTGCATTTTCCTTTAGATATTTTATCATTAAATTAGTTTAAATATTCACAGCAATGAGTTTTGTTAAATCAAATTCAATATAGGAGAATATCAACTTATTTCAAGATTCTCAAATAATAGCAAGTGAGTTTTTAAATTCTTAATTTGTAAAACATCTAAATTATTCTCCAACACACTACTAATATTATTTAATGCTTTACTTATACTTATAACAGTGTAACCTACTCCCCGGTAACATTCATACAGTCCCATTTATATTTTTAAAGTTCTTCCCTTTCCACAATTTATTGGTAATATTGAGTGAAAGAATTCTAATAACAAATGTATTTGGAAGCAGCTATGCATAGAGATACTGAATCAGCTGCTGCTTTAGAGATCAGTTATCACTCTCTTATGTCCTTTACAGCCACGTGAGAACATTGTCAGGTCTGTTGTTTGGGTTGATCAGGGACTGCACATCATCAAGGATGTCGCTTGAAAACTCCTCACCTAGCTACAACATTGGAAACTGTATTAGAAGAAAAATATTCATAAATACAAAAATGAACTCCAAACAATAAAATTATATAATATTATAAGGGCTTATATTTTATAAAACATAACATTAATGCATTAACAGTCTTACTAATAATCCATGCTTAATATTTATACCAGGAATATACGCAGCCAAGGATACAAATTTTACTAATAATCCCTGTGTAAAAGACAATGTGTGCAACACTTTGTACAGCCTAACACTCTTGTAATGGATTTCAATAATAAAGAAGGACGATATCTGTAACAGCCACTTATTTGGTAGATGTTTGAGACTGAATTTTGAGGTTATGCTCCATTCATAAGGTAATTTGTTATGAAACATTCTCAGCTGCTTTTGCGGAAATGTTAACATTGTTCCTGGTTTGCAGGTCATAATATTTAACATGCTCCTGTTTGTTCACTGCGTGGATGATGATTGATAATAATAATTTCATATTTCATATTTCATATTTATTTAATCCATTTTGACCGCAGTTCTGCGGTATAGGATACAATATAACAACAATATAACAAACTATTATAGTACAAGGGTACAAGAATAATATTAGAAATACATACATTGAAATATAAAGAGATACAAAGAAATACAAAGAAATACAGGATCAATACAACACTACAAAACAATAAATAAATAAATAAAAAGTGCAATGTGTAGGTCAAAATAGTAGGTACTGAAAGATTATTTAAAGTTTTTGGCTACCTCAAAAAATTCATCATTTTTGTAGAAGCAGATTTGTTTTAGTTTCATCAGTACTAAGCCTTTAAAGTGTTTAAAAGTTAAATTTCTAGTAGCAACCGGAAGAGAATTAAACATTTTCACTGACATGTACCTAAAATTATGTTTGGTTGTTGCAAACAAGCATTGATCCTGTAAAATGTTATTGCAATTTCTGGTGCCAAAGGTATGTACATCAGAATAAGTTTTAAAGTTATCAGAATTACTCTTAACATATAACAAACACTGTAAAATATATATAGATGGTAGGCTGAGAATACCAGATGAGATGAAAAGAGGTTTACAGTGGGCTTTCCAATCAGCACCATAGATTATCCTTAAAGCCTTCTTCTGTAATTTGAAGATGTTAAGTGCAGAACTACAATTACCCCAAAGTAGAGTACCATAAGTTAAATGGCTATGAACATAAGCATAGTATGCAGAAATTAATACCTCTCTAGTCACATATTTTTGCAGTCTGCGAAGCACAAATATGCCTCTGGCAATCTTATTAGAGATTAATACAACATGAGATGACCAATTTAAACCTCCTTGGAGGACGATGCCAAGAAATTTAGCATCCTTATAGAAGTACTGATGTTTCCTATCAAAAGTGAATTTCAAGTCAGTAACTTTAGAGTCATTAACATATAGAGAATTAGCTGCAGTCCAATCTAGAACAATATCATCACTAACTTTTAAGAGATTTAAGGTGTTGAGGTCACAGTCAGTTACAGCAGTCAGAGCCAGATCATCTGCATAGAGATACGAATTTAGGAAATCTTTAGATGTGTTATTATAGACAGACAAGACACTAGGCAAATCATTTATATAAATAATAAATAAAATAGGGCCCAATATAGAACCCTGTGGTACACCATGTTTGATGAAATGAATGAAAATAAATGGGTTGAGCCCTTTCGGTCCCATGCACGTAGGCCGCATAGTTGGGCCCATTGTGCCCCTCATGCTGGAGAATTCATTCGAGTCCCGTGGCCTTCCAGAAGGACAGGATAGATCTCGGATTTGTTCTCTTTATGTCATCTGGTTCCAATTTATCTGAGCCCAGGAGAAAGTGTCTGGCTGTGGCAAGTGCTTCGCACTCGCACAAAACATGTAGAGAAGACTAATCTTCCCTACCGCACTTCCTACATGTAGGATCCGCACTCAGCTTCATCACATGTAGGTGCCTCTTTAGGGTATTGTGTCCTGTTAGCAGGCCAACTGTACTCCTAAGTTGTGCCCGATTAAGGGTTAGCAGAATCCTGCTGTTCTTCTTGCTAGGTCCCTCGATCATGGACCGAGCCTGTCTAGCAGCAGTTAAATTACTCCATAAAGTGCCATGTTGAAGTGACATCCAATTTAAAACCTCATATCTGGCCCTTCTTGGAGTAATACCAAGGACAGGTTCCGGTCCAATAAAGACATTGGCCGAGCCCTCCCTTGCTAGCTTATCAGCTAGTTCATTTCCTCTGATTCCAGCATGCCCAGGAACCCAGCAGAGCTGTACTGGTCCGCGGGAGCAGAGAATGTCCAAGGTCTTTTGGCACTCTTGTACCAACCTAGACCTTGTTGTACTGGCACATAGTGCCTTCAGGGACGCCTGGCTGTCAGAACAGATAGTGATCCTGCCATGCAGCCCAGGCATCCCTAAGATGTGATAGGCACAGGCCAAAATAGCAAATATTTCAGCCTGGAATACTGTAGTATAACCTCCCAAAGAGTACGACAGCCTCGTCTTGGGCCCATAGATGCCAGCCCCGGTCCCCTCGTCCGTCTTGGAGCCATCCGTATACCAGACAAGCCCCTTGACACACTCAGGAGCCCGTGGGCCACGAGTCCATTCCTCTCTGGGCGGAATACTGACCCTATATACAGAGTCAAAATTATAACTTGGCTTCATATTGCTCATCGCAAGAATAGGCTGCGACTTCTGAAGTCTATTAAGTATGTCTCTGTGTCCTTTAATTGGATTTTTAAAGGACCAACAGCCCAAACTCCAGAGTCGATGAGCAGTCACTCCAGCCTCTCCTCGGATAACCAAATCCAAAGGAGGTAAGCCAAGCAGCGCCTCCAGGGCGCTGAGTGGAGTGGTGCGCAGAGCTCCAGTAATCCCCAAACACGCTAGGCGTTGGATTTTATTTAATTTAGTCTTGGTAGCCTGTGTCTCAACACATGGCCACCATATGACCGAAGCATAGGTGATGGAGGGCCTAATGATGGAGACATAGAGCCAGTAAACCAAACGTGGTTTTAGTCCCCACCTCACACCAAAGGCCCTCCGACAGGCCCACAAACTATTGCAAGCCTTAGTCACCTTATTGTCAATGTGTTCTTTCCACGTCAGCCTAGAATCCAAAATAACTCCCAGGTACTTGGCCGACATGGATCGAAGCAACTTCTTCCCAAAGAAGGTCGGCTCATACAAACCATCCAGCCGTCTCTTCCTCGTGAAAACAATGAGGTTAGTTTTATCAGGATTGGCCGACAAATCTACCTCATGACACCACCTTTCAACAGCTTCCAGGGCACTTTGGATAAGGCCCGAAACCGTATCTGCAAATTTGCCTCTGACCACGATGCAAACATCATCTGCATAGCCTTGGGCATATACTCCACTTTCATTGAGCCTGACTAGTAGTTCATCCACTACCAGGCACCAAATAAGTGGGGATAAGACACCTCCCTGAGGGCAGCCTGATAATAATAATAATAATAATAATAATAATAATAATAATAATACAGTTAGAGGATACGAGAGATGGTGATAATGTTTTAAAAGAGTTTGAACAGCCCCCACCCAGTTCAACTGAGCTGGTTCATGAAGAAGGAGATAATAGTACAGAATTAGATCTAACGATTACAAATGGTTCAGCCGATCCAGCACAGGAGCAGGCACCCAAGCAAGGCACAGAGACTAGGGGTGAGGAAAATATATCTGATATGGTTGCAAATTCGTTTACTGCTGCTATGCTTAAGTTTGAGGGTACAGATCCTACAAAAAGACCAAGTATACCTAAACAGAACACTTCAGTCAGATTAGCGAAAATAATTAATGTGATAAACACTATTGTGTTACCAAGGTATTTAGAAGTGGCAGACTCTTTTGAATCCCTACATACATTAGTGTATTGTGCTGCTATTGCGACGGTGGAAAGTAATGGAAGTAAAATCGTATATGAAAATGGAGAAGGGGTAAAGGGACAAAGTAAGAGTGCTAAAAGTCAGCCGTTTTGGTTGAGAAGACTAAGCAAGAAGGTAGAAGATTTGAGAGCAGATATTGCTAGATTAATAGAGTTTAACAGAGGCAATCCCAGTAGAAGGTTGAGAAATAAGGCACAACAGATAATGAAAAAATATGCAGTCCACACTAGGTATGATCCCATAAATAAAACAATTGAAGAAGTGTTGGATACTTTGAAACAGAAGCTTGCTTCTTACAAAACACGGATTACTAGATACCATAAATCAAATAAGAGAAAGATGCAAAATGATTCATTTAGAAAGAATGAAAAGAAATTTTATAGAAATTTAAAAAGTGATAGTGTAGCAGAAATTGAGGGTGATCGGCCAGGACGAGAAGAAGTAGTGGCCTTTTGGTCATCTATATGGTCGAAACCAGCAGATCACAATAACGGGGGAAGGTGGTTACAAGCTGAAAGGAAACACTTAGATTCACTTGAGCCTATGAAAAATCCACAAATAACCTTAGAATTACTGCAAACAGTGCTTGGTTCCGCCCACAACTGGAAAAGTCCAGGTAGTGATGGAATCCAAAATTACTGGTATAAAAAATTAACAGTAATTCATCCACAACTTGTTAATCACTTTAATAGATTTCTTGAACATCCTGAAGAAGTCCCAGGCTTTATGATGGAAGGAATAACCTACCTGTTACCTAAAGGAAAACCCTCTGCTGATCCCTCCAAGTACAGACCCATAACCTGTTTACAGACAGTATACAAATTGCTGACTGCTTGTATTGCTCAGATGCTGACGGCTTATGTTGAGGAGTATGGATTATTGGCCGAGGAGCAAAAAGGGTGCAGAAAGGGAATGAAGGGCTGTAAGGAACAATTAATTATAGACTCTGTGATACTAAAGGAAGTGTATAAGAAGAAGAGAAACATGTCTAGTTGTTTTATAGACTACCAAAAGGCGTATGATTCTGTACCCCACTCATGGCTAATAGAAGTACTCAAACTTTATAAAATTCATCCAACAATAATAACATGTCTTAAAAAATTAATGCAGCAGTGGAAAACAAAGTTGATTCTGTCAAGTAAACAACTACCAATAGAAATAAATATTTACAGAGGAATATTCCAAGGGGACTCTCTTAGTCCACTTTGGTTTTGCTTAGCACTCAATCCACTATCTAATTTGCTGAATAAAGGTAACAGAGGATGTGAAATAAACCGAGGGGGCCATAGGATCTCCCATCTTCTTTACATGGACGATCTGAAGGTGTACGCTCCCTCAGCCATTCAATTAAATCAGATCATTCAGGAAGTAGAGCAGTTTTCAAGTGACATTCAAATGAAATTCGGATTAGATAAATGTAAAACTGTACATGTAAGGAAACAATCAATACAAACATGTGGTATTGAAAGTGACCAGGGGTTTATCACAGGAATGACTGAACAGGAGACATATAAATATCTGGGGTTTGAGCAGTCAAAATTGATAGACCATTCACTTATTAAAGAGCTATTAACGAAGGAGTTTTCTTTCCGCCTTAAGCAATTGTGCAACACTGAACTTAATAACAAGAATCTTACCAAAGCTGTGAATACACTAGCCATACCTGTTCTGACTTATTCTTTTGGGATAATTAGATGGTCTAAGACAGAATTGGAAGGCTTACAAAGAAAAATTAGAACGGAGTTCACACAGTATAGGAAACACCATCCGAAGTCAAGCTCTATCAGGATGAACCTCCCTCGAGGGGAGGGGGGGCGTGGCATTATTGATATAATTAACCTATGCAACAAGCAGAAAGCCTCTCTCAGAGCATATTTCCACCAAAGGATGGAGAGTTCTGCCCTACATCATAGCATATGCTATACTGATAACAATCACACGCCACTAAACCTCTCAAATAGGCTTGATCAGCAAGCAGAAAGAATTGTTTCGGTCCAAGAGAGGATAGACCAGTGGAAGGCTATGAGCCTACATGGTCGACACCCTAATGACCTTAGTAGCCCTGAAGTCGACAAAGAGGCGTCGAACGCTTGGCTCCGGCATGGGGAACTCTTCCCTGAGACTGAGGGATTCATTATCGCCATACAGGATCAGGTTATTAGCACAAAAAACTATCAAAAGTATATAATGAAAAATAGGGCTGTGATTGATGACGAGTGTAGAAGGTGTAGAGCTGCTCCGGAGACTATACAGCATATAACTGGGGCTTGTAGCTCTCTCACCCAGTTTGAGTACCTTCACCGCCATAACCAGGTGGCAAGGATAGTACATCAGGCGCTCGCCTTCAAATGCAAACTAGCAGAGACAACTGTCCCATATTACAAATATGAACCTAGTCCGGTGCTTGAATCAATGGAATATAAAATATATTATGATCGGTCAATAGTCACCGATCGAACTATACCCAATAATAGACCAGACATAGTTCTTCAGAACAAGCAAGCCAATACAGCTTATATCATAGACATTACAATCCCAAATACCCACAATCTACAGAGAGCTAATCAAGAGAAATTCTATAAATATTCGGAGTTGAGATTTGAGTTGATGAGACTGTGGTCTTTGACTAATGTTGACATAGTTCCAATTGTAATATCAACTACAGGAGTTATCCCTGTATCCCTTCATAGTAATATCAAGAAGTTAGATCTAGATAAAAATATTTACATTAAAATGCAAAAAGCGGTGCTTACTAATACCGCCCGTATTGTTAGGAAGTTCTTGGGCAAGTGAGTGTGCTTGGTTGACCCGTACCTCACTTAGTGCCAGTCTTAAAAGCTGAGATTTATAAATGAATAAAAGATAATAATAATAATAATAATAATAATAATAATAATAATAATAATAATAATAATAAATTTTATTCACCTTTGGTATTTATAAAATACATAGTTTTGTCATCATTCTTATAATTAAATCTAAAAAATAGGTCAAATCCTAAGACTAAGTCTAGTTGAAAATTAATCTGTAATACAGAGTAAATAATTTTGTCATACATTAATAGATTTATGAAAAAAGGTAATTGAGTTAGAAACTAGACTGAACATCACATGCTGGTTTAGGATTGTGAAGTACAATCACAGAACTTACATGGAAAAGGCTAGCAAGAAGAATGAGAGTAGATAAAACGACAGTGATTGAATTGTGTGATAGAAGAGAAATTAGATGACCTATGAATCTTTCAAGGAGGATTGAAGAAATCCATTTACACTAAAGAATGAGAAATCCATTAGTAGTGAGCTTACTTTGCGTTTAAATTTCTTGGGTTCTAATTTTTTGATAGGGCTGGGTAATTTGTTATAAAGTTTAACTACTTGATATGCAATGCTATTGAGGGATTTAGTAGTTCTGTGATTGTTGAGATGTAAATTATTAGAAATTCTAGTGGTGTACTTATGGAGATCATGGTTAAATTTGAAATGTTGTTGATTACAATGCATGAAATGAACAGTCTCCAGAGTAAATAAACATGGTAGAGGCAGTATATTGAGCTCTTTAAAAATTGGTTTACTGCTGTTTTTAGTAGGAACTTTAACTAAGATTTTTAATATATATATTTTTTTGAAGTGAAACTTCTTTAGCAGCGGTAGGGGTAAATCGGGAACTTGTGTAATGTTCAAAAATCATCATGAAATTAATGTAACGCTGAAAACCGTCACAAAATTAGTAATGTGTTTCGTAGCGGACTGCACAGAAAACAAGCAACTCAATGATTAGGAGTAATCAAAGGAAATTTTTCAGACCTAGTATGAGGACCTGCAAATGGGAATAGTAGTAGTAGTAGTAGTAGTAGTAGTAGTAGTAGTAGTAGTAGTAGTAGTAGTAGTAGTAGTAGTAATAGTAGTAGTAGTAGTAGTAGTAGTAGTAGTAGTAGTAGTAGTAGTAGTAATAATAATAATAATAATAATAATAATAATAATAATAATACTTACTTGCTCAATGGCAATAGAAAATTCCTAAGCAATCTAAAGGTATATTATCTATTTTATGGAACCCGGAGGTTCATTACCACGCTTAAAAAATCCAAACAATAAAAAATCAAAGATCCAAAATTTAAAAAATCCAAAATTCCAAAATTAAAAAGTCCAAAAATAAAAAAAATAAGTTAATAAATAATAAAATCCAAAATTTAAAAAATTAAAAATTCAAAGATCGAAAATTTAAAAAATCCAAAATTCAAAATTCAAAGATCCAAAATTTAAAAAGTCCGAAAACCCAATATTAAAAAGTCCAATAATGCAAAATTGAAAAAATCCAATAATCAAAAATTGAAAAAATAAAAATTAAAACAAGTTTCACTTCTGCCTGCCGCGTGGCGTCCCACGCACACTTTTTTTAATTCTAAAAACTTTAATCATTTTTTGTGAGTTACTCCAAAAAATGATACCATATTTCAGCACCGACTGAACACAACCAAAGCAATAGGTTTTGCGTATTCATAAATTCGAGATGTTGCTTTAGAACATGAAAAGCATAACACAAAAAAGATAGTTTCCCTTTTAAATGAGTGATATGGTCATCCCATGAAACATTTTTGTTTAAGTAGATACCTAGAAATTTAATCTTGTAAATTTCTGATATCTGTAAGTTTCCAATACTTACTGCAAAAGAGTTGTAGTTATCTATATGATTGCTGTAGTTGATATAGAAGGTTTTGTCATAATTTAGAAATAATTTACTATGGTTAAACCAATTAAAGAGATTTAGATTTGTATTACTTATTTCAGCTTTTAGTTGCATTAAATGCTTGTTTGAAAAAAAATTTTTGGTGTCGTCTGTGTAAAGAATTGTTTTAATAGGCATGAGAGAGAGTCAGGTAAACCATTAATGAAGATTAAAAAGAGAAGGGGTCCAAGAATTGAACCTTGAGGAACACGTGTTCCGTTACTTCGTTTGAATAGGAGGAATTTATTTTGACTATTTGTTTTCTGTTTGTAAAGTAAGAGGTAAACCATTTGTTAGCATGGGCTCTAATTCTGTATTTATCTAATTCATGTAACAAAATTTTGTGATTTACAGTGTCGAAGGCTTTCTTGAGGTCAAGAAAAAGTCCTACTAAATAACACTTTTGATCTTTAGCCAATAAGATATATTTTAGAAAGGAATATAATGCTCCATTGATTGATAAACCTTTCCTGAAACCAAACTGTGAGGTAGTGAATACATCACAATTTTCAAGGAAAGGTACTATCCTAATAGGCCTATACATTGCTTTTTCTTATGTAAAACTTAAGCGATGATCAACCAAACAACTGTTCAATGCACATACAGTGCGTCTCAGACAGATTGCACCCGCCGCGCCGCGCATTGGGTTCCCCGCAGATGACGCTCTTATCTCCAGTATGCGGCAGTTGACTGACTTGTCCATGCGTGACAATGAAAATAAATGAAATAAGTTTGAAAGTTGTTCACGGAAAGGAGATGGTTAAGAGGATAAAGTGGAATGCGGAGAAAATGAAGATGAGGAAGTGATTGATGAATATAAGACTAAAGTACACAGTAAACTGAAGGAGAAAGAAAATGAAAGTCAGAGAAGTATTGAAGAAGAATGGAGTATGATAGAAGGGGTTATAAAGGAGGCAACACAAGAAACGTTTGGACAAGAGAAAAAAGAGAGAAATGGAGAATGCTTTGACAAAGACTGTAGACAAGTCATAGATGAGAAGAATAGAGCTAGACAAAAAATGCTGCAGAGGCAAACCTGAAGTAATACGGAGAAGTATGAACAATTAAGGAGAGAAGAACATAGAGTGTGTAAACAAAAGAAGAGAATGATGTATAGAAAAAAGATGGAAGAAATTGAGGAGCTAGACAAAAAAGTGAAATAAGAAAATTCTATACAGCAGTAGATAGAATGAGAAAAGGATTTGAGCCAGTCAGGTATTAGATAGATGGACTGAGTATTTTAAGGAGACACTAAATAAAGTGCAAGAATCTGAAGCAGGACATGATAATAAGTGTTTGGAATGTAAAGATGAAGATGGAGTGGTACAGGAACCTACAAATGAAGAAGTCGAAAAGGTAATAAAGAAAATGAGTAATAATAAACCACCGGGGGATGACGGGTAGACCATGGGCCATTAATATGAAACCCTCCCCCCCCCGTGGGAATTTCCGACACATGTATTTTTTTGTTGGTATTGACATCTAGTTTAAGTTTTCAGTTGTTTGCTCCTTGTCAATTACAGCATTTACCCGGAAAACCATGGAAATCAGGAGAAAATGAATTTGTTTTAATTTTTCATTGTTCTTTGCTCCTAATATTCCCAGGGAATTTCTGACTCACACATTTTTGTTCGTATTGGCATCTAGTTTAAGGTTTCAGTTATTTGCCCCTTACAAATTACAACATATCCCGGAAAACAATGTATATACGGAGAAAATGACTATGTTTTATTTTTTAAATCTTTCTTCTTTACTCCTAATATTCAAAGGGAATTTCTGATTCGTATGTTTTTTGTTGGTATTGCCATCTAGATAAAGGTTTCAGTTGTTTGCCCCTTATGAATTATAGCATATCTCCAGAAAACTCCGAAAACCACGGAAATTGACTTTTTAAAAATTTCTTTAAAATCTTTGTTCTTTGCTATTAATATTCCAAGGGAATTTCTGACTCATATTTTTTTTGTTGGTATTGCCATCTAGTTTAAGGTTTTAGTTGTTTGCCCGTTATCAATTACAGCATATCCACGTAAACCCTGAAAACCACAGAAATCCAGAGAAAATTACTTTGTTTTAATTTTTTTAAATCGTAGTTCTTTGCTCCTAATATTCAAAGAGAATGTGTGACTCATATGCTTTTGTGTTGGTATTGCCATCTAGATTAAGGGGTCAGTTGTTTTCCCCTTATCAGTTACATCATATCTCCTAAAACTCCGAAAACCACAAAAATCCGGAGAAAATGAGTTTGTTTTAATTTTTTAAAAATCTTTGCTCTTTGATACCAATATTCCCAGGGAATTTCTGAATCACATAATTTTTGTTTCTATTGCCATATAGTTTAAGGTTTCAGTTGACAAAGAATACTGGAAAAAATCCTGATGCTGAAGGGATGAAAGTGATTGAAAACCTGGCAGAAGACCCTTCAAATTCTAATTTGACATCTGTGAATCATAATTTTTCTTGCCAAACCTTCCACAGTCCCTACCAAACCTTCTTGACTGAAGTAAGAGAAGGGACATTGGTTAAAACAGCACAATTTTGGATTGGTAATGTGGACAAAGTGTAATGAATTTTAAGATTTCAGCGAGCAACTAAGGAAAACAACTTTAACTTACACTTGGCATGTTTAGAAGATACGATTCCCCTTTTCTTTGCATGTGACCATCAAATTATGGCAGATATCTCGTAGTCCACATACTCACCCTTTTGTACCTGCAAAGGACACACCTGAAGCAGAAGAATTATTTTGCAATAACTGTTACAGTGACTGTAGATCACAAGTTCCGAGTTCTAGAAATTCTGTGGATTTCCGTGGTTTTCCGGGTTTTACGGGGATATGCTGTAATTGATAACGGACAAACAACTGAAACCTTAATCTAGATGACAATGCCAACAAAAAAATATGTAAGTCAGAAATTCGCTGGGAATATTAGGATCAATGAACAAAGGTTTTTAAAAAATTAAAACAAACTCATTTTCTGCGGATTTTCGTGGTTTTCGGAGATTTCCGAGGATATGCTGTAATTGATAAGGGAAAAACAACTGAACCCTTAATCTAGATGGTAATACCAATGCAAAAACATATGAGTCACCGATTCCCTTTGAATACTAAGAGCAAAGAACCAAGATTAAAAAAAGTTAAAACAAAGTAATTTTTTCCGGATTTCCATGGTTTTCCGAGTTTTATGGGGATATGTTGTAATTGATAAGAGGCAAACAACTGAAACCTTAATCTAGATGGCAATACTAACACAAAACCATATGAGTCACCAATTCCCTTTGAATACTAGGAGCAAAGAACTAAGATTTAAAAAAATTAAAACAAAGTCATTTTCTCCGGGTTTCTGTAGTTTTCTGGGGATTTGCTGTAATTGATAAGGGGCAAACAACTGAAACCTTAATCTGGATGGCAATATCAACAAAAAAACATATGAGTCAGAAATCCCTTTGAATATTAGAAGCAAAGAACAAAGATTTAAAAAATAAAACATTGTCATTTTCTCCGTATATAAGTGGTTTTCCGGGGATAAGTTGTAATTGGTAATAGGCAAACAACTGAAACCTTAAACTAGATGACAATACCAACAAAAAATATGTGAGTCAGAAATTTCCTGGGCATATTAGGAGCAAAGAACAAAGAAAAAATCATTTTCTCTGGATTTCCGTAGTTTTCTGGGGTTTCCGGGTAAATGCTGTAATTGATAAAGGCCAAACAACTAAAGACTTAAACTAGATGGCAATACCAACAAAAAATATGTGAGTCAGATATTCCCTGGGGATATTAGGAGCAAAGAACAAAGAAAAACTCATTTTCTCTGGATTTCCGTAGTTTTCCGGGGTTTCCGGGTAAATGCTGTAATTGATAAGGAGCAAACAACTAAAAAGTGAAACTAGATGGCAATACCAACAAAAAAATATATGAGCCGAAAATTCCCATGGGGGGTATACAGTAGCCTACGCTCTAGGGGTGATCGCAGAACTTATTAAGAATGGTGGTAATACTTTGATAGAAGAAATGAATAGATTAATATTAAAGATATGGGAAAACGAAACAATGCCGCAGAATAGGAAATTAGGAATAATATGCCCAATTTTTAAGAAGGGAGAAAATTAAGGTGTGAAAACTACAGAGGTATCTTGCTTCTTAGTGTGGCCTGTAAGATACTCTGAGTTATTAGTGAGAGAGTGAAGCTCTATGCAGAAGACATCCTTGGAGAGTATCACTCTGGATTTCGTTCAGGTAGAAGCACTATTGATCAGATATTTACTATTAGACAGATGATGGAGAAATTTTATGAACATGACATTGATTTGCACATTTTATTTGTAGACTTCAGTCAGGCTTTCGATAGTGTTGATCGGAATGAGCTCTACAAGGTATTAGAGGAATACTGTATTCCATCAAAAATAATAAGACTAGTAAGAATGACCATGGGAGAGACTATAGTGAGAGTGAAAGTAAATAATTAGCTATGCGAAGAATTTTAATTTAATACGGGAGTGAAACAAGGAGATGCACTATCACCTTTACTTTTTAATTTCGCTTTGGAATATGCCATTAGGAAAGTTCAGGAAAACATGGTAGGCCTAGAAAAAAATGGCAGTCACCCGATTTTAGCTTATGCAGATGAAGTTTGCTTGTTGGGCGATGATGTAAACACAATCGAGAGAAATGCAGAAAGTCTTTTCGATGCCTGCAGGAATATTGGATTGGAAATTAATACAGAAAAAACTAAGTATATGGTCATGGAAAGTCAAAATAATGCACTACAAAATATTAGAATAGCCGGTAAATCGTTTGAACAAGTGGAGAAATTCAAATATCTGGGAGCAATAATTACAGACACAAATAATATTAAGGTAGAAGTTAAATGTAGACTCAAATCAGGAAATACTTCCTTTATGCAGTTCAGAAACTCTTTATCTTTTCGTCGTCTGTCCAGAAATCCAAAAATAAAAAATGTATAAGACAATTATCCTGCTATTCTTTTTGATCTGGCTTTGCATAAAGTGATAAAAGCCATCGACCAGAGGGGAACAATATTTGGAAAATCTAGTCAAATCTGTGCATATGCAGATGATATTGCAATTGTTACTCGGACAGTTAACACCCTTAGACAGAAATATGAACAAATGGAAAGAGAAGTGCTTAAAGTGGGATTTACTGTAAATCAAGGGAAAACTAAATATATGAGAATATCCAACTCAGTGACCAGAAGCGCAGGAATTAACAGTCAGAGAAAAGAGGTTTGAAGGAGTATTTAGCTTCAAGTACCTTGGGTCGATGGTATATAATGATAATAACATGAGTAAAGGGATAAAAGAAAGAATATTGACAGGCAATCATGCATACTTTGCAAATAAACAGTTGTTCAGGAGCCAAATTAATCACACGAGATACAAAACAGAAAATATACAAAACCTTGGTTAGATCAGTAGTTATCTATGGTTCCGAGACATGGACTCTAAAGCTGACTGACCAAAATGCCCTTAGAGTATTCGAGCGACAGATACTGAGAAAGATATAACCAGTGAAGGAAGGTGAATGCTGGAGAGTGTGATACAATGCTGAGTTGGATGCCTTAATTGAAGGAGAGGATATAGTTAGATTTGTGAAAGCTCAGAGAATACAATGGCTGGGCCATGTGGAGAGAATGACAGAAAAGCGTATGCCTAGAAAATGCTGAGAGAAATAATTCACCATGTGCGAAGAAAAGGGAGACCAAGAACAAGGTGGATGGATGATGTTACTGAAGACTTGCAAAATAGAAGGTTAAAGGATGGAGAAAGAGAGTTCGAGATAGAGAAAACTGGAGGATGATTGTGAAGGAGGCCAAGGCCCACCAAGGGCTGTAGAGCCACGAAAGAAGAGAAGAAGTAGAAAGAATAATTTCAATATTGAAGGGCTTATTTCCAAAGTGACATCTCCATTGTGAGTTTTTAACGTAACACTTCTTTTTGTTTTATTGTAGAGAAGTAGTACTAATGTTACAATGCAGAAATCATAATACTGAAGCATTCATTACAAAGGTTTTTGGTTCTGCTCAGGTCACTGACATTTGTTGACATAAAAACCAGGTCAAAGCAACAAGAAACTGACAAGCTTAAAGCAATAATTTCATGACTTCCACACTGGATTTATAATTAACTGTCAAAACGATTACAATCTAGGGGAGACTGACGAAATGCTTGTTCACTTTTGTAGTCGATGTGGTTTTGTGCAGTACATACCAAATAAACCAGTCAAATATGAACTAAAAATACATGCTTTATTTATTTATTAAATCTCCAAATACAAGAGCCCTATTTTACCTATGTATGCTAGGGCTATAGTTTCAGAATAAGTATGTTATAATTATGACATGCAGAAAATTTTTTAAAATGTGGCAGTAAACAATAAACAAAAGTGAACATAAACACAAAACATTAAAAAGTTACTTCATAGAAATAGTTGTGAGAATTGATTTCAGTGTTTTAAAAACTTTGTTAACGAATGTCTTAAATTCTGAGAAACAGCATTGGTTTTTTAAGAAGTCAATCATTGGATAACCCAAAACCTTACTACATTTAGTTAGATGCTTCTTTAGTATGTGGCGCTTGTAACCATGAAATGGGCAGTCTAAAACAAGATGTTCGACAGTTTGTTCATCATGTCCACATGGACAAAAATATCCATCAATAGAGGGTATGTGGGATCTTTGAAAGTAAGATTTAAATTTACCATGACCCGTCATAAATTGAGTTAAAACGAATGATGGTTCGAAATATTTCAACAACAGTCTGTCGCGAACTGTAGGAAAGTACATCACTCTTGTAACAGTGCCATTGCTGCTATTAGCCCAAAGCGAGGACCATTTATTTAGCAGATCAACTTTCAGCTCTTTTTTCACATAAGAGATGGGACACTTGACATGTTCAAATTCCAAATCGGAAGATGCAGCAAGTTTGGCCAGCTCATCAGCTCTCTCATTACCTTGATTACCAACATGACCGTGAACCCAAACCAGACAGATATGTTTGTCATAGGCGCAAATAGTCTCTCTAATTTCAACAGCTGTGGGGTTCATATTAAATTTATCATTCGCTGCAGAAAGTGCAGATTGAGAGTCACAAAAGATACGTATGTTGCACATATTATCGACACTCCACTGTACAGCCTTTTTCAGTGCAAGGAGCTCTGCTTGAAAAACAGTGGAAGTAGCTGGAAGTTTAAACATTTGATTTGTGATTTCAGCGTTAGATGAGAACACAACCATAGCACTACCAACAACTGCGGTTTCTCGGTCTGTAGATAGTGTTCGTGAGCCGTCGGTGAAAATATAATAATCGTGATCAGAAGAACACGTTAGCTGTACTCTATCATAATGTAGAGAAGGGTGTCTTGCCATCAGAAAGTGCGCAGGAAGCTCGATTTCTCTCTGAGCAACAAATTCTGGAATAAAGCGACCCTTTTTAATGTTTATTAGTTTAGCCCAAAACATGCCCGAGAGATGCAAAGGTTCGATTCCAGCCAAGATCAATGCTGCTTCTGTGGAAACAGTACGGTATGCCCTAGTAATTCTAAGGGCAAATCCACATTGAATTTGAGCAAATTTCTTTTGAACCCATTTTTTATTCAGAGTGTCTTGATATACTGAAGCACAATACAGAAGCATAGGAATAGCTGCACCTTGGTAGATAATGTTCAAGATTGTAGAATCCAACCCCAGGTGGGTTTTGTAGCGATTGACAAACCAGCTAGTAGCTTATGTGCTTTAGATTGGAGAAAGTCAAAGTGAGCTCGAAAAGTGAGCTTTCTATCTAGAATAATCCCCAGATACGTCAACTGATCTTTAAAAGTTATATCTTGTCCATTCATGACAATTTTTGGAATATCAATTCGTCTTTTCCTTGAAACTGTCATAGCTGTGGTTTTGGTGGGATTAAAAGTGTGTTTGTTGTCACAGCCCCATTGATATATGATGTCAAGAGCTGCATTGGCATCAGTTGTTAGAGTATGTAGAGATTTTGATCGCACATCATCGGCATACGCAATTAGGGAACAAGTATTCGGAAGTGTCTGTTTTAATAAATCATCATATAGAATTATCCACAGCCCTGGACTGCAAGCAGATCCCTGAGGGCACCCTCTAGTTATGGTTCGGGTGACTGTGGATCCACATAATGTTAACTGAGCTTTTCTGTGTGTGAAGTAATTCTGAATTAAAGAATAAAGATTTTTATGGCAATTCATGGACTTAAGCTGAGTTAATATTTTGGGCCACCATGCATGATTGAATGCCCCGGTAATATCAAGGGAGATGAGAACTCCAGTCAGTCCTTGTCGGAATGTCTCTTTCATCCATGCTACCACCGAAAAAACGGCGTCTTCAGTAGATTTCTTAGGAGTAAAGCCATATTGATTATTGCTTAAATAGTTATTAGTAGGGCTCGGACTTTTAGGTGCTTATAAAAACGAAAATATTTATTTTTTATGTGGTTAAAAAGTCAAAAATATGTTTAAAAATTATAAAAATATTTTATTTATTTAACCAATATTTACAGAAGTACTCATCTAGTCATTCTAGTCAGCAAGTGTAGAACTGTTGCAGTGAACGACAAAAGTAGATCTTAAGTTGTGATGATTTTCACGGAACAGAGACTTTTATCTTGAAAATGTATGTTCAACATTGCAGGATGTTAAACTTGCATATTTGTAAAACGCAGTATCACTGACACTCAGATGTTCCATCTGCTCCAAGTTCTCTACACTGTTACCCATTAAAATATCTGAAATCTTTGGCAACACTTGTAACCTTTCATTCTTATTTAGGCATGACAGGAATTTTTCTTTAATTTTGTTTGCTTTTGACCACTGATTTTGTTAAGTTTGTTTTCAATGTGTTTGGTTTCTTTTATTGATTCTGTCTAGAATTGTTTTGTTGTTTCCAACTTAGTAATGCAGTGTGAGAGGAAACAGAAATTTGCACTAATAAAGGCCAAATCAGCCCTGATTTATTGTCTGACTCAACATAACAATGCAACATATTCAAAATATGGCACAATTTTACAAAAACAGTCAAAATATTCATTTCTAAACGTGATATGTGGTAAAATATGTAAAAAAAAATTAAGTTACCAAAAATATTTATTCAAATAAGAAATATCAAAAATATTTATTTTTATGTGATATGCAACTCAGTATTTTGAATCCAAAGGTCCCAACTGGAACTTTGACAAAGTCCAGAAATCATAGGTAATAGCAAAAGAAATATGTATTTACCTAAAAGTCCGAGCCCTAGTTATTAGAATATAAATGAAACATAATTCTGTCTATAATTAATTTCTCCAATATCTTTCCTAATACTGGTATGAGACTTATTGGTCTGAGTGTATTTGCTGTGAATATTCTTTTCCCAGAATTATGTTTGGGAATGACTTTTACTATGGCAACTTTCCAGGCATCTGGGAATACTCCAAGTAGCAAACATTTATTAAAAACATTCACAAACAAAGTTGGTATCCTTTTATGGACATGTTTAATTATATTAGCTGAAATGGCATCTGTGCCTGGGGCTTTTCTATCGTTTTGGTTTTCAATTATGCGGTCTACCTCTTTGTGACTTCTCCGGTACTAGGAAGAGAACTAGCCTCAAGTCGCACTATTGCTTGTTGAATGTTATCTGTAGTGTCTTGTGGAAAGAACACATCGCAGAGAAAGTTTGCTGTTTCTGAAGGAGTTGCGGTAAAATGATTACCAGCATCTATCGTGGTTATGGTCTTATTAAAGTTTTCTGGACGGCGACATACTTTATAGACAATATTCCAAGGATCTTTAGCTGATTGCGTGGAACAATATTGTTTCCAGCTATCTGATTTAGCTTTAATGATGGAGTTCTTATATTCCTCCTTAACTAGTTTGTACCTAGGTATTTATTCTCATAAATTTGACGTAATAGAGGACATTTCGATCTCACGAAACGCCGTTTACTGGCTAATACCCTTTTCCTCAAAATATCGAGATCTGCTGACCACCAGTAGTTCTTAATTGGATGATGACTTAACCTAGGAAGATGGCGATCACACAAATTCAGTATAGTGGAAGTAACCTTGTCTACAGCGAGGTTAACATCTGCGTGAGATTCACATTGAGCTATTATTTCTAGCACAGGCTGTAATGTTTTTTGAACACCTAGCTCAAAGTGATCCCACTTCACATTAAAAGTTTTATATTTTCTGGTGAGGTATAATTCAGAAGATAATATAACTGATGAGATCTTGATGCCCGTATTGTTATGATTATTAATTGATGATCGGAAGTGGTATATGTATCACTGATACTCCAGTCATATATGGTAGAAGTCTTGTATTGCAAATACTAATGTCCACAATACTGGGAGTAAATCTAGGTCCTCCAGTATACGTTGGTTGATTTCCTCTATTAAGAATGTGCAATCTGTGTGTGTTACAGAAATCAAACAACTTTCTACCTTTATTGTCGCTGAAAGTCTCCCCCCAAGCTTGGTGTTTTGCATTAAAGTCCCCTGTGATGAGAAGTGTATGGCAATTAATAGTTGTGCCTTTAAGGACTTTGTCGAGAGACAATAGTACATTGTCAAAATCACATTCCGGGTCAGCATATACCGTATTTATCTGAATATAAGCCGCACTTTTTTTCCTACATAAAGCCCAGCAAAATATGCCTGCGGCTTAAAATCGCATACAAGTGTTTTCAGGCAATAATGGTAAAAATGAACACAATATAGCCGGTTGATCCATTGTAGCTGGTTCCCCTCCTCCAAGCATCACCATCTATCGATTATCTCGATTCTCCAGGACTATCGATATATTAATCGATTTCACATTGAAAATATCAATTTTAATCGAGGCATCGATAAGATGCGTAACCAAGTGATGTTTTGGGTATTTTCTCATTTTTTATAGAGGTGTTGCAGAATATGCATGTATTATGAGCTGCTCAGAAGTAAAAAAATGCCATAACGTATGGGAATGTGAATAAAGGCGATTTTAAACTGATGGTAACTGAAAGTGCACTTATGAAAAATAGAAAAATCGCGCGAAATTCAACACTGAAAGTTATATGAAGTGTAAAGTACTGATTTCTGTTTTCTTTTTCGTCAGAATTATTTAATTATATTAAATATAATTAGAATATCATAACTTAAGTAGCTGATACTTTATTTTTCTTATTTCAGGCCTATTTCAGCCAAGAAATGTGTTACTTTAATATTATGAAAATGAGGCAATTTATTTTTTTAACTTTGGGGTTAATTTAATTATTTTCCCTTTACTTTACTGCTAAAAAGGCAGGTGCGGCTTAAATTCAGGGGTGGCTTATATTCGGATAAATACGGTATATTGCATATATACAGGTAAATATTATGGAAAGGAACACAAACGACAACACAATCAGAGGAACATGTTTTGTGTGACAGCAAAACATATTATGCATGGAACTTTGATATATATTGTGGCAAAAAAATTAGTTGAGCCAATCAAAAACATCCATAGAAATGTAACTACAGATAACTACTTCAGTAGCTATCCTTTGGCTGAGTACCTTGGCTTAATATTTCTTGGAAAAACAAAAATGAGATTCCACCGGAGTTCCTTCCAAAAAAGACAAGAGAAGTTGAATCTTCCCTCTTTGGGTTTCAAGATGACTTTGCTATCATGTCAAGTACTACAAATAAATTACGCCACGATTTTGCTGTCTACAATGCATATTAACAATGAAATAGATAAAGATGCTGAAAATCACGAATCAACTTGGGTCTTATGTCTTATGAAGGGAAGAGTTAATACTGTCAAACACAAAGAATAGCGAGAACTTGGCCCCTTGTCTTATTTTTTAGGCACCTTGATACAGCTGCCGTGATTGCTCAGGTGTTGTTCTTTGCCAATAACAAAGACGAAAAGGTGCAGAAAAAGAACATTTTCAAGCAATCTGCCTTCAGCCCAATGGAAGAACGTATGAAACAAAGAGAAAATCTATGTAATCTTCCCAGAGATAATAATCAGATGTTCCTATGCACAAGATATTGCTCAGAGCCTAAGCTTACCACAGAACTAGCCAGGACCTGTGGAAGATGTCATATCTCTGGTGAACATAAGAGCATCAAAACCAAAGTGAGCTGTAATTCATTCTGAAAAAATGTTTTTAAGAAGCACTGTGTGACATGTAGGGCATGCAGCAATCCCGAGGCCAATGAATATTCAGATATCTAGATTTTGCCAAGAAGATAAGTGTACTGTACAAATGTACAGCCCTAAAACTTTGCTAATCACAATGCATATCATTCATGTGCGATAATATACCAGTTACTATTTATTTTCTTTATTCTGAATTATAATAATAACATGTAACTATCATCGTGTATTTGTAATTTTGTTTCCATCCTTCTTACATGTATACGCAAAATGAAAGGAAAAGCTTCTGTTAATATCATCAGATGAAGAATTTTATTTTTGTATTATTAATTTAAAGTATTATTGTAATAATAGTTATAATTTAATACTACAAAATATTGCTTTTAATCATTCTGTCCCTATTTGTATGTACGAATGTAGCATTGAAACAATGCAGCACTCACTGCCTCCACGACTGCTCTCGTGTGCCGACCCCAGGGTTAATACAGCAAGAAATGTCTCTTCCTGCCTATTTCTTAATCAAAGGGTTAAAGACCAAATAAGTAGGCACTTACAAAAATAAGATGACCATTATTTTTTATTTTACTAAATAATGAGAACAATCAATTTCTTTCCATAAGCTGCGAGGAAAAATTTCAAATATGTACCAGGGATTGAACCTGGACCCTGAATCCAAAGGAAGGACATTGGACAATGGTTGTGATCTCTTTTCAAAAGCATACGGAATCACCATATGAATGGTGGTGTATACTGGTTGTCTTACCACCTGGCTTTTACAAGTGAACAAATATAACATTCTATAAACTAAGCTTACCTGAAGAGATGGGACAAGATCGTCAGTTGAATCAATGTTATCACTGAGCGAGCTTATATCAGGACCATCCAAGGCTGCCATATCAGCTGGATTACCACCCTCTGCAATTAGAATGAACAAAATCTGAATCTGCAACATGTCTGTATCTGTAGTTTATAGAATAAAAGGATGGTTGTGAGGCCTGGAAGAAATTATATATTTCAATCACATGTTCCTCTTTAAAATATGAGAAAGTTGTTGCAATGCTGTGCAGTATTTCAGCAACAAGAGGGAAAGAATACAACAAAACGTTAATTAAAGCAGAGACAGGATATTATAATAATATGGATAACTTTTTGTGTTCACCACTTTACTCCTCTATGGGAAAATAAACATAACAAAATTACTCTATGGTAATGAAACATTCACAAGCACTGACGTCCATAGAGAGACAAAATGCTATCTATCCATCAATCCATAATTTTTTGTACGGGAGCTAACAAAAAAGAACAGGGTCATACTAATTCACTGGTCTGATTGTAGAAACAACTGCCTGTTTAAGCCTTAGATAGTGTCTAGTTAAACAACTTCGGAATACGGATACATATTTTAAAATATGGGACCTGGAATTTTGGTTAAAATAAAGTGAAAGCACAAAATTATCTGGAAAATGAGAGATAGTTGGCAATTCTAAACAAGTGAATGAGTAGTGATTTTAAGCAGTCTATAATTATAAGCAAGAGTAGTAGAAATTAAAGAGCATCAGTAGATTGGCCTAGCATACTGGAACTTCAGTAGCAGGATTCTGGTCTCATTAATACACCATGTCAACACCAACTATCAGTCTATAAATTATATTATGTTATCGTGAAAGTGGATGGTGAGGGAAGATATAGGCCTACATTTCCCTAGTAAATGTATACCATCTCTAAAAGCATCAGTGAAAGCTTACCATTAAATGAAGATCGCATATCCACTAGGGAAGGTGTACCAACACTGCACGTGATCAGTGGATGTGCACAAAACAGTACATTAGTGTCCAACAATGAAAGTGTTCGTGTTTAGATGTAACGTAAGGTTCATATTAGCGCTGTGTGTCCATTATCATTCAACCTAAAAAGCATGCTTATATGATTAAACAATATGAATTAAAACGTTTTTTTATTTTCAAATCGAACATTTTCATGTATAAAATAAAATTGAATTTCCAAAAGACGACTGTTTTATTACTGCAGCATATTGGTTCACATTCTCTATTTGGAAATATTGAAGATATACCATCACTATGATGATAGACTATCCCT
Organism: Ectobius pallidus; assembly: GCA_964059195.1. NCBI lineage: Eukaryota > Metazoa > Arthropoda > Insecta > Blattodea > Ectobiidae > Ectobius > Ectobius pallidus. Next base: position 129,315,415 of record CAXKWD010000003.1, read on the forward strand.
AGCGAATGTGTATTTTTGGCGAAACTTAGGATCAATAATCCACTTTCACTAGGGACGATATATCTCCACTGAAACTTCTACTTTCGCTGTAACATAATATACTTTAATACTGCCCAGTATTACACTAGCATTTAAATACTCATAAGAAAACTTTTTCAAGCAAAAACAAACAACACTCACCACTAACACCATCCATGTTGTCATCCATATTGGCAAGGAAATCTTCTGGTGTATGCGGCAAAGAATAGCTGTTGCACATGCCCAGTCCACTATCAGCTGACTCTTGACGAGAATGATCGGTTAGTCCCGAAAGAAATGGATCCATTCCAGCTGAACTGACACCTGGTGGTAGATCTGTTGTACTCTGCTGCCTCATCATCAATTCCTGCTGTAAAAAATGGGTATATATAAATTTAAAAAAAATCTTTATAGAAATGTTAAAATACCTGTTATAGTACCTTTGAGCTTGTTCAATAAAATAAAACCAATCAATTGATACCATCAGTTTAACAACCTTTATTTTGTGCCTAGGCCTTTCAATACCTATGCTTCATCTTCAGGATATCTTGCTAAGCAGATGTAGATGTGTTTTAATTTTTAGTTACTAATACATCTAAGTCTGTGGATTAGCAAGTTGCCCTGAAGATGATACAAAAAGTCTAGGCACAAAATACAGGTTACTGTATTTTTTTTTATTATTTACAGAAGTTTCCAGAATTACCATATTGAAAGGCCTCGGCAAAAAATACAGGTTGTTGAGATGATGGTATCAATTATCCGTATGCAATATTGAACCACTCTGAAACATAACTGAAGGCCTCGGAAAAAAGAGCGGTACAAAGACAACAGCTAAAAATGTTATTTCATGTTCCTCAGGTGAATAAAAGTATTTTGAGATCCATTGTAAATGTGTTATTTTTAGTGATTCAATTATCTATAGACAATGGAAAAAGGACTATTTGTGAACATGTATAGCATAATCTTTCCAGTACAATTCTCATCCATTTTAAATATGTGTGTTTAAAAAAAACTTCCTAGAGACCTTTACCCAAGAAATTTATTTTTTCTCTAATGTGTTTAAAACTGATAATTCAGATATTTTTAGTTAAATCTCGCCTTTGATTTTAGTTTTTTACTAAGAAATAAGTAAACATAATACATAATATAAAAAAATGATATCGTCGGCCTACTAGTGAAACCCATTGAGGGCCTGTATTACCACCTCCTGACAAATCCTATGGGACTTCCAGATAGCTTGACTGGACAATACAACCACCAAACTGCTATCGGGAAGAATGTAGTAAATTTTTCCAGAAAGAACCTTAGCTCGTTGAGCGAAGAGGTGTGTTTATTATAGTTCGAGCAGCCTCCACTAGGCGCGACAACTCAATCGTAATGTATATTTGTATTTGTACAATTAAATTACATAAGAACATATCGTTTGAATTGTATTAATCGATTTGTGCAATTCCATTTCATTCAAATGTGAGCCCAAAACGACATTATTGTGCAAGTTAAATCTTCCAGCGTCAATTCTGAAATTCAGCTGGCTACGAAGCTCCAGTGTGCTGCCATCTTCTTTCAACCAAGCAGTTGGTAGTTTATCAGCCACTCCAATTCTTATGTAAAATCTTCCATTCTTTCGACTGGTGAAGTCCATTAAGTTGTATCTCAAATTGTATTAACCTATTGGCACACTACATTCCTTACACATAGCATACCCATAAACACCAATATTGTTTGGCAAAAATAGGACATTTGTAATTTATAATTATTTCAGGCAAATTCAATTTTATCGACTTCAGTACATACTCCTGTTATGCTGTGATGTTGGGTTGGTCCCTGCAGTGCTTATTTACAAATTTTTTGTGATATGGTACACCCTAAAACAATCTGGAACACTCATATCTGGTTTCACTTCTCACTTTGTACACCACAAAACACCACACAATCATGGCCAGAATTCTTATTTTTAGGATTAGAGGAAATAAATTTACAAAGTGGACCCAATTATTTGCTTGAAGACTGATAGGGGAAGTGCCCTGCTGAAGCCTGCCATGTTGAGGTTAGAAAACTGGCTTCTCACAAGAAACATTTCCCTAAAATACGTAGATATGGGAAAGGCTACAAAATAATGTTCTTCTACATGATAAATATAGCTGTTTTCAATATAACAATAAAAAAACAGCACTTCACAGAATTTAGGATAGGCCTACAGCTGACTGAGGGTGTTGACCTCCTAACCTATACTGAATATTACTGGGAATCCCGTAATCACAAGCTTTTTATATCAATTTATAACTTAGAAATCAATATTAAAATTATTGTGTTGTATAAGCTAGCAAGTATCTTTATTCTCTGATTGTTCGATACATGGAGAGATCAATCTTGCGCTTTTGACTGGTAACAGTGATTTTGATCAGTTTCTTTGAGAGATGTTCACTGATTTACAAAATGCCTTGATGGATAAGATGTGGCTGGATTTTGTTCACGGAAAATATATCATTATTAAAGAGCTCTCATTAAAGGATTTGTATGTAAAATGATATACTGTAAAAACTTTGTAACTTTTTCATGGCATCTTCCACTGAATCTATGTGTAGAATTTCATGTAGAAAATTATTCGTTGTTCTGTAATCAGTACCTGTGATAGTTCTTAACACTGATTGTTGAACTCCCCCTTAAGCGGCTATATGAGGTCTTGTTTGCTGGTGACCATAATGGATAAGCATGTAGAAGTTTTGATCTGATTAGCATGATATAATAGATCTTCTTGGACCAAATACTTAATGAAGGCGATTTGAAGAGAGGATATAAATGGAGGAAGGTTGAGTGACCTTTTACCGCTGTCCATTTTATATGAGGTTGGAATGTGAGCCTTTGATCTAATATAACTGCCAGATAAGTTGTGGTACTTTTTCACGGAATTTTCTCATTAAATAACTGAAACTGAAAAGGTTCTTGCAAATAGAAAGAGAAGCGCTGAAAGTGGGACTTACTGTAAATCAAGGGAAAACTAAATATATGAGAATGTCCAATTCAGAGACCAGAAGAGTACCGCAAGAATTAATATAGTCAGAGATGAGGTTTGAAGGAGTATCTAGCTTCAAGTACCTTGGGTCGATGGTATACAATGATAATAATATGAGTAAAGGAATGAAAGAAAGAATATTGGCAGGCAATCGTGCATACTTTGCAAATAAACAGTTGTTCAGGAGCCAATTAATCACACAAGACACAAAACAGAAAATATACAAAACCTTGGTTAGATCAGTGGTTGCCTATGGTGCCGAGACATGAACTCTAAAGTTGACTGACCAAAATGCCCTTAGAGTATTCGAACGACAGATACTGAGAAAGATATATGGACCCGTGAAGGAAGGTGAATGCTGGAGAGCGAGATACAATGCTGAGTTGGATGCCTTAATTATAGGAGAGGATATAGTTAGATTTGTGAAAGCTCAGAGAATACAATGGCTGGGCCATGTGGAGAGAATGACGGAAGAGCGTATGCCTAGAAGAATGCTGCCCGAAGAAAAGGGAGACCAAGAACAAGGTGGATGGATGATGTTACTGAAGACTTGCAAAATATGAAGGTTAAAGGATGGAGGGAGAGAGTTCGAGATAGAGAAAACTGGAGGATGATTGTGAAGGAGGCCAAGGCCCACAAAGGGCTGTAGAGCCATGAAAGAAGAAGAAGAAGAAGAAGAAGAAGAAGAAGAAGAAGAAGAAGAAGAAGAAGAAAAGGTTCTTAAGGATGTCTCCTTGAGAAAATAATAACTGAACTTTTGTTTGGATTAATCTAGATTTTCCATTTTTTGAGCCATTCTTTGATTGTATTGAGGTAAGTCTGAAGCCTGATCTATGCAGTAATACAGGGTCCGCCAGAAAAATGTATACACACTTTAAGGAACGAAACTATTTATTAGGTTTGTTCTTTTAATTTAAATACTAATCAAACATGTACCGGTAGTCCTTTCTTAGTTCAGTGGTTACATTAGATATTCAAAATGTTGGCCGTTGGCGGCCAGACACATCACTGAACGATGAGCGGTCGCCGCAGCTACGTCGGTCAATGTTTCAATGGAGATCGGAGCACATGCCGCTGTAATCTCCTGGCGAAGTTCCTCCAACGTGTGTGGCTTACGTCGATAAGCTTGATCTTTCACGGTTCCCCATAAGTAAAAGTCCATAGGGGTTAATTCTAGCGACCGTGGAGGGAACTCAATGGGCCCTCTTCATCCAATCAGGATCGTCATCATTAATCACATGCAGTAATTGTGGAATGTAAGGTTTCCACTTAGCACCTTTCAGAATTCGTCGTACACTTGTACTGCTAATCCCCACTTCACGCGCACATTGCGTAGCAGACTTTTGTGGAGAAGTAACAAACTTTTCCAACGCGAGATCCGACAAAGCAGGACTTGTAGCTGTACGCGGTCTTCCTGATCTTCCTTTTTGAATATCACAAATCGTTCCATGTGCCTCAAACATGCCAATTATGCATTTAATTGTTAGGCGGGTTGGGGGTTCTGTTTCAAACTCCCGCCTCCACTGACGCTGCACTTCAACGGCATTATCAAACCTGATAAACCACTTCAGAATGCATTTTCGCTGCTCGAAAGTTAAGCGTTCTCCAGCCATTTTGTTTTGTCACTATCGTGTTGAAAGTAACGACATGTGTTGAGCGTAAGACCATACTACAACTTACTGGTAATATCCCGATACAATATCCCAATACTGTCTGACAAAGAGTGTATACATTTTTCTGGTGGACTCTGTATATCAAAGTCAATAGTATATACAACTGTATCATCGGCGTATTGAGAGAAAAAGTAGTTTGGATTTTTTTGGGAAGTCTACTGTGTAGATACGCGTATTATATAATATCAGAGAGAGAACAGCTCCTTGTGGGATGCCAGCTTAAGTTGGTCTTGTTTGGGAGTAACTATGATTGATCTTAACTTGAAATGATCAATTTGTTAAGAATTGTTGTAGTATGTGCGAGTATATACCTGGTATCCTGGAGGTCATTAGTTTTGTTAGAAGTTCAGGAATCCATACAGTATTAAATGCTTTTTCCACGTCTAAAAATATGCATACTGCGTGTTCTCCATGTGTAAAGGCATTGCTGAAGATTGAGCAGACGATATACTTGTGAAGTACTGTGAGAGGCTCGAAAACCAAACTGTTCATTGGGAATGTCACAGTTAGTCACTAATTAAAGACAGCCAATTCTTTCTAATATTTTGCTCATTGAAGTTAATAATGTAATTGGACGTGAGTTTTGTGGATATAATGGAGATCTTCCAGGTTTAGGTAGAGCAATTATGCTACCATTCTTATTCTTCCATTTGGAGGGAAAGTAGTGGAAAAGAAGGCATTATTAGCATTCACCATTTCACGAATTCCTCTGGTCATTAAATTCACTAATTTTTGTATAATTACATAATCCAGAAATGACTGCCTTTATTGGTTGACTAACAATTTGTGCTAGCTAAAATTTAGCTAGATTCATAATGTTGATATGGTTCTTTTTTCCTTAATGATTTTCCATTTTGGATGAAGTGCATCTACTCAGACATAAAATTGTAACACGAATGATATTGCATTTCGTCTTCGTTCTGACAGAAGTCACTAACTCCAAAAATGGCCATATATATAGGCCTATGGCCATAGTTACATAGATGAAAGGTGCTTTATAGGCAGATAGAACTCACTAATTAAATCTCAACCCACTTCCAAGGAACTAATACTTTTATTTTCACCAAATCCATATTGCAATGCTTTATTCAGACTTTTAAAAAACTGTATCTCAAAACTAAGATTTTGGACTTAGTGACTTCTGCCAGAACAACAACAATTTTGCTGGCATATTACATCTTGTTTATATATTACATCCACAAACTTGTGTAAAAGTTATATTCATAGTAACTATAATAGGAATTAATCTCTCTATATAAACTTGTTTTTTGACTGAAATTAGTACATATCAGCACAATGCATAATTAATATAGCTATGCTTCTTCTTTGTATGCTAATTCATACTCATATACACTGATAAAAAAAATTCTTAAAATATAACGATTTCACAAATGCACAGGCAATGATACTAATGATGAAGTGTAGGCCCAAGATTTGGTGACATGTTTGTTGTAGGTTTAAAGCAGCTGTGTAGGTTACGAATAGGGACATGCATAATTTGCAATCGTGATAACGTGATTTTATTCGTGAATTTTAACATTTTTCCATTAAAAACGTGAATTTTAACATTTTTCCATGAAAAACTCAAATTTTTAAGTTATTAAAACCTCGATTTTTACATTTTGATGCATTCCTAAGTATACAGTCAATTTGCGATTATCCCTGGGTGGCTTATCCATGTGCGTAAATTTGAATTTCCACTAACTTATTTCGAGTTTCCTGCACCCCATTTTGAATTTCCTGGGCTTCATTTCAAATTTCCCGCACTTTATTTCAAATCTCACGCACTTAAGATCTTGCACAATATGGCGACAAAGTGTGGGAAATTCAAAATCTCGCACCCAACATTTGGATTGTCTTTTCTCTTTTTTTCAATTGTTCGTGCTTATCATGGTCTCAATGAACACTGATAATAATCGGGAGTTCACTGTAGTTTTAAATAATCCTCCTAGAACAGATACAGGAATATACTTAAAAGAAGGAAACTTGGCTACAACGGTTATTTTTTTCATTTTAAAGTTAATTAACCTAAGGTATATAAGGTATAATACTTGTTTGAGTTCTTGATTTCTAGCATTTTGCTTTTGATTTTTGTGCACGTAGCCTAGTGTATCGTTACTGTGCCCAGGTTTGTAATGATTTTTCTTTTTATTATATATTATTTGTATATATGACTGATCAGGGTGTCCACCAAGAAATGCTGAAGAAATTCCCTGATTTTCATTGATCATTTCAGAAATTCCCGACCAAAATATGAAGCACTTTCTAATAACTGTGTAAAAAAAATTATAGGATTATACATACTTTAAATAAGAAAAACTTTTAGTAACAAAAGTAATTGCAGACAATAATAGCTTAGGCTATAACAGATACAAAATTAGGAACAGTAAAATAAATTAAATATACTTTTAAATATATAGGCCTATTATTGTCTATAAGTCGCTTTGCAGTTTATCGAATTTTCCCGGATATTTTAACAATTTCATTGACTTTTCCCGGATTTTCCCGACCATACGAAATTCCTGGCAGTTTCCCGGATTCCCGGATTTTCCCGACCAGTGGACACCCTGCTGATATATACATGTGTTAAAGGGCTGTATGATTAAATGACTTCTTTGTTTTTTTGGTGGTTGTTTGTTAATAAGAATGTATGCTAAAATAGGCTAATAAGTGGCTTGTCTTTGAAATATTCTTTAACTCATCAATCAGTAAAATTGTATTAAAGATAACACCGATTTTTGGAAAAAGTAACACTATGTTTGGGGGAAAAACAACACCACTTTTGGGAAAAAATAACACCGCTTTTCACAAAATAATAAACACACCTTTTGCATGTCCCTAGTTATAAATGAATTAAATTCTATCTAAAAAAATCTCTATCAAGTAGCTCCTCAATTTGAATCACGAGGCTGAGTGCACCCCTGCCAGACCTCCCTACCTCAGAAAAATCCGAGGAGGTACCAGGAATCAAACCCGGGCCAACAGATCTGTAGTCAGCGATGCTAACCACAAGACCACGCCGGCGGTCTAGCACTATATGTTATGCCCATTATAATAAGTATTAACAAATTTTTATATGCTTTCAAGTGGACAAGTAAAAGTAAAGTGTTCCCTATTACAGGCCATGGAGGCCCAGAGGGTTCCAGGAGGTTGAGGCACCCAGATTTTTTGACATCGGCACATGAAGGTGGTAAGGTTGTCAGCTTTTACCCCCAGGATTGCTCCTGGTACTCATTTCTGTTAGAGGCTGAGTCGACCCCAGCGCCATAGTGCCACCTGAAGGATTAGGCCAATTGAAAAACTCCAACGACCTCATCGGGGATCGAACCCGCGACCTTCCGGTTTGTAGCGCAGCGCCTCAACCACTACGCTACGGCATACCCCCAAGTGGACAAGTAATGAAGTTTAAAGTACCAGATGGATAAAACTTCTGGAAATGAAAGCATGCTCTTTAGTAAGTAATTTCATCAATTATTTCTACAGACAGAAACTGATACAGCTGAGCTTGCCTTGTTTACCTTAGTTACGAATACCGGGACTAATGTTTGTGGAGGCTCGGCTGTTCTCAAGAGCCAATCAAAATGCTTTGGGGCACCAGACATCGTACTTTACAAATTAGATTGTTCCAATGATTTCTTTGAAAGAATGAAAAAAGAAAGAATAATGGGAAAAACTGAGAAGTTAACCGGAATGTTAAGTATGGTACTGTTTTTGGGTGATTGTTCCTCAAGGGCTCATTGGATTTTGAAATGCATAAACCACAATATCCTTTATCACAGTTGATTAAGTATTCAAATGGAATGATGTTTTAAATGATGCTTTGTTTCAATAATAACTGATATTCAAAGATTCAGAGGTTTCATATATAAGCCTGAAGGCCTGCTACACAGTTTTTGATTTTGAAAAAACCTGCCTTCTTTACTTGAAAGACAGAATAATTTGTTTATATGAACTACATAAAACATCATTAAGTCTTTTACAGCTGAATTTGTATAATTCATATAAGCAGTCATCAAGGGAATTCATCAGAATACTCCAAATTTGAAATTGATTAGGAAAATTTTCCATGGTTTCCATGAACGAGAATAACAAGAAGAACATAAAAATTCTCACATTTTAAATAAGATTAATCCTGTATTTCTGCTTTTGTGCAATATTTGATATGACGGACTGATATGTCAGTAGCAGTGAAAAGATTTAACTGCCCTCAGAACAAAGCTGATAATAATAACAATGACAATTCTTTGTTAATGAAGTTACAAGTAATAAAAGAGCAATGAAGCCATTAACGTCTAGTGATCCTTTCATATGATGTAATTCTTGTGGAAAGATAAGATAAGGAAAGAAGATAAGAATAGGAAATGTAAGTGATAAATTTAACTCTTAAAATTCTAATTGTCTTTCTATAAGCCAAAGGAGAACCTCAGAAAAAAAAGACTGGAGGAGTTATTTTAGTAAGTTCTAAAGCATTGTTCCCAAACTAAGGTACATGTATTGCAGAGGTATGCACATGACTTGTAGGGGATACCATTGATATATAAACACACTGGATCGCTAACAGCAGTGGCTCAGAGCACCAGAAAACGGTCCCACCACCACGCGCCTCCCCCCACCACCGGTGGGCAAGAACAGAGCTCTTATAAGCAGTTCGAAACACTCACGAGACACCTCTCTCCGCCCATTCAATAGGGTTGTGTGCAAACAATCACCCTCAGTTTATTGGTAGCAAGCCGACAGTTAAGTTTATAAGAGTAATTGATCAGTTATTTCATTACTTGAATACCCATGACCCATTAAGCTATCAAACAAAGATTATGATGACAAAATGCTGCCTGATGTTTCAAATTACTTATCAAAATTAAAAATTGACGGTATTTCTATTTTATATCATCCAAGGAAAACATTTGCCATTGGGTTTTTCTTTTTAGTGATATATGCTCTATTCAAAAGTTAAAAGACAGATTTTTAGCAATGAACGATTTTAAGTACTTGCTTAGTTATAAGTTGTCACAAGATCATGTACAGCTATTTTTTTCTTGTGTTAGAAGTGCAAGTGGTCATAATAACAATCCCAACGTTAGGCAGTTTCAATGGGCCATTAGAAAACTAATGTTCAGAAATAGTGTAAGGCCATCAGCTAATAGCAATTGTTTACAGTTTGACCCAAACCATCAGAATTCAGTTCTAAGTTTCTCAGTGGTAGATAAAATAGTAGAAGAAGATAATACTGACTCTGACTTACTAGAAATAGCAGATATTTTGGATAACTATGAGGAATCTTATTACAAAGATAACATTTTGTATTATATCTCAGGTTTTGTAGTTAAAACCATTCAGAAAAGACTAAATGTGAGGGATGTTGTGAATTGTTATCGACAAGGAATGACAACTTAAGTAGATACACAGTAGGGTTCCTAGACGTCCCGTAAAATACGGGAATGTCCCTTTTTTCGCTAATGTGACCCGTTGTTCGAAAGAAGTCTTTTTTTAATTGTAATTATTTTTTATCCTCCAAAGATAATCCAGAAAAATGGGACGGCAGTACTGGTTAACAGTTGCTAGCTTCACTGCGATTTGCGGGACCATTCGGGATACTTAGCATGAGTATGATCATGTGGCGTAGGGAAGGGAGGTCCAGGGGGTCCGGACCTCCCCCGAAATCAAAACATAAAATTCTATTTCAAGTTGTTTAAGCTCAATTTTGTAAAATATTTAATTATTTTATTTTATAATAAAATATGAACTTGTAAATGTAGGCATATTATTTCCATTGTTCAATGTGTTATTTAACTTTTCTTATAAATAGTAATAAGTGTTATAACTTAGGTAACAATTTCTTGTTTAAGTTGGCATGTCTTAGAGTATGGTAAACAAATTTACTAACTAGTTTTCAGTGCTAAAATAGCGTGAAATGTGATTTTTATTAGTTTAATATTAAAAAATTTTCCCGGGGGTGAGTCCCCCAAACCCCCAGGCACTTTCGACCCTCCCCAAAATTATTTTCTGGCTACACCACTGGTTGCACCAGTGACTTAATTAGAAAATTTCAAAACGGAAATGTGAATAGCTCATTTTCTATTTTTGAAAGATAAAAATGGAAAACTAGAATTTCAGAAAAACAAACTGTGTGTAAAAACAGTAAAAGCATTATTTATTGTAAAATTGTTTTTCAATTAAGATTATGTGGCATCCAATTTCCATGAAATACTGCTTCAGAATAAGCAAGTGTTGAATGAAATTCATTCCTTAAAGAAGTATGATTCATGAGTGTGATTTGTAATACAATTAAAGGTGAGCCTATTATTTATCTTTTGTTGTTGTTTGTTTTAAATTTGAAATAAACTAGGGCAAACTCACATGTGGTACCAGAAAATCTGGCGCGTGGTTGCGGGACCGTTTTCTGGTGCTCTGAGCCCCTGCTGTTAGCGATCCAGTGTGTTTATATATCGATGGTATCCCCTACAAGTCATGTGCATACCTCTGCAATACATGTACCTTAGTTTGGGAACAATGCTTTAGAACTTACTAAAATAACTCCTCTAGTCTTTTTTTTCTGAGGTTCTCCTTTGGCTTATAGAAAGACAATTAGAATTTTAAGAGTTAAATTTATCACTTACATTTCCTATTCTTATCTTCTGGCCTTGGTATTGTATTGTTAAGTTGTTTTCAACACAGATCAAAGTGTACCGTATTTTTTCCTCATATTTCTGGGAACCCTAATTTACACACACTTTAGTCTTTGTATCAAGAGGAAAATTGTTAAAGGCATCTGAAGATACAATAAAAATTGTGGTGAAGTTTAGGACAGCATTTTATTTCACCAATCATACCAGTTTTGTAAACTTAACACCAAGTTCATCGTCACAAAAATATTTATGCATTTTAAGGATTCGGTATTTAAATGCCTTGTAGGTAATGATGACTTTGGTGAAAACAATCACCAACTTACTCTAATTAAGCGCATTGGAAATTTATTCCTTAAAATTGTATGCCATCATTTAGCTAGAGAGAAAACAAACTCTGCTATTTCAACAAAGTTTGGATTTCGACAGAAATGTACGAAGTTGATCTTGTTTAGTAATGTGTAATGTTTTTTGTGTAAAAATAAACATAATTGTTGCATAAGAGTAGTCTAACTTCATACAATTTAAATAATGCAATATACAATTCGAGCGAGCATAAAACAACGACAACATAGAGACTGTGCCATTTAAAATAATGCAGCTGCCCGTGCTTCTTGCCTCCCGATGGTGGGGGGAGCGCCCGACCTGACTGGACCGAATTTCTACCGTGCAGTCAGCAATCCAGTGTGTTTATGCATCGATGGGGGATACCCATCACATATGAATCAGCTGGACAGCCAGGGACAGGAAAGAGCAACTTACAGTAATCAATTAAGTTGAAGTGAAGTGACAGCTAGTCCTTCAGTCTCTATTCCCTTGGGACCATGGTCGAAACAAAGTTGCCTGGAAGATCGCAACAGCAGGGATTGAATTAAGGAGTAAAAAGAAATTACAAGCTTTTAATTTATTGTAGAGATCAGTGCTAATTCGTTGTTAGGGGAACCCCTTGTTGAAGAGATAAAGTCAGTGAGAAATAACCAAGTTAATAAGTTAAGTGAAAAGTATGGTAAGGCAAAGTTTAGTCGTTTCCTAAATAGCAACTGGAATGTGATCCCAAATGAAGAGGCGGGAACAAATGAATGCAATTGTGAAGGGAACAGAGAAGAAGCCTGTAATGTTTATATTACTATAATTTGGACAAATATTATACTTCTCAGCATTTAGTTTCTTTGCCAATAATCCTCCTCAGATTATGTGATATTATATATTAAGATGTCTACTGGGAAAATGGCAAGCATCAGAACCGGTGGACTCTTTTGTAATCCTTGCCTATTCCAATAAAACATACAAACATACGTACATACAGTCTTGTATATGCAACAAGCTTTCAAGGCAAGATTTGAAGAAAAATACATACCAAAGACTGTGAGCCAAAATACTGCAAAGCATGTTACCCATCTCAAGAGCGGAACAAAGTTACTGGAGAAAGAGGTGTGGAGTGTGAAGAGATGATTGTCTGCTGACAAGGTCAAGAACTGTTGCTTTGATAACTTTTCCCGCCTCAAACTCCCTACATCTACAAGATTCTTTCAACTTCTTAACATTTTTGACAGCATTTATCAATGTAACATTTGTTTAACAAAGCCATGACATTTTGACGATGAAAAGTTCTATGAACAAAGGCATTAAGATGCATTGTCTAAGTATGATTGATGATTCTGGTCTGGGATTTTAGGGAGCGAGTTCTGGATGTGAAACTCTTTTTCTGCAGTGGAAGACAGCAGTCTGCCTGACTACTTTTCACTACCAGAAAAAATAAACTATTTAACTGTCTCTGATAAATCCTGGAATTCAGTTTCAAGAAAACATCTTCGAGAAACTTGTTATTCAAGAAACTGAACAAATTTTCTCATATCGCTGACCACGCCATCAAGTTCATGGACCTGTTTCAGCAACATATGGTTTTTCATTCACAGTCAGCGCATTCCTTTTCTCAGCGGGCCGGTGGCAATCGATGATGTCGCGCTGCAGCGGAATTGGAACAAAAATGCTGGATTTATGCTGCCATCAATGGCGACTAAATTACTAGTGATTCTAATATTTTCTTACAGGAAGGATTGGTGTTCTACGGTTTCAAACAAATAGAATTTATATTATAATTGACATAGCTAAACGTCTCCTCATCTAGTAATAACTGAAAATATCCCCCTTTGCCGTACCCGTCACGTCTAACCTAAAACTTTCGGAAGAAATTCTCCATATAAAATCCAAACACAACTGACAAGTGTCACAATTTTTAATATAAAACATTTTTCCAGCTAGGGTTTCTTAAATAGCTAATACCATATCAAATTAAATCAGGTAGGATGGTATAATTGCTGGTCAATAATTTTAAACATACCATCTAGTTAGAGAAAGCGAGTTCTTATAATCTAAACAGAATATACGTAGCCTACTTCTTCTAAAATTGCTTCTAATATTGTTTTTATGACTATACTCGTTACCTTTCTTCATAAACATTTTGGAGTTTTATTGTACCTATGCCTCTAACTTCAAGCTATACATACAAAATTATATATATATATATAAGTCCTCAAGTGACAGCAGCATGGGCACCGGACAGGATTGAGCGAAGCCCATCGTCTGCTAATTCCCCCGCAGTTTTACGTGAGCCAATCAGATTCATTGATGGATCCACGCACCACCTCTACAGGCTGATGGAACCGATGCCAAAGCGCTGTGGAAACTGGTGGCACCGATGACGTCATTACTTTGCTTTGGAATAAAAATGCTACCAGCAAATTCGCAGCGCTGAGAAAAGGAATACAGCCAGTATACCTACAAACAAATGTAGTACTACAATAGGGTAAATTTGGCGCTGGACCTTCACTTCAAAGTTTAAAATGGACAACCAGACTGGTTGGATGTGGAATAGCAATTGGAGAGAGCAAGAGTTCTTACCAATAGATTGCTTATAATTTAGGTTCTCCCAATTACAATAACAAACTATTACAAACTTACACTTACACTTACACTTACAAAATGCTAGTACTGTTGACTTCCTAGTTTCACATACTTTTATCATTTTCCTAGAAATTTTTTTCCCATGCAATAGTTCATCTTCCAAAGTTGCTTCATTTTCTGACACCTTCTTACAGTTCTTCTTGTGTGTGGTATAAGAACCTCACATTATCAGATCATAAGGCGATGCAAGGCTACAATCATCTATCTTCAAAAATTTCCTCAATTAAATTAAATTACTCAATCAGAGAACAAACTTCTACAGCGCTATTTTTCAGTTCTGGTGTTGTCTAGTTCACAAGTGCATATCACGAATGTCACTGGCTGAGAAAGGAGAGTTTTGTCCGTCAAATTTGTTTTCTACCAGCCAAGTAGCACTTATTAAAGCTTCAGTAAAAAATGATTTAACATCATAACAAATATCTTCCCCCACATACAAGCTTTATCGCTGGGGTTTAGGCAGGTGCGCACTCAAATGCTTGTGAAAACGTGTGCTTGTAAAGGCAATAGACAAACAAAAGAAACCGCACGGTGCGTCATTCGTGCAACGCTGCACTCTTTTGCCTGGAAGTGTGTGTGTGAATGTAAAGGCAGAAGACAAACAAAACTTTCCAAGAGCACATCAACTCCTCTGTACTGAACTTTAAATAATACTGCATGCTCTTAGCTGGCATGTACAAAATTTAGACACTCGATGCACCATTCTTTTGGGATAATTCGTGCATGTTTGGCAATTAAATGCAAAATCTTCCGCGCGTACTCTTTTGTTGACATTCTATCATGGGAGGAAGAACATGCATGCATTTTGGGCTGCATTTTTTCATCGCGCGTGACTGCCTGCGAGCTTTTTCCCAATATTGCCCGTACGCTCCCAGGAGTGTGGTAAAGAACTTTTGTGTGAGGCTTGCAATTCTCACATATAAGAAAAGCTGATATAGTATCAGGAAGAGAAATTTATATGATTTTGAAAAGTGAACTAAAGTGAATGAAAATTTCGTAGGAAGATAGATATATGCATATGCATTCATGGACCACAGATTATTGTCTCTATTGGACATTACATGAGAATATTATAGGAGAAAAATTCCTCTGACACTGGGATTTCAACCCAGTGCCTTTGGCTATCCGTGCCACTGCTCTACCAACTGAGCTAAGCCAGAGTTCACTTCACAGTGCCAGATGGAACCTCTCTCCTATGATTGATTACTCTTAGTGGTCTACCTTACTGACAGACAAGTTATGTCTAGAGGTGTTTGAAAATGTTTTTATTTTTTGTAAGATTTGTTGTTTTAAAATTCAAAAGGTGGTGTTTTGTGTTTTTATTTTTTAAAGACACTATATATATATATATATATATATATATATATATATATATATATATATATGCATATATATGATTTTTTTATTATTATATTATTATTATTGCTAGGACTATTATTATTGTTATTATCACTTATTTTATTGTATTATGTATTCTAAAGGTACACAAAATTAAATTAAGATCTTAAATTGTTACATTGTTACATAGATTAATATAAATTTTCTTGTGACGTCTCCCAAAAACAACTATCTTCTTGTGTTCAAGTAATAGGAGAAGTCAAAGGAAATACACTTCCTCCAGGCCAGAAGATACAGCAAAAGTGTCCTTGATGCTGGCAGCATTTCCACGCTGCAGGGCGATGCCAATTCGCTGCCTCAAAAACTCGGTTGAACGAGGTTCCCCGGTTAGAGAACACAGCCTTCTGCCAATGTCAGCAACAAGTGCTGAGGCATCTTTGCACCATGAACCCATGGTCTCCACCGCAAAGACGACGAAAAAGTAATTATCAGCGATAGCGCGATATTTTTGTTTTTTCAGGTTAACTGCAGCCTCAGCAGCCGATCTTGCAAGGCGGGATGTCTTTGAAATATGCGATGGTGCAAAGGTGTTCACACAGGTGGCGTCCCACATAAGGGATTTTCCTCTAAACCAAGGGACCATGGTGATACCATCAGGACGTTTTCCGTCTGAACGACTGATGCCTGTTGGTTCCAGTACCGTGGGAACGTGAATTGATATCAAAGCTCTGCGGAGGATGTCATTTATTGCCGAGTGGCGTGAGTATCTGCCCTTACTCTTAGCACAACACAAAGCATGATGACCATGAGAATCAGCTGTTGCTCCGCATATGCATTTGTGTTCTCGGCAGATTTTGCATCCTAGGCGTAAGGCGACAGCGATCTTAAATGTCGTTGCGTCCATCAAAGTTCCTATTGTTGAAGATGGTAAGGCATTCAACCAAGATCCTGCTTCTTTTTCCTGGAGGGCCAGATAACGAGCTCGATCGGAGTCACAAGATGATGATGCCAACAGATTATCAAGGATAAGTTTGGTGTATAATATGTCCCAACATTTCTGAACTGAAGACTCTTCAGGAGGGTTAATGTTATCCGTCATTGTATTCCACTTAACCAAAGCCTCAGACAAGAAGCACACTTCGATTTCATCACCAGAAAAGGGGAACATGGATTTGACAAAATCGAGGGCTCCATATGCTGAAGCTAAAAAAGCGGGTACACAAACATCAGATAACTTACGAATGCCAAGACCTCCGAGACTGACAGGAAGGCAAGACTGAATCCAGTTTTTTTCCTCTAATGCAGAATTCAGTATTATCTCTAAATTACTTTTCACAAGATCGTCAAATTGTTGAAGAAACGAGGAAAATAACCAAAGTGGCGTAGCTCTAATAAAATACGTAAGTTTAGGAATGGTAAAGCAATTTTTTACAAGGAAATATGCTATTTGTGGATGAATTAGAGACAATCTCCGAAAAAGGTTCTGCATTGAAAGTATTTTTTGCTCCATAGTTGTTTGAACAGCTTCAAGCATGATCGGAGAGCCAAGAATTGATAGAGTAGAGTCGGTGATTATCTTGATGTTGGGCGCTATTTGTTGGAAGGCAGAGACAACTCCTTGATCTGGATTGGAACAGAAATAAAGTTCGCACTTCTGAGGATTGTTATTATTATAATAATAAATATAATAATAATAAATAAACAGAACAAGAAAATGTCTGCTACTTATTCAAAAGGTAAACGGGTAAAATAACTACAGTTAGTTAAAAAGACTAAGTAAGAGTAAGAAGACTAGGAGTACTATGGATTAGAAAGGCCCACCTCCTCGCATCCATGACCTTCTTGATGAGATGCAGGGATACCAACACAGTGCCCAAATTCCTGCGACAACGCCGGATGTTTCATTCTAGACAAGCGCATAGGATTTATGACAGAACAGAGCATGCCCTACTAAGAGAAAAGATTCACAACGCTAGAAAGGAACTGGCCAAGAAAGATCATCAGCTGCTATCTCTTCACTTATGGGTTAGTAATGAACTAGATGCATAAACGTGGAAAAAAGTGGATCAACTCACTGCACAAGGGATGGTTTCGGAATACAACACAATTACTAGAATGCAGAAACAAAAGTACGAACAGCTACAACATCACCGCCTGTAATACACCAACAGAACACTGTAGTTAACCTTTCTAAACATGTTCTAACAAATGAAGAAAGAATGGTTCTCACCAAGGGCGGCAACTTTGCGGTCTCCCCCAACACGATTGCAGTAGAGGATATAATAGCCGATGTGGAAGCTGGTATTAAAAAACTTAGCCCAGAAGATGCAGAAGAAGTCAGAACTGAAGCAACCAGGATCCTACGCCGGACCAAGCCACCTAGGAATAACTTGACCAAAGGTGAAGTTTCAGGTCTAAGGAATTTAAACCAGGATGGTAGTATTGTCATCTTCCAGAAGATAAGGGTAATGGTACAGTTATACTAAACACACAAGATTACAAAGCAAAAATCAAGGACCTCCTAGCAACTAATACCTATAAGGAATTACAGAAAGACCCAACAAATGCAATTCTATGGAAAACCAACAAACTAATTAAGAAGACACTACCTAAGAAACTTCACAAGAGTCTCTGCACCTTGGAAGTTGTGGCGCCTATATTATATGGACTACCTAAGATCCATAAGAATGGGACCTATAATCAGAGCAATTGGATCTCCGACTTATGCCTTAGCAAAACATCTTACGAATCTATTGAAACCTTTCATTGGCAACACGGACAGCTTTGTGAGGGACTCTGCGCACCTAATACATAAGTTAGATGACATGAGAATGGACCCGGAGGATCTATTAATTAGCTTTGATGTGGTATCCCTTTTCACCATGGGAGAAATTTTCTCAGATGAGATTACTTAACTGTACAGACACGTACTGACTACCACCTATTTTTGGTGGGACAACAGGTTCTACGACCAACGTGAAGGAGTCGCAAAGGGGAGCCCTTTTAGTCCTGTAATCACAAATTTCTACATGGAAAAGTTTGAAGAAGAGGCGCTGAAGACAGCAATGAAAAAATCTAAACTTTGGCTCAGATATGTGGATGACACATTTGAATCGGTCATTTAAGAAAGGGCTCAATGACACTTTTTTACAAAATGGATGTTATGAGGTAAATGGATTCACCAGGGGTAGATGCATGATTCTTTTAAAGAAAGACTCAATTCCACCTACTAAAGTTAGTTCTACAGCAGCTTGAATATACCATTCAGTTTAGAAATGCCTCAACTCCAGGAATGGAGTCCTTTCAATACTGAACCTTTCTGATACCTAGCAGTGAATGTAAGACTTATGGTCATTGTTCCTTGATTTTGGTTTAATCAAGAGATGTATCTATAAGCTAGATAGAATTCTTTCTATCAGGGAATATGTACAAATCATTGTCAACTCAGCAAAACAAGGAAAATTTACAGTTTTATTGGTATTGGCTGATGACTTTCTACAAGTCTCAACATAGTGGCAAAATTATTGCAAAAGACTGAAACCGAAGTTTTTTTAATGAATGTCAGTATGATTCAATGAACTCAGTACAAATTTGTGCTTCAACATACATTAGGGATATATATCAGCCACACCTCAGATGTGAAATATCTGCAATATCAATTGTGAAACTTCCTGAAAAGTGTGCTTATGAAAATAATGTTCCCATTTACACCAAGCAACATTTGTCAAAACTAATGTGTTATAACGTATACCAGAAGAACATAAGCATTTCTATGTAGATATGTAGATTTTACACTTACTGAATGTTTTCATTGATGTAGGACTGTATTTAGTATTCAATATATTAAGTTTTTCATACATCATATTTTAATGCTACATAAATCAATCATAATAGTAGATTTTATTTTAAAAGTGTGTTTTTGCACAATTTCAATGTTAAGTTTGAGAGATATACTTTTGAAAGGGCTCAATTCCATTACTTTCAATCACTATAATGCATCATGTAAGCACACTGTATTTCCATTTCACATGTAGAGATCTTAAAAGCACCTATTATAAGACATTGCATATGCAAGAATTTACTAACTGTCAATGTTTCTGTAAATAAACAGTTTTTTCTTTCTCCTGAAAAATGATCTTTTCTGTCATTAAGCCCTTTCTTAAATGACCGATTCATTTGTTATTTGGAGCCATGGGGAAAAAGACCTCCAACAGTTTCTCGACCATCTGAATAGCCAGAATCATAAGATCCAGTTTACTATGGAGAAGGAAATAGAAGGTAGGCTCCCTTTTCTAGACGTTCTCATCAGTCGCAAGACTGATGGCTCCATAGGACATAGCATGTAAAGAAAACCTACACACACCGATAGATACCTGCATAAAGACCTGCATCTAACCGTCATCCACTACAGAAAGGAGGACCATCAACACAGAAACAAGGACTCATCAACACAGAAACGAGGACTCATCAACACAGAAACGAGGACTCATTAACACCTTAAAGAACCGTGCCACACGCATATGTGATCCTGAGTGTGGGAAGGAAGAAATTAAACATCCTAACGAGTCCTTCATAGCGAACGGCTATAGTATTCAAGACATAAGAAGAGCTACCTGTGAAAGCCAAAAACAAGCTCCACAGAAAGAGGACCTATAGTTGACATAGCATTCCTCCCCTACGTAAAGAACATGACTGTTCGCATTGGAAAAGTGTTGGCAAAACACAACATGAAAACCATCTACAAACTGACAAGAAAAATTCGGGAGTCATTAAGATCGGTTAAGGACCCATTGGAGCTGCTATCTACATATGGGGTGTACCAAATACCGTGTTCATGTGGAAAATCCTCTATTGGAACAATGAAGAGGCATATCTCCACCAGACTAAAAGAACACAAGGCCCACTGCCGCCAAGATAAGTCAGCTGTGGTCGAACAAACCTTTTCAGACGGCGAGCACATGATTGGGTTCCGGGAGACGAAAGTTCTGGCGAGAACTGCACAATACCATTCCAGGCTTAACAGGGAAGCCATCAAAATTTACAAGACCAACCATTACTTGCCACCCACATCAGAAGCCTTGCACAGGGTTTCAACTCCAAGCTTCAAGATGCTGACAACTCTTTAGTACGGCAACTTGGAAAGTGCCTGCGCTTCCCAGGGGATGACTAAAGTCGTCAGATTTTTTGAGGCCTTCAGCCTGATAATACCCCATCTCACTACATATAAGCCTTCAGCTGACATGTATCCCAACTGGTTGGTTCAACTCCATGGAGGACCATGACCAAATCCCCTTTGCAAGTTCCGATCAGGGTTTTCCGTGGTTTTTCCTGGTTGTAAGGTGAATACCAGAACTTTATTTAAATAAGGGCACAGCCCGAACCCCAACACTCATTGCAGTTGCCCTGCATAGGTTCAAGTCCTATGCGAAACATCATTAGCGTAAGCAAATTTAAGTTATAGGATAGGAACCCGTTTTCATTTCCAGCAATGCATTTCATATACAGGTATGGAATCGGAGTCGAGGTCATCGCATCAGTACTACAGTTAAAGAAGAATGTATCATCTACATACAATAACAGATCCATGTCAATATAAGATGGTAAATCGTTAATCATTAAAATGAACAATAGTGGACCAGCACCGACCCCTGTGGTACTCCATATTTAAGTTGATCAATGTTTGATCTATCCTAGCCTACATAAACAATTTGCTTTCTATACTTCAGGAATGATTCAATGTCTAATGTTGACACCCGCTTACAGCTGCAGGTTGGGAAGCAGCTTTAAATAAAAATAATAATAATAATAATAAAAAAAAAACTGTGAATTCTTCAGAAAGCAGCTGTAAAGAAACACAGTGATTACTGCATGAAGCAGCTACAAAAAATAATAGTTCCAAGGGCAGAAGCAGTGACTACTTCAGGAAGTTGTGCAGTTTTTTTCCAGCATAGGTTTTGCCATGTTTCCACAAATTGCCGCAAGATGGCATCTAACCTAACCTAACCTAATATGGCAAAACCTATGCTGAAAAAAAAAACTGTGAAGTTGGTTGGCGTGAAGCAGTTATTTTGCGAAAGTTCTGAAATAACTATTCTGTTATTTTTGTCATGCACATTGTGCATGAATCATGTGATAACCGTACCGGTTTATAGGAAAAAAAAAGTAGGTTTTATTTTGCAGATTATGGCTTTGTGGTTTTTTTTAATGAAATTCGTGTTATTTCGTGCCTTACATTTGCCCGCAAATGGTACCTAACATCTTAATATATCAAAATAATAACCTCAAGTTATGTCATATGCAGTACTGTGAGAAGAGAGGTTCCATCTGACACTGTGAAGTGAACTCTGGCTTAGCTCAGTTGGTATAGAGCAGTGGCAAGGATAGCCAAAGATACTATGTTCAAATCCCAGTGTCAGAGGAATTTTTCTAATATTCCTAGGAAGATGCTAAAAATGCATTCATGTAGGGAAAAATTTCCATCTCTTGACATAAGTTAAAGCCTCATGCTTTAAATAAAAACGTTCAAAAGCATTTGTGTTGATTTCTGTCTTTTTCTGCCATTTTGTGGATTATCCATGGAATTTGCATATATGTGGTTGCTGTGACACCCAATGCTACGAATATAATCGAGAGTTTACTGTGTGTGTGTATGTATACATAGGATGAGAGGGAGAGAGAGTAAACTAATGAATGAAAGCATAATTTTACCTGTCTCATGATCTCCTGCTGACGAAGTTTTAATCGCTCTCGTTCCATCTGTAATGACTGTAGTCTGAGCTTTTGCTGACAAGCTTGAAGAGACTGTGATGAAAGAGGTTGTATCCAGCTGCTATTATGTTGGGGCAAGATGGAACCTGTAGGTGTCTTCTGCAGTTGAAGAGCTGGAAGCAT
This sequence comes from Ectobius pallidus, assembly GCA_964059195.1. Lineage (NCBI taxonomy): Eukaryota > Metazoa > Arthropoda > Insecta > Blattodea > Ectobiidae > Ectobius > Ectobius pallidus. Next base: position 129,337,932 of record CAXKWD010000003.1, read on the forward strand.
CAAACAATCATGTTCAAAATACAGAAGAATAGTTCAGTGGAGATAAACTGATTTTCTGAGGTCCCAAAATAATTAAATTTCTTGTGTTTTAAAGAATGTCAAGTCCTGGGGAAAGCCCTGTAAATTTTCTGTTTTTTAAAGTCACTGGATGGTTGAACGAATATATTTTTGTATGCTATAACTATAATATATATAATGTATATAATAATAGCCTAATAAGCCCAGAAAACATTAATGCTCTAAAGGAAAAAATATAAATCAGGTGTATAATAATGTAAGTTCAATGAATAGTATAGAACATTTAGCACATTGTGTGGTAAATTTGTTTTCAAAATATTTTCATAGCCATTGTTGATATTAATTTCTTTTCTGATGATGTGCCAAGGATAAAATAAATCAGGAATTTTAACTCTGCACATATCTTTACTTAGTTTCTAGAAAATTGATGGTTATAAATTTCGTCTCCATAGGAACCAAGAACATTTTCATTCAACCAGAGGCGCCATCATCAATTTTGGATTTAAGAAATCATGACACATAAAATAATATGGTCTCCAGGCTGCATCAGTATAGTAGTAGTAGTAGTAGTAGTAGTAGTAAATGATTTATTTTTCCTGGCAGAGTTAAGGCCATAAGGCCTTCTCTTCCACTCAACCAGGTTTCAGAAAATATATACAATGTAGGTTTACATAAATAGCAAATTAGTAAATAAGAGACTTATGACTAATACTAAGACTAAGGTTAAGGCTAATCATAATAATAAATTAAATAAGTAAAAAGCATAGGTTTCATAAAAAGCACAGGCTTCATATAGAGCGTAAGTGTCATAAAAGAAAATAGTAATAATGTTACAAGTAAAGCAAGGAATATGTATAGGCCCCTGGCTGTGGAACACACTTTTCCATTTGTAATATTTTATTTACTTTTTTCAAATTTATTAAGCATTTACTAATACAATGTCGGCCGCGGTGGTCTAGAGGTAGCGTGCCCGCCTCTAGATCCGCAGGGCGCGGGATCAAACCCGGCCGCGGTCGATGGATTTTTCAGGACGTAAAAATCCTGGGCACGGAGTCCTCCGGGAGGGACTTTAAGCTGGGGGTCCCGTGTCGTAGATTTACGGCACGTAAAAGAACTCCAAGCCTAAATTAGAGCCTCTGGACAAAATTTATCGGCCCTTTCACGTCCAAGAAATACTTAGTTTCCAGAGGGGGGTTGCGAGGCGATGGGCTTACCACCTGTCCCTCTACCCTCTCTCGGAAAATAAGCATATCAAAATTAGTATAGGTAATGAAACCTCCGCTTGGATGCCCCTTCGCCCCACCTGGGGATCATAGGGTACCAGATACTAATACAATATATTACAATTTCAATTTCAATACATCTACACAAAATACACCAATCAAATACAACAATTTAGAGAAAATACGAGTACTTACAAAATCAAATGTTAGTTAATGAAGCTATTCACAAGTTACAATTACAATTTATTAAATAATTATTATAATTATTGCCTCCGAATGAGCATTGCTCGTGATCAGAGGAGGATGTTAAATGCAGTGAAAATTGAGAGAAAGAAGTGGGCGTGCAAATAAATTACATAAAAAAATTAACAAATTTAAGAGCTAGGATTAAAATACTAAATCTAATAACATATAAGTACTAAAAATGGTAAAGCTAAAAGTAGTATAGTTAAAAAATACCAGTTACATTTTAGGCTATTAATAATTAAGTTGTGAGTTGCTAATTCTAAATATTTCCTTAATTCTAATTTTAAATTTGGGTATAGATTTATTTTGTAGATCCGGATGTTGTAAGAGAAACATATAGTTTTTTGCCATAATTGGAGCTAGGTTCCATTAAAAAAAAAGTTTAGTATAATCAATAGATTTTTTAAGCAAATTTTTATTATTCTTTTCTGAAGTAATTCCAGTGACTTTCTTGTAGTTTGAAAAACACTGCCCCAACTAATAATATCATAACACAATATGGACTGAACCATAGATAAATAAATTATATGTAGGACACTGATAGGTAGGTATGCACGGAAGACAAATTTAGAAGTTACAGAGGGCTGGTACCTTGAGAGCTTGTAACTTTTTGCACAACAGATTATACATGTAATCAGTATTATATTGTTTTTGTTTGAACAAACTACTCCCTCCCTTGTTTTAATTTCATAATGTAGTTAAAACTTCTGATAAAAACATTTTTCAATTCATATATCTTCTAACACTTACTTACTCAACGTTAACAGACAATTCCTAAGCAAGCTAAAGGAATTAACTTAGTTCACAGGCTTCCACGGCCGGTGTTATACTTGAAGTGATAGTAATTGCTATCTGGGTTGGGCCGCGTCGTGTTTTTGGTGTCTTCTGATGTTTCGGACATCATATCGTGTCCTTCTTCTGGGAAAGAATCGCAATAAAAATAAGTGCCTGTGGATAGTAAACAGTCACAGATGCCATGACGTCAGTTTTAAAGTTTTAATTGTTTCACGCCAGATGTCACCCATCTTCCCTGTTTATGTTATGGGGATGTTTGATGATTTCTATGGCTTCTGTGACAAGTCTAGGGAATCTTCTGTTTTCAAGTTTAAGAAGAGTTATGTCATCGAAAAGTATTTTGTGACCCGTTTCGTCCGAATGAGATGCTATGGTGGAGAAGTCAGTGTTGTTTTGTTTCTGGTGTCTTATATGTTCTTTTCTTCTGGCATCCAGAGAGCATCCCGTTTGTCCTATGTATACTTTTCCACACATACATAGAATTGAGTAGACTCCCGCTTTATGTAAAATGTCGATTTCGTCTTTCTCTCTTCTTAAAAACCCTTCCAATTTGTTGACAGGAGTAAAAATTGTTTCAATGTCATGTTTCTTTAAAATTTTTTGAATCTGATCCATGACTCCAGCGATGTAGGGAAGATAGGCCTTAGATTTAGGTGGCGGCTTTTCAGTAGGATCTGTCAAGTCTATTTGGTTTCCAGATAGTCTGTTTTCCACTTTCTTGAGACATCTTCGTATTTCACGCGATGGATAACCATTACACCGAAAGGTATAAGATAAAGACTTCAGTTCCTGTCGAAAGTTATCACTGTCACAGATTTCAGCAGCCCTCGAGGTCAGGGTGCTTATAATTCCTCTCTTAACTGAAGGAGGATGGTGTGAAGACCAGTTTAGATACCTGTCTGTGTTTGTCGGTTTTCTATATACAGCATGGCTTAATGACCCATCTGATTTTCTTTTGACCAGCACATCTAGAAATGGCAGGCTATCATTTTTCTCCTTCTCCATAGTGAACTTTATGTTTTTATGCAAGTTATTAAGAGGATTTAAAAAAGATGTCAATGTATCTTCTCCGTGAGACCAGATTACGAATGTGTCGTCTATGTATCTCAGCCAACGCAGAGGCTTCAATTCACTATTTCTTAGTGCTGCATTTTCGAAATTCTCCATGAAAATGTTAGCCACCACAGGAGATAGGGGAGGCCTATCTTCCCTACATCGCTGGAGTCACGGACCAGATTCAAAAAATTTTAAAGAAACATGACATTGAAACAATTTTTACTCCTGTCAACAAATTGGAAGGCTTTTTAAGAAGAGAGAAAGACGAAATCGACATTTTACATAAAGCGGGAGTCTACTCAATTCCATGTATGTGTGGAAAAGTATACATAGGACAAACGGGACGCTCTCTGGATGCCAGAAGAAAAGAACATATAAGACACCAGAAACAAAACAACACTGACTTCTCCGCCATAGCATCTCATTCGGACGAAACGGGTCACAAAATACTTTTCGATGACTGTCGAACACCCTGGTAAATTTCAGAGAGAAGTTAACATATTAATTTTAAACCATGTAATTTAGTTTTGTTTTTCATCGTAGTAACTAGAAATCTTAATTGGAGCTCTTTTTGATATTTGTAACCCGAAGCCTAACTTCTTGTAACTATACGTTTTTCTCTTTAGTATTAGTTAGTATAATTTTAAATATCTTAGGCTATAATCCTAATTATTTTCTTTAGTATTTTTATATTTTGTAATTTAATTTTGTAATTTTCTTTTGTAATTTAATGTCTTATAGCACTCTAGTTTATAAATTATAACTATGTTTAGTTCTTGGTATTTAAGTATTAAGTATTAATTAATTATCTGTAATATTATGTATTTGTGTTATGTAATAGTAATGTAGTTTTTTTTACTGGTAGAGCGGAAGAGAAGGCCAAATGGCTTTAGCTCTGCCAGAATAAATAAACAGAATAATAACTCTTCTCAAACTTGAAAACAGAAGATTCCCTAGACTTGTCACAGAAGCCATAGAAATCATCAAACATCCCCATAACATAAACAGGGAAGATGGGTGACATCTGGCGTGAAACAATTAAAACTTTAAAACTGACGTCTTGACATCTGTGACTGTTTACTATCCACAGGCACTTATTTTTATTGCGATTCTTTCCCAGAAGAAGGACACGATATGATATCCGAAACGTCAGAAGACACCAAAAACATGACGCGGCCCACAATTACTATCACTTTAAGCTAAAGGAATATTATCTATTTTATGGAACCCGAAGGTTCATTGCCACGCTTACCTGAGCCTGCCATTCAACCCTATTCTGTGCTAACTCCATCCAACCATCTCTCTCAAATCCTACTTCTCTTAAATCTATCCAAATATTGTCCTCCCACCTAGGTCTAGGCCTTCCAAGTGGTCTTTTCCCTTCGGGTCTCCCAATCAATAGTTTTGAGATATGTCTTTCTTTCCCCATGCGTGCAGCATGTCCAACCCATTTCATCCTCCTTGATTTAATTACCCTTACTATATCCGGTGATGAGTACAGGTTATGAAGCTAGTCATTATGCAGTTTTCTCCAGTCCCTATTTTCATCTCTCTTAGGCCCAGATATTTTCCTAAGCCCCCTTTTTTCAAATACTCTCAGACTATGTTCTTCCCGAAGAGTAAGCGACCATGTCTCACATCCATATAATACAACCAGCAGGATAACTGTCTTATAAATTTTTATTTTTAGATTACTGGACAGAAGACGAGAAGATAAGAGTTTCTGAACTGCATAAAAGCAGGCATTTCCTGATTTGAGCCTACTCTTAACTTCTGCCTTAATATTATTTGTCTCTGTACTTATTGCTCCCGGATATTTGAATTTCTCCACTTGTGTGAACGATTTACCGGCTATTCTAATATTATGTAGCACATTATTTTGACGTTTCATGACTGTATACTTAGTTTTTTTCTGTATTAAATTCCAATCCAACATTCCTGCAGGCATCGAAAAGGCTTTCTGCATTTTTCTCGATTGTGTTTATGTCATTGCCCAACAAGCAAACGTCATCTGCATAAGCTAAAATCGGGTGACTGCCATTTCATTCTAGGCCTACCTTGTTTTCCTGACTTTCCTAATGGCATATTGCAAAGCTAAATTAAAAAGTAATGGCGATAGTGCATCTCCTTGCTTCAAGCCATTTTTAAATGGCAAACCTACCTGATATAAGTTTCCCTACCTTGAATCTGCTATAGGTTTAGACACATTTTGATCAGTCTAACTAACTTCTTTGGTATCCCAAACTCAATGAGGATATTGTACAATTTGTCTCGCCTAACTGAATCATATGTTTTTTTTTTTTTTTTTTTAGCTGGTGGACAGACTTAATTATATTCCCATTTTTTCTCTCCAAGATTTAGCAAATATAAAATATTTGATCAGTGGTTGATCCTTTTTGCCTAAATCCACATTCGTGATCTCCAATGATTTCATCCACATATGGGGTTAATCTTGATAGAAGTATATTGGACAAAATTTTGTATGATGTTGATAAGAGAGAAATTCCTTATTACATTCGGCCCTATCTCCCTTTTTATGGATCGGTATAATAATAGATTCTTTCCATTCCTTTGGCAATTCTTCCTTCCTCCAAATCATATGAATGAGTTTATGGATCTCTGAGATTAATCTATCCCCCCCCCCTGCCTTAATTAATTCTGCTGGAATTTGGTGAATGCCTGGAGATTTGTATGTTTTTTTTTTTTTTTTACCTATAGCTGTTTCTAATTCTGTTAGAGTTGGTTCAGCAACTAACTGCTCTGCTGTGAATATTTCACTTTCTACACTTGGGACATCTCCATGTACATTTATTAATTGATTAAAGAAATTTTTCCACCTATTGAAAATATTATTTCGAGCCACGAATATAGTGCCATTATTGTCCCTTGTAGAGATCCCTAACATTTTTGTCTTTACTATTTACCTCTAATTAATTTACTTTGGCTTTGTTCTAATGGTTCTAGAGGTTTCTCGTTTAGCATTGTTGAGATTCCCGATGGTAGTTTCATTCGGATTTTGCAACCATAGTAGTTTCGCCTGCTTTCATGCATTTACCAATTTCATGCACTCATCATCGAACCACGGTTTATTTGGTTTCAGTTCAAGCAGATCTAATTTTTCTTTTGCGGATGCTTTGATATTGGCTTTAATGCTTTCCCAGGTTTTATTGACATTCATATCATCCCTAGCTTCTTGTTTGCAGTGTTTTCTAGAACTGCAAATCAACTTGAAATCTCAACTTCGTAAGCATTCATAATTTGGTTGTCATCTAGCTTTTTCAGATTGAATCTCTCTGTATCATAATTTTGCCTGGTCTGTTTGTTTAATGCAAGTTTCTCCCGAACAGCCGCAAGTACCACATAATGATCCGAATCGCAATCAGCATCCCTAAAAGTTTGAACATCAATTATACTAGACTGCCTCCTAGCATCTGTTAGCACATCACAATCAGCATCCCTAAAAGTTTGAACATCAATTATACTAGATTGCCTCCTTGCATCTGTTAGCACATGGCTGATTTTATGAATGTTTCCATCTGGCGAGGTCCAGGTGTATTTATGAATATCACGATGTGGGAATTTTGTACTCTTCACATTTAAATTTTTAACAGTTGCAAAATTCACTAGTCTAACCCAATTGTTATTGCTCTGCAAGTGGAGGCTTTCGTTCCCAATCGTGGGCTTGAAAATATCCTCCCTTCCTACTTTCGCATTGAATTCTCCTAGTCCAATTTTCATATGATAAGCCAGAAACTGTATATGTTTGTTCTATTTCCTTAAAGAACTGTCCTTGTCATCATCGTCTTTATCCTCTGTTGGAGCATGGACATTCATAACTATGATGTCACATGACTGTCCTCTTAGAAGAACTTATGTTCTATCATTTTTAAACTCTACTTTCTTAATGGCTGAAGTGAAGTGAAATTACTTTGATTTTAAAATTTGCGATCGAAAATAACATAAAATGTCATATGATATTCCACCCTTATAAGAACTTATCAGGCTCACATGAATAACAAACGACCTAGCGCTACTTTTTGTTAACTTCGTGCTTGCTTGTTACATTCTATATTTATAATGGTCTTGCATAGTAAATAACTATTAAACTGACTGTGGCAAAAGAACATTATGAAAGAAAAGATGCTGGAAGCATTAACCTCCTGTATCATTCTGTGCCACAGCTGATTATTTCCAGACTCTTTGCTTCATTGGAATGCCACTATAAAAAATAAGCATGCATCATTAAGATTACAGTACAAAGTTCTATGCTTCTGAAACACCACCTGATTAAGTGTGTGGTCCTAACATGAAAGTCAATGGTTTAATTCCTGAAGCAATTTGTTTAGAACTGGCAAGTATTACACATAAATTATTATTAAATAAAAAATAAAAAATTGTCATAAGATTGAGAACTTGCTAAAGGACATTTAAAAGTAGAATAAGGCACAAATTACAAAAACAAGTAAATTATAAAGACAAATCAAATACAAATACAGCAATGCCTACACAAATACATAAGAATGAAAAATAAATTGATATGAAAATTTTACACTATAGAAAGATGTTAACAGAAGAGTTATAGAATTCTTTTTTATCATTGAAGGGATTTTTCTGTTAATCAATGTCTCAAGACAGTTTTAAATCGGTTCATGTGCAAGTCATGTGCCTTGCTTGTGGTAACTTACTGAACACTGCAACAGCAATTGAGCTAAACGATTTCTTTGATTTGCTCAATCTAACATTTGAGTCAGAAAGGTGATAATTATACCTTGTGTGACAACTGTGTAATTTAGACTTATTAATATTCCTGGGCATGTATTTTTGACCTGTAATAAGCAATTTAATATGTAGGCCTATTTACAAGTTATATTTTTCCTTTAATAAATAAGGGGCTAGAATGTTCATCATATCGAGTGCCAGTAAGTGTTTGTACAGCTTATCTTTTTAAAGAATGGGAACATTGTATACAGCACAGCGATTCCCCCGATGTATATACCGTAGGACATTACACTAATAAAGAATGCATAATAACAGCCTTTAAGGTATGAATGGGGTGTAAAGAGGATTTAGGTGCCTCAATAAATAAATGACTCTTGAAAGTTTAACATATACTGTATAACATTTATATTTTGGATCAACATAGAATTGTTATAGGCGTTAAACTTCATTAACACACCTAACACCTCTTACGCCCCACTCATACCTTAAAAGCTAATGTGCATTCTTGAATAATGAATAGTATAATGACCTATGGTATTTTAAACACTATGCAATATGACCCCATTTATTATTATGAAATATTTTAAGATATGGTGTACAAAGATCTAGTTTATATTTTATAGAGGAAAATTTGTCCTAAAAAGGAATCAAACCCAGGTTGTCAGCCTGGTATACATTTAGAATGCAATATAGAGGAACAAAATTCTGATATTCAATTTATTACAGGAATTCAAGTTAGCCAAGATTTTTTTTACTGGCTTTACTTAATTAGAGATTTTCAGTTTTATCTCACTGATGAAAACTCCCCATTAGAAGTTCAATTGTTTTATCTATTTGAAAATATAATTTTTATAATCTTTAAAGCAAATCTGTCATGGAATGGAAACTGAACTTTGTATCTCTGATGAGTATATAGGCACATACCTGCCTAAATTTTCTATTAGACCCTAAAGACCTTATTATAAACAATTTTCTGGAAACAATTAATAGTGGAAACTATTTATGATGAAAAGGAGTTAAAAAGGGACAGACTGACTGGAAAACAAGAGAATATGAGAGATTTAGAAGGGAAAGAAAGAATGGATTACCCTGTGAAAGGGACAAAAGAAGATGGGTAGAGACACAAAGTGTGACTGGAGGGCAAGAGAATATGAGAGAGGAAGTGAATGAGGTGTAGAGAATATTTAGAAATGACATGAATGAAAGAAAGAGAGAAAGTGAAAGAAAGGGGAGAGAAAGGTTTACAGAGTGAAAAGAAGAAGAGGATTTGGGGAAAATGACAAATTGTGAGAAAATGAGATAGAGAGAAGCTATTTAGTGACCAAGAGGAAGTGAGATAAAGATTGAAGGAAGAGGAAAGAATGGCTTATATAGAACAAAAAGGAAATGAGATAAAGAAAGACTAATTAGAGATGGATGTAAAGAATAAGAGGAAGCCAGCACCATAAAATTAGTTAATTATTATGATTTAGGGAACAGAGGTAAATGAAAATTTATGTAAACTACATTGTTTTCAAGAATTTGTTACAGATACAAAACACCAAAATAATATTTTCATTGTTTAAAAACATATAATTAATAGCCTCAATTGTGCAAAAGGATTATGGGGGTTACCCCCCAAAAATTGGATTTCATGGAGCCCGTGACACTTACATGATTGGGAACCACTGATTAGAGCAGGGTTGATAAAAAACATGTTTTTTTTAAAAAGAAAAAAAAAAGTTTTTTTTTTAAACATGTTTTTTTTTTGTTTAAAACGTTTTATATGTGAACAACAATGTTGGTTGTTTTAAACGTGTTTTTTAACGTTTTTTATGTTTACAACAATGTTGTTTGTTTAAAAAAGTTTAAATTGTTCATTTTGTTTAAATCAACCATTTTAATGTATAGGGCCTATTATATACATATATGTAGCCTATATATATGTATATATATATATATATATATACACAGTTGAAATGTTTAAAACATTTTAAACAATTTGTTTTAAACATTTTTTAGCATATGTTTATAACACTTTTTAATTGGGTGTTAAATTTAATTATGCAGACAATTTACATTTTGTCAATCCAATGACACCCTGTGCTAAGATGTTCAAGATTTACGAGTCGTAGACTTAATAGTATTTGAAAATACATTTTGTACCAGTATTATTTGTTTATGATTTAATAGTTCATGATTAATAAAAAAATAATACAAACTACTGTTTAATTACTGCCTTTACTGCTCAACTGATGATTGACTTTCACCATGTTTTACGTGGTCTTAGCCGCCTTACATTATCAAACTTACAAGGGATATCCTACTACAGTGTTGCCAAATTGACACATTCAATATTTAATATTAATAATATCTTTCTTTAAAAAGGAAGACCGCAAAATAGATGGTAGGATGAAGTCAGAAAAAATTGAAATCAATTACTCGAAATCAGAAACTGGAAGCTGGCGACAGAGGATAGAGAAGTCTGGAGGAAAAGGATACATAAGACATCACCTCACATGATTTTCTGGTATTCTGGCCCTAGTTTTTTGTTTGTTTTCTGTTTACAACACTAACAGGGTGTCACTGACTTGACAAAATGTAAATTGTCTTCATAATTAAATATAACACACAATTAAAAAATGATTTAAACATATGCTAACAAAAACATGTTTAAAACAGATTGCTTAAAACGTTTTAAACAAACTTAAAAAAAAACACAAGCCCTTGTTTTAAACATGTTTTAAACACTTGTTTTAAACGTTTTGTTTTAAACATTTCAACCCTGGATTAGAGCAATTTTGTTATTGATCTTTATTAACAAAATACAGTAAAACTCCAACTATCCAGATTAATTGAGACCAGACCGAATCCAAATAATCAAATATCCTGATAACTGGATAAATAATGAAAAAAGTTATAAATGTAAATTGTACAGTACTGTACTTACATAAAGTGTCACATCTTAAACATATCTGTCAAAGTCAGTTACTTTGTTAACATATTTTCGATTTTGTCGGCTAAATGTTTTGCTTTATTGCAAATAATTGTTCCTGATAAAGGGTTTCCCAATGCTAGCTGCTGCAAAAACCATTTGAATACAGACTCAAAGTGATCCAGATTACTGGCAATCTGGATAGTTGGAGTTTGGATAATTGGAGTTCTACTGTAGTTCAAAATATATTTGAGATTTTCCCTATAATCTACAAAATCTAAAATCTGAATCTCAAGTAGGCCTAGTATAGAGCAGAATGGGATAATACTATAACCTCACATTAAAAATGTGTACTTTTGATAAGATTCTTTAATCATTACTATTAATTTTTAACGGAAAGCTGAGTGTTCCCAAGGAATTAGGCAAAGTTATTCTTTTCAGTGACAGTCATGGGCATGTGCATGTGCATGTGACAAGAAGAGAGATATCAGTGTTCTAGGTTATATTAAACCTGGGACAACTAGCTCAGTGGTGGTACAAAATGATCCAGAGAAGTGTAGCAGCTTAATAAAAGATGACTCTGTTGTGGGTCAAATAACAGAGCTCGTAGGCCTAACAGGATAAGTGAGGTTATTACCAATAAATAGGACCCTGATTTATTGGTGAAATAAAATGGCTGATTTCGGTGTTAACTTCCTTCTATTTCGGTGGGTATTTCGTGAAATAAATTGCTTATACTACATTGGGAACATTGCGCAATGATCAACTTTTGTTCTTTATTTACATGAACTAACCCCCCCCCCCCCCATTTCTATATTCTTCTGCCCTTGTATGAACTGAAGTAACTTTCGATTTAGGCATGATTAGTGTTAATAATCAAATATAATGACGAGAAATATTATCGTAATTTCTACTAAACTCCATCAAATAGCCATTTGCAAACAGAAGTGCCAACCATACCACTGTGGATAAAAGACGAAATCTGTTGAATACAAGTAACAAACATTCTACACTCTTTTGCTGTAATCGATCATATGCACCGCCAACTTGGCAAAGACATAGCAGGAAAGGAGTGTACTCAGCAGTACAAACCAGGTCACAGACATCTTTGCGTAAATTCTGCAATCTTTGTAATCAATCACAAATATCGATATATCGGTAAATCTTCGACAGCCACAGAAACAGCAGAAAAAAAGTATGCTGCTAAGAAATAAATAATACAGTACACCAAAACACAACATTGTGATTTTAAGGCACATTATAGTGCTCATTTCTCACTTTACGGATAGAAGGGGCATATTTCGTGCTTATAGACATATTTCGCGGAATTGAGTAAATTTCGCGATATTTCGTGGATTCAATTTGGTTCATATTGGTATTTTAAGCATATAAAAGCTGAATATAGCTAAGGGAGGTTGTTTTATAAAATTTCGCTCTTATCGTTGTTACCAAAAAATACGGCCCCTACCAATAAAATAAGAAAAAAAATGCGACATCATAACATACAACGAGGAGACACAGGAAACTACAAATTTTTTCAGATTTGTGGGAGTCACCGCACATTACGTTATTATGCACATCCCAAATATAGGCTATGTAATATTGATCTATTGATTTGGCATAAATAAAGTCAGTATTTGTGATGAAGAAAATTATCTGCATTAAAAAGTATTCAAATGCTTCCCACAGACCACCACAGATAGGACTACCTCCTGTGTTGCCAGATTTCATGCAGCATGGCTTGTAAGAAATATAGAAGGCAGTGGTATAGGCCAATTATTGTGATGTACACCTATGTATGTATACATAAATACACAACAGTGGCATGCGGTGAAATTTTACTTGAGGGAAGCAGTAACATAAATTTTTACAGACCTATTGGAAGCCTAAATTGTCTCTTCTGTGCCAAAATGTCACTAATTGGACAACTGCATTACTGTGTTACTACAACTAAAGGTAACATTATGTACACAATATTAAACACAACAACAATGGTATTTTGGTTTGGTATTTTGATAAAAAATTACGGTTTCTAACACTCAATTTCAACTATACCTAATGTTCTGTAAATTAACACAAGTCGTTCAGAAAAGCCCCTAGAACCAAATCCATGTTTTAAATACTTTTCAATTTTGCATCTATGCCAGGAGAGTTGAGACCAATAATATTGTTACTGCATCACAAAAAGTTACAGGTCACAACTCTCCCAGGGCGAGCAGCCATACATTTGGAATGGTAGTTGCTTCCCATAAAGCAACACAAAAGTCAATTATACATTGGTAAAATATTATTTTCCAGTAAACCAGAAGTATTAACATATGTGAGTGTTTTACAGCATAGATACTGAGCACACAAGAGTACATAACATAATATTTTTAACACCCTGTGCAAACAAACAGCTTTGCAATGCATGCACTGATTAGTAGAGACCGGATTTTAAAGGGAATTCCTTTTTTTATATTTCATCACAAAACGTGATAAAATTGAACAGGACATTACTGAGTAAGTTTCAACTGAAAATGACCTGGTTTTAACGTCCCTTTTTTTCCTTTTTTAGGCTCATTTCCCTTTTTTCAGGAACTTTCCCTTTCCAGTACCTTTTTTGCTAATTTATTTTGAAAAATTCGTAAATTACCCAGTATTTGGTAATATGAACACATTAAAAATTGTTTTCACTGCTTCACCATTGAAAAAATAAATCCTCCCAGCAGAATAGAGCGTTACAGGGAAATCACAGGCTTGCCATTGCCTAAGTTTCCCATTATAACAAGGTGGGGAACATGGATTTCGTGTGCTATTTTCCTCTGTAAGAATTTCAACAAGATCAAAAAATGTCTTCAGTCATTAGATGTTACAGAATCAACAGCTGTAGAGCAAGCAAAGGCTTTACATAAAACAAACATGTATCTCTCTGTTGAATTTTTACACTCTCTTACTTTTATATCCCTTTTTTCCCCACCTTTTTTTGGCAATAATTTTCCCTTTTTCCCAACTTTTTCTTGGCAATAATTTTCCCTTTTTTCGTCCTTTTTTTGGGTGAAAATTTTCCCTTTAAAATCCGGTCTCTACTGATTAGCACCTGCTAAGCAAAGAAGCCCACCATCCCGCAATTTTAAAATGTTACACCTTCTGTCACGAGGTTTTGCGGAAATATATGAAATACCTTGGCCACCCCGTTTCCCGTTCCCTAGCTGGCAATCAGCCAACTATGTAGTTCATACTTCACTACATCGAGCATTAATTATTAATGATAGAATTATTAAAATCATTAAACTTTACTATTTTTTAAATAAATTTCTTCTTTTGGTGTAATGAACAAGGGGAACCATTCCTTCCCTTGCTTGCATGATCTGCATGCCACTGATACCAATTATATACAACATTTACTCTGATAAATATAAAGACCTATAATGTCACGTTAAACAGTAACTGATTTATCTTACTGATAAGTTGACATGCACATTAAACTATTTTATTAGTCTATACACTAAAGATAATCCCATGTGTAGGCCTACCGATATGTTATGTCATACTGGATACTGTAAAACATCAGTACTGCATCTTTGCACACATTTACCCACTTGCACCCATACACACTCAGAGAAAATGTATTAGTATTGTTTTCCTCCATGCATTATATTCAATAGGGGATACTAGTTTTTTTTAATGAAAACTGTTTTGTTTGAAACTTATTTGGAGGTGCTAATTATTTTGCAAAGAGTTTTATCAGTAAGACTTTTTCTCAGAACTTGCTACATTTAAACCATCTGTTCGCTATTTTATTCCTCCATCATGTAGTGACCTGTGTGTGAGGGTTTTGGTAGCAGTACTTGTTTTAAAACCATTTTTAAAGGGTGGCAGGGCAGAAGTTTAAATCAAGGAAAAATGTTTCTATTAGGGCTATTTTTTCAACCTCCAATGGGGCATAAAACAAAGTCAAGCATGAATCACAAAATGGTTTTATTACCAGGAGTCAAGTACAATCACAGTTACTTTTTCACATAGACACCGTAAAGATTAAGACACTTGTCATATTGGTGGACAAGTTTCCTAATAACATCTTCATAGAAGGTCGCCGCCAGCGTTTTGAAATAGGTCTCCATGCCATCTTGAAGTTCTTCGTTGATGTGGAAGTGCTGTTTTCCCACATCTTGAGTTTGTTCGGGAAATCTATGTGCATCCATTGTTTGGATTATTCTTTTGATTCTGGATTGTCATAACGAATCCACGTTTCATGCCATGCGACGATGGATTTACGAAACCTGGGAGGATAGTGCTTCCCACTAATGAAAAACTCAAAATGCCTTGAAGACCTTTCTCAATAAGCTGGCAGCAAACTTCTATGAAGAGGGTATTGGGAAATTCGTCCACTGATATGACAAATGTCTTAATTTTTACGGAGACTATGTGGAAAAGTAACTGTGATTGTACTTGACTCCTGGTAATAAAACCACTTGTCTTCATTTTAAGCTCCATCGGAGATTTAAAAAAATAGCCCTCCTATTTCTTTTTAAAATATACTTGATATTTATATGCCAAGGGAAAATAAATAATCTTTCACAACAAACAATAACTATCAAATATAATTCATAAAATTTATTAATATCCTTAATTTTGAAACTTTCAAAATTTCTTTACTAGGTTGTGAGGCTGTGCCACAGCCGCTGTGGATGTCTGTGGAATTAAGATGGGAGAGTCCAGGATAAATAAGCGGTTGTTGGCATGCCTTGGAAGCATTAGATTTGACTTTGAATGGGGGGGGGGAAGCCATACAAGAAATTCTATCTCAATGATGGCCAGGTAAGCATATGGCTTAATTAAAAAACAAATAATAATAATAATAATAATAATAATAATAATAATAAAATAATAATAATAATAATAATAAAATAATACATAATTTTTTCTCCCTTTTATACAAATCATATTGATATTTTCTTATTTCTTAAATTTTGTCAATAGGGTCATTCCATGCCAGATCATCCAGCCAAGCTACACATTGTCCACCCCACCATCTCAGATTTGGATGAAATTTGGTACATGGTATCTTCAGACAAATATATGACCCCGTATTTTTCATTTTTGGAATATTGGTTCTAGTTTGGAATTTATAGCCTTTCAAAGTTTCACTCTGTTTGGTGGAATTTTTTCAATCCGCAACCAAAGCCAAGTGACACATGTTGCTTCAACTTGCATTTGTAATAACAGTTATTAATGTAGAATCATGAAATTCACCATACTTATTCATAATTTCATGTATATTTCCAATATCACTTGCAAAATAGAATGAAATGCCCAGAAGTAGGTGCAATTTATGTTTGAAGTGGAAAAAGTGAATTACAAAAAATTGTAAACATGAGTTCAGTAATCCTGTTATAACTTTTTTCTGTTAATCTTTACAAACTCGGGCTTGGTACCATTAGAAAGAGCACAAAATTTGCTACAAAATGGTGGAATAAAATTTGTGGATATTTACCTTCCTTCTTTTTAAAAGCAAGTTCTTTTGAAAGAAGTGGTTACGAGGGTTATAAATCAGTTTTAAGTTTACAAAATAATTTGTACATGCAAAAGTAAATATTTAGTAAAATTTATTGCAAACATGAATGAAATAATTATTTATCCTTGTTGGAAATGCACATTTAATATATTGTAGGCCTATATATGAAAAATACTAATGAAGAAAATGTTGGAAGAAAATTTATGGTTCAATTAATGTTTGGTCACTCAATCGGTTTGCATAATATTACACCAGCTTAAATGTAGATGATGCAATATATTGCATCACCCACATGTACATGTTTACTGCAGGGTGATCTCATAGAGCTATTAGTCTGTTGACAGGTTGCCCAGTGTGTGGGAGTGTTAGGAGCTGCTATTTTTCTGTGAAATTCAAGAAATTTCCTGTGATTGTTTAATCTGACTTAATGTTTGAGTGTTGACATGCAGCTGGTTTATTTTTTTTATAAGTTATCTGCTTTGCATTTTCTACAGTGGGTAAAACCAACATTTTTTTACAATCTACAATGGCTACTAGTTTATTTGAAAAGTGTAGTGTAGGACTTTCTATTAATTCTGCGTGTCATATAAATACATACACAGACAAGAAGATAATTCTTAATATTGCTGACCTTCCTGATGAAGAAAAAGAAATTCTGCTTTAGAGGATAGATGGATATACACTTCATTCAAATTCAAGTATATGTTCACACTACTATGCATCACTCATTAAATACTATGGGGAAGCGTTAAAAAAATGTTGTGACCCAGAAAAGAAACACAAAAGGTCTGTAAAAAGTGGCTTAAGACCTATATCTCTTCAAATGGCTAAAGATGCAAAAAGAAAAACTGGTGTTTTATTAGTTCCTGGACAAAAGCTGTGTTCCAACTGTAGGATGAAGTTATTTCAAGAAAAAGATTTTGAAAATTCACAGAATAATTCTAATGAAGAGGAAGACCCAGACCCTCACAGGCTTATACCTACGAAGGAAGATCTCAGTGGCGCTACACCATTTGAAAAGGAAGATTTGAATTTAAGCATGAGTACTCTTGATGTATCACCCTTAAAACTGAAAGCACTTTCCAAGCGTTCAAAAGTAGTGTATGGTAAAAGAAAGATAGCTGAACTCAAAAGTAAAGTGAAATCAAAAGTAGCAGCAGTTTTGAAGCTACCAGAAGATGAATTGCAATCTGAAGGAAGTACTGATGAAGACTTACCTGAAGAGTCAGTTATAAAGAGAAATGCAAGTGACTTAAATTATCTAATTAGTCAGATGAAAAATAAATTGAAATCTGCAACATCCACAAGGGAGAAGTTACACATTTTATCAGTTGCACCTAATTCCTGGTCACGAAATAGAATTTCAATAGAGTTTGATGTTTCTGAGTACATAGCAAGAAAATCATGCCAGTTGGTGAAAGAAAAAGGAATTCTTTCATATCCTGAGCCTTTGCAAGGTTGAAAAATTTCTGCTGAAGTTGTTGAAAAAGTTATCAATTTTTATCAAGCAGATGAAAACAGCAGACTAATGCCAGGTGCCAAAGACAAGGTTAGTGTACACAAAAATGTTTACGAACAAAAACGCATAATACTCTGCAATCTTAAGGAACTACACACAGCATTTAAAGAGAAATTTCCTTATGATGAAGTAGGATTTTCTAAATTCTGTGAGCTGCGGCCGAAGTGGTGTGTCACAGTTGGTCAGCCAGGGACACATTCAGTATGTGTTTGCTCAATACACCAGAATCCAATCCTTTTTTTAAGTGCTATGAATTTAGACAAATCAAAGCTCAAGGATCTTATCAATTTACTGGTATGTGATAGTGATAACCGTGATTGCATGTTGAGAATATTTCCTAACTGTTCAAATTCTGAAATAGTACAAGAATACGTAAGAAACATTTTTACTGACTTTGATGATGAAGATGAAATTCAGTTTTCACAATGGGTAACTACTGATCGCAGCCATTTACAAATGTTGGTGCTTCCTTTATGTGAGTTTATTGATCTGCTTTTGAAGAGACTGACTGCTTTAATACCACATTCATTCATCTCTAAACAGCAGTAAAATTATGTGAAACAGAAGAAAGAAAATATTCAGCCAAATGAAATACTAGTTTTCATGGACTTTGCAGAAAACTATTCTTTCATTATCCAAGACGAAATTCAGTCGTATCATTGGGTGCGTTCAGCTTGCACATTACATCCAGTAATTCTGTACTTTAGAAAGGATGGAGAAACTTGTAATATGTCTTTGTGCTTTATCTCAGATTACCTAAACCATGATGTTCTCTTTGTGTATGAGGTTCAGAGAAGATTGAGCTTACTAATTCATGAAGAATTCCCTAACATTAATCAAGTAGAGTATATCACTGACGGTAGTGCAGCACAATACAAGAATTTTAAAAGTTTGGTCAACCTCTGTCATCACTTGGAAGATTTTGATTTAAAAGCTTCTTGGACCTTTCATGCAACAAGTCATGGTAAAACAGCTTGTGATGGTGTTGGAGGATGTGTTAAAAGGACAGTATCTAGAGCGAGCTTGCAAAGCCCGTATAAAGATCAAATTTTGAAAACTGAGCAGATGTTTCAATTTTGCAATGAACACTTCACTAAAATTAAATTTCAGCTGATAAAAGAAGATGACGTTCACACAGTGGAAGAAAAGCTTAACAAGCGTTTCTCAGAATTCACGACTGTGCCTGGAACAAGGTCCTTCACTATTTCATCCCACTATCTAAAACTATAATAGCAGCCAAGCGAATTAGCACTGATGAGAATGTTTCTTTAGAGTACTCTCTTACTGAAAAAATGGAGAGCCTCAAAATTAAAAACAATTCATATGTGTGTTCAGTTTATGATGACAAGTGTTATATTGGATTAGTGCTTCAAAAAGAAGATGAAGATGCAATGATTAAGTTTATGCATCCTCACTGGCCAGCTAAATTATTTTACTGGCCAGAACATTGTAATTATGGCCAGAAAGATGCATGCTGGGTGCCATTAGTCCACATTCTTTGCACGGTTGATGTTCCGGAACTTGAGACTCAGGTTGGAAGGGTGCATTATAAACTGACATCCATGAGTGAAAGAAAAATTACATCAGAATGGTCAAAATGGAATCAGCATCTTCAAAGATTACATTGATAAAGAACTTAAGAGTACTTCAGGTATGTAAAACATCAAGTACCGGTATTGTAAAAAAAAAATGCAATTTTCATGAGCACAGCTTGCATGCCTAACTTTGACTACCGCAATTCTGTATTTTGTTTTATTTACTTATACAAACTTATGTACTGTAGGCCTATGTATGTAAAGTTAACAAAAATTCTATTATAAAAAAAATATGGTTCTTGTAAAGTATTGTAACAAAATTTTATTCCACCAAAACATTTCTTTAGGTAGGGTGAGGGTGAGAAGGTCAATATCCACAAATTTTATTCCACCATTTTGTAGCAAATTTTGTGCTCTTTCTAATGGTACCAAGCCTGAGTTTGTAAAGATTAATAGAAAAAAGTTATAACAGGATTACTGAACTCATGTTTACAATTTTTGGAATTAACTTTTTCCACTTCTAACATAAATTGCACCTACCTCTGGGCATTTCATTCTATTTTGCAAGTGATATTGGAAATCTACATGAAATTATGAATAAGTATGGTGAATTTCATGATTCTACATTAATAACCGTTATTACAAATGCAAGTTGAAGAAACATGTGTCACTTGGCTTTGGTTGCGGATTGAAAAAATTCCACCAAACAGAGTGAAACTTTGAAAGGCTATAAATTCCAAACTATAGCCAATATTCCAAAAATGAAAAATACGGGGTCATATATTTGTCTGAAGATACCATGTACCAAATTTCATCCAAATCTGAGATAGTGGGGTGGACACCCCTGGATGATCTGGCATGGAATGACCCAATACTGACTACTGCATGCCACTACTTTAGCACTTATAGTACAATAAAGATTTTGTAGCACCAATTAATTATTTAATATTTTACAGTTAAATTATTTTAAATTCATTCTTTTGTGTGAAGGAATTGTGAATGGTTGTCTGTATTTACAATACGCTAGGCCTGAACAGTTCATTTTTAACTATCTCATTTCCAAACTATTATTTAGCATATTAAAAACGTAATGATAGCTACATGCAAAGAGAACACAAGCCCCAAGCACATACATCTTATGTTTACAGTTAAAATAGCAAAAGATCCAGTCTTAGAGGGGATTTGGAATATCTCCTCCTTGCCCCTGTTTCCATCATACTTCTCACCATCAAGCTATAAGAATATGTATTTCAAAGAACATCAGCTCAAAACATTGTCTGATCATCCCTGCACCCTTACTAATCATTCCTTTCATAATAATCGCAAATATTCCAGAAACAACTATCAATGTTGTCATAAAGTGTTTCCCTTAGGCTGCTGATTTCGAAACTATTAAAGAAGTTATTACAGAAGTAAGATTTTGGTTGGTAAAAGGGAGTTAAAACCAATAGAAAGATTGGTCTTTGGTCGGGAGAAGGGGTGGTTTCTTAATAGAATTGAAAATTATATTGTTGTTATGGGTTTTCCTACAAAAATCGGTCTTTAAGGGGGTGGGGGCTTTAATGGAGGTTTTACTGTATATATGTTAAAGATCTCTGTCTGTGGATAACAGACAACTAAATGAAGACACAAAGATTACATTATGGTAGATAAGGAGTATTTATTGTTACTATTAAGGTTACTTTAAAGCAGGAATACAATTTTACTGCACATGGAATTTCTGAAATTTTGAGGAAATAGAAAGTAACTGATTCTTCTTAGGCTTGCTTCTTCTAAAACATTGAAGTAACAGTTCAAATTATTAACTTGAATTAAATTAATACAAATGTTTTGTTTGTAGGTAATCTTTTATAACCACTCTTTATTTTAACAAATATCCTTAGGAGGGGGTTTAAAGCGGCTATTACATTTAAGAAAAAGAAGGTAACAGATTCTAGCAACTGATGATCTTGTATGATTGATGAAATTATATTTGATTACATTGACGAACGCAATGTGCCCTATGAGGGCCAATGGTTTTACTTTTAGTTCAAAGGAAGACCATGCAGCTCAATTTTATTCCTAAAAACTCATGCCTTCAACTACATAGAGATTACCTTCATTTTAAAGACCTTATTTACAATAAAATATTACGAATTATTGCCTCCGTGGGTGAGTCGGTAGCGCGCCTGCCTTCCACTCCGGCGGCCCGGGTTCGATTCCCGTCCGGGTCGGAAATTTTTCAGGAGTGAAAAATTCCTTTCCGGGGTTCAGGACTGGGTGTGTGTGTGTGTGTCCTTAGGTTTAAGTAGGTAGGGGACTGGCGCACCCCGGTAACAAATACGCTTAGAATATCCCCTTACGGGATCACCAGGGGTCGCTCGCGAACCCGAGGAATAACTTTAACTTTTCATCATCGTTGTAATAACTAGTCTAATATCTTAAACTAAGAAAATACGTAGGAGATTTATTAAAAAATTTCGTCTCGTATCTTATAAAATACTGTTCAAGCATATACTGCCTTACGACCTTACCAGTATACGAAGCTAACGAAGCAACTCAACGAGTCATAAAAATGATGGTCTGCTGGGAATTGCGACTCGGCATTGCTAGGAAGTTGCCGGGTAATAGGCTAAGGCCACACGGGCTTGTTTCCGCGCTGCGGCTCTCCAGGATTAGATTTCTTGAAAGTAAATAACGGAAATTACTTTAAAAAGTGCCTGAATATAAAGTTTTATGGATCCTTTAAAAGTAAGCAGGTTTTAATTAGTTTTAATACTTTAATAAAATATTGGTCTTGTAAACCAAAATTAAGATGTCAAAGTTTCATAGTTACCCATTAAGTGGTTTCCATAGAAAAGGTATATAAGTGTGGCGATTAAATTTAAAATAAATAAAATAAATAAAAATGCTAATGACACAAAAATGTATTTTTAAGTGGTATATTATTACCAGGGCAAGGCATTTAATTACCATAAAATAGTGAAAAAATGCATTTATGACCTAAAAATAGTGAAAAATGACAAAATTTTTAACATTGACCAATAAATTTTCCATTATTACTTATATTTAGTTTTTTAAAGTAATGAATTGCTAAAAGCAATTTAACGGATGACAGTGTGTTATATATGAATTTACAATATAAAACAAACTTACTTTAAAAAAAGTAAATGTGTACAACCTGGACATCCATAGCGGAAAAAAAATCCTTTCTGAACTGGCGTGCCCATCTAATTGCCCCTGAAAATATGTGCAATTTAAAAAGAAAGAAAAAATAATTCTTTATTGCTACAAGACAAACTGTTATGGTGTTTACGATAAACCTGAATTAAAATGAACTATGTATATTTGGCGGATATTTTCGAATAAAAACTATTGTCTGTTGCCTGAAACGATTTGTAGTCCTATTGAAAAGATCCTCTTTACCTCCATGTCTGTTTACACAACATTCTCAGCGTGAGGAAAAACTCGTGTGGCCATGAGGACTGCAGACTTTCCGACGCTGTGTATTCACGCAGAACCGCAACATTAAAACAAGCTCGTGTGGCCCTAGCCAAAATAGACCATGTTTCTTTACACAACATTCTCAGTGTGAGGAGAAGCTCGTGTGGCCATGAGGACTGCAGACTTTCCGACGCTGTGTTTTCACGCAGAACCGCAACATTAAAACAAGCTCGTGTGGCCCTATCTGGTTATACTTGCTGTCCATACTGAAAAGAGAGGAGCGCAGAGTGTTACGTGATGCGTTTAATTTCGAGCATTAGCGTTTGTTGGTACTACATATTTAATTGCAGAATACCTCTCCTTTTATGAACTCTGGCTTATTCAAATATTATTATCACCTTCGCCACTGGTAGTAGCAACAGGTGGCAGTGATGTCGCACACTAGGACGATAACATACGCATGCTGTGAACGGGGAATCCGAACCTGCATAGTTTTACCTTCTGACAATCAAAACAGATCAACTGGAACTTTCGAACGATTCACTAATACTATATTAGTGTACACAACTAGATAGAACAAGAGGGAAAACTGCAACTAAGAATATATTTTCTCGTAGGCCTCCACGGCTAAATGAACAATAATAAATAATCTTGACTGTCCGGGTGGCGCCGTGTCATCATGTCTAAAATCGACGTTTAGGCCCTCATGTTGCGGCCGACTGACTAACCAAACCGTCACCATATAAACAAAAGGGGAAAACAAAACATCATAGTTCAGTATACCCAGAAGAAGGCCACAACATGAAAGCCGAAACGTCGGTTTTAAACATGATGACACGGCGCCACCAGGACAGTCAAGATTATTATTAAGAATATATTATTCAACGTCCTACAGAATCTAGAGTGCGGAATACGATAAGCCAAAATGACGAACAAAATGGAGGGGGGGGGGGGGGGGAGCACTCAACAGGGCGATCGCACGAGGAGGTGGGAGGGTTGCAAAGAGTAAATAATTGATTAGGTCCGTAGGCTTCTGCGGTCGGAGTTATCACTAGGGACCGGGGGTTTAGCCACAAAAACATTACATCAGGTTAGCGGTGACTGGGATATAGCCGTATGTAAACACGAGGGAAGGGGTGACTCGCTTTCAGTGGCGCACTTTAATACGAACATTCAAGTTCAAGGGCAGTGCAGCTAGTCTAGTGAAATGATAGACACAGCGACATAGAATAGTTTGCACATTTAATCGTAAATCACAGAAACAAAATATATTTCCTAGTAAAACGAACATAAATATACACAACCAATGCTTTAATATTTGTTAACAATATTCACAGTGAAAATTAAAAGGCAATTTATACATTATTTCTGTGCATACGCTTTGTTGCAGTGAATGGCAATATACATTTTGAAGATTTTTAATGGTAAAAACTTTTCTCTACGTCTCATGACGTGACGGGGGGATGAGATATTAGTGTTTCCCTTGTGTGGGTACACATTATGGTCTTCTGTAGAACCTTCCAGTGCACCTCGAAAGGTAAAAATAGTGAAAAACCCTGCATTTTTCTGGATAATTTGTTTTTAATTTCTGCTGCACCTGTAGAAGTATTCCATCTTCAAGTTGACTCTTACCTATGAATAATTCCTCCACGAGTCTGATCGCTTGTGCCATTTACATATTTTGTCTCTCTAGAAGAGTGATAATCTAGACAGTTGCCGAAATTATTTGCCAAGAACTTGATATTACTTAGTAGCTTTTCTAAACAAAAGGCTAAACATTTTCTGAAGCAGCACCCCCACTCATTTTAGCTATGATCCGCCACTGGTTGTCAAGAACGCACAACACACAACGACGTCAACAGAACACTAAACTGCCACATGCAGTGCAAGTTGTTTACTAACTCAGAAAGCTTTCTATGCCTTGTGCACCACTAACTTGACGAATTATTGGCTAAACCCCCGGGCCCTAGTTATCACAGTCTAGGATGTTCGGGTAGCGCCGCGTCGAGTGTTGAGAGGCCAACGTTTCTACAGCCATGTTGCTGTCTTCTTCAGGGCCAAAAAAGTCACTGGCTAAGGAGGAGGTGTCTTGAGTCGGTTTATGGTGCCAGTGCTGTTGCACTATGACCCGTCATAGTATTGTCAGTCGTGTGTTATTTCAGTCTGAAGTCCCCGTGTCTCCACGGTTGTCTTTCTAGGTATGTGGCCCTTTTCACCACAGTCTTGTCGTACTGTCATGGTTATGTCAGTAGGTCGTGTGGGTTTCGTCTGTGAACATCCAGTCTCCTTTCTTGGGTGCCTATAGCCCTTGCTATAGGATTGGGATGTTCGTCTCGTCCGTCTGCTAGTCTTTGTGCTTGTTGTCTGATGACTTCCCTTAAAAACGGAAGTTCTAAGTCCTCGTGCAGTTGCGTATTTCTCGTGTAGAAGTCTGTCGCAGCTATCATTCTTGTCGCTCTGTTTTCAACAGCCTGCAACCGTTGTAACAGAGTGTCGGGTATATAGCCCCACGCCGGTGAGGCGTATGTCATGATTGGTCTAATTAGTGTGCAGTACAGCGTCACTTTTTGTCTTGGTGTCAGTGATGGCGTACTTAGCGCCGGATACAGTCGTAGTAGCTGAGCGTAGGCCTTGTTGCGTACACTCGCTACGTGTTGTCTCCATGTCAGTGATTTATCTAGAATTACTCCTAGATATTTCACGTGGTTAGTGTAGTCTATGTCGTGGCCGTCTATAACTATGTTGTCATAGTTACGTGGTCGACGTCTCGTGAACACAATGGCCTGAGTCTTGGCAGAATTAATTTTAATTCTCCAATTGTCGGACCATTGCGTTATGCGGTCCAAATGTCTTTGTAGTCGTCTCACGGCATAATGTATATTTCTATGGGTTGAAAATACTGCCGTGTCGTCTGCGTACTGTCCTAGAAATGTCTGGTCACTGTGCGGTATGTCGTGTGTCATAATGTTGTAGAGTGTAGGCGACAGCACGCTTCCTTGCGGGACCCCGGCCTGTATAGGCCTCCAGCTTGAAAGTCGTGTGTCTACCTTCACTCTAAACTGTACGTGTCGTAAGTAGCTGCGTACTATGTGTACCAGCGAGTCTGGGACGTCACAGTCTATCAGTTTCCTGATAAGGCCAGTGTGCCAGGCCGAGTCATAGGCTTTTTCAATGTCTAGAAATGTCGCTACGGTGTGTTCTTGGTTTGCGAAAGCAGTAGTGATAATGTCTACTGTTCGTACCAATAGCAGTGTAGTCGAGTGTTCTGGTTTGAACCCGAACTGGTGGTGTGGTATATGTCGGTCCAAGTAGGGCGTCAGTCTTTTTAGTAGTAGTCTTTCTAGCGTTTTTCCCATCGTGTCCAATAGGCTTATAGGCCTATGGTTCTGTGGGAACAGTGGGTCTTTCCCCGGCTTGGAGAATGTCACAATTGTAGCCATTTTAAAGGTCTTTGGGAAGTAGTTCAACCGTAGCGACGCATTGAATAGTTTCGTCATGTGTGTTAAACTGTTACGTGGAAGTTCACGTAACGTTTCTGTCGTCAAGTGGTCGGGGCCTGGCGCTTTTCTGGCTGCCTGTCTTTGCAGTATCTTTTTTGTCTCTGTCGGGGTTGCAAATGGCACTACGTGTGTCGGTATTGTGTTTAAGAAGTCTCGTACCGTCCTGCGTACGTCGTCTTGAAAATCAACATCTCCTATATCTGGGGATCTGAATGTTTTTTCAAGGTAGTCAGCTATGGCAGTCGCTTTGTCTTGTGGTTCGTATACAAGTCCATTTAGTCCGTGTATAGGGGTGTTGCGCCGCGGTGCTTTGGCCTTAAAAGGCCTAATGGCGCTCCATATGTTGCCGCTTTCCACCGCGGCCTGCACCCGTTCGTCTAGTGTTCTGTCTTTATAGTCTCGTATGAGTGTCTTTATTCTGTTAGACAGTCTGTTAAATTCTGTTTTGTCTTGTATTTGTCTGTATCGTTGCCAGCGGTGACGATATAGTCGTCTCTGTTGTATTAGGCCTAATAGGCCTGGAATGTCATCACTGGGTCGCTGTATATGTTGTATTGTCGTGGCCCTTTCGTAAGCATCTTTTACTGATACTTGGAAAGTTTGAGTGGCCAAGTCAAGTTCGTCTTGTGTGTTAATTACTACATTTCCTGGTATCTCTTGTCGCAGTATATGTCGAAAGAGAGCCCAGTTCGAGTGCAATTTTCTGTACTGTGTGTTTCGTTGTCTGTGTAATGTGATGTCAAGTGTTGTGACCACCGGGTGGTGGTCTGATGTGAGGTGTGTAATACTTCCAGCTCGTGTATGTGTGCTGTTGTTTTTGCCAGAAGTATGTCCAGTACGTCTGGTCTATGTTCCGGATTATACGGAACATGTGTTGGCGTCAGTGGTCCGTGTACATCGTAATTATGTCTGTCTGAGTGGTTGCGTATAATTCTGCCTCTCCTTGTGGTGAGACGAGAATTCCAGTCTGTGTGTTTAGCATTTAAGTCGCCGCCCACTACAAAGTTGTCTTGTAGTGTGGTTATTATGTCTAGGTCCGCATCTAGTACGTCTGCGTTGGGAGATATATAGGCTGCAATTATTGCAAGCCGTTCCCGTCCAGTGTAGACGGCGACAGCAGTTGCTTGTAAATTTGTCAGTCCGTCTATCGGTAGGTGAGAATGGCATATAGCAGATTTTATAAAAACTGCTGTGCCCCCCACCCCCGCTACAGGTCCTGGTGTCGAGTATGTCGTGTAGTTTTGCATGCGTATTGTCGTGCGGTCCGACATTCGGGTTTCCCCTACTAGTGCTACGTCTATGTCTTCTTGTACAAGTATTTGTGCAAAGTCCAGTCTATCCCTATTGATGCCATTTGCATTCCAGTAAAGTAGTCTAAGTGGTCGATTTATGGGTTGTCTAAGGGCCATTGCTGAAAAGTGACAAAATCCCTGTGGCGAAGCGCACAAGTTTTGTCACCGGGTCAGCCGGCTGTCGCAAGTCTTGTAGCAGCGTTACTATCTGCGTCATATAGTACGTCAAGTCTGCACCTTGGAGTAAGGCGAGCAGTTCTGTCGTACTGCTTGTCGCTGGCCCTGAGATGGACCGGTTTTCTTGTTGTGTCGTTGGCCCTGAAATGGGCCGGTTTTCAGTCTGTCTTGTTGTCTGGGCTTGCTGGAAGCCAGGTATCCGTCTAGTGGATGGAGTCAGTCATGGGAAGTTTGTCTCTGTCCTCGCAGGTGGTGTAGGTCTTGTCTCTGGTTTTGGTCGTGTCGTCAGAGTTCTGTGGGTGTAGCGCTCGTACACCGGACATTGCCGTGAGCTAGCAGTGTGTGCCGCTCCGCAGTTTGCACACTTAGGTGGCAAAAGTGGATCGCGCACACATGCACGAGTCGAGTGAGAGCCACTACACCTCACGCAGCGTTCAGTCTTCGTACAGAACATTGCTCTGTGTCCATAGTCTTGGCAGCGGTAGCATTGCTGCGTTCCCTTCAGAGGTTTGTACGCCTCGACAGTTACTCTTACATTGAAGAGACTCCGCACGTTGCGTACAGCCTCCGCCACCTGTGGGTTTTTCTCGTAAGAGATAACCCACACGGGTAAGGGCTTCGAGCTCCGCATCCCGTTGTCGTCGTGTACTGTCTTTGTTAGCTGGCGAACTCCAAGAATTCCGAGGAACTTGGCACTGAGTTCGTCCAGCACGTCCTTGTCAGTAAATGTCGCTGGTAGTCCCTTGAGTGTGACCTTGGCTTGTGTCTTAGCGTCCACGGGGTGGGTAAAGTACCCAATCTGTTTAGCCTTGAGCACTTCCAAGGTCGCGTCATAGTCGCTTCGAGTCTTACAGTATATGCGCACTCCCTGTGCCGCATATGCTACCTCGAAGTTGGTCATATGGTTTGTCAGGCTTTTCAGCGTCGCGGGTGCTACAATTTTCAAGTCTGCCACTATTGGTGGTAGACGTCTGGGTCGTGAGTCGTTGTGGGTGCTGTCAGTGTTGGTGTCACCCAAGGTCATTAGAGGGTTGAAGCTGTTGCTGGTAGTCATAGGTGTCGTTGTAGTCGGAGTCGTCGGACGAACGGTCTTCTTTGGGTTCGGGGTGACGAAACCCTCGGAGTCGACCGGCGAGGTCGCCGGTCTCTTCCTTGGGTCGCGCTCCCCCCCTCCCCCGAGCTCGCCCCATTCCCGGTCATAGATCGGGAGATGAGGGCCCGCAGGAGGTCGAAACCTTCAGATGGATTCGATTCGGATCACAGGGCCGGAGGTGCTCTGTCCTGAGCCCCGGGACCAGGGCCAGGCTAGGAGCGAAGTAGGATTTTTAGGATTTAGGTAGTGGTATTGGGGATGGGATACAGGGAGTCGTCCTTCACCGACGCAGCAGAGTGTGGAGCTGAGCTCCGGTAAAGCTGTGAGGCTACACCTGCTCTTTCGTAGTGTCAACAAGCCTTAGCGCGCATTGCCTGCCTCCGCAGGTCTCGTGCAGGATGTCTCTATCCTGATTGGCCGCCGTGACGAAGACCGGGCATCGGGCTCTTATATATCTGTGTGGTGTTGCGGAGCAGTAGCGGGCGTCCGGCCAATCACGCCTATTGGCACCACACTACACGCCCAAGCGGATGTTGCTGCCATTCCCGCAGGGAAGCTCCGCAACAAGGTCCCTGTGTATGTCACTGGTGTGACAAACACTAGGAATTTTTTGAGATGGTTGCGAGAAAAGACTGGTGGTAAAGGCACGGCGGCTATGCGGGGCGATGCTCTTTTGCTAGTTCCGGATGCTGCCGATTGTTTCCGTGCCACCATCTCCGCTCTCCGCGCCATCGAACCGGAGAAGGGAGTCAGGTTCCATACCTACTCTCAGCCGGAGGAGCGGTCTGTCAGACTGCTCCTGAAGAACCTAGGGCGTCGCATGCCAACAGAAGATGTACGCGAGGAGCTCATTGCACTTGGAGTTCCCGTACTCTCTGTACTGCAACTTCGGTCGCAGCGGCGCGACGCCGATCCTGCGAAGGATAGGCCTTTAACGCCGCACTTTATTGTGTCAGTGTCGCGTGGACCCTCGGCAGCGAAGGTGAGAGCTCTCACCACTTTGTGTGGTCTGCACATCTCTGTGGAATCTTACCACGCTCCGAGCGGCCCTCTACAATGCCGCAACTGCCAACGCTTTGGTCACACAAAGCGTAATTGTGGTTACACTCCAAGGTGTGTCGCTTGTGGCGGAGACCACCCCTCAGGGGGTTGTAGTACGCCCAAGGATGCACTGAGGTGCTGTAACTGCAACTCCTCCCACACTGCCAACTATAAGGGTTGCAGTAAGTGGAAGCAAGTTAAAGGGGCAGCCGCGAAGCGCACTAAGGCGGGACCCAGAGGTTCTGGGAGCTCACGCTCCGTTTCTGCTGTGAAGAATGGCATTGCACCCAGTCTCTCCTATGAGCAGGAGAAGCTTGGACCCGGTTGGAGCCATGTTACCGAGCGGGGGCGTGTGGTCCATAACCAGCCACCCACTCTACCACCCCAGATCCCTAGCGACTCAGGCGCATCGCAGATGTCGTCTGATAGCAATCCAACTGCTCCGGGGCCCGAACCAACCACACCGGACAGTTATTCCGAAAAGTTAAAGCAACTTATCGATGACCTTCCTTTGGAAGATTGTTTTGAGGTGACCAAGTGTCTGCTAAAACAAGCTCCATTCCTTCCCACTGGGAATGCCCGTCCCAAGGCAGTTCTCAAAATCATAGCCCTTTTCCTGGCTGGATATGGCAATGCAAACTAAGCAAGGAACGCATGACCCTTCATGAGGCTCGCTCACTGGAACGCCGATGGAGTTCACAGCACTGTCCTCGCCTGATATAGGCGTATAACTACGTCTATAACAGGTAGATTCTGGAGGACCTAAAGGTTTCTCCAACTGCCAACGACATCAGAAGTATTGCACAGAGTTCCTACTCAAAGCTTCTTGATGCTGAGATCCCTTTAGAAAGGCAACTTGGAAAGCGCTTGCGCTTCCCAAGGGACGAGTAAAATCGTCAACATTTTTGAGGCCTTCAGCCTAACAATGCCCCTTCCAAATACGTAGAAGCCTTCAGCCGAAACGTATCCCAACTGGTTGGTTCAACCCCAACCAGGCATTGCAGAATGGAGGACCATGACCAAATCCCCTTTGCTAGTTCCAACCAGGGTTTTCCGTGGTTTTCCCTGGTCGTAAGGTGAATACCGGAACTTTAAGTTAAAAAAGGGACACGGCCCGAACCCCAAAATAAAATGCAGTTGCCCTGCATAGGTTCAAGTCCTATGCGAAACACAGTTAGCGTAAGCAAATATAAGTTATAGGATAGGAACCCGTTTTCATTTCCAGCAATGCATTTCGTATGCAGGTATGGACTCGGAGTCGAGATCATCGCATTGCGGGCTTCGCCCGCAATGCTCTGATCTCAGTTAGCTTATTTGGTCGAGGTCGTGGTGTCGAAGAAGGGGTTGCCAGGTTTTCGGCAAGTCCAGGCCTTTATCCCCGTTGATGTTCTGGGGTCTTCTCGCTATTTCAATCGCTTCTTTCACCCTTCTCGGCCACCATCTTTCTTCCCTACTTATGAGGCGCGTGCCATCAAAAACGATAGCATGTCCAGTCTTCGCTGAGTGGAGGGCCATGGCCGACTTATCAAAGTTGTTATTCTTGTAGTGGCGTATGTGCTCTTGTAGGCGTTCTGCTACTGTGCGGCCAGTCTCGCCAATGTAAGTCCGTCCGCAGCTGCAGGGGACCTCATATATTCCCGCGATCTGTAAGGGTTCTAATTTGTCCTTCACCCGGACCAGTCTGCGTCGGAGAGTATTGGGAGCACTTTAGGCGACCTTGATGTTCTGTCGTCGTAGCATTTTTCCGATTCGGTCGGTAATGCCCCTCACGTAAGGCAGTAACGCTACCCCGCTTATAGGTTCTGGGGGTTTCTGATTGGTAGTGGAGCTGTTAAGAGTCAGGGCTGTCTGTGTGGTCTGTATTGTTCGTTTGATGGTAGCTGCGGGGTAACCATTGGCTCGGAAGGTGTGTTGGAGGCCTTCCATTTCTCCTGGCAGGCTCTCTGCGTCTGATACCTTGGCTGCTCTCATCGCTAAGGTTCTCAGTACGCCTCTCTTAATAGCTGGGTGGTGGTGTGACTCTGCATGTAGATATCGGTCCGTATGTGTTGGTTTATGGTAGATCGAGTGACCCAAGCTGCCTTACGTGAGGGGCATTACCGACCGAATCGGAAAAATGCTACGACGACAGAACATCAAGGTCGCCTACAGTGCTCCCAATACTCTCCGACGCAGACTGGTCCGGGTGAAGGACAAATTAGAACCCTTACTGATGGCGGGAATATATGAGGTCCCCTGCAGCTGCGGACGGACTTACATTGGCGAGACTGGCCGCACAGTAGCAGAACGCCTACAAGAGCACATACGCCACTACAAGAATAACAACTTTGATAAGTCGGCCATAGCCCTCCACTCAGCGAAGACTGGACATGCTATCGTTTTTGATGGCACGCGCCTCATAAGTAGGGAAGAAAGATGGTGGCCGAGAAGGGTGAAAGAAGCGATTGAAATAGCGAGAAGACCCCAGAACATCAACGGGGATAAACGCCTGGACTTGCCGAAAACCTGGCAACCCCTTCTTCGACACCACCATGATGCAGCAGATAGGGACAATGGAGCTCCGACCAACCGCTGCTGTCGACCGACCAATCCCAGAGCTCCAACAGATGCCTCTTCTGTGATTGGCCGGACGCCCGCTACTGCTCCGCAACACCACACAGATATATAAGAGCCCGATGCCCGGCTTAGCCAGTGACTTTTTTGGCCCTGAAGAAGACAGCAACATGGCTGTAGAAACGTTGGCCTCTCAACACTCGACGCGGCGCTACCCGGACATCCTAGACTGAAATAATTGATTAGTCTGATGCTTCTTTTGAGGTATGCATATTGTCGTATCTAGTTCTGCTAGGATGATTAATATTATCTCGGAATTGTAGGCGAGTAGAGTAGGATTACCTCCACAAAGTCTCTGGGTTTTTACGTATATACCTTAGGAGCGAGTCTCACCGTTCATAGAGTTCCTGCGTAGGGGAGGTAGCTGCACCCTGATTGGCTATCCCACTCCACGTGTTGTCTGTCTCTGTCTGTGCGGCATTATCCATCCACTCAACTATTACAATATTTTCTACCACTGGCAACATGGAGCATGACCTTTACTCTCTACCCAGCGGTAGCTCACTGATCTTACGCGCATCTTGGTAACGAGACGTAACGAGAAGCTCGCTGGCTGGGTTAGTCTTCAAGGCCAGAGACGTTGTGGGAGTAATCCAACTCTACTGATTTCAGTCAGACTATCACTTGAATAGGGAGCGGAACCAGTCAAGTGCTTGGAAGAAGGAGATCAGAAACCTACTCCTGCACAGATCTTTCTGAAGATGTCAGCGAGGATTTTTGTTTCGTATTTACAGAATGATCACCAATGAGAATATATAACACACACATCTATTTACAAATCTATTTATTCTATGAAACCGAGTACTGTTTTGAGTGTTTTCTATAAAGAAACTTATAGTGTAAATTTAGAGGTAGAATCATTCATTTTACGTACTTTGGTTCGCGGAGAGTCTGAGAACGCGCATGCGCTGCACGAGCGACGGGATGGCTGTACGGGACCACATTGCAGTTGCTGCAAAACAAGAGACGATCACAAACACAAACCTGGGCAGACCCGACAAAAATTAAGCTAGTAAGACCTAAAAAATTTCGATCCATCTTATTACAACCGACACAGCGGACACTGAACCTGTGAGTGGGGCAGCACTAGTTCCAGTATTTATCAACGTGTTTAGGATGAGAAAGTAAGTTACAATGAGAAGTGGAACATGTCTCTCGTATCTTCTCCAAGTTGACTTAATCGCTATTGACTGTAAAGAAATTATGAAATAGTACTTAACAACAAAATATCGGACAAAATGAGATAATTATGAACCAGTAAACAATAACACAACATATTTCATTACTACCGGCTGTAAAAAAGATATGAACTAAATTTAGACAGTGGGATGGATACGGTAGGTAATGTCCGGCTCTAAGTAGATACGAGTTAATGTCCTCAAAGAAAGACAGACTTACTTGTTTATTTTAGAGCCGGTCCCTAGAGCGGACAAAGCTACACATGTCTAAAACATTCCGAACCGAATATAAACAAACTAACTAGATTATTAAACATTCTGCTAAATTCATAAAGTTCCTCCAGGTTCAGTGTTTGCTGTGGCATGTCATGGATGGTAACAGTAACTTAAGTTTTACATGAATACTTGTTAATAGATTTAGATTGTAAATAATTTATTATTACATAAATTGCAGGAATAATTAAGTTACATGTACAGATGTGATTGCTCATTCACCTCTTTTTTAATTCTTCAGAATCGCAAGTACTGATAGTTTTCAGTAGTTTGGTCACTATTATTTTCGACTGGATTATTCTAATATGACAGCCTTCTTGATATGAATTACAAATAAGTGTATAGGGCAAACGCTTGTGACCTATCTTAGTTTTAGCGTATGCGTTACATAAACTGGAACATGTTCCAGAGAATTTGGAGCATGTTTCTTACCCCGGCATCTTTACAATAAATTCAGTTAAAACATCTTCAGATACAAATTTCTCGGTTTTAAATTATTTTTCGTTTGTGTGCTATGCCGTACACAGAAATTGTCATGTATCCCAAAATTATTGTATTTTAGGGTCCAGGGGATCCCAGAACGCGTACTAGTGCTGAAAACTCATTTTCGGGGTCGAACACAATAATTCTTCTACCTATGCACTTTCCAATTAATTCAGGACAAAGGCCTACGCGTTTTCTTAAATACCGTGATTTTAAAACCTTTTAATAAGTTGATTTTAAAGTTTGCCCTGAAATATTGTTGAGCAGAATGATATTTTGCCTTCCGAAGCCCTCCTAGAAATCGAACAATAACTGAAGACTACACTGTAGATGTTTTGCACCATTCATTAGCTACTGACAATATACAGAGTTCTTTATAACTTATGTTATTTTTTATTTTTCTAACAAGGATCTGTATTCTGATACAGCGAAGGAAACTGCTGTTTACTAGGAGACAACATTTTTATGCGACCCCACACTTTACTTTGAACCGCACGAAAAGAATAGTATTGTAAAACATTTTATTACATGTTTTTAAACGTTAATTTTTTTCATAGATAAAAGACAAAGTAGAAGTTTAAGCCCATAACTTATCTAATTTAAACATAACTTATTTATTATTTAGAAAATATTAAAATGAAAGTTGAAATGTTACAATAATAGTTATTACATAGAATTACTTTTACGTGTAGGCTATGTAGAAGCATAATGCGATGCCTTAATAATTTTGTGCAGTGTAATATGAGTTATACTAGAGAAACCTTGTTTTGAGTAGAAGTCTGAAGAGAAACATTTCACTGTCGTAGAGGCTAACACTATAGCGTATGGACCTACGTTTTTAGTTCTAGTTTAAAGAATATGCACCTAGCCTAGTTTAAAAAATCTATAATAATAAGTGTTTGTCTGTTTGTGCGTGATGCCCAGCGAAATCTACTGCAAGCAGATATCTGAAAACTTAAACTTAGATGGACTGAAGGGTGGCCAAATGCACCTCTTATTAGCCGGAATGTTAACTTTTTGCTTTCGTTCGCGAGTTATAGAGTGAAAAACTGGCAGAAAACGTGAATTGTTTGCGCTAAAGAAGCATCAGTTTTTGGTAGGCCTAATAGGTTACATGTCAATTGTCAAATCAATTGCAGATGGATTTGTCTTTTTGGTCACAAGTTGGAAATAAAAGCATCGCGATTTTTCAATATATAGCATGGAATTATCGATCGCTTCGATTCTGTGAGCTCATCCTGGTCGATTCGTTTGTTTAAAATGTCAAGGCACGCAGACATATGAAATTTTCAGCTTAGACGGAAAAGGGATGTTGAATGTGGGCCTAAATGGGAAAACATTGACCGATTTGGACGGAACTCACTATGCAGGAGTTTTGTGGGCTCGGGAACTCGAATCTAAGGTTTTTTCCCAAGCGGCGCTTTTTAATGCACTCCCAATGCTGGATTTTTAGCTGTTTCAGTGTAATTGAAGCGTTTAGTTTTAAAAGGGTCTAAGTGCCAAATCATGATTGTGTAGAAAACAAGACATAGATCCACAGAAAGACAGATAGACCCAGCGCTATATCTTGGAATGTATTGCTACTAGAGGTAGCGCTACTGATTTTAGCTTGCTTGCCCCCTTTGAAATTCTGCAATCAGCCACAGCTTTTAACTTGTTTGACAAGCGAGCAAGCCAGATTACAACGATGATAAGAAACACTGTCGCTATGAGTCACAAGTAACTTGGTGGGTTTCACAGGCCCTAAGGAAACTGCAAAGCCTGGCGGAAAGAATATGAAACTGGGAAGTGCACTCGTAAGTCGTGCAGTTACATAGGAACTTAGTTGAGGAACTTCAGATGTGTTTAGAGTGCAAGCAAAAGGAGAATGGAGAATTTTACCGTGAAGGAAGCCGAGGAGAAACTAAAATGTGGAGAGTTTGAATTATCAATGAACAAAGGTACTAGTCCGGCATGGGAAAAATTTTCAAACATTTTCGAGAAAACATAAAATCAATAATAACGATAAATAAAATCCCTTTAGGCAAGCCTACAGGCTGAGGTAGATTTCGAAGTGCTTTTAGTTTAATTTACTGTCGCTGCACTCTTCTTCTTTAGCCTTGGCATGACAAACCCGCAATAATAACTGCAAAAAAAGAGGAAAGAGAACTTTTTCAAACATTCAAATCTCGCCTTATATGAGAGCTACCAAGAAACTAGTTATTGGGTTGTAGAGTACTCATCAAGAGCTTTTCAACGATACCCCACAAGACGTAGTTTCAAAAATTTCGAATTTCCATCCCCCACTCGTACCCCCAAAACCCCCGGATCGTTAGTGTCACTGTGAACTCCGTAAGGAGTACTCTAATTTATTCAAACAAAGTTTTCCTCTATGGGCTACTTCATAGGGGCCGAGATATAAATGTTTTAAAATTTCAACCCCCACCCCCGACCACCCCCTTGCGCCAATTTTGCTCATCAACGAACTTGTCCGAACTATTGGGCCTAGAAATAACATAATAAAATTTGGTTCAAATATCTTCAAAATTACGGCCGCTAGCGTGTAAAGATATATATATATATATATATCACATTTTTTTTAACAGGCGGTGGTTTCGTATTAAGGAGGCATGAAACGTAAAGATATGAAAGAATTTTTCGAAAGTCATGACATGGTATCGATTGCAATAGGTAGATTTTTCTTCGAAATCTACCTAATAATAAAAATAATAAATGTGTTAAGACGCTTAAACGATTTTTAATACTTTATCCACCTTTTATTTATCTGCATGATGAATTTCTTCTGGGTCATTCCATATTAAATCAACAAATTTTAAGAAAATTTTTTGCCGCACCATTTTTGATTTTGATGAAATTTGGTAGGTGATGTGCACCAGTCTTCTGAACCCCAAAACAAATCTTGTTATACCTCAAAAAAATTTTACTCCTGAGATATAGGCATTTGTTTGGGACACGAACAAGCAAACAATTTAATTTCAGACCCATTTTCTGAAAGCCGTAGAATTTCTATTTGAATCAGTAGGATGATCAAATAGGGCTAATTGGGAAAGCTTAAAGAATGGACTTTCATTTGTGCATACTAAATTAGATTTAAGTTAAGTCTAAACACACGTTTCTAGGGCTCTAATCTTCGTTCATGAACTGTCGTTTTGCGTAACTTTAGACATTAAAAAAACAATGATGGACTTGGAGTAACAGGCCAATTTTTTTCCTGTTACACTTATGTATGAGGAATATGTGTAGGAAAAAAACTAAGCTGTTACTGGTGGTCCTTCACCCTGAAAAATTTGCTTAAACTTCGAACAAAATGTAAATCGGGCTTTTTCTCGGTCCCAAAAAGTAATGTGGGACAGGTGATAAAAATCTGAAAATTCCAAGATGAGAAGCCCTTATAGTGTACTTTAAAATAAAAACAAAATCATTTTGTGACCCGAAGGGATAGAGGAGCTACAAGCCTTTGAAATATCAAGAAAACAACACTTGACCGCTACTGAAAATAGGCTAAGCAGATAGGATAATTACCACAAAATTTAATTTAAATTTACATAAAACATAAAACATTTATTTACAAATGAGAATTTTCCTCAGTCATACAAATTTCTGATTTTTTGTAATTTTTCTAACAATTTTTCACATTTGAGTTCTTTTTAAGTTACATTGATGGCAATTTCAAGTACTGTATTTTCAACTATTGTATTTAGAAACCATTCTTATCCTGGTTTTTTGGATGTAGGTAATGCATTAAACACTAAAAGCTGCATAAAGCTCTTTAAGGTTACATCAAATTAACCTTTTACTATATTAGGTACTCTATAACAGATACACAGTACCTTTTCCTTGGCATCATTCTGCTTGCTCATCATTTTCGTAGAAGTCTTGTACAGTTTTGACTGAAACTTCATCAAGTTTATTCCTAGTCCTATTCTCCCTATTCTGTGGCAAAATCCCGTTCTTTTTCACTAAATTTCTTGACTGGCGGGCTAAGTATTGGCTGACATTAAACTCACTCTGAACTATACTAATACTCCAACTACTCCAGGAGCTAAACTTACAATGTTCTTAGTAGTTGATGCATCTTTCATTTTTAGGTAGATTTTCGAAGAAAAATCTATCTATTGCAATGGATACCACTTTATGATTTTCGAAAAATTCTTTCATATCTTTACGTTTCATGCTCCCCTAAGTACGAAACCACCGCCCGTTCAAAAAAAAAATTTGTGATATTTATATATATATATATATCTTTACACGATAGCGGCCGTAATTTTGAAGATATTTGAACCAAATTTTATTATGTTATTTCTAGGCCCAATAGTTCGGACAAGTTCGTTAATGGGCAAAATTGGCCCAAGGGGGTGGTCGGGGGAGGGGGTTGAAATTTTAAAACATTTATATCTCGGCCCCTATGAAGTATAGAGGGAAACTTTGTTTGAATAAATTAGAGTACTCCCTGTGGAGTTCACAGTGACACCAACAATTCGGGGGTTCGAGTGAGGGTGGGGGTGGGGGTGGGGGATGAAAATTCGAAACTTTTGAAACCACGTCTTGTGGGGTATCGTTGAAAAGCTCTTGATGAGTACTCTTACAAATCAATAAATGGTTTCTTGATAGCTCTCATATGACGCGAGATTTTAATGTTTGAAAATAATAACACTTAAAAGAATTATTATAATATCATAATTTTGTCTTGTTTAGCGGCTTTGCTAATTTTATTCATTGTTGATCTTGCGCACGGCCTCCCAGAATATTATATCCTATTCTTGTTGTCAAAACAAATGATTGTAGGCTCTTCCTCTTTACCGAATTCAGTTCTTATTACTGCAGGTTTACCATGCCAAGGCTAAAGAAAAAGAGTGCTATGCAGCGACAATAAAATTAAACCAAAAGCACTTCGAAATCTACCTCCGCCTGTAGGCCTGCCTAAAGGGATTTTTTTCTTTAAGCTTGTGAATTAGTTGCTTGTACTCATTCGCTAAACTGGCAGGCTGCATGTTCATTGAAAATTCCTCATTATCAGTTGAAATGTTCAAATCAAAAGACTTGCTTAACTTTCCTGTTATAGATTTGAGTATCTTGCTAACTTTATTTATTAACATTGAGGGTCTAGCTTCAACTGAAAGCTTCTGCACCTTAACAGGAGAAATACCAAGGACTGAACAAGCATCATTAACTGTTTCAACAAGAATGGCTTCAGGTTCATAAATGTCTGGGCATTCATCTTCACTGTCAGTACCGGTCTCTGTGCTTTGTTTTGGATTTTTAATTTTTTTAACATTTTGTGCACAATACCTTCCCTGTGATTAATTTCAGCTCAGGACTGCACATGGAAAGTGTCATTGATATTTATCTGAGAGATATTTTTAATAGGTTTTGAGTGAACACTGTAGGGGTCAGAGCAAGACCATACACAAGATTTGGAAGTATCTGTCCAAAAATTCAGCCTTGTGAAACATTTTATATCATCGCAACCAGTTCTAATTGAAAATAATGTTTTTTTGTTCTTCAGTGAACTCGGAAATAGTATTGAGTACTGAAGACCTAGAGTAAGATAATTTATGAGATACCTCTCCTTTGACGATGCCAACAGTACAAGAACACTCAATCATAGTAATATACTGGTAACAATTTCAATAGCATGTATTCAGCACAAAATAACAATAATAATAATTAAAAATAAATAAATAAACTAATCAAAAGATAATGAAGCACAAACACAACCTACTTGCTGTGAGTCAGCTCAGTAAGTGGATAGTGGACAGCATTGAACAGAGGGGCTGGATCATATGAAGCTATGCATATTCAAACATGACTTGGTCAGCAACCAGACTCCAATGAACAGTGCATGTCCAGAACTTATAACAGTTAACATATAATTCAATATACTGTATAGAAGAGTAGAGTTTAATGTAGTACCTACACCTAATAAACCAGGATAAGAATGGTTTCTAAATACAGTACTTGAAATTGCCATCAATGTAGCTTAAAAAGAAGTCAAATGTGAAAAATTGTTAGAAAAATTACAAAAAATCAGAAATTTGTATGACTGAGGAAAATTCTCATTTGTAAATAAATGTTTTATATTTTATGTAAATTTCAATTAAATTTTGTGGTAATTATCCTATCTGCTTAGCCTATTTTCAGTAGCGGTCAAGTGTTGTTTTCTTGATATTTCAAAGGCTTGTAGCTCCTCTATCCCTTCGGGTCACAAAATGATTTTGTTTTTATTTTAAAGTACACTATAAGGGCTTCTCATCTTGGCATTTTCAGATTTTTATCACCTGTCCCACATTACTTTTTGGACCGAGAAAAAGCCCGATTTACATTTTGTTCGAAGTTTAAGCAAATTTTTCAGGGTGAAGGACCACCAGTAACAGCTCAGTTTTTTTCTACACATATTCCTCATACATAAGTGTAAAAGGAAAAAAAATTGGCCTATTACTCCAAGTCCATCATTGTTTTTTTAATGTCTAAAGTTACGCAAAACGACAGTTCACGAACGAAGATTAGAGCCCTAGAAACGTGTGTTTAGACGTATGTACAAATGAAAGTCCATTCTTTAAGCTTTCCCAATTAGCCCTATTTGATCATCCTACTGATTCAAATAGAAATTCTACGGCTTTCAGAAAATGGGTCTGAAATTAAATTTTTTGCTTCTTCGTGTCCCAAACAAATGCCTATATCTCAGGAGTAAATTTCTTTTGAGGTATAACAAGATTTGTTTTCGGGTTCAGAAGACTGGTGCACATCACCCAAGGCTTGTAAACAACAGAGGTAGCGTATTCCGGTGAGTTTATAGGACAGGGGGTTGCGGCGAGCAGGCGAGTGTGTGACGTCACAAGATTCCAGATCTCGCAATTTTCAGTTTTTACTCAGTCTAGAAAATCTTACACCGCGTGATTAAACTCGTAACCTTTAATTAACCCGTGGTCGGATTCCTGTGAAATTTATACAGAAATAATCTACACACATCAGCCCTACTGATGGTTAAAACAGAGCCTTAAAAAAGCGGGCACAAATGTTTTTATTTCATTTTATAAACATCACCCGTTACACAAAATTCATGGAGGGAGAAGCAAATTTCACTATGCGACAATTTTTTGTATTTTTGTGTCCCGAAAAAACTTCAAGCGAGAAAGTTTTAGTGAAATAATTGAATTTTAATACAAATGAAGTTCCAGCCCCATATCTCGAATGGTTTACGAGTAATTGAGTGGTAATTATTCCGGGCGCTTCAAGTTGTCAGAATGATTTGGCGCTTCAAGCACGACAGTAGAGAGCATGGTGCCGCTGACAAAGCTTCTACCTACTGATCTCGGCCGCTTGACCGCAGTCTTTTAGGATAGATATTACCAGTACATACTGTTTTTAATAATACAAATGGAAGGTGCTTTAGAAAGTGCAATTAACTGAACCATTATGCCGGGCCAGATATGTGCTGTGGCAGTGTGTAACAGTAATTTTGTAGATTGTAGAAAACAGCTAAGATGTGAACTGTTCTGTTATTCAAGTTACTTAAAATGTTCTTCTGATTCTACAGCATTTGTCTTTAAAATCTTGTAAAAATCTCCCAAAGGATCTAGATTTGAATAGAAATTATATAATACAGGTAGGCCTATATAACAGCTAAAGGGTGATTTGTTCTAATATTTTGTTGCCTAGAAAATATTCCTCATTCTAGAGGTTATGTTAGTATAATTTGATGAAAATTTGTTAAAGAATGTATCCTATATTTGTATAGAAATTGTACCTTATAATAAGGGTAGAAAACAACCACGGGAATTTTTATGTATCAATATTAACATGTACAGTACTAATGTTATTATTACATTGCGTAGACTATTGTAGAGTATTAATTTGTTTTAATATTGTAATCAAAGCAATACATTTATATTAATAATAATTTTCTCCGGTAATGTAGGTAATGATTGGTGAAACACGGCCAAAAGTGTACATCTGTATACAAATTATGTGACGACAGAGATAATATAGACCTAATAAACAAAGGGATGGTTTGTGAATTGCAGGGCAGGGAAACTTTCATGAGCAGCACAACGAAAAGAGGCGCAGGATCTTTAAAATCGACGTCTCAACATAACAAAAAGGACACAAATTGCTTCGCAATGCATTCTACATAAATCACACAATATTTCAAAGGATTTTTCCATGAATTTTTCATTAAAAAGTATCATCGTCTTGCCCTAACTATAACCCGATAGCATGCTCTTAAAGCCTCGGCAATTCAATTTTAACTGTAATACGTTTTCATGTTGATAAATTATATTAAAATATGAAAAGGGCGTAACAAGGTATTAAACTAATAAGGCATTTGATAAGGTAATTAGAAATAAAAGTTACTAGCACAAAGGATCAAAAAATAAAATAAATAATTCAACAAATATCTAAATAACAGTAGTGCAGATTTACAAGATTAGGAAAAAGTTTAATTCATTCTTTTTCCCCAGCGGGTCAATCTTTCAGTATGGGTACAAGTAGCCAGTTAATATCCTTTATTATTGAGTCCACGATTAAAATATTTAAGGATTTTTACGTAATTGCTAGTAGGCCTATTTTATAGAATAAAAAAGACCTCTGTACCGTTCCGATAGCTTTATTGCCTTGAGTAATTACCACTCTATTACTCGTAAACCATTCAAAATATAAACGTGGTACTTGATGTATAATAAAATTCAAATATTTCCCTAAAGCTCACATGCTTGAATCATTTTCTGGTCACAGAAATAAAAAAATTGTCGCATAGTCAAATATGCTTCTTCCTGAACATTTCACGGTCGTCACAAATCACTCCGACACTGAAGCGCATGGAATAATTACCACTTAATTACTCGTAAACCATTCGAGATATGGGGCTGGAACTTCATTTGTATTAAAATTCAATTATTTCACTAAAACTTTCTCGCTTGAAGTTTTTTCGGGACACAAAAATACAAAAAATTGTCGCATAGTGAAATTTGCTTCTCCCTCCATGAATTTTGTGTAACGGGTGATGTTTATAAAATGAAATAAAAACATTTGTATCCGCTTTTGTAAGGCTCTGTTTTAACCATCAGTAGGGCTGATGTGTGTAAATTATTTCTGTATAAATTTCACAGGAATCCGACCACGGGTTAATTAAAGGTTACGAGTTTAATCACGCGGTGTAAGATTGACTGAGTAAAATCTGAAAATTGCGAGATCTGGAATCTTGTGACGTCACACACTCAAGTGCTGCGATTGGTCTATCCCGGAATACGCAACCTGTATAGTTTACTGATCTTGCACATCACCTACCAAATTTCATCAAAATAAAAAATGGTGCGGCAACGCCCATTTGTTGATTTAATATGGAATGACCCTTCTACCAGCATGTAGAAAAGTAAGAAAGT
Organism: Ectobius pallidus; assembly: GCA_964059195.1. Taxonomy (NCBI): domain Eukaryota; kingdom Metazoa; phylum Arthropoda; class Insecta; order Blattodea; family Ectobiidae; genus Ectobius; species Ectobius pallidus. The sequence goes on from CAXKWD010000003.1 coordinate 129,381,910, forward strand.
ATTACCTACACTTTGCAACTACAGTTGTTTAGCTGATAGGATTGTGGCAAGCTTATTCTGGCTTGGATAAGTTAGGTTTAACCTGACCCACGCAAGCCTAAAGCAACCTGCCTGCTTGCTAGCTGTGACACTGGCAACTTGCTTGTCTGGCGTTCAAGCGGGTATGGGCAAGCTAAAATCGAGATTTGTACACCTCTAATTGCTACTAACATGGCTTTCCCTGGACTTTTTTTTTAAATTTATTTACAGCATGCCCCATTACAAGTAACACTACATGCTTAGTTTACATTCTTATCCTTTTACAAACCCATACATTACATTTTTTACCTAATTTTACAATGTATTAATATTTACAATAAAGTGAATGGCTACTAGTTTTCTAACAATTATATATATATATATATATATATATATATATATATATATATATACTATTTATATGAAATGTTATTGACCTTTCTACCTATTTACATCTTAGTTTCCACAGTTTTACACTTAAACCAAGCATGAACTATATATCTGCTAATTTACATAACTGTAAAGTTAATTGATTTTGCGAATTTTACGAAGGCTTTCAGGTGTTTACTCATTAGTTGATCAGTGGTTACAGGTCAGGTACTTCCAGTTTTCATTATCTCGTTTTCCAATTTCTTTCTTTGCTTTGTTACATTATTACAAACATATACTGTATAACGTAGTTTACTGTTTGTGCTCCTTCCTTACATGTGCAGAGCGGGTTGTCTAGTAATTTGAACCGATGTAAGTACGATCACAATCTTCCATGCCCTGTTAGTAGTGTAGAGTGTTCCGGAGATAATGGAATTTTTTGCTTTAGTCTGGCCTTTACTGTCGGAAAAAACATTTTTGTGATTGCTCCTTTCGTAGAATTTGTCCATTGGTCTTGCCATTCTCGTAGTCCAGCTTCTCTTTCTCTGGACCCTTCTGAAATGCATTGGTCTGGGTACACAGATCCATTTAAAATGATCAGCTGAAAAATCATGAGGAATTCTAAATTAGTCTTAAAAGCAGTCAACCAATCTGCTCATACATAATTTTGCAGAGTAGCATTACCACTTCTAGGAAGAGAAACCTTGTTTGTGAGTTCGTTGAGATATCCATCGACTGCGACGCTTATTCCGAGTTAATGCCCCATGCACTCAGCAAGGACGCTTTGGTTTTATTGTTTTAAATGTGCGTGTTAGGATTCCGTGCACAAGGAGCATTATAGTGCAGCGAAGCCAGAATGAAGGATCGATGCATGGTCCATGAGGAGCAAGCTCTAAGTGGTACGGATTTAAGGCAGCACGGGCTCGCTCCAGGTACGAACCCACATCAAAGATTATATCAATTTGTTTTACTCTTCAGGTTTAAAACGACAGGGCTGTGTTACCGATGTCTAAATAAATGCAGCGAGTACGTACCACATAATTCCAATCAAGTTGTACCTAACCCCAGTTCAACAGAAACTTGAAAAGAAGCAATGTTAGGAAGCGGATTCTTAGGAAGTAATTGCTTAAAATAGGCAGGCAAACAGGCATTTAAAATGTGTGATTTAGGCACTCGAATATATATGGCCAATAAGCAATGTAAAATTCATTTTACCCTAGGAATTTCCATTCACACGCATATGTTCAGCTTCCGAGATAGAGACTATTTCTCTTGCGATATTGTCTTTAAACAGTTCTTCTAACGTATGGGGGTTTGCCCTATACACGGCTATGTTTCGACCCAGAATAATCTGTATCGGAGCTCAGAGAAACTCAACATAGTGCAACAAACGCCAATACATGGCCAGAAAATCGGGGTCTGGTGCGCGGTAAATGCACAACGTTATAGGAATAACATGCTTAAACCATTCATTGAAGAATAGACCGACACTCAATGTCGGAGTTCATATTTCCAGCAAGACTCGGCCACTGCTCATACAACTGATGAGTCATTAATGTTCATTCAATAAATTTCTGAAGATGGAGTAATTAGTAGTGGTTACATGGCCCGCACGGTCCCCAGATCTAACAGTATGTAACTATTATTTACTATTATAACTATTGAAAAATAAAGTGTATAGGCGAAACCCCAATACATTAGAAGAACTTAAAAACAATATCACAAGAGAAATTAACTTCTATTCGAAAGCTGAACTTATGCGCGTGAAAGAAAATTTTCTAAAAAGGTGCCAGTGTTGTGTGGTTGCAAGAGGAGGACATTTCCAACATCTCTTGTGATGAGGTACGTGGTTATTTTCATTGTAATTTTAAGAGAACCTGAATCATTACACCTTTAGCGGCTTTATTTGCATAGATATTTCACCCGATCGCTCGGGAGTTAGAGCTGTGGCCGCCGCGACGCAGAAACCCGCAGGATTGGCCAACTCGTACGTGAAAAACACTGTATTTAAAAAAGAAAGAAAGATAATTTACGCAAAAGAAATTCATTTACCAATGTAATTTACGCATAAGAAATTCATTTACCAATGTAAATTAATGTGGTCTGTGATGTTTAAAAAACTAAATGGTTTGTCGTGGGGATGTCATGTGGTGTAATCCTGGAAATTACTCAGCCATTTTGAAAAATATTTCACTCTACAAACAGAGCCGGGTTAACACAATTTGCAATGCAATGAGAATTGCCCTTCAACTACCAATTCACTCAACCCTAGCAGTTTTGCTCACATATCACGATTTCGATATAGCTGAGTATCATCGGTTTCTCGAGTTATTCATTCGCTTTTTCCTATGCAAGGCATTTATACAAGTTTCTTCCCCCCCCCCAAAAAAAGCTTTAGGAATCCTCTCGAAACCTAATGAAATACCAAGAATCGAATAAGGTTAACTATTCTCAATAGACGTTATTGGTGAATTAACTCACAATATGTAAATTAACTCAAATAATATAAAATACTGTAATACTGTAATACTGTAATACTGTAGGCTAAACATGATTGGCGGTGTGTAGGCCTACAATACCAACCTAAGTTTTCGCTATAATAAATTTTCTGGCGTCAACTCGTTTATTCAGAATTTAAACTTCCCATTGCTAAGGCGTTCAACAGACAAACAACAGTTGGAGCTACAATATTGTTCTTGAAATTAGTAGAAAGAAAGTCATGTGGCTGGGTTTATTATTTTACAAGTCAATTGTAAGGTAATTAATAAAAAGTGAAGGCAAATGGGACGGACAAGAGGATGCCGCCCTTGGCTGGAATCTGATCAGCCTAGACGTTAATCTGGATCAGAGACAAAACCTTATTTATGATGAGCAAAGATGGTACTATTGTGTATCACACATGCGTGCAAGCAAAATGTCTCAATAAGTTACAATATAATATCATAAGCTTTTATTTGTGTAACAAGGAAATGTTATTTACTTCTTAAATTTCGGTCCTCGAAGGATAACGGTGCAAAAAAACATTGTGATGTTGCAATGGTATTGTATCTATATACTAATGTTTAGTAATCCACCCCGTAGATTTCTTACTGTATTCGATGTATATATTTAGAACTACAGGGACTGCTATGAACGCAGGTAGGATTTTTAATCCTAGCAAATCAATGGAGCAGTGAAATGTAGAGTACGATTACTTCCACAAAGTCTCTGGGTTTTTACGTATGTACCTTCGGAGCGAGTGTCACCGTTCCTCGAGTTCCTGCTGAGGGGAGGTAGCTGCACCCTGATTGGCTCAGCTCTTCTATCCCACTCCACGTGTTGTCTGTCTCTGCCTCGCTGCATTATCCTTCCACTCAGCTATTAGGCCTATAGTATTTTCTACGACTGGCAACGTGCTGTGTGATCTTTACTCTGTGCGCAATAGTAGTTCACTGATCTACGCCAAATACTCTCAATAAGTAATACCGTCCACTCCCTGTCTTTTTCCGGGACACGCTACTACTAGCGCCGCCAGTGAGCAGGAATGGGCAGTTACTCGTCAGCTGATATAGTTAACGTTTGTCTGTTGTGTTTTGTGTACGAAAATATAAGGCCGGTATTCCACTATCCAAGTTATTTGATCAAATCGTCTAGAAAAAAGAAAATGGCCGCCCGTTGCTTCAAGGAAACCGTATTGGACGAGCATTTGAAGACGTTCTGCATGTTGTTACATTGGATCAAAGATTTCCCGGCATTCATAGCATAGGGGTCCAAAATGGCGGGTAAACATCGACTGTTTTGAGAAATAAACGGCACCAAAATAGTTTGATACCACATTTTCTTCAAGTAGGCCTATATATGATTATTCAATATTTAATCCACATTTCAAAAATTATGTACCGGTACTACATCCTATAGTAGTAATATAGGGATATATTTTTAAAAGCCCTGCAAGCTAACCTCAATTCGTCTCACATAACCAATGTATAAACAATGATTCAGCCTGATTTTGTCATTTAGATATTTCTCAAATGCGGGGTCACTGCTACAAAAACATTTATAAACTAATAAATTTATGCCATTATTTATACTGTTTTACGATTCACCATCGAAAATCAAGCCTTCTTCTGTATATAGCCTGCATTTTGTACTTAGTATTGAGCAGACCCAATGTATGTCCGCATTATAAATCACAAACATTCAAACAGTACTTTCATGGCAGAGCATTTATACTATTTAAGCCACATTTCTAAAGGGACATACCAGAAGATATAAATATTGGCATTGCAAGCGAACCTAAACTCGTGGCATCGTTAACATAACCTTCAATTTAAAGAAAGTAACGATTCGGCCTGACTTCCTTGTCATTTAGATATTTCTGCAGTTATGCTACAAAACATTTATATAAAACTAATAAACTAATGCCATTATAAAGAATTTTTTAATGATTTAATCTTAAAATTCAAGCTTTCCCTATACAGAGAAAACTGGTTTTGGTCAAAGCTATTGGACGTAGTGTACTAACGCATCTTTGATTCAAATATCGCCTGACAAGTTCTTCATGAAGTTCTTGTCCAATGAATTGGATAGTGGAATACCGCCCTAATATAAATTCTAGTAAAACAGGGTGCCCACGGGGGGGGGGGGGGGTTAAGACGCAGACTGCGTCATTGAAATTTCTGGGGGGGGGGGAATATTATCGTGTTATGAATTTTCTGGCCGGGGGTTGAAAATTGTTGCAAAATTAGAGTTTTATGTGTTAAAAATAAAAACGGCCAAGTTCTATAACTTCAAAAGGTCTCTTTTAATTCTTAGATAAAGAATTTCGACAGCCATGGGCGTACCCGGAAGGGGGGGCGCAAGGAAAAAAATGTATATTACTAATTAGTAATTATTATCGTCAGGTGTTTTTCTTTTAAGACAATTATTTTAATTGCAGAAGTTTTACCAAATCGACAACATGGAAGCAGAATCCACAGTGGATTAGGAAAGGGGGGTTCAGACCCCCAAGAGTCAAAACCTAAAATTCTATATTTGTATTTAAAATATATATTTATTTAATTAAACAAGATTTGTTGGTGTGTCAAATATGATATAGCAGTTATTTTCTTTTCATAACATAATGAGTAGGCCTATTATGTCCACTGTTCCATGTGCTATTTAACTTTTCTTATACATAGTAATAAGTATTATAATTTAGGTAACAATTTCATGTTTAAGTTGCCATGTCTTAGAGTGTAGTAAACAAATTTGCTAACTAGTTTTTCAGTGCTAAAATAGCGTAAAATATGATTTTCATTAGTTCAACATTTAAAAATTTCCCGGGGGTGGACACCCGACTTAGGTAACATTTTCTTGTTTACATTGGCATGTCTTGGAGTATGGTAAACAAATTTCCTAACTAGTTTTTTAGTGCTAAAATAGCGTAAAATGTGATTTCCAATAATTCAATATTTTAAAAATTTCCGGGGCTGGACCCCCCACCTAGGTAATGATTTCTTATGTACATTGAAATGTCTTAGAGTATGGTAAACAAATTTCATAACTAGTTTTCAGTGCTAAAATAGCGTAAAATGTGATTTTCATTAGTTCAATATTTAAAAATTTCCCGGGGTGGACATCCGACTTAGGTAACATTTTCTTGTTTACATTGGCATGTCTTAGAGTATGGTAAACAAATTTCTTAACTAGTTTTTGAGTGCTAAAATAGCGTAAAATGTGATTTTCATTAATTCAACATTAAAAAATTTTCTGGGATGGACCCCCGACCCCTTTTTTGGGGGGTATTCCAAACCCCCCCCCCCGGCACTTCCGACCCTCCCCGCAATTATTTTCTGGCTACTTATTTTATTTTTTATTAAATGAGAAATTTCCTCAAAACAGAGGTTTGTCTCCAACCAAACAAATACATCAGTCAAGCACTATCACATAACTCATCCTGACACACAAAATATGATACCACCATTCAGAACTATACACTGCTCACTACATTTCGCCACTTATCCCTGTCTTGTACATCTTCCTCCACTAAACCAAATCTTTCCATTGACATGTGTACATTCTGTATCCAGGTAGTAGCAGGTCGTCCTCTTCCTCTTCTTCTCTTACTTTGCCATTCCTGTACGATTCTAGGTATTCTTTCTTCTCCCATTCTACGTACATGTCCATACCATCGAAGTCGTTTCCTTTCAATGTGGCCCAAGAAGTTAAAGCGACAAAAAATGAATTAATTAAAAAAATTGCCCCCCCTAGAAATTATCATATGGGCGCCCTTGTCGACAGGCAATTGGGTTGGGGGTGAGCAATGAAGTTTGTGGGGTGAGCAATGAAGTTTTGGGGGTGGGCACCCCTGAGTAAAATAATAAATACAACATAGGCCTAAAGAAAATGTCCGGTTATGTAGGTGGCATGATATGTGCCGTCTATGGTTGTAATAATTATTTTGAGAGTGAAATAAGTAAAATCGTTAATTAGAGTGTGTACAAGACTCATTCATTCAGATGTTCATTGGCTTACCCTCCGATTTGTTTTACATGTAAAAATTTCAAATTAAAAAAAAAAGTATATATTGTAGAAACTATCTTGCAAATCGTATGAATTAAAATTTAAAGCTGATTTTCACGAAAATGTATTAAAGTGAAACAATTAGTTTTAATACTTATTAAAACAAAGTGTGTGTGGAAGGCCATGCGGCAGAAGTGAAACTTTTTTTTTATTTTTTCAATTTTGGATTATTGGATTTTTCAAATTTTGGATTGTTGGACTTTTGAATATTGGGTTTTTGGACTTTTTAGATTTTTAAAATTTCTTTAATTTTGGATTTTTACATTTTTTTACATTTTAGATCATTGAATTTTTTAGTTTTGTATTTTTTAATTTTTTATTTTGGATTTTTTTATTTTTATATTTTATAATTTTATAATTTTGGATATTTATGTTTTAAATTTTGGATAATAAGATTTTTTAATTTTTATTTTTTAAATTTTTGACTTATTAATTTTGGTTCTTTGAATTTTTTTATTTTGAAATTTTAGATTATTTAAATGTTGGATCTTTGATTTTTTATTTTTTGTATATTTTAATTTTGAATTTTTTAACTTTTTAAATTTTGGATTTTTTAATTTTTAATTTTTGGGCTTTTTCAGTTTTGGATAAGCCTAATCATTGAGTTGATTTTTTTTGTGCAGTCCGTTCCGTCACACCTCACTAATTTCGTGACGATTTTGAGCGTTACACAAGCTCTCGATTTACCCCTACCGCGGCTAAAGAAGTTTTACTTAAAAAATTAGCGTTATCGTCATTTAATTAAGTTAGTTTAGCGGTAGTGTAAATTGTGTTATTTCCCGACCTAATTCCTGCATTATCAAGCACAAAAATAAGTTACTGTGTCATCAGGACTTTGAAAAATAAATTTATTTCTGCAGCTATATAGGTTCATTAAGTAGCTTCTGAGACTGCTGCCCATTCCCACTCAACAGATGGCACCTCTGTGCTAGTGGACAGTTTGAACAAAGGGAATAGAGTAGAGTGGGCGGTATTCTTATTGAGAGTATTTGTCTACGCGCATGCGAGTCTTCGCCAGCTGGTAACGAGAAGCTCGCAGGCTGGGTTAGTCTTCAAGGCCAGAGACTTTGTGGAAGTAATCGTACTCTATCACTGGAAATTTCATGCTTTACAACGAATTCAGCGACGTGTACCTTAATGTGTGCAAGATACACGCACATATTATAATGTGCGATTCTAGATTAAATTATTTAAGTCAGCAAGCTTTTGTTAATACCTGTATTGAATACCGCGGCGGTATTGACAAGCAAAACCCAGTTAAACACTTTATACAATGATATGATCACGAACAACACTTAGATTTTATTTAAAATGAGTGTAAAGGTGTTTCAGACTATAATCTGAGAGAGGGAATCAGTGATTATTTTTCAAATTTTTATATTAGGACGTAATATTTAAGAAGGGTATGCAAGCCCTTTTACAAAATTCGACTAGAAACGAGTTCCACTGGAAATTGCGTTTTTTGACAAATGTTTCTTTTGCTGAGAAATTATAAAGCCATCATAACGTAACTTTTAATCGAATTGTGCCTTATTATTGATTTTTAATTCTTTTAATGCCGTCATATACCCGACATTTTACATCCGGAACTCCAACAGGCCTTATATCTCAGAATATTTGTCTAGGGCGATGTACATAAACAACCAGTATACATCCACGAAAAGAACGGGAAAAGGCTAAACATGTACCGTAGGTTATATGTGTACTTCTTCCGCCCGTACCAAAAGGTAGAGGAAGTATTCTGATTCGACCCCGAAATTCAACGTCGAGTTTTCAGCATAAATATACGTTTTGAGGTATTGTGGGTGCTACTTCTTAAAAATTTCTTTTCCAAGAACTGCCTCTACCTGCTGCCACCCTAATCCTCTTCAACCTGTCAATCAGTGAATAGAAAAGTAATTCAGCGTATTCACATTTGTCTTCAGTCTAGTACAGTGTTGCCAAATACCTACTACAGCACGTTTACTTTACGTGAGAAGTGGTGAATGACAGCGGCAATACTGGGGAAATCCACGCGACTGCAAGAACACCTGTTCTTTGTCGGTGTCGGTATCGGTGCATTTTCGGATTAGGCAACAATGCTATTACAGTATATTCTTTTGTAGATAGACGATGGTTTGGGACGAGGTCTTCTTAAAATGGCACGAACAGTACTTTCAATCCAAAAAAAGCAATTTTCAGAAACATGTCTGTGTAAGTAGTCACAAGACGACTGATGGTGCCCGCAGAAGGCATCAAACGTCAAGACGCCGCCAACTCTGCGACACCTTTGAGTAGCGGTCTCTGGCTCGCTGCATGCATAATGGAGCATTTAAAACATTTTTCCAAGTAGCAATACTGCAAACTGCAAGAGTCTTGCAGTTCGACCTTGTTCTTGCATGAGTCTTGCATGCTTGGTCTTTGTCTTGCTAACGCAGATTGGTCTCGCTCATCACTGTGTGTGTGTGTGTGTGTGTGTCTGTGAACAGTCTAGCTCGAAAACGAAACATTTTATGAATACAAAAATTTATACTGGGGTTAGGTATCTTCTGGGGAAGTGACTCGAAGATTGGCGACGACTTTCTCTTACTTTCACTGCCATTTTACATACAATTTTCAAATTTCGCGATTTTCTCGAAAAAGGATGATTTAGTTTAAATGTTGTATATGAGGTCAGCAAACCTAAATAGGTTCAACCTGGCAGAGGACTTCCTCTGCTACTGTGAAGATTCCGAGTTAGACACAAATAGGGGATATTCTAAAAAAAGAGTATGAAGTTATTACTGGCAGATTTCAAGTTTGTACTTGCAGTCGTATGCATAAAATGCCTGGGGACTCCCCCACTCACTGCGCCCACGTGACATGACGCTCTTTGTACTCTGTCGCTTAGTGCCCGCTTCAATTCCGCATGCTATAAGACTGAGCGGCGGGAGTATTAAGTAGGAAATTTGTGAGCTACCAAAACGGCACACTCACTTCACTCACAGCACTCTACTAGGGCATAGCTGAGCAACTGAGGGGAAACGTTTTAGTACCCCACCCATGCTGTGACGTACGAAACCTGCTCTTCATGTTCAGTGTCACATCGAAACTGCTTTATTCTGACGTCAAGGGCGACTGTAGTGGGAGGCAATTACCCCGCCGCACAGTGACACAATGTGCACCAGTTGCGCACCTATGTACTAGGGTGATTCGCGCGGAATATATGGACATTCCAGAAAGAATGAAAACTACAAATTTTTAGTTTTAATCCCTCTGTCAGTACTGGGTACTAGGGGTCTAACGATTTTGTTTAAATTTTGTAATTGAGGTGCTTATGCTAAGAGCTAAACTTTTATTTGAAATATTTTTTTCGAAAAAATTCTCTGACGGGTAGTTACAAGGCAGGCATCGTTCATAGAAACGGTAAAGCTTTGCATCAGGTTAATACAACTGAATACCTATTCTCTGCAACACGGCCTCTTATTCTATATTAGAATTTGAAGAAAGGTGTATTGCCACGCGTAGGTTATACAAAAGTATTCGAGTGCATTTATTAAGATTTTATTTGGATTGTGCATCCTTCAGGGATGCGACACGAGGTACGGCGACTTTATTTTCGTTTTTACAAGCACATTATTTGACGAAAATTTAATTTTTCTTAATTTTCTCGAAATAGGTTTAACAGTTTTATGGGCTTATTATGTAGGCCTACTACAATATATTATAATAAGTACTATTTGAAAAACTTCTCCCAATAAATTCTCTGAAGGCTAGTTATAAGCCATTCATTTTTTCAATATAGTCTTGGATTTTTTGGTCTTGCCTCGCGAATAATGCGACTTGGAAACGAGGATGATACAAGTGAATGCGCACTACTGCAATTCAGCCGTGTACTCTACACTAGAATAGGCTATATTAAGAGTAGAGGGACTTATATGAATGTTTCATATCACATTTTAAAAATACTAATTATATTAAATGTTGGAACTGTGTTATAGTGAATTTTCATTAAACTAATTTAATCCTAAAATATTATGGAAATAAATATTTTCATTTATTCAGAGAGACCTGATAGAATTGTATTCCTCTTCATAACGCTGATGCGGCTGGCATTTACATCTCCCAGTGCGAGAAGGCCCTTGTTTGTTTTCATAAGTTTGTTTATGCAGGTGCATGTTTCGTGTGGGTTGCCTGAGTAGAAAGTATGAGCCGGAGAGTCGGGCCTATTCTGTCGTCGCGATGTTTAATGCATAACACACTTCTCAGCAAGAAGGCGCTCATACTTTATGCTTACTTTTTTAGAATATCCCCCGTATCACGCGCTATATACCTGCGCGAGATATAGAGGCACGCCGAAACCTTATTCAGGTGGCAACACAAGGAGGAGAACGATGGCCGCCAGAACTCAAGTTCTGAACCAACTATAGCAGCAAACACAGTATTCAAAGACTTTACAATGTATATAATAGGAATAAGAAAACAACAGGAGATTGACGATGTCTAAACATACCAGATTCGAGACAACCTAATTATGAGACGTATCTCAGGAGAAAGCTCAGACGACCCCCGACAGACAGATGACATAACACAAACAGAGTTACACAGTTCTATTACAGTGCTTTGCAGATGACAAGCCCTATGTCCTTCAACTGCATATATACGCGGTCCAATCAGAGACGGCGAGACGGAGGGAAGACTCTCACTGACAGCGGCAGCCTTTTAGCCTGTGCACGTGATTGGCGGTGAAGGAAAAGGCTTCCCATATGAAAAATACTGTAGTACTGAATTAAACAGCTGGCTCAAAACACATTACCCACAAGCGTAAAGTACACAAGAGCGAAAAGTAGAGCAATAGAACACAAGCGCCGAAAAGTTGTTGGAACCGGAGTATGACCTATGGTCGAGGGCTCCGGGGGCGGTGGAGGGCAAAAAAAATGTATATGAAGTAGTTATACTAAGAACTAAAACATTTATTTGAAACACTTTTCGGAACAATTCTTTGAAGAGTAGTTATACTCCAGCCACAGTTTTAGAAACTCATTCTTGCCTGGTGTAAATTAAAGTTTTGCATTAGGTTGAGACAAATGAATACTCCTTGCAATACAGTATATTATTCTGTATCTTAATGTGAAGTGAGAAGGTGTATCCTGTATCTTAATGTGAAGTGAGAAGGTGTATTCTGTATCTTAATGTGAAGTGAGAAGGTGTATTGCCCATGCTTAGGGTAAAAAAATTATGTGAGTGCATTACTTCGGGGATACGATTCGAAAAGCAGTAACGTCTTTCTCTTCATTTTTACAACCACTTTACAGAGTTCGCCTGGAATCTGAAAGCTTCGCGACCGTTAAAATTCGAAGATGCCGTTGGCAGCGCGCATGCGTGGAGTGCTCTAGTCCACAGTGAAAATACAGGTATGGTCCACGACTCCACGCGCTTCAGTTAACCAAGTGGATACTATTTTATAGCGTGATACCGTCAATGTTGTCAACTCGAATTCCCGCCGCCTCTGTCTGTAACATCGTCCATGCTTTCTGTACATTAAAATAATCTAATTTTTGCCAATTTTCTCGAACAGGTACTACGATTATGTTTAAATTTCCTCCACGAATTCCACAATATGCATAATATATTATTAATTTTATGGTATGTATTATAATATATTATACGAAGAGACAAAACTTTTATTTGGGTAGAGGAAGTTATGTGTTTCGCATTAGATATGATACGCATTCTTTGCTTCCACGATTGTTTGCCTTTCTTGATAGTCCTAAAGTTTCAAATAAAATTATGCCTAAGATCTTCTTTTGTGCATTTCTTTTGATCTTGTTTTCAATACTGCGAGAACAGAAGGACGAAAAGCCTGTCTTTGCTATAAGCTGACACGTTTCCTCAATCCTCTGTAACAAGGTAGATTTACCGTATTTTACGAACCATAAGACGCACCTTAATTTTAGGACGGAAATCTAAAGGAAAAGAAATTTAATGTCATTCTAAACGAACCATTTTAAATGGAATAGGCTAACATAGGCTAATTCATTGCATAAACAATGGAATCAGTGCAAGGCACTTCTAACTTAAAATCTGCATTGTACGAAAATCTCTTCTGTAAAGGTGGCATCGCATAAATTTTAACAACTGAAAGACTGAAAATAATTTTACTCCTCTCACCCTCAGTTCAGCATTACGGTAAGTGTAACGGGACAAGGCTGTTTAGAGGTCATGTCCTTCATTTAAACCACCCGGCGAAGACAACTCCTTTTGTATAAAAGAACTCAACATTCATATCTTTTTGTATTGTATATCTGGATTCCAGCTATCCTCATTTTACGATGTTACAAGTGCACTGATGTATAGTCTGTGCTAAAGTTTGTGTCTTACCGTTTACAACACCTTGTGTATAGGCCTAATTATGGTATTCTGGCATTATTTACCATAATTTTATTTTTTTAGTGTACTTCGGACCATTTGACGCACCCAACTTTTAAGGCTCTGTTTTCAAGGTAACAAAGTGCGTCTTATGGTCTGTGAAATACGGTTAATACGGCACGGTACTCGCAATGCGCAGTCCGCCTCTTCCCTACGTCACGCGTTATACAGATTATAACTTTGGCCATAGACATACATTTCAAACGACGGTATATAAGAATAACACTATAATATACATACTGCAGAATACAGTACTATAATATTATACTTAATATAAATAACTTTAACTCGCCTAAGACATTATTTTTTTATGTTTAGCCTGCTTGCGTCCATCACCCATTCCTGTGCATTTCGAACTTGTAAATAGATTTTTTAACATTTCATTTCTATCAACGTTTCTTCTAACTGTGTAATTTAATTCGGAAGTGCGTCAATACCGGTTTTCAACCAGATATTTCCAGTGCCAACTTTTTTGTACGAGAGATTCTAGACAACCGTCATTTTCATTATAACAATAACTTACATAGCCTACTATACAATTTTTCAAACACTGTCATAAAACTATCCATTATTAAGTGCCAGTGAGATTGTGTGGGGAAGGGAAAATGTCTGTCCGTCTGTCCGTGGGTCTGTACGCGCGAAAACTCAAATACGCTTTACCGGATTGTCATGAAACTTGGTATACGCATTTATAACGTCCATGGGAAGAACCCTATTGATATTGGACAAAATCGGTTGACCGGTACAGGAGTAAAGCCCAATTTAGTGCCTATTTTATGGTAATATATTACCATACGGTAGTATATTGTGTTCAACTAGCAGCATGTGACATATTAATCACGGCACGATGGCGCCTTACATGTCCAGTAACGAGCTGACGTTTTATCTGGTAAAACGGCTTGCTCATATTATTAGCAACGTTTTTTTAAAGGATAAACGATCGTGATTGGTCTATATCCGAGGAATTATAAATGTTATTGGTCAATATCAAACACGCGGCGTATGAGTGGATTAGTCGTATTAAACTTCTAAAACGAAAGAATTTATTTTACAACAGGATCTCTTTACTTTGTACAAATTACTAATGTATTTACTAGCTTTAAAACTATACAAAAGTATATCCGGAAAACTACGTTGTTGTATACCAATGCAGAGGTATACCAGAGAAACAAACAGGTTGAACATGCTCGACTTATCGATCGATATTATAACCTACACTTGGCGAAAAACTTAATCACTTACGTTTTGCTGACGATTTAGTTTGAAAATTTTAGTGGAACAGTTTTAATGGTAGGCCTACATGATTTAAAAAGAGAGCCCATCACCTGGATTAGAAATAGACACAACAAAATAAACTTAATGGCAAATCATTTAAAGAAAGAACTATTATTAAAGGAAGTTGATAAAATACAGGCTTCAGATCTGGGTAAAAATTATCATTTTTAATCAAGACGGAATTAAAACCGAGATAAAACTTACGGAAAGCGTACTGGGAGGTCAAAGAAAGAAACACATGACAGGATACCACATATGGTTCACAGCATCTGAAATGGTAATGGGCAGGATAGAGCAAACTGTGTACGGAATTAATACAGTGAGTCCCACGCAAGAGTTGGCCAATGACGCGGTTTTCTGCGGCGCGCCGGGCACAGCTCCAACTCCCGAGTGATCGGGTGAAATATCTACGCTAATAAAGCCGAGATCGGTGTAATGATTCAGGCTCTCACATTTACAGTTAAAATTACAATGAAAGTAAACACATACCTCATCACAAGAGATGTTGGAAATGTCTTCCTCTTGCATCCACACAATACTGGCACCTTTTTAGGAAATTTTCTTTCACGCGCATAAGTTCAGCTTCCGAGACAGAGTTCATTTCTCTTGTGATAGGCCTATGTGATAATGTCTTTAAGTTCTTCTAACAGTATGTGAATATTATTTATGGGCAACTTGAAAAATAAAGTGTATAGGTCAATTTCCCATAGGCCTACATTAGAAGAACTTAAAGACAATATTACAAGAGAAATTAACTTTATCTCGGAAGCTGAGCTTATGCGCGTGAAAGAAAATTTCCTAAAAAGGTGCCAGTATTATGTGGATACAAGAGGAGAACATTTCCAACATCTCTTGTGATGTTTATTTTCATTGTAATTTTAACTGTAAATGTGAGAACCTGAATCATTACACCGACCGCGGCTTTATTAGCTTAGATATTTCACCCGATCGCTCGGGAGTTGGAGCTGTGCCCGCCGCGCAGCAGGAACCCGCGTCATTGGCCAACTCTTGTGTGGGACTCACTGTACCTATCGAGGGAAGAAGGAATATAGGAAGGAAGCGGACAAAATGGACTTAGCCTAATTCGAACTGACTTTTATATAAACATTTTTTATGTGAGAATACAGTGCTAAATACGCTTTTCGCACTAATTTCACTATCATTGGAGGATTTCGTTGAATTATTTAATTTCGCGACATCTTGCAGAAACGTTTCGTTCAATTTAACGAAGAACTTTATGAAATACGTAATATATTCCATGAAAAAAAATAGGCTTTTAAATAATTCATAAGCTACCATAGCTTTAGACATTGCATTTCTGACAGAAATATTATGAGTAAATAGACACTATCATACGGGTTTTATTTAAGTAAATTCAATTTAGCAAGTACAGTTACAATTTTGCAAAACCATTTAAAGGAAAGTCCACATTTCAGGGAGGAGGTACATTTTAAAGGAAAGTCCACATTTCAGGGAGGATACATTTTAAAGGAAAGTCCACATTTCAAGGAGGAGGATACATTTTAAAAGAAAGTCCACATTTCAAGGAGGAGGATACTTCCTAATTTAAATTACATATATTAGCTACAACTCATATTTTCACTTTATCTTTATCCTAATCATACTCACATATTCATCAAATTGACATACAATTTCTTTATCGACATTTGCAAATAAAAACCTGCAACCAGATATAGAGTTGTGTTGCTTGAAAAGGAAGTAACGGCACATCCTTCATGTCATGATCATAAATTGGGATATCCATAAATACTGAAGGATAAAGCAAACTAGCAAATACAGTTGGCGGCATGAAATAATCTCACCATAATTGAGAAAAATAAATTTAAAAAGTAGGACTCTATATAAGATCTCCTAATCAACATGCTTTGCGGATTTGTACTACACTTACGTATTCTTGGGTCGAACCATGATGTGGTTCTCGTCTGATGGTTGATGAAGTATACTTCTCCTTCTTGAGTGGTGGCTTGCTCCCAGCCTTCGGGAAGGGGCCCGAGAGAACTCGCATCAACTGACTTGGTCCCTGAAACAAATGATCCTCATTAATCTCACGACGAAAAATCATCGTAGTGTTAATTGTTGCGATTTTTTAAATCGTTTTCAGTTTTCAGAAAAAAGGAAGCTGTTTCACTTAAGGTATAGCTCGTAATACTTCGTTGATTACAGTTAAATAATCATTCGCTTACTTAAAAAAAATAAAAATAAAAAATAAAAAAATAATTTAAAAAAATTGGGTGATTGAAACCGAACTCGAACTCGTGAATTTCATATTATCACAAGGACGTACCTAAGGGTGGTCCTGAGAGTTCGGCCTCCCCCAAATGTGATATTCTTAAAGTATTAGTTTAAAACATCAATATTTTGTGTCACTTGGAAGATGTCATAATTTATGGTTGAACCCCCAGTTTATGACTTCCAGAAACTGATGTTTTGTGTCACTTAGGAAGGGAAAATGTCAATAATTTATGGTTAATCAGTTTCGGACCCTCCCCCCCCCCCCCGAAACTGATTTCTAAATACGTGCTTGACTCTGGTTATAAAATAACGTGATTGGGAATGGTGCTCCTTTCCATCAGAATCACCTATACCGGAATGGCCCACTATTATTGGTACCAATGCCAACATTTTTACTTTTTACTTTCTCGCATATTAGTCCAGGCAACGAAGGAAAAATAGAAGAAAAAAATCGTGTAGTGTTGAAATTTGGCAGAGTTGTTGGAGGGAGTGTGTCCTGAACAACATATTAAAAGTCCCTGAGGGTGGGGGATAAGCGGGGGGCAGGGGGCCCCGTAGAAGATCCCTTTGATCGGTGTTTTCGCTTATATCTAAACAAGTGTGCGTCGTACAGGAAATGTCACTGTATACGAAATTCAAGCTGATATAATTTCCTACAGTCCGCCGGCGTGGTCCTGTGGTTAGCGTCGCTGACTACAGATCCGTCGGCCCGGGTTCGATTCCCGGTACCTCCTCGGATTTTTCTGAGGTAGGGAGGTCTGGTAGGGGTGCACTCAGCCTCGTGATTCCAATTGAGGAGCTACTTGATAGAGAAGTAGCGGCTCCGGTCAAGAAAACCACCATTAACGGCCGTGGGTGTCGGCATGCTGACCACATGCCTCCCAATCCTGCCATCTGCCTACGGGAGATGACGCAGCGGTCGGGTGGTAGGCCAAGTCCCTTCAGGGATGTAGAGCCACGGAGTTTAGTTTAATTTCCTACAAGTTTGATTCTGAACATTTTTTTCTATTCCCAATATCTTTCTAGATATCCGCCAGCGAATACAGCAAATTTTCGAAAAACGCTCTTTTGCGTCAAGCTATCCGACACACTTTGTCTTCTAGCGCTTCAGCCCTTAAGGTGTACAGCAATATTCTTATACAAGAGGTTGCAGGGCAATAAATTCCCTTTAAAGTGAGTAATCATTTGTTATTCTGGCTTCAAATGTTGAGAAGTTACAACAATTTTAAGTTTCGGACAAATTTCGAGATTTCGAAAGAAAACCTACATCGCCCTTTCTCTGTATTTAGAGGTTATATTTTTTGTATATAAGCTGTATATTGTGTATTTACATCGTGAAACAGGTGGAGAAATATTACATAACCATTAAAGTTGAATTTATTAAAAATCCGATCACTGTATAGCACAGTACATGTATTGGAAAATACATTATGGTCCAAGCAACAAAGGAAAAACAATAGGAAAAAATAATGTAGTTTTGAAATTTGGCAGAAATGGGGTGAGCGGGGGTTGGGAACGTACGTTTCTCTCAGTTTTTCTCTAAGTACCCAAAAAACTATGGGTTCTAGCACAAAATTAAACTATATAAAATTTCCTACAAAATTGATCTGAATGATATTTTTGTAGAATAGTTCAGGAAATAGAAGGATATGAAGTAAGACATAGTTCTGGAAATTCTTCTTTACATACACCTACCATAGGCCTATATATTATCTTTTAACAAACAAAAAAGTGCAGATGATAATTAAATTAACATGAAACCAAGCAAGCTAGTTCTTAAAATAATATACTTACTAAAGGTTAACATTACACATAAAACTCATTATTATTATTATTATTATTATTATTATTATTATTATTATTATTATTATTGTTCTTGTTGTAAAGTTTAGCCTACCTATTACTTCTATGTGGCTCCTGAAACATTTGCATACCATATTTTGTCACTGTGCAACTCGGTGTGGTGGAAGATATGGATGCCAAAAAACTGGCTTCAAATGCTCATCCGTTTGTGGAACCTGTCATGGTACATGTACAGACATCGTATTGTATCTCTGCCGGTCTGTCACGTGACTATTTCCTGGTAGGAGAAGAGAGAGAGGCTCGATTCTACTAGCATGCACAAAAACATTTCTTAAATTTACAACAGATTTGAGCTCGGACAAGCACTGGCTAGAAAGGGAACTGGATGTTTTTTGTATTGGAATACACGGACTACCTGCTCCCGCACAAGCACTTGTAACAAAATTCCAACGGTCGGCGAGAGGCACAGATATAAAAACGACAGCTGTACCAACAGCATACCATTAGATGAAGAAGATGACATCCAAGCAAAAGAAATCTTTGGGCACTCCTTAATCAATGTTGTATATGTGTATAGGCCTAAATACTGAGTGTTCAGTAAATAGAAAAATATAACCCCAACTTATCATACGATGTACTTGAGTTCCAATATCGGAGATTAAAAAAAATTGACAACTAAACATTTATGCAAAGTACTGTGTCTTATAATTCCTAAACATATCTAACTCTTTACCATTTTTCTAATTAATGTTTTAAACGAAAAATATAACGGCTAATAGTCCTGGCTCATATTTCTTATAAAGTAAACTCATACCATGTGATTTATCAACTTTATAACTAATAATAATGAGTTTTATGTATAATGTTTACCTTTAGTACCTACGAATATTATTCTAAGAACTAGTTTGCTTGGCATCATGCTAATTTAATTATCGTCTGCACTTTTTTGTTTGATAAAAAAGTAATATATACGGTAGATGTATGTAAAAAAGAATTTCCAGAACTATATCTTACTTCATATCCTCCTATTTCTTGAACTATTAACCCTAAAAAATATAATTCAGATCAATTTTATAAGAAATTTCATATATGGTTTAATTTTCTGCATAAAATGCTTTGTGCTAGAACCCATAGTTTTTTTGTGTGTATTTAGGGAAAACTGAGAGAAACATACGTGCCTCCCCCCGCTCATCCCTCACCCATGGGGACTTTTAAAATGTTCTTTAGGACACTTTCCCCCACATCTCTGCAAAATTTTAAAACTACATGATTTTTTCCTACTATTTTTCCTTTGTTGCTTGGACTATAATGTATTTTCCATTACATGTACTGTGCTTGTACAGTGATCGGATTGTTAATAAATACAACTTTAATGGTTATGTAAAATTTCTCCACTTGTTACACGATGTAAATAAATATACAGCTTATATATATACAGCATTTTCTCTATATTTAGACGTTAAAAAAAAATATATATATATATAAAACCTCTAAATGGACTATAATGTATTTTCCATTACATGTACTGTGCTTGTACAGTGATCGGATTGTTAATAAATACAACCTTAATGGTTATGTAATATTTCTCCACTTGTTACACGATGTAAATACACAATATACAGCTTATATATATATTTAAATTTCAGACAAATTTCGAGATTTCGAAAGAAAACCTACATAGCATTTTCTCTATATTTAGAGGTTATATATACATATATATATATATATATATATTTTTTTTTTTAAACGTCTAAATATATATGTATATATAACCTCTAAATATAGAGAAAATGCTATGTAGGTTTTCTTTCGAAATCTCGAAATTTGTCTGAAATTTAAATTGTTATAACTTTTAAACATTTGAAGCCAGAATAAGAAATAACTACTCATTTTAAAGAGAATTTATTGCAACAACTTTTTGTGTAAAAATATTGCTGTACACCTAAGGGCTGATGCGCTAGAAGGGAGAGTGTGTCGGAAAGCGTGAGGAAAAAGAGCTGTTTTCGCTGGCGGATATCTCGAAAGAATTGGGAATAGAAAAAAAAGTTTGGATCAAACTTGTAGTAAATTATATCAGCTTGAATTTTGTATATAGTGACATTTCCTTTACGACGCACCGTTGTTGAGATAAGAGCGAAAACCTGTAAAAGGGTTCTTCTACGGGGCCCCCCTGCCCCCCGCTCAAACCCCACCCTCGGGGATAGTGAAAATCAAAACTGTTTTATTTGGTACATTTAGGTACACCTTCTAGCTGCTTCTCTACATGTTTCGCTCCGATTGAGACATTTGTCGCAGCGTCGTACCAACTTTCCAATGCCATCTTTATAGAAGCTTGCCGCCAGAGTATTGAGAAGGATCTTCACGGCATTTTGAAGTGTTTTGAAATTCTTGGTTGGTGTGGAGGCCAGATCTTGAGTTTGTTCGGGAAATTTGGGTGCATCCATTGTTTGGATTGTTCTTTTGATTCTGGATTGTAACGAATCCACGTTTCATCCCCTGTCACGATGGATTTCAAAAATTCGTTTCCGTGCCGAGTGACTTTAATCTTTTTCGGCAGCTGAAGAAAGATCTGGGAGGACAGAGCTTCCACACCAACGAAGAATTTCAAAACACTTCAAAATATAGTGAAGACCCTTCTCAGTACGCTGGCGGCAAGCTTCTATGAAAAGGGTATTTGAAAGCTGCATCACGCAATGTCTCAATCGGAGCGCGACTATGTAGAGAAGTAGCTAGAAGGAGTGCCTAAATGTTCCAAATAAAACAGTTTTGATTTTCACTGTCCTTTTCATTTTATGCCCCATCGGAGGTTGAAAAAAATATCTCTCGTAAGAATAATAATAAAGAAAATAGTAGGCTTAAATTTTCTTGGGCAAATATGAATTAAAAAAATTACGTAGGTCCATAAAAGGATCCCCTACATAAAAATAGTAATAATTAGAGGGTGCCTACGTCATATATTATGATCAATGACTTTAATTTGCATTCTCTTTTATGATTTACTTACTTCACCAAGGAAATCTAAATCTACTGAATAGTCAGAGCAATTATTTATTCAGTTAACACGAGTGATGCTATTATTTGAAAATTCGGTAAAATCATTAAATCAACTTGGAGGCTGTACATTTGTTTTTGAATGGTATGTACTGATTTCTTTCGTCATCCTTGAAACCTCAATATTACAAATTATGTATATGTGAGAAAGTTTTTGCAACGTATTTCGCACCATTTACTTTTAAGTTGCTGGTACCAATTTTCAACGAATTTCTCCTCAGCTTGCAGTAAGGATTATTGTATAGGCATCAAGATAGGCTTAATTTTTAAGCCTCGGTATTTCGGAAACTCGACGCCCTCTTGGTCCATGTTAGGACAAATTTGTGGGACTCTACTGTACTAACAATCCCATCCTTCCTTCCAATAATACTGGAGGCCTATTTTCAAGCATGCGCCTCTGTAGTAGTGTATCTACTTCCAGGTAGGCCTATGGTAGTACATGTAAAACAGTTGCTTAACAAGTTTAATACAATTATTCGCGCCATGCCACAGTGGTCCAAAACGCGAATCTAGCGGGACAAAATTATATTATGGTTTGAAACTATACCTTTACATGTAATATACACATACAATGCAAAGAAACGTACTTAAACATATAAATTTGCTGTATAAATATATTAATATACATTTATACCT
The DNA here is from genome assembly GCA_964059195.1 of Ectobius pallidus. NCBI lineage: Eukaryota > Metazoa > Arthropoda > Insecta > Blattodea > Ectobiidae > Ectobius > Ectobius pallidus. Next base: position 129,404,245 of record CAXKWD010000003.1, read on the forward strand.
ATATATACACGCACACATTACACGCCTATATAAATACATGAAACACACATACATACATGACTAAACGCGCACATATGTACATAATATAATGTTCATACAGTTTAAGTTCTCTTTTCAAAATTCTAGTCATAGTCGTCATTATTTTCTTCTTTATTTTGTACGTCTGGAGAATCTAACGGGACAGAATTATTTGCATCTTGAATATACATATACACATACACAGAACGTACCACATTTATACATACTAATTTATTATGTCAATCAGTGGACAGAAACTCAATTAGCTGTATGCAGACAGATCTTTACTTCCTCAGTTACAGCAAACATTTGCCCTATTTCAGTTACAGCAGAAAAAAACTGTTTACGGATTAGGGAACAATGCTAATGTATTCGTTTGCAGAAAACGATGGTAAAGGGAAAATCATCCACTTTAGATAAAAACACACATACACACATAGGCCTACATACATATATACACACATACATATATACATACGTATACTTTGTGTTATGCTACCATATTATAAGATTACAGTTCTGTTTTCAAAATTTTAATCGTAATCAACATCATCATCACCATCTTTTTCTTCGTCATTTTCTTCATAATCTTCATCACCATCTTCATCATTTTCTTCTTCTTCTTCATCATCAACTTCTTCTGTTCATAATTTCTGTGGCTTTTGAATAGATATGGTTCTTTTAAGAGCTGTCGAACTTCCAAGGGTAGACTGTATTTCTTCTTCTGTGGTAAGGAGCGTATAATTGATATCAAAGGATCTGAAGTGATGAGCAGTAGATTAAGAACACTACCTTCAGACAATAATTTTCTCGGTCTTCCAACATTTGATGAAGATGAAGCATTCAGTGAATGAAATTTCATAACACTTTTCGGGAATATTAGTTCAGAATTTAACCATTTTGTATATTTAATCACAAATCTATCATGCTTTCTACCACATTGTTTCCAGCGTTTCCGGAAATCAGATTTAAACAATAAAAGGACTTTTTAAATTTCATTTAAGGCAACAGTATTGCAGTCCCGCAATTCAAAATTTTCTTTCACGTAATTACACAAATCTTGCGTAATGAAATTGTTCTTCTTGAATAATCCCATGCAATTTACTTCTAGTGTGTGACATTTTACTTTTTTGGATCCCTTGTTTTCCCTAAAATATAAAAAAAATATATATCCAAAAATACTTTAGAATATTTTCATAAGTTTTATGAAAATTAACTAATTACATAATTTTGGAATATTTTTAATTTGTTAAAATTAATTGAATACTTTTATTTATTTAAAATTACTGAAATAAATATCTTATTAACATTTAGGTATTATTTATTGCTGGTTCTATTGATTCAGTGAAGCCTACTGATGGAAATCCCATATTTTACTAAGAAACATATTCTGCAAGAAGCAATTTTATTCCTTGGATTCTTGGAAAGAAATATATTTTTCAGAAAAAGGCGCAACTTGCGCACTTTGCGGTTCACAACAACTTATAGCCCATAAATTTAACTATGATCTGGTGAATTTTCAAAGTGCTATTCAGATATATATTTTTTATAAGTCAATTTAAAGTTGTTGTAAAAAAATAAATTAACTTTTTTATCTTTAAAGAATACAAACTAATATGACGGACATACAAATATGTATGAAAAAGAGTTCAGCGATTGATAAACATAAAGATAGCCAAGGCATACAGGACAACATCATACGAAGCACTATGTGTGCTTACAGGATTAACCCCAATAATAATATTGCTAACGGAGACTGCTAAATTCTACAACATAACGAAAAAATCGGCAGGAGCTGTTACGCTCGCCGGGGAAGAAACAATTCTGGATACACCTACGAACTATGAGCATTGGCCCCACCCTGCAGAGAAAATAAGTATAACAAAAAAAAAAAAAGAACGAAATTATCCAATAAACATTTACACAGATGGCAGCAAGAACGACAACGGAGTAGGATCTGGAATAGTTATATATATAAACAACCAACCTGTCCATCAGTTACAATATAAGCTACACAATAATTGTTCCAACAATCAAGCAGAACAATTCGCCATACTCAAAGCACTGGAAAAGCTAGAAGACATAGACACAAACGGACTAGAAAAATCAGTGGCAATTCACACCGACAGCAGGATAACTCTCGATCTGCTCAGCAACCACAAGAAACATAACGAATTAATCGACAGAATCCGATGCATCACGGCACACCTACAACGGCATAATTGGGTACTCCATTTCACTTGGGTGAAAGCCCACGTCGGAAACATAGGCAACGAAAAGGCAGACTGTCTGGCTAAGCAGGCAGCTGACAGCACTGAAGTAGAAGCAGCTTTCAACAGGACACCTTTAAGCGCGGTCAAAAGAACTCTAAAAGCCAATTGCTTGGAAAGGTGGGAAACAGAGTGGCAAGCTACAACCAAAGGTGCTATAACAAAAGCCTTCTTTCCTACTGTACAATGTAGATTACGGCTAAAAATCACCCTCACACATAACTTCACAGTGTTAACGACAGGACATGGCAAACTTGGCGCATACCTACACCGGTTCCAAATAATTGAAGACCCGACCTGCATCTGCAATAGAAACATTCAAACAATTGACCATATTTTGTTCGAGTGCGAAGTGCTAAAAAATGAAAGAAAAACACTAGAAACAAACATCCTTAGATTAGGGGGACATTGGCCAGCAGATAAAAGAGAACTAGTGAATAAATACTTAAAATATTTTCAGAAATTTGTAAATAGTATTGATTTTGACAGGCTACACAAAATTGTAATCTAGGCTAAGTATTTAATACATAGACTGTAAGGAATACACCAAACATGTAATATTGCGCTATGCAATGGAGCATGTAGCAAATAAAGGATTTAAAAAAAAAAAAAAATGTATACTTGTTATACCAAAAAGTTCCACATACGTTGGATTAAATTATCCAGTAGTAATAAATTCCTCAACTAATTCACACTTGCTTCCAGCCACTAACAAACCTTACTGAGAAATAAACCGTCTGATGCCTGACGCAAAATCGGCAAACCTTCATTCAACTTGGGGATGTGTCATGCTGTCATAAATCAAAGAACCCTTATTTAAAGGTTCATTCCTGATAAAGGGATATGTTTTCAGTATTATCACACTGTTGTTGCTTAATTTTACAAGGGTGACCAAAATGAGTTTTGTCCCGCTAGATTCGCGTTTTGGACCACTGTGCAATGCTGCAGGTATCCAAGTCTCTAAATTTGTCTTGGCTCGGGAATTCAAGAGGGATTCCATCAAAATTGATTGAACTCGTATTTAATACTCTACTTGCAATAAAGGAATAATAATTTATGAATAGCACAAATAAGACGCATCTAACACTTATTTCCAGCTCGAAACATAAGAAAACCAGAATCTCCCAACAAATTTATACAGCAGCTAGATAGGCCTATGCCTTTGATCAGTGCTCTTAAAAGAAACAAAATTAGAACCAGAAATAAAGAGTAAAGCGAAACAGAACTTCTTCTTTTCTGTCTTATTTTAGCACCTTTTCTCATTTATCTTTCCTTGTAAAAATGCCCTTAAAATCCTAACCTTGATCTTATTAAAGTAATAGACGTTATACTAGATCCACTCGTCACATTTTTCATTCCTTCTCCATGAACAGTGTAATTTTTCATGAGACAATCACCAGCACAATTTATTCGTGAACATGTTCTGACCAGCTCATAAATGACATTCTAAAAAAACTAAGAGATTAAGTAGATTTTCACGTACGATCAGGATTTCCGTAACTTGAAAGACCTCAAGAAATGCCCACACATCATTATAGTTTACTGAGTTTGAATCCGAATTCTTGAATTTCACACAACTTATTATTAATGGAACCACGAATAGGCCTATTCTGTTTTAAGTTCTTCGTACTATATATGGGCTAGTTCGCCATAGGTGCCCAATTTCTTCACATGCGGAGTATTTTCACGTGTGTCGGTTTCAGTAGCTTCATTTAATAATTCGAGATTTTGTTATCTACGATTTATTCATTGCATTTAACCGATATTTAAAATTATCTCTATTAACTTAAATAGTTTTACTGATAGAAGAAAACTATTACAAAACTTTTTTTTTCATCAAATCGCTTTAGCAACAGTGGAAAATGCACTGTTATGTACTGCCACAAGATACATATTCCCGCTATTCTTTCAAATAAAGTTTAATATAATAAGTACACTAAGCGTTCATGTGTAGCAAGCAACACGTTACCAAATGAATTTTTAATGAGAATGTATTGCTCTAATCAATGTTTAAAATAAGTTACAATATATTTCTAAGAAACCCTGAAGGTTTGTTTGTAACGCAAACAAACAACACATGCACATACCTACATGTAAAAAATGAAAATGCCATTTTTGTACTCACGGGACCTCAAAATAACGTATTTCTGGTGAAAACTCGATGCTGAATTTGAAGCTGGATTTTTAAGAACGGTGTTTAGAAAAACGGAAATGAACACTCAGCAATCTAATCAAGTGCTTATTTCGACTGTCTCTACAATAGACTTACAGCAAGTAATGGGGAAATTATAATTATTGAAGGAAAATTGTGCAAATAGGATTAATGCCTCAATGTTACAGGGAAAGAAGCTGATATTTTGAATGATTTCATTTTATGGCTTTCTGACCACACGTAGCGCTATGGCTAGTCTATAGGGAGCTGACAAGGCAGCAGTGACATTATTGCAATGCAGCAGTCAGTCTATAGCGAAATACATATATTAAGAGTAGAAAAGTTATGATTCACGTCATTTTTATACATAACTACAAATAACATGGTTTTTATTTACACTGTTTACTTAATATTAGTAGCTACCATAAATACAAATGCCAAAACCGAAATATCTCATGGTCTTTCCCACTTACGGCCAAGGTGTGCTGTTCTATACACAAGAAGTCCTCTCAATCATGTCTCAAACTAGCCTAGTGTTAAATAAAGTATTTAAATTATTTAAATAATAACCTTCGAACATTGGACTTAAAATCTAGTTTACATTTGTAATTTTAAAAGAATTTGTCTGTTTTTTCTTTAGGCCTACTTGTTGGTTGATTAATTGAACATGGTACCATTAATTAATTGAACGTACCATCTGTAAATATTGTAATAAAATTATTTTAAAATGTTATGTAATAATACATTTGTATTTGTATAATACTTACTTGCACAATAGCAATAGACAATTCCTAAGCAAGCTAAAGGAATATTATCTATTTTATGGAACCCGGAGGTTCATTGCCGCATTTACCCGAGCCGGCATATTCTGAGCTAATTCCATCCAACCATCCCTTACAAATCCTATATCCCTTAAACCAAAACTAATGTTGTCCTCCCACCTACGTTTAGTTCTTCCAATCGGTCTCTTCCCTTCGGGTCTCCCAGCCACTATTTTGAGATATGTCTTTCCTCCCCAATGCGCGCAATATGTCCAGCCTATTTCATCCTAAGTGATTTACCTACTCTTACTGTATTCGGTTAAGAGTACAGGTTATGATGCTCGTCATTTTGCAGTTGTCTCCAGTTCCCATGTTCATCTCTCTTAGGTCCAAATATTTTTCCTAAGCACTCTGTTTTCGAAGAGACTCAGATTTTTCTTCCTGAAGAGTAAGAAACCATGTCTCACAACCATATAATAGAACCGGCAGGATAATTGTGTATTTGTTTAATACACAAATAAAAATGCATAAATTGCTAGCAATAAGATGAAAGAACTGCAATGCCAGTAAACGCAGGAAATAGCTTTTCATGGCCTCTAAACAGCGAACAGCACGTTCAAAGCCGTTAAGGAGCAAAAAATGGATTTCAAAATTCTAATTTAAAATATCGATTTGATATTCTGAGCAAAATTTACCGCATTTTAATACCTCAGGTCTTGACTAAGTGGTGACAGTGTTCCTTATGAAACTACCCTTGGTGCCAAGAAATTAAATTAGCAGACAGTAGATGATTCTGGTGGCAGAATACGTAGAGAGATAGGTATATAGATTAACAAATGAAATGAATTACCTTGTGGCTGAGGTGATGAGGAAGAGTGCGGAGATCCGGCAACATTGGTGATGAGTTCTGCAGATGTCTGTTGTTGCTGCTGAGACTGCGCAACCTGCGCTGCTAGAGTTTTACGTGGGTCTTCCCATGTTGTGGTCCTGGTTATGTGGCTGCAAAAACGGGGGAAAAAAAACTTTTACTTTTCATTCTTCGTTATATTATAGAAGTTTGCAACCGTGCCAGGATAACTGGCATAACTTTTACGTCCAATGTTATTTCATTCATTATGCTTTCATTTTTGTGTAAAATGAGCATTTTTAGTGCAAATTTCTCTCCAAACATGACGGGGGGGGGGGGGGGAGTGAATGTGTAAATTACAGATTTTTCAACTGAATACAGATAGGCGTTGTGAAAACAGCAATAATAATGCTCACAGCTTATAGAGTACAATTTTAGAATTACCTCTATCATTTCCAACTTCACCATGTTAACTCAACAAGAACATTTTTCAAGCAAATGCCCAAGTTTTAGAATACTATAGACTACTTCTTGACTTGCAGGATAAAATACAGTGAATAAATTGCAAGTGTAAGCTTAAGAATGTCTTTAATTTGCTTCAAAAGAAACCGGCAATTTCAAGTCACTGACGATTTTCTGAACGAGTTAAAAATGCTATAATTTCTCTTACAAAATTATGTACTGGTAACAATCAGCAAGATGCAAAATATAGGAGATATTTTCAAGAAGCAATCTTTAAAACAATAATTACTAGGGGGCGGATTTCTAACATGTCATATTTTTCCCTTTGCATTATTTCAGGTTTCCGACTAATTTAAACCAGATTCCAAGCATCTTGGTGAAAATGGAACGGCTTTTATTGTGCATATAACTGTATATTTAAGAAATGTTCAACTATTGTAGCATAGGCTATTTAGTATGAATATGCATATTTATGTCATATTTTTGGCATATTTGTGTGCATATTAAAGAAATTTTGAAGTTTCATATCATATTTTGTAAATTTTGCATTATAATGATACTTTTTGAGAATTTACAGATATTTTAAATAATTAACACTATATTTTAATAAAATGTATTGTAATGAAACTTAAAAAAATATACACAATGTGTAATTGGTAAAGTCATATTTTAAATTTTATTGGTCATATTTTACATTTTATTGGTCATATTTTAAATTTTATTGGTCATATTTTAATGCTTTTTAGGCCATAAATGCATGCATATATCCTATTTTTAGGTCATAGAAATCCGCCCCCTAATAATTACTAATAAAGCAACCAAAAAGCACTAAAAGTATAATAGAATTTTACACCTATGGTTGCTACCTTATCTTTGATTGTGACAGATGCCTAGATATATTAAATTTTGAAAAGCACAATAAAGGATAATTCACCAAAAAATAAGGTATAATGCATAATACTAAGTTTTATTTCAAAACTCCCTAATTTAATAAAGAAAAACTTTGGTGGATTTTAAGGAATTTTCTCTTGTTGTCCTGTTTACTGCGAAGTAGTGTGGTCCAATTGCAGGACAGTGTGATCCAAATGCTTTCGGGCGAAGGGCCAGATAACACTTTCAAAATTAATTTTCGGACCAGAATAATATATTGTCAAAAATTAAATTAATATAATAATTATAAAACGGAAAGAAATAATGATATATCAAACTAAATTGTATGAGAGCCTGTTTTACAAACTCAAATAATACAATGATATCAATCACATGTAAGGCTGTAGTTGGCAGCCCCTGTTCCAAAGCTCACTTGAAGTCTGGTGTACTTCCTGTAAGCTAGGAATATGCTGAGTAGAACTCCACGGATGTGGAGAATAGCAAGAGGAATGAAGTACTCAGAGTTATGTGGGAAGTGGTAGTGATAGCCATGTAGATGGGCAGTGTATGTTAGCTGCAATGTAGCTGAAGGTGTATATTTTACCATGTAGATAAGAATGTAGATACATGTATATGTGCAACTATCTAGCGGGAGTAGTAATAAACGGGTGTAGAATAGGTAAAGAGTGATGTATTTATTTATTAGTATTAGCACCCTAGTAGCCATGGGGGTGCTAAGAGTTCAATCAAGGGGGGGGGGGGCACACAGGATTCATCATGAGGACGACGGTCGGCAGAGTATAGCATCATGACGTCATGCGCAGGGAGGCTGAGGGAAACCCATCGCGCCGTAGATTAACCCGGGAGTGCTGGAGGGCACTCTACACACATATACTTAATGAGAATTTTGAGCTGCGTGTTGGTTTACTACAGATTCAATATGTGCTTCCATTCGTAATGGCAAGGCGCAGTGACGATACACACATATAGGTCTGCGTACATGGATTATTTTCAAAGCACAATTTCGCAAGGTTGAATGCTGCTCTTTGTTAACTTCCATTTGCATATTTGGATTTCAGCCGGAGATGCCTCTGTAGGGTTGATAAAGAGAAACAAACCTAAGTTGAGGTCCATCTTAATCAGAAAACCTTGAAGTAAATTCCTTGTGAAAAATGGAGAAAAATCTACATCTTCGCATTCTAGCTTCATTGTAGATCATTAAAAATGTGAAGGATTTTATGTTTTGATTTCCATTTCATGATGTTGACCGTTGTAACTGATGAAGAGAAGAGCTTAGATTTCTTTTTTGACGCGGGGTCAACTGTTAACAGAACTACTTGTGGATGGAGTCTATGTTTTAAAGAAGTTACATGGGATAGTACATTCAAGTACAGCACTTTTATGTCTGGTGATTTCCAATACTGGGACAATAGTGTGGAGCATCCAATTACAGTAGGCTCTCGATTATCTGAGTTAATGTATACCACGGATACCTCAAATGACTGAAATCTTGGTTTATATCAACGAGGGTGTTTGTACAGTTGTTTAATGGCATTAATAGGTCGAAAAATAGCAATTACTCTACAGACATGCACTGTTGTTTACTCCTTAAGTACAGGTAATTTATCATAATATTAAACATGACTACATACAAAACGTCTCACTTCACTTTAAGCTATCTGTTTTAGATTTTTCATAGAGTTAGCTCGTTAAAGGAGCTAAGAAAACTACTTTTAGAGTGCGGATTTCGCATATTTGCACAAGTTATTCTTTTCCTTAGGCCTAAAATAAGGACATCTTACAAAGCGTAAACTCAATTTTTTACATAACTGGGTCATTCCATGTGAAATCAACCAGTGCTCTGAACCTTACCATTTCAGATTTTGATAATTTTTGGTACACTTGTTGTACCCATAGAACAGATGAAAAATACAAAATTTTAAATTTTTTGGGCTATTAGTTTTTGAGTAATAGCCATTAAAAAACGTAAAAAATCGTATTTTTTGCAAAATTTCGATACAGTAAAACTGCGATAACTTAAAAAGTATTAGGCCTAGAGAGCTCAAACTTGTTTTATTCTCTTCAGATTTTAATGGGCTTTAACCTGATATATAACATGACTGTCTTTCATCAACTTACATTTTTTTGGAACAAGTTAAAAAATATATTTTTGAAAATCTCAAAAACACCCCTTTTAATTTTTTTTTAAATATATGTTATTTGTATACTAATAGGCTACCTATATACCAAGTTTCATAATGGACTTACAATGGACTCAGCTAAAAAAAAAATAAAGTCGTCATAGTGCTTAAGCCAAATTTACTGATAAATGTCACCCAAGAGTGCGCATTTAATATTAAGTTTTTAAATACGAATAACATCAATGTTTTATAACTGAATAATGAGAATGCATACATATTTAACTTAATAAGCCATTAAAATGGTTTATTAATATAACACTTTTTTTCTAAGTTTTAATGTGTTTGTAAGAATAGCTATAGTTTTTTTTATTTTTGCATGTTTCGCCTACACTGTGAACACTAACACCACCAAGAAGAGATAACAAATGAGTGCTCAATTAAAAAAAGTGAGCCAGAGCCTGTGCTTCTCACAGCATGTGAGTCAGAGCTTTCCTGACACAGCATGTGAGTCAGATTTCCTGTCACACCCTGTGAGTCAGCTCTTTCCTGTCATAACATGTTCATTCCACTTGGCTCTCTTGTTTTTCCCAGTCAGTTGCTGTTAGGATTGTGAACTGTATGGTTGTCTACATATTCATAATGTGTTAAAAATTATTTTAAAGGTTCATGTGCTTAAAAGATAATGTAATTTTTCAACTAAATTGTTTTCGTGTATATATTGAAGAGTTGATACTTCCTTCAAAGTGTTAAGACTGTTATTTATTTAGTTAACTATTATTAGCTTTTGTTATGAAGCTAAATATTTCTTTTTAATTCCTAAAAATGGCAAACAAACAGCAAAAGAAAAAAACTGGTGTATTTATAATGTTAAATGTTGTAACCCATATAAGGAACAAAAACATCCAAAAACGGAGAAAAAATATCTCAGAAATGTGACAGAAAGTATGTGCTCTTTAAATGTGAACATTAAAATGGGTATGAAAATATGTAACAAATGTAGGCAAGAAGTGTATAGTGACCTTAAAATACCAGAACAAGTAGATGATAATGTAGCTGGTACAAGCCAAAAGGATGACATTGTTGACGAATCATTTACTGACCCAGGAACATCAATAGATTACTTGAATAAATCACTGGAACTTATTGGTGAATCCCCAATAAAAAAGAAAAAACTTGTTGTAGAAAGTTATTCCACAAAAAAGATTGAGAAAATAGTGACAAGCTTGGAAAACCAATTAGTTTCTTCTAAGAACGAAAACGAAGAAGAAAACAAAGAAGAAAAATGTGAGTCTGAAATTATTGAACAATTGAAAAAAAAATTTGCCCAAACAACTAAGCGAAGTGAAAAAATGACTATTTTATCAGTGTTACCCCAAAGTTGGACCTGTAAAAAAATTGAAGAAGAGTTTGGTGTCACTAATTATATGGCTCGAGCTGTAAAAAAATTAGTATATGAAAAGGGAGTTCTTTCAACCACGAATCCAAAGCCTGGCAAAACATTAAGTGAAGATACTGCACAGGTTGTTAAAGATTTTTATCAAGAGGATGACATAAGTAGGATTATGCCTGGTAAGAAAGATTGTGTTACAATCAGGAATAAGGGATTGAAAATTCAAGTGCAGAAGCGTTTAGATTTAGCTAACCTATATGAAATTGATCAAGCTTTTAAAGAAAAACATCCAACTCAACGAATTGGCTTCTCAAAATTTTGTGTGTTAAGACCTAAAAATTGTATTTTAGCTGGTAAAAGCGGAACTCACACAGTATGTGTGTGTACTGTGCATCAAAATGTGAAATTGATGATAGCTGGTTCAGGGATACAAAATTTTAATTTGGATGGATCACCTCTTAAAACATCACACTTTCCTAGCAAAAATTATGTGTAACCCTCCGGCCCCTCAATGTTACATGAATGAATGCAGCAAGTGTCCAGGGACAACATACCTGAAAGAAGCATTGGCTGAGATATTTCAAAACGAGGTAATTGATGAGGTAACATTCAAGCAATGGGTGACAGTAGACAGATGTATGATGGAAACAGTTGTGAAAGAAATTGATGATTTCATAGAAGATTTTATGGAAAGTCTCTTAAAACTGAAAACTCGTTCATTTATTGCATTACAACAGAAAGATTACTTCTTAGAATGTAAGGAAAACCTGGTGGAAGGTGAGATTATCATTAACTGTGACTTTGCAGAAAATTATTAATTTGTATTGCAGGACGAAGTGCAATCATATCACTGGACGAGTAGCCAAGCCACACTGCACCCATTTATTGTATATTATAAGTGGCAAGAAAAACTACGACATATGGAGTATGTTTTCATTTCAGAGTGTTTGCTACACAATACAGTAGCATTCTATGCTTTTCAAAGAAAACTGATACAAATACTGAAAGATACACTACCATTCGAGTTAAGCAAAATCACTTACTTTTCTGACGGCAGTGCTGCGCAGTATAAAAACAGAAAGAATTTTTTTAATCTGTGCCTACACAAGAATGGTTTTCAAGTAGAAGCAGAATGGCAGTTCTTCGCTACATCACACGGCAAGAGTGCCTGCGATGGATTAGGTGGCACAGTTAAAAGACTAGCTTCCAAAGCTAGTTTGCAAAGACCATACAATGACCAAATACTAACACCAAAACAGCTTTTTGAGTTTGCTAACGACAATATTCCCGGTATAGACTTTGAATACTGCACAGTTGATGATTACGATGCAGCTGAAAAGAAACTTCTTCCGAGATTCAATGATTCAAAAACAATTGAAGGTACTCACAAACTCCATACGTTTATACCGATTTCTGAAAATCGTCTTATTACAAAGTCATTCTCATCAAGTGCACAAAGTGTGGAGAAATTGTAACAAAAGTTGATTACTTAACACCTACAGATTTACAGAAAATTGACTCTGGATATGTTATAGTAGTCTACGACAAATCATGGTGGCTTGCTTCTGTTCTTAAAAAAAATGATGAAAATGAATTTAAAGTTAGCTTTTTACATCCTAAGGGGCCATCCCCTCATTTTTTTACCCCAAACCAAATGACATGCTAACAGTACCCAGTAAATCAATTCTAGGAGTAGTAAATCCTGTGACAGCAACTGGAAGAGTGTACACGTTAAGTAAAACTGAAATTAGTGCTTCATCACATGCTTTAGAAAGATTTTTAAGAAATCAAGACTGAGTGAAAGCGTTACAGAAACAACATTAGGCCTACATAAACAATATACAGGTAAATGAAAACTCTTAAACAATGTGATATTACTACTAATACTAAGATTTGTTAAAAACTTGCTATAATTTTATGAATACAATTTGTGGAAATTACTTTATAGTAAATAGCCTATGGCAACAATTCAACAATTTTATTTGTAAAATAATTCAAAGCCTGTTCCTTCCTGAAAACTGATAAGTAAATAGCCTACTAGTGTATAGCTTAGACTTGTGTTAAAGGTTTTCTGTGTTCAGTTATGCAATTTATATGTTAAGAAGTACTGTGGAGGATGTTATTACAAACACATTAAAACTTCAAAATATTTAATTAATAAACAACTATATAGGGTTACTGAGTTAAATATGTATACATTCTGATTATTCAGTTATAAAACATTGATGTTATTCGTATTTAAAAACTTAATATTAAATGCTCACTCTTGGGTGACATTTATCAGTAAATTTGGCTTAAGCACTATGAAGGCTTTATTTTTTTTTAGCTGAGTCCATTGTAAGTCCATTATGAAACTTAGTATATAGGTAGCCTATTAGTATACAAATAACATATATTTAAAAGAAAAAATTAAAAGGGGTGTTTTTGAGATTTTCAAAAATATATTTTTTCACTTGTTCCAAAAAAATTGAAGTTAATGAAAGACAGTCATGTTATATATCAGGTTAAAGCCCATTAAAAACTGAAGAGAATAAAACAAGTTTGAGCTCTCTAGGCCTAATAGTTTTTAAGTTATAGCATTTTTACTGTATCAAAATTTTGCAAAAAATACGATTTTTTAAGTTTTTGAATGGCTATTACTAAAAAACTATTAGCCCAAAAAATTTAAAATTTTGTATTTTTCATCTGTTCTATGGTTATAACACCTGTACCAAATATCTTTGAAATCTAAAGGGGTAAGGTCCAAATTAATTCTTTTATTGGTTGATTTCACATGGAATGACCCAACTGTGTAAAATTTTACTGTGCATAATCGAGCATATTTTCAATGACAGAGCATTTTATACCACAAAAGCATATATTTGCAATTTTATAGCATCTTGATACAAAAAGGAGAATATAATCTTTAATTTTTTTGTTTACTTTCATTTTCTAAATTCACAGCTGTTGCTTTCTCTCTTGACCTTAACCAGGGCATCTGTGAAATAGGCTATAAGTAGTAAGATCACATTACTGTATTTCGTTTTCGACTTCCTCATCTTCCTCTTACCATCCCTTATACTAACACAGACTCTCCAATGTTAGGGAACTCACGCACACTTATATAAAATTTATTTGTTTGTTTACTAGCAGGAACCCTCGTTTAATAATTAACCGCTAGATGCATTTTAAATAATTTATTTTAAAGCAAAATAATTAAAACACATTAACACAAACATCTTTTTACATATATGCATGAATCACATAATTTGTATTTTTGATTACACTGTTACTTTCAAAGTTCAGCATTCAGGGTAGTTGGTAGTAAAACATAAAAGACCCGATTTATATTAAAAGAAAGTATATTTTCTTTATAGAGCTTCTGGACTGACTATACTAAGCGTATTTCCATTTAGAGCTAAGATGTATGGATAGTTTGTATTTCCAATTACTCTTGTACAACCCACGTACAATTGACCATGGGAGAAGCCATTTAATAAAATACGGGAATTTTTTCCTTAAAGAGAGATGTTATAAAACTAGTGTAATTGAGTGGTCAAATAAAAGTTTAAATCCTCAAATTCACTGAAAATTAAGGAATTGAGTGCATTTGAAGTTGCTTCACGCTTAAAATCTGTCGATTTACTTATTTATTGCATTGCAGTTGAGTCTTTTTACATTTTTAGCATGATTTTAACACCCTTTAATACCATGTAGTCAAGAGTACCGGTAATCAGACATGTCTGTTTTGATTTGTGAAAATATACATCTTAAGGTAAATTTGGTATAAGATTAACTCCAAAATGTATGTGTGTTTAGTTACTATCTAAAATAACAAACAGTGACTTTATGTCCCACCCGTAATGGTGATAGTTTTATTAAATTATTATTGACGAGTTAAATAAATGTCCTGACAATCTGGAAACGGTTTGTAATTGTTATTCAATCCCCCATATCGTCATTATTAACAAAATTAATACTTAATATTTTTAATATTTAAAATCAATTTTAAATAATGTTTTCCATGTAGTTTGGAGAAGGCATAGTAAATTTTACAGAATGTGCAGAACCAGTTCTAGTTAATTATTTATGATATGTAATAAACAAAAATAGTTTTCATAATATGCTAGAATGTCCCACCCGTAATTATGAAATGGCTGTCCTATAACTTTAATGGTCCTTCTTGACTTCGTGATGATGACTGATTTAGTTCCGCGATGCTCTTCTTTTTATATTGCTATGGTAACAGAGCAAGGTTTACCTATTATTTCTTTCACAACTGAAAATCATTAGCGAAATCTGGTGCTTCCATAGCGCTAAAAATCACATATCTGCCAATTTTTTGCTCATAACTCGCGAACGGAAGAGAAAATTGAAAGAATTGAGAAGAGAGAATTGAAAGAAATCGGCTTCTAGATGCATTCTGATCTCCTTGAAGTCCAAGTTAAAGATTTCAGTTCTCTCCGTGCCACAGATTTGGCCGAGCAACGGAGCATACAAACACTAGATCTTATTACAAAGACTAGCATGTGCCCGCGTTTATTAATTCAACCACCAGTTGTTTTTCAATTCATTTATTTAACAGAAAAATAATTAAAATATAACAATGATATAGAATTTTATATAAATTGATGATTTAATTTTTAATTAGATTGAGACGTAGTAAATAAATTATCTAGGACCATTTTCTTCAAGTCAGGTTAAACCTGGGTTTATTTTAAACTAGTTTAATCATGAGTTTAAACTAAAAGAGATTTTCCCCAAATTAGTTTAAACCTTGCATCAAGTTTAAATTTGGGATTAAGTTAAACCTTCTTATGTTGAATGTTTAAACTGATACTGTGTTGGAAATTACTTGAAAATATCTCATCATATTTGCAATTTTTATAGCAATTACATTTAAATTAACCTTTTATTATTGTTCACTTGAAACTTTATAGTAATACAATTGGAAATTACAACTGGTGAAACAGAAATGTTGAAATCTTTGATGAGATAAATGATATAGCCTAATTGTAGTGTATTGTGTAATGTACTCGCAGAAACAGAATGTATAATGTATAATGAAACTCAGCCCTCAGTGTTCTGTTTCCCTCTTTTTTTTTTTTTCTCTCTCTCTGTTGAGATTGTTGAAATTAAAGATACGGCGAAAATAGTCGCGGTAGTCTGTAAATACGAAAGAACATGAATAAATATGATTATATAACTTTAGAAGGTATTTCTTATACTATTAATTCACTTCAGTGGTGACCCCGATGGAAGAAGTACAACAGACTACAGCTGGAACTGCTCAGAAAAGCCAAGGAACCGTAGTGGCCCGCGTATTTATCAAAGTTCCGCCGTTTTGGAAGCCTGATCCGAGGATATGGTTCATGCAACTTGAATCACAATTCCGTAACTCGAAGATCACCCAGGACCAAACTAAATATGATATTGTGGTGAGTTCAATTGACTCAGAAATTCTGACACAAGTGGCCGATATTCTCACGAATCCTCCGTCTTCCGGTAAATATGATGCAATCAAAAAGCGTCTTATTTCAACTTTCGCAGATAGTGAAACGCAACGAACACAGCGATTATTGACAGACTTTGAACTCGGGGATCGTAAACCGTCGCAATTACTTTGTGAAATGAGAAATTTAGCTTCAGACAAGGTAAGCGAGAATTTTCTTAAAACTTTATGGTTACAGCGGCTACCGAGAGAAATGCATGCTATCCTGTCAGTGAGTAGTGACGATCTGACGAAACTATCGACCATGGCAGACCAGATTTGGGAGCTCGTACCATGTTGCTCCTATTGCTGTTACGCAACCAATGAACAACTCAATAGAGGAACTGAGGAAGCAAGTTTCTGAGCTCTCACTCCATGTTGCAGAGTTGAGTAAGCATGTTTTCACCGACCGCCGCCAACAGTGCAGACCAAAGTCTAGGTCGAGATCCAGAGGTAGGAATGTAGAAACAGGACAGTCAACAAAGGTAGGGAAATGTTACTACCACACTAAATTTGGCGAGGAGGCATACAGATGTCTACAGCCGTGCAGCATGTCCCTCCGAGCTACACCTCACAATGGACCGGAAAACTAGTTCCCCAATTCTCCACGGCGACAGGGAGCCAGGGGTTAGAGCTGAGTCGCCTTTTTATTAGTGACAAAGGGACAGCAACCCAGTTCCTAATTGATACCGGTGCAGATGTCTCTGTAGTGCCACCAACACACAGTGAAAAGAAGTCACCAAATAAACTTGAACTTTTTGCAGCAAATGGTAATAGGATCCATAAGTATGGTCAACGACTTATGAGACTTGATCTTGGTTTACGTCGAACATTCAATTGGCCATTCATAAACGCAGAAGTAGGTAAACCTATAATAGGAGTCGATTTCCTGTCGCATTTCAATTTCCTCGTCGACAGTTCTCAACATCGCTTAATAGACGGGAACACACACTTGACCGCGTATGGCACCTCTTCTCACAACTACAGACTTCAGGTCCAGCTAACGGAAATTAATCAATATCCAGTGGCGTAGGAAGGGAGGTGCGGGCCGCCCCGGGTTCCATCACCCGAGGGGGTGACAAAATAAAAATATCTCTTTGTAATTAAAAAATCGCTCAAGGGAATTTAAAGAAAATAATAATATTATTTAAAACAATGAAATAAGCTTAACAACTCTCTACAAGTCAACATGCGTATTGGAACTTCTTTTAGTTTTAAATGGAGTCAACAAAGGTAATAAAACGCGGCAGAACTGGCCGCTGTGTTGATACGAATAATAATATGGTTAGGGGGAGGGGTATTTATTCCTGCCGATGATTGTCACTGCAGTTTTATTAATTTAAATGAGACTTCAACAATCGGTGATATTTTATATCACTCAAGCCGCAACCAATTCTACCCGCTGCGGCAGTCATGACTGACGAAAATAAACTTCAAATGTCAGTTGACTCCGAAGTCTCCGGCAATCTAGATTTTGAACTGATATGTGCGCATATTTAAGAATAGATTATTAATATTACAGTTCTGTAAAATACTTACATTACTTGTTTATGAAATTTATTAGGATCAACCTATAAACAAAAATCTGATGTATAATTCACATAACTTCCTCTGCCCAAATACAAGCCTCTCCTTAGAAATAAGAGAAAGTCGTCGCCAATCTTCGTGTTACATCCCCAAAAGGTACCTAACCCAAATACCATTTTTTCGTACGATTTTCCGTTCCAAGAGCCCGTATTGCAAATAGCGCGTATTCAGAGTGGGTGACTTATAACTACCCTTCATAGAATTATTTCGAAAAAAGTGTTTCAAATAAAAGTTTTAGCTCTTAGTATAAGAAACCCACGGGCAAAATTTAAAGAAAAACGTTAGAGCCATTTTCGAAAAAAACTTTCTTTATGTAAAAATAAGGAAAAGTCCTCTCCAATCTTCGGTTCACATTTTGAAAGGTACCTGACGTAAATACAAAATGATGTCCTTTTCAACTTTCCAAAATTCGAGATTTCGCTTGGAAAACAAAATATAAAAATACAGTATAAAGAAAATCACTCCAAAAATAAAACTTTGCACTATTTCGGGAGTGTATTTTGGCCTAGAAATGTGTGAAGCAAAAGATGTTTGCTTTATTAATGGTAACACACACAATTCGTGAATCTGCCGCTCACGAAAACAATGTATATCTGTCTGTCTATAACATACTTTAGATTAATAATAATAACAAAATAATAATAATAATAATAATAATAATAATAATAATAGCATTTATTGTCGTTTAACAGCACAATGTACAATGTACAGCAAAATGTGCTTGATATGTATGTCTCCTTAATCCAAAAAAAAATTGGCTGAATTAGGTTAACTATGTCTTATTTGCACCATTGAAAGCACGGTTACAACATGACGACAACATGATAACTCGAATCGCTTTATGGGTGGTTGATTCATAGTATGCCATGATTTTGGAGCTTAGTTTTGTTTTTATATAACAAAGTAATTATTACTAATTTTGTATAATCCGTTGAGTTTACGAGTTACATAAGATAAATTCGTTGCAGCTGCATCTATCGATAAACGCTTAAGCTGCGGTTTGTCTACGGCGTTCATCGTCAGCGATCACCGCCTCAATGCACCCGGTTTGTCTACGACGATGAACGCTGGCGATGACCGCCGGGGTCGGCGGTGATCGCCAGCAGTTGCTTCTGAGGCAAATTCAGGGCGATGAACGCCGCAGATTATCATGTATATAGTAGGTCATGAAAAGCAGAAGACAGCCATTTTGCACAAAGTACTGTCATTAGTTGCAGACGAAATGTTATAGATTTCGCGTCTAAACACATTGCCCTGTATGACATGAGCTTAAATGACCATAAAGATAGCTACACAAAAGAAAATGTGTTGCAAATGGTAGATAAATTGTTAGAAAACACTATTATCTGTAATTACAATTTATGTAACGTACAGTAAAATTACCAGCTCATTTATTAGTAAAAGTATTTTCGAAATATTATTACCGGTTTTATTATTTTGTTATTCATTGAACCATTTAACATTTAGTTCATCAAAAGTGACTTTCCTTTGTTCCTGTCAGCGTTTAATCTTGAGTGAGTATAACATTATAGGCAATGTTGAGGTTATGAATGCTAACAAATTTCCAAATTCCATGTCCCCCCACCACATCGAGCTGTTTGACATGGCCAACTACAACTGTGGATAGCAACAGTATCATGGACGATGAACGCCGGTAGACAAACCACCCCTACGACGATGATCGCTGACCCCGGCGGTCATCGCCGTAGGGGTGGTTTGTTTACCGGCGGTCATCGCCGTAGGGGTGGTTTGTTTACCAGCGTTCATCGTCATAGACACTGTTGCTATCCACAGTTATAGTTGGCCATGTCAAACAGCTCGGTGTGGTGGGGGGACATGGAATTTGGAAATTTGTTAGCTTTCATAACCTCAACATAATATTATACTCAAGAGAAAACGCTGACAGGAACAAAGGAAACTCACTTTTGGTGAACTAAATGTTAAGTGGATCAATGAATAATAAAATAATAAAACCGGTAATAATATATCGAAAATATTTTTACTAATAAATCAACTGGTAATTTTACTATATGTGACATAAATTATTGTAATTACAGATAACAGTGTTTTCTAACAATTTATCTACCATTTGCCACACATTTTCTTTTGTGTAGCTATCTTTATGGTTCTTTAAGCTCATATCATACAGGGCAATGTGTTTAGACAGGAAATTTATAACATTTCGTCTGCAACTTAGGAAAAATGACAGTACTTTCTGCAAAAATGGCTGTCTTCTGCTTTTCTTGACCTACTATATACATGATAATCTGCGGCGTTCATCGCCCTGAATTTGCCTCAGAAGCAACTGCCAGCGATCACCGCCGACCCCGGCGGTCATCGCCAGCGTTCATCGTCGTAGACAAACCGGGTACATTGATTTACATGGAGAGCAACAGGCAGCGATCACCGCCGGCGTTGATCGCTGGCGATGAACGCCGTGGACAAACCGCAGCTTAAAACTCTCGTGGGATTACCTTTCACTATCCAAAAAATAACACTTAGAACTGTTCCATCTTTTCATAAATTAAATTGGGGGGGGGGGGGTGACAAGACATTTTCCGCACCAGGTACCACCTAAGCTTGCTACGCCACTGTCAATATCAGCGGATTATACATGAATTTCCTGACATTCTGCGACCTAACATTGTAAACACAAAAATCGCAAGCCACCACATTGAACATTTCATCGAAGCGAAAGGCCCAAACTAGAAGATTCTCGGCTGAAAAACTCATAGCAGCTCGTAAGGAATTTGACTTCATGCTCCAGAAAGGGTTATGTAGACCTTCGAAAAGTTGTTGGGCTAGTCCTCTACACTTAACTCAGAAGAAATCTGGTGATTGGAGGCCTTGCGGGGATTATAGGAAACTCAATCATATCACAGTACCCGACAGAGACCCTATACCTTTCTTAACCGACTGCAACCACATCCTACATGGAGCTTCCATATTTTCATCCATTGACCTTGTACGTGCGTACCAACAGATATCTGTGCAAGAAGCGGACATACCGAAGACGGCCATCACAACACCTTTTGGACTATTTGAATTTCCATTCATGCCTTTCGGACTAAGAAACGCAGCACAGACCTTTCAAAGATTTATGGACATGGTACTCAAAGGGTTAGATTTTGTCTTTTGTTACTTAGACGATATCCTGGTTGCTTCCCCAGATGATAAAATGCACCTTCAGCATATCCACATCCTCTGTGAACGACTAAATGGATACGGCTTATGCATCAATGTTGCCAGCCAGCCACTGGATTGCGCCGCTTCTTGGGAATGGTAAATTTCTACCGCAGATTCATCCCAGAATGCGCCAAGCTGCAACAGCCCCTCTCAAAATTACTTAGCGGACACAAGAAGAATAGCACAAAACTGCTGGACCGGAACGAAGAAGCACCAACATATTTTGCTGCAATGAAGGACAGCAACACAGCGGCCCTGGTACATCTTATTCCCGGTGCTCCACTCTCCTTGGTAACAGATGCGTCGGACGTCGCAATAGGAGTTCTTCAACAGGATACTGACGGTGCAGCCCGACCTCTCAGTTTCTAGCCACCACAGAATCTCCCTCACCTCTAAATTATGATCATTTGGCAGATGTACAATCGGATGAAGACCTCGAATCACTGCAACAGAATCCAGGAATGAAAATAGTAAAACTCAGTTTGCCGGATAGTAGAAAACAATTATACTGTGACATATCAACAAAGCATACACGCCCGTATATTCCACGCAACTTTCGACAAGCAACCTTTTCATCTGTTCATCGCCTTTCTCACCCAGGAATCAGAGCAACAACCAAAATGATCACTGAACGATTTATCTGGCCCAATATGAAGAAAGACTGTCAACAGTGGACACGAGCATGTATCGACTGCAAAAGATAAAAAAATCATCGACACACCAGATCTCCAGTTAGACAATCCCAAGTTCCCAATGACAGATTCAAACACATAAATGCCGACATTGTGGGACCTCTACCTGTGTGCCAAATATTCAGATATCTCCTCACTGCTATAGACAGATACTCTAGATCAGTGATTCCCAAACTGGGGTCCGCGATGGTGTTTCAGGGGGCCCGCAGGCGGTTTAAGAAGAAATAGGATATCTTGTAATTTTCTGAAATTACATATCTTCTAAAGCAGCTTCACTGTTCAAACTAAGGAATAAACTCTGTTTGTTACCATTGATATTGTTATTTTATCTATTGAATCTACTCTTATACAATTCAACGGCCCTAAATAGCGTGCTCACTCGCTCAACTGCTTCGTGAAACATCGGGTATACTCGGCGATGTTCGTCTCTCGCAGTCTAAACTTTCACGAAGAGTACAAAATTAGGAAAACCTTTTCTTTATTATATAAGGCCTAAGTGAAATGAACACAATGAACAAATACTCTAATTTTATTTTTACTTACAATTTTCATAGCTCTGAACCACAAACATTTTAAATAAACTACCAGTGTAAATTTCTTAAAAATCCTGGAGTCAACTAATAATGGCGGGCGAAGCCGGGGCACCAGCTGTAAAATATCGACGGTTGAACTCTTGAAATATCGCTGATAATAAAAATCCAAACAAACCATTCCTTCCCTTGAAACATTATATAATTTCTGAAAATTACACTGAATTGATCAAATAAAATTCACATCATATTCATCTGACAACAAACAGTTGAGAAACAATACGTATTATGTGTTCACAGTTAGCTTTGGAACTGCATAATCGAATCTGAGATCGTTTTTTCAGGCGGCGCTTTATAATCGTGGAATGTACTCTGAAGCCGGAATTATTTAATAATGGCTTAGTTTATGAATGATTCGCGTGGAAATGTTAATAAATATAATGCTTTAATAGTTATTATACTCTTAATTTTAAATGTTTAAATTAATTATCGTGGGCGAAGCCACGGGCACCTGCTAGTTTAATACATTTGAATCAAAGTATTTATTTAGTATTTTTTTCAAAACCCAGAGGGGGTCCGCGAAATTTTAATTTTTTTCAAGGGGTCCGCGGACTGAAAAGTTTGGGAACCACTGCTCTAGATGGATGGAAGCTGTACCAATAGTAAACCAAACAGCTGACTCTGTTGCACAGGCACTAATAACCACTTCGTTTTCACGATTTGGTATTCACGTAAAAATAACTACTAATCAAGGCCAATTATTCAAATCCCTAAGCAAGTACCTAGGTTTCCAGAGCATCAGGACAACCGCATACCATCCACAAAGTAATGGTTTTATCGAACGCCAACACCGCACTAAGAAAGCAGCACTCAAATGCCATCTACTACAATCCTCGTCGTGGGTAGACTCATTACCTCTAGTCTTATTGGGCATGCGATCTGTGGTAAAAGAAGTCTTGGGTCACTCGGCCGCCGAACTGGTCTATGGTATACCGCTCCGTCTTCCAGGAGAACTGTTCACCGACCAGCCTACCGTATCACAGTCTGACTTCGTGAGACATCTCCAGGAGACAATAAGAGGACTTAAACCAAGTCAGACATCAACCCATGGCAAAAGACCTGTTTTTGTGTCCAAAAATCTCGCCGACTGCTCTCATGTTTTCATACATCATGGACCTCCATTATCCTCACTCCAACCTGCGTACGACGGCCCCTACCCAGTAAAGAGTCGAACTGATAAGTTCTTCGACATTAATATCGGGGGTTAATAATGCGAATCTCAGTGGACCGCCTGAAAAAAAAAAAAACTTTTCTATTGGAAGAAGGTCCCCATACTGTTACTAACCCTCAACAACATACTCGTACTGATGTGACTGGACATTTTACCAGATCAGGACGCAAGGTCCACTTCCCTCCACGTTTCTAGGACAATATCGCTGTCACTAGGGGGGAGTGTGTAGTGTATTGTGTAATGTACTCACAGAAACAGAATGTATAATGTATAATGGAACTCAGCCTTCTGTTTCCCTCTTTTGTTTTTTTCTCTCTGTTGAGATTGTTAAAAATAATAAAGATACGGCGAAAATAGTCGCGGTAGTCTGTAAATACGAAAGACTCATGCTTAGCGCGTGGGCCTGGCATGCTAGTGGTCCCGGGTTCAAACCCCGGGCCTGGCGGGCGTGTCATTCGTGGTGGACGAAGCCGTGACCTTTGGGGGTTTTCTCGGGGATCCTCCCGTTTCCCCCTCTCATTCCACCAACACTCTCCATTTCATCTTCAAACTGCCCCTCATAATCATCTCCCGTTTCCTTTCCCGGTTTCCGGTTTACCCTCGCCCTAGCACCTGCTGTGGGCCTCTCCCGTCCTCCCCATGGCTTGTGGTCATGAAGTTGCTGGCTGGTGTGCTGCCAACCTGGGGGCTCTGTAAGAGGTACCGAGGCAGCGGCCCACGTGGCATGGTAGAGGTATGTTGGATGTAGGGGAGTTCCGTGGGGGCTCGCGGTGGGGTCTGTTGTCGAGGGGCCGTTGGGCTTGCACATCATTACATTTCCGGAGGTTGGCACAATGGGCCGCAAGGCCTAAGTGCTTAGGGTCGTCCCAACCCGCCTTCCACCCTTAAGGGGATTCAATCAATTCAATCAAATACGAAAGAACACGAATAAATGTGATTATACAACTTTAGAAGGTATTTCTTATATTATTAATTCACTTCACTGGGACGTAATAACTGCTCTAGTCAAATGGATGTAAAAAACAATGACTGTGAATGTAAAACTGAGGACTTTCACAAGAAATAGTTTGAGCTATAGCATGCAATCCCCTCCCAAAAAATCATTAGAATTCGATGACCAACTAGCAATTATTACTGAATAAATCCCCAATCCAGTACAATTAAAAAAATAATACACCCAAACAAAGCAACTACAACCAGTTTCCTTACCACGGTATCATTTGTAGGCCTAATTCTCCTAGCATTCACAATGTAATTCATGTTAGTGCCAAAACTGGTACCTAAAATAGCTCTAGTAACTTAATAAAATATTAATGATTTTACAACAAATTACATTTAAATTACCCTTATTAGAGTACCGTTACTTAAATTTTGGACATAAAGCAATTATAGGCTGTCTGAGTTATCTTGTCCCTCGAAAAAATTAGAGAAAAAGATATTTTGAAAAGAGAAAGAGCTAGTACTCACCCTCCTATGGCGAAGGTGGAAGGGGCGAGATGCCATCCAGACTCACGGTGGCGGATTGTTGAGGGCTTACGAGAGAAGAATCTCCACACTCCGAGTCATCACTCTCACAATCATCTGAGTCCGAATCTTCTAAATTAATCACAAAACTGTCCAACATTTCGTCCATGAGGCCGTCTCTTTTCCAATAAAATTCTTCAATACCACGAACATGCTCACAAGCCCTTCTCCAGTGTTCAGCAGTCACCTTTTCTACTGCAGCTTTAAACAAAGTTTCTTCTGTATTGTTAATTTTGAATTCTGTGTTATGTTTTGCAACGTCATTTTTTATTTTCCCCCATATCAACTCGATGGGGTTTAGATCCCAGTGATATGGTGGCAGACGTAAAATTATGTGCCCATGTTGTGCAGCAATTGTATCAATTTCGTAGGTTCTGAATTTGTCTTTAACGCCTCTAATAATTTCATACAGAACGGGCTTGGTAGAACAAGGATCATAATCACATTCACGCTGACGTAGCCATTCCTGCATAACTGATTTCAAAGTGGAGGAAATTGGAGCTTTGTTTAATTCTACTGAATGGTATGCCGCATTGTCCATTATGATAATTGAATTTTGAGGTATGTTAGGAAGGAGCTTGTTCACAAACCAATTTTTAAAAACGTTTCCTTCCATTTCTTCATGGTAATTTTTTTTGTCCTCGATTTAAATAACAACAACCCATTTGGGTCAAATCCGCACTCCGATCCAGCATGCAGGACTATAAATCTTGGGCCTTTACCTAAGGGAACACACAGCGGTGACTCGAACTCTTCATCAGAATCTTCACACATCCATATTTTCCCCTTTTGTATGGTTAACATTTATCCATGTCTCGTCCAAAAAATATAATTGGGCGCAGTGAATTACGCAAATCTCTCATTTTTCTCAAATAATTAAATCGTTTTTTCCATCATCATTTTCCTTCCTTTGTTGTTTTTCACGTATCGAAATTTCATTTTTTTTAAATATTTCGTGGAGAGCCCACTTGCTGCCGTCAAATAATCCCGCCTTGTTTAATGCCTCCTTCATATCATTTAGGCTTGGCAAAAAACGTGACTCATATAACTGATAAATTGTACGGCGAATAGCAGATTTGGTGAACGAATCTATTATTGTTTTCTTTGTAGTTCTATTGGGCCTCTTTTTTCCAGGCGTTCCCAATCTAGTACCAGTATGTTTCGCCATTTTATGTTCATTTAAAATACAGGAAACCGTTCTCTTAGAAACTCCAGTCGCACAAGCAGCTCTTTCTAACACTTTTGCTACGGTACTGATAATGTTTCTTTTCCATTCTTCAACGCATCAAACTCTCCTTCAAAGAACTTGTGAACATTGCACACTATTTCCCTAGCATCCGACTGTAAAGGTTTTCCTTGTTTGCCAACACCAGCAAGTATTATTATAATTAACAGCATAAATAACGCGACTACACTATAGAAAATATACAGAGCCTCCATATTTTCGTTTATACCAGTATATAAATAAGAATTTAATATAAATAAAATATAAACTTGAAAAAACACACTTCACTACTGCATAGATCCGTCACTGGACACTAGCATCAACAAACTGATGTAAATCTGTGAACTAACACCCTCAAAATCTTAGCAACACAATAGCTGAGGAAGCAGAAAATTGGTGATTATATAGATTTCGACGTGCTCTTTTCGAATTTTCACTTTGCCACCTCGTATCTTTGCCGCTCGCGCCGCCATATTGGAAAAATGGCGCACAAAAACAGTTTTTTTGACAATATCTCCTTTCCGACTCATTTTACGATGAAAATAGTTATGTAATAAATTAAACTAGATAAAATTTCCTATAATTTATGTAATAACGATATTTTTTTTAAATGAATAGTTTCAGCGTACGAGCGCCGCAAAGTCCACTTCGACACGAGTTTTGGCCAAAGCCATGGAAGATGTGGATACGCTAATAATAATCAATACGGAAATCAACACTTCATCTATATTTGATTCCGTAATAGTCGTCGGCGAATATGGAGATCTTCTTATTCTTTTGAAAGCTCTATCTACGCGTTCAAACACACACACACATATATATATTTTCTCTCAAACCAGGAAAAGGGAAAATTTCGCAACGAATATATTCAACAAAAAGTATGAGCCGCAGATAACATAATATTTCTGCACGCCATTAGTGGCTGTGATACAACATCAGCACTCTAAAAAAAAAGGAAAATTAAAATGTTCTAATGTATATAAAAAAAAATTAAACGAGCTTGTCCAGGTATTGAAAATCCAAAATGCTGATCCAGAGATCATTGCTGAAGCTTCCTCCTTGCATTGTACGGTTACAGTGGCGTGAAAAGTATGTCCTCCTTACATTGTACGGTTACAGTGGCGTGAAAAGTATGTCGTTGAACAACTACGGATATACACGCTTCACAAAATAGCATATTAAAATAAATTTAATATTGCATCGCTGCCACCGAGAGAAGCATGTTTTATACATACATAAAGAAGTTGAATATATGATCAGTGTAAAAAGATTTATTAAGGTATTATGAATACTAGAAGTTTGATATAATTATGTTAAAAGGAACAAGAAATACTTTAAATAATAAATGAATTATTATCAGAATGAAAAGTCATATTCTTGCATTAACTGAAATTTACTTCCTCACTCTTATGCTAAAATTTGACTACACCTTCATATTTTATGTTAATTAAACGTAACATAAAAACATGGCGACCCTGCCAGGATAAATGAGTAAGTTTGTAATATTAGTATACTTGACATATCTAGGCTATATTGTACTTTAAAGTTGGGTTATTTCATTTGTACATAACCCAACAATTTGTATGATCACTTGCTAATGCCAGACTGGGTAAGTTTCAGCTCTGGTATGTACTGTAATATAAAAGCTGTTTGGAAGAGAATCAAACACCACTTCCAGTCTACACTGTTGATGACTTTGCATTTCCAAATCATCATTAAAACTACATTTCGATGAACACAAGAATGAAGAATGAAGAAAGAAGTCATCTCTCCACATCAGTCAGCATTCATCATTATTCTTCATGGGTGAGAATATATGTGAAGCAGGCATTTTAAACAAACTTTCTTAATTTTAAAAGAGAACTTAACTTTTGTCTATTTTTTGTGACTTCTAATTAACTGTGATAATATAAGCCTACTGGTCTATTAATAATCCCTGTATGTGGGATATAGATAACTTGAATTCTGAGTATAAAACTTGTTTCGTTCTTAATAAGAATTTCAGTTATAACAAAAACCGCAATTTGAAAAAGGCTAAATGGTACTTTGAAGGAAATTAGGGAAAAGCGAATATTGCGCCCCATGCGAGTCCCCCACCACTACTCTCTAACGGGACCCGCCTGGAAAGTAGGGGTTTTGGGTGGGGAGATTCTTTAAAATAGTCGGGAGACATCTAGCGGCGGAAGGTAGCGCCATCTGTTAACAAATTTTTTAAACAGAAAAAAATTATTTCTCCTTTATTCTCTTCTTCTCTTCCTATCCCGTCTCCTAACTCTCTTCCTCCCACCTCCTCTTCACCCTACCTACCTACCTATTCGAGACCTATTCGTAACAGTAAATTTTTGATCTACCGGGATTCGAACTCGGAACCCCTAGCGTTATAGCTAGGAGTCTTAACGCATTACGCCACGAGTGTCAGTTGAGCAGTGAAGAAAGATTTCACATATTTAAGTCACTATAGGGGTGATTTCATGCATTCACGAGTGTTAACGCAAGAATCGGTTTTTCAAATTTTGAAATGTTTTGTTTGTTACGAAAAGAATAGTGTTGGTGCAAGGGAATTTTTCTGCATCAATTAAGCCATGTTTTATGTTATAACACGGCGTTTTTTAAAATTGGGAAATATTATGTTAATTTTGATTATATATATGATTGTGAAATATCCTGTTGGCATGAAATATTATGTTTGTTGCAAGGATTTTTGGCATTTGTTAATTTTTTTTATCATGTATTATTTTTTTTTTTATAATTTGTGAAATATTATATTTGTTGGTGTTGCAAGGGTCTTTTGTTATTATGAAATATTATTTTGTTTTTAAAAAACTGTTTAAAGATCGTTAAATATAATGTTTGGTACAAGGGTATTTTTTAATTGTTAAATATTTATTATAATTTGTGAAATTTTATTTTGTTTTTTATAAACGCTTTTAAAAATTGTGAAATATTATGTATGGTGCAAGGGTCTTTTGTTATTGTGAAATATTATTTTGTTTTTTCATATATGTTTAAAGATTGTGAAATATTATGTTTGGTACAATGGTCTTTTTTAATTGTTCGACATTTTTTATAATTTGTTATTTTTTTTTTTAAATAAGGGTGCAAGTGTCTTTTTATTGTGAATTATTTGTTTTTCAAATCTGTTTAAAGATTGTGAAATATGTTTCGTACAAGGGTCTTTTTTAATTGTTCGATATTCGTCTATAATTTGTGAAATTTTATTTTGTTTTTTATAATCGTTTTTAGAAATTGTGAAATATTACTTATGGTGCAAGGGTAATTTTTCTTTTAATTGTGAAATATTATGTTGGCTCTGAAAAGAGCCGTTTTGGTGCAAGGGTAATTTTTTTTAATCTGAAATATTATGTTGGCTCTTAAAAGAGCCGTTATGGTACAAGGGTAATTTTTTAAATCTGAAATATTATGTTGGCTCTTAAAAGAGCCGTTATGGTACAAGGGTAATTTTTTTAAATCTGAAATATTATGTTGGCTCTGAAAAGAGCCGTTTTGGTGCAAGGGTATTTTAATTGTGAATTTAAATTGGTCCTGAAAAGGGCCTTGGGGGGGGGGGGGGAATGTTCATTTCCGAAGAATTAATTCGGATTTTGTGTGTGGCACACCATTGAGGTCTAATACGCGTCTCTCGGCAATATCATAGTACCACCTCTTATTTATTCTATCCCAGCTTTCGAAGGCCTCCTGGCGAATATAGTGTCCGTGTTCGAACCTAAGAATTGCGATTAGGAAATCGTCGCACTTCTTTATTGCAAGTTGGGGGTAGGCCACCGGAAAACGGCTCTTTTAAGAGCCAACAGGGACCCTACGGGAAGTGATGTGTCAAATATAACCTCTCCTTCTCGAACCAACCTCTGCCTTCACGTGGTGGGTCCTGAGTAACGCTAAAGAGGCTCTGGTGACGTGTTAATTAATTAATTGCAATTATTACGGCAAGCTGCCAGCATAACAACAGCAAGCTGCATTACCGGCCTGAAGTAGCGACCGGCATTAGTGGCTAGGCGTGAGGGGTGGCTAGGCGTGAGGGGTAGCTAGCAGGCGGGGAATTGGCCGCGCGCTGGTGGAAAGGGGAGCAGCATGGGGCGCAAAGTTCGCTTATGCCGGAAATTAATTGAACTTTTTTAATTTGACTACAACTCAAAAGAGATTTTGTAAATCTGCTTCACCAACGATCATGGTATTTGATAATTTGTACACATATTTCACACATATGTTTTGTCACACAAGTGAATACTACTATGCAACTAGTGATTCAAGAAATTGACATTAAGGTGTGTTAGGAATTTTCTTAAGTTATTAGGGAATTAACTTAGAGAATTTTTCAAATTATTTCTTACTGCAACTACTCGTACCATCATGTCTACCGAAGACAAAACTTGGGAACAAAAAGCAGCGACAAGAGCTCACTACAAAGCAAGGGTCACTACATTATTTATATATATATATATATATATATATATATATATATATATTGTGACGGGCTTTTCTACTTTATACTATGGGCGACCAAACTTTTGAAGGCGCTCTTACTTTATGCTATAAAGTTCCCTAACTTCTTGGATTAAATCTTCGCCAAAATCTGTGACGACTAATATGTGATTATTCTCAATCGTAGTATATAAGTTTACTGAACTCCTACAAAACAAGGTCACTCATACACCTGTCGTGTCATCACAACACTGCCTGCATAGTCCACATTCCAACATTCAGTACGACTACCTTTGACACCGGGTGATTGCAAACTTCCTACTCTCAGTCTACTTTCTCTCTCTTTTAACAAATTACCCAGTTTTGATAATATTGATGAAAATTTCTATTAACGGGCGCCATCATCAATACGCTTCCTCTTTTCTTTTTGTTATGTATCAGCCCAGACACAAATTAAATTATAGATACACAGGCTATGTACCTACATGCCCCTCGACTAGCTTTTAAATTAACAGAGGAGACGGGAGTTGGGTTCGGATTTACCTTTCGTTTATTTTTTTTTATTCTGCTTCTTCTTTTTCTCCTTTTTTTTTTTTATACTCACTACCAAAGCATGTAACTTAGCACAAAAACCAGCTACTCTCAAACCATTACAAGGATAAGGGTCAAAAATCTGAACTTCACGTTAATTTACTTTGCATAACAATAACCATAATTTATTTAATATATTATTTTTTTTTTCTTTTTTTCAACAATAACAATCTTATATACAATAAATTACATTTACACTACATTAACCTTTCAACACTTTTATTGGTAGGATAATATTTGATTATTCAAGGTTAGTATACCCAATTTTAACTGTATAAGTACGTTCTCTGTTCAACAATAACAAATTCCTAATTAATTATTTTAACCTTCTTTCTTTTTTTTTGTTTCCAGGTATCTACTAGAACGTCTCGTATTATTTACTATTAACTTGTGTAGTCACTTACATTTGCAACTTCAGGATGTTTCAATATATATGTTATACCCCCCTTTTTTTTTTTTTTTTTTAGAATAAATAAAGGTTTTCAATTTATAATCCAGTCCTTAACTCTACAGATTACATTCAATAATCCCACCTATGTCTCCTATACGAGTCTACTAGTCATCTTAGTCCATGAAGAATTGTATTTAAAGATAGATAGGAAAGACAGTCTCATGAAGAAAGAAATAGAAGTTTAGGCCTATACCTACAGAGTGACTGTGGCGATAGACCACCGATACAGGAGCGGCGTCTAGATCTTGAGTTACAAACAATCTGACTCCTCTCCTGCAACCGGGAAAATATTAATGGGCCGCAAACAAAAATAAAATTTTGTAAATCGATGTCAGAGGTCCCTGACACTCTCTCCTAGAGGCACGTGGGGCCGTTGTTCGCCTCCAACATCGATGGCTTTCACAATCTCTCATAAATTTCTTTTCTTTATATGTTACTAGTATAGGCCTTGCCTACTACCAGATTTTATTTGTTTGATTCGGGATACTTCCGGCGTTCCCTCACCTCACCCTTACAATCTCTAGTACTTGCTAATAAACTACTTATCATCAGTACACTACTCGCAATTTCCTATTCTCCTCTTTCTAACCTAACCAATCATTTGTTGTTATCTTTCAACTCACTCTCCTCTTTCTAACCTGACCAGTCATCAGCTGTTATCTTTTAACCCCTATCTTTCTTTAAGTAGAGTTCCCTTTAGCTTATACCATTGATTTAATTCACTTGGAGGTTATTCTAGTTTTCCTACTTCTTAAGTTACTACTCTTTATCATGGGCACCCAATCTTCTTTTGTCTCTAAATTCCCTAGAATTCTAACTGAAACTAATTCACGCCCAGATTAGTAAGCTTCTCTATAACCCCTGTAGTGACTTTTACTTCTACCCTAACATGTAAATCTTCCAATGGTACACACCTACTGCACTACCACTCGTAGGCCTTCTTTTGCCCTTCAATCTTTCCACTTCTTATCCCCCTCTACCATATTCCATACACTTTCGCTTGTAGATAAATCTCTATAAAAAAATAACTCAACACTACAGGCCAGCATGAAATCTATTTATAGATAGTCACCCGTCACCTGAACGAAACCCAAGAGGGAGGGGCCCTCGTAAGAAGTACTAAGCATGCCCCTTAATTACTTTTCTTCCTTACTCCCCTCGCGTCCTGTCTCAAAAATAACAAAGTTTCTATGAGCATCACCAATTGCCCCTAGCTATGTATTCATTCGTGGGACAATCACCCAAAAAAAAACCTAAAGTGAAGAGATTTAACTTTGGCATTCAGTTGTTAGGCTCTTGACTGCTCTTTTATAATTAATTTAGACCAGAAATAGAAAATAGTTGGATTACTGGATTTCATCACTTTACTTCTAGAATTCTCACTTCTATGTTTCTATTCTATTCTATTCTATTATTCCATACGGTGTCTAATCGCCATACATGACTTAGAAACCATCCTTACAAAAAAAAAGGATATCTCAATTTTCTCACTCCCCAAACAATAAGAAAAAGTCTAGACGACTATACTCAACCAGTGATGTCCAACTTATCCTCCGATCCTGAGTTGTCTTCCATTACTTCCTGATGTCCATATCTGCTCTTATTCAGAGCGAGCAGTCACGACTCACTCTCACAGCTGATGTTCGCTGTAGCGGTGTCTCGTACTGGCCGACTTGGTGTATTCTTCTGATTAATGACTATCTCCATATAGCCGTGTCAAGGAAGTTCACAACCAGAATTTCCTTTAGATGAAAGTCTGACACACCATTATGCCAGAACGCCTCTACCGCTGTCACACATCCCAATCTCGTCTTCTCCCTTCTGCCTTTTCAACTTCTCTCTCTCGTGGTCAGGCACGTACTACTAACCGTCTTTCAGGATCCGCACGTCTCCCTCGTCGATTCAGCGTCGACGCATGCGCACCTCTCCTTTTCTGTAATTCAAATAAAATTCAGGGCAGTATCGATAATCATGAAAATGTTCAATATCGATTAGTTGCGGTCCCCCAACCCTTCCTTTGTTTAGGAATGGTCTCCTATCGTTGATTATGCACGTCGCTATTTGCGTCGTTACATTCTTCCCGCACTCACCATAAAAAAAAAATAATGTTGACACAGGTCACATTTTTTTTTTTTTTTTTTTTTTTTTTTTTTTTTTGTGCGTGTCTCTTTTACCAGCCTTAACAAATGTTTATCCAGGAACAAAGGGTTTCAAGTCTTTGACGTGCCACTTCCCCAACTTTTTACCAAAACGGTTTGTCAGTTCGTAGCTATTTTCACTGAACTTTTTCTTTATAATATAGGGCCCGACAAACTTTGCACTTAAACCTGCTGTATAAGCTTGTGAGGCATCACTTAATTTAAAGTTTCTTCTTAACACTAGATCTCCTGGACGAAATCTCACCTCTCTCCTCCGAAGATTATAATAATGACTCGAATTCTTATAGGCGGTTTCTAAGTTATGTCTAACCATTAAACGTACCGTTTTCAATTTATTGAGTCTGTCCACCCAAAGTTTTGGAATTTCTTTATAAATCGGTTGGTTTTCCACCTTTTCGATCCTACTGATAATTTCAGGCTCCTTCCCATAATTTAGCATATAAGGAGTGCATCCAGTGGAACTATGCTTAGCCGTATTTATAGCAAAATTAAATTCTCTCAAATACACATCCCAAACTGTCTGATCTTTTTGAATATAACTAGAAATCATTGTTTTCAATACTCTATTGACTCTTTCTACTGGATTTCCTTGTGGCGAATATACAGGTAAATAACAAGGAGTTATATTAAAAGCTTTAGCTATCTCTCGCATTAATTTACTAGTGTATTGCGGTCCATTATCCATCAGCAAATATCCCGGAATTCCCCATTTAAGGATAATCAATTCATAAAATGCTTCCGTAACTGCTCTACTGGTTGCTTTCCTTAACGCTTTACACTCTACATATTTGGTAAAGGTGTCCTGAAATACAATCACGTATCGGTTCCCTTTTTTGGAACGTGGGTAAGGTCCCAACAAATCAGTAGCTACAGTCATCCAAGGTTTCTCTTTCTGGTAAAAATGCATTGGTCCTGCTTGAGCCGTCTGTAACACTTTCTGTCTCTGACATATTTCACAAGCAGTAACATACTTAGCAACATCTCTAAACATTCCCGGCCAATAATACTTGTTTGCTATTCTAAAGAAAGTTTTAGCTATCCCCATATGTCCTGCAGTCGGTGCATCATGACATTCCTGCAATACTTTAATCCTAAAATCTTGCGGAATAACTAATTTCCACCTATTTACTGTTCCCTCTAAAGTTTGTTCTAACTGATCTAATCTAAGATGGTACAACTTCCCATCTACGACCTTCCAATCTGGCCAAAATTTAGGTTTACTCTGTACTTGCTCTTTCCGCTTAATATACCAAGCATCTTGTATATTTTCCCATTCCACTACTTCAGAGTTATCAGTCAACAAGAGGCAAAATTCTTCCTCTACCGTTTTCTCTTGAACTTTCCCTTCGTGTATTCTAGATAAAGCATCCGGAACTTTTTGTAATCTACCAGGCCTATGTATTACTTCAAAATCATACTCCTGGAGCAATAAACTCCACCTAGCTAATCGTCCAGTCGGATTCTGTAATGTATTTAACCATTTCAGAGCAAAGTGATCAGTATATACTTTAAAATGATAACCTTCCAAATAAGGACGAAACTTTTGAACTGCCCACAATATAGCTAACAATTCTTTCTCGACTATTGCCCACTTTTGCTCACCTACTGTTAAAGTTTTACTAGCATAAGCTATTACTTTTTCCTCTCCTTCCTCTCCTGTCTGAATTAATGCTGCTCCTAGTCCTGAAAAACTAGCATCGGTCTGTAGCACTAGGGGTTTAGTATAATCTGGACAAGTTAATATAGGACTACTAGATAATTTCGATTTTAATTCATCAAAAGATTCCTGACATTCCTTAGTCCAACGCCATCTCTGATTCTTTTTCAGAAGTGCAGTGAGGGGCTTTACAACTTCAGAAAAAAATGGAATGAATCGTCGGTACCAAGAAGCCAATCCTAAAAATGCTCGTACTTCCTTGACTTTTGTAGGGGCTGGATACTCAAGGATACACGAGATTTTATCTGAATCTACAGCAATTCCTAATGGAGTAATGATATGACCCAAATATTTTAATTCACTTCTACAAAATTTTGATTTTTCCCTATTAATTTTCAGGTTAGCTTTTCTTAATTTCTCTAAGACTTTTTCTAACAAGGACAAATGTTCTTCAAATGTCTCGCTAATAAGTACTATATCATCCAAATAACAAAAGCATTTCTCTCCTATCTCTTCTCTTAATATAGTATCAACTAATCTTTGAAACGAGGCTGGTGCGTTATGGATTCCAAAAGGCATAACTCGAAACTGATACAATCCTCTACCAGGTACGGTAAATGCTGTTTTTTCTTTACTTGCTTCATCTAATGGAACTTGCCAATACCCATTTTTCAAATCTATTGTACTGATATACCTAGCATGTCGTAATTTACTCAAAACATGTTCAATGTATGGCAAAGGATAACTATCTCTTTTAGTACAATTGTTTACTTTTCTGAAATCTACGCAGAACCTCCATGTTCTATCTGGTTTCTTTACCATAACTACCGGAGACGACCAAGGTGAATTTGAAGGCTCTATAACTTTTTCCAATAACATTTTATCTATTTCCGCGTGTATAACTTTTTCCAAAATGGGTGATACTGGATAATATCTTTGTTTTATAGGTTTTGCATCGCCTGTATCAATAACATGAGAAATCAGATCGGTAAGTCCAGTACACTGATCAAATTTCTGCAACTGATTTTCCAAAAACATATTCAATCTGTCCCTTTCCTGAGGTGTAGGTAAAGTAAGAATATTATGTAGTTGATCTTCTTCTTTTAAATCTATAGCCTTAACAAATTGAAAAATTTTTGCTGGTTCATCTTTGAAATACCAAGTCCCATCTTGCAAATCTACTACTAACCCAATTTGTTTCAAAACGTCCATGCCCAGAATCATATCTACTGCTAAATTTGGCATAATTTTACATTTTATCGGAAAAATCCTGTCCTGCAATTTCATCTCAAAAGTTCTCTCTCCTGTTATAGAACTATAAGTTTTATCTGCTAATTGCACCACCCTAACTTCAGATTCTTCTACTGCTAAATCTAACATTTTACACAAAAAATCACCCTTCTCTCCCACATAAGTTTTATCTGAACCGGAATCTATTAAAGCAATAAATGTAATATCCTCCAGCAAAATTTCAACAAAACATCTATCTCCATTAACTAAATCTGTAGGATTTATATTTAACATCACACAAGCCTGATTTTTAGTTAATCGTCGTAAAGAATTTGTAGGCCTAACTTTTCTTTCTTGGGGCATCCTACAATCAATAGACCTATGTCCAAGCTTATTACAATTATAACATTTAATCGTAGCGCGTGGAGTAACTCTACGAGGTGCTTTACACTCGAACTGCCTATGTCCTGTTTTATCACAATTCCAACATCGCTGATTATTTGAAAAACGCAAAGTGGTGTTTTTACCATTATCCCTCGACTCATCCTGTCTCTCTTTATTTTCTATTACTTTAACCATTCTAGAATCATTTACAGGACTTGAATTCCGTTCCTTATCCCACGTCTTTGCAGAAAAACTAA
Source organism: Ectobius pallidus (assembly GCA_964059195.1). NCBI lineage: Eukaryota > Metazoa > Arthropoda > Insecta > Blattodea > Ectobiidae > Ectobius > Ectobius pallidus. Next base: position 129,441,770 of record CAXKWD010000003.1, read on the forward strand.
CATTGGGTTTCTTTTGTAACTCGGACGATGGAAGTTCCTGTTTTCCCTGAATTCCTAGCGCTGTATGAACTGAAGGTATAACAACTTGTCTCTGGGGTTTATAAGCCGTTTCTTTAATTGTAGCTCTAACCTGCGTTGGAGGAGGAATATATCTCTCAGAATCTAACAATATTTGTTCATACTGTCTACCTACACGTATTAAATCTGTTATAGTTTGAATCTCTGCAGGTCTAAGGTACAATTTTACATCAGGACGCAAATTTTTGATAACAGTCTTCATCATTTGTTGAGGACTCATTGGAGTACTCAGCCTCCTCATTAACGTTTGAATAGCATTAACATAATCAAAAATCGATTCTTTGGGACCTTGCGTTCTCTGTCTAATCTCATCCAAAAGCGAGTCTTCCTCATCAATAGGCAAATAATATTCTCTAAATTCTTTCAAAAAAGCTTCCCATGTAGGCCAATCTGTTAATCTGTTCCTGTACCAAAGTAAAGCTGAATCTTGTAAAATTTCGGGTAATACTGACAATAACTCTACACCCTGTAACTTAGAACTTTGTTTTAAATCTTCCAATCTCTCCAAAAATAAGTAAATACTATCCCCAGGTTTGAATTTAATGTTCCATTTACGAACCAGATCCAAAGTATTTGGTTTATGCGGCTCTAACTGAATTGTAAACGATGGTACTACTGGTACAACTTCTTCTGAATCAGCTACCGCCATGGCCTTCCTACGCATTAACTTAACCCATGTATACACTACATCTCCATATGAATCTTGTGGTACCGTTATATTATGTTCAACTAAATCTTCTTCCAAAACTTCCTGACTCAGAGCAAAAGCCGTAATTAACACTTGAAATGACTGAGGGTTCTTACGGGCATAATCTAACAAGCGTTGTCTTAACTCATCCCTTGTACCTGTGGTCGGTAACTTTACTCTATCACATTCTGCCTCTAAATCCGCCTTCCTCAACTTCCTAATAGCTTGGGTTAGCTCAGCTGCTCTTATTTGTGCATACGGATCAACATAAGTAGCCATATTTATATATTAACAATACCACTGAAAAAAAAGATTAGAACACACAATAGTTCAGTCGTCTGTCTTAGTCATCTATAGAAGTCCTTACTTGTCAATAGTCATTATTCTTTTCCCAAAAATATGTTATTATTATTATTATTATTTGTTTTTGAGAATAAATTTCAGTTATACTAACCTAACTCCCAAAATTCTTTTAACCCTATCTCGCCTCACGTTAGGATATCAAACTATCACTGCCTCACGCTATGGGCTATCATAATATGGAACTTCAACTGAATAAAGGTTTCTTTTTTTTTTTTTTTTTTTTAACAATTTTAACTAAATTAAGTTGCAACAATTAGCAATACTGTTTTGTTTTAACACTACTCAGCCCCACGATATGGGCGCCAAACTTTGTGACGGGCTTTTCTACTTTATACTATGGGCGACCAAACTTTTGAAGGCGCTCTTACTTTATGCTATAAAGTTCCCTAACTTCTTGGATTAAATCTTCGCCAAAATCTGTGACGACTAATATGTGATTATTCTCAATCGTAGTATATAAGTTTACTGAACTCCTACAAAACAAGGTCACTCATACACCTGTCGTGTCATCACAACACTGCCTGCATAGTCCACATTCCAACATTCAGTACGACTACCTTTGACACCGGGTGATTGCAAACTTCCTACTCTCAGTCTACTTTCTCTCTCTTTTAACAAATTACCCAGTTTTGATAATATTGATGAAAATTTCTATTAACGGGCGCCATCATCAATACGCTTCCTCTTTTCTTTTTGTTATGTATCAGCCCAGACACAAATTAAATTATAGATACACAGGCTATGTACCTACATGCCCCTCGACTAGCTTTTAAATTAACAGAGGAGACGGGAGTTGGGTTCGGATTTACCTTTCGTTTATTTTTTTTTATTCTGCTTCTTCTTTTTCTCCTTTTTTTTTTTTATACTCACTACCAAAGCATGTAACTTAGCACAAAAACCAGCTACTCTCAAACCATTACAAGGATAAGGGTCAAAAATCTGAACTTCACGTTAATTTACTTTGCATAACAATAACCATAATTTATTTAATATATTATTTTTTTTTTCTTTTTTTCAACAATAACAATCTTATATACAATAAATTACATTTACACTACATTAACCTTTCAACACTTTTATTGGTAGGATAATATTTGATTATTCAAGGTTAGTATACCCAATTTTAACTGTATAAGTACGTTCTCTGTTCAACAATAACAAATTCCTAATTAATTATTTTAACCTTCTTTCTTTTTTTTTGTTTCCAGGTATCTACTAGAACGTCTCGTATTATTTACTATTAACTTGTGTAGTCACTTACATTTGCAACTTCAGGATGTTTCAATATATATGTTATACCCCCCTTTTTTTTTTTTTTTTTTAGAATAAATAAAGGTTTTCAATTTATAATCCAGTCCTTAACTCTACAGATTACATTCAATAATCCCACCTATGTCTCCTATACGAGTCTACTAGTCATCTTAGTCCATGAAGAATTGTATTTAAAGATAGATAGGAAAGACAGTCTCATGAAGAAAGAAATAGAAGTTTAGGCCTATACCTACAGAGTGACTGTGGCGATAGACCACCGATACAGGAGCGGCGTCTAGATCTTGAGTTACAAACAATCTGACTCCTCTCCTGCAACCGGGAAAATATTAATGGGCCGCAAACAAAAATAAAATTTTGTAAATCGATGTCAGAGGTCCCTGACACTCTCTCCTAGAGGCACGTGGGGCCGTTGTTCGCCTCCAACATCGATGGCTTTCACAATCTCTCATAAATTTCTTTTCTTTATATGTTACTAGTATAGGCCTTGCCTACTACCAGATTTTATTTGTTTGATTCGGGATACTTCCGGCGTTCCCTCACCTCACCCTTACAATCTCTAGTACTTGCTAATAAACTACTTATCATCAGTACACTACTCGCAATTTCCTATTCTCCTCTTTCTAACCTAACCAATCATTTGTTGTTATCTTTCAACTCACTCTCCTCTTTCTAACCTGACCAGTCATCAGCTGTTATCTTTTAACCCCTATCTTTCTTTAAGTAGAGTTCCCTTTAGCTTATACCATTGATTTAATTCACTTGGAGGTTATTCTAGTTTTCCTACTTCTTAAGTTACTACTCTTTATCATGGGCACCCAATCTTCTTTTGTCTCTAAATTCCCTAGAATTCTAACTGAAACTAATTCACGCCCAGATTAGTAAGCTTCTCTATAACCCCTGTAGTGACTTTTACTTCTACCCTAACATGTAAATCTTCCAATGGTACACACCTACTGCACTACCACTCGTAGGCCTTCTTTTGCCCTTCAATCTTTCCACTTCTTATCCCCCTCTACCATATTCCATACACTTTCGCTTGTAGATAAATCTCTATAAAAAAATAACTCAACACTACAGGCCAGCATGAAATCTATTTATAGATAGTCACCCGTCACCTGAACGAAACCCAAGAGGGAGGGGCCCTCGTAAGAAGTACTAAGCATGCCCCTTAATTACTTTTCTTCCTTACTCCCCTCGCGTCCTGTCTCAAAAATAACAAAGTTTCTATGAGCATCACCAATTGCCCCTAGCTATGTATTCATTCGTGGGACAATCACCCAAAAAAAACCTAAAGTGAAGAGATTTAACTTTGGCATTCAGTTGTTAGGCTCTTGACTGCTCTTTTATAATTAATTTAGACCAGAAATAGAAAATAGTTGGATTACTGGATTTCATCACTTTACTTCTAGAATTCTCACTTCTATGTTTCTATTCTATTCTATTCTATTATTCCATACGGTGTCTAATCGCCATACATGACTTAGAAACCATCCTTACAAAAAAAAAGGATATCTCAATTTTCTCACTCCCCAAACAATAAGAAAAAGTCTAGACGACTATACTCAACCAGTGATGTCCAACTTATCCTCCGATCCTGAGTTGTCTTCCATTACTTCCTGATGTCCATATCTGCTCTTATTCAGAGCGAGCAGTCACGACTCACTCTCACAGCTGATGTTCGCTGTAGCGGTGTCTCGTACTGGCCGACTTGGTGTATTCTTCTGATTAATGACTATCTCCATATAGCCGTGTCAAGGAAGTTCACAACCAGAATTTCCTTTAGATGAAAGTCTGACACACCATTATGCCAGAACGCCTCTACCGCTGTCACACATCCCAATCTCGTCTTCTCCCTTCTGCCTTTTCAACTTCTCTCTCTCGTGGTCAGGCACGTACTACTAACCGTCTTTCAGGATCCGCACGTCTCCCTCGTCGATTCAGCGTCGACGCATGCGCACCTCTCCTTTTCTGTAATTCAAATAAAATTCAGGGCAGTATCGATAATCATGAAAATGTTCAATATCGATTAGTTGCGGTCCCCCAACCCTTCCTTTGTTTAGGAATGGTCTCCTATCGTTGATTATGCACGTCGCTATTTGCGTCGTTACAATATATGGCATTATTAGATAATTACTTATTATTTAAGTAAAAAATTAAAACAATTAAACATTTACTTACAACACTAACTTGTACTTCAATAACATAGCCTACATTTGAGCAAACAAATTCAATGGGAGCGTTGGCTTTGCATGATTTTAGAAAGTTTGGATAAATTTGGCTCATAACTTGTTGTTTTAAGTTTCAAACACGACTCTAAATTTTCATTTGTTAGTTGACTTCTTACTTTACTTTTAATTATATTTATACAAGAGAACGCTTGCTCGCACGAATATGTCGATCCGAAGATAGTCAGCACTCCAAATGCCAACTTCTTCACCTCACTGTAGCAATCTGGAAGACTATTCCATACGTCGAATATAAGTGCCTCAACTCGCGGCATTTCTTTTAAAGCTGTCCACTTTTGTTGCGTTACATACATACATTTCTGGACATCCAACTCCACCAACTTGCTTTTCAACTCTGTCAATTTTCCACTCCTCAAAGCTTTACTTTTTAAATCGATCAATTGCATTTCTAGAGATCCAGTATCAATTCCAAATGGCTCAATGTGGATTTCGTTACTATTTGTGTTGAGAGGATTTACTATGAATGCTAGAGTGGTTTTTTGGGTTTGAATTGCTCAAATCTGTCAGCAAATTCATCTTTAATTTTTTTATTACTGTGCTGAAGTAATTCGTGTCAACAGTTGCACTGGTTTTATCGCGATATTGTTTTAGAAATTGAAAATGAAGTAATTTACCGCTCTGAATATCTTCTGCAAAAATAATTAATTTTTCTTCAAAACAAACCAATTCTTCTACCAAAACATAGGCTGGGTTTCCCTTTCCTTGCAGTTTTAGATTCAGCTCATTTAATTTCGCTGTATATCCACCATAAAGTAACATTTTTGCAACCATTTGTTGTTCTCTAATTCAGGGTGATTAATGCCTTTTTCATTTAGGAATGTATTTATTTCATTCAAGCACAAAGCAAAACGTTTCAGCACCTTACCTTTGGCAAATATTAGATACAGTACTTAGTTTACGAGTAAAGGTGTTATGCCCAGCTATGCCGAATCAATGAAAATTGCCAAACATATAAACAATCTAAAACTGCAAATACATACCTACTTTGATCCTCAGAGTTCGAAAATAGGTTTATTAAATAATTATTTATAGGTACTTACACTTATAATTATTATTTTAACGCTAATTTTTAAATAATAAAAGCTATAAAATAGATAAATAATAAAATAGGTAATTTATTACATATATTTTAATAAAAACACTTTCGCGGTAATATCCAACAGTAGTACTTTGTTTCTTTTTTGACAATTCTTATTGACTTCAAAAAAGTAGTTATGTATCTTATTTTGAAAAAAATATGTATAATATGTATTTTAATAATATAATACTTACTATGTTACCTACCTTTACTTCGGTTTTTTATTATTATTATATATATATATATGTACATACATAACTTTGAGAAGATAATTCGTTTCTAACTCTTTTACTTGAAACAACAAACTATACGTCACAGCCAAAGCACTGGTGAAGACGCAAACTTGTCTTTCGTCGAAAGCGAATTAAAACCTACATAGAAACGTCCGACGACGGCGTCATTCGAGAGCTTCCGACGGACTGACGACAGTGACGACGCGTGTCACGGGGGAGGGGTGCGGTGAAAAGCGAGTACAAGTGGCTGAGAGAAGAATCGGTGCCTAATCCTCGTTGATCGATTCAGAACGATTTTTATTTATTTATTTATTTATTTATTTATAAAATAAATAATATTTGCGTATGGAACTAAAGAGCCGCAGCTTCACATTCAAAGAGCCGCATGTGGCTCGCGAGCCGCAGGTTGCCGACCCCTGGAGTAGTCTGATAATCAAATGCAAGGGAATATGTCATGGCTAACTGTATTGCAAATTCCAAAGCCGTATATGATCAGTGTAAAACAATATGTTGTCAGGATAACCGATTTTCATTTGTTAAATTTTTCTAATATAATACCATAAAATAGGCATTAAATTGGGCCGATACCGGTCAACCGTTTGGTCAAATATCAATAGATTTGTTCCCACGGACATTTAAACGCGTATATCAGGTTTCATTAAAATCCGATAAAGAGTATTTGAGTTATCGCGCTTTTTGTTATACATTATTATAAGGTACTAAATTGGGCATTATTCCGGTACCGGCCAACCGATTTGGTCTAATATCAATAGACGTCTTCCCATGGACATTATAAATGCGTATACCGAGTTTCATGAAAATCCGATAATGCGTATTACAGTTATCGCGCCTTTAAAATAGACCTTAAATTGGGGTTTACTCCGGTACCGGTCAACCGATTTGGTCCAATATCAATAGGATTCTTCCCATGGACGTTATAAATGCGTATATAAAGTTTCATGAAAATCCTGTAAAGCGTATTTTGAGTTATCGCGGGTACAGACACACGGACAGACAGACAGATATTTTCCCGCCCCCCACACAATCTCATAAAGTACCATACCTGTACTGGCACTTAATAACTCGAAATAAATAAATCGTGAGCCTAATCGTTACGTTAATTATTGTCCTTGCGGTCCGGCAAGGATTTCTAATTTGCATGAGGAAGTGAGTCTCGTGCATAGATTTAAGGGTAGAATATTCTGCTATAAAAAATAAGGCTGATCTCAATCCAAGGCACTGATTCAGTCGACTCCATATCGTTCCCTGATAGTATCTTCTTGAATTCTTGAATTCAAAACAAGTTCACCTGAAAAAAACAGATAGGCCTACTTGTCTCAACGGATGTGTTTTCATTAATTAAGTCGCTATTTGTCTTTCTACTAATATCTCGATCATGTATCGTTTACACTTGCTGAACCCAAAAACTTCTCCATTAGTTAATTTCTTTCAATTTACAGAACTTTTTTTATTATATAGAGTTGTTTCAGTGGCAATTGTTTACTGAGTGGATCAGGAAGTGCAGTTTGTACTTTGATTCTATAGCGCAAATGCATGTCATACCTCGTTTAGAGAAGTTAAAATTCGTATTCGTTTGAAAAGTAACAAATGCATGAGAAAGAAACAAAAGTCTATGAGCCAAAATACAAGGCGCCCGTCTCATTTCCTAATTAGTGAGCTGTGTCAATTTCTGTTCAGCCCTCTTCATAAATAACGTCTATTTAAATCTTTCATTTCAGATCTTTCTAATTATATTAGCTTCTAGTAGCCAATGCAGTAATTGGAATGACGCTAGTGACACGAGTCTGACAAATCTCACTGAAACATCACCACGAAGAGAACACTGCCAGAACTGGCACGAAAAGCTAGGCATGATCGCAAATGAGACGTCCGGTCCATGATCTATTACGCCTATAAAAACAACAAAAGTTTCTATTCGAGCATTATACCACACATTTTAAAATTATTCTTCTGAACTGAATAAAAATTTCCTGAACATCGGAAAATGCGGATCACAGTTTACACAATATAATTTTGATGCTTTTGTACACAATATCAAAGAGAAAATTATTTTTTTACCTACAGCTCTCCAAATTAATAAATGACCGTGGTTGTAGCGCAAGCACTTATTTATGTCACTAGCATGAGAAGAGCATTATTTCTAAGCTGATTAGGCAACCTTCAAAAACCCGAAGTGAATAGCATGAATGCTCCGAACAGACTGCGGAGATTGGTGCGCGTGGGAGAGGAAGCGCATCTGCGCAGGACATTTTTAGTAAGCATGGATATTTTTTAAACTTGTTTAGAATTGATTCCTTCCTGCCTGTTCCATTTTAGATATACATACATTTTTGAATGGATAGTTCCATACGAACCTCAAGAATCAACTAACTCGAACTCCGCAATGCCTATGTATTACAGAGCTGCTATAGTAGGAAGGGATTTCAGAGAATATTTTGTGGAACATCTTATTTTCAAAATAAGCTTTCTTCTGTTAAAACGATAGAGTTTTGTCTTCATTTCTATGTAATTAAAACACAGCATTTAAAACTGTTAAAATTAAATAATACATTAGACTTTACTTTAAAACGCTTCGTAAGGCTTTACATCGCGTAAGTTATTTACTACCGGCACAGTTTGTCTTGGAAAACAATATTGTTCAGAAGTTCGAGGAATGTCAGAGAAATCCATGAGTTAATATAAAATGATGCGCGATATATACCTTAGATCGATATGTTGCAGATACACGAAAACCAAACCTTGGCCATAGCCTTCTGGGAGTGCACAAATCACTAAACTAACGTTAGTTAATTTAAATACAGCATGACTGAAATGTATAAAAGACAGATATGAAAACTGAAAATTTCACAGATGGAGAATTTTTCTTCAGAAATGGGAAGTATTTCAAAAAGAACATATTTGTCGAGGACTACATAAGCTTTTAGGCGTAATTTAAAACAGAACTACCAACCATTTATGTTAGTGCCTGTTCAAGAAAGGAGTAACCTGCCAAACACGGGGTTTGTCGATTCACGACTCACGTGCAGTTCCAAAGTTTTAGCAAAGTCTGCATCAGGGGTTCTCAACCCGTGGTACGCTTAGCCCGAAGGGTACGCGAAAATCTGTAAGGGTTACGAGGTTGAGCAATGGAATGGGGCAATGCTAAAAAAATACCCTTGGGGAAAAAGTAGCAGTAAACAACAACTGTGAGCCATTTGAAAGAATAAATTCCCTTTTAAAAGAAAATTAAAGGAATTATCTGAGTTTACTGACTTTAAATTATTCAAATGGGCCTGCACCTGAATTTATTGAAGATTCGCGTAAGAGGATATTTTCCACCTAGAGACAGATAAAAGGATTGGATCCTTGGCTCCTTTTCTTTTGGTGCTAAGGAAACTTCTAGAAACACGACATTCCCAGAAGGAACAATATTAATCGAAGTGTCGTGTGATTTTAACATTGAAAAACAAGTACTTAAGTGCTACATTGTTGAATTTTTGGATCGGTGTTGGGAAGGAATACAAAGAACTATCAAGCACTGCTATAAAGTTTCTTATTGGATTGAAGGGGGTTTCGAGTTTGACTTAAGTAAAAAGTAAATATAGACACAAAATTAATATTGAAGAGGATTTAAGGGTGTATTTCACAAAGCTAGAGCCGAACAATAATCAGCTGTATAAAGGGAAACAATCAGCCTTCTCATTAATTTCTTATGAGGTGGGTCTACTTTTAAATTTTATATTTGTTTCAGTAAAAATGTCATTAAAATATATTTAAACGATATCTCTAGGTTCTATTGAAATACCTTGAATAATAGCCTACTATTACAGCGGTTAAACCATATTAACTGACCCTTAAGGAATATTTTACGAACATGACTGATTTTACTATTTAAGAGGTGCGCATAATTACTATCGGTAAAAGGGGTACAGTGATTTGGAAAGGCTGAGAACCCCTGGTCTATACCACTGTTTTCCTGCCTCGTCGGACACGCAATCTACATGACTCACTTGGACTCACCTTTGTCACTGTGTACATGCTCGCACCCGCACCATGATTATTTTAATAGCTACACCCAGACACCATACTTTAGCATTGTGAAGTTCCTTACATGAATATGCAATGCATTGTATGAAGTGCAATGTGAACCTGAATTACTTACGAGTTCTTCATGAGCAATCAGCCAAGTGGAAGTTTTAAAAGTTTTCGAGCTTTCGGACTTCAGCTCTGAGTTCATCTTCTGGGACATGTATGAACATTTAGGCAGTCTTCTCAATCAGATCCTAGAAGATGGACTCAGAGCTACCTGGACATTTAGGCAGTCTTCTCAATCAGATCCTAGAAGATGGACTCAGAACTGGAGTCCGAAAGCTCAGAAATTTTTAAAACTTCGACTTGGCTGATAGCCCAAACACCGAGAAAAAAATTAAAATCTCTCATATGAACCTGAACCTGAACGTTTATTAGATTTGGAAACTCTATTCTGTTCTCCATATGCTTGTTTTAAAATGCCATTATATCAGCATACATAACTAATGGTTGATGCCTACTTATGATAAATGCTAATGAAATGAGATATTCATATTGAAATAATCTTATAGATGAGGTATGCCTACTTCCTTACCTGGACACAAAGAACGAAGGAGAAACAGGCCTCAGGAAAGACAATTTCGAACAGAATAGGAGGGAAGTAACTCTTGGTGTAACTTAAGCATCTCATGTGCAAAATTTAAAAAAATCGTTTGAGCGCAGTTTTCGAAAAACGAAATTATGTGAAGTCCCTTTAAAAATAAGAGAAAGTTGTCGCCAATATTTGTGTCACATCCTCAGAAGGATCTAACCAAAATAAAAATGTTTGTTTTCATACGATTTTCCGTTCTGGAGCTAGGCTGTTCACAGACACAGACATACAGACACACACATAAACATGTTTCCGAAAATAGTATTTTTGGATTCAGGGACCTTTAAAACGTGCATTTACGTTAAAAACTCAACCTCGAATTTGGGGGTCGAAGAAAAAAACACTTCTACCTATAGTAGGCTACCTTACGGTACGGGCAGAGGAAGTAAAAATAAAGTAAACGGCCTTCATAAGTCTATAATTAGTCCATTTTACAGATAAGCATGACAGGATATTATTTTTTTGTACAACTCTCTCTTTGGGATGATGAATTTCAGTTCATTTTTTTAGCAAATAGTACCACTTTTCTTGTTTATCCATTTTTTGTATTACATATTCTTTATCAGATAAGCTCTGAATTTACCATTACATAAATTAGTTCCTTTCTGTCCGTAAAATGTGCCTTGCATTACAGTTTTGTGAGGATAGTCTGAAACCAGTTGTTTGCACTGGGACAAATAATACACGAAGAATAGTGGACTGTAACTTTAATTATCATTAGCCCAACACAAACATACAAGTTTTAATAACAAACTATGAGCAGCTACCAACTTCCACCTGATCACCGTGGAAGCGGGAGAACAAAACTAAAATGGCTGCCGCGAGGAAGGACTGCGCGCGCATGCCTAGCATTTAACCTTCAATAGGCGCGCTAAATCCCAAACATACTCCCACCCTTGATCTATCTAGATCAACACACAAATACATGAATCAATAACTCCCACCCTTGATTTATCCAACAATAGAAAACACAATTACATTTAAACATTCACTTTAGAAGGAAACGGGCAGAGTTTTACAATAGGTCTTTGGATTTCACCAGTCGCAGTTTTTAACTTTACTACTCTAATCAAACCGTCTTTACCGGGAAACACTTCAACAACTTTTCCAGTTTTCCAACACAATGGAGGAACATTGTCTTCCTTTATTAAAACTAGATCACCAATGTCAAGACTAGAACGGATGTCCAACCACTTAGGACGACGTTGAAGTTCTGTCAGGTACTCAGTAGACCATCGCTTCCAGAAGTGCTCCATCATCTGCTGCAGATGCTGACTTCTCCTTTTTTCAGGAACAGCTCTTGAGTTATGAATAAATCTCAAAATGTAAGAGAAGATTCTTTTTAGTTTATCGATGGAAGAGAATTTTTTGATGAGATCATTTAAACTTGAAGAATGTTTGACATTCGCAGCACAAGTAACAACTTCTTCTTTAGAAGATTTTACATCAGGTATTTCATTTGGTAATTGCATTTCATTAATAGATGTAGGAGATGAAGTAGCATTCACTTCCCATAAGAATGTTGGACCCCTCCACCATAGCTTCAATGTAGATAACTGATCTGGATATACACCACGGGTAATGCAGTCAGCAGCATTCTCTTCAGTTGAAATATGAATGTTGAAATATTAATGTTGAAATATTAATGTCTGTGTCATCTTGTATTTCAGAGACCCTATTTGCAACGAAGGACTTCAGCTTGGCTGGAGTAGATTTCAACCAATATAAAACAATAGTACAGTCAGACCATAGATATATTTGATCTAATCTACTTAATTTCAATGATGACAATACCTTTTTCAACAATCTAGACAATAACAATGCTCCACAGAGCTCTAATCTAGGTACAGACTGTGTCTTGATAGGAGACACTCTAGATTTAGAAGTAACTAGTGAAACAGAAACTGAATTATCATCAGATATGGATCGCAGGTAGATACAAGCACCATAAGCTTGTTCTGAAGCATCACTGAATCCATGTAATTCAATTCTCTGGATATTTGCAGAAGGAATTATTTTTCTGTCAACAGTTATGTCATTTAGGCAATGTAGATTACCATATATCTTGTTCCATTCATCTTGGACTGAAGTAGGTAGTATCTCATCCCAACTTGTCTTCAAAATCCATAATCTTTGTATGAATATTTTACACTTAATAACAGCGGGAGCCAAGAAACCCAAGGGATCGAAAATTGAAGATATGACAGATAAAACATTTCTCTTCGTCACCTTTGTTATTGGCTTGACATCAAACTTAAATTGAAAACAATCATTTTCAGGCTGCCATGTAATTCCTAAGGCTTGCACAGTATGATCTCCAATGATCTTGTAGTTAGCTGGCCTCTCTTGCAATTCCGGAGTTACATTTTGCAGTACTTCATCACAGTTTGATGACCATTTTCTCAATGGAAATCCAGCAGAAGCGAGTAAATCAATAAGCTGAGTCTGCAACCTTTTGGCTTCTTCAACTGTAGAAACACCACCTAGATAATCATCCACATAGAAATCAGATCTTAGGGCTTCAGCAGCAGCAGGACATATTTCTTGATTCTCATCAGCAAGTTGTTTGAGACATCTAGTTGCCAGAAAGCTAGCACGACTCGTCCCATATGTTACAGTAGACAACTTATAACATTTTAACTCCTCTTCTATATTATTTCTCCATAGAATTTTCTGTAGGCATCGGTCTCTAGGATCAACGAGCACTTGCCTATACATTTTTGCAATATCCGCAGTCATTGCTACTGGATACTTTCTGAATCGAAGAACAATGGAGTACAACTCTTCCTGAACAGCAGGACCAACACACAGTAAATCATTCAATGAGTAATTATTGGAAGATTTGGCAGAACCATCAAAAACAACTCTTATCTTAGTTGTGGAACTATTAGGTTTAAAAACAGCATGATGAGGAATGAAGAATTGAGTAGATTCATCCGACATGTCACACAAATCCATATGACCTAAGTCCTCATACTCCTTCATAAATTGCGCATAATCATGATGCAGTTTTTCATTAGATTCAAATTTCCTTTCAAGCAGATTCATTCTCTTTCTAGCTTGTCCGAAGGAATCCCCAATAGAAACTTCTAGGCGAACAGGAAGTCGAACTATAAATCGGCCATCAGAAGTTCTCGAAGTATTTTCTAAGAAATGTTGTTCACAATATTTATCTTCCTTTGTTTGAGGAATGTGGTTTATTTCCTCTAATTCCCAAAACTTTCGAAGTTGATTATCAAGCATATCATTTCTGCTTAAACAACTCATAACCTCATTGTTAGTATGACGAATAGAATGCAGTGGCATTTTACCAGATAACACATAACCCAGATGAGTGTTTATCAACGTGGGATGACCTTTGCGCTTAAAGGTTTCACCAATCACAAGATCGAAGAAAACATCAGCTCCAAGCAATAAATCAATTTTTGCTGGAATATAAAATTCAGGATCAGCCAATGATATGTCAGTTGGCAATGACCAATCTTCATATTGAACAGGAGCACTAGGTACAAGACCAGTAACATTGTCAAGAACAGCACAATTCACATTAAACTCATAGTTGCTAATTCTGGAATGTACATTAACTGAACAGGTGTGCACAACCTTTGCGGCACAAACATCATTAATTCCACTAACAGAGAATTTATTCTTGATCAATGGTAGATGCAACTTCTTCACTAAATCAGTTGCTATGAAAGACATTTGGCTTCCAGAATCCATTAAAGCTCGACACCCAACAAGATCACCATTCTTGGCTTCAACATGTACAGCTACAGTTGGCAATAGTGCTTTTGCGTTGGCTATGTTCTGACCTTTTGACGAAGTATAGCTAGATACACTGCTAACATTGGAAGTGGCATTAGCATTGTTAATAGCATTATCAATATGTAACAGTTTATGATGTCTTTTGCTACAAATGGCACAGCTGTCTTTACACTTAGCAAACACATGGGATCCTTTTAAACATGAAAAACAAAGTTTATTTTCTTGAAGAAATCTTCTTTTTTCCACAAGAGACACAGCTTTAAAATCTCTACAATCATGCAGTGAATGGCTATTTCTGTTGCAAAATATACAACTGACAGAATTTACATTAACAGTCAGAGTTTTACTTGAAGATATAGATGACTTAACCCTTTGTTCACTAGGATTATTTCTGTACTCAATGATTTCTAAAGCTTGAGCTTTTATTTCAATGAATGTAATAAGATCTTGTAGAGAACTGAACTGATCATTAGCCGTTTTCAATTCCCACTCTTGTCTGTCTTGTTTCCTTAATTTTTCAAGAATGATTTCAACTAATATCACATCATGCAGTGGTACATTAGGTTTCAATGATTCTAATGCCCTTTTATTACTTGTTGCATTATTTACTAGCGATCTGTATTCATTACTGGAACCTGTTTTCACTGTAGATAGATTTAGTAGTGACTTGACATAGTTGGCAGCAATTATTTTGTTGTTATTGTATCTGTCATAAAGCAACTTCCAAGCAGTTGGAAAATTGTCTGCACTAATGGTTAAACTTTCTAGAAGACCTTTAGCTTCTCCTCTCAACGACGAAATTAGGTAATGAAATTTCTGTATGTCATTTAATGATTCATTGTTTAGTATTAAGCTTGAGAATATGTCGTGAAATTGCAACCATGTCCTAACATTTCCATCAAATGTAGGAATATCAACAGCGGGCAATTTTACCAAGGAATCACTATTATTCGATATTACAGATGCAGGGGGGGAAGGCACTTTAACTTCTTTATCAACAATTCCTTCCAGAGCTGCTTTTATTCTGTGGTAATCCTCTATGAACTTTTCTCTGTCTGCATAATGACCTGCAGGATCTTCACAATTTAATTCAATTTCATCTTGAACTTCCACATATTGATTAAAAATATCAGGCAAGGAACTCAAACGTGAACGAACTTCATTTACACTAACTTGTTCAGTATACTTCTTTAGAAACTTGTCGACGTAGGTTAATGTCCTTTTAGCAATAGCTCTTTTCTTTATTGCTAATTTTTCATTAAATTCTTCCATTTTTAACATAAACTAGATTTCAATACTTGATGACTTCGAAGAATAGTTGTATACATTTCATAACAGGAACACCACGAATAGAAGCATCAACACACTTTCACAGTTCTCAAAGTCAATATAACCATAATGTCTGCGTTCGCGGGAACCATAGATATGTGCACATGGCGAATTATAACACGTTTTATTAGTCCATCAGGCACGGAGGCGACCAAAATATGTTTGCACTGGGACAAATAATACACGAAGAATAGTGGACTGTAACTTTAATTATCATTAGCCCAACACAAACATACAAGTTTTAATAACAAACTATGAGCAGCTACCAACTTCCACCTGATCACCGTGGAAGCGGGAGAACAAAACTAAAATGGCTGCCGCGAGGAAGGACTGCGCGCGCATGCCTAGCATCACAGATATATAGAGATAGATCGGCAATGGTGTATGCTGTACTATTGGCGGCAGTGAAGCCACGTTGATGCGCGGACCGCCATATTACTACACTGTAGCAGCTGATCGAGTACAAGCCACAAGAGCGTTACAGCGATGTGAATTTTAGCATTTTAGCTAATAATGTAATTGGACTGAGGAGTATAAATACTTTGTCTAAAATGGTGAATACCTGTGTGGTATTCGGGTGTAATTTTTCATACTACGACAGAAAGAAACAAGGAAAGGAACACGTTTCAATACAATCGTAAGTAGGCCTTTCATTATTATTGTTAGCCATTTCATGCATTATACATGCTTTAGTTTCTATGAATGTATTATATGGTTTTAAATAACCATAACCTAATATTGTTAACTATTTCATACACTGTAAATAGTCATATATTACTTTAGCATTTAGAAATTGCAAATAAACTTAACCTCAATTTATGCGTATTTTTTGCATTGTAAATAATATTATGCTTTAGTTACTAGGAATCTTTTATATTTTTATAAATAACTGTAAGCATACAATGATAGCTATTTCTTGTATTATTCATACTTCCTTAAGAATTTAAGAATGTGTTATAATATTTGTAAGCCATCTTATGCACTATAATATTAATATTCATATGTTATGCTTTAATTTATGTTTGTAAATAAACTATACTACTTGATAGAGAAGTAGCGGCTCCGGTCATGAAAACCACCAATAACGGCCATGGGTGTCGGCATGCTGACCACATGCCCCCAAATCCTGCCATCTGCCTACGGGAGATGACGCAGCGGTCGGGTGGTAGGCCAAGTCCCTCCAGGGATGTGGCGCCACGGAGTTTAGTTTTAGTTTAAATAACTATAACCTTAATATACCTCTTGGTACAGTAAGGTTAAACTTTTGGATAGTAAATTTTAAATTTAGGATTTTTTATTTTGGATCTCTGAATTTTTTATTTTTTAAATTTAGGATTTTAGGATTTTTTATTTTTTCAATTTTTAAAATTTTAGATTTTTTATTTTTTAAATTTTGGATATTTGGATTTTTTACTTTGGATTATTTTTTAAAATTTGGATTTTCTAAATGTTGGGTCTTTGAATTTTTTAATTTTGGAATTTTTTATTTTTTTATTTTATATTTTTAATTTATTTTTATTTTTAATGTCGGATTTTTAGACTTAAATTATGGATTTTCGATTTTTTAAGTTGAATTTTTTGATTTTCTAAATTTTGGAATTTTCGATTTTTTAAATTTTGGATAAGCCTAATTATTGAGTTGATTGTTTTCTGTGCAGTTCGTTCCGTCACACCAAACTAATTTCGTGACGATTTTGTCCGTAACGCAAGCTCTCGATTTAATCCTACCGCGGCTAAAGAGGTTTCACATAAAAAACCTAATTTTTAGCAAGTAATAGGAACCAATACTTGAGAAAAATAGCAAGAGGACGTGCTTTTTCAATGTGGTTTCAGTGTGTTCACTAGTGGATACAAAATTTCCAATAGAAAATAGACTTTAATCTAAGTTCTCGTAATAGTTTCCCATTGAATTACGTGTAGTTCAATGAGTGTCTTCAGGTGAGGCAAGATGGCGGCATAGCGCAAGGCTAGGCTTCACCGCCGTGACCCAGATTGCCGGGCTGTGCCTAGCATTTAACCTTCAATAGGCGCGCTAAATCCCAAACACCAGTTGAGTATGTAAGATGTTCGAACGAATTTGCTCGAAATTGTTTTTATACTGTAGACTAATAGGCTATGTAAAGCCATTTAGTACCATTTTAGCCTGATTACTTCAATATTTTTTTTTAATCGCAGACATTCCACATACTTATTATTTGATATGGTAACATGCCTAAAAATGGATTCAATTACAATTATTGCATGTCTGAATTTAATTTATGCGAAAAAAATCGAAGTGCAGTAATAAGAAAACTTTTACGCAAACGATTTTAGATGTTCAATAATGTAATGTGCAGTACCTTCAGAAACAAGCAATTTAAACATCGCAACATGGTACACGTTAATGCCTGTGTAAATATATACTCACAAATATTGGTAAAAAACGAAGGTGCAAAATTTAATCATAATCCCTTCATAAAAGAGGATGTGGGCTTTTGTATAGCAGAGCCCCCTATAGGCCTACTAACCAAACGTTAATTAAGGTAACCTACTAGGGAAAATTCAAATATCTACAATTACCTTCAACTAAACTGGAATTGTTATCGTATAGTATCGGTATTTGATTTTACATGCAGAAAATTATTATCTGATGATCCTTGATGATCTGATTATCTGATGATCCTTAATGATTTTCAGAATTTTAGATTATGCTATTTTAGTGGTAAAATGTTCGTTGAACGATTCTATCTTATGAAAAACCGAAAATTAGAGCTTCAAAACATTCTCATTTCCCAATTAACATGACGTAAAATTGTTTAATGAATTTCCAATATGTTTTCACTATTTTAAGATGCAGTGCTGGATCGTTTAATAATTTTCCCATTCGATTTTAACATTTTAAAAATAAAAACTAGGGAACTACTAGGATGTATAAAAATCAAAGCTAAAATTTGTATCACTATAGAACTGCATTGTGAAAAATTGCAGGAAACTGAATAAATAGTTCGCAGGGTAGAACAATTCGAACAGTGAGATGTGCACAAAAGTGATTTGCCAGAAAATTTACTTTCCCAGCATTAGATCGAAGTTACTTACGTATCGCCACGACTCAAAGACAAAAATAAATGTCTTATTTTTTGTAGGATAATGGCCGGCTTCTTTACCTATATTATCGTGGCGTTCTACGAACCTTTCCATTATTGTTCCAGGCGGTGATGGCTAACCGATCCCTTAAATGATAGATCCCACTAATGTGGGAGTAGCTGGGACCTAAAGATTTACGCAAAATCCGAACCGCGAAGGGTCTTCTGTATGCTTCACTTAACAAAAAAACGACAGAAGTGAAGATAGTGGTCGCTCATCCAAGTTATGTTCCAGCCAGCGGTGCTTAATCGTTTTAACAGGTTGAAGTGGTATGACCACCATTCCATAGGAAAACCGAGTTTAAGAAATTTTAATGTTCAAATACAGTATTATTATTTTTAATACTTAAATTCTACTTTGGTCCCTTTAAATGGCGTTTACCGTATTCTATTCAAGATCACGCAAACAGTAAAGGGGTCAATCCATATGAAACCAACAAATCAATAATAAAATAATTTGTTGCTGACATATTTTATTTTATTTTTAAGTATACATTTTCTGTTTCTATATGTAGGCTATCTGGAAATACAAAACGATTTTTTCACATCTAGCGGACATTTTGTTTAGAAGGATTTGTCATTTTTGGCGTTTTCAGAGGTTAACGAAAAGTCACATAACTATTTCGTTTATTAAAATATCAACTTGAAATAAAAACCATCTTAATCTACAAGCAAAAGTCTACAATTCATTTTTTGACAAAAAATTTGTTAGGTTTTAAGGAAATAATCTAAAACTTTATTAGAAAATCATGTTTCGTTTAGATTAAATTTGCGACTTCATACTTTATATATATATGGGTGATTCTTCAAATACGGGAAAATTTGTGTTCCGGAGTGATATTTCTCTTCAAATTCAACTTTAAAAAAAAAAATAATAAAAGATTGTTTATACTACTTCCACACTACAACTATCACTTCGAAATGTCACTAACTTTAAATTCTGATATTCCAAAATCAAATTTAATTCAATGAAATGTCATCCACATGCCCTGTCCCATACCCCGGTTTTGTACCGTATATTCTAATGCATTTTTCCACAAAACAAAATGTTATTTCCTTTTCAACTTTTTTCCTGCCAATCAGTATGAATGTGTGAAGAATATTAACCCCTAAAAAATAAAATGAAATAAAATTGTCACCCCACCTAATGAACATAAAGAATGTCCCAAGGCTTTTTGGTCATCCACATGGGTGAAAAGAATGGAATTTTTTCTGCAGAAATGATAAATTTGTATAACTGGCAACAGTGATAGAAAGCCAACAAAGCTTGTGGTTGAATTGTGCTAGCTTACAAACAGTTTGGGATTAACAAAGGACTTTACATCATTTTCAAGGAAAGCGTTTTTATTCCCCGTCATTAACATGACTTCTAGAAAGTAGGCAGAAAGTGAATATTTATTCATTTTGATTATGCACTATGATAAACCTACCAATTCAAAGTACCTGATTAAAGTTCAGCCTACAAGGCTTTAGAAATGGCTTGCCAAGACCACTAAAACTCCTTTTTTGTCATCCACATGCCTGATTTTTGTGTCATCCACATGCCTCATGAAGGGGTATGTGGATAACTCTCAAGTCATGTAGATGATAAATGTATGGTACTACTGTGTTTGTGGTGTCTGTGACCTGTACTTAAAATCTTAAAACTGATTAAATGAATTTCTGCTTGATTCCCCCCCCAAAAAAAAACCATAAAAACACAGTCTAGTTAAAATTGCATTAATTCCGGAGTATGCACACAAATTTGCAAATTTGGTGCAAAATCAACTGAAGCACACTGAGAAAAATATGAAATCACATAAAGAAAAGCAGATTGTTGCCAAAGTTAGTCATTAATATGGCCTTCTGCCATCCACATGTACACGGATGTCATTCACATGGCTTTAAAAAAAATATATATATATAAACATTTAAGCTCTGCTGGTGTCTTATTATAATCAAGTAACCCCTGAAGTATTTTATTAATTTTTTTGAGATTTTAAAAACAAAGTAAAAAATTTGGATTTTACACACTCCAAATTTTCCCGTATTTGAAGAATGACCCATATAAAAGGGATGAACGCACATTTAATATTTTTTCCCCAGAAAGATATAATAGACCACTAGAAGCTAGTAAAATTTGAGATCATTTATATAAATCCTTTAGGTTTTATGAGTCTCCAAATATTGAGATTTTCTAAAATTGCTGATTTTCAGATTGGAATATCTCAAAACAGACTGAACGTAAAAATCTGAAATTTTCCCAAAATATTCTTCTAGTGACTAGTATTGAACACATAAAAATTCATCATTGTGTTCTGACTGGAAGTAATATTTTAAAAATAAAGAAAATGCCCAAAAAATACGCTGTCAAATGAGCAACTGCCACCTACTACTAAGTGTTAAAAATACAATAAAAACTGTCAAAAATAGAATTTCAATTTGGATATCATATACGTTTTACGAAGAAAATAATGTAAAAAACACATCGGGCAACATGTGAATTCTTCCTTCAATCATAATAATTGTGTAGGAGGCGACCAGTCGAATGCGCATAACGTCGCGCGCAACAGGAAGATGTAAACAAACATGGAGCATGAGGCTATCTGGATGATGCAGTGGGATGGCAAAAAGGTAGGAAGAGAAGGAGGGGTTCTGGAAAGAGGTGAATGAATTAGAAGGTTTTTGGCGCTGGCGACGATATAAGAATAAAATAGGCGCCGTCTGCTAACTCAAGTATAGTACTTGAAGCCTCAAGAGAAGCATCCAGCTTTCTGAATTCAGTTTCTCAATCCTTATTAAAACAGGATGCTATCATGATTTTAACCGGCTAAAATTGAAAAAAAAAAAACCACTGGTCAGGTCTTTTTCAATTTTAGCCGGCTTTTTTACAACCCTGGCTATAGTCCAGTCGATATCACTTTTTACCTGGAAAATATTCCGAAGTTAATGAAATTTTTATAGGTTATCTGCAGTGGCGTAGCAAGCTTAGGGGGTACCCGGTGAGGAAAATTTCTTGTCACCACCCATTTTAAATTATGAAAAGATGGAACAGTTCCAAGTGTTATTTTTTGGATAGTCAAAGGTAATCCCACGAGAGTTTAAGAGTTTATAGATAGATGCAGCTGCAACGAATTTATCTGATGTAACTCGTAAACTAAACGGAAAATGCAAAATTAGTAATAATTACTTTGTTATATAAAAACAAAACTAAGCTCCATAATCATGGCATACTATGAATCAACCATCCATAAAGCGATTCGAGTTACCATGTTGTCGCCATGTTGTAACCAGTGCTTCCAATGGTGCAAATAAGACATAGTTAACCTAATTCAGCGAATTTTTTTTAGGATTAAGGAGACATACATATCAAGCACATTTTGCTGTACATTGTACATTGCACTGTTAAACGACAATATATGCTATAATTATTATTATTATTATTATTATTAATCTAAAGTACGTTATAGACAGATAGATATACATTGTTTTCGTGAGCGGCAGATTCACGAATCGTGGGTGTTACCATTAATAAAGCGAACATCTTTTGTTTCACACATTTCTAGGCCAAAATACACTCCCGAAATTGTGCAAAGTTTTATTTTTGAAGTGATTTTTTTATATTTTGTTTTCCAAGCGAAATCTCGAATTTTGGAAAGTTTAATTGTGATAAAAGGACAAAATTTTGTATTTATGTCAGGTACCTTTCAAAATATGAACCGAAGATTGGAGAAGAGTTTTCCTTATTTTTGCATAAAGAAAGTTTTTTTTTTTTTCTTCCGAAAACGGCTCTAACGTTTTTCTTTACATTTTGCCCGTGGGTTTCTTATACTAAGAGCTAAAACTTTTATTTGAAACACTTTTTCGAAATAATTCCCTGAAGGGTAGTTATAAGCCACCCACTCTGAATACGCGCCCTTTGCAATATGGCCTCTTGCAGCGGAAAATCGTACGAAAACAAAATTTTGTATTTGGGTTAGGTACCTTTTGGGGATGTAACACGAAGATTGGCGACGACTTTCTCTTATTTTTAAGGAGAGGCTTTTATTTGGGCAGAGGAAGTTATGAGAATTATACATCAGAATTTTTTATAAGGTTGATCCTAATAAATTTCATAAACAAGTAATGTAAGTATTTTACGGAACTGTATTATTAATAATCTATTCTTAAATATGCGCACATACCAATTCAAAATCTAGATTGCCTGAGACTTCGGAGTCAACTGACATTCGAAGATTATTTTCGTCAAAGTCATGACTGCCGCAGCGGGTAGAATTGGTTGCGGCTTGAGTGATATAAAATATCACCGATTGTTGAAGTCGCATTTAAATTAATAAAACTACAGTGACAAGCATCGGCAGAAATAAACACCCCCTCCCCCTAACCATAATATTATTGTTCGTATCAACACAGCGGCCAGTTCAGCCGCGTTTTATTACCTTTTTGACTGCATTTAAAACTAAAAGAAGTTTCAATACGCATGTTGACTTCTAGATAGTTGTTAAACTTATTTAATTGTTTTAAATAATATTATTTTCTTTAAATTCCCTTGAGCGATGGCACCCGGGGCGGCCCGCACCCCCCTTCCTACGCCACTGGTTATCTGGGGGTAGGCCTACTCTAGGATGTCTATCCTAAGTTTTCGACCTCGAGGACCCTGTGCTAACTTGGGGGTGGGGCAAAAACCTCAACATTTTTGGACTATTTTCAGTTTTTCGCTTCTATCTCGTAAACTAAGAATATTTTGTGCACCATAGTACAATACAAAGTTGTAGAGCATTAAATTTTCTAAAATTTGGTTGATAAAACGAATTTGTAGACCCAATATTAACCGAGATACGGCCGATCAAAGTTAGACAAATTTTCTCGAAATGTAAAAAAATATCCGAAAATAGAAGGTTTTGGCCCTATAACTATTTATTACCATCATCTACATGTTAATTATGTTAATTACTCATTAATATCAACATCTTGGAATACCTATGACCCCTTCCTCCACCCATCCCCCTCCCCAAACGTGAAGATGCCTCATTTTAATGTAAGAAATGCATTTTAAGAAACCGTCTCACACCAAAAAGCCTTTCGTTGTACACACAATGTGATGTCACCGGCGGGGGGTCCGCTGTTGTGATTTGCAGTTATTTACATATTTTCGTGCCTGGTCATCACCCTACTGTGAATTCCTGTTAACCCATAATCTTGAACCTCAATAAAAGTAGATCAGGTAGTGTAAAATCAATAATTAGTAATAAAGAATTAAAGTAATAGAAGTATAGAATTCATTTAGAAAAAATCATAATTTAGAGCAAAATTATAAGTAAGATAATTGCAGGTGTTATGACGCTCGTAGAAATAATTTTTAATAATTAATACATAGTATATCAGGCTACGAAAACCTGGAGCGCTTGGGGGCTCCGGACCTTCCTCCTCCTACTCGTCGTCGTCATCGTTGCCGGGGTCCATGGTCACGTCTTCCTCATGCACCTTCTTCTTTCCAATTCCAAAGGGTGCTGAGGTGGTGTCACACCCACTTATCGCATGCAGGAAAAGAATATCCTGTGGTTCGTACTTGAACGAGTGGGATGAATACAGTACATTAGGCTGTTACCCTTTCCACTCTTCTGGAAATAGACGTTCTTTTTGGAAGAACCCAAAGCAGTTAGTAGCACCAGAAGATCTATGTCTTCCCATGTTATGATGATACTATCATATTTGTCAGCAGCTAAGACAGCAGTATCCACAATCATTACATCGGTGCCTTCTACTGCTTGCTTCACTTGGATTCCCTTGGCTTCCATTTCACTCTTCAACGTGGTCATGAAGCTCATCTTGTTGGTATCATTGGAAATAAATTTCGCCTGAGAAATCGTGCTAATCAAAGTTGTCTTGGAAAAGGCAAACTTTGTTGAGGAGTGCAGCAAAGAACGCCGACAACGTCCAGCTGCTTTGGTGCTTTGGTAGTTTATCCCAGAAGGATCACCAACAAAACCACTATGACATTGCTACCGAAGTGCCTTTGGACGTAATCCACGTAGTTTTGGCAGACTGAAATGTGGCTTCACTTGACTTGGTCCAAACAACCCTATGTAACAGAAACCAACCATCAATGACATTTATTTTTTGGCGCCAAAGTCTACATCTTCACCCACGATAGGAAGGAATGAATCATACAGCATCGATTTTCGGCCTTTATGCATTCCTTCTTCTGCGAAGAGAAACATGGGGAAGGGGCGAGTTCATACTTGAACAAGTTCCTGAGGTCAGCCTCTGATTGTTTGGTTATGCACACTCGTTGGAATAGAGTGAGTGGGTCTACTGTGAACTTTTTGTCCTTGATTTTCAGAGAACAGGAAACAGATGCCGGAGTAACCACCTTATCCTTACTCTTCAACTTCAAGTCTTCCAAATTTCCTTTCTCCACATAGGGCTTACATTCAATTGTGTAATATTAAAGACCTCGAATAAGGGCACAAATGTTGTTTATGTTATAATGAAATGTAGACAGTGATTTTCCTCGTGTATTGAAGGCTGAGTATTCAAAATTTCATCGAGATTCGAATAAAACTGCAGCAGTTGTAAGGAAAGACTAACTATATATATATATATATATATATATATATAAATATGTATGTATATATGTAGCCTATATGCCTATACATATAACATGTATGTATATATATGTAGCCTATATATGTATATATAGAATTTGTAATCCTGATTCCTATAATACTGAGGGAGGGGAGGGGTGGGAAGAGGGGGGTGGAGGAAGGGGTCATAGATATTCCAAGATGTTGATATTAATGAGTGATTAACATAATTAACATGTAAATGATGTTAATAAATAGTTATAAGGCCAAAACCTTCGTTTTTCGGATATTTTTTTACATTTCGAGAAAATTTGTCTAACTTTGATCGGCCGTATCACGGTTAATATTGGGTCTACAAATCCGTTTTATGAACCAAATTTTAGAAAATTTAATGTTCTACAACTTTGTATTGTACTATGGTGCCCAAAATATGCTTAGTTTACGAGATATAAGCGAATAACTGAAAAAAGCCCAAAAATTTTGAGGTTTTTGCCCCACCCCCAAGTTAGCACAGGGTCCTCGAGATCGAAAACTTAGGATAGACATCCTAGAGTAGCCCAAAATAACCTGTAGAAATTTCATTAATTTCAGAATATTTTCCAGCTACCCCCCTATTTTTCATTTTATCGACTGGACTACTATGGATTGACCAGGATCTTACATGGGAACCACATATAGCAAATTTAAGTAACAAACTTAGCCAGTTATGTTATGCTATTCATATATTCAGTCAGGTATCAACAATAGATGTAGGCTATTAAAGACATATTTCAGCTGTGTCCATTCAGTATTGAGTTAAGCATTTCTTTTGGGGGACATTCAACAAAAGCTAAGCAAATATTCAAACTACAAAAAAGAATAGGTCTACTAAAAGTTATGCTCCAATTACCAGTCAAGACACCAAGTAAACCGATATACGAAACATTAAAAATCTTGCCCCTACCATCCCTCTCTATATTAGAAACTGTGACATTTATACACAAAATTAGGAACCTATTCATGAAGAATTCACAAATGCATCACTACCAGACAAGAACAGCTAACAATATTCATTTATATTGTCATAGAACTACCAGGAGCTTGAACATCATTTCTCATATAGGCTTTATTATGTATAATAAACTACCTAACAATCTTAAAGTTCCAAAGATTCAACATTTTAAAAAGCAAGTTAAAACTCTACTTCTAAAATATTATTTATTTTACGATGTACAAGAATTCCTTAACTCTGTGGAAATTTAATCAGAACCCTATATGACATTCTTACAAAATACTGACAATGAACATATTAATACTTCATTTTAAGAAATTTATAAATGTGTATTTTAATTATTCAGTCGCTATTTGTATTGTAATAACAAAAAATATGCTTATAGAATTAAGAAGACAATGGACATTGTATCCTGACAGCTAATAAAGAATTATTATTATTATTATTATTATTGTTAACATCATCATTACGCTTTTGCAAAATGGCTGAGTGTTAAGCGCACGTTGATGTTATTTTGTTCCAAGATCTGCCCACCGCCTCCTAGACGTACAGCAATTTCAACAGTTTGTACACATAATTCATTTAGAAGGCAGTGGATAAGATTGCCAACGTCAGAACAACATTGTCAAATCTCGACTTTCCAAAGTCATGGTCAAAGTCTCGCAACTAACGTCTATGAATACGACTTTATACAAATTTAAACTTTGCTTTGAAAGTCTACTTCAGGAAGTCGTCTTCCAAAGTCGCGTTCTTGAATACGACCCTTAGAAAGTTTGTTTTAGATGTGAGAAATACCTGGAGTTTGAAACTTTTGGGAAAAATACAATATGCGACCCACCCGAGCCCCCCCACCACTACTCTCTTAACGGGACCCGATTGGAAAGTAGGGGTTTAGGGTGGGGAGATTCTTTAATACAGTCGGGAGAAACCTAGCGGCGGCATTAGAACTACTAGCAGAATAGCGACATCTAGTATGGAAATGGTGAAAGAGAAAAATAATTTATTTCTCCTTTATTCTCTTCTTCTCTTCCTTTCCCGTCTCTTTCCTGTCTTCCTCTCACCTCCTCTTCACCCTACCTACCTATTCGAGACCTATTCCTAACATTAAATTTTGGATCGAACGGGGATCGAACGCATGACCCTTAGCATCGTAGCCAAGAGACTTAACCGTTACGCCACGAAGGCCAGTTGAGCAGTGAAGGAAGTTCCGATATATTTTAGTTATCTATTGCGTTAACGCAAGAATCGGGTTTTCTAATTTTGAGATGGTTTGTTTGTTATGAAAAGAGTAGTGTTGGTGCAAGGGAAATTTTCTGCATCATTTAAGCCATGTTTTATGTCATAACACGGCGTTTTTTAAAATTGGGAAATATTATGTCAATTTCGGTTTATATATATATATATATATATATATATATATATATATATATATATATAAAATTGTGAAATATCCTGTTGGCATGAAATATTATGTTTGTTGCAAGGGTTTTTGGCATTTGGTTTTTTTATCGTGAATTATTATTTTTTTATAATTTGTGAAATATTATGTTTGTTGGTGTTGCAAGGGTATTTTGTTATTGTGAAATATTATTTTATCTGTTTAAAGATCGTGAAATATGATGGGGAGATGTTTGGTACAAGGGTATTTTTTAATTGTTCGACATTTTCTATAATTCGTGAAATTTTATTTTGTGTTTTATAATACGTAGTTTTTAAAAATTGTGGAATATTATGTATGGTGCAAGGGTCTTTTGTTATTGTGAATTTTTTTTTCTTCTTTCAAATCGGTGTTTAAAGATCGTGAAATATTATTTTTGGTACAAGGGTATTTTTTAATTGTTCGACATTTTCTATAATTCGTGAAATTTTATTTTGTGTTTTATAATCATTTTTAAAAATTGTGAAATATTATGTATGGTGCAAGGGTCTTTTGTTATTGTGAATTTTTTTTTCTTCTTTCAAATCGGTGTTTAAAGATCGTGAAATATTATTTTTGGTACAAGGGTATTTTTTTAATTGTTCGACATTTTCTATAATTCGTGAAATTTTATTTTGTTTTTTTATAATCATTTTTAAAAATTGTGAAATATTATGTATGGTGCAAGGGTCTTTTGTTATTGTGAATTTTTTTTCTTCTTTCAAATCGGTGTTTAAAGATCGTGAAATATTATTTTTGGTACAAGGGTATTTTTTAATTGTTCGACATTTTCTATAATTCGAGAAATTTTATTTCGTGTTTTATAATAGTTTTTATGCAATGCAATGCAATCATTAGAGTAAGCCGCGGCTTAACACAGGAAGCTGTATTACCGGCGCTTAGTAGCGGCCGGCACGAGCCATAGCGGGGAAGATGCGCGCGGGATGATGCGTGGTAGGTGTAGGGGAAGCGAGCACGCAGGCAGGCCGGCGGAGAAGGCGACCAGGGCGTGGAAAGGGGAGCCGGGTGGGTCGCATACTGTAATCTTGCCAAACTTTTTTCTTGTCATCGGCTATACCAAAGCAATTACTACCTGAAAGGAAATCACTCAAAGAGGTAGTCCAGTACTGTACTTCGTTCTTCAAAATACGGCATATATTACTGGAATATTGATTTAGAAATTTGGTTACTGCTGTGATTTAGTGGAAACCGGAATATGAAGTTGGGCCTATCGTATGTATGCACAAAGGAAGGTGTACTTAAGAAGCGTGATGATAATAATGAATTTATGGTAAAAATATATCTTTATAAATAGTTCAGATTACCGCTTTTTAAAAATTCGTAACGTATACAGCACAACCAACCCTCAACTACAGTTTTCATGGTAAAATATCATTATAAATAACGAGAAATGTCTCACCTAAATTTAAAATACTTCGGCCTATGACTCTCAAAATAAATACTGTACATAATATTAACCACATGAAGTATTATTATTATTATTATTATTATTATTATTATTATTATTATCGTCATCATCATCAGAATCATCATCATGATGCTTCAAGCAGTCGTTTCAGGATTTTGCTTAAGAGTACATAAATCGAGGATCGCCTTCTAGGTTTGGTATAAAAAAAATTCCCTCGTCTCTGAGCAGTTTACACAAAACCTTACCATGACTGCTTCCAAACTGCAACATTTTCGTTACTGTAATGAAAAATACGGCCTCATAATTATCAAATAATAGTGGTAATACAAGGAGCTCTAGACTCGTCAGTTGGGTAATATCACGGTATGAAAAAGTGTCCAATTCTGTGCCGTCATACACTGATCGATAACCTGAAATGACATTCGAAATCCATACTTTAGGCCCTAAGAATATTACCATTATCAGTAATACTGACTTAAATTCAGTATTCTTATTTCTAGCCTGCTATTAAACCTCGATTCTGTCTTTAGCTCTTTGCAATGAGCTCATATCGAAATTCAACTTCAAATTTCACTGACAGAACCTGTATGCTCATACACAAAAAAGGCTGTTTTTATCGGAAGGTTCCCATTTGAGGCTGCAATATTGTCAGGTAAAGCACCGGGTCAGTAAGCATTTGGAAGTCCCTGTTAGATAGCGATACATCGTGTTAATCTACTGCTGCTCGCTCGTACAGTAGTCAGGGCTACCCAACCTAAAGCTGCACTACTTATCAACACTTACTATTGTTTTAGTACAAATTTCCGTCCATTTTTCGGGAGCTTTCAATTAAAAAGGCTAGTTTTCTTTGGTTATGAACTTCCTATAGGATACAAGTTCTGTCAGCGAAGTTTTGATAATTACGAGCTCATTAATAGTTCTCTTGAAAGTTATCGAATGCGCTACGACAAACAAGACTTGTCGTTAATTTCTTTTCGTTTGGAGCAGAAAATGTTTTTGGCACTCTAGTTAACCAACTGATTTCATTGAAAACCTTAAAAAGAGCTTCGACCTTCTTCAAAATCTCTCCATTTTCTTCTCCTTTTTGTTCTTATTTTATTGTAGGATATAATTGTTGTTTGTTTCTCCATTCAAACTTCATCCTTTGATGATGTGCATACATTCTCTGCCCTACTCTTTGGAGGTCTTCCTCTTTCTCTCTTCCCACGTACGGGCCTATCTTCTTTAGCTCTTCTCACCAGCCGACCTTCCACCATTCTACCTAACGCTACAAAGTAATACCACAGTATAAGTATTAATACTTGTACTGTGGTAGTACGTTCTTTTAGTACGACTTTATTTTATAAATTGTGTGAGATATTATGAAGTCTCATGAATTTTAGGGTTAGTTAAACCATTTTCATTATGGCGGGAGTGCTGTTTCAGACGACAACTCTTCACAGTTGAGATGACGTCACTTAAAACCCTTGCCTCTCATTGGTGAACGTCACCTGTTCGTCACTAATGCTTCGGCTACCTTCGGAACAGCTTACCGATTTCGTTTTGAGATATTCACCGGAAGTGGATGATCTCGATTGATGTTACAGAATACCAAACAAGCCAACATTTCGATCGACTCGGAATGAGGAGATCCCGATAGCAAACATCTCGAGTCGAGCGGCAGACAAATCGAAACGTTACAGAATAGGGCTGCTGATCTCTCGTCACTTCCACCAAGCGAGGGGGCAACAAAAGAACATGTTTTTTGGACATACCACCAGGTGCATCTCTGGTTAGGAAATTTTCCCATTTTGAAAAAAGTGTATTTTTTTTCTAGGAATGCTAAAAATTCTATGCATAAAAAGTGACAAATCAGTGAAAGAGTTTTCAAGATTATTTTTGACAAATTTATATTTTGAAATTTTTCACATTTTTAATGCAAACAATTTTGGAGAACAAAACACTGAAAACTAAGTTTCAGTTATAGCATTATGTTAATCTTATGCCATAGGTTGCAATGTAAAAATCTCAACAAAAAAGTTTGTTAAAAATTGTAGATTTTATCAAACTTTACCATATAGGCTACCTTAACAAGTTTAACGAAAATTAGTATTTTCTACAAGAATAGAAAACTAAGTTATCCTCGATAAATAAGTTATATGAAGTTGTTACTTTGTTAATCAATTTTAGTCCAATGAGGATCATATTAATAATGTTGGGTTTCTTCACCACCTTATTTGTTACTTTATGATGTGATGTCATTAATTAATCAAATTCTTCTTTTGGAGTGATTAACATGTAATTTAAGATCTTACGATAATAAAGAATACAAGTTACTTAGGTCATGTTAGACAGTCATAGTCCTTAACGATGTAGTCTACAAGTCATCAATGAAGCAGGCATTCTCTATTGCTAATTGTTAAAGTAGTAAGGGAGAGGCCGGTAGCACCGGATACTTAAGCCTAAACTGATATAACATGCAGGGAAAGTAACTAAAAGTGCAAAAAATAAGTTAATGCCATTCTTAGGACATTCTGCTTTAATTGATATGATTTAAAATCCTTATATAAAGCCTAATTATTATGAAAGTACAAATATTATCTTGTCTTTCCTCACTCAAGATAATGTTCCACTATCTTGTCTTTCCTCACTCATGATAACGTTCCACAGTCAGGCCAGGGATCATCTCGTCAGCTCTATACAATAACTTTTATTCCAACGTTTTAACAAATTGCGGAAATGAAGGGTAGCGCCGAACACAAACATTTCATTGTAATAACGTGGAAATCAGTCACATTTAGCTTCACAATGATCACAATGGTATGAAAGCTGATGATTAGACAGGCAAAATATGAAATTTCATATTCTAAAATATGGCTCCTAGCACTCTGAAAACTCGGATCTTTACGAATCACGAAGTTTAGATGGCAATGCACGCAAAAAAAAAGTTCATATTTCATAATATTTTGGTAAAATCTTCATATTCCGTGAAAATCTTCATAAAGCTTCATATTTTGTATGATTTGCAAATTTTTCTTTCATTAATACTTTTTTGACAAATGAATTGAGTTTTCCACATTATTAAAGTGTTTTGAAAAATTTTCCTGGAATCGCATCTCAAATCCCTAAACCGCTAACTCCAGAAAGCTAAGACATTTGGCAACACTTCTAACCGTTAAGAGGTACCCAACACAATTCCACTCTAATAATAGCCTACTTCCACTATGAACAGGAATGGGATTTCTACATATTGTTTGGAAGTAGTCACATTCCTTGCATTCCAAAAGATAACTCGACAGCAAGGGCGGGGGTAGGGAATGTTTACGGTTAGAGGAACCAGCTCACTAGCAGGGAGGAGGGAATATTCATTTATGTGTTGTTTGCGATTCGTGGTGATTTGGATCGTGTGCCTAAATCTGGAATGCGCAATTGGTGACGGAGTTAAACTGTTTTAAAACAGATGGAACGATTGTTATGTGCACATTTTGTAACGAAAGTGTTAAGTATGGAATATAGTCCTTTTTATTACCTGTGTAATATTATCTTAAGACAAATTTGTACTAACATTCAAATTATGTTTACGCTACATTTGATATCTTTTGAAAGAACAAATATAAGATGCATCTTCGCATGAGACATATCCCGGCCAGCCCTCCCCCAGTGAAGCAATTCATTTTATGCCGTGATCTAGCGAATTCTTCGAGGATGAATAGGCTGACAAACCGTTGGGTACAAGGCACATATTCTCGCATTTAATATTTGGTACAAGGGGCGCTCTAGAATTTTTAATATTTGGTACAAGGGGTGCTCTAGAATTTTTAATATTCGGTACAAGAGGCACTCTAGCAGTTTTAATATTTGTTACAAGGGGCACTCTTGCATTTTTAATATTTGGTACTGTCGGGAGTGTCGGCGACAATATACAAGGATAGTTTGTCACCTGCTTCCCTGAGAAACAAAATGTGAATATTGAGTGATCGAGTGGGCGGAGCTTAAAGTGCACTTAATGTTTGGCTTTCGCCGTTATCTTTATTCTGAACAAATGGGTGGCTGAATTACATAATAATTTTGTTATTAATTTATTTTTTAATACTCGTATCTGCAAAGACAAAGTTTCAGCTGAAACAACACACAAATAGCATTATACATAAAAAAAAAAAGAAAATGAAAAAGACACACACACAGTTCAGACGTTTCTTACCGACAGAAGATGCAACTTTTTGCCAGAAAACATTGAAAAGCTGCTTTTATCTTATTGTAATAAATATTAGTTGATGTGATGTGAAAAATGTAGGTGAATAGAATATTGTGAATATTTAACGTATTAATTACCAGTTAACTAGTGTTTTTATTTTGCCCTCTCATTGTGAATATGGTAGATATTCCTTTGTGTGTTGTCTTAAATCAAATAACAAATATTCAGATGATAAAATTGGTGATTTATTGCATTTCATAATATTTTTAGTTTTTTTCTTCATATTGTGCCTGTCTCTACTGATGATCTTCAACATTTACTCATGCGCCCAACCGATGCAGTCCTGGCATTGAATCCAGTCTTTGTCAAACTGGCCACTGCACAAAATGCAGGAGGTAGTTTCTTCTTCACGTTGATTTCACAGGCCAGTGAAGTTTTTGAACATTTGTTAGCTGCAGAATTTTTGTTCACTTCTCCTTTTCTACATCTGCGTTTCCCCTTGTTAGGATTTGTTTCTAGATTAGGACCTATAGACTTAACTGTTCGTTTGCTACTACTTTTTTCTTGTCTTTGAGGCTATTGTCGTAAGGAGAAGATTTCAATATCTCACTTCTCTGCATTTTCAGTTTCCTTGTTGGTAACTTTCTTGCAGTACTATCTGGCAGTTCGTACTCCTGAGAAAACGTTCGCCTAATTATGGCTCTTAAGGCACATTATACCGTGTCGCTGCTTCTCTCGCGCCTAATTACCCTGATATTACTTTATCAATGGCAATTTTCATGTCACTTTCATCCCAAGAACCTCGGTTAGTAGTTTTCCCCTTGAATTTCGGCGTATCGTCACAGCCTGGAACAAATAAACAAATCTAACATTGTCCGGAGCTACCGTCATATGAGGCGTCTATGTAGCAAAGTAAATAACACGCTACTCCCATTTTATATAAATACTTCAGGACTTGAAATCACCTTTAATTATTTATTAACACTTTATTCTTTACATACAATAAAAACGGTATATTTATATTTACGCGATAAGTTGGAATGGAGGTTGGAAAATTAACAATGTATCACTTAATCAGCGTGTGAATGCTACTTTTTAAAGACTCTTTTTCCAAGAACTTCCCATATCTTCTTCGACTTGTCAAACAGTGAACAGAAAGGTAATTAGGCGTATTCACACGTGTCTGCAGTCCAGTACAATGTTGCCAAATACGTACCACAGCACTTACTTTACTTAAGAAGTAGTGAATGACAGCGGCAACACTGGGGAAATCCACGCGACTACCAGAGCACCTGTTCTTTGTCGGTGCAGATTTTCGGATTAGGGAACAATGCTATAATATTCTTTTGTAGATAGACTATGGTTTGGGACGATGCCTTCTTAAAATGGCACCAACAGTATATCCGCTCACCAACACAAAGTTTCTACTCTTACAGGCGTTAATCTCTGTTAAATATTTCTGTACAGTGCAGGACAAACGCAGATGTACGACACGTGTCATTATCTGTTGTAAAAACTTTGAACTAGCTATTGTCCGGGAGTACCCTCTGTTCGGTGCTACCGCACCGGCCTCTCCCCTACACCTTTAGGTGTGACAATTTTATTTTTAAACATTAGGACTTTCTTTTTATATGTATTATAAAGCTTTGTATTAAGGCATTTCACTGTACTTATTTGCAATTTGCTTATAAAAATTGTTTTCTTGAAAATTTCATTTGTAAGCATTAGGACTCTCAGTATTTATATGTATTACACAGCTGTATATTAAGACATTTCACAAGAAAAATGTTTTGTAATTATTTTTAATTTGTTTATAAAAATTGTTTTGAACATTTTGACTATTAACTAGAAAAAATGATTACTTGAAAGTTATGGCAGATAAAAACATAAAATGTTCATTATTCTGTAGATAGAATAATTCTTTAGAGCCAGACATTTAATTTAAGATTTATACATAAGATTTTATATTGTCACAAATTTTTATAAACTGGAAATATTTTTTGTTCACATTATTATAAACAAAATTCTGGAACAGTAGAATATTCATATATATATATATATATATATCCTATCCTATTAGGCATGCGCATTTGTTCACACCCTCTACCCGGCTGGCGGGCGCCATATACCTAGGTATATATAATTCTCCATGTCAAGCACTAGAAAACACTTCAAGCTTCAAAATGACACGAAAGTCACTTTGACATGTTAATTTATAGAACTATGATATTTGACATAATTTAAATACCAAGCGATTTACTACTTACGGGAAATTGAGAAAAAAGCAAAACTTGTATCGAAACGCGTGGAAATACAAGTAGGACGAACAAGAAAATACGAAGTTCAAAGAGTTAATTTTTACCCCACTATATGACTCCACTTCCTAGTGTATTAATGAACACTAATGTTCAATATGGGAACTTTTAGCAGAGAGGGAAGAACAAAATTTTATAGCTGGGTAAGGGGCGTGGCAAAATTCAGCTTTTTAGAAAAAGTGCTCTACCTAAGAAATTCACAATCAAAATTTAAAAATTTAATGTATGAAATTAAAGAGAAAAGAACTGTAGCTATATAAATATGTCGTTTTCAAAAAATGAAATTTTTCAGCTTTTGTTTGTTTCTTGGGTGTACATAGGCCCTAATCCTTAAGAACTTCGTTAGTTTTTTCGTCTGTTGGGTTGCTTCCCTTGAAGCTAAAGTTGATAATGTTGCAATGTGTTCCCTTCGAAGTAACATAGGAAATTTCACAAGTCCGATGAGGTATGAACCTTAACCGAAACGTATCAGAACCTTAAGACAAGCCGACGACTTCATAACAATAGTACAGAAAAGATAGCTTAAAAGTTAGAGAAGCAACCTACAGGGCTATTAGGCCTGGTCCACGTTCTAAAACCTTGCTTTTGAGTAGTTATCACGTGCTGTAAAACAAAAATGGAGTCTTTCATTAAAAGTACTGTACTTCACTTTTCTTTGCCGGTGAGTTTGGGATATCGTTTCAACTGCAGTACTGATTCTTCTCCCTCCCACGCTTTAAAACAAAATGATACAACATACAGAGTTGTGGGTTGCATTGTTATAAGGGGAACTGCATGAATCTTTCCAGCAGCGGCAGCGATCTGCAACAGTTAGCAGCTGGACCTGCAAGGAGTCTGAAGACAGTAATGGGATTAAGCTTTCAAAGATAGGAAATGAATTAAGGCTGTGAAATAAGTTTACAAACTGCCTAAGAAAACTTCTTTGGTACATTTAGTACCGTGAAACAAATTAATAAATTAATTTTGAAGTTTTACTGAGCATGATGTCACCTTCGTTCGTCGGTCATCCTTATAGGCATGCGCATTTGTTCACACTCGCTACCCGACTGGCGGGCGCCATTGTCGCCAGCGAAGCGAAACAAACAAAAAACAAATGGAACAGAACTCTTGCTTGCTTACGTTATTTTATTGGATAAGGGCCCAGTTTTCGTATTTTAGGGAGATATTTTTACATTGGGATTTGGTTCTTTCATGCCCCTTCGTGCTCTCGACTCCAGCCGGAAATCTTTGGTCATATGCTTTGGCAGCATCTGACCGGCTAGTGACGTGCTAGCTCACCCAACTTGGGTGGTGGGAGGCAGGATTTTCACAGCCAACATAATTTATGTTACACGTTTCATAGAATATGGGCCGGTATTCATCTTCTTTTAAACTTAATAATACCAGTAGGACGAAAACGACAGTATTAGTATTATTAGGTTAATGAGACTTTTATTCCGAGAGTTAATAATAAACGAAACATGGATTATAATGTACAATGCATTTAAGTGCAGTTTGGCTTTTTCGACGGTTTACATCACTGAATCCATTTCTGCTTTATCGATTCTTTCAGAGATTGAGCGTAAAGAAAGACATGCTTAACCATTTCACTGCTACTGATTTATATACGCATCACCGAAAAAATTGCATAAAAGCAGAGACATACACATAAAATTAATAAAGTAATGCTTTATATTACAATATGAGGAACTTTATCCACGCGTTAGAATTGCCGTTCACGAATACCGCTTTTTTAAGGCTCTGTTTTAACTATCAGTAGGGCTGATGTGTGTAGATTATTCCTGCACAAATTTCACAGGAATCCGACCAAGGGTTAATTGAAGGTTACGAGTATAATCACGCGGCGTGAGGATTTTCTGGACTGAGCAAAGCTGGGAAGTGCGAGATTTGGAAACCTAATCCATTAAAATTTTCTTCACTGATCTCTCAAACTAATGAATCCCCTGATATCACTTGATAAATGCTTATATTAATATAAATTTAGCTTTGAATCGGTCAAGCAGAACTGTGTTTATGCTCATTGATGGATAAGAACTTACCGAAATAAGTTTTCTAATTTCGCTTAATCTGAATACTATGGTTTTTCGAAATTCAAATCAGAACTTACGTAAGCTATTAACAAATATGGTAATTCACACGTAAATTATGTTTGTTTGCTTGTAAGATATTTCCTTTTTCCCCTGCAAAAGCGAAAATGATGCACCTGATCAGAAAAAAAAAGTTTAATTTACAAGATTTCGGCATATTATGAGAACAGAGAACTCTGGTTGACTGACTTCAAAAGTACCAATAATAAGTTGATCATCATGCTGAATTAAAATATAGCGATCCAACGTGATGCATGGATATAATTATGTATTGCTGCCTATTGCATAACTGTTTCTTTCGAGGTATGATCATCAAACATATTGCGGTATTCTAAGTCATTTATGAAAAATGTAAACTGACTTCAAAATTAACGTGATTAATGAAAGAGGTAAATTGCTGAATCGTGACTATACTAAGAATCCTGCCACCGTAAAAAGAAAGAAAAATAAATAAATAGAAATACTGTAATTAGTTTCAAAACGATGCTCTGATATATACAGTTAATTATGAATATCCCTTTTCAATTTACAAACTTCTTGATGAACGCTATAATACGTATACTACCCTCGGCTGATCATTAAGGAAAGTTAAGGTCGTTTTGGACGAGATTCTACCTTACTCCCTAATCCTTTTATAAGGTAGGTGTCCCAAATAAGGTCATGCTCTTAATAAGGCCACCCATCAGTATTTCGAAAACTGCGAGGATAAGTGGTAAGGTTGCAGCAATCAGTAAACTATACAGGTTGCGTATTCCGCAGCACTTGAGTGCGTGACGTCAACAGGTTTCCAAATCTCGCACTTCCCAGCTTTGCTCAGTCCAAAAAATCCTCACACCGCGTGATTATACTAGTAACCTTTAACCTGTCATAGTAGGTGGATCATGTCATGTTTTAGGGGGAATCTAAATCGAAGAAATAAACAACTTTTATGTGTACCTCAAGATAAGAATAATACTTCAGTTAAGCAAAAAACTATAATTAATACATCATTTACATTAATACATCAAAATATAAGGGGACTTGAAAATAAAATTGAAGAATTCAACTTAGCAATTCAGGATTCAATTAATTCTAATCTACAGGAAATTCAAGTTATTTGTTTGACAGAACACCACTGTGCAGAAAAAGAGCTGAAACAATTAAAAATTGATAATTTTTCTTTATGTTCAAATTTTGTAGACGTTCCAAAAATGTGGAGGTGTGAGTATTTTTATCAAAAGAAACTTAGATTTTAATGATATATACACCAGTTCCTTTTGCAAGGAACAGGATTTCGAATGTTGCTCAGCAAGAGTGGAAACTGACAATGACACGTTTGTAATAATAACAATCTACAGAGCACCATCAGGTAATTACAACTATTTTATCAATCAGTTAGAAAAGGTTCTTAATTCATTATATAATAATAATAATAGTGTGAATATGATACTGTGTGGTGATTTTAATGTAGACATGTCAACTGATAGTGAAAATAAGGCAAGTAGGTAGTTATAATCTAGACTTCATAGTGGACTTCCCAACTAGAATTCAAAATAACTCTCAAACAACAATAGATAATATATTCTTAAATAAAGAAAAAAACTTGAAGTTTGAAGTAATCCCAATAATAAATGGGTTATCAGACCATGATGCTCAGATGGTAATGTTAAACAATACTGAAGCATATCCGACTAGCAAACATAACCGTAGTAATATTATCAGAGTAATGAATGATGTTTCGATTTTAAGTTTCAAACATGATCTTGCAAATGAAAATTGGGAAACTATATTTACCTATAACACTGTTGATAGTAAATTAAATGAATTTCTAAATATCGTGTTGCGACACTTTGAGGCCAACTTTCCAAAAAAGACAACTACTAAAATACCTAATTTAAATAATAAAGCATGGCTAACCCCTGGTATTAAAATATCATGTGCTAAAAAAAGAGAGCTCTATTTACAATACAGAACCAGTAACAATCAAACTCAGAAAGTGTATTATAAAAGATATTGCAATGTGCTTAAAAAGGTTATTAAAGAAGCAAAGAGCAGGTATTTTTCACAAATAATTAATAAATCAAACAACAAAGTTAAGACTATATGGAATATAGTAAAAAATGAAACAGGGAAAGCAAAGGAAAAAAAGTGATTGTACGTCATTAATATACAAAAATAAGAAACTAGACAATCTATCAGATATTACAAATGCATTTAGTAACCACTTCATAAATATTGCAGAGAATTGTGTTCCCACTAACAATACCAGTGTCAAGGCAATAGACCTTCTGACAAAACCTACAATTTGTAACCATAAATTTGAAATCACACTGACTTCCTCTATAGAAATTGAAAATATAATAAAATTGCTTAAAAGTAAAAGCTCATCTGGATGGGATGACATAAGTAATAAGCTATTAAAAAGTTGCTGTTCGGAACTTAGTAAACCCCTTAGCCATATATTTAACTGTTCACTAGAAACTGGAATATTTCCTAAAAGAATGAAACATGCAATTGTCAAGCCCCTGTTTAAAAAAGGAGACAAAAATTTACCATCAAATTACAGGCCTATATCGCTCTTAACTTCATTTTCAAAAGTATTCGAAAAAGTTGTATATAACCGCATAGTTTACTATCTTAATTTGAATAATATTCTTACACCATCACAATTTGGTTTTAGAAGTGGCATGTCTACTGAAAATGCTACATTTAAACTCACCACAGAAATACTGGAAGCGCTAGATAAAAAGAAATATACGTTGGGAATTTTCTGTGACTTAGCTAAAGCATTCGACTATATAAATCATGAACTATTAATTGAAAAATTGGAACATTATGGAATAGATAATTTAACACTGAATTGGTTGAAATCATACCTGTCTGATAGCACTCAAAATGTCGTAATAAATGGAAACAAATCTAATCTAGGAGTAGTTAGAAGTGGAGTACCACAGGGATCAATACTAGGACCTTTGCTATTTTTAATTTTCATCAATGACTTGCCACATAACTTAAGTGACGAAACAAAGGTATTGCTTTTCGCGGATGACACTAGTGTTTTTGTAACAGGAAAATCCCAGGAACAACTGGCAAGAGTAGCTACAAAGGCTTTTCACGAATTAAATATATGGTTCCAAGCCAATAAAATGGCGCTTAATATCGAAAAAACCCACTTTATTCAATTCAGAACAAAACAAAGATGTACCCAAAACCTTGTAATTAATTACCAAACACAAAGCATAGAAGAAATTAGTAATATCAAATTTTTAGGATTACAAATTGATCAACATCTCGACTGGAAGTCACATATTGAAATGATAATTCCAAAACTAAGTTCAGCATGCTTTACCTTAAGAGTCCTGAATCAGGTATTAAAACAGGATGCCTTACGCATGGTGTATTTTGCAAATTTCCACTCGATAATGAAGTATGGAATCATATTCTGGGGTAACTCGACCCATAGGGATAAAATATTTAAGCTACAAAAGCAAGCAATTAGAATAATGTGTGGAAAGAAAAGGAGAGAATCATGCACGTCCTGTGATCACGAGTTTTTCCCCATTTGAGAATATACTTTATGGATACAGGTTCATCTAATTTTTATTGCGAACATTTCACAAGAGCTATTTTTTATTTCAGTTCAAAGAATCGTAATTCTTTTTATTTTGATATTCTCTTTTGTCTAAATGAAGCCTAATATTTGTATATTTATTTTTTCTGTGTCTAACAATAAAAATGAGGTGGCCTTATTTCGAACACCTAGCTCCTATTAAGGCCACATGTGACTTGATTTAACTTTGCGATTTTATCTCAAATGGACGCATAATATTTAGATTCTGATGAGAATATAATATGACTCACAGTACTAGGCCTGCATATGACAAAACTTGTCTGTCAGTGAGATAGACCAATAAGGGCAATCAGTCATAGGAGAGAGATTCCATTTGGCGCTGTGAAGTGAACTCGGGCTTAGCTCATTTGGTAGAGCAGTGGCACGGATAGCCAAAGGTCCTGGGTTCAAATCCCAGTGTCAGAGGAATTTTTCTCCTTATAATATTCTCACGTAATGTACAGCAGAGACAATAATCTGTGGTTCATGAATGAACATACTGTGTATCCACTTAGATTCTGATACCAAAAACAAGTGTAATTAAAAAAAATCATCAAAGCTTAAGGTGGCCTTTTATGGAGCGTCTGCCTTATTATACAATCTACACAAGATGAGGAAACTGCTGGATATCATGAATTCCTCTTCCGCCTGCTATGTGTTTAGAACTAGGCTTAAAGTTTATTCTGGTTTCAGCATTTATTATTATTATTATTACTAAAACATATCCGTCCAGGATTTAGCTGCCCGTCCAAAGTTTCTTTGAACGTAGGTTTATATTCTACAATGTTGAGCAAGTTTTGGTAATTATTTTTGTTCATTCTTCGCACATGCGTTTTCCTGCTCTGCTGATATTCTTTTATTTTTTTATTTGTTAAATATTTGCCATTCCTATCTTAATATCTACATTTTTTCTGGTCTGTAACCCGCTATTGCTCTTCTGAAGAATGATTTATATTAGTCCCTCTATATATTTCTTTTCTTTTTTCATATAGGCCTACACCAACGTTCTAGCCGTAGGTTACAACACAACTGGCATAGCTAAAGCCTTGTCAAATTTTAGAGTTTTATCTCTTCCAAAGTAAAGCACCATAGAACAATTGATTCTACGCAAACTATGAAAATCAGCTATTTTGCTGTCTTCTATCAAAACTCTTAAATTTACGAATTCTATTGGTCTAAAATTGCTTCAATTAAAATCATTTTTGGTCTAGTCATCTCTTTTCCTTTAAAGTCATAGTTATGTCACAGGAGATTGCTATACTATAGTTCTGAGCTATTTTATTTAATATTCATCATCTTCTTCTTCTACCTTTATTCTCCAGTCATCTGCCTGTTGCAATCTACATATCTTATCAGGGCCGTCGCGTGGTTTGTTGGCGCCCGGGGCAAGATTTCGTCAGGCGCCCCCCCCCAAACCCAATCCCACGTGCACCCACCCGACATTCCACCTATCTGTAAGGATTCAAACACAAACACACAGCGAGCGACGTGACGCGACACTATCAAATAGGCCTACATATAAACATTTGGGATTAAACACGCAATGAGCGACGCGACTTGGGGCGACGTGGACTGGACAAGTTCCAAGCCGCATCGCGTCCAGTCGCTCGTTAGCCAAGTTGCGCGTCGGGTTGCGTCGCTGTCTGTGTTTTTGTGCCCACCTAATCGGATTACCTTACAAAAATACCAGAAATAAAATTATTTAAATTTTTTTATAAGATTGTATTGAAAATCAAATTAATACAATTTTAGTAATGTTAGAAAATCTTAACAATCATAAAAAATGCTATAGGCGTTATTAATGAACTACAAATTAATAGTGTTTGAAACCACGATACATACATTGAATAGAATATAGAAAAGGGAACCGCGTTTATTAAATTAAGATAAGGTACTAAACATTAAATGGCATTCGCCTGGTTTTTGCACGAGCAAATGTCGTTAGAATTTCCATCAAGTCTATTTTTTGTGCTTCGTCATTTTCAATGGACAAGAAGGCCAGAGAATTCAGTCTCTCCTGTGACATAGTTGATCGTAAATATGTCTTTATAAGGAAATATTTATTTTGGGATAACTTAGTACAAATATAGGCCTAAAGTTATTAGTGTCAAATATTTATTTGTTCAATAAAAACATACAACGTAATATTCAAAATTCAGTTATACCTAACTTTAAAAAATGTGTTATGTACATCCTACTTATTTTTTCAAAGTTTGTTGTTTTATTTTTGCCGTTGCCAAGGCGCCCCCCTGGTCGCGGCGCCCGGGGCGATCGCCCCGCCCACGCGACGGCCCTGTATCTTATCCATGCCATCTTTTAAAGGATCTACCTATACTTCTCTTTCCTTTCGGTTTATAAGTCATCAAGTAGTGTGGTAATCTTTCGGGTGTTACTTTCTGTACATGGGTTTTCTACTTAGATTTGTATTTTAATATTCTTTTTTTATTACAAATTATTCTCTGCGTCAGTTACTAAAGCCTAATCGTCTGCATAAGTATCGATTATTTTACATTATCAATGGCCCTTTTCTAAAAATAAAGTGCATTTGTTTATTCTGGGTTTGAGACTTTGTTTCAATGAATACGATAAATAACATGATTAGGCAATTCGCGTGTTTTATGAACTTCTTAAAACTGGCGTAAATCTTAAACCCCCCTACAGTTATATTGCTGAAATGAACCCCCCTAGCTTGATTTCCATGAAGTTTCATAATTATTTCCCTGTTAAGGGACAATCTACAACGTCAATTAGGCACGAAAGACTGAAACAGACGACATGGTTGACAATATCGGCAGAGAGACTGCAGAGCAGCAAGGGTGTTAAGAAAGTCAACTGATAATGAAATGATACTTAATCAGCGGGATGTATGCCTGAAGAGTTAAAATAATGTTATCTCTGTTTTAAGTCAATAGAAAAAGAGCATCAAGAAGAAAGAGGAATTGCAGAGGGCAGTTGCATTTTACGCCGTGGCTTTATACGAGCTCTGACAATGGTAGTGAGAGGTAATTACGAATGTGCTAGTGAATGGTAATGATGTCAGAGTGTTATTTTTAAAACATGGAGTATCAACTGCCCCTCCTACCTCTCATGGACCAGACAAGTGCCGTCAGTTATGCTACAACTGCATAATTAGCCAACATTTATCTTTTATTCGAGTGGACTTGACAAGCACCCAACCACCAAACACGTCCCTGTCATGTGGTAGC
This sequence comes from Ectobius pallidus, assembly GCA_964059195.1. Lineage (NCBI taxonomy): Eukaryota > Metazoa > Arthropoda > Insecta > Blattodea > Ectobiidae > Ectobius > Ectobius pallidus. The sequence continues at coordinate 129,486,399 of CAXKWD010000003.1, forward strand.
GCACATTCAAAATAAACGCACCACTCACCCTGAAGACAATCCTTGATACTTTAGGGCAAGAATTATTGATGGCATTGAAAACCACGTAGACAACTCTCATAGCTAGGGAGGGCGCTTAGAAGCCAGGCCCCCGAAATGAAAAACAAAAACAACTTACGAAAATACAATTCAATACAGTAAATATTTTAATTTTAAAATAGGATTGTTAAGTTTTATCTATGTCATTTTATGTTTTACAAAATGTTATTTTGGAACAGTAAAAGGCGTGATATGTGTTTTAAAAAACCTTATTTCATTTGTAACTGAAAAAAGACGTTGCAATGAAATTTTAAGGCTTAATTTTACAGAGAACAAAATAAAATCGGGGAATAGGCTACCCCGGAACCAAAATCCTGGTTACGTCCCTGCCCAAGTTGTAGAACTTAATTAAACATGCTTTGTGCATATTCTCTTATTATTCTTTGTATAGTCTACTTTGTCATGTGATTTAATAATCATGTCCGTATATCTATTACACCAATATCAGGAAATTGTCAGCTCGTTTTATCGTGCAATCACATTATCCAGATTTTGTATATGTTTATTTTAACATTTCTTGCTTAGTAATTAAACAAGTGGCGGCAGTATTACGATGTAGGATTCCATACACTGAGAGCTTTACCTGGAAACCGAGGAGAAAAACAGGGGGTGCGCTAGATTTCCAAAAACCTGAACATTCTATAGATCACGTAATGCACTAATGTCAGTTATTTTGTTACTGTGTACTTCTGAAATGAACGAAAATAGTTTTTACCAATATATATAATGTTAGGCTATATTGTTGTTGTCGGCCGCGGTGGTCTGGAGGTAGCGTGCCCGCCTCTATTAGGGGTCTATACATCCGAAGGTCGTGGGCTCAAACCCGGTCACGGTCGATGGACTTTTCACGACGTAAAAATCCTGGGCACGGATTCCTCCGGGAGGGACTTTAAGCTGGGGGCCCGCGTTTAGATTTACGGCACGTAAAGGAACTAAAAGCCTAAATTAGAGCCTCTGGACAAAATTTCTCGGCCCTTTCACGTCCAAATAATACCTTACTTTCCGGAGTGGGGTTGAGAGGCGATGGGCTTACCACCTGTCCCTCTGCTCTCTCTCTCTCGGAAAATAAGCGTAACAAAATTAGTATAGGTAATGAAACCTCCACTTGGGGGTCACCATAGGGGTTACAGGAACGAATCATATGATTGTTAGTAAATTGTTAGAACTGTTGTGAATTTGCAATTTTAGTTGATTAACGAATAAGAATACGTAAGTAATATAGCACAGCAAAGGACTGAGGGATGAAGCCTAAATGGCTTAACGCTACTATGTCACATTCTTCCAATTCCTCGCAGGAAATACTGTACATTCAAGACAATGGGTATATGGTTTTCATTTTCATCCTACGAAATTATTTATAACGATGCTGCATAGTTTTGAGTGTAGCATCTTCAGATTAAGGTACATCCCTATAAAATTTTCTAAAAATTTATTTTCTACGAAGGACAAATACACAGACTTAAAACATTCTTCACGAAGTAACGGCAGAATTCTGCAGACTTTATCACAGACAAGATTTTTTTAGTTTATGCAGGATTAATGTAAGTACAATTTCAACATCTCTTTTAAACAGACCCATTGTCATTATTATAAGTAACATGGTACTGTATTTAATAACCTCCAAGTAGTACTGGCTATCTTGTTTATGCAGAATTTCACTGACTTAAGCCAATATCTCATGATCCAACTTTTTTTTTTCAAATTAATGTTTCAAATATTTTTATAGAATGACTCGAGGCTGAGCACACGAAGAGTACTTTTGATCCAATATAATGTCAGCTGCGCGCGACAACTGCAAAAAAGCCTGATGTGAAACATTTAACTTCCTTTTCTCAAACAAAAGTGTTAGCTCTTAAGGCGCAATTCCACTGAAGCAACACTGAACGACATGTGGCATGCTACTTGTATCCTAGTGTTGCCTGATTGTAGGCGTGCGACAATGTGCCATAAAAATTCCATATGCCGCATGCGGCATTTGTCTCCCCATGTCGAATGCGCTTTGTCGCCTATGCGTGTAGCATGGGACTAAAACGATTCAACTGAAGCAACTTCAGTCTGGTGCAACATGTCTTTAATAATACCATATACAATACCCATATTTATACACAACACCATGGGCTATTAAAATGTCTGAATAGCTGTGAAATTATTGGCAGACACTATTTAATACAATACCAATAATTTATCAAAATTTACCTGTAAAGTTCTTTAAGATAAGAGCACATGACTGGTTGGCCAGGAATCCATCAAGAGGGACTTTTGGTATAATTGATTTTAGTTACTCCACTCTTGAGAATCGTATCAGAGAATTGGCATATTCAAACCCCATTTTGTAACATAGATGAATTTTTTAATAGTAATATAACGTAACAATGTAATCCTTGTTTCTATTTAACATCAATCAGACTGGACTATAATCCTTATATTTTTATTTTCTATATTATTGTGTCTTGAGAATGCGCTAACTTGGTCTATTGACAGGTTATGTAATAATTGTAAAAATGTAAGATTCTTATGGCGTAATACTTAGCTTGCTGTCACTTTGCATAGTTTACTTTACCTGACTTTGTCTATCGGGGGGGGGGCTCCTGTTTCCCCTGCAATACATCATTCTACCAGTGCTCATTCATCATGATATAACCATTGGTTGCAATAAAGGAATTATTATTTTTCAAGCCTAATTTCGAACGTATATATGTAACAACTACTTTCATTGCTGCTTCCCATTTCAATTGAACTACTGTATTGGCAATTATTGGGATTTGAAGGAAAAAAAAAATTAAGTTTTAAAACTTCAAGGAGACCCGATAAACAGTACTAGTAGTTATTTTCTTTCTCCTTCATGCTGACGTGGCTGTGATGAAAATGCTCTGCTCTATGAAGACCCTTGTTTGTTTGTTTTCATAGCTTGTTTATGCAGGTGCAAGCAGCCCATGTCGCATGCTACAAGTCGCCCCGATCCGTTGGCTGTTGGATAGCGACGACACTGTTCGACACGAGGAATTTTGTCGAAGGGCGACAAAGGCGTCCTGGCGACAACAGTCAACTTGTAGCATGCGGCAAGGAGACTTGTCGTTTGTCGCTTCGTGTTGCTGCAATTGAATTACTGTGTGTAGCATGCGGCATTGACGCATGCTACATGTTGCCCAAATGTTGCCTCAGTGGAATTGCAGCTTTATAGTAGGGTATGACCACAGTATAAGTATTAATACAGTAAGGAAACTGTGTGTTAAAAGTCCTATGACAACTTGTTAACTGGGCGACACTAGCGCTCCATGCGGCGGTTGAGTAAAACTGCATTCTCACCATATAAAATAACTTGTGAAAATGCATAAACACATAACAAAATATGTTATAATAAGAGAAAAAAATCTTCTTTCAAAACTGAATTTTAAATTTAAGAAACAATGAAGCATGTATTATATTTTAGTTAAGATCAGGCACAATTTTTAAATGCCACTTACCTGTGACGGATAGTTAACTTGCACTGCAGTTCCTAGGGCTATTCTTATTACAAGTTTTAATAACTTCAAGATGATTCTTGGAAAACCAATTATAACTCTTTTTATTTTTAAAAGTAGCCTAATATTACATTAGAATAGAAATGTCATCATTTTACAAAAACAATACAATATTACATAAGATACAATACAAAATTCAAATAAAAATATAGGTTTCTATCAATATTTCTCAATTTCTAATACTCCAAAACTGCTTTTAGTATACAGTCGGTACAGCAGTTTTAATTAAAGAATTCTTATTGGAATTCATAAACTGGCTGTTTTCGAAGTGTTCCAAACATAGGCGGCAATTTACATTTAAATATTTTACAGTTTTTTGTTAGTAGGTCTTCTCGCCGACTATTGATGACCCATTTTTTACACCTGAAATCATTACAACAATTGAAGGTAGATCGAAGCCGCAAGATACAGAAACAAAATACAATCTCAACAATGGAGTTGAGGACGAGCAGTGTGACAAACCTATATTCAAAGGTCACTCTTTAATATAATTTATAACTTAAACGTTGATTTTAAAGGTGGGAAAAACCTTGGACTAGATACGCTTCTTAACAGTAGCCTATTTTAGGTAAGCCTATTGCTTGCCTAGGTTTGGATAATGATGTCATGTTAGTTTACTGTCGTAAACACCTTAATGGCACATATATCCGAGAATTTATGATGTAAGATTATGTTTTCGTCATCTTTACGCCTACATCGTGTTCGAGAAAATAAATATCGTACCGCCTGTAAAATCGGTTATGTGCACTTTTTTACGAAATCGAGTTATGTGCACTGATATTCCTTAGCATTGATCCTTACAACCGGGCATGTGGATCTTTGATTGTCAGGTTTGTGCAAGCAAAGAAAAAAAATCGGCTACATGCTGCAAAATGGCCATGTGCATTAGAGCTCACATAGCCATTCTTGACTGCCAACACGGCACACATGTTTGTATACATAACCCGCACATAGGAAATAAGCTGCACCGCAGCAAATATTGTGTTATCTTAAGCGATCACAATACGACACCCTAAATATTGTTATCTTAACCGTGATATAGACTGCTGACATTTTCATTTCATTAGTATCTATTGTTAGAAATTACAACATAATTAAAGATAAAAATATTACATTAAAGTAAATGTAAACATAACCACACCAGAACATGTGTCAAGAGTAAGCCAGCAGGCATACAATAAATATTACGTATTATTCTTCTTACCTTTCTGGATCTTTTGGGAAAGTGAAGAAATGCAATTCAGGATTTCTTCCTTTATTGTTACTGCAATTTATAGCAGAACAATAACATCCTTTCGAAACACGCATTGCTATAAAAATTCAAGACTCCTATTTATTTCCATTCTTCCCGCAGTAGTGATTGTAGTATTACTCAATGGCCGGTAGGATCGCTAGTAATCTGCGCGCGCATGTCCGTCTGGCAGAAAAACGGACTGAGTTTCTTTACTGTATTAATACGTATACTGTGGTATGACCGAGCGAAACGAAGTCCTGTATAAACTCGTCTGTTTGTAAATTTGTGCTTTACACAGTTACGACCAAATGCATTGTTCAATTGTCTTCCAATGTGATATAAATGTTCCTTGAAGTCAATAAAAATGACATAATCATGTGTAAAGACTTTATTTTATTTTTTTAATTCAGTTTAAAGATGGTGGTGTTTTAATGGTTCCTTTTCATGTAATATTCAGCTCCTTTCAATGATGCTAGGCAAAAGGTTCATGTTATAATATTTTGAAGACTACCTCCAGTCTCGAGAGTAAAGTCTTCCACAACTTTGTTCAGCACATTCTTGACCTAACTCTATTGGTTTACCAGAATTTCGTCTGTTTGTAAATTTGTTTGTAAAGCAGTCACGATGAAAGACATTGTTCTATTTTCTTTCAATCTGGCATAATTGTTTCTTGAAGTCATTAACATTTAACTGTTGTACAGTCAAGCCGCTGGGTCTCCGGCCCTGACGTTTCTCGAGAGGGAAGAAGCAGTGTTGCCGATTCTGAAGCGGGGAGCGGTCTAGAAGCGCAAAATTTGAATCAAATGCGAACGCCTATAAATAATTTAAAACGTTTCACATGTTGTATGCAGTTAAATACACGGGCTGTAATTATTCAATATTTATTTACTTACTTTCTCAATGGCAATAGATAATTCCTAAGCAATTTAAAGGAATAGTAACTATTTTATGGAATTATACTATACAGAACATTAAAAAATGGAAGCAATTATGGTGGCATAACTCTGTATTAGAGAACGTAGGGTAAATGAAAACAACTGACATTCTGTTAATTCTCTAGAGGAAAGACGCCACACTCTTCGTATATAATATTGGTAAATATGCTGTCTAATTGCATCCTTCTGAAATACATCAAGTGATGTTTTAGGGCTGGGTCGTAGTCTCTGCTTTCCGGGATTACGTAGACCAGCATACGGCGTATTAAGGTCATTTGGGCATTTTTTCTTTCGTCACACTTTTCACTGTTGATTTTCCCACTCCCAAAGCATCACAAACTATACCTACCACTTTCGTAACAGGAAGAAGAGGTAATCCATTGCCTCTCTCTTTCTCAAAATATTCACGCAGCTTAGTTTTAGGCCTATATATAAATTCACGGCTTTGGCTCTTATGAGAGCCGATTTTTTTTCTTCGATTCTAACGAACCGCTAGCCATTATTGCTACCAATAATAAAGCTTGTAAACAATTAACCGGGAAAAGAACACGCACAAACAGCAAAGGAACTTCCCCAGCACAAGCACAAAGCGTAACTGAGGACACGTGCTCCTAACAAAATTAGATGGGGCAACATCGCACTATATTCAAGCGATGAGCTTGGCGCGAAGGCCTATGATTGGTGCTAGCAGACTCTTGCGATATTTCATCCGCCTTCCTCTCTCAACATTGCCAACATTGAAAACATGGTTGTGTGGAAAGCATACTAAACGCTTTGTATCAACAATTATTCCTAATTAAAAATACTGCGTGATGATGCTGTATTTAACTGTTTTACAGTTTAATAGGTAATAATTGTAGTAGAATAACATCATTCAAAGCATATTTTGGAGATTCTTTCAACAGCTTCTAGTTGCCGCAGATTGGCAATGCTATGAGCATCCCTCCCTTGTCTCCCTATCGAGAAATGTCAGAGCCGGACACTAAGCGGCCTGTAGCCTTCACTGTGACGGAGGAAGATAATTTTTTAATCACTGGGGAAAACTTCAATAAAATAGCTGTGTTTCACAAGTGATGGTTGTAATACAAGGATAATTATCTGCACTTTGTTTACATAAAACATTACTATGTGCATATATTTTATACGACTCTACATGGGCCCATTTAAGCAAACTTTCCTCGCGATCAGGTCCACCAACAGTTAAAAGGTTAAAAACGACGTTTGTGTAAGGATTTTTATTTATTTTTATTCCGTTTCAATATTAAGAGCAGATCTTAGATTTTTGGACGCGAGGTATAATGGTCACAGAACTACAAGTATATTATGCATAATTTGTAATTCGTGCAGGAAATTTAAACAAAATCATTAGACCGTTTTCGAGGAAATCGACAAAAATTACATTCTTTTAATGTCAAGAGGTTGCAAAAATGAACAGGAAGTCGTTGCCACGTTTCGAAACGCATCCCCGAAAAATGCACACCGAAGGATAAAATCTGATATAATGCACCCACATAAACTTTCTTTACCGAAAGTATGGCAATACACCTTTCTCACTTCACATTCTGATATAGAATGAGAGGCCATCTTACACCAAGTGCGAATTCAATTGTTTCAACCTTATGCAAAGATTTATCGATAATCAATCAAGACTGGGTTCCTAAGAACGGTGGCTGCTTATAACTAGCCCTACACCTCAGATTTTTTCCCTTAAATGTTTGAAATGGAAGTTTGTGTTTATGTTGAAAACGCAACACTGAATTTCAGGGTCGATCACAATACTTCCTCTACTTACAGAAAGAGTAGAGGAAGGAAAACTCGGAAATATCGGAAATGATGCTTTCTTTCGTAATTATTATTTCCAGTTTAAAACATCACAAGGTTGGAGCACCATTGAAAGAAGAACTGCATTAGTATAAATGCGTGAGTTATCATTAGAGATATTGGTTCGTAAGTGATGAGTAGGGCCCGGGGGTTTTGTCAGTAATTCGTCAAGTTAGTGCTGCACAAGGCATAGCAAGATTTCTGTGCTAGTAAACAACTCGCGCGACACGCGGCATTAGGTGGGGAGAGCAGGCAAGGAATACTGCTGTGAATGAAGCAGTGTCGGATTTATACTTTTCATAAGTACAGGCCACTTTATTTGCACCGCCCCTTCCTCCTTCCTAGAAGTTCCCACCTATCATAATCACTCATTTGTAGGCCTTTAGTAGGTAATAAACAATTTTAAGTATTTAAACATAGGTTACGTAGGTATTGAAAAATGAAATAAACGAATTAATCAGTCATAAAGTAAAAGTAAGTGAGCGACCTCTTAAATCTGCCACCCCTATGCCGCGGCCTATAAGGCCTATTGACAAATCCAGGACTGAAGTCATACCTGCATAAATGAGGACGTCCGAAAACACAACAGATGCAATTATGGTTGAAGATGGCAGTGATTATTTTTCCTCTGTTGATCGGAATATTGTTTGTAAATTATGTGCAACAAACATAAGAGGTGGCTACCACAAATTTATAAAACAACATAGGCATTTCGCAAGTAGCCTAAGAAGCATTAAAAATGTTGAATTGTATAAACAGAGAGAAAGAGAGGCAGGAAATATACCTTCAACATCAAATTTTAGATCAGACAGACACAATACCTTTTTAGTGATCTACATGATGGTAAGCACTAACATTTTTTTCTGGAAACTGTGAAAATCAGTATTTCAAACAGTTCCTGGTAAAATGTTGCCATCTGAAACAGATTACGCAAAGAATATTTGAAACGGTGCTACGAAAATGTACTGAAAGATATTAGAAACACCATGTCCGACAGTATAGGCTAGTATGGGTTTACATAGACGAAAAGACAGATTGTGTTGTGAGGAGTGTAGCGCATGTAATTGTTGGTACGTTAAGTGAAAACCATCTGAGAGAAAGGTGCCTTTTAACATCAGAATTAATAGAAGGAATAAACCATTTAACCATTTTAAACTTGTTTGAGCAGTGAATGTTACTGTTATGGCCAGATGGTGTTAAACGTGAAAATGTCCTCCTCGTTACTGATGGGGTCTCTATATGCAAAAAGCTGCTAAGGAAATACAGAAGCTGTACCCGAGACTGGTGCATGTGACGTGCATTCCCCATTGTCGCTGAAATTGTACAATCCTTATTTTCAGATGTAGACAGTTTCATTTCTCACCTAAAGAAAATTTCTCTGAAATCGGCTGCGAGACTAAGAACCTTTAGAGAAGCTGAACCAGACATCCCTTTATCACCGAAATCCTTTGTGACCAGATGGTGTACTTGATTGGATGCTGTCCTATAGGCCTACTATGCAAAATACTACCTTGAGATTGTTGAAATATTAAATATTCTTGACGACGAACAAAATGCGTTAATTAAAACAAGCAAAAGACTTTGTATCAGAAAAGCTATTAAGTAATATCAAGTTCATTGCAAATAACTTCGGGGAACTACTAGATGTAGCCTGAGAGACGAAATATGTAAATGGTACAAGCGATCAAACTCGTGGATGAATTGTCTATAGCTAAGAGTCAACCTGAAGATGGAATACTTCTTACAGGTACAGCAGAAATTAAAAAGTATTCTACCAGAAAAATGCAGGATTTTCTACTCTTTGTACCTTTCGAGATGCGTTAGAAAGTTCTACAGGAGAACATGATATTAACCCACACAAAGGAAAAACTAATACCTCAACTTGATTTAAATTTACCCCCGTTACGTCATGCGACGTAGAGAGAAGTTTTTCCCAATACAGGTCTTGTTTGGAGGAAAATAGAAGATCTTTTTCTTTTGAAAACTTCAAAATGTATATTTTGATTCACTGCAACAAAGTGTATGCACAGACAATTTCTTTTTCGTTTTACTACTGCATATTTCGTTTACTGTGAATAATATTACTAAATGTATTAATGCATATGTTGTGTATATTTATGTTCGTTTTACTAGAAAATATATTTTGTTTAGGTGATTTACGATTAAATGTGCAAACTATTCTATGACGCTGTGCCCATCATTTCACTAGACTAGCTACACTGCCTCTACCACATGTCCTTGAACTTGGATGTACGTATTAAGTCCGCCACTGAAGACGAGTCACCCCTTCCTCATGTTTACAAGATAGGTAGCGTAGAGCAATAACCCAGTCACCACTAACCTGATGTAATGTTTTTGTGGCTAAACCCCCGGGCCCTAGTGATGAGTCATGAAATTTGTTGCTTGGGAATGATAAATCACTTCTAGGCCATATTATTGTCGTTTTATACTCGTGAAATAATGCGGAATTTGTCTTCTTATTAACGAAATTACATATTTTCAAGGGAATTTTCGAGTTTTAGCAAGGTATTTCGTTACGAGGACTTAACAGATACATTTATCGTCCCATAAACATATCATTAATAAATACATATTCATTAAACCAAATTAATGTTCAGTTTGCAGGCATGTCAGTGATATTTAAGTGTAAGGAACCAAAAAAGTACCGTTCTTTCCACTTAAGCTTATAGACGTATAGAAGTGTAGACAAGTGCGTGAAAACTGTGTTTTGGTATAGCAGATTTGCACTAAATCCCATTCCTGGTCAATTTATATTTTATTTATTTTTCAATATATATATATTGCTTAGTGGTTGACAAACACGCACACAAGGAGGAATTAGTTACACTTGATCTATATTACAGGTGGGCTTTATTTTAATAGTCAATTGCAAAATATAAAATATACAAAATGAAATTACCCAAAATAACACCGAAATTAGCTCAACCTTTATACAGAAAATTAACATTTTTATTCGCCGTAAAATAGATTCCCTAGTTATTATGCTTGCTTAAGTTCGCCGAATATTAGTTGGCTGAAAGCATGTTTTCTGGCGTCAAAACTTTACAGTGGCCTTCTTAGTGGCGGCTCGTGACTGGAAAGTTAGCACGGCCTACAGAAGTTAGGTAAAGAGCTATACTTCACTTATTGCCCCTGAATAGCCTACCCTGCATTTTGGTAGAGAATTAAAACTGAACATTAAAAGAGGGTCTCAGCACAACTGCTGTTAACGTTTCCGTTAAGCAATGGACTGCCTCTATACTCACTTGGGGGAATTTATGTTCTGAACAATTAATCTGGTTGAAAGAGATCTTGATAGAGGCCTGAGGGGCACGGGGCAGGCTGGAAATTGATTACTTAAACAAACAAAATAATAATAATAATAATAATAATAATAATAATAATAATAATAATAATAATAATAATAAACTACAATGCAAGAATATGGAAAATCTTCAGCTATCACAGTATGCGTACTTACAATAATTTCGGCAACAGGCAGCAAAGAACTTACCTGGAACAGAGAAACACATAGATAAGACATTCTGAATGGGTCTTCTACAGCAGGGTGATAAACTGAAACTTTTGGGAGGGTTAAAAATAGCAAGAACGCATAGTAGCCTATTGTTCCACAGAACAAGAGTAACAAAATTAAAATATTTTACCACACTGATCAGCCCATAAATCTGAGATCAAAGCGGCATGCATAGCTGTATTATCTTCATACCTTTATCCTATTTTACTTAGCACTTTCATTTTATCGTATCTACGTGCATTTGTTTTTATGTAAATTCGTCCAGACTGAACACTAACATCTCGATGTTTGTTTGGTCTAAAGATTAATGACATAATACTTTCAATACTGTATTTGATAAGCCATATTCAGCATTGGTACCAAGCACACTATTCATTCAGAGTTAAAAGGTAATAGACTAAATACATTTTTGATGGAACTTGTATTGTTATAACTTATGAGTTTATATCAGTGAATAGAATTTGTTTACTGACTTCTCCCTACCCACCGTTTGCGCAAACTCAGGCTTTAAGTCCTGCCTATGCGTGACGCTGGGATAACTGAATACATACTCCTTGAAACACGGGCTCTTATTCTATATCAAGATGTGAGGTGAGAAAATGATATTGTCCACGCCCACGGTAGAGAAAGTTAAACGAGCGCCTCACATCAGTTTTTATTGCTGTGAATTTCTATCACTATTATTGATTATACAGTGAGTCCCACGCAAGAGTTGGCCAATGACGCGGGTTTCTGCGTCGCGGCGGAGACAGCTTCAACTCCCGGGCGAACGGGTGAAATATCTATGCTAATAAAGGCGCGATCGGTGTAATGATTCAGGTTCTCACAATTACAGTTAAAATTACAATGAAAATAACCACGTACCTCACCACAAGAGTTGTTGGAAATGTTCTCCTCTTGAATACGCGCAACACTGGCACCTTTTTAGAGAGTTTTCTTTCACGCGCGTATGTTCAGCGTCCGAAATAGTTAATTTCTCTTGTGATACTGTTTTTAAGTTCTTCTAACAGTAGCCAATGTGACTATTATTTGTGGGGAACATGAAAAATAAAGTGAATAGGTCAATTCCTCACACATTAGAACATTAGAAGAGAAATTAACTCTATCTCGGAAGCTGAACTTACGCGCGTGAAAGAAAATTTTCTAAAAAAAAGTGCCAGTGTTGTGCGTATGCAAGAGGAGAACATTTCCAACAACTCTCGTGATGAGGTACGTTGTTATTTTCATTGTAATTTTAACGGTAAATGTGAGAACCTGAATCATTACACTTTCGCGGCTTTATTAGCGTAGATATTTCACCCGATCGCTCGGGAGTTGGAGCTTTGCCCGCCGCGTCAGAGAAACCCGCGTCATTGGCCAACTCTTGCGTGGGGCTCACTGTAGTATGAGTTTTATCGATAGCCTTTAGCCTCTAGTATGATCGATTACGTCAAATCCCAGTATCATGCGATTTTCCAACACACTTCGAACAATACCGTAGTGTAGTCACGGAGACTGTACATAGACTTCATTGATTACTATGTATTGTGAACTCCATGGGAGCTCAGTGTAAGATTGCTGTAATAATGTAAACAACGTGTTTTAACGTAAACTGAGTGTGCTATGTCAGAAGTCTGTAAAAATCCTATCCTCTGAAACCTTATCCGTTGTTGTAGGTTTTATATTAGTTGACAAAAAGTATAACAGAAGTCAACAGAAGTATGACTTGAAACATGCATAATCGCCTGCTTTTGTGATTGGTATAGCGCAGGGGTCGGCAACCTTTTGAGTCGATAGAGCCAAACATTACAATTTACAAAATTTCAAAGTTTTTAAAGAGCCACAAAATTTTTTTCTTGCCAACAATAAATAGTACTAGTATAAATAAAGTTTTTTGATAAAAAAACTAATCTATTTATTCATAAGAAAATATCTATTTATTCATATATAAGTAGTGTTCTTCACAACAAATTAGATAATATATGGCATTATTACTTATTATTTAAGAAAAAATTTTAACAATTAAACATTTACTTACAACACTAACTTGTACTTCCAGTAACATACATTTGAGCAAACAAATTCAATGGGAGCGTTGGCTTTGCATGGTTTTAGAAAGTTTGGATAAATTTGGCTCATAACTTGTTGTTTTAAGTTTCAAACACGACTTTAAGGGTGGCGCGCACCAAACTCATGCCATTTAATCTTTTAGTAAACCTTACTTCTTTAGTTCTAACTACTTTAGTAAGCTACTATTTTAGTAACCGTACTCTTTTAGTAAGGACGGCGTGCACCAACTAGTCCAGTCAATGAATGCTCAAAAAGAGGTGTAGAGGGAAATGGAAGGAACACAATTTTTGACTTTGGGACTTTGTTTGGACTAGTAAGGAGGTAAACATACTAAAAGTCCCCACTCCTAGGGGGTGAGCGGGGGCCCTTTGAATGTCCCTTTTTTCGGTTTTTCGCTTATATCTCGGAAACTATGGGTCCTAGCGATAAGATCTTTCTACACAAAATTAAATATGAAAAAATGCTCCACAAGATTGATTCCATTCATGTTTTCGCTATCTCATCTAGTTTTCGAGATATCTGCGCTCAAAATTAGCTAATTTTGAAAAAAATAAAATTGCCTCGCGTTTTTTGCCTTATTCCGTTAGCTAACTTTTCTGCCCTTTGTCCTACGAAAAAATCATAAGGAAGGAAGTTGTAGAGCATTAAATTTCCTTTAAGAATATATGATAGTTTACTTCTTTATCTGCAACTGTTCAAAAGTTAGAGCAATTTTAACTTTATGTATAAATTCCGGGATTTTGATGAAAAACAACTTTCGTATTTTCCCTGATTTCACTGCTCTAACTCTGTATAAAAGCCAATATTACGTATTTATATGTATAAATAGTATGTACTGTATATAAGTTGTACATAAACGAATCAATATATATGAATATATATATATGATGTATTTTGTAATATATTTTCAAGTAATATATATGCTTTTGTATAGTCCAGTCAATTATTGATGAACAGAGGGAAATGGAAGGAACACAGTTTTTGACTTTGGGACTTTGTTTGGACTAGTTAGAAGTTAAACATACTAAAAGTCCCCACTCCTAGGTGGTGAGCGGGAGGCAGGGGGGCCCGTAGAAGGGCCCTTTTTTCGGTTTTTCGCTTATATCTTGGAAACTATGGGTCCTATCGTTAATACCACTCTATATAAAATTAAACCTGATAAAATGTTCTATCAAGACTGATTCCTTTCACTTTTTCGCTATCGGAAAATCGGAAATGTGATCGGAAATTAATTTTCAAGAATAACAACTATTTTTTTCTAGAGTTTGAAAATAAGTATCAAACTGTCTCGGAAAGATCGAGCACTCCCCCTTTCGAATGTTAGCTCGTCAATCAAAATTAACGACGAATGGGTGTCTGTGGATCCTTTTTTGCTATTCCAGCGCAAATCCATAAGTAAGAAAACCGACGAAGATTTGAAAACTTATTTGCAATATGAATTAGCCCCTTTCCCTTTGGCCTTCTTCAATGAGGGTGGGATGAGGAAATCGACGAAGTCAGTTTTCTCTAGAAAGAGCTCAATCCAACTATCAAAGATGTACGTGTGACACACTTTGACATTGTTATGGATGGAGGACTTCTCCTGCACAAAGTTATTTGGCAAAGAGGTTCCACGATATCTGGCATTTGCTCATCCTCAAGTACAAAGGTTGCTGAGCAGCAAAGGCGGTACCGTCTCAGTAAGTCAGCGGACATACATTTCAATCAGGAGACAGTCATAACTGTGAAGCAGGACGACTTCCTGTCAAATGTCTACAAAAAAGTC